>OY997272.1:145760164-147175164 GCA_963921465.1 Triticum timopheevii
GACATATATGCTATTGAGCCCGTTGCCCCCAAGTTCAATCCCTGGTCGGCCTGGCCGATCACCTTTGATCGCAGGGACCACCCGACTAGTGTCCGGCATGGAGGATCGGCCGCCTTGGTGCTCGACCCAATAATTGACGGATACCATCTCACACGAGTCCTCATGGATGGCGGCAGTAGTCTAAACCTGATATATCAGGACACTGTCCGCAAAATGGGGATAGACCCTTCAAGGATCAGCCTAAGTAACACTACCTTTAAAGGAGAAATACCAGGCGTTGAGGCCCACTGTACGGGCTCCCTTGTACTAGAAGTTGTATTCGGTTCCCCGACAACTTTAGAAGCGAGGAATTAACCTTCGACATCGCTCCATTCTGGAGTGGCTATCACGCACTACTCGGACGAACGGCCTTCGCTCATTTTAATGCAGTACCGCATTACGTCTACCTCAAACTTAAGATGC
Source organism: Triticum timopheevii (assembly GCA_963921465.1). Lineage (NCBI taxonomy): Eukaryota > Viridiplantae > Streptophyta > Magnoliopsida > Poales > Poaceae > Triticum > Triticum timopheevii. Next base: position 145,760,627 of record OY997272.1, read on the forward strand.
CCGGTCCACGCGGCGTCATCACAGTTAGCGGAAACACAGAGTGTTCCTTACGCGTGAAAGAATATGTGGCGGCTCTAGCAGCCGAACACTGAGCGGTCACTCCAACCAGGACTAATGGCCGGTAGTCAAGACCACAGACACGGTTAGACGAGTCCGATGCTCCACCTAATATAACAGCCCAGTTGGGATTTCCCCATAAAAGATGCTAGGGGCTGCTCGCTAAAAGAGCCCATAGTTTGCCTCGACCTTATCAATACAATAGCATATTGCATTTTCATTAACGAACACCTTGCACGAAGTCTGTCACCTGGGTCTTTTCTTTTACAGGCGACCATCACGCTACACCCTTCCAGGATATGGCACAACGGAGATAAAGGCGCAGACGTGCAGCAGGGCCCCGCACAAAGGTTTCTCTTTAGATTAAGACCATGCGTATACCTTTTTAACATCTCTTGTTGCTTCTTCCCTCCCCCCCCCCCCCCGGAAACTTTATACAGCCGGGGGGATACAGGCGTCTTCGGTATTTTTGTCACACCAAAATACTGCTCATACCTGGAAAACTCAGGGCTCATTGTTAAGGGTGTTATTCAGCCCAGTACACGTTATAAAGTTCGAATACCTTAGGGAGTGTTCGGCGTCGCGAGTTTGGCCTTATATGCATCAGCTCTGAATCATGCCTTTGGTCAAATGTTGGGTTTGCCTGGCTCCCGTGTTTTGCTACCTTACGTTCCGTTCTATCGGCTAAGGCGGCACCGGGAGAACTACTGCGATTGTGCCCCGGTTCACCTGGACGAGCACCTCAGTAGAGAAAGCCGAAAACTGACTGTCATGATACAATGTGAGACTGGTCAACCACTCGATGACCCTGCGGAATCCTCGCGATTCCTCCGCATTAACGAAGGACCGGTTTTCTGGTCATGTACATAGGCACACGATATCCGGCTGAATGCGAAAGTACCAGGGGCTATATAGTAGCCCCACAGTCAAACTCCTATGGCTAAGTGAAAGTGTTAAAGCTATATAGTCCGCTTGCCTGGTTCGCCGCGCTATCACCTCCTTAACGGACCAAGACGTTGGATCAAGTGTGACTACGCGCTTTCCCGAAAACCCCCGCATTATATGTGTGGGGGTTGAAGCCGACGACTGCAAACTTTCAGGATACATATATACATATACATAAACGGCCGCACAGGAGGCATTATAATACTTTCAGGCAAAAGTATAAAAACAGCCTTTATAATCGAAATAGCATTGTCTTTACAATCGCAATACATGTCATTCGAACATGGCACTCTTCGAACACTGAGCCTCTATTAAACGAGCGCCTTCTAAGACTTCTTCGAAATAGTGCTCGGCCGGGTCCTGGCCGTCCGCCGCACTCCGGGTCGCAATAGCGGTGGCTTCCATCCTAGCCCAGTATGTTTTAACACGGGCAAGAGCCATCCGTGCACCCTCTATGCACGTCGACCTCTTTACAATGTCAATATGCGACACAACACCAAGGAATTGTTGCACTAATCGAAAATAACTGTCCGGCCTTGGCCCTTGTGGCCAAAGATGATCCACGATAGACCTCATAGCAAGCCCGGACAACCTATGGAGCTCGGCCCACGCAGCCATCTTTTCATCTAATGGAAGCGGACGCGTCGGGGCACTGAACTGCGACTAGAATAACCTCTCAGCCTTATGGTCCTTCCGATCTTTGTAAAACTCAGACGCATCAGCAGCACTCTTTGCCAGGTCCGCATATGCGTCCACCGCACTCCACAACTGATCCAGAGGGGCATACTTCGGATCTCCGAATTTCATCCGCAACAGATAGGGCTTTCTAGCCACGATATCTCCAGCTTCACGAAGCTCCTCCTTCATCCCCCTCATTTCAGAGCGGGTTTACTTGGATGCCTCCAGGGCCTTCTTCAAGGAGCTCGCGGCGGTTGGCGGCATCTTCCAGCTCGGTAGCCATGTGAGCCATCTTTTCTTCGCTCCGGCGACGAGCAGCCTGTTCGGCTTTTAACTCCTCGACCTCCTTCAGAGCAGCCGCATCACTTATCCGGGCTTGCTCCTTGGCTTGGGCAAGCTCCACCCGAAGGGTTTCCACGGCAGCAGCTCCATCTGCAGTAAACAACATATTATAGATACTAGCATCATGCTCCTCTCAAAGATTTGCTGACAAGCCGAATATACATACCCTAGGCCTCGTCAAGCCGCTTGTTAACAAGCGTGATGTCGACATCGGCCACGTCTAGCTGCCGCTTTAGTTCAGCAAAATCAGCAGATCGATCGGCCGCCGAACCCCCAGCCACCTGCACATAAAGCAACACGATTATTAACAGAGATTATGATCCTCTGTCTGCCACGTTGATGGCAACCAGAGTCTCAGGGGATACTATCTACATAGAGCACACTTAGCATGTGCGGCAACATCAAAATTGCACTTATTGCGTACCTCAAAGCCTCTCAGTAGACTCGTAAAAGCTTCATTCAAACCGCTTTTTGCGGATGAAATCCTCTCAACTGCCATGCCCATTAGAGCACGATGCATCTCGGAGATGGCCGCTCGCTCCAGAAGACCCATTAGTGTGTCCGGCTGTGCGCCGGACAATCCCGAACTCCTCCTGAAACTCTCCTTGGGAGCCGGATATTGCAGACTCCGGGCGGCCTAAGCGTCAACTTCTGTCCTTGGTGGATCCGAAGAAACCCTCCGCGACGATACTTCGGGGTCGTCCGCCCCATGTGGCGGTGAGGCAGAGGGAGGCGACTCGCTCTCCATCATCTTCGGAGGAAGATCCCCCGAGGATGAATTCTGTGGAGAAGGGCTACGAGCCGGACTGCAACAAATATGTTTCGGTCATTATTCTCAGAGACAAAACAGGATATGCTTATCAAAGTACTCTTTCACTTACAGTTTGGTGGAGGACCGGTCCCCTTGTGAGGTCTTCTTCCCTTGTTTAGAAGCCTCCCTCTAAATCTTCGGGGGCGGCCCTTTTCTTACCTTGGGGAGCGGGGATTTTAGATTCCCCTCCATGATTATCTTCCTTCGCAGAGGCATCTACTCCTCCAATCTGGATGTGTAAAAAATGAGGCCCATATGTGGCTTCTCTGTTCCTTCCCTCGTCTTTGCCTGATGGCACCTGATACAGCGCACGGTCAAGCATCCTGGTCAACAAAGGATTCGGCGAGCCTTCGGGAAGAGGGGCCGGGCACCTGATCCTCTCCACCTTTTTCAGCCAGTCCTGGCAGAGAACGTTTCTTAGAATTATGCTATAATAAGAATAAAGGACGGTGTGTTCGGCAATAGAAGTATTTACCGGGGTATCCGGACGGTTGCAATTGAGACCCGCGTCTTCGGTGGTGTCCGGACACTTTATTCGTGATCCGAAGAATAACTCATACATCTCTTTGAGCGTCAGGCCAAAGAATTGTTGGATGGTTCGCGGTCCTTCCGGGTTGAACTCCCACATACGGAGAGGACGACGTTGGCAGGGAAGGAATCGACGGACCAACATCACTTGCATTATCTTGGCAAGACTAATATCCCTCTTGAGAAGGTCTTGGATGCGGCTCTGGAATATCGGCACGTCATTTGTCGGCCCCCAGTCCAGCCCTTTGTTGACCCATGACGCCAGTTGGGGTGGAGGGCCCGGGCAGAACGCTAGAGCATCCACCCGCTTTGTACCTCGGGGAATGGTGATGTAAAACCACTCCCGCTGCCATAAATCAGAGGTCTCCATGAAAGAACCCTTTGGCCATGGGGCGTCGGCGCCTTTGCTTATTAGCGCCTCCGAACTCCATGTGACGCCTGTCGATCACCCTCGGCCTCACATTGAAGGTCTTGAGCCATAGACCGAAGTGGGGGGCGATGCGGAGGAAGGCTTCACACACGGCGATAAACGACGAGATGTGAAGAACGGAATCCGGAGCTAGATCATAGAAATCTAGTCCGTAATAGAACATGAGCCCTCTCACGAAGGGATCAACGCAAAAACCTAGCCCTCGGAGAAAGTGGGAGATAAAGACAATGCTCTCGTTGGGCTCGGGAGTGGGCACGACCTGCCCTGGAGCAGGTAGCCTATGCGGAATCTCGGCGGTGAGATACCTCGCCTCCCGAAGCTTCCGGATGTCCTCCTCTGTGATGGAGGAGGCCATCCACCGGCCTTGATTGGATCCGGACATGGTCAAAAGACCAAGGTTCTTTAGCTCGAGCCTTGGGTGTTGGAACTCAAGGTAGGGGGAAGGATTGAGCATGGAAAGAGAAAGACAGGCCTTGGCCCCTTTATAAGGAGGACGAATATCAAGCGTCCCCCGCGTGACCGTTTGGGATTTGCCTAAAGTCAAAGAGTCGTATTGAACAAACACGGTTGGGTTACCCACACAATCCCGTGATAAGGGGGGACACGATCTCTGCTTCGACAAGACGTGCCAGTAAAACCGCCTCGCAGCGCGTGTAGTGGCTGGTTTTGGAAACGGTTCGAATAAAGACCGAACCGTGGCGTGATGTCATAAAAAGCTGTCAGCATATCAGATTTGTGGAATATTATACTCTCTACGGTGGGATGTGGAATTTGTTTTGCAGAGCCGGACACGACCCTTGTGTCCTAAATCTTCTATGGAGTATTCGGAGAAGGAACCCGCCTTGCAATGCCGAAGACTTTATGCATGTCAGACTCATCGTCATTGAAGCCTAGTTCAGGGGCTACTGAGGGAGTCCTGAATTAAGGGGTCCTCAGAGAGCCGGACTATATACTTTGGCTGGACTGTTGGACTATGAAGATACAAGATTGAAGACTTCGTCCCGTGTCCGGATGGGACTCTCCTTTGAGTGGAAGGCAAGCTTGGATTTTCGGATATGTAGATTTCCTTCTCTGTAGTCGACTCTTTGTAACCCTAGCCCCCTCCGATGTCTATATAAACTGGAGGGTTTAGTCCGTAGGAGAAGAACAATCATAATCACAGGCTAGCTGCTAGGATTTAGCCTCTATGATCTCGTGGTAGATCAACTCTTGTAGTACTCATATCATCAAGATCAATCAAGCAAGAAGTAGGGTATTACCTCCATCGAGAGGGCCCGAACCTAGGTAAAACATCGTGTCCCCTGCCTCCTATTACCATTAGCCTTAGACGCACAGTTCGGGACCTCCTACCCGAGATCCGCCGGTTTTGACACCGATAGTAACCCGTTGGTAAGAGAGTCTGAGGGACTCGGTGCACAAGTTTGGTTGCATGGCATGAGTAGCATGTTGTTATTTGCATTCAACTTTATTAAATGTCATGATATCACTAAAAAAAGACACATCTGTGATATTTTGGGCCGAACGAATTTTTTCTATCATACTTATGACACTTCTATGACGACAATTGTGAAAAAATCCGGTATCATCATAGATGTGGTGGGCTCCTAATTCTATGACAAAAAATAATGAGAGATAATGGGCTTTTCGTCCTGGGCGGGCCGGAGATGCAGCTGCATGACATTCTTTGGGTCGTCCATGACGGAAAAAACTGTGATAGAAGCGAGGGCGAGGAAAATATCGGGGTGTTCCCGGTTACGGTGGGTGGTCGGGGCCGAGCGATGCACGGAGGTTTGCACATTTCTCTCGTACATGCACGCGTGTGGGTGCGAGGCGTTGGGCTCTAATTGAACCCGAGCGAGGCGTTCGCCTACTGAACCCGAGCGATTGCACTGCAGGCTACGCGTTACTGAACCCGAGCGATCGTTCAATGGCTATTAACTGAACCCGATCGAGCGATTCCTTCGCTACTACTGCTAACTGAAGCCGATCGATGCTGCCTCTGGATGAACAGTGAGCGTTCCTGGGGGGTTTGGATGAACAGTTCCCGGTGGGGGTGGATGAACAGGACCCCATGGTGTTGCCTCTGGATTAATGAACATGACCCCGATCGATCGAGCCGGTTGGGGCTGGATGAACAGGACCCCGTGGAGGGCTAGATGAGCAAGATGACCCTGTGGTGGGCTGGATGAACAGTAGACGGTGGAGGGCTGGATGAACAGTAGCCAGTTGAGGGGTGGTTGAACAGGAGCCCGTGGAGAGGGCTGGTTGAACAGTAGCCGGTGGAGTAGCGCTCGGTGGAGGCTGGATGAACAGGAGCCCGTGGATGAACAGTCGCAGGTGGAGGCTGGAGGAGGTTGACGGTGGATGAACAGTAGCCCGTGGAGGTGGGAGGAGGTCGACGGTGGAGATGAACAGTATCCCATGGAGTCCCGTTTTGCGGTACGCCACACCCCTCTCAATGAACAGGATCCCCGTTTCGACCATAGCGCTCCAACACAAGTCCGTTTCCTCCATTTTGCGGTACGCCACACCCCTCCCAATCAATAGGACCCCGTTTCGACTGTAGGAGGTCCAACACAAGTCCGTTTCCTCTGTTTTGCGGTATGCCAGACCCCTCCCGATGAACAGGATCCCATTTTGAACATGGCCGGTCGAACACAAGGCCGTTTCCTCCGTTCTGCGGTACGCCAGGCCTCGTTTCCATCGGCTGTTTCGTCCAAGCCCTCCCGATGAACACGACGATGCATTTCATTCCGACCCAGCTAGTTGGCTCCCCATGAACATGGCGACGACGCGGTTTCTCCGTTCCGACCCAGCCATATACACGAGCCTTGGCCGTACGTATGCGCGAGTAGGCGTTCGAGACCCCGCCCGTATATACGTACGTGGTTGTATTTTCTTTCTTGCACACTGGCCGATGTACGTACGTGTACATTCTACGTGCACGCCTCTACATCGACCAGTGCGCGCCTCTACATTGACCAGTATGTACGTACACGTTCGCAACCAGAATGACAACACTACGTACGCTTCGACTAGGTGGGTCCCGACTGTCAGGCACTTCCTTGCGTGCGAAGATGTAGCTGGTGGGTCCCAGCAATCAGGGGGCGAATCATTTTTTTGCCCAAATATGAACGCACTTCCTTGTGTGCGAAGATGTAGCTGGTAGGTCCCGGCACTCAGGGGAGAAACGTTTTTCTCGCGAAATATGGTGGCCCGTCAGGTGAGTCCCTGCTGTCAGGTGGAGGAATCATTATTTTCCACGTAATAAAGAGGCACTTCCTTGCTGCAGCCGTGGACCCAGCTGTCAGCCTCTCCACGTACAGTCCACGTCCGATGGAAGTCGTTCCTCGACCACGTTGACCACACCGCACCGAGAGCACCAGGGTAGTGGATGACGGCGAGGCCTAGGAAGGGGACGACGCAGAGGTGGGGAAGACGCGGCAGTGGATGCCCATGCGTAGAGGAGTATGAGGGATCACTGGTTCGGCTGCGGTGTGAGGCTGGCGTCACCGCAGAATAACAGGGGGTGTGGGTGAGTAGAGGGATGGCTTGGCCAGCGGTGGGAGTAGTAGGGGGCGGTAAGGCCTCCGCGGCATCACAGCCGGCCACGGGAGGTAGGAGCATGCGGCACGATCGGCGCTGCTTTGGGTGGCTAGAGCAAGAAGACCAGAGGTTGAAGAAGCACTACGGCCGTTGGATGGACATCGTACGGTCACTGGAGCTAGAATCGTTCATATTGACTAAGTTGACAAAGCCCTCCGTCCCAGTCAACTTAGTAGGCCCACAAGTCAGCCTCCCACCAAGGTGGGTCCCAGCTAGCAGGGGGAGTATTCATTTTTTTTGTGCATAATAAGGAGGCACTTCCGGTGGGTCCGAGCTGACAGCGGGGGCAACGTTTTTTTCGCAAAATACGGTGGCCCGTCCGGTGGGTCCCGGCAGTTAGGGGGAAATGTTTTTTTCGTGAAATATGGTGGCCCGTCCGGTGGGTCCCTGCTGTTAGGTGGAGGAATAATTATTTTCCGCGTAATAAGGAGGCACCTCCTTGCGGCTGCCATGGACCCAGCTGTCAGCCTCTCCATGTACAGTACACTTCCGATGGGAGTCAATCGTTGACCACATTGACCATGCTGCACCGGGAGCACCACGGTGGTGGACGACGACGAGGCCTAGGAAGGAGACGACGCGGAGCCAGGGAAGACGCGGCAGTGGATGCCCACGCAGAGAGGAGTATGAGGATTCACTGGTTCGGCTGCGGTGTGAGGCTGTCATTGTCGCAGAATAACAGGGGGTGTGTGTGAGTGGAGGGATGGCCTGGCCAGCGATGGGAGTAGTATGGTGGCGATGAGGCCTCCGCGGCAGCACAGCTGCCCACGGGAGGCAGGAGCAGGCGGCACGACCGGCGCTGCTTTGGGCGGCTGGAGCAAGAAGACCAGAGGTTGAAGAAGCACTACGGCCGTTGGATGGACATCATATGGTCACTGGAGGTAGAATCATGCATATTGACTAAGTTGACAAAGCACTCCGTCCCTGTCAACTTAGTAGGCCCACTATACTGGGTCCCAGCTAGCAGGGGGAGTATTCATTTTTTTGTGCGTAATAAAGAGGCACTTCCTTGCATGTGAAGATATAGCTGGTGGGTCGGAGCTGTCTGCGGCGGTAACGTTTTTTCGTTAAATAGAGAGGCCCTTTCGGTGGGTCCCAGATGTCACATGGAGTAATCATTATTTTACGCATAATAAGGAGGCATTTCCTTGCGTGCGGCCGTGGAGCCAGCTGTCAGCCTCTCCACGTACAGTCCACTTCAAATGCATGTTGGTCGTTGACCACGCTGCGCCGAGAGCACCAGGGCAATGGACGACGGCGAGGCCTAGGAAGGGAACGACACGGAGCCAGGGAAGACTCGGCAGTTGTTTCCCACGCGGAGGGGAGTATGATTGTACGAGGGTTTACTGGTTCGTCTGCCGTCGCCGAAGAATAAAAGCACGTGTGGGTGAGTAGAGGGATGACTAGGCCAGCGATGGGAGTACGGTGGGGCGGTGAGGCTTGCATGGCAGCATAGCCGGCCGCGGGGAGGAGGGAGCAGGCAGTCCCGCCGGCGCTTGTTTGAGCGGCTGGAGCAGGAAGAGCGGAGATTGAAGAAGCACGACGGCCGTTGGATGGACATCCAACAGTCACTGCTTGTGCGTCAACCTTTTTTTAGGAAAGCCTAAAAAATGTGGAAAACAGCATACAGGTCATGTGCCATTATTTCTAATAATTTACAGCCCATTTGCTAATTCTTACGGTTTTTTTTTGGACCCCATATTCTTTTTGTTAGCATTACAACCCATATTGTGGCCACGGTTAAAAAATTATACGAAATTTTGCATATGTCGATGCGGTCTGAACTATTTTTAATCCCGAAATATCGAGTCACATTCAAACTGATTTTAAAAATAAATGTATATCAATATAAAATCGAATAAATTGTCTACGCATAAAAATCAATGCAATTTAAAATCTCAAAATGAAAAAAAGAAATTAGAAACTAATTGTTGGTTTGATGTGTTTTAGAAATGTACACCCAATTTCTCATTACTGATAGGCCATTTTCTCGGCCAGCCGAATGAAGCTCTCCTTGTCTTGAAAGATTTGCAGCCCAACAGGCCTGACAAAGCGATTTACTTGACAAATCACAAAAAAAAACTGGGCTAGCCATTTTCAGAAAGAAAAAAACTACTGGGCTGGTCTGTGGTAAACATAAAAGAAAAGGCTGTCTAGACAGGCCAGAGTGCCCCGCACAGCCCAATTGACACCCTGCTTTCGTTTCAAAACAAATTAGATAAATGCCACTCTAATTATGGCTATTCATAAAAATTCCACTGCAATTTCCAAAATTTTAAAAATGCCATTGCAAATTTCTGCAAACTTTGAAAAATGCCACGCCAGACTTTGAAAAATGCCACTAGAAATGGCATGAAATGGCATTTTTCAAAGTTTGGAAATTGCAGTGGCATTTCTCGGAAACACCAGATTTGGAGTGGCATTTATCAAATTAACCCAAAACAAAAATAACTGGGCGAGCTGCTGGGTCCCTGGTGTCAGCCGCTCGTTGTGCAATTCTCTCGTTTATTGACTACATTGACAATGGCATGGGACCCAGATGTCAGAAATCCATTAGGAGGAGCCACTTTTTTATTGGCTTGAAATAAGGAGGCACTTGCTTGCCTACTGCCATGACCTTGGCGGGTCCCTGATGTCATCCTCTCCACATATAATCATCTCCTGATTGTGTACGAGTCAACTTGGTAGGCCGACAAGTCAGCCTCTAAACCCGTGGAGGACAAATACAACCCATTTAAAAAAATAACAGCCCATTCCATACATTCAAACGGAAAGTTCAACATTCAGAGCAAAGTAACATGTCTGATCCACATATAGAGTACTGAACTTCCACGTTAACAACCATCATAGCCAAGTTAACTATCTACTCCCACTAATACTCTAGTAGCATACAAGTACTAACTTACTCTTAGCTAACTAGACGATGCCGGCCGCCATCTGCGAGACATGCTAAACGCCGGACCAGCGTCCTCCGCCTCGCCTCGGACTTGCCAGAGGTGCGATAGGGCGCGTTGCTCGCGTGCGTTGGCCCTTTCCATGCCGGCGTGGTCCACCGAAGCTTCGATTTCTAAGCGGGAAACCCACTTGATGAGCTGGTAGTAAAGATCGGCGTCGCGAACGCGTGCGTGCCCGACAGCCTCCAGGGCTATTTGCCAGGCGCCGGCCTCCATGTAGTCGGCCCAGTTGCGGGCACTCTGCTCGTGACTCAGAGCGTCGGTGCGCTGCTGCTCCATGTCCCGCTGGTGGCGCAAATCAGCGATACACTGCTCCTCCGCCAGGCGGTCACGCTCCAACAACTCCTGCTCCTCCGCCAGGCGGTCGCACTCCAACAAGTCCTCGATCTCCACATTGCCATCTAAAGATCGATAGAATGCCTGCCTTCCGGTGAAAACCCGAACACTAGTTCCGGCGGTGACCACCTCCGGCCTCGCCTATCGCGGATGGGCGGGGGCATGGCGGATGTGGCGAGAGTGAGGATAAGTGGAGAGTGACATCGGGCCGGTGGGGGCTTATGAGGATATGGCGAGTTGGGTCACGGTTCCACCGGAGAAGGCCGGGAAACAGTACTTATAGGCGGAAGGTAGCGCGACGGTCATCGGAATTCAAGGCATAAGCAAGCATGGCTTAGTGAGCCAGCTTGCCGTGGAAAACTAGAGAAACTGTGTCGTCCCGTCCAGTCCGTGTTGGGTCGCACGCCGGCATGACGGTCAAACGAGTGCACTTGAATCATCTCCCTCCTTGTCAATAATGATTCCACAGATTTAAAAGGCCCGCAACAATTAAAGCGCATCTTTTTCGCATCAGTTAGCTGCCTTAATTACGGCCGGCTGCATGCAGGCACTCAGAATCACTCGCAGCTAGTACACGGAGCAGCATGCAATGAGTCACAGCCGAGGGCACGCACGCAGGCACTTAAATCACTGGAATTAATTAGGCTTAAACTTCTGCATGCAGTTAATTATTGCCATGCCTTGGTCTTGCTGCTTTGCTCATGGGACTAATAAACCCGGACGGAGGGGGTACCTTGGTTGGTGAGATTTTTGAATTAAGCCCTGCAAACCAGAAAGGAGGTACTAGTACGTGCGTGATCCGCTATTTATTCGTGTAGGATCGAGTAGGTCATTTCTTCAATTGAGCCCTGCAAACCGGAAAGGATGTAGTACGTGTGTGATCCGCTATTTATCCGTGTAGGTCGGATAGTGTAGCTTGTCAGTTTCTTTAGAGGTAGGCATTTTTATTCCAAAAACTGCCACTTCGGATCTTGCATCGCAACTAAAACCGCCAGGAGCGCATTAGTAGGCTAGCTAGTGATCGATCAGTAACTTGTAAACACTGAGTGAACAGAAATAAGGAACTGTTAATGCATCTCAATGATTCACAGATCATATACAAATTTGTAGCTCCAAAAGCAAAGATCAGCCACTTCGGATCTTACGTCAGAACTAAAACCAACTAGTATGATTCCCATACATAAGATCAACATGTTAATGCATCTCAATGATTCACAGATCATATACAAATATGTAGCTCCAAAAGCAAAGATCTAGAAAAAACATTTGTTCTTCCTACTAACATGGATGCTTATTTTGGGCAACATTCAGTACAGACTGAAAGACAAAAAAATTTGTGAAGTCTACAATTCCTCTTGCAAACGTAAGTGGTTTCACCAACAGCTGGAACCATGAGAATGAACCACACATGATGGAGGAACATCCACTGCAATATGATTTGGTCTTCTCTCAATCACACGGCGAGACTATTTTCGGAATACAAACTTTAACTTAGGCAAAATGATGCCCATTGTATAATCAGACCAAAGCAATGAACCACCTAGTGTTGGCCAATAAATAGTACAATACTACTTTTCTGCAGTCCATGAAGTGACTATCCAATCTTTCTGTGTCTATTTTCAAATGGCACCGCATGCAGTGACTATACTATTTTCTTGTGCAGTTCAACCAAAATTGCGGTTACTTTGTTTGTTTGACAAATAGCAACGGGCAGACATCTTTGTCTGCACAAATATCAAGCAGCTAGTAAACATATACCCCACCTTGTATTTTCGGTTTAAACATGTCTCTTCCGCTTAGAGTCTGTCATGTTCTGCACTGGACAATTTGATACAGTTATGTTTTGCCCTGGACAATTTCATACTGAATTGATTTGCTAGTTCAGAGTAGAAATATAGCGCCTATTCTTCATCAGACCAAGGATATCCATGTTCGCAGTGATGGAAGAGGTGAAATCGATACAACCGAAATTGAGCATCCAATCAATGAATCCTGTCCTGCACCTCCAATGTAGGTACACCCTGCCAATAAATTCACATGCAAACCACTAGTATTACTATCTAATGACAGTACAAAAAGAGTAGCAAGATAGTAGCAAACCATGTACCTTCGTAATGAACAGCTCATAGTGCCACCAATTGGATATAAAGGTTTGGAAGAAAACAAGCTCCTAATGTTGAACCAGTTGGACTTTTTGTGAAGTTCCACTAAAATAAAGCATCCCTATTTGCATAGATATTGAAAGTGTGATTACTGTAAAAATGACACTAGTTGAAGCATACTCTCACAAATATAAGCATTCCAATTTCTTAATGGGAAAAGGTAGCAAGACTATTTCTAACCACCTTTTTGAAGGAATAAATAAGGCAACATCGGCTGATGTCAGAAAGGCATATATAGTTCTTTTTGAAAGAATGATCGACTCCTGACCTTTCCTCTTCTTTTAAGCAAATTTTGTGCAGTTCAACTAAAATAAAATGCCATCACCGCTTTGACAATTCAGTGACATTGTACAAAAGGAAATGACTTAACATTACATCATAATGTCAAGTATGTAGTCGACATGCATTAGACACAAATATACAGACCTCCTCTGATAACATAATGAACATTAATTTTAACAAAGGTGTGACTAGCTTTACCGGGATAATTTGAGTGAACTCTACACCCTCCGTTCCTTAATATAAGATATTTTTGTGGTTCAGTTTAAAGTACCCAAACGTCTAGTATTTAAAAAAACAGGTAGTAGTTTTCTTGAGAACATATCTGGGAAAGCTTGCCACACTTTATTTATGTCCATACGCTAATGCAACACCATTCGAATACGACAAATATACACTAATCTAGTGGCAAGTGCAACAGTAGAGAAGTTATTTTATTACAGGGTATAGTACAATGGTTTTACTGAACAGATTTCAATAAACTCTAGCACTAGAAGATTTCTATAAGAATTAACAATACAAAATGTAAAGGTAACAAGTTTCAGCATTGGTATACTAGCTGTGCATGAGCATTAAACCAAATACAAAAGTCTGAAGGTAACTAGCATTATTAACTAATGACAGTATAAAAAAATTGCAAACCATGTACCTCCAAGGTAAATCTCATTTTGAACTCGGGGGGACCTTAAAAATTGCTATCCCAATCTTGATAATCGATCAAACGAATCAAGAGAACAGTCGGAGGAGGATGTGCCCACTCTTGACCTTTCCTATTGTCTTCATAATTTTTTGTGCAGTTTAACCAAAATAAAATGACATCAGCGCCTTGGCATTTTGGTGACACTGTACAAAAAAATTAACTTATCTCATGAAAGTGAGGTATGTAATCTATAAGCATTAACAGTGCAAAAATCTGAAGGTAGTAACAAGTTTCATTGTTGGCATACTGGCTGTGCAACAGCATTAGAATGCCTTAGCTGAAAAATCTTTAATACATCCACAATCAACAGCTAACCCTGAAATAATCCAGTGACATTAAATGGCATTGCTTAAATTTATTGGTGGCATTAGACTGAGTGCGACATTAGTTAAATGTGGCATCACTTTAGCAGTAGCATTGCTTGACTTGACTGCTGGCGTTTTACTAACAGCAGAAAAGTGGCAATAAGAGCATGGGAGGCCCATTCGGACAGTGGGCGCACCAGTACGATGTACCTCCACGAACGCAGAGTGGTGAGGGAGGTATGGTTGCCCAGAGCAACAAATATCCAGGTAGCATATGTGGATTATGTCCCATTTTTGCTCTCTTTAGCCACCTTTTTCCTATGTGAGGACAACAAACCAATCAGACCTGGTCATTCTCTATTGCGTTGCCATGCCTTTCTACCCTTCTTCAACAAAGAGACACGAGACTCATTCCTTAGCTACTGATTTTCCCCTTTTCAACCTAGATGCGGGTTCGATGCCTACTCTCTTGGACAGTACAGTCTCCCTTCCTTTCCTTATTCAACCTAGACATGGATTACTCTGCATGAAGTAGTGTTTCCTTTAATAGTGCAAATTAAGGTTTTCGTCTGCGTGACCAGCAGAGCAGAGGGTAGCAAATTGGGAAGATGGTGGAGTGGAAAAAGATCCACATGCAGGGACGTGGCAGATGGGGCAATAGAACAAGGGTATGGTTCGAAAAGAGGTAGCATACCTGAGGGTCAGCGAGAAGTGGCTTCGCTCGTGGTCGTCGTCCTCCGCACACACTATGGCAGCGAGCTTGGGGACAGAGGCCATCCCACGTGGGCGCTAGGTCTAAGAGGACGGCCTTGTCGTCAGTGCGTGACCTGGCTCGCCGACGACGAGTGCGTCAATGCTACACGTCCTTTTCTTCCCCGGCGGATCTGTGACCACCGGTGAGGAGGGAGAGAGAGGCCATCTTTTTTAGATGTGGAGAGAGGGTGATAGTGTGAGAAGCAAGTGGGCAGCCCTTAGCAAGAAAGTGCTGAAGCTCCAGCCTATATATCTTTTTTATACTACTAGTACTAGAGGTGGAGTAGTGGTAGAGTAATTTATATTTTCTCTGCATACAGTACCATTTAGTCGTGCTTCAAAACTGAACGGCACACCATTAAAAAAATAAAGGTCGATAACTAATGCGGCACCTCGGGCCAACGCGGCCAGATCGCATTTTGCACGAGAAATTACACACCATGTTTCGTTGACATGTGGTCCCATTCCAACATGTTAGTGAGACGACGGCGAGTCCTTTTCTACTTGTATTTTCGAACGGACGTGTAGGCCGGGGCGCCTCTTCGTGTACCGTGGCAAACTGGCAACCGTCCACCGACTCTTCGCCTTTCCCTGTCGATTTGGAACTGCTATCGCACGCTCTTCCTTCCTCCTCCATTTTCCTTCACCCTTCCTTCTGCCATTGTTTGATCGTCTTCTCCATGGAGGGAACAGGTCGGAAACGACCCCGTTATTCTTGGCCCAATCTAAAAGATTACGTGGTGGAGGAACTCATTGATCGGTGCGATGTCATCACCTCGGCTAGCATGGCAGGTTTGTTCAAGACCATTCTCGACTCAACTAATAACATCATTACAAGGAACCCAAGGGTCCAGGAGCAGTTTGATCTCCCCTATCTTCTTCGCCATGACCCTGATGACTGGCGCCGGGATGACGGAGGCCTCGCCTTGTGAAAGTTGATGGCGCTTGATAATGATACTATGATGTTAAGATGCCATCGCTTGAGGGCAAGGCTTGGGCAGGCGCAAATGGAGATTGGGTTGTTTATATTGGGTACAACTGCGAGTGGGAACTTGTGAATGTGTACACTCGTCACCGGGTTCTACTTCCAAAAATCTCAGCAGACTGCCCAGAGGTTGAGCACACCAGTATTCTACGCACGTTCAAATACGATCATGGTGACTGTCTTCTATGGAATATAGCAATTTGTCGAGTTCCCAACCGCTCTTGGAATTACAGGAACTATGTAGTTGTTGCTATCTTCGACAAGCTTGTTGCCGTCCTTCGTGGTTCGACCGGATGGATATTGCTCAAAAATCAGTTTCTGTACACGGATGTGTACTATGATGCAATTCAATACGAGGGTCTTGTGTTTGCTTCCACCACTCATGGCATTGTTTTTGCATGGGATCCTCGTAGTTTCGGTACGTTTGTCTTCCACTGTAATTATAATTGTTTCATCCACATGCATGCGGGTTAGCAAGTTTCCCTTTACTAATTAACCTTCTTCTTGTGTTTCCAAGGTCCTGTGAACATTCCACCACCTATACTTGAAAATTTTTATAACCAAGGGGGAGATGACGATGGTGATGATCACGAGCATGAGGACGAGCAGGGCCCATATACTTAGTGGCGCCTGGCAACTTATTCCAATGGATCACCCCTTCTTGTTTGTATACAGCCCACTTATGATGTTACTACTAAGGAAGCAAGTGTTGTCTCCCATGGTCGCACTCTCCGGACCTATTCCAACACTTGTTGCATGGTATTCGGGATGGGTACTAGTGTGCTAGCGCCAACACCTTCTCCCTGGTACAGAATTGATAGTCTTGGAGAAAACTCGCTCTTCCTTCGACAAAACTATCCAATGATGGTGAAATATAATCCAACTGTTGTTGACACAACATTACTACCATTTATGAGAAGCAACTGTATCTATACCTTGGACATTTCGGTGGTTCCCTACCCTGGTACTAATATAGTAGGCTGCTTCAGCCTCGATGATCAATCCTGCATTGGTCTCGAGATCGACAATGGATGGTCCTTCCCAGAGAATCACTTGTGGTTCAAAGCAAGCGTTTCCAACACCGAGGATTGGTTGAGTTGAAGTTCATTTCATTGCTTGTTATTTGTTGTGTGATGAAAACTTTAGTATTTATAATGTATCATCATTGTCGATGTGGGTTGATGACCTATTGTATGTAATAAAATGATATGCCTGTGATAAACTTACTAAGTTTATGAATGGCTTTTGAATCGCTTCTCTAAGTGAGTGTTGCGATGAGGCAAAACAATATTTTCCAAATACATAATTGTACATGCATTGCAACAGGTTATCAGATGAGGCCAATCAACAATAGTAGTACACTATTTGTACTAGCTTCACATGCTTCGCGCGTCGAGCGGGTGTTTTTACTATAGCCATATGTTAATGTGTTCGCTGTACGTAACCAGCACCTCGAATCCTCAATACTACTACTATATAAGTAGTAGGAGTAGTAGGGTGGCATGGGCCAGAACAAGCATTCACGTCCAGAAGTACGGCACACGCCACCAGCACGACTTCCATCCGACACCATATTTCTTGGAGTTCGTGCTACAACAATCTCTTCAACCTCGTTGTTTCTCTAACTCAGCCATCGCGTGACGGGCGAGGTGGGGGTTTGTCGATAGTCGGTTTCCTCAACTGCGGTCCCACTTGTAAGGCCAACTCCAATGCACGACCCCAAACAGACCTCCGTTTTGCCCGGTTTGTGTCCGTTTGGGTAGGGCAATGGGGTCGTGTCCCGGCCATTTCCCGGATGCGGTGGCCGTGCGCCGAACGCGCGGACGCTTCCCGGCTGCGTACATTTTTCTTTGCAAACACATATCTTTTTTTCATCATTGATTTTTTGGTACATGGAAATACATCACCAAAATTTTGACTAGAAAAGCAAGACCAAAGAAAACAAGAACCACACGAATACATTTTAGAAGATATCCAACTTCCATAACTGCTCCTGAAATTTGGATTAGTGCCTTCTCGATGCATTCATTGTTGATCTGCGGAGGCTCGATCTTGCGTGCTTCTTTCTTCTTTGAGTGTAAAGAAGTAGACGTTGCTTCCTCGCATCTAGTCTCATGTCTAGCCTCTATTCTATCAACAAGTGCACTAGTCTCATCTCTAGCCTCTATGCTAGCTAAAAGTGCTAGAACATCTACTAAATTGCGCTCTATCAATATATTGATGTACTCTTCTTCCCAATACCAAATCTTGCATCCATTCTACACAATAAAATTTTAAGTTAGCACAACTAGTCTAATCCGAGAGCACAACTGAAGATTTAGTCGGGTTCTTCCTCCTTTTGCTGACACGTGGGACATCCAGCATCCAGGTCATGTTATGCAAGAAAATAGAGTGGTAGTTGAAGCCACGTGATGTGCATCTTGGGTTAAACTGTAAATAGAATCTTACTACTCTTGAGTAACTCCAAAAGCGGCCACCAAAGATCTTTATTGGATTTGTTTTTCATCACCAACATGTTGAGGTGAAAGATGTGCAGGTTCAGTGGGTCCTCTTGCGTTTTCACTGACATGTGGGACCGCATATGAGCAAACAGACGATGGGCTCCGCACGTCCGCTGGCTGGCTAAGAAGAGAGATAGAGGAGGACTGAGCACGGACTCCAGGAAATTTGTTCTACATAACCAGCACCTCGATAGGCTCGATACAGTGGGGTGGCATGGGCCATAACTAGCATTCATGTCTAGCAGTACGACACACGCCACCCACACGAGTCCCATCTGACACCAATTTTCTTGGAGTCCATGCTACAGCCATCTCTTCTCCCTCCTGTTTTCTTAGCCATCACGCGGTGGGCGGGGTGGGGGTTTGCCGATAGTCAGTTTGCTCAACTACGGTCCCACTTGTAAGTGAAAATGCAATACCACACGCATTCCCCCTTGAGCGGCGTGCCAGACCAAGCGTGTGGGGGTGCGACGCGAACACAACAGGCTTTTCCTTTTGAACTTGTAACTTGTAAAATTTGGTTCCGCTCCACGGCGCGACCGATAGATAGAAATAACGATTTCCCTAGAGTAATAAGAAGTTTGGTTCTGGCGTGGTTCATGCATGGAGTACGTACGAAAATTATGAAGTTGATGCAAAAGGTAAGATAATTACTAGTAGTATCATATACTACTACATGGATTTGATGGAAAGATAAAAATACATACGGATCCATCAATGACATCCTCACGCCCTAGTGCACCGGGTCACCAACGGATGTGTGAGGAGCAGCGGCGTTGGTGGCGAGCTCAACGTGCTTCTGAACAATGTCCTCCAAGGTTGCCCTGCGGTCCAAGAAGGTCAGCGTCCTATTGTCCTCCTCTTGCATGTAGTAGTCCTTGTGGACGATTTGCGCACAGACGTGGGTGATTATGTTGATGGTGTCTTGCTGCACCAGGCGCTGCACGGCGAGCGTGACCTCGAGGTGGACATTCTCCGGCGCGATGGCGGGCAGTCGCAGGGCCACCAGTGCGTCGAAGAGGTTGTCACCATAGTGGCCGTTGAGGGTGGCGGGCATCGCAGAGCCTGGGCGCGTCGGCTGGAGGTGTACGTCAAAGTCGTCCATGAGCTTCTTAACGACGATGAACTTGTCGAGGAAACCGACGAGGACCTCGTCGAACAAGGAGATGAAGTTGTCGTCCAAGCGGCCCCTCGCCCTGGCGGCCTCAAGCTCTACCTGGAGACGTTCCTCGGTGCCGGGCCGCAGGCCGGCATCGTGGACCATCTGGCACAACCGGCTGATGCTCGCGCTCATCGCCTCCATGGGTCTAGCTTAGCTTCTAGTCAACTAATCTTGCGATTTGAGTGATCACTCTTGCCCTTGGTTAGCGTGCGTAGGTGCGTAGGATTTCATACTAGATTGGACTGGCGGGGAGCCTTTATATGAGAAGTGCAGATTGCGTTGAATTCACGTGCGTGTTGGCCATCTACTCCTGGCCCTCTACTACACCTGCCTTTGGCTGTATGACAGGTGGGCCAGCCACCCATTGGGCCTACGTGTCATTCACCCAAAGGAAATTGTAGTAAGTCAATGAAGCTGCGTCCCCCTCCGTGCTGGTGCAATATAGTCATCTCACCGGACCTCTAGTTGGGGCCAAACGAGAGAAGTTTGATATTTACTGGTTTATTGGTCCCCTTTGCATTTTGCGCCAAGTTTTGACCTTTGATTTAACTAATAAAATGTTAATGCATGTAAACAAAAATGTTGTGTAAGTCACCTTACGAAAACCAAATAATCCCAAAACACTTAGGCACGGTACATTAACTCCCTCCTCGTTTCTTATTTCGTGACATATCAACCAATGAGAGATGTGGGCCGTGCATGCTTTCAATGACTTGGGACTACCAAACATACATGCAGTGTTTAGTTCATTGCATGTAATCCTATTAATTAGCAAAAAGACATTAAGTTCTCTCGCCGATAGGAATAAAACAATACACCATGTATTTATTTACAGAGGGAGTAGTACATTTTTGTGACATGCATTACTAGATATTGCTAGTCAAATACTAAAATCCAGATGGACGTGCTAGTACTCCTAAATCCAGACGGTGGTGCTAGTAGTACTAGTAGTAGTACTACCAATGTAGTACTAGCATTGTACTACCCGTTGGTCAAATTATCACGTGCTTCTCCTCACAGTGAAGTGACAAGACCCTGCGCCGGAGATGACACCTGAGTATAGGTGCCGTGTTCGGCATACCATAGTCAGCCTCATCGTCTGTAGTAACTATCATCATGGCTGTAGAGCTAGCCTGCTTACAACTATCCCTGTTCGATATAATTTCCCGTGCGTAGATGCCCGTGCATTGCACGAACCACCAAGATTGGGGGTGGACGGCGCCGGTAGCGGCCATCGCACCAGATTTTCCATGGCCTTCTAGATGTGGTGGGGAGGAGATAAGGCTGATTGTGAGAGACAAGGAGTTGTTCGTAAATAGGGAACAAGTGCGGGCATCTTTTTTCAAAAATGGAGAAGTTTGGTTTGTATGCGTCAGATATAGATCCGACGGCTATTGGTGAAAGATGGGAGGCACAACATCATCACCAACTCAGGACCTGTTTGATTCGCAGGATTTTGAAAACACAAGAATAGGATACGGCAATATTACAAGTTTCAAACTGATATTACAAATGTTAGGAGTAATGCTGCACCTACGAAGAGGGAATTACCAGGAAGTTTACGTAAGAACTTCCGTTACTTTAGGTGGATGCAGCATTATCGTACAAACTAAAATCCATCGCCCAGACAAGTCACTAATGGGCAAATAAGTTTTCGAGTCTCTGGCCACTTGATGTTTCAAAAACAAATTCAGCTTCTGCGGAGACTTTGTCATTTAGGCTTAGACGCTTGTGGTGATCAGCACGCCATTCATTTTTGCACTAGAGAACGCCAAACCTCATTACCTTGAGCAAACTTGCCTCCAGAACAAAGAACCTGGCCAATTTAATCTTAGATGTGCTGCCTCAGTATTCGATCAAATCAATTTCTGTAAGATGGAGATCAAGGCATTCGATGAGATTGTTATAGTGCAGCACATTTTTCCCTTTCGGGTCTTTTTTTATCTGCAAAAGAAGAGAACATATTAGAGCAGCTCGATGTATAAGATTGTCGTGTCATCAAGAGGTACCAATATCATTCGCTCATATGATAGGGTTGGCTGGCTAGTGATATTTTTTCACTCTCTCCGTCTCTCTCTTTTTGTTTCCTCTCATTTACCTAGGAGCACGTGAAGAGCTCGGGCATTTGTTGCCTTCCACTATGTGGCTGATGCCATATTTCGCAAAAGTATGCCACATAATACGCATCGATGTCAAATCAAAAGATTTTGGCACCGCTCTTGCGATGTGAGAGAGTTGGCACCATTGTGCACACAGACCCACATGTATAAACAAATCAACCAAGCCAACTACACCAGCCTCTCAATCTCCCAAACAAGTGTTTTTTTATTGCCTCAGTCCTCTCTCTCCCACGCAAGTGTTTTTTCATTGCGTGAGTTAATTTGGCACGGGAGCAAAGTAGGTGATCCAGATTGGGGCACCAGGTGAGCAATGGAGGGGCATCGATGCCGAATGCATGAATTTGGCACGTCTTTTGGCCTACATAGCCCACTTTTGTACTCCCTCTGTCCCAAAATTCTTGTCTTAAATTTGTCTAAATACGGATGTATCTAGTTACCTTTTAGTGTTAGATACATCTGTATCTAAACAAATGTAAGACAAGAATTTTTGGACGGAGGGAGAACTACCTCGTATTTAGTATAAAATTTTGACCATATATTTACCTAAGAAAATGCCAATGCATGTCACCAAAAATTACACCATTTGAAATTATGTTCAAATACGAATCCAACGATATAGTTCTTAGTGACATGCATTAACATTTTGTCAGTTAAATCTATGGTCAAATTTTGATACTTCAAAATAGGAAGAGTAAACCAGGACGGAGGTAGTACTTGCTCTTAGGGTAACCATAGAGTTACTGGAGTAGTCTAAGTTACTTTCCACTATGACTAGCCTAGGCTACTATAGTAGTACAACAAAAAATGATGCAGGTGATCACGTGAGAAAAAATACTAAAAACATTTCATTTGCTGCAGTGCGTAGATGCAGTTTTGAACACTACACTTGTCATCATAATTTGGGAAAATGACGAAAAAATTGAGCTACGTTGTGACTACCGTTTACTAATAGGAAAGAAGTTTCACCTCGATGAGTAGCTTCTCCATGCACGGAAAGCATGTAAGGAATCCAACAACTTGATCTAGATTGGGGTCGATAGATTTTATTGCCAAGATCTTCACTGTGCACATAGACTAGGTCAAGCTTGTGGGAATCATTTTCTGGAAGACGGTCGTAAATACATCAAGAAGAAATTTAAAAATGTGAATTTCAAGAAGACGGAGAAGAAGATGAGTGATATACCTGAACGATTACGGATCCGATAAAGAGTTCAGAGAATTTGGCAGACAAGTACACCAACGCTGTCAATTTTGGCGCGTCAATGACCCTGATTTTTATTGGACCTTCTAGATCCGATACAAGCAATCTCTCAAGGAAAGGCGCATTCTCAATGACCATAATGTGGAATAGCTAGAGTGATCTCTTCCCAATTGATGTCTTGTTGCGGGGCCAGCAAGACACATAAATCCATCGGAGATTCGTCGAGGCGATGTGGAGGCTAATGAACCCATGGATCTGCTCAAGACAAAGGTACTCGAGCACAGTACAGCTGCGGAGCAGGTGCTCCATAGCCTTCTTCGAGATGACAACGTCGAAGAGGTCGAGCTGCTTGAGTTCAGGGAGAAGAAGGGTAGGCGCGGTATTAATGTGGGGAAGATAGCAGGAGCTGAAGCTGGCGCGACGCAGCGTTGGCGTGAGGCGGAGCGCGGACGGTGGCATAGAGAAACATCATCCAGCTTCAAAGCTGAGCTCCTCGAGCTGATCTAGGGCGGGGGATAAGAACCACCCGTCGAACTTGGGTTGGACCTTGCAGTTGGTACCGAACATGCGGATGTCAAGACGTCTGGCTGGCCTAGGGTGCAATTAAAGGATCTTGGAGACTGTGGCCATGCGTTTGCAATCCCCGTCGCAGAGGCAACTGTCGACGGTGAGGTTGAGGGGGACACGACGCCAGAGAGGGAACCCCTGCCAGGAGAGAAGAGCGGTCTGCACGGCAGATTTGGTGGGGAGGAGGCCGATGATGACAAGCAGCATGTCATCGGGGAGGCTGCTGATGAAGGCCAGGCTCGCCGGATGCGGTTTTGGCTTGAGCCGCCTCCGCTTGTTGGTTGCCTTGCCGTCCATCTCAACCGGCGGCGACGCCGGTGTACATGTGTGCTGGTGTGTGTTGTGTGTTGTGTGTTGGGTGTGCGCGAGTGCGTCCTTCTGTGCATGTCGCCGCTCAGTGGTGAATTGTGCGCGAGTGCGTCCTTCACGCGCAAGAAGTGTGTCCTCAATGCTCCCTCAATTTACTAGCGTGCGGGGTGCTACCCCGAGTGGTTTCAACTTTGTTTACTTCACCGCGTATCAGATGGGCCTCTAGTTTACTTATTTTCACCCACTGCCACATGGGCCAGCACACGAAGATACAGAACACGAGTTGACAAGGCAACATGTGGACTGGTTGACCAGTCAACTAAACAATATATGGAGCTATATGCTGACACAGTGAGCGTATAATCCGTCGGTATAGAGAGTTTGAGTGAGAGGGGAGGCTCGTGAGAGATAGCAGAGAGAGAGAGAAAGAGCTACTCCCTCCGTTCGATAATGTAGTTCCAACATTTTTTTCAAATTCAAACTTTGGAAACTTTGACCAAGTTTATAAAGCAATGACTTATATCTACAATACCAAAGATAAATGATAGTATGAAGTAAGTACATGTTGTGATGAATCTAATGATCGTTCCAGATGCAAATGTTTTTCTCCACATATACCTGGTCAAACTTTTCTGAGGTTTGACTTTTCAAAACATCCATATGCTTATGGACGTGACAGAGTCCCTAACTAGAGCGAGAGAGACACACACAGAGAGAGAGAGTGAAATAGAAAGAGTGAGTGAAAAAAGTGTGTGTGCGTGTGTGAAAGAGACATGGACAACACACGATAAAAGTAGAGAAAAAGCGTGTGTGTCTTATGCAAACATATCACACATGCATCTTCGACAACGAAAGCAAGGTGAGGAGATAGTGTGTGGTTGTTTGCAACCGAGAGAGCAACACCCCTAGCATGTGGCCAAGAGGGGTCTGGCAAACAAGGGAGAGAGGTCAAGAGAGACGTACGGAGAAAATGCAGACATGGTTAGGAGAGAGTGTATGTTTGTCATAGAGAGATCCCCTGGAGATCATGATGGGACTACATTGGTGGGAGATCGAGTGACAAGGTGTGTGCGCGATAGAAGATGCCCCGAAAGATATCGAGATAGACGTATGGATGGAAGGAGACAATACGTGTGTTCCTGATGGCTAGTGAGAGATAATCATACTTAGGGGGAGTGCTTGCACCTATGATGGAGTGAGGGATTATGGTACTTAGGGGGGTGCATGTCACATGGAGAGAGAACAAGGGCGGAGAGTGTTGGATGGGTCTATACGTATAGCACGAGTGAGACATGTGTATGTGTGAACCAGGGAGATATGAAGTTTGAGAGAGATTGAGGAGCCCCGATAAGGCTGAGTGGTGCGTCAGATAGCTGAGAGGGGGAAAGAGATATTCCATCCGCTCGATAATGCAGTGCATGTAAATTTTTCAGAAGTCAAACTTTGGAAACTTTGATCAGGTTTACGCAAATGTTATTTATATCTACAATACCAAAGATACATCATACAAAACTACATCTCATGGTGAATCTAATGGTATATGTTTGCCGTTCTAGATGTAATTGTTTTTCTCCACGTACATGGTCAAACTTTGTGATGTTTGACTTTTCAATAAATCTATATGCTATGGACCAAGGAGAGTGCCTAAGTCGAGAGAGATCAAGTGCGTGTGAAGGAGAACGAGTAAGTGTGCAAAAAGAGTATGTGTGTGAAAGAGAAAGTGACAACAAACAATAAATTAGAGAGAGTGTGTGTGTTTTTTCGTTTCTTATGCGAACATATCACGCATGCATCTCCGAGATAGAAAAGCGAGGCGAGGAGATACACGAAGATAGCTAGTGTGTGATTGTTTGCAACGGAGAGAGACACCCCTATAGCACATGTCCAATAGAGGTCTGTCCAACAAGGAACAAAGGTCGAGAGGGACACATGGAGAACATGGACGCATGGGGCGGGAGAGAGGGTGTGTTTGTGATAGAGAGATCCCCTTGAGATCGTGAGGGGACTATATGGGTGGGAGATCGAGGGAGGTGTGTGCACGATAGAAAGATGCCCCGAGAGAAATCGAGATAGACCATGCACATGTTTGTGATGGAGACTAAGATTAGCTAGTCATATACATATAGGGGGGACTGTGTGTGCCTACAATTGAGTGAGAGACCATCATACTTGGCTAGCTAGGCATGAGATTGTATGTGTGTGCGTGTGAGATGGAGAGAGAACGAGGGAGAGAGATAGAGTTTTAGATGGGCCTATCAAGTGCGAGTGAGATATGCATGTGTATGTGTGACCCAGGTAGATGGAGAGTTTGAGAGGGAGGGGGAAGAGCTCCGCGACGACAGAGTGGTGCGTGAGAGAGTTATGGGCAACGAGCCAAGGAATTTGTGTGCGTACGATGAGTGCACCCAAGATATCTAGCTTGGACTAGAGTATCATACATAGTGTGCGAGAGAGACCTATAGATGGAGTATATATGCATGCGAACTAGAAAGACCCCCCCCCCCCCCCCACACACACAGAGAGAGAGAGAGAGAGAGAGAGAGAGAGAGAGATGGAGAGATAGGGAGAGGGACCAACAAGGTTTGTGTGTCGGATGCGTGCGACAGAATTGAAGATTTTCGGAGAGAGAGAGAGAGAGAGAGAGAGAGCAGGAGTCCGGGAGAGGGGGAGGTCGCGTTTTATGCATCAAAGACTGATATAAACCATGTTTCAATATAAACTTGCATTCAAATATTTAAATTGGAGAACATGTTGTCTGAAATCCACACATGAACAGATATATGCATATATCAAACAAGTTCATTAATTTGACTTTCAACATGTTCATGGAGTACTATAATACTGTACAACATGCTACCCGATTGAGGTGTTCAATTTTGGATTTAGTTCACTATTTTGACCTAGTGAACGAGCTATTTCATTGAATCGGGATATTTCATTGTGGGTTTGATTCCCGTTTTTGAGTGGGTCAACTATTTGTCATATAGTAAATCGCTAGCAACAAGCATGTAAAAACACATTACTCCCGAGCATCATCTCTCCATCTAAAAAAGAAGTGGCAAGCTAATATTTCAAAATTTGATTCGAATCAACTTGGTAAGGTAGATGTGGATGCTCGTTCTCCCAAAATTTGAACGAACCGTTAAACATCCTTTCCTCGGTGGAATTCGCCCGAGCAAATAAATGGGAGACACGAAATTACCGTCCTATGTGGGACACGCATCAATTGGCCCGTTGTACATCGAGGGTAGGTTCGTAACTTCATCCAAGCGTGCCTTCTCCTCGGCCGAAATGACATGTGTCGAATAATTCATAAACCATAAAAACACGCTCTCCTCACCCAAAATAGCTCGCGCCCACTATTTCAAAACACGCTCTCCTTGCCCGAAATCACTCGCGCCCACTATATTTCAAAACACGCCCTCCTCGCCCGAAATTGCTCCCGCCCACTATTTTGGGAGAAGCAAAGTTACTCTACTATCCCCGACCCTCAGTACACAGACCCAAGCCGAGAAGCCTAAAGGCAGGGGTAGAACTGTAACCCCCCCTCACATTTCAGACAAATGCGTCCGTAATACATGGTTCCACTCCCCTCCCAATTCCCCCCTGTCGGTGTCAAAACTGGCGGATCTCGGGTAGGGGGTCCCGAACTGTGCGTCTAAGGCTAATGGTAATAGGAGGCAGCGGACACGATGTTTTACCCAGGTTTGGGACCTCTCGATGGAGGTAATACCCTACTTCTTGCTTGATTGATCTTGATGATATGAGTATTACAAGAGTTGATCTACCACGAGATCGTAGAGGCTAAACCCTAGAAACTAGCCTATGATTATGATTGTTGTTGTCCTACGGACTAAACCCTCCGGTTTATATAGACACCGGAGGGGGCTAGGGTTACACAGAGTTGGTTACAAAAAGGAGATCTACATATCCGAATTGCCAAGCTTTCCTTCCACGCAAAGGAGAGTCCCATCCGGACATGGCACGAAGTCTTCAATCTTGTATCTTCATAGTCCAACAGTCCGGCCAAAGCATATAGTCCGGCTGTCCGAGGACCCCTTAATCCAGGACTCCCTCACCCCCCTCATTCATACCTCGTGGGTGCCAAATCACCTTCTCCCTGGAAGCTCCCTTCTCCCGAGCCGCGAAACCTCAGCCCCTCCTCCATGGCGCCCCCACCGCACCAATTTCACAGCCGCCCTCCTCCCTAATGCCGGAGACGCTGTCCATTTGTCGTCGTGCACTGGGCCGTGTGCCTCTTACTTCGTGCTGCTGGAGTTACCTCGATGACTGCTGCGTGAACTGTACCGGAGCCGATTCACCCCCACCGTTGTTCATGGCACCGGAGCGGCTCCAACTTAGGTGTCAGTTTTCTGAATTTTTATTCTGGGCCAATCGATTCCCAATGGGAAGAAGCACCCCTCGAGGCGGTGGAGCTCCTAGGCTGCCGGTTGGCTGGTGTCTAACGTAAGGGTGCGGGGCCGCAAGTTCGCCACGGAAGCAGGGCTTAGATGGCTATCTTAGAGTTGCGTGGGTTGAAGGTACTGCCGCCGCCGGATCTGGATGACGGGGAGTCTTTGTGGATTGGCCTGGGGGCGGCGTAACCACTGCAGTGCGGTGGGGCGGGGAGCGGGGTTTTGGCCAGGGCCACGAACGGCGGAGGCAGGCTACTCTGCCATTGGTCGCTGGCTCTTCGGGGAAGATTCCGAACAGTGTCAGCTGGGAGGCACAAGACGGCCATCAAGCCATCCGGCGTAGATCGGACAGTACCAAAATAAAATAAAATTGTGTGACCCCAATTTAGTATTCAGTCAACAGATGTGTGACCACTCTCATACCTTGCTGTTGATCTCTTAGTGTATTTCTTCAGATCAAAGAGATATGTCGTTCTTAACATTATGTGTTATCTGCATCTTCAGCCACACCGTCTTCCGACTCACCGCAGCTGCTCCAACAAGGGAAGCATACACCAGAAGGGAGCTATAGTCTCCACTCAATAGTTCCCTGCATCGAATGCGCGTGCCCGACATGGACAGACACAACAACTGTAGGGCCATCGACAAGTCAGCACATGATGCTCACTCCTATGGATGGCGGCCAGATAGGTTGTACCCTCATCTTACTTGTGTGCAACATTTATGGCTTTGATATTCATCTAAGCATGGAAAATAGATTATCACATTTCACTGTATATTCATGCTGATCTCTTACGAGTCTTGTTCAGGAGTTAACGTTGTTCCATAGTTCAGCTAAGATACTTGTTGTTTAGGTAACGCTGTTCCATAGTTATCATCCATCAGCCAATGCTATCCCACAGGCTGATGATTATAGTATTATACCACTTCTAGTATTACCTATGTTGTTCTTTAATACTTTTGTGTGCCATCTAGTTAATCTCAAGTACAAAAGATACATATTCTGTAGCTTTCATCTGTGTTCTCCCTTTAGTTTTTGAGACCTGTTGCTGCTAGTTAACCCCAGTCCTACTATTTATGTCGTCTCCTATAGGCACTCATTACATAAATCTAACTACTAGTTGTCTTCCATGCATGTCAATTATAATTGCACACACTGATATATCCACAAGAACCTCACGGAGCAATGTAAAGGCCAAAAAACTTGATGTCAATGATACCCAATATGATGGAACATGTAAAGACAGTTCTTCAGAAGACTTGCAGAAAGATGATGGATCCTCTTCACCCCACAAGGTCCTTGCTCTAACTTGGCCTGTGATATGGGTACAACATGCATATAATGTCCTGGAGTGTATGTACTCTGTTGCACTGCCATGTGCTTAGCATGCTGATCATGCATGTAAATATGTCATGCCTTCCTGTTTTTCAGTACCTATTCCATTCATGATAACATGTTTTCAAATTCAAGTACTGTCATTCTACTCTATCGCAATGCCATCTGCTTAATTTGGACATCATGCTTCTGAATATCTTATGCATTGTTATTCATCAGTATGTACTTCATCTGTCTACCATACCATGTTTTTTACATTGAAGTGTTGTTCTAGTGCTCTGTTGCAATGCCATCTTAGTTTCCCAATCATACACGTGTATGTTGCCTTAGTTTTTTCCGTACGTATTCCGCTAGCATACAGTTTTACATTCAACTAGTGTTTTTTTACTGTGTTGTCCTGTCGTATCCCTAGCTCTTACACCATACTGCCTCTGTCCGGATTACATGTTGCCGAAATGGATAAAAAAGGATGTATCTAGAACTGAAATATGCCTAGACCCATCAATTTTTTTCCGGATGGAGGGAATACATGTCAATATGTCATGCCTTTCTATTCTTCAGTACCTATTCCATCTCCCTGCTATAGCATGTTTTATAATTAAAGCACCATTCTTCTATACAAGGTATGCAAGGGGAAGACGACTATGTTAGAATCTGAAGGGTTACAAACAAGGCCTTTGCAAAAGATCCAAAGGGCCAGGAGATAATAAACCAACTCCAGTTTTTATAGATACTGCTCCAACACAGAGAAACCCAACTCCTACTGATAATAAGCAGATTCCAGTGGCCAAAGGACTAGTCCGCTCCAGTCCAGCAAAAATATGTCAACTCTATTCTAAAAAGCGTGTGCTTATCCTTGCATCATGAAATTTTATAGCATGTTGATCATATTTTCTACATGTTTCTTACCCATCTCTCTTTTAGAAAATAAGCTTAACAGATAGAAGAATTTCTGCACTGGTATCGTCTATGAGGAAAGATTCTTGCAGGAATTCTCTGTCCTCCAATGCAGATGTAAGTACCTGTTGTATATCACTATATTTTTACATCGGCATGTATTTTGTTAATCGGCGTGAATCCAACCTTTATCTGATCTAAATTTAGTTGTAGCAAAATGTATGATTAAAGGCCACAATGTTGATTTTTGCAAGGAAAACTGTCTGGTAGTTTTGCATCCTGAGTTGCATGAGTGTACTATCTCATATCAGTGGGTTTGAATAATTTGGTTCTGCAGTGGGTTTTAGTGTTTTTTACTGTGTTGTCCTGTTGTATCACTAGCTCTTACATCATACTCCCTCCGTCCGGATTACATGTCGCAAAAATGGATAAAACTGGATGTATCTAGAACTTAAATACGCCTAGACCCATCCATTTATTTCTGGATGGAGGGAATACATGTCAATATGTCATGCCTTTCTATTCTTCAGTACCTATTCCATCTCTGTTGTAGCATGTTTTATAATTGAAGCACCATTCTTCTATTTAAGGCATGCAAGGGGAAGACGGCTATGTTAGAATTTGAAGGGTTACAAACCAGGTCTTTGCAAAAGATCCAAACGCCAGGAGATATAAACCAACTCCATTTTTCATAGATACTGCTCCAGCGCAGAGAAACCCAACTCCCACTGATAATAAGCAGATTCCAGTGACCAAAGAACTAGTCCGCTCCAGTCCAGCAAAAGAATGTCAACTCCATTCTAAGAAGCGTGTGCGTATCCTCGCATCATGAAATTTTATAGCATTCTGATCATATTTTCTACATGTTTCTTACCCATCTCTCTTTTAGAAAATAAGGTTAAATGATAGAAGACTTCCTTCATTGGGATTGTATTCGAGGAAAATATCTTGCGGGAATTCTGTGTGCTCCAATGCTGATGTAAGTACCTATTGTTATCACTATATTTTTACATCAGCATGTATTTTGTTAATCGGCATGAATCCAACCTTTATCTGATCTAAAATTAGTTGTAGCAAAATGTTAAAGGCACCAATGTTGATTTTTGTAAAGAAAATTGCCTGGTAGTTTTGCATATTGAGCTGCATGAGTGTGCTATCTCATATCATGCACATTACTGAATTGTAGTGCTGCTCTGGTTGCCCATTCATTCATTGTGTCAATGTTGCTTTCGTATTACCTTACCTGGCTGATGATAGCTGTGCCATATTGTGTTAATTTGGTGTAGGCTAGTTGCCCAAACATTCGTTGTGTAAATGTTGCTTTCCTATTATCTGACTTGGCCAATGATAGCAATGTTAGTGTGTTAATTTGGTGCAGGCTGATGAAGATAAGAAGACAAACTCTGAAAACAGCAAGGCAACCCCATTGTTTCTTTCCAATAAATCTAGGCTAGGTAATATGCCAATAACTCATGATTAATCTGTTTGGTTCCCCTCCTAATTTATGTTATGATGCAGTGGTCGAGACACTCTCCACTATCAATAATACAAGCCTGCCAAAATCGCCATCTGAATTGTTCAGTATCCTCTGTCTCGAATGCATCGGAAAAAATGTACGTTTGTGAACCAATTAATGGCTGAAGCAATGATGGAAATGGTGGAGGAATCAGAGGTGCGGAGTCGTGCGACACAACAACTGATCAATATTTTCGGAGACAGTGTAGCAAAGCAACAAGAACTTGCCCACATGCTTATGGGCATCATCCGTGCTGAGGTTGCAGATTGTGACATTGTAGATCATTAGGTTCTGTTCATTTATTTGCACTGGCATCAATCTTTGATTGCCCAGTGGATGTAATTTCCTCTAATATATGCTGGATGTGCAACGTTTTTTCCTTTATGACATACCTTTGCTTGATCGATTTTGGTCCTGTGCATAATTGCTTGTCATAATGGCCTCAAATTATCTAATTTGGCCTAAAGACATGTATGAACTTTAGTGGGCCCATTAAATTAATGGGACGTTACTAGGCCAAAAGTTAATGGTCGGCCCTCTTACCTCCCGGGTCGTTAACAGGCCAACATCGAAGCAGGCAACAGGTGGGCCCAATTGATTTCACGGGCCATTAACAGGCTGTTACTAAGTTCGGGCTACATATGGCCCAACTATACTATGGGCCTTTAGCAGGCCGAAAGAGACAGCGGGCTTGTACTAGACCATGAAGAGCATGGGCCGCTAAGAGGTCGAAAGTCAGGTCGTATTGTAAATGGCCCAACTGTGTTGTGGGCCTTTAGCAGGCCGAAAGAGAAACCGGGCTGGTATTGGACCATGAAGGGCATGGGCCGTAAGGCCAAAACTCAGGTCCGACTACAAATGGCCCAACTCATTTATGGTCCGATAACAGGTTGAAAGGCACACAGGGCCGAGAATTGGCCCAACACTTAAATGGGTCACTAAAAGGCCAAAACTCAGGTCCGACTACAAATGGCCCAACTGATTTATGGGCCGTCAACAGGCTGAAAGAGACACCGGGCCAGAAATTGGCCCAACACTTAAATGGGTCGCTAAAAGGCCGAAACTCAGGTCCGACTATAAATGGCCCAACTGATTTATGGGCCGTCAACAGGCTGAAAGACACACCGGGCCGGAAATTAGCCCAACATTTAAATGGGTCGCTAAAAGGCCGAAAGATGTACATCCTGAAAATTGGCCCATCCATTGAATGGGCCATTAACAGGCCGAAATCTTATCGGGCCGATATTGAGCCCAAATATATAGCGGGTTGTTAACGGGCTCGAACTGACGATGGGCTGTAATGGTGTCAAATCTTTAACACGTCGTTGACAGGCCGAATTGGCACATCTCGTATGGGTCATGGGCTTAAATGGACCTGACACAAGTAGGCCTTATATGGGCCGGCCTGCTAATTTTTACTGGACCGACCTTTTTCACCGGAATGGGCCACTGTTGGGCCGTGCCACGTGTCGACCTATCATAGGCGCCTCTTGTCCAATGAGTGGATGACATCGTCCCAACGGTGAGGCAACACGTGTTTCCTCCAGCCAATGATGATTTTACACGTGGAAAATCCCCATTGGTCTGGGCTGTTAACGGGTTATCGGATCCAAAACCGGACCCGATAGCTTAACGGTGTTTCATTACGGTGGATGCCACGTGTCGGTCACCCTTGACGAAAGCACTTCTATGACGCACGATTTATCGTCATGGAAGTGAACACTTCCATGATGATAATTTTGGTAATGTCATGGAACACTTCTATGACGGCACGGGTATGACTATCTTGATTCTGTCATAAAATCGTCATGGATGTACATGCATGACAAAAAATGCGACCTGCTGTGACAAACACGTATCATCACGGAAGCATTTTTTTTTTTGTAGTGTATTGTTGGTGATTATGTTTTTGCTTGTTCTGAGCTTGCAAGTACATTCAATGTACTGACCTGGCGTGTTATGCCAGATTTCAGAAAAGTCTAACCGGATCGGAGTGCTGTTGTGTCTAGATCGTGTCCACATCGGTGTCCCTGTGCTATGGAGTCCCGCTTCGTCGTTGTTCCGTTGCCGCATAGTTGTCGTGATCGAGGCCCCTTTATGTTCACTAAATAATGTACATATTGTTCAGCCGCCGGGTGTGCCGCTTGGCCTTGCTACTTGATGTAATATCGCACTATGTTTCCGCTAGCATCAATAAAGTGGTTGTTTTCTGTACCAAGATGTTGTGTGTTGCCAGAAGACTTGATCTCTGGGTTGGCAATGCAAGGTAAATCAGTTGCTTTGAGCCGGGGTGCCACAGAATACTTCTGTAACTCCAAAAATTATGAAAAACTACGACAACCTGGGCAATTTGTGTACCAATCCATTGCAAAGAGAATCAGATCAAAAGCACGTTTCCATGAATTATGAAAATTATTTTCCTAGGCGCAAAAGTTTCTTTTTCTCAGCAAGATCAAAACAACTACCATCGTAAGCTATCCCAAAGGTCTTACTTAGCACAAACACCAACTAAAACACAAAAGCACATCTAACCAAAGGCTAGATGAATTATTCAAAGCAAAACAGGAACAAAAAGCAAAGAACAAAAATAATATTGGGTTGCCTCCCAACAAGCGCTATTGTTTAACGCCCTTAGCTAGGCATAAAAACACAAATAGATCTAAGTATGGTCATCTTTGGTATGCAATCCATAAGTAGCTCTCATAATAGATTCATGGCAATTTAATTTTCTTTCTAGGAAAGTGTTCCATGCCCTTCCTTAATGGAAATTGAAATCTAATATTTCCTTCTTTTATATCAATAATTGCACCAATTGTTCTAAGGAAAGGTCTACCAAGAATAACAAGACATGTAGGATTGCAATCTATATCAAGAACAATGAAATCTACGGGCACATAATTCCTATTTACAACAATAAGAACATCATTAATCCTTCCCGCGGGTTTCTTAATAGTGTATTCCGCAAGATGCAAATTTAAAGAACAATCATCAAATTCACGAAAACCTAACACATCGCATAAAGTTTTTGGAAATGTGGAAACACTAGCACCTAAATCACACAGAGCATGGCACTCATAATCTTTAACCTTAATCTTAATAGTAGGTTCCCACTCATCATAAAGTTTTCTAGGGATAGAAACTTCCAATTCAAGCTTTTCTTCAAAAGATTGCATTATAGCATCAACGATATGCTTAGTAAAAGTTTTGTTTTGATTATAAGCATGAGGAGAATTCAACATGGATTGCAACAAGGAAATACAATCTATTAAAGAACAATTATCATAATTAAATTCCTTGAAATCCAAAAGAGTGGGTTCATTTCTACTTAAAGTCTTGACCTCTCCAAGCCCACTTTTATTAATTTTTTCATCAGGATCTAAAAACTCTAAATCATTGGGACGCCTTTTAACTAAAGTTGACTCATCTCCAATCCCATCTTTATCAAGATTTATATTGGAAAACAAAGATTCAATAGGAGTCACATCAATCAGTTTAAGATCTTCATCATTATTTTCACGAAAACTAGAAGAACACGCTTTTTCAAACAAATCTCGTTTAGCACGCACCTTAGCGATTCTTTCTTTGCACTCATCAATGGAAATTCTCATGGCTTTGAGAGAATCATTAAAATCATGCTTGAGTGGAATAGATCTAAGTTTCAAAGAATCAACGTCAAGAGAAATTCTATCCACGTTCCTAACCAAATCATCAATCTTGAGAAATATTTCTTCAATTAAAGCATTGATTCTTTTGCGAACTCATAAATTCTTTAACACTCATCTCAAAATCACAGGGAATCTTATTAAAATTTCCATAAGAATTGTTGTAGTAATTACCATAATTATTAAAGGGATTACTAGGAAACGGCCTAGGATTAAAGTTACCTCTATACGCGTTATTACCAAAATTGTTCCTACCAACAAAATTCACATCCATAGATTCATTATTATTCTCAATCAAAGTTGACAAAGGCATATCACTAGGATCAATAGAAGCACTCTTACTAGCAAATAATTTGATAAGTTCATCCATCTTTCCACTCAAAAACATTAATTTCTTCAATTGCATGCACTTTTTACTAGTGGAAGATCTTTCGGTGTGCCATTGAGAATAATTAACCATAATATTATCTAGGAGTTTAGTAGCCTATCATAAAGTAATTTCCATAAAAGTTCCTCCCACGGCCGAAACTAAAAGATTTCTAGAAGCAAAATTCAATCCGGCATAATATTCTTTGCATAATCATCCACAAATTCAAACCATGAGTAGGGCAATTTCGTATCATCAATTTCATCCTCTCCCAAGATTGTGCAACATGTTCATGATAAAGTTGCTTAAAATTCATAATATCATTCCTAAGAGAGGTGATCTTAGCGGGAGGAAAATACTTAGAGATGAAAGGATCTTTACACTTGTTCCATGAATCAATACTATTTTTAGGCAAAGATGAAAACCAAGTTTTAGCACGATCTATAAGAGAAAACAGAAATAGCTTAAATTTAACAATATCATTATCCACATCCTTCTTCCTTTGCATATCACACAAATCAATGAAATTGTTTAGACTAGGAAGGCCAGAAAATTGATCTTTCATAACAAGATTCAACAAAGGGGCATTAATTTCACAAGATTCCGCACTAGTGGCGGGAGCAATCTGAGTGCTAATAAAATCATTATTATTGGTGTTGGAAAAGTCACATAATTTGGTATTCTCTTGAGCATCATGACAAAGCAAGCAATCCAACACACAAGCACACAAAAAGCAAGCGAAGAAGACGAACGGAAGAGGGGTGAAGAAAAGGCAAATCTTCTCGAAAATCATTTTAGAAGTGGGGGGGGGGGGCGAAAACGAGAGGCGAATGGCGAATAATGTAATGCAAGAGATGGGAGTTTATGATGGGTACTTGGTATGTCTTGACTTGGCGTAGATCTCCCCGGCAACGGCGCCAGAAATTCTTACTGCTACTTCTTGAGCTTGTGCTGGTTTTTCCCTTGAAGAGGAAAGGGTGATGCAACAAAGTAGAGATAAGTATTTCCCTCAGTTTGAGAACCAAGGTATCAATCCAGTACGAGACAATGCACAAATCATCGAATACCTGCATAAACAATCAAACAAACTTGCACCCAACGCGATAAAGGGGTTGTCAATCCCTTCATGGTTACTTGCAAAAGTGAGATCTCATAGAGATAGATAAACGATAAAGTAAATATTTTGGTGTTTTTGGTTTATAAACTGGAAAGTAAAAGATTGCAAGATAGTAGATCGGAAACTACGATTGTAGATCGAAAACTTATATGATGGAAAATAGACCCGGGGGTCATAGGTTTCACTAGAGGCTTCTCTCAAGATAGCAAATAATACGGTGGGTGAACAAATTATTGCCGAACAATTGATAGAAAAGCGCAAAGTTATGACGATATCTAAGGCAATGATCATGAATATAGGCATCACGTCCGTGTCAAATAGACCGAAACGATTCTACATCTACTACTGTTACTCCACACATCAACTGCTATCCAGCATGCATCTAGAGTATTAAGTTCATAAAGAACGGAGTAACGCATTAAGTAAGATGACATGATGTAGAGGAATTAACTCAAGCAATATGATGAAAATCCCATCTTTTTATCCTTGATGGCAACAATACAATACGTGCTTTGCTGCCCCTACTGTCACCGGGAAAGGACAACGCAATATTGAACCCAAAGCTAATCACTTCTCCCATTGCAAGAAAAACCAATCTAGTTGGCCAAACCAAACCGATAGTTCGAAGAGAATTACAAATATATCAAATCATGCATATAAGAATTCAGAGAAGATTCAAATAATATTCATAGATAAGCTGATCATAAATCTACAATTCACCGGATCTCGGCAAACACACCGCAAAAAAGTATTACATCAAATAGATCTCCAAGAACATAGAGGAGAACATGGTATTGAGAATCAAAGAGGTAGAAGAAGCCATCTAGCTACTAGCTATGGACCTGTAGGTCTGTGGTAAACTACTCACGCTTCATCGAAAGGGCAATGGTGTTGATGTAGAAGCCCTCCGTGATCGAATCCCCCTCCGGCAGGATGCCGGAAAAGGCCCCTAGATGGGATCTCATGGGTACAGAAGGTTGCTGCGGCAGAAAAGTGTTTTCGTGGCTGCCTCTGTTGGTTTGGGGATATATGGGAATATATAGGCGAAAGAATTAGGTCAAGAGGTGCACGAGGGGCCCACAAGGGTGGGCGGACGCCCTCCGTCCTTGTGGCCGCCTCGTGGCTCCTCCGACTTCATCTCCAAGTCTCTTGGTTGTCTTCTGGTCCAAGAAAAATTATTGCGAAAGTTTCATTCCGTTTGGACTCCGTTTGGTATTCCTTTCCTGCGAAACTCAAAAACAGTGAAAAAACAGGAACTGGCACTGGGATCTAGGTTAATAGGTTAGTCCCAAAAATAATATAAAATGACATAATGATGCATATAAAACATCCAAAACAGATAATATAATGGCATGGAACAATAAAAAATTATAGATATGTTGGAGACGTATCAAGCCGGTATAACAGGGCCAGCGGTACAACCGCCCTAGTGGCGGTACAACCGATATAAGGAGAAGGCACTGATTCAGAATGGAACAAAGGAACCTCTCTCTTCAAAAAACGGAATGGGAATGGTGGGTGACGAGAAGTGTGTACGTGCAATGATTCACCCAATACCTTCCGATGTGGATTCTCTCTTAATAGTACGGGTTTCCTACGACCAAAGAAATAAACACGCAGAAAACACTGTCCTCGATCTTTTCCATCTAGAGAGAATGTCTAACTGACTTTTACCTAAGCATAGAGAACCTGAAGAACTTGGCACGCGATTAGACCAGAAGGAGAGTTGTCATCATCACCCAAAACATAAAGATGGGAAATGCCTTAACAAAGCCCCTCATTCAATTGAGGTCTTCATTTTGGATTGTATACACAATTGATTGTGTCGTTCATCTGGGCTTTATGATGGGGTCTATCGATGAATGGGTCCCTTCGTAAGTGCTTAGGTGATGTGGGCCTTTGTTGACAAAAAGAAATGTCAATTATGATACGTTTAGCATCAACACAACACATGCGGCTAACAACATAGGTAATTATCTAATGTATTTGTATTAATTAAAAGACGCCCTCTAGTCACACGGTCAAAAAGACCCACCCAAACACCAGAATAAAAAAATAAAAAAATGATACACTCACGGATGATTCACTATGGATTGGTCAATACAAACACTCTTCCACCAATCACTTCCCAGGTTTTCACCGTTGGGCCAGCCTTTCCCTAATTTTCAGCCATAAATTGACACATTCATTTGTAACCATGATTCCGTAAAGTTTGTCCATAGGTGTAGCATCTCTGATAAAAAAAACACAATTCATTGTTTCCCCCACACGCCAAACCAACTAACAAGTAAATAATTTTTGCAACATAAAAAATTTATCACGTAAAACAAAACAAGTACAACCCTAAGAACATAAGCGGCGCAGCAAAGCGCGCACTGCCCTTCTAGTGTAATATAATCTTGAAAGCACAAAAAGAGATCTTGCTACATAGTACTTCTACGAACCAACGATCTAGAGGGTGGACTACTCACACCTCATGTGAGAGTAGTGGGGAGGCATAGTGGATGAAGATGTTGATGTACTTGAAACTGGTAAGAGAATTCCAATAGGCTACGTTTGGAATCATGACTATCTTGTTGCGGTGGCGATATAGAAATTCGTCTTAATTAGATTAGTGATCACACGGTTTATATAAGCCAGACACGAATACTCAAGGCTAGGGATCCTGTGTGCCCCACACACTATAAGGGCACACCCTAGGGCCTTGCTATAT
Organism: Triticum timopheevii; assembly: GCA_963921465.1. Lineage (NCBI taxonomy): Eukaryota > Viridiplantae > Streptophyta > Magnoliopsida > Poales > Poaceae > Triticum > Triticum timopheevii. The sequence continues at coordinate 145,800,381 of OY997272.1, forward strand.
AAGGTGCAATGGGACCCACAAGACCCCCTGGCTCCATCTTTTGCAAATTTTCCAAAGTTTTTAGGGTTTGGGGGGCATTAAACATGCAATACTTCCCTTCTAGCAATAATTAGTAGGTTAGTTCAATGAATATTGAAATATTTGATAAAATCTTAAGAAGTTGACAAAAAACTTCAAAAGTTATGGATACGTTTTAGAACGTATCAACAGTTGACTCCCATAATGAAAAACGATACACATTTTACATTTAGCATAACGGAGGATCCTTGGCTTAGGATGCATCAGCACCCTTGACTAATATACTATTTATGATTGAATCCCCAATGGAACACCCAACTGTTATTGAAAATAATTAAGGTAGAAACCCAACGACAGCTTTGAGTTATGTGGCTCCCCTACAATCACATACATCATGAATGAGAACTCGCCATATTTTATCTAACTAGACATGTTGAAAAACCTATTATACCTATCTATTGTGCATGTGCGCACATACACTATCGTGAAGGGTCGCGTCATACTAAAGCGTACTAATCATACTAGATCATCAACGCCATAAAGACATGGGAAACTACATACTCTTTTCTAACACATGTATATAAAGTTGCAATAAATCATCGGGAACGACTAATTGCGTACGACACCATGTCTTAGTAGGGAATTAGAGGTTTTACATTTGGAGAAATAGCGGTAAGAAGGACAAAGATGGTGATGATGTGTAGGTTCTTCCGAAGTCTAGGTGGTGAACAAAATATTAAAAATATAAGACCAAGTAGAGGTCTAGTCAATTTTAATTGGGACAATTGCATTTTTGCCCCTAGTTGAAACCTACCCACGGGGTTTGCCCTTACTTTTTGACTCTGCTCAGTTTTACCCTTAGATTTGCCCCCGAGGTCACCCGAATGATCTTTGACCGTTTGACCAATACTTTAAAAATCCATAACAAATTCATATGAACTCGAAAAAATGCAAATAAGATACCAAAATGTTCAGACAAACATTACATTTATCTGCATATCATTTGCATTAAGGACAAAAGTATCGTTCAAACTACCCAAGGTTATTAATGTTATTAACATTATTGAAAATAAAAAAGGTATAAAAAATATTTTTTGGGTCCCCAAGTACCTTATATCTGCTGCCCTAAAATAATTTTTACGCATTGGAGATGCTCTGGCATTGATATCTTCATTCATAACTTGTTTTCCTCACCAAGACACGGGCGACATGTGACATGTGGAGACGTCGACGATTTATTGTTACACAAAGTCCTTGACGAAATCTACCATGAGCAACCAGGCCCGGCATTTTTGCTGGCCTTGCAAGCTTGGAGGGATGTATTGTATCGTCTGGATACTCTTGCATATGCTAGTACAAGAATTGATGGGTCCCAAACTTGATGAGCCTGCGAATGAGAGCACGTGGGTCGGTATTTCGGGCCGTAAATAAACCCACACTTTGCTCGACGTGTCGGTCGATCTATCCGCAGTCTCGACACTCCTGCCATCCCCAATCACCGCGCGACCATCCGCTACCGGCATCCGTCAAAGGTACCACACGCAGCGCTGATGCAATCATGCAAACCGCCAGAGCGCACCACAAATCTACCCGCGTCAAAATCCCCTGATTAATCAGCTCGTCGCGCACTTCCCCGATTAACTCCAGATCGCCGCGGGGACGCGCAAACGACACACACGCACACACACCCTTCGCTCCCGCGGCGCCCGTTTCACCGTAGAGAGAATCCCTCCTCGCCGCCGCGGCATTTCCGCGAGCACCCTCCGCGCGCCGCCATGGGCTCGCTCCCGGTGCTATCCCCGCCGGAATGCGCGCCGCCTCCGCCGGAGGGGACGCGGGCGACGGTGGCGGCGTCGGACCTGGCCGCGCTCTTCGACGCGCAGCGCCGCCACCTCGACCACTTCTTCGACCGGCTCGACATGCCGCAGGCGGCGGCGTTCGCGCAGGCGCTGCTCGACGCGCCCGGGGCCGTCTTCTTCACCGGCGTCGGCAAGTCCGGCATCGTGGCGCGCAAGCTGGCGCAGACGCTCGCCTCCCTCGGCTTCGCGCGCGCCGGCTTCCTCTCCCCCGTCGACGCGCTCCACGGCGACATCGGCTCCGTCTTCCCCAGGGACGTCCTCGTGCTGCTCTCCAAGTCCGGCGCCTCCGACGAGCTGCTCGCGCTCGCGCCCTGCGCGCGCGCCAAGGGCGCCAAGCTCATCTGCCTCACCTCCGCGGCCTCCGGCGCCGACTGCCCGCTCGCCGCCGCCTGCGACCTCAACGTGCACCTCCCGCTGCAGGGGGAGGTCTGCCCCTTCGGCCTCGCGCCCGTCACCTCCACCGCCATACAGATGGTCTTCGGCGACACCGTCGTCGCCGCCATCATGGAGGCGCGCCGCCTCACCAGGGACCAGTACGCGTCAAACCACCCCGCCGGGAAAATCGGCAAGACCCTCATCTTCAAGGTATACCTTCCTTCATCAGCAAGCTATCCTGCATTATGAATGTTATTATCAGTTTTTGGCAATTCGATGTCCAGCCACCCAATGGGACATCGGATCTAAAATCAGATCTTACAATTACTAAATTGTACTTGATACATTGCGTGTCGGTGGCCTTCTTTGTATAATTTCCCCAGGTGAAATGGTGAACGCATGATACGAAATGATTTAGCAATTTTGCCACTGTCCAACCAACTTTTTGTTTCTATTTGTGATTATATACTTGTCACCATCTCTTCCATGAGACGTCGTGGAGTTATAACGATGTTGTCTGCTGTTGATAAGTCGTTTTCGCCTTGTGCTCATGCAACAGCATAGGTACTTCGCAATAGAATCTTTAGATGAATGCATGTTTTTACTTGTGTTGTTTAGTAGTATGGTTAAAAATGAGAGCAAACCTACATCATTTTCCCAACTTGAAATGCTGTACACATGATGCGGCACATGCTCATTATGATTTCGCAATTCTGTCACTATCCATTCAGCATCTTGTTTCTATTTGCGGGTTCTTGTCGCATTCTCTTTTATTTATGACACCTCTTGGAATTATCGCAATGTGGTCTGCTGTTGATAGGTTGTTTTCCCCTTGTGTTCATCAGATAATGAAGATACTTTGGCACATATTTCGCGTAACAATAGAATCACGCTGAACAGATGGACGCGTGTTTTTGCCTTTGTTGTTTAGTAGTATGGTTACACAATTTAAAGCAAGCCTACATCATTTTCTCTGACTGATTGTATGTCGTCATATTAAAACACATTTAACTGATCTATATTCATACAAAGTTTGAAAAACTATTAGCACCATGTTGAGTTTTACCTAAATACGTATTTTTTTGGCCAGAAACGAGAACAGATAATAATATGGTCATACAATGTGAAATACTTGCATCTTGTAACCATAAGTTATGTTATCCTTCAATCAAAACAATTGGTTCTTTTCTTGTGCATGTGAACTGTTCTTCAGGTAGTAGTGTGTCAAAATCATAACCTGCAAAACTGCCCTGCAGGTTAAGGATGTCATGAAGAAACAAAACGAGCTTCCATTGTGCAAGGAGGGAGATATGATAATGGATCAACTTACTGAGCTCACTAGTAAAGGTTGTGGCTGTCTTCTTGTGGTTGATGATGAGTACCATTTGATTGGAACTTTCACCGACGGAGACCTCCGGCGTACACTCAAGGCAAGCGGGCCAGCTATTTTCAGTCTAACAGTTGGAGAGATGTGCAACAGGTTTGTCTCTGCTGCTCAGTCTCTATATATGTCGTTATCTTTTCTAGTAGAGCCAGGATTTGGAAAACATTCTGGAATAATACTCTGGAAATGGTAAACTGGGCAATAACATTCATGGCTGGTATCGTTCAAAAAAGGTATCATCCATCTTTGGCATAAAGAACCTTTTGAAACAAGATGAAGTTAAGCACAAGTGTTAAAAATAAGACCAGTCATGAAAAGAGATTCTTGTTTCTTTCCTCGTCGTTTAACAGTTGTTTCATTTTAGAATCACAGGAAATATATGCTAAATGTTATCATGTACCCTAAATGATGAGAACTGACTATTGAGTGTTCTGTTAAAAGTCCAGTTTCCTTTTTTCCGAGTTAATTTCAGTTATTCTGTTCATTGGTCATTCTAGTTGAATCTTTGGTGTTGAACAAGTGAACTTTCTGCCTGCAATGGTTGTCTTCCACCTAGTAATGTTCCTTATTTTTTCAGTTAAAGTTGTCTGATGCCCCAGATAGGATCTTGATAGCTCAATAATGTACTCCTCGTTATTGTCCTGTGGTGCAACAAGATCTGGTAACAGAGAGTATTGTTGTCAGTTCTTGACCTGTTCTTGTCATGTCCCAATAAAGGACCACAGCTCCCATGAGGGCAGTGCTGATTCTGTGGACGTGAGAGGCAACAGCATGCCAGTTGCCTGTAGTGACCACCTGGTGGGGTGTTTTGAGCTGTCACTGATTTGCCCAGCTGCTAGTGAGTGAAGCGCATGCCTGGTGCATTGGTTGTGTAGTGTAACTCTTGTTATGCCCTGGGATTTGTTGGTTCATGACAACATGCTACAGGCTAGCCACATTCAGATCTCAATGGCCCTGCACTGTCCGCTAGTGTGTTTTGTTCACTTTAAGTTCCCCTCAAGATCCAGAGTACAGATAGCATAAGTTAGAAGTAGCTTTGAAGAATGTGGCATCATCTCTTGTTATAAAACTGAATGTGGCATCTGTTCTGTTGGTATGCTTGATATGATCTAGAGCCCCCTTCACTAACAGGCCTGCTTAACCTCTTTCAGGAACCCAAGGACAATCACCGCAGATGCAATGGCGGTTGAAGCCATGGAGAAAATGGAGTCGCCCCCTTCGCCTGTGCAGTTCCTGCCTGTCATCGATGACAAAAACGTCGTGTCTGGGATCATTACACTGCATGGGTTGGTCTCCGCTGGATTGTAACTAGGATTCCCTGGTTCTTTGTGTAGCCTGCCCCAGTTCTTTGTGGTTCTTTGCGCCTGCTTGGTCCTCCCAAGACATCAGATAAATTCTTGTTATCGGCTTCATCTTATCGCTGTTGTAGCATCTGTAGTCTAGATATTTGAAAGAGTGTGTGTGTTCAAAGGCACTACCGGCATCACCCCATAGCCCCTGTGTATAGTGTTTTGTTAGTGGAATATGTGGGACCTTGCTTGTTGGTTCAAGGGGAGTTGAGGTTAAATAAATCTTACGTTGCCAAATCTTATATTGTTTTTATGCGTGGCAAAGGCGATGTTTGCTGTAATGCACCTGTTTGTGGCAGATTTGTGACATATTCGAATGACCCCCGGCATCCCAGATTGAACAGACATTGAGGACATCAAACGCAAGTTATAGCTTAAACTAGAATAGAGTAGAGATTCGACCTGAATCTAGACGTGCACTGAACAGACACAAGAGGTTTCATGGTGCTTTCATCCTAACTTCAATCTCCTGGGGTAACATAAAATCTGGTAAAGAACAGTTCCCTAGTTTGATCACAAAAGAAACACGGTTCGACATCCCACATCACCACACATTTCACTGGCGACCTGCGGTGGTGTTTAAAGCCCTCAGGCGATCTGCTGCGAGGAGGAAAGCTTCACCTGTCCCACTCAGAAGCGGTTTGGGCGCTCGAACCTAGGCTTGCTAGCTGAGGTCGAGGTGCTTTGAGGGTGAGTCGACAGGGCTTGGTCCCAACCCATGATGTGCGGCAATGCAAACTGCACAAATACATCCATATATTGAGTAGTCAAAAGGCACCATAAATGACAGTTTACATGTAATGTAATCGTACAGAAGCAACAACAAAAATTGTTGTCAACAGCCTCAAGTTGCTTGTTATGACTCATGAGTCATCACTAGTATACAGTGATATACTTGAAAATCGCCTAAATAGAAAAGCAAATATGAGCACCCAGGGCCAATGACCAAGTAACTTTGTGGAAGAGAATGAATTCATGTGTGTGGTGAAATAGAGCTACAATATAAGTACAAGGACAGCAAATCTTAAGTTATGCATTGCCAATATGTCGGTTAGTTGAACTGAAACTGTCGGTGATTTAGTCATCAGCAGGATTTAGAGTAGTCAGGATAACCTGATAATGATTCAGACTACAATAGGTGAGAATGGCAGCATGGAAACTTACACTCAATGCCGTGCGCATAACTGCAAATTCAGCTTTTGTTACAGGGACTGAAAGGCGTTCGTTGGTCTTTTGCACATTATTCAGAACAGCTGAAAAGAAGATTGTCATGTATCTCTTGCCAAAATCATTCAGCAACAACACAACAAAAGGAAGCTAGCAGAATAACACAACATACAGAGATAGTGGTGGACAAAGAAAATATAATAGTTCTGTGCAGTGTGCGGAATAAATATGGTGAATAGGATGATAACTATAGAGCAGAAGCATTCCCTTTTGTCAGGCAGATGTTTCAAGATTTCAGAGATAAAGGCTGTGTTCGGCAACCCTCCACTCCTCTACCACAGAGCGGAGCGGCGGAGCATCGTTTTAGCTGCTCCATAAATTACAACTGGATGCCGCTCCGATCCGGAACGGAGTTGCGGAGCCGGAGGGAGTCTGAACAGGCTCAAAATCCCTCAGGAGTCAAATTAATGCAGGAGATTGTACTTGGGCACATGGGCAGTGCACCAATATAATTCAAAAGTCAACTAACTCCTAGGCTATGTTGAGCATTCTTGATTTAGGCTATGGCAGACTGGTGGCATGGCTTGAGCATTGTGTCATCTACAAATGTCAACTAGCCATAGGCAGGCACAAGGCCTTTTAAGTCATCTAAGGCACACTGAATACATAAAAAAGGGCAACCTGGTGCATGTAGCTCCCACTTGCGCAGGGTCCAGGGAAGGGTCCGACCACTTTGGGTCTATAGTACGCAGCCTTTCCCTACATTTCTGTAAGAGGCTGTTTCCAGGACTTGAACCCATGACCTCATGGTCACAAGGCAGCAGCTTTACCACTGCGCCAAGGCTCCCCTTCGAATACATCTTTTCAGAAAATAAAACAGACTGGCATAATGAAGAGAACAATTTCTTTGCTACTCTGAAAATGCCAAGGGCTTGACATGAATAATTATGTCATTGTGTTCAGTTAATAAAACGGTTTTAGTCCACTGTTTGCTTAGTCCATGTAATAAACAGAGATTGGACATCCCAAAAATGATGTGTGCGTTTTGGGGGAGGGAGGAATCAATTATTGAAAATAACAAAAACAAGGAATATTAGAACTTAGAAAGGCAATACGGTTCATAATGAAGTCACTTACTTATGTTAACGAAGTATCCATTGTCACTGCCAAGAGGAGTGATCGACAATGATTTTTTCACTTGGCCTTCATGACTGGTGAAATGTTGGTGTGGTTAGAAGGCTAAATTTAAAAGCACAAAGTATCTGTATGTAACTTTTTATTCTTTGCACAATACTATTCCAAACCTTGATTTCATGGAAGGATCATGGAAAAATTCACAAGATTCAGCAGGCCCAAGACTTATCAAGCTTCCAACTTCAGTAGGTGACAGAGCAAAGAGCTGTATAAGAAATGTTCCAGATCCATAAAGCCCAATGTAATATCAAGTTTTAGACTATGTATTCCTTGTGCGTACAAAAACAAATTTACAAAGAAGAACTTAAAAACAAAAGAAGCAAGAGAAAAATCAAGATAGTAATTTTGGTCTTCGCTGCCAGCTAAGAGCCTACGAACAACAACAGAAAATAAAAAAGCATACAAACTACAAATGGTTGAACTAACTGCAGGATGAACCTTCCTTCCCTCTTGACTATTGTTATGTACATAGCTAATTCATGCCAAATGCAACTATTAATTTCATTCATTAATTGTAGCAAACATCCTGCATGTTCGCTTACATTTTTATGGCTTACTAAAAAGTGCACACTTAATAGTATTTTAGTTTTTATATCCAACATAAAGTAATAACAGCACAAGCAATGGTAACATATGCTTTGGAATCTATGAATATCAATCACAGAATTGATTTGGCCTTCAGTTCATGGCAAGAATATGGATACAATGGGGTATGACTAGGAACTGGCCTGCTTGTGACCAGTTTACACCAGTAGGAAATACCAAATACACAAGAGAACATTTTACCTGTTTCTTTGTATAGTCATACTTCCTTTGTCCAACTGCCGGGAAGAAGGTCAACATTACCGACCCATTTCTGTTCACTCGAGATCCTCCAGACTGACAACACACAAGAAATTATATATATTGGAAGGCATTGTGTGCTAGAAGGTTAGAAGTAGAACACAAAGATATAAAAGTAAACATACTTCGAGTTTGGTGAATAAAGGAAGAATAGGACTTATGGAAAGTGCAGCCTTTCCCTTGAACACAGTGTAGCTCGCAAACTTTCTAGCAGATGTACTCTCTGCAGATAAAGATGTTGACGTAATTAGCGCTTGAAGCATGTAGCAGGAAGTGTAAGAATAAGTATATAAGCTAAGGTTGTACCATCAACATTTGCAGCTGAAGTCGAAAGCGCATGCTTGAATGTCAACGAACTGCTCCAGAGAACATCTTTGAGGTCAGTGACTCCCCTAAAAAGGACAAAGGAAAACTTATTGTACACTCATTGCAACTGGTCGGAAAACTGCAGAACCATACTACAACAAAGAACTGCTAGAGTCTCTGATTTAAAGGTTGGGTAATGATACGTCGGTTTAAATCTATAAGTCGGCCATGCTTTTCAAGATTCAAACTTCATAATATTTTTTACCAACAATTATTACAGCTATGGATAGGTTATGTGATAATATTTGGTGGTATTTTGTAACAGTCATGATTTTGTGGTTATGAACAATATGTTGTGGAAGAAACAGACATCAACCCTTACTTGTGGAGGGCGACATTAAGTCAAAGTGCACACTATACAAACCAACATAGCAAGAGTATTGAAGATGTGATTCTCTATGTTTGTACATAAATATACAAGAGAAATCACATAGGACGTACAAACAGACAGCATAATATTTAAGATGAGACCCTCCGTGTCCATATAAATACAAGAGAAATCACAAAGCATCTAAAACAAAAGGAAAAGCCATAGTTAAAAAAGGCGCGCCTAAGCGAGCGCTTAAGCGCGCCTAGGCTCTAGGCGTTGGCAAAACGCATTATGCATAACTACGCTTAATCTAACGCACAATTAACGCCTAGCGCTTTTTTGAACTATGGGAAAAACTGAACAAGATTAAAATTGAGCGGGTAACAACAAATTGCTAATTTCAGCAGCGTCGTCATTTTTACAAGGGGATGGCAAGCAGCATCAGGTTGAAATAATAATAACATCCCGGTATTAAACTTGGCACTAACAACGTACTGTCTTAGTTGATCATTATATCAGTGACGCATTTATGCACTTCGAGCACTGATTAGCATATGAACATATAGCTATGATGGCCAAATTCGATCCTAACGGTATGGCTAGGATGATTGTTTTCCAGCAAATGAAACAACATGGCAATATCCTGCAGCAATTTAAAGGGCGCAGAAATCAACAGGTAACCAACTCCGCGCTCTGACAACGGGTCAACGCTTAAACCCTAAGAAAACCCCCCAGCCACCTTTACGGCAACCGCAAAATAAAATCCCGAATGAAATCCCCCGAATCGACCGAGCACGCGCGCTCACGGACTCGATCGAGGGGCCGATTCGCATCAGCAAGCACACCAACCCTCAAAATCGGGACACGGGGACAGGGAAATGGTACCGCGGCGGCGGCGGCGGCGGCTAGGGTCTCCCATTTGGCGCGCGCGCGAGGCGGGGGTCGCGCCGAGCGGAGACGGGGAGGGGGAGGGTTAGGGTTTAGGGTTTCGCGGCAGCTGACCTGGAGGTGGAGGGGAGGAAGCGGGAGAGGCGGAGCATTGTTGCTGCTCGTCCGTCGTTGGTCGCGCCCGAGCCCCCGGGGAATGGAAAAGCAGGCAAAGCAGGCGCCGTTCGTCTAGGGAAGAGCCGACGGCGTTTATAGGAGGAACCCCAGAAAATGGGCTGTGGCCCAGCCCAATGCCCATAACCCGCGACGATATTCAGTTTTTTTTTTTTTGCTATGTGTGTAACGATATTCAGGTTGTAATCATTTCTCTCAACATGTGTGTGACATCATATATACTACATTCTAAAAAAAACATGTGTCGGGTGTTTTCGTTAAATTATGATGGAGCAAACATATATACTCCCTCCGTTCGGAATTACTTGTCGCAGAAATAGATGTATCTAGACGTATTTTAGTTCTAGATACATCCATTTCCGAGACAAGTAATTCCGAACGGAGGGAGTACTAAAAAAAACAAAGACCATGTATCAAAGTTGGTCGACCCTTATGAAACAACCTTACAAAAATTAATTATACATAAGTTCTTGTGAAATCGATGTCACCTTTCTTCTACACCCGCCAACAAAACCTCGTGAGTGAAGCTCGATACCGCCTCTGAACCTCCAAAGGGCCACTAGAAGCAGATAAGCATTGTTAGCACGGCGGCCACGAAGTCGATGGTCGAAGATAGAGGAACCCGGCTCCCGAAAAAGAAGGTAACAAAGAGGACTGGACAACCACCTAGACCCCGAGACATACGTCTTTTCCTTCCTCTCAACGGCAGTCGGCGGCTAGGGTGAAGATCTCGTTCCTTCCAGGCTCCTCTGACTAGCCCGTGGATTCGCATCCCCTCTACATGTCGCTCCAGAAGCTGGTGGTAGCGAAGCGAAACTCGGTGCGGCTTTGACTATTAGTTTAGGTTAGGGTTTTTCAGACCTCGCTGGGCAGTGCTTCATCTTTGAGATGGTCTTCTAGGCTTTGATCCTTCTCAAGTTTGTCTGTTAAGATGGAGTCGACGGGCCTCTGGTGTAGATTCATTTCTTCTCCTTGGGTGACGAGGTTAGGGTTTCTCGTCATGCACGGCGCCCACAATATCTGGTGTCAAGCGCTTCGGATCGATTTAAGGGTTCAACAGCAACTCAAATCGGGTTCGCGCAGATAACAAATAAAGGAGGGAAGCTCGCCTTAAATGGCTGACCACCTATCGAGTCAGAATTGGGTTCCTTCCCCATTTTCCTATAGTGAAAAAGATTCTTAACTGAATATCCTCCTTGATCCGTTGGATGGATCTTCAAAACTGGGAGCCCCGAGCGGAAACAGAGGAGGGGCTCATCCCTTGCAGCGTGTTCGGCAATATTTGGGAAGAGGAATGGGAGTTTAGAGGAGGGAGTTGTGTTGAAATTAGACATGGGATGAGTCGTTTTATTCCCAATTATTTATTTGGTGCGTGATAGGAATTATGTGTGAGAATACGAGGAGAAATTGTACTCCCTTATTTGGTTCGTGGAAATTGGCATGGACTAGACAAGGAAAGTTAGGATGAAGTGTTAAGATTGACTCACTAAAACATTTCCCATCCAACTCCTACCCCCTCCCCTGTTAATAAAACGGCGGGAGTTGAAGTTTCAAGTCCTCCTTGTGAATTCCCAATACCTCCAACCAAACAATAAATTTGAAGTCTCGTACCCTTTCAAATCACATTTCCTAGCTCTAATTACCCCCAACAAAATACGCACTTGGTGCTTTCGAATTTCTTGCCGGGTACTGAACTACTGATTCCAATCTGATTCGACTTCGAGTTCCATCTCCTTGTTACAGTTTTCCCTCAAAAGAACGAAGAGAAAGTTAGTACCTCCGTCGCCCGCAAAATCGCGTGAGGCGAGCGGACCGACGTCCCCGCAATCGGAGAGGAGCGGACCGAACATGTCCCCCCGTCGCCGAGATCGCCCGCGGAAGAGGCCAAACCCAATGGAGGCGAGGGTAGCGAAGGCCACCTCGGCGACGTCCTTCTCCAAGCCCCCGCCGCTGGCGCTCCCGAAGACGGCGCAGTTCTTCCTCCGGCACCTCCCGCGCCACAGCCGTGGTGGCGCCAGCGTCGTCCCCCACGTGGAGTGGGTGAGGAAGACCGCTCTGAGGGACTCCATCCACGACGCCTACCTGCGCGCCCTCGCGCGGCTCCCTTTCAACGGCCCCCGTGGCGTGCCGACGGTGCCGTCCCTCCTGCCCGCGCTCCTAGCCGGCGGCCACTGCTTCGGGCCCCTCTCCGACGGCGCGTCCAACGTCATCGTCAACACGGTTTGGCTCTACGCCGTCTCCCCGCCTGCCCGCTTCGACGCCGGCGACGCCGTTGTCGATGTCGTCGACATCGATGACATCAAGCACAGATCCTTCCTCGGCCTCAATCGCGTGGTCCACGATGTCGATCGGAACTATGACTACTACTACGCTGCCGCTGCTACCGCCAAGCACCCCAACTGCGAGGCCTTCGCTGCGTTCGCGCAGTCCGGAGTTGCCACGAGCCCCGCCGTCACAGAACTGCTCGCCGGTGGCAGCAGCGCCCATCTCTCCGCCGAGGATGTCGAGCGACTGGCTCTCCTACTCGTTCGACCCTCGGCTCCTCCACTCGACTCTTGCCAGGTGCTAGAGCCCCAGTTCCCGGCGGAGAGGGAGGAGTACATCAGAGCCGGGCAACGATGGAGACGAAAGTTGGCAAACATGGCGATACAGCACTGGAACCGCACCATTGGGGTCAGTCTCTTTATCCAACAATCACACCTTCATACGCCTATTTTATTTCCTGGCCATTGGTGCTAATCGTCAATTCGTCATTGCTATGTACAAATTTCTTCCTCCCAAGGGGCCAGAGCTACAGCTCCATGTTGTTTGTGACGCCAGTGCTGACAGTCATGGTTACCAACATATCAACTTCATGGCCTCAGCAAAAGATAATCCGGCAGCCATACAACTCTTCTTTGCGGAATATGCAAGAAAAATGGGGGTCGTGCTCTGCTGCCCTGTCCAAGACTCTGTCTCTCTAAGCGGTGAGCACTTCCTCTTCTTTTATCTATACTATGATAATTAATTTATGTTAGTGAGCAAAATCTTAGCCTTCTTTGGTAGAGTAATGCTGCTGTACAACCTTGTACTAAATCAGCGTCAATTAATATTGATCGGTGGAGAATACTATAATAGTATCTATAGTTAATCATCTCAGGAGTGTATGAGGATCAGTCAAATGATGAGTACAACTATACTCATTCGTGCTTTTGATGATGATATTTAAGTTTGGATCTATTCTTGATAATAGCACAAACACATATTTAATTTGAAGTTAGTATCTGATTGGCCTAATAAATGGCTATTCCTTGACAAGACAATGATTTCTTTTTTTCTCTTTAGTTGCTAGTCAGGGCTATATATGCTTCCGATATAATCACACTGGGTATGCCCCTCGCCCTTGAACTCGGTGAAATATTACATGGTTAAGTAGTTAGTTAATGCCCGTGTCCTAAGTTCGCTAAATGTTTGTGTGTAATACATCATGTTTATCAGCACTTCATGCCGGTTATGCATACTGATTATCTGAAACACTTTTTATGTTATGACGCTAGTCTCACATTGGGCATGTTTATACTTTTATCAGGTCACTGCGATCTTTGTGAGAGTCTTCATTTAAGGCTTATCCACCCATCTTTTGGAGCATACAAATTCCGTAGTCCCCTTGATGCTACCTCGGGTATAATTGACTTTGATGTTGCAAATCTGCTGGACATCAAATATGCTCGGCACCTTTGGGGTTCGAGGCACATGGACCGTGCTTTTTACCCTTATGATGATTTTCATTCCAGCGATGAATGGAGGTGGGATTTCATGGTAATTCGGTAGTTCAATTGCAATGAGAAATTGCTTTTATGTACATGTAAGCACAAAAAGGCGAGTGCATGGAGACCTTCGAAGATTGTTGTATGTGTTGAGACCACCGTGGAATGCAGGCGAAAAAGTAGGAGCGAAAAGTATAGATAGGAGACGCAAGATGTAGGATTGCAAGGTGTGTTGGAGTAGGAGTCTCCCAACCCTGGTGGGTTTAGTTGAAGAAGGGAGAAAATGTATTTGTACTATGCATGTTTCGTATGGATAGCCTCATTAAAACATGTGTGAAGAAACTTTGGAAAAACTCGAACAAGATAAAAGGAGTATAATCCTATCTTTTGGCAGATGTACTTATTTCTCCCCTTAATTCAACATTCCGTTAAGTATTCTCATTCAAAATTTTGAAGCTTCGATTGTGAACTAGGAGTGACTTCAATAGAGATCTACTAGATTATCACATGACTTAATATTTAATATATGTATATCATTCATGCATTTGCAATGCAAGGTCATAGAAGAACTCAGGGTCGACATGCTTGATGCTTCATGAGTCAATTTCACATAGCCTATGCGGATATGTGCAATGTATGCTTGATTATGTGCCTAGATAATTGCTGGTGTTTGATGGACATCGAACACACATGATGCCCACATGTGGTACTTCATTCTCTTGAGCTATACACATGAAGTGTTTAGGATAAAGGAACACACATTGTATCCATCAACTCAAAGACACAAAATAGTACTATTAATTAGAATTTAGAACACAACGACTCTTTCTCTTTGGCTATGCTCTCGTGGCTTGAGAGCTCGGTAGCACCAAGTTATGTGAGTGTTTCTTGTAACATATTTATGCCTTCTATATAAAGATATGACACCTTCTTGATATGCTCTTGAAAAAAGGAAGTATGTGGGTGCTAAATATGTCATTCTAAACTTGCTTGTGACAGAGGATTCTTTGGTCTTGTTTGTAATTTTACTTCTTGGTCAGTGTTCCTTTATGCAGATTCTAGCGTTCTGTTGTCTTTTCAGTTTTGACAAGTCAGTATATACGTGACTTGTAGTGTGATCCTTACGATATAAATGAAACATGTATAACCATGCAAAAAAGAATAAATTAATGCCGGAAACCCCCCTTAAAAATCACTTGTTCAGTTGTTCCACAAGTTGTCATATGTCCTGTGCACATTCTAAGCTCGCTCGGTGATACAAGCTTAAGAATAAAATGACGCCGAAAAAAAGAACTTAGGAATCACTTGTTCGGTTGTTCCACGAGTGTCATTTTGTCGGATCGAGACCACATTTACAATGGTGCATCAAAATGCCAGAGCGCACACAATATGCTGACCCGTCTGATCGAACAACCAAGAACCAAACTGGAAACCTGTTTCCCTGACCGACTAGTTCGCGTTCTTCGTGGTCGGTGGCGCCCCGCAGAAGGCCTCCCGGTTGGCGGCGGCGCCGCCGCGCACGACGTAGTGGCCGAGCGACGGTGTGCCGGTCGCCTCAATGCGGTTCTCGTCGCAGAGGAACTCCCGCGCGCACACGCTCTCCACCTCCCGCTCGTAGTCGTGCACCAGCACGTCCGTCACCGTCCCCTTGGTCCGCGCCATCACCGCCGACGAGTAGATGGCCGCCATCCTCCCCGGCGACCCCTCGGCGTACCCGTGCGGCCCGTCGACGAGGATGACGTCCCAGGCGACTTCGTAGAGCTGGTTGGGCAGGTCGCCGATGGCGAGGCGGCAGTCGGAGAAGAGCAGGTTTTGGACGGGGCGGCACTCGGCGCGCCGGGACGCGCGCGCGGCGTCGAGGAGGTCCGGGAGCTCGCGCACGGCGGTGGCGTAGGCGACGTCGTACGCCTCCAGCCCGCCGTGCGCGCCCTCCATGTGGGCCACGTAGAAGGGGTTCTCGTCCAGGAACACCGTCCGCCCGCCGTGGTTCAGCGCGCGCCACAGCGGCGTCTCCGCGCCCAGCCCGAACACCAGCAGGTTGCACGGCGCGCGCCGACGCAGCACCGACGCGATCGCGCGCACGTCCCCCTCCGGCATGCTCACCGTCGAGTTCGCCCCCGCCGCCGCCGCGTACCGCACCAGCGCGTCGAACACGTACGCCGGCAGCAGTCCTCCGCCCGCCGAGGCGCCGACGGCGCTGCCCGCACCGGCGCCGGCCGCGAACGTGACCCGCGGCGACGCCGCCCCGGGCGGCGCGCGCGCCGTGGAGAAGACCGTGAGCAGGGACGCGCACGTGAAGAGCGCGAGGAACGCGACGAGCCAGAAGCGGCGGCCAGAGACGGACGCGGCCGTCACCGGCGACACCGCCCCGTTCCCGTACTTGCTCGACGGCTGTCGGACGAGGAGCAGCTTCGTCCCGGACATCGCCTTCATCTCTCCCTACCCCGGGTAACCAACCAAACCAACGAGCAGAGCAGGCAGCTGGAGTGGCTGGTGCTCGAGTTCTTGTGCCCCTGTGTTCCCTACACCATTTTTATGTGTGTGATCTTGTGCTCCGAGTGAAGAGCAGCGATGGCGTTAATACAAGAGGTGGTGCACTGCGGATGGCGAGAATGGTTCACCGTACCAGAATGACATCTCAGCCTTCCAGGGCGTGAGAGTTGGCCGGGGAACGCAGGTTGGGATGTGATGGCAGACAAGCCAAGCTAAGCTTAATTTAAGCAAAGTAGAATAAGACGAAGTTTATTTCTTTTGAGAAAAAATAAATAAATAAGCGTTTGATCAGTAGTTGGCAATGTTTGGCGAGAAAGCAATCTAGGTGAAAATTCACTTCGCTGCAGGTTTGCTTCGGAGTGGCTCAAATTCTGGTAGGTTTGGATGGGCACTCCTTTGATTTGGACGCTGGAACTTTCTCCTTCAGAATATGAACACTCGTATCCCCACCATCCAAAACTTTCAGTGTGGAACACAGATTGAGCTGCGGTGAACCCCGGGCAGGCTACCAAATTTCTTGGGCAATGTCAGGACCTTATGCTTCTTCTTTTCTCCGTGTGGTATACGGCAATGTGCCATTAACTGATGATAGAGGATCATCAGTAATTAACTGAACAGCTACAGGAGATGGCTCCAGATTTTGGAACTGTGAAGACGGGCAGCTTTCTGGCCATCAGACTCAGATATCAAACAAAAGAAGGTTGCAGATACAGCTATCATATTTGGTGAGAACATTGGTGAACAAGGCTGAACCTCCTTTGACAAGGGTGACGCAAAAGAAGACTGGCCACTTGGGATTCAAGCGACTCACAGTCTCACAGATGTGGCATGCAGGAACTAACGTTTGTAGATGGGGGGTGGCTGTCGGTCTATCCCTCCGTTGCATTCGAGTGAAGCCTCGGCAAAAGCACTGGCATGAAACGCACGCTGACATGTTCAACTCCTAGGCTGTTTCTGGGTAACCTGAGCTCATTCAAAATTTCAAACAAAGAACTTGTATATGTTTTACTGCTAGCGACAATCTGACAGGCACATGCATTGGGTAAAGAGAAACTGAAACAGAAAGTGAAACAATACTGAAAAGCACGGTAGCAGGTAGTGACAACAGAGTTCCATCTTCTTATAGATCTGCCCATGGATACCAACTCCCGGTGTCCGAATCAGCAGATCATAATTAAAAGGGACAGAACATCAGTTAACTAACTTTCCATAGAGTATACGCCGTCTAATGACAGACAGAAGATTTTCCTCACCAGACCATGAGGATTTTGACAACCTCGAGCAAATAACAGAGGATCATATCAGGATTTACCAAACCACCAGCAAAAAGGTGCCATAAGAACACAACAAGGCACAATGAAGCGTCGATTCCAGTTCATAATGCTCTAGGTTGGCTATGTATTTGCTTCTGTGAACAGGAGATGTATCTCTGGCATCCCTGCAGTAGAGAAGCAGTAACCGGAAAAGGGAGCAGGTTCTACAAAATATCATGCGCATCATGATCACCGTCTGGGGTGAGCACCCATATACAGTAGCAAGGATTTATCACCAGGATCATGCGGCCCCGCACCAGTAGGCCAGGTGCTCATCTTTGCGTGACGTGCTGAAGAGCCCACCACATTTCAAGCAAATGAAGCTGCTGCCATCGTTGAAGGCGTCCAGGATAATCTGCTTCCTTCCACACTCAGCAAGTATGCAGGCCTCATCAGAGTTCAACGTCGTGACAGGGTCAGAACCAGGTGCTAGTGGACTAGGGTTTGATGACTGAGCCTCTGCTATAGCACACTGTGCGAGCAAAGAAGCGAGCTCATCAATGTTGGGAGCAGGCTGCGATCTCTGCCTGTAGAGGTCACGTGCACGGTTCAGAGTCTGGATGAGAGCCTGTTCACCACCTTGAGATCTTATGGCCAAGAGTACCTGCATAATATTCCAGAGTTCAGTTCCTTGGCATAACTAGGAAAGGTAAAATTTATGTAAAGTAAATAGCAAAGGCTCATCAGAACAATCACAACCAAGTATAGTTGCTTGGGAAATATGGAATACCAGGAATGATCAACGTCTTCAAGGGCATCAAGCCCATCTCTACAGATGCAGGAGAAAAAAAAAATCTAAAGAGGAATTGCAGTGGCTTCTTCATTGAGCTAAGAGGAAGAAATATAGCTCCTTGGCACTGGGTTGAGCCTGTCGCTAACTCAGTTGCTTGTTGTTGTAACCTTAGTTTTCCTTTTCTGGATTTTTATTTTGTTTTTATCTTCATACAGAAAAATATAACCCAAAAATATACATACGCACATTAGAAAGACCCTACTATTTTAGTAAAAATAATCGCTGCAAAGAAATGTTGCCAATTTGGATGCTTCCTGTACTTGCATCCCCCACAGAGCTTACATTATTTTCATTGACGTATACAAGTTAAGAAGCAGATTGCAAACCTCATTGAAATTCACTTTTAGTGCTGCATTTAAGTTAAGGGAAAATTGATCTTATACCACTAAGCAAATTAACATTTTCCAAAATACGTACCACTCATTCATGTGTCCTTGACAAAACAAAACTAGTTCCGTCCCCCCGCCTTCTCATTCACTGGTCTTTATCCCTTCCTATTTCTGCTATTTCTTACCTCCCCGGCTGCTTCTTCTCCTTCCCACCATCAAGGTTTTTGAGTCGATGAGTTGACGAGTCGCTCAGGGGGGGGGGGGGCGGCGACTCTAGACTAGTCTAGACTCATGGTCGACGAGTCGACGTGAGTTAAGCAGTAGGTAGGAGGAGGTACAATAAAATTACCATACAGAAGCACTATCCTGTATAATCTCTTTTCCTTATGCTCCGATCTGCTCTGGGCCTCTAGTGCTTCTGCTTGGTAGCTTAGGGGAGAAGCAGACCAGCAGCAGCAACAACCAAGGGAGGAGGGGAGGAGCAGACCAGCAGCAGCAACCAGGAGAGGAGGAGCGTAGCAGATCTGCAGCGGCAACCAGGGGAGAAGGGGAGGAGCAGCAAGCCAGCAACCATGGGCAGCGGTGGCTGCCAAGGAGAGGGTTGGGTCGGGGGGGGGGGGGAGAACTGCTTCGATCTAGGTTTACAGGAGGTGGGTAAGCAAATACAGTAAAAGCATATGACAGGTGGGGTCCAAAAAAATTGAGTCGTTTGACCCAGGAAACGCAACTAGTCGCTCGACTCATGCGACGAGTCAAGTCGCCAGGCTGAGTCGACCCTGCCAGTGGGACTCGTCGACTAGTAGAGCGACTCGAAAACAGAGGCCACCATTGCTACAAATATATCATGTTTGACTAGGGAATAGGAACTGGACGTCGACCAGTTGGCTAGTGGCGTGGAGCCGGCTGCGCAGCCTAGCCCACCACCCGCGTTTGAGCCTTGGCTCCACTGGGTATGTGCCAACATTTCTTCTTAACAAAATACCAGAGGGGCTAGTCCCTATTGGTACTTTTTTTTTACTAGGGATGACTCCGGACAGAGGAATGAAAGAAATAACGCAATAGGAAAGCAGCTGTTAATGCCAATGAGTATTGGTGGTCGGTATCAATTTGCACATGTTGAATTCTAGTCATGTATAAGAGAAACAGGAAATGCTAGTGAGTATTGCAGAATTGCTGCGAACGCCATTGTGTAGGATTCACAGCACTCAAGTCCTGACGAAGACTGCAGACTCCTCATTTGGATCATCTTAGGAAAGGTCTATCCTATACATCAGACAAGAAATCATATATGTCCAATGCAAACATGGCATGAATATCCTAATGCTACACAGAATAGCAGCGTATTTAGTAAGGTTGGGCTAGTACTATCCTGTTCTAAATTAGCATAATTGACTGAGCGGTTTCAACAAGGTATCAAATCCTAACTTGTTGACTTCTCATTCATGTCTTTTGTCTCCATATTTTTTGGCTTCACTATAAATGGTTAAAAACAGTCTTTCATGGCTACCAAATGTATATATGAGCCATGACACAAACTTGCTTCAGAAGAACTGTATCCTGCAGAAGGATAAGATTAAAGCTAATCTTCTTGCCTTTAGCGCATCTCCATATGATAAGCATTGCAATCTACCTTTGCCAGTGTGACCTCACAACAGCTCAATAGTTTAAACAACACAGATTCACACCTTTTTTTGAATGGTTGGGCAGAGGGGGGGGGGGGGGGGGGGGGGGGTAGCCCACTTGAACTGTTTTTCCATTAAGACATTGAGTCCAAAAATAACAGCCAGATAGAGTTACAGATTACAGTCAGGGAAGAGGTGACCGAGCACACAACCCAAACAACAGCAAAACTAGCAGATGCAAACCTCACCAACTAATAAAGGGTAAAGGATGAGGAAAATAATCCCTGTTCATAAGTTCAACCATGCTTGGCTGAAGTTGTACACCAAACTTTGGGTGGAGCGTTGGTGTTCATTCTCAGAAAATATGAATTCATAGAACCCTTGTTAAGAAACGAACTTTACATAAATATTAAATGAAAAAACCCTAGTCTCCAAACACCGACATTTCTGAACTCAATCAAAGAAGATAATTATATTTGGGGTTCCCCATTACTACCAGAAAATGAAAGAAAAGAAGGTAAGGAACTAGCAAACCAACAAAGGGGGAACAGAAAGAGCAGACACAGGGCTATGCAGGCACAAACAAATTATCAGAAAAACACCACTGTATGAAACTGAAACTAAGTCTAACAATTACCCTAAGAAAATTACTAAATCTAGCTACACAACTGCATGGCAAACTCAAACACTTAGAAAGTAATTAATTACTCCCTCCGATCCATATTAATTGTTGTACTAAATCAGCGACAATTAATATGGATCGGAGGGATTATTAATTGTTGTACTAAATCAGCGACAATTCATATGGATCGGAGGGAGTAGTAAAACTAGCTGCGCAGTTGCGTTGGAAACTCAAAACTCTTTTAAGATTTTTTTAATCAGAAACTATTGTAACTGTGTGGCCCATGAGGAATACACTCGAATCTACATTGCGGCATGTCAATTAAAATCGGAAATGAAGTCTTGACAAGGATTGCCAAAACAGATTTGTAAGGCTACAATGCATCTGTCCTACTTCCCCACTTTGCAAGCTCAATCCTCATACGTTTGTAAACACCATCCCTAGAGCTTACTCAGTGTGCTAATGGAAATCCATTAGTAAATAGCAAGTTGAAATACTGATAGGTGTGAGATATGTACGAGCCTACCAGCACTCAACATAGTGGAAGCATTTCCCTGTGTGTGCATCACTTTATAATCTTCCTCCCTTTTACCTCTCAAGGAGGAGAAACATCAGAACAATCATTACTAGCCTAAGGGGAATATAGCCGAAAAGAACAGGTGCGCAGGTAGGGAGGCACCACCCAAACACCTAAACATCTACTAGCACGAATCATACCTAACAAACCCTAAACCTCAAAGCCCAGAACCCTAAGACCTAGAACGAATCATACCACCTAACCCCTGTTTTGTCGCTCCGCGCGAAATCCCAAGGTGGACTACGCCATGGAGAAGACGATCCAAAGCGAAACTGAAACCAGAGAAACCCCACCTCGTCCGTTCTAATCGCGTGATCAGCCTATGGCGGGTGCGGACCTCGCGGATTTCCCGTTCCGACACGCACGGCGAGGGTCGAGACGCGACGGAGCGCAGGAAATGGAGGCGGAAGGGGAGAGGGGATGGCGAGGGCAGAGAGAGTGAGGCGAGGGTTCTCACCGCCTGCAGCGCGAGGGAGGGCTGGCCCTCCTGGAGCAGGCCGCGGGCGCGGGACAGCATGCTCCACCCATCTCCGGCCGCCGCGGCCTGCGGCGGCGGCGGAGGCTGCTGGGGCTGGGGCTGGGACGGATGCTCCGCGGGCTCCATCTCGACGTCGGACGGGTCCATCGGCGGCGCCTCCCGATCGACTGCGCGCTCTCGTATGTGCTTCGCCGCCGCGAGGTGCACGGCGCCGCGGGGTGATGGCTGGTAACTGCGGGCGACGGCTGCTCTGCGGCTGCTGTGCCACGCCTCCAGATGCTTCCAGGTGGTGCGTGCCTCCTCGGGCAGTCGGGGGCGGCCTGGTTTCGGTTTCTAAAAGAATAGACGCACGAAAAGGAAATCCTGATTCTCAAAAAAAAAAAAAAAGAAAACGAGAAGGAAATCCTTCAAAATTTTACGAGTTGGTCCCCAATTTTCCCCTGTATTTATTTAGCTGTTTTACGGAGGAGCATATCCTTGAAGATAAAAAGCTAACGCGGCAGCGCTGGCGATGGCGGGCGACGTGCGCTGGCGAGTCCTGTTAGCGTCGAACATCGCGGCGGCGCAATGGATCTCGCTGACGGAGCGTGTGCTCTGGCTCCGGCGCGAGGCCCTCCGCATCGTGCTCCTAATCGATCGCGGGGGAATAGTAGACGCTCGTTTTCTTCGCGAGGGTGAGTTCATCGACATCAGTGGTATCGTCTCCTTCCCATGTCACTTTGCTAGGGTTCGGGACAGGTTTCCGGCGAAGCCCGCGGCGGCCGGTGGAGCGGCTGCACCGTCACGCGGCGAGAACGCACCAGCACCGGGGGAGAGCCGACGTGTCGGCTATGGGCCGCGAGAGGATTGGGCGCGGGGGACCCTGTGCGCGACGCACTCTGCCGCCCCTGACAGCTCGACCGAGGTGCTGGGGTGTGGACCGGTCCGCCATGAGACCGATGGCCGCCACGTGGTGGATGAGAGATCTGACTGCCATGGTGCGAGCGACGCTAGGGTTTCGGGGGCTGAGGCAGGTATTAAGCGCCCCGCCGCTCCAATCCCCCCATTCTCGATCTCGATGAGTGCCTCTCCCATTTCTGGGACGCCCCACCACCTGCTAGATCTAGGGTTCGGCAATCCTTCTCGTGGTGGGAGGGGAAAATCCATGGCGATGCCCGCTCGTTTGCTCAAGTAGTTGCTTCTTCTTCCCTGCCATCTACTCCCGATGTGCCTCGAGTAGATAGAGTTCCTGAGATTAGAGGGGACAGATTCGGTGCGGGGCACCACGGCCGTGGCGCTGGTCGCTTCGATCGTGGTCGCGGCTGTGGTTTCAATTCTCATGTCTGGAAGCGCAAGACGGAGACCGGGGACTCCTCGACGACGAGGTTCTCTGGATCCGGCGAATCCGGGTTCGAGAGGTGGGACGAGGCGGCCGACGGGATGTGCTACCTCTTGAGCTTGCGTTGGTTTTCCCTTGAAGAGGAAAGGGTGATGCGGCAAAGTAGTGTAAGTATTTCCCTCAGTTTTGAGAACCAAGGTATCAATCCAGTAGGAGACCACGCACAAGTCACCGAATACCTGCACAAACAATTAACAACTTGCACCCAACACGATAAAGGGGTTGTCAAGCCCTTTATGGTCACTTGCAAAAGTGAGATCTGATAGAGATAGATAAACGGTAAAGTAAATATTTTTGGTATTTTTGGTTTATAGATTGGAAAGTAAAGATTGCAAAATAGTAGATCGGAAACTAGCAAGATATAAACGAGATTCAATATAATGAAAAAGAGACCCAGGGCCCATAGGTTTCACTAGTGGCTTCTCTCGAGATAGCAAATATTACGATGGGTAAACAAATTACTGCCGAGCAATTGATAGAAAAGCGCATAGTTATGACGATATCTAAGGCAATGATCATGAACATAGGAATCACGTCCGTGTCAAGTAGACCAACTCATGCCTGCATCTACTACTATTACTCCACACATCAACCGCTATCTAGCATGCATCTAGAGTATTAAGTGGTAGTAATTTGCCTGACTGTAATGAGGAGGTCATCCTCACCCCCCCCCCCCCCCCCCCCCCGCTTGTGCCTGGAGGGGCGCTTAGATTCAGCAAGCGTAACACTCAAGGCATGCAGGAGAATGTGGAAGCTAAAACTATGAGGTTGGCCACCATAAGAGATCTAGAAGGTAATCCCCATGACACCTGCAATTTTTTTTGCTGTTTTGGCTAATAATGAGTTGATGATTAGAGCTACTAAAATGGGAGTATGCATTCCTGCTAATGATTTCACTTATATTGATGTGCTTAGAGAGCTTGAGAAGGTGAGGGGGAACTTAGCTAATAAGAGTGATTTGGAAAATGATAGGCATGACTGTGATGATGATATCATTGTTACTATGGGTTGGGCAAAATTGCTCCTGTTAATCTGGAGTGGTTGGATCATGATGAAACTGTGAATGATCGAACTTTCTCTGTTAAATATAGTAAGAAAAAGCCTCACATATTTGATGTCAAGCTTTCTAAGCCTGTGACTAGAAGCCAAAAAAAATGGACGCAGCTACGGGTGAGATGTGGGATAACCCTACAATGCCTCATGGTAGGGTTACTAGGTTCCAGTTTCACAAAAAACGTTCCAAATGAAAGGGATCATATGGAATTGCAGGGGGTAGGCAAGAAAGGAATGGCCACCTGCCTCTCTGATCTAATCAATGACCATTCGGTGGATTTCCTGGGTTTGCAAGAAACCATGAAAACAAACTTTACTCCTAAATGCCTGAGGAGAATTGGTCCTTTTAATGTGTTCAGTTGGAACTGGATTCCTTCTGTAGGTAAATCTGATGGTATCTTGTATGGGGTTAAACATGATGCTTTTGATATTGTCTCTTGTGTGAAAGGCAAATATATACTCCAACTTGTTTTGAATGATAAAAAGAAGAAAACTCAATGGGGTTTAATGATAGTATATGGTTCTGCTCATGAAGAATTTAAAGAGGAATTTCTTATTGAGCTTGCTGCCATGTGTGGCACTATGCAAGTCCCATACATTGTGGGAGGGGACTTAATATTCTAAGACATCCTGGAGAGAAAAACAAAAAGATGACAAATCATAAATCTATGGATATTTTCAATTCCATTATTAATACACTTGCCCTTAGGGAGATCCACATCAGTGGTGGTAAATATACATGGACAAATAATCAAGCACATCCTACTTTAGAGAAACTTGATCGTATCCTAATGTCTGAAACTTGGGAGGACCTGTTTCCTTTAGTTTCGGTCAGGAAATTGGTTCGGCAAATCTCAGACCATAACCCTTTACTGTTAGCTTTGGGTGATGAGGGGAAAGAGGCCCCAAAGCCCAGAGAATTTTGGTTCGATCTTGCTTGGGTGAAAGATGAGAGATTCCTGCCTTTGGTCAGAAAGATTTGGTCTAGAAAAGTCCTTTCCTCTGACCCCATAGATATACTTAATATTAAATTGAAGAGGTTTAAATCCTACTTCAAAGGGTGGGGTTCTGACATATATGGCCATGATAAAAAAAGAAAGGAAGATCTTCGTATGGAATTATCCATGCTTGAAGAGTTAGAGGAGGAAGCTGCCCTTTCACCTGAGCTTTATAACAAAAAAATCGATGTTTGTTTTGAGCTTCATGAGTTGCTGGTGAATGAAGAGATCTTCTGGCTCCAGCAGTCGCATGAACGGTGGATGCTCAAAGGATACTTAAATACAGATTACTTTCGTCGTATTGCTAATGGGCATAAACGTAAAAATACAATTCACTCTCTTAAGGTGGGCGAGATGGTGATTGAGGGCACTAATAATCTGATTGAGCATGCCATAGAATTCTATAAAGAGTTGTTTGGCCCTGCCCCAGGGAACCAATTCCACCTTGACCCTGATACTTGGTCAGTTGAAGAGAAGCTTACCGAGTCAGATAACAATGACTTATGCAGAGAGTTTACTGAGGAAGAGGTTAGAGAAGCCCTCTTCGATATGGCACCTAATAGGGCCCTGGGGCCTGACAACATATCTGTAGATTTTTACCAAGTTTGTTGGGAGATTGTGAAACAGGACATTATGTCCTTGTTTACCCACTTCCATAGAGGGACGTTAGATGTGCAGCGCTTAAACTATGGGATCATCATGCTCCTACCTAAAATGTCTGGAGCTAATAAAATTCAGCAGTTTAGGCCAATATGCCTACTTAGATGCCCCTATAAGCTCATCATTGAAGTCTTGGACCGCCGAGTTTTGGTGTATGCTGATAAATTGATCAGCCCTGTCCAAAATGCTTTTGTTGGAGGAAGGAATATTATGGATGGGGTTCTGTCTTTACATGAAATTCTTAACTATACTCATGTAAAAATGAAAGTCGGGGTTGTGCTAAAACTTGATTTCAAGAAGGCTTATGATAAGGTGAACTGAGACTTCTTGCTAGAATGTCACAAGATGTGGGGCTTTAGTGAAACTTGGTGTGGATGGATAAATCAAATCCTTCGTAATGGCACCGTGAGAACTTAATAACTATGTGGGGCCGTATTTTCAAAGTGCAAAAGGGGTTAGGCAGGGTGACCCACACCCCCCTTCTTGTTTAATCTGGCTGTTGAGTGTCTTACTAAAATGATTAAAAATACCCAATGCAACAAGCTTTTAGCTGGTCTTGCGGCGGACCTTATTCCTGATGGAGTTGCTATTTTGCAATACGCGGATGATACAATCATCTGCCTGGAGCATGATGTTAAAGGCAGTGAACCTAAAGTTACTGTTATATATGTTTGAAATGATGTCTGGGTTAAAAGTGAATTTCCAAAAAAGTGAGATACTCATTGTAGGTGGAGATGATGCGATGATAAAAGAATATGCTGATCTTTTCAACTGTGATATTGGCAGCTTCCCTATTAAATATCTTGGTATGCCTGTTAGCTATACCAACCTTAGAAACTCTGATTGGGAATTCATAGTCTGCAAATATCTCAAAAGATTTGAGGCTTGGGTTGGGAATGCTGCTTCTGTGGGTGGAAGGCATACCTTATTAGATTCTATTGTGACCCGGATATCTCTCTATCACATGTCCATGTGGTTGATGAACAAAACTTTTATTGAGAGGCTGGATAAACACCGGAGAAGGTTTTTTTGGCAGGGGTGCAATAAGAAAAAAAGATACCATATTGTCAAATGGAGTAGAATTTGTAGATCCAAAGAGAAAGGAGGTCTGGGGATTAAGGACCTTCGTAAACAAAACATCAGCCTTATATTGAAATGGTAGTGGAAACTGGAGACTAAAAATGGGGTGTGGCAAGATATCATGCGTGCTCGTTACTTACGTAACAAAACAATGGCTGAGGTTACCCCAAGATTCTCCAATTCTCCCTGCTGGAAAGCTCTGTTAAAAGTTAAGGAGATCTATTTGGCTGGTCGGAAAGTTAACATTGAGGCTGGTAATGTGGCCAGGGTGTGGGATGATCCCATTAAGGGGCTTCATTCCGGGAACAATACCCACACCTCTTTGAGATCTGCAATGTCCCTGGATGTACGGTGAGCCAGGTGTTGGGGAAAAATATTAATTCCTTCTTTTGGCATAGGCTCACTTCCGAGTTGCTCGTGCAATGGGAGAATGTGCACAAAGCTGTTAGTGACTTGTCTCTGACTAAGGAAAGTGATTGGATTTCCTGGAAGTTGAATCAGAATGGCAATTTTAGCACAAAATATGTGTACAAGTGGCTTGAGAAACCACTGAGTGGGTGCCATTACAGGTGGATCTGGAGAGCAAAACCGCCACTTAAAATTAAAATCTTTATGTGGCAACTCTCTCAGGATGCGGTCTTGACCAGGCAAGTGATGAAAAAAAGAAAATGGCCAGGAAACCCTGTGTGTTCCTTTTGCAATGCGGTTGAAACCTCACAACATCTCTTTTTTACTTGTCCTGTGGCCAAAATTGTGTGGCGCTCTATTGGGATGGTACTTAGCACTAACAAATGCCCTAATAACTACTGATAGTTCTTTACTTTTGCCATACTTTCCTCCCAGGTGCTGAGAAGTTTTATACTATTGGACTAGCGGCATCATGCTGGGCGATCTGGCTTCCTCGGAATAGGGCTACGTTTGAGAAGAAACTGATTAAAACCCCTTTTGAAATTGTGTTTTCCACATGCTCTTTTCTTTTGTATTGGGTGATACGTCTCCCATGTATCTATAATTTTTGATTGTTCCATGCTATTATATTATCTGTTTTGGATGTTTAATAGGCATTTTTATGCTATTTATATTATTTTTGGGACTAACCTATTAACCAAGGGCCCAGTGCCAGTTTTTGTTTTTTTTGCCTATTTTAGAGTTTTGCAAAAAAGGAATACCCGTTCACGATGATCTTTCTTGGACCGAAAGCAAACCAGAAGACTTGGAGATGAAGTCGGAGACGCAACGAGGAAGCCATGAGGCAGGAGGGCGCACCCAGGGGGTAGGGCGTGCCCCCATCCTCGTGGGCCCTTCGTGGCTCCCCTGACCTAGTTCCTTCACCTATATATACTCTTATACCCTAAAAACATCCAGGGGAGCCACAAAACCACTTTTCCACCGCCGCAACCTTCTGTACCCGTGAGATCCCATCTAGGGACCTTTTCCGACGTCCTGCCAGAGGGGGATTCGATCATGGAGGGCTTCTACATCAACACCATTACCTCTTCGATGAAGCGTGAGTAGTTTACCACATACCTTCGGGTCCATAGTTATTAGCTAGATGGCTTCTTCTCTCTATTTGATTCTCAATACCATGTTCTCCTCGATGTTCTTGGAGATCTATTTGATGTAATACTCTTTTGCGGTGTGTTTGCGGAGATCCGGTGAATTGTGGATTTATGATCAAGATTATCTATGAATATTATTTGGTTCTTCTCTGAATTCTTATATGCATGATTTCATATCTTTGCAACTCTCTTCGAATTATCGGTTTAGTTTGGCCTACTAGATTGATCTTTCTTGCAATGGGAGAAGTGCTTAGCTTTGGGTTCACTATTGCGGTGTCCTTTCCCAGTGACAGTAGGGGCAGCAAGGCATGTATTTTATTGTTGCCATCGAGGATAAAAAGATGGGGTTTTCACCATATTGCTTGAGTTAATTCCTCTACATCATGTCATCTTGCTTAATGCGTTACTCTGTTCTTTATAAACTTAATACTCTAGATGCATGATGGATAACAGTCAATGTGTGGAGTAATAGTAGTAGATGCAGGCAGGAGTTGATCTACTTGACACGGACGTGATGCCTATGTTCATGATCATTGTCTTAGATATCATCATAACTATGCGCTTTTCTATCAATTGCTCGGCAGTAATTTGTTCACCCACCATAATATTTGCTATCTTGAGAGAAGCCACTAGTGAAACCTATGGCCCCCGAGTCTCTTTTTCATATTACTGAGTCTCGTTTACATCTTGCTAGTTTCCGATCTACTATTTTTCAATCTTTACTTTCCGATCTATAAACCAAAAATATTTACTTTACCGTTTATCTATCTCTATCAGATCTCACTTTTGCAAGTGACCGTGAAGGGATTGGCAACCCCTTTATCGTGTTGGGTGCAAGTTGTTGATTGCTTGTGCAGGTATCCGGTGACTTGTGCGTTGTCTCCTACTGGATTGATACCTTGGTTCTCAAAACTGAGGGAAATACTTACGCTACTTTGTTGCATCACCCTTTCCTCTTCAAGGGAAAACCAACGCAAGCTCAAGAGGTAGCATTGGGCAGGACTGCAGCAGGGAGGCAACATCGACAGGCTACGATCAGGTGCCGAGATGATTAGGGCGAGCACGATGCAACTGATGAGGGTGTGCGATGATGCAAGCCATCCGATCGGTGGAACATGATGGTTGTGGCCCTTGGTGCTTTTGGTTCGTGAAGACTGGTGATCTACACAGGATTTGCTCCGTCTCTGCTGGTTGCGTATCTAGTTTTGTTTCCTGTTCATTTGTTGGCGGTTGTAGTAGTCTGGACTTCTCTGTTTAGATATTGTGCTACCAGGTTTTCGCCCCACAGCTTCCGTTTTGACGGCGGGTGAATTGCAGTGGGTTTCTTGGTAGTGCTTGGACTCGCTCTACCTCTTTCCCCCTCCTGATATTGCTTTCTGAACTCGGTTGTATTTCCGTTCTTTTGCAATGGAAAGGGGTAAAGCCCGGTTAAAAAAATTAGTTGTTTTACCCCTTTATTTTGGGAGATCTTTTTAAAATATCTGCCACCTCGCGGGCCACATAATTTTATACAAGACAACCGTCAAATTTAGCTGCCAGCTTTGTAACATGGATGATGTTATGCTTGGACATTTGCAATTGCAACATAGTTCATATTGCAGAACTTTTGCAATAGCGGTATGGTTATAGATTTTTTTTCGCAATAGAGATCTCGTTGCAATTTTTTTTCCAATAGAGCTAATATTGCAGTTTTTTGTCTTGATCTTTACATAGGCGTGTAAAAGAGTTTTGCAACATCAACGATGTAGCAATAGTGAGGATGTTGCAAGAAAAAAATCATTGTCGGTTATTCGTTGCGATCTCCTGTAGAACGGTGATGAGGGAGTAGTGACGCCGCCCATCCCCGCCATGGCATCGCCGCCAGTGAGCACCGCAACTCTGCCAGGTCACCTCGCCTCCACTCCAGCACGGTGGGCCCACTATGTGCGGTCGACGGGCGTGGTGGAAGCAGATGGCAAAGGCGGCCATCGTACTCAACCCCGGCTGCAACCTCGCTGCCATCCTCCTCTCCAGCGAGGTGGGCTGTTGCCAGTGCCTAAGCTTCGGGTGACACGCATCTCTCGTTCAGATGTTGCGAGGATGAGGATGTTACCGCCTCGCTTTCATCTTCCAGGGTCTGCAACAAACCAGTTATTGCGGTGGTAAATTTGCAATAATGGGCTAGTTGCAAAACTAGTGGTGGTGGCCCACGAAGCACGTGACATGCAGGGAAGGTGGCAGACTAGGGAGCTGCGATCCGTCGGGTGATTGCAAGGGCTTTCCTTATTTTGCCGGACAGAGTACTACCTCTAGGTTTATTGGTCTCCTTCATATTTTGGGTCAAAGTTTGACCACATATTTGACTAGAAAAATGTAAAGGCATGCCACCAAAAATTATATTGTTGAATTCGTATTTCAATGTAGTTTTCAAGGATACTATTTTTGTTTCCTACAACATATATTTTATTAGTTAAAAAATGGTCAAAATATGACCCAAAATAGAATTGAAATTCCAGCAAACCTCTGGAGAGGTTGATAATCCCCAAGTGCAGGGAATCATTGTAGCAATTCCCAAAGGTGGAAGTGATAAGTATGGAGTGTCAAACCCACAAGGAGCTAAAGCCAAGATCAATATTCTCTCAAGTCCTATCTGCCACTGATACGACTCTACGTACACCGAACGTTTGCTTCCAACTAGAAACGAGAGATAAAACTACGTTATGGGTATGAAGAGGATAACTTTGCATGATATCGGAGAGCTAAGATATAAAAGTAGGAGTTGTTATCATAAAGTTAGAATATATTACTAAATATATTCAAATAGCGAGTGTGGAATAATGGTGGGTCGGTGTGCGGAATTATCCTAGGCTATTGTTAACAAGACCAGTAATCACTATTGCAATTTCATATAAGGGAGAGGCATAAGCTAACATACTTTCTCTTCTTGGATCATGTGCACTTATGACTGGAACTCTAGCAAGCATCCGCAACTACTAAAGATCATTAAGGTAAAACCCAACCATAGCATTAACATATCAAGTCCCCTTTATCCCATATGCAACAACCCCCTTACTCGGGGTTATGCTTCTGTCACTAAAGCAATCCACTATAAGCGAATCATGAACATACTGCAACACCCTACAACGGGTATCCCTCACGCTTGCACGACACGGAGGGCACAATAGGATAGCACCAAAATAAAACATACAACTCATACCAATCTAGATCATCAATCAACCCAAAGACAAAGGGTATCTACTCAAAACATCATACGATGGCAACACATCATTGTATCACAATATGTGGCATAAAGCACCATGTTCAAGTAGGGATTACAGTGGGGTGAGGGAGAGTGAACCGCGTAAAAGAGATGAGGATGGTGATGATGATGGTGATGTTGATGAAGACGATCACCGCGGCGATGATTCCCCTCCCGATGGCACTCCGGCGCCATCGAGAGAGAGGAGGAGAGGTTCTCCCCCTTGTGCTTCCTCCTCCATGGTCTCCCCCTGGATGGGGAGAGGTTCTCCCTCTGGTCCTTGGCCTCCATGGCGTGATGGCCCCTCCGGGATCCTCCCCCATGGCCTCCGGTGATGATGGCCCCCTCCGGCAGGGTGCTAGAGAGGGCCTAGATTGATTTCTCGTGGCTACAGAGGCTTGCGGCGGCGGAACTTCCGATTTATGTTATTTTCTAGATGTTTGGGCATTTATAGGAGAGGTTGGCGTCGAGAACAAGTCAGGACCCCACAGGAGAGTCCACGAGGCAAGGGGGCGCGCCCAGGGGGATGGGGGCGCCCTCCACCCTCATGGGGCCCACGGGACTCCCCTCCGGTAACTTTTTGTTCTAGTATTTTTTATATTTTCCAGAAAAAATCTCCGTTGATTTTCAGCGTATTCCAAGAACTTTTATTTCTGCACAAAAACACCACCACGGTAGTTCTGCCGTCAGTCCGGGTTAGTTCTAATCAAATCATACCAAAATCATATAAAACTATTGTAAACATGGCATGAATACTTCATAAATTATAGATACGTTGGAGACGTATCAGCATCCCCAAGCTTAATTCATGCTCGTCCTCGAGTAGGTAAATGATAAAAGAAATAATTTATGAAGTGTGAATGCTAGCAAGTGCTTAAGTTTGATCAATGATAGTTTCAATCAGTTTTTCTAGCATCATTATATATCATAATAGTAGCTCAACTCATAAAACTTCTTATGATCAAGTAACAAGCTATTCACATGTTAAAGTATAGATCATAAACTTTCTTGAAAACTAACAAACTGTGCTCTTAGTCATCAAACAATTGCAATTCATCTTATTTTCGGGAAGGGTCTATGTAAGAGCTTTGATTCAGCAAACTCCACATACTCAACTATCATTTAATCTTTCACAATTGCTAACACTCACGTGATATTTGGGTTCAAAGTTTTAATCAGACACAGAAAAAGATAGTGGCTTATAGTTTCGCCTCCCAACCTTTTACCTCAAGGGTAATGTCAACAATAATACTCTATGAAAACCTACATCCAAG
The DNA here is from genome assembly GCA_963921465.1 of Triticum timopheevii. Taxonomy (NCBI): domain Eukaryota; kingdom Viridiplantae; phylum Streptophyta; class Magnoliopsida; order Poales; family Poaceae; genus Triticum; species Triticum timopheevii. Next base: position 145,833,521 of record OY997272.1, read on the forward strand.
TGGATATATATATCCGGATCGCTCCAACACCAAGTGCTTGCCAAAGGAAAAAGTGTAAAAAGGAAAGGTGATGATCACCATGACTCTTGTATAAGTGTAGAAGATAAAAGTAAAAGTTAGGCCCTTCACAGAGGGAAGCAGAGGTTGTCATGCGGTTTTGTGGTTGGATGCACAAAATCTTAATGCAAAAAGACGTCACTTTATATTGCCGCTTGTGATAAAGACCTTTATTATGCAGTCCCCTTTATCTAGTATAAAGCTTATTTTCTTCGCACTAATAGATCATACATGTTTAAGGAGCAATTTTTATTCCATGCACCGATGACAACTTACTTGAAGGATCTTACTCAATCCATAGGTAGGTATGGTGGACTCTCATGGCAAAACATGTTTAAGGGATGTTTGGAAGCACAAGTAGTATTTCTACTTGGTGCAAAGAATTTGGCTAGCATGAGAGGGAAAGGCAAGCTCAACATGTTGGATGATCCAAGACAATATATATTTGGATATAGGAAAACATAACCCATTAAGTTGTCTTCCTTGTCCAACATCAACTTTTTAGCATGTCATATTTTAATGGGTGCTCATAATTACAAAAGATGTCCAAGATAGTATATTTATATGTGAAATCTCTCTTCCTTCAATATTTTTTCATGAATTGTTCAAGTGACCAATACTACGTTTGCTATCTTTCAATAAATTTACCACCTATACTTATTATGTGTGAAGTCATTACTCCCCATGGTATAAGGATATGAAACATATATAAATTCATATTTAAGATATTCAATTCATTCAACCATTTACTCATAGGATATACGTGAAGCACGTGAGTAAATGACAAACTACTCCAAAAAGATATAAGTGAAGAACATTGAGGAGTCAAATAATTAACTAGCCATGGGAGGACTCTCTCATTCAAGATTTCATATCCAATGATTTATTCAAACAGCAAGTAAAATTTAAATATGCTCCAAGCAAAACACATATCATGTGACGAATAAAAATATAGCTCAGAGTAAGGTATACCGACAGTTTTGAAGACAAAAGAGGGGATGCCTTCCGGGGCATCCCCAAGATTAGGCGCTTGAGTCTTAATTAAATATTACCTTGAGGTGCCTTGGGCATCCCCAAGCTTAGGGTCTTTCCACTCCTTATTCTCCTCATATCGATATCTCACACAAAACTTGAAAACTTCAATCACACAAAACTTAACGGAACTTCGTGAGATGGATTAGTATGATAAAGTGTAAACCATTCACTTTGGTACTGTCAAAGACAAGATTCATAATTGTTCTCATACAATTCCTACTGTGCCATATCATTTCTACAATTTATATTGAGCAATATAAGCCATAGAAACTAGAAAACAAGCAAACTATGCATTGAAAACAGAATCTGTCAAAAACAGAACAATCTGTAATGATCTAAACAGAAACCATACTTCTGCTACTCAAAAAATTATTAAATAAATTGGTGAACGTGAGGAATTTTTATATTAATCTTCTGCAAAAAGAATTAACTCAAAATCACTCTTCTGTAAAAAATGACAGCCAATCTCGTGAGCCCAAAGTTTCTGTTTTTTTACAGCAAGATCACATTAACTTTCACCCAAGTCTTCCCAAAGGTCTTACTTGGCACTTTATTGAAACAAAAGCTATAAAACATGATTACTACAGTATCTTAATCATGTGAATACACAAAAACAGTAAGGGTAAATATTGGGTTGTCTCCCAACAAGCGATTTTCTTTAATGCCTTTTAGCTAGGCATGATGATTTCAATGATGCTCACATAAAAGATAAGAATTGAAACATAAAGAGAGCATCATGAAGAATATGACTAGCACATTTAAATATAACCCACTTCCTATGCCTAGGGATTTTGTGAGCACACAATTTAAGGGAACAAGAATCAACTAGCATAGGAAGGCAAAACAAGTATAACTTCGAAACTTTAAGCACATAGAGAGGAAACTTGATATTATTGTAACTCCTACAGGCATATATTCCTCCCTCATAATAATTTTTAGTAGCAACATGAATGAATTCAACAATATAACCATCACATAAAACATTATTTTCATGATCTACAAGCATAGAAATTTTACTACTCTGTATATAAGCAAAATTCTTCTCATTCAGAATAGTGGGAACAAACTCAACAAAATAACTGTCATGTGAGGCACAATCCAATTGAAAATAAAAATGATGATGACAAGTTTTATGGTTAACATATTCCCTTATAGCATACATGTCATCATAGGTAGCAACTTTGTTCTCATAATCAACTGGAACCTTTTCCTAAATAGTGGAATTATTACTAACTAAAGTCAAGACCTCTCCAAATCCACTTCCATAAATATGACACTAAGATTCAACACCCTCCAAATTAGTGGGATCACTAATTCCTAAAGTGGACACTCTTCCAAACCCACTTTCTATGATAGTATTATTCATACTCCAAAACATACAAGTGAAGTTCATGGAGCATTCTACAATTAATATAGACTAACCAATATCCAAGCTCAAAATATATAAGTGAAGCACACTAAGCATTCTATAAAACCATACTTAAAAGATTTAAGTGAAGCAGAAAGAGCATTCTATAAGGTCATACTCAAAATATATAAGTGAAGAACATTAAGCATTCTATAAATCTATGAAGGGCTATCTCATACTAGCATGGTTCCTAAAGAAAAAGAAAAACACAAAGGGCACAAATCATGTGAACAAAACAAAAACCAAGGTATACCGATAATTGTTGAAGAAGAAAGATGGGATGCCAACCGGGGCACCCCCAAGCTTAGATGCTTGAGTATCCTTGGGATATTTACTTGGGGCCTTGGGCATCCCCAAGCTTGAACTCTTGCCTCTCTTTATTCTTCTCACATCGGTACCTCCTCGTTCTTCGAACACTTCATCCACAAAAACTTAACATAAACTTTGTGAGATCCGTTAGTATACTAAAGCAAATCACTACCTTTAGGAACTGTTGTAAACTCATTCCAATTTCATATTAGCACTTTGTCTACTGTATTCCAACTTCACCATGGTTCATACCCCCCAATACTACCCATGGATTCAGCAAAATAAGTGAACAACACATAGAAAATAGAATCTGTCAAAAACAGCACAGTTTGTAGTAATCTGGAAATTTACTAAACTTCTGTAACTCCAAAAAATTCTAAAAATATATGAATATTTTAAAAAGTTGTACATAAGTAATTTTCAAAAAGTTTCAAACCCATTTGACTTTCCAGTAAAAAAATTAAATTCACGCGCTACAACCAAAGTTTCCGTTTTTGTACTGCACATAGTAAACAAGCAATCTAATCATCCTAAAACCAAAGCTTGGCACATTATTTTAATACAATGAATATATACAAGGGGATAATTATTTTCAGACAAATTTCCATGGATTTTTTTACATTGTTTCCATGAGCATGAACACAAGTGTTCAAGGCCGACCCTCACTTCTCCAATGTATAACTTTCCAATCACTTCTCTTTTTGAAAAACTTTTTAGGCATATGAGGCAAGTGAATCTTTTTGTATTTTCATTTTTTAAATTTTTTTTTGTATGTTTCACCCACAACTAAGCAAAACAAAAACAAAAACAAAAATCTACTTAGTGAAGAAAGCAAACAAGCACACACGAGAATATCAACCCCACGCTATTGCTCCCCGGCAACGGTGCCAGAAAAGAGGTTGATAATCCCCAAGTGTAGGGAATCATCGTAGCAATTACCAAAGGTGGAAGTGATAAGTATGGAGTGTCGAACCCACAAGGAGCTAAAGGAAATATCAATATTCTCTCAACTCCTATCTGCCACTGATACGACTCTAGGTACACCGAACGTTTGCTTCCAACTAGAAACGAGAGATAAAACTACGTTGTGGGTATGAAGAGGATAACTTTGCATGATATCGGAGAGCTAAGATATAAAAGTAGGTGCTGTTATCATAAAGTTAGAATATATTACTAAATATATTCAAATAGCGAGTATGGAATAATGATGGGTCGGTGTGCGGAATTATCCTAGGCAATTGTTAACAAGACCGGTAATCACTATTGCAATTTCATATGAGGGAGAGGCATAAGCTAACATACTTTCTCTTCTTGGATCATATGCACTTATGATTGGAATTCTAGCAAGCATCCGCAACTACTAAAGATCATTAAGGTAATACCCAACCATAGCATTAACATATCAAGTCCTCTTTATCCCATACGCAACAACCCCTTTATTCGGTTTTATGCTTCTATCACTCAAGCAACCCATTATAAGCGAATCATGAACGTATTGCAATACCCTACAACGGGTATCCCTCATGCTTGTGTGACACAGAGGGCATAATATGACAGGACCAAAATAAAACATACAACTCATACCAATCTAGATCATCAATCAACCCAAAGACAAAGGATATCTACTCAAAACATCATAGGATGGCAACACATCATTGGATCAAAATATGTGGCATAAAGCACCATGTTCAAGTAGGGATTACAGCGCGGTGCGGGAGAGTGAACCGCGTAAAAGAGATGAGGATGGTGATGATGATGTTGATGTTGACGAAGATGATCACCGCGGCGATGATTCCCCTCCCGATGGCACTCCGGCGCCACCGAGAGAGAGGAGGAGAGGTTCTCCCCCTTGTGCTTCCTCCTCCATGGCCTCCCCCCTAGATGGGGAGAGGTTCTCCCTCTGGTCCTTGGCCTCCATGGCGATGATGGCCCCTCCGGGATCCTCCTCCATGGCCTCTGGTGATGATGGCCCCCTCCGGCAGGGTGCTAGAGAGGGCCTAGATTGATTTCTCGTGGCTACAGAGGCTTGCGACGGCGGAACTTCCTATCTAGGTTATTTTCTGGACGTTTGGACATTTATAGGAGAGGTTGGCGTCAAGAACAAGTCAGGAGGCCCCACAGAGAGTCCACGAGGCAGGGGGCGTGCCCCGGGGGGTGGGAGCATCCTCCACCCTCGTGGGGCCCATGGGACTCCCCTCCGGTAACTTTTCGTTCCAGTATTTTTTATATTTTCCAGAAAAAATCTCCGTTGATTTTCAGCGCATTCCAAGAACTTATATTTTTGCACAAAAACAACACCACAGTAGTTCTGCTGAAAACAACGTCAGTCCAGGTTAGTTCTAATCAAATCATACCAAAATCATATAAAACTATTGTAAACATGGCATGAATACTTCATAAATCATAGATACGTTGGAGACGTATCAGAGGCCACGACGGTGGCGTATTTCTAGAATATGTTTTCACTTGAAAACGATTTGGGCATCGGGCGAGAGGCTGCCGGGTGGGGTCGGACTGCAGGTTTATTAGAGGGAGAGAGAGAACCAGAGAGGCAACCGCTTATCTACGGTCGCTTGTCGACGAGGAGGCCGAGCGGTGAGATGACGGAGATGGACCAGGCACTCGACGACGAGCACGCCCGTACTCGCAGCCCATCGAATGGTGTTCGGATGGCGTCGTTCGCATCCTCTTCAGCGGTGTTGACGTATAAATTTATTGCCTAGTCTCTTCCATCAGATCGGTCTTTTGGTTGCATTGGCTAGAGCATGCACTTGTACATGGTAGCAGAGCCAAGAGGTCTTGAGTTCAAGACCAGGTTGGCGCAATGAAATTGCAGCCCACTTTTGATCCATGTTTAGGCCTGAGGGAGCCACACGTGAGGGAGAGTGTTGACGTATAAATGTATTGCCTAGTCTCTTCCATGAGATCGGTCTTTTGGTTGCATTGGCTAGAGCATGCACTTCTACAAGAGGTGGTGGCCATCGGTGGTCGTCGGAGTCGATCGTCCAGGCATGAATTCGGAGCTTGGAGGAGGGCATTGACACTAGGAGAGAAAGGGGAGCTCAAGCACTACCGGAACAGGGCTCTACCCCGATGGCCAAATCTATGCCGACGCCCCCTATTGGCCTACTATGAGTTATGCCGATAGCTTGGGCCAGGCCGTCGGGCTATCCTACTCTATGTCGACGGCCCCCGTCGGCACAGAAAAGCCGTCAACGTAGATCAGAGTGCGCCTACAGCTGCCGTCGGCATAGCTGTGGGCCCGGCGACACCGCTCGTGACGGGCGGCTAACGACGTTGAATCTATGCCGACGACCGAGACGGGCGGCCATCGACATAGCTACGCATGCCACGTCACCGATCTGAGGCGCACCGACTGGCTACCCTGCCTCACATATGCCGACGGCTGCCGTCGGCATACCTGCCACGTCACCGATCCGCGTCGCGCCGACCAGCTAGCCCTGGCCGCCGTCGGCAATATATATATATATATATATATATATATATTTATATATATATAGGGTGGGTCTATTATGATAACACCCCCTTAAGACCTTATTCTGCACATCAACCGGCTTATTCTGATAACACTCCTTCGTCCCCGACCGGAACCACATCCACCAACCACCGTCCCACCCCCAACCCCCGGAGCGCACCCACCCCCGCACTACCCACCTTCTTCCCCGCACATCCCACGACCCAACCTCCCTGACACATCTCACCACAGTAGCCCCCAATCCCCTCCCGCACCATCCACGGGTCCACCTGGACTTCCTACGCCGCGGGCAGCAGTTCCGCCCGGCGATCCCCTCCACCTTCCTCTAACACGGGGCGCTGCCGCCTTGACCAGGCCAAAGCAGCCACGCTCCTTCGCCGCTGGATCCCGTTGCCTGCCACCTCCAGATCCGGCGATCCCCGGCACCGTGACCCACCCACCATCGCCCCCGTGCGTATCCACCATCCGCGATGAGCCCGGGCTGTTGGGGAACGTAGCAGAAATTCAAAATTTTCCTACGTGTCACCAAGATCTCTCTATGGAGAAACCAGCAACGAGGGGAAGGAGAGTGCATCTACATACCCTTGTAGATCGCTAAGTGGAAGCGTTCAAGAGAACGGGGTTGAAGGAGTCGTACTCGTCGTGATCCAAATCACCGGAGATCCTAGTGCCGAACGGACGGCACCTCCGTGTTCAACACACGTACAACCCGGTGACGTCTCCCCTGCCTTGATCCAGCAAGGAGAGAGGGAGAAGTTGAGGAAGACTCCATCCAGCAGCAGCAAAACGGCGTGGTGGTGATGGAGGAGCGTGGTAGTCCAGCAGGGCTTCGCCAAGCACCGCGAGATATGAGGAGAATGGAGAGAGGTAGGGCTGTGCCAAGAGGAGAAGTTCTCGTGTCTTGGCAGCCCTCAAGACCTCCACTATATATAGGGGAGAGGGAGGGGGTGTGCCCCCTCTAGGGTTTCCACCCCAAGGGGTGCGGCAGCCCCAATCCCATCTATGGGTGGCGGCCAAGGGGGGAGAGGGAGGAAACTTGCCCCCCAAGTTAGGTGGAAGCACCCCCTCCCCAAACCCTAGGCGCCTTGGGCCTTGGTGGGGGGGCGCACCAGCCCACCTGGGGCTGGTCACCTCCCACACTTGGCCCATGCAGCCCTCCAGGGCCGGTGGCCCCACTTGGTGGACCCCCGGGACTCTCCCGGTGGTCCCGATACGTTACCGATAAAACCCGAAACTTTTCCGGTGACCAAAATAGGACTTCCCATATATAAATCTTTACCTCCGGACCATTCCGGAACTCCTCGTGACGTCTGGGATCTCATCCGGGACTCCGAACAACATTCGGTAACCACATACAAACTTCCTTTATAACCCTAGCGTCATCGAACCTTAAGTGTGTAGACCCTACGGGTTCGGGAGACATGTAGACATGACCGAGACGTTCTCCGGTCAATAACCAACAGCGGGATCTGGATACCCATGTTGGCTCCCACATGTTCCATGATGATCTCATCGGATGAACCACGATGTCAAGGACTCAATCGATCCCGTATACAATTCCCTTTGTCTAGCGGTATTATACTTGCCCGAGATTCGATCATCGGTATGCCGATACCTTGTTCAATCTCATTACCGGCAAGTCTCTTTACTCGTTCCGTAACACATCATCCCGTGATCAACCACTTGGTCACATTGTGCACATTATGATGATGTCCTACCGAGTGGGCCCATAGATACCTCTCCGTTTACACGGAGTGACAAATCCCAGTCTCAATCCGTGTCAACCCAACAGACACTTTCGGAGATACCTGTAGTGCACCTTTATAGTCACCCAGTTACGTTGTGACGTTTCATACACCCAAAGCACTCCTACGGTATCCGGGAGTTACACGATCTCATGGTCTAAGGAAGAGATACTTGACATTGGAAAAGCTCTAGCAAATGAACTACACGATCTTTGTGCTAGGCTTAGGATTGGGTCTTGTCCATCACATCATTCTCCTAATGATGTGATCCCGTTATCAACGACATCCAATGTCCATGGTCAGGAAACCGTAACCATCTATTGATCAACGAGCTAGTCAACTAGAGGCTTACTAGGGACATGTTGTTGTCTATGTATCCACACATGTATCTAAGTTTCCTATCAATACAATTATAGCATGGATAATAAACGATTATCATGAACAAGGAAATATAATAATAACTAATTTATTATTGCCTCTAGGGCATATTTCCAACAGTCTCCCACTTGCACTAGAGTCAATAATCTAGTTCACATCGCCATGTGATTAACACTGACAGGTCACATCACCATGTGACCAACATCCAAAGAGTTTACTAGTGTCATTAAACTAGTTCACATCATCATGTGATTAAGACTCAATGAGTTCTGGGGTTTGATCATGTTTTGCTTGTGAGAGAGGTTTTAGTCAACGGGTCTGCAACAATCAGATCCGTATGTACTTCGCAAATCTCCAGGTCATATTGTAAATGCTGCTACCACTCTCCACTTGGAGCTATTCCAAATGGTTGCTCCACTATACGTATCCGGTTTGCTACTCAGAGTCATTCGGATAGGTGTTAAAGCTTGCATCGACGTAACCCTTTACGCCGAACTCTTTATCACCTCCATAATCAAGAAACATGTCCTTATTTACTCCAATGACAATTTTGACCGCTGTCCAATGATCCATTCCTGGATCATTCTTGTACCCCTTCACTGACTCATGGCAAGGCACATTTCCGGTGCGGTACACAGCATAGCATACTATAGAGCCTACGTCTGAAACATAGGGGACGACCTTCGTCCTTTATCTCTATTCTGCCGTGGTCGAGCTTTAAGTCTTAACTTCGTACCTTACATCTCAGGCAAGAACTCCTTCTTTGACTGATACATCTTGAACACCTTCAAGATCATGTCAAGGTATATGCTCATTTGAAAGTATCATTAAGCGGTTTTTGATCTATCCTCATAGATCTTGATGCTCAATGTTCAAGTAGTTTAAACCAGGTTTTCACTTGAAAAACGCTTTTCAAATAACCCTATATGCTTTCCAGAAATTCTACATCATTTCTGATCAACAATAACATATACTCATCAGAAATTCTATAGTGCTCCCACTCACTTCTTTGGAAATACAAGTTTCTCATAAACTTTTGTATAAACCCAAAATCTTTGATCTCATCAAAACGTACATTCCAACTCTGAGATGCTTACTCCAGTCCTTAGAAGGATCGCTGGAGCTAGCATACCTTTTAGCATCCTTAGGACCAACAAAAACTTTCAGATTGTATCACATACAACCTTTCCTTACGAAGACTGGTAAGGAAACTCGTTTTGACATCCATCTGCCAGATTTCATAAATGCAGCCAATGCTAACATGATTCCGACGGACTTAAGCATCGCTACGGATGAGAAAATCTCATCGTAGTCAACTTCCTTGAACTTGTGAAAAAACTCTTTGCCACAAGTCGAGCTTCATAGACGGTGACATTACCGTCTACGTCCGTCTTCTTAAAGATCCATTTATCTCAATGGCTTGCCGATTATTGGGCAAGTCCACCAAAGTCCACGCTTTGTTTTGATATATGGATCCTATCTCGGATTTCATGGCTTCTAACCATCTGTCGGAATTTGGGCCCACCATCGCCTCTCCATAGCTCGTAGGTTCATTGTTGTCTAGCAACATGACCTTCAAGACAGGATCACCGTACCACTCCGAAGTAGTACGCGTCCTTGTCGTCCTACGAGGTTCGGTAGTGACTTGATCTGAAGTTTCATGATCACTATCATAAGCTTCTACTTCAATTGGTGTAGGTGCCATAGGAACAACTTCCTGTGCCCTGCTACACACTAGTTGTAGTGATGGTTCAATAACCATATCAAGTCTCCACCATCCTCCCACTCAACTTTTCGAGACAAACTTTTCCTCGAGAAAGGACCCGGTTCAAGAAACAATCCTTATTGCTTTCGGATCTGAATTAGGAGGTATACCCAACTGTTTTGGGTGTCCTATGAAGATGCATTTTATCCGCTTTGGGTTCGAGCTTATCAACCTGAAACTTTTTCACATAAGCGTCGCAGCCCCAAACCTTTAAGAAATGACAGCTTAGGTTTCTCTAAATCATACGGTGTCATCTCAACGGAATTACGTGGTGCCCTATTTAAGGTGAATGTGGTTGTCTCTAATGCCTAACCCATGAATGATAGTAGTAATTTGATAAGAGACATCATGGTACGCACCATATCCAATAGGGTGCAACTATGATATTCGGACACACCCTCACACTATGGTGTTCCAGGCGGTATTAATTGTGAAACAATTTCCACAATGTCTTAATTGCGTGCCAAAGCTCGTAACTCAGATACTCATCTCTATGATCATATCATAGACATTTTATCCTCTTGTCACGATGATCTTCAACTTCACTCTGAAATTACTTGAACCATTCAATAATTCAGACTTGTGTTTCATCAAGTAAATATACTCAACATCTACTCGAATCATCTGTGAAGTAAGAACATAACGATATTCACTGCATGCCTCAGCACTCATTGGACTGCACACATCAAAATGTGTTGCTATCTTGTTCCATTTTACTGAAAAACGAGGCTTTTTAGTCATCTTGCCCATGTGGTATGATTTGCATATCTCAAGTGATTCAAAATCAAGTGAGTCCAAACGATCCATCTTGAATGGAGTTTATTCATGCGTATACACCAATAGACATGGTTCGCATATCTCAAACTTTTCAAAAACGAGTGAGTCCAAAGATCCATCAACATGGAGCTTCTTCATGCGTTTTATACCATTATGACTAACATGTCAGTACCACAAGTAAGTGGTACTATCATTACTATCTTATATCTTTTGGCATGAAAATGTGCATCACTACGATCGAGATTCAATAAACCATTCCTTTAGGTGCAAGACCATTGAAGGTATTATTCAAATAAATAGAGTAACCATTATTCTCCTTAAATGAATAACTGTATTGCGATAGACATAATCCAATCATGTCTATGCTCAACGCAAACACCAAATCTCGATGGTAGTGGGAGCGTGCGATGCTTGATCACATTAACCTTGGAAACACTTCCAACACATATCGTCAGCTCACCTTTAGCTAGTCTCCGTTTATTCCGTAGCTCTTTTATGTCGAGTTACTAACACTTAGTAACTGAACCGGTATCTAATACCCAGGTGCTACTAGGAGTACTAGTAAAGTACACATTAACATAATGTATATCCAATATACTTCTATCGACCTTGCCAGCCTTCTCATCTACCAAGTATCTAGGGTAATTCTGCTCCAGTGGTTGTTCCCCTTATTACAGAAGCACTTAGTCTCAGGTTTGGGTTCAACCTTGGGTTTCTTCACTGGAGTAGCAGCTGATTTGCCGTTTCATGAAGTATCCCTTCTTGCCCTTGCCCTTCTTGAAACTAGTGGTTTCACCAACCATCAACAATTGATGCTCCTTCTTGATTTCTACTTTCGCGGTGTCAAACATCACGAATACCTCAAGGATCATCATATCTATCCCTGATATGTTATAGTTCATCACGAAGTTCTAGCAGCTTGGTGGCAATGACTTTGGAGAAACATCACTATCCCATCAGGAAGATCAACTCCCACTCGATTCAAGTGATTGTTGCACTCAGACAATCTGAGCACAAGCTCAACGATTGAGCTTTTCTCCGTTAGTTTGCAGGCTAAGAAAATCGTCGGAGGTCTTATACCTCTTGACGTGGGCACGAGCCCGAAATCCCAATTTCAGCCCTCGAAACATCTCATATGTTCCGTGACGTTTCGAGAAACATCTTTGGTGCCTCATCTCTAAACCATTTATCTGAACTATCACGTAGTTATCAAAACATGTATGTCCGATGTTCGCAACATCCACAAACGACGTTTGGGGTTCAGCACACTGAGCGGTGCATTAAGGACATAAGCTTTCTACTGTCCGCATAATCGCTACTGTCAACTTTCAACTATATTTTCTCTAGGAACATATCTAAACAGTGGAACTAAAGCATGAGCTTACGACATAATTTGCAAAGATCTTTTGACTATGTTCAGGATAATTAAGTTCATCTTATGAACTCCCACTCAGATAGACATCCCTCTGGTCATCTAAGTGATTACATGATCCGAGTCAACTAGGCCATGTCTGATCATCACGTGAGACGGACTAGTCATCATCGGTGAACATCTTCATGTTGATCGTATCTACTATATGACTCATGCTCGACCTTTCGGTCTCTGTGTTCCGAGGCCATGTCTGTACATGCTAGGCTCGTCAAGTTAACCCTAAGTGTTTCGCGTGTGTAAATCTGTCTTACACCCGTTGTATGTGAACGTAAGAATCCATCACACCCGATCATCACGTGGTGCTTAGAAGCGACGAACTTTAGCAACGGTGCACAGTTAGGGGAGAACACTTCTTGAAATTTTTGTAAGGGATCATCTTATTTACTACCGTCGTTCTAAGTAAACAAGAAGCATAAACATGATAAACATCACATGCAATCAAATAGTGACATGATATGGCCAATATCATTTTGCTCCTTTTGATCTCCATCTTCGGGGCTCCATGATCATCATCGTCACCGGCATGACACCATGATCTCCATCATCGTGTCTCCATGAAGTTGTCTCGCCAACTTATTACTTCTACTACTATGGCTACCGGTTAGCAATAAAGTAAAGTAATTACATGGCGTTGTTTCATGACACGCAGGTCATACAATAAATAAAGACAACTCCTATGGCTCCTGCCGGTTGTCATACTCATCGACATGCAAGTCGTGATTCCTATTACAAGAACATGATCAATCTCATACATCACATATCATTCATCACATTCTTCTTGGCCAGATCACATCACATAGCATACCCTGCAAAAACAAGTTAGACGTCCTCTAATTGTTGTTTGCATGTTTTACGTGGCTGCTATGGGTTTCTAGCAAGAACGTTTCTTACCTACGCAACACCACAACATGATATGCCAATTGCTATTTACCCTTCATAAGGACCCTTTTCATCGAATCCGTTCCGACTAAAGTGGGAGAGACTGGCACCCGCTAGCTACCTTATGCACCAAGTGCATGTCAATCGGTGGAACCTGTCTCACGTAAGTGTACGTGTAAGGTCGGTCCGGGCCGCTTCATCCCACAATACCGTCGAAACAAGATTGGACTAGTAACGGTAAGCATATTGAACAAAATCAACGCCCACAACTACTTTGTGTTCTACTCGTGCAAAGAATCTACGCAATAGACCTAGCTCATGATGCCACTGTTGGGGAACGTAGCAGAAATTCAAAATTTTCCTACGTGTCACCAAGATCTATCTATGGAGAAACCAGCAACGAGGGGAAGGAGAGTGCATCTACATACCCTTGTAGATCGCTAAGCGGAAGCGTTCAAGAGAACGGGGTTGAAGGAGTCGTACTCGTCGTGATCCAAATCACCGGAGATCCTAGTGCCGAACGGACGGCACCTCCGCGTTCAACACACGTACAGCCGGTGACGTCTCCCATGTCTTGTCCATCACATCATTCTCCTAATGATGTGATCCCGTTATCAACGACATCCAATGTCCATGGTCAGGAAACCGTAACCATCTATCGATCAACGAGCTAGTCAACTAGAGGCTTACTAGGGACATGGTGTTGTCTATGTATCCACACATGTATCTAAGTTTCCTATCAATACAATTATAGCATGGATAATAAACGATTATCATGAACAAGGAACTATAATAATAACTAATTTATTATTGCCTCTAGGGCATATTTCCAACACGGGCACCACGCGCCGTCGTGCCGCGACCAACTGCCCAACCGCGATGCAACGGTCGCTGCCGTCCCACACGCACAATCGTGCTCACCCAGGCGCCGCTGCAAGCCTGCCGATGGACCACCTCGCCCGGATCCGGCGCGCCCCTGATCCACAACATCCACCAACCACCACGGCGGCCCGACCCACCACCTTCCTCTAGCGTTGCCACCTCATTCCCGCCGGGGCGATCTGGAATCTGTGTTTCCGGGGTTAGGGGAGGTTTGGCCGACGCCGCCGGCCGGGCTGATCTCCAGCAGATGCACGACCAGCGTGGAGGTGGAGCGAGGCCCCGCGTGCAGTGCCTACCTCCCGCCGCTGCAGTGCGTGGCCGTCCACAAATGGTGAAGTCCACGCCACTAAAGGTCGCCCGCGGTCCCTGTTTCCAACGCGTGCAGCTCATAGCCCGCTGATTGTGCAGTGCGGCAGTGCGTGCTTGCATACAAGTGCGTCAAATGAGGAATTTTTGCAATCCACAGCTACTCCGCTTGTGCAGTTCGCAAAGCACTTGCGTGCAGAAAAATATGGTGGCGCGACTTTCTCTTGTTCTCCCCTTCTGCAGGTCATGTCGCATTCCAACAGCCACCCTCTCTCAATCCACCACCATGGCAGCCGGATCTGGCCCAACAACCACTTATGTCTCCGGTTCCCCCCATTCTAACTCCTTTCTTCTTCCCCAACATCCACGAGAAGGACGACGAGCGAGTCACAGGCAGCGACCACTGAAGGTGGGCGGCACGCGACCTTGCAGTACGACGCGGCAACAAAAACTTCTTCAGTGAGGACTTACAGCTCACCAGCGAGCGGCTTGCGGTTGGCACAATGCGGTCAGTGTCCAGCGCCCATGGGTAGCCTCTGTCAACCCATTCAGGCGAAGGAGCACTTGCTACTGACGAATCCCGTTGATGTTGGACTTACAGTACGAAAGTGTACTCCGTGGGGAGTCGATGATGGCTACACGCACCTGCTAAGTGCACTGCTTCAGCGATGACCTTTTGTGATGCTCAAATGTGGTTCAGTGTAAATGTTGTTTGAAGTTTGCTTGGCTGATACTCCGCCACTCGAGCAGCACGACCATGGTGATGCAGTGCACAGCGACTCTAGCGTGCAGTGCAGTGGGTGTGTGCCCTCCTCGAGTACTCCTCGACTCCACACCACCTTGTAGTATGGGCTTCAGTGAATTCTTCTTCGTCGAGGACATGCAGCTTGTTGGCGAGTGGCTCGTGGTTTAGGAAGCACGGGCGTGCAGTCCACTACTTGACTTTTGTTTGTATTTTGAGGTGGTGTAGTGCGGCGGTGTTTCTCCTTGGGGCATGTGCATGGAGTACATTTTTTATGATAAAGTTGGGCGGCGTAGTTCACTTCATCCATGTTTTGCTTTTTTTTGGAGATTTTTTTGAAGTGCACTCAGTTTGTGTAAAAAGAATATGTTTCATTATCCCTATGTATGAAATGCAAAAAATGTTTCGTGTTTCAAAAATCAGCTGGCTACATCAACGTCTGCAGTCCGTTTGGTCCTCGGATGTGGTTCGTTTTTGAGAGTGATGGCGTTCACTTGTGCACATCGTGGAAGTGCGAATTTTTTTAGCGAAACAATTAAAAAAATAATGCGGTCCACTACGATATTTGTCGCGGTTCACTTGCCTCATCTCTACGGTCCACTCTTGTTCATAAAAAAAGCTGGAAAAAAACAACAAAAACTCGTCTGAGAAAAATTTACGTTCGACAAAAGAAATCATGAAGTTCACTTGCCTGTCTGATGCAGTGCGGTTTTCGTCCGATGCAGTGCGGTTTTCTGTCGGATGACGTACACTCGCTGATTTGGGTGTCGCAAAGAAACAGAGTGTTCGCACTTCCGTAATTTTAAAATTGCTCTTAAACCGTAAGGAATTAGAGGGAGCGTTCTACATGAAAAAGTTGTGTCTCGATGATATCTTTCCAACAACATACAATTTGATTCATTTCGACCAGCGGTTTGTAAAAATTTCTCGAAAAACGGCCGCTGCCTCTCGTAGTTAGCCGCACGATTTTCAAAATTAACTAAAAACCATAAGGAATCTCAAAACCATTTCTACATATGAAAGTTGCGCCTTGTCCATAGCTTTCCAACGATGTATTACACGCCTTGTTTCGACAAACGGTTCAAAAACTAGAGCGAAAACAGTACCGAAAATTGCAAAAATTTCAAAAAAACGTAATTCCGCGATTTAGTAAATTTGAAACTGCTCTTAAACGATAACCAATTAGAAAACATAATAGATATGAAAAAGATGCGCCTTGACGATATCTTTCCAAAGGCGTATCATTTGCTTTATTCCGATGAGCGGTTTAGAAAAAATCACGAAAATACGCTCGCTGCCACTCGTCATCCGCCGCGCCGTTTTTGAAACTGCTCTTAAACCACGAGGAATCTTGAAAAGTGTTCAACATAGGGAAGTTGTGCCTAATCCATAGCTTTTCAACAGTATATTATACGCCTCGTTCCGATAAACAATCAAAAAATTAGAGCGAAAACAGTACCGAAAAAACACTGCGTGCAGTTTTTTCTGACGCGAAATTCACTAGTCTATATTGCAGTGCTCGTCGTCAAGAAGATGCAGTGCACTTGCGTTCAACGTGCAGTGCGGAAGTGCTGTGCAGAATAGTTATTCTGCTAATATTAGCATAATAGACCGTTTGTGTGTGTATATATATATATATATATAGGGTGGGTCTATTATGATAACACCCCTTAAGTCTTATTCTGCACACCACTTTTCTTGTTCTGCTAACACCCCCAAGCACTGATGAAACCGACCCGACACGCATCTATACCGCACGCAACAAAAAATAAAACCACCCCACCTGCCCCGCTCCACCCCCAATCCACTCCACCTTCTTTCTCCCACACCCCACCCCCGATCCACCAACCAACTGCCGGCGCTGCGCCTCCCACACACCACCCCTGATCCACCAACCCGCTGCCGGCGCTGCGCCCCCTACCGGCCAAGTACGGTCACGCTTCCTCAGCGCTCCGCCAAACCTCCCATCTTCTCCGGCGCGCCCCGCCCCGCCCACGACCACCTTCCTGGACAACGCGCCCCGCCCCGCGCCGGTCGGAGGCCCCCATTCTGCGCCGCCCCACTATCCTCCTCATGCACCGTGCAAGAGCGTAACCTCACCTGCGCCGCCCCTCCAACTTCCTCCTGCACGACCGTGCCCCGACCCACCCCACTTTCCTCTCTTCTAGCTCGATCTAGATCTGGATCAAGCGCACCAGTAGCCGCCGGAAAAGCTATCTTCTCCTTCTAGGCCCTGTGCGGCGGCAACCAGAGGAGGCCAGGGCGCTCCTAGGCGTCGATCTCAACCTCTACGGGCGAGCAACGAGGATTCGAGGTCGTTCACCACACCGGAACCCGACGCACCGCCGACGAGTTATCCACCACCAGAACTAGGGCGCGACCATCGTCATCGGGATGCGGCCCTTGCGGGCGCCGCCGCCGGAGTCCTGCGCCTCCCCTTATTCTTGTCCGTGTCTGCGTCCAGGCGCGGCCATCAGCATCAGTCCACTGTGAACGATGCTGCAGCTCGGCTCGTGGGGGCGAGGAGTCCACTGCATCAGCATCACCATGCCACCCCTCCCGAGGCCCCCATCGCGCAGTTGGGACGGGCTCATCTCCCTGCCATCTCAGCCCAACCTGGTGCTGCTCGGCCACTCTCCGCGGTGGCGAGCCCTGGCAACCGGATCCAGGGACCCTTCCAGCAGGGACGCCGGTCGTGCTGCGCCGCCGCCAGAGCCCTGGCCCTCCCAGATGGCGCGGGTGGTGCTGCACAGGGTGCACGGCCCGTCGCTGACGAGTCCAGCGGTTCACCACTGCAACTCATGGGATGGTGGACTGATGTGGTGCGGTTGACGCGCTGACGAAGTTCAGGGAATTTTTGGCATTTTTAGATTTCGTTTGGGTACAAAAAAATGCAGTTTCACCTGGGTCTTCGGCGCGGTGCAGGCATGCAGTGCGCGCGGTGCTGGCATGCAGTGCTCATGGGTCTGGCGTGCAGTGTAGTGCACCCCAGACCCGTCGTGCTAATCTTGCAGTGGCCGAGCACCCCGACGGCCAACGCCTGTGCGTGCTCATCTTGATGGCTGGCTGGCACTCTCATGTCACACTCGTGCAGATGCAGTTCTTGGTGCATGATGGCTGGCTGGCAACCAGAGGAAGCATCATGTGCATGATGTTCCTTTTGTAAAAAAATGTTTGAAAAAAGAAAACAAAAACTCGTTCGAGAAAATTTACGTCCAACAAAAAGAAATCATGAAGTTCGCTTGACTTTCCGATGCAGTGCGGTTTTCCGTTTGAAGCAGTGCGTTCTTTCATAAAAAATGATGACAAAAACTCACAAAAGCTCATCTGAGAAAATTTACGTCCGACAAGAAAATCATGAAGTTCGCTTGACTCTTTGATGCAGTGCAGTTTTCCGTATAAAAGCAGTGCGGTTTTTTTCTTCGTCTTTAAAAATTTACGTCCCACAAAAAGAAACCATGCAGTTCTCTTACCCGTCTGATGCAGTGCGGTTTTTCGTCTGTTGCAGTGCGGTTTTCAGTCGGATGAAGTATCCACGTTGATTTGGGTGTCGCGAAAAACAGAGTGTCCGCATTTCGGTAAATTCAAAATTCCTCTTAAACCGTAAAGAATTAGAGAGAGTGTTCTACATGAAAGAGTTGCGTATCGTCGATATCTTTCCAACGGCGTATCATTTGAATCATTCCGACCAGCGGTTTTCAAAAATTTCGCGAAAAACTGCCGCTGCCACTCATCGTCCGCCGCACAATTTTCAAAATTAACTTAAAACCGTAAGGAATCTCAAAAATATTTCAACATATGAAAGTTGCGCCTCGTTCGTAGCTTTCCAACGGCGTATCACACGCCTTGTTTCGACAAACAGTTAGAAAACTGGAGCAAAAACAGTACCGAAAATTTCAAATTTTTTGAAAAACAGAGTTCCGCGATTTAGTAAATTTGAAACTGCTCTTAAACCGTAACGAATTAGAGAAACATTTATATATGAAAATGATGCGCCTCGACGATATCTATCCAACGGCGTATCATTTGCTTCATTCCGACAAGCGGTTTAGAAATAAACACGAAAAAACGCTCGCTGCCACTCGTCATCCGCCGCACAATTTTCAAAACTGCTCTTAAACCGTGTGGAATCTCGAAAAGTGTTCAACATGTCGAAGTTGCGCCTAATCCATAGATTTTCAACGGTATATTACATGCCTCATTCCGATAAACGGTTAAAAAATTAGATCGAAAACAGTACCGAAAAAAACGCGTGCAGTTTTTTCGAGACGAAGTTCACTAGTCTATATTGCAGTGCTCGTCGTCAAGAAGATGCAGTGCACCTGCGATCAGTGTGCAGTGCGGAAGTGGTGTGCAGAATAGTTATTCTGCTAATATTAGCAGAATAGACCGTCTGTATGTATATATATATATATATATATATATATATATATATATATATATATATGTGTGTGTGTGTGTGTGTGTGTGTGTGTGTGTGTGTGTGTGTGTGTGTGTGTAAATATAATTTTCATATATAGTTTTAATGTTTTTTATGTATTATTATTTGATTAACTTACATGTAGCATGTGTAAATATAAAACACACATACATTATTTATCGATTTGGTGAATTTTTTCCATAGTTTATGAATATATATATGTAGTTTGTATTTTTTTGAGTACGTTAATAATGTGACCTGATGTTCTTTTGAATATAGGTCCTTATACTTTATTAAAATCAAAGACAACTATGCCGACAGAAGTTATGTGGTGGTTGCAAACGCCGGACACG
This sequence comes from Triticum timopheevii, assembly GCA_963921465.1. NCBI lineage: Eukaryota > Viridiplantae > Streptophyta > Magnoliopsida > Poales > Poaceae > Triticum > Triticum timopheevii. The sequence goes on from OY997272.1 coordinate 145,853,505, forward strand.
CGTCTCCGGAGTGTGACCTCCCGCACGTCCTGGGTGTGCCCCCCTCACGGATGGCGGCGCCGCCGGCACCTGGAGGGTGGAAACAGCCGCGTCGGGTCTATACAGAGGGGATGGTGCTCCCAAGCGTTCCTATTGACTGACCTATCACAACCGGGTGGAGAGGTCAAAGCCCGTCCGGTGAAAGTCAAAGGGCTAGATCTCGTGGTCAACCGCTCTAGGGTTAGTTGGGATGGGGGGCCTGGTGGGGTAGCAATGCCACCAGAGCATCGCACCGGGCCCTCATACATGTCGTACAGTGTGGTGGCATGTCTGAAGAGGCAACACGCATCTCCTGGGTGTGGCCCCCCTCACGGACGGCGCCGCCGCCGGCACCTGGAGGGGGGAAACAGTCGCGTCGGGTTTACACGAAGGGGATCTTGCTGTGGGTTTAGCCCGGACATTGCTCCCAAGTGTTCCTATGGGCTGGCCGTCGGCATACCTCTGCCACGTGGCACTCCCTCGTTGGTTAGCGTGTGTGACGGCGTCGTCTGTTGCCGTTTGGTGATATTCTCTGCCGACGGTGTATCTATGCTGACAGCCACACGGAAGCCGTCGGCATATATACCTATGCCGATGGTCTGACACAAATACATTAACGTTATCTACGCTGACGAGTGTATGCCGATGGTGGCCGTCGGCATAGACCTAGGCCGACGGCAAAGGGCCTATGCTGATGGCCCGCGGCCGTCGGCATAAGTTGCTAGTCCGGTGGTGAGTATCCTTAGCTCATCCGGAAGTGCACCAGAACATGTTCCTGAGGGGAGCCATCCTATTTTTGCCGCCGTGCACTTGCCATGATGCAACGTATATCTGTGTTTCCCTTGTGTATCCGAGTGCTCGCGGGATCACAGCTATCTCACCAGGCTCAAGGGGGCAACACCCTTCTTTTCTCTTTTGCAATGCTAATGGCCAAAGGTGAGATCCATTACGCGTGTGCACGACAACATCAGGAACAGTTAGAATGCTATCTTGTGGGCATCACTTCTAAGTTCGATGAGATAGCTGTAATTTCAGAACTGTTAAAAAACCAAAAATCGAGATGACCTTAAAGCGTCGTGGCCATTCTTTCTGTCTATAAGCTGCCATCATCATTTTCTCGTCACGTGTTCCAGCAAAATCACAAAAGAACAGACCCACCATTCCTTTCTCATATCTTCTTAGATGAGGGGACCTTTAGAAGAAGTGGCAATTACTTGATCATCAAATAAGCATTCCCTCAACAATGAACTCCAAAGAGATTGAATAGAAGATATTCACTATAGCTTACATGTATGGATTCCCGCTGCTAGTTCGGTTCCTCATCTTTGTTGCCAGCTTATCAGCCATTTCTTCAATATCGGGTAGGAACTTCAAGGCGTGATAATTAACTCTGCATCTTGATACGTCTCGAACGTATCTATAATTTTTGATTGTTCCATGCTATTATATTACCCGTTTTGGATGTTTATGGGCTTTACTTTACACTTTTATATCATTTTTGGGACTAGCCTACTAACCGGAGGCCCAGCCCGAATTGCTGTTTTTTGCCTATTTCAGTGTTTCGAAGAAAAGGAATATCAAACGCAAACGGGATGAAACCTTCCGGAGCGATCTTTTCGGAACAAATGCAAACTAGGAGACTTGGAGTGGACGTCAAGAAGTAAACGAGGCGGCCACGAGGGTGCCCGGCGCGCCCTAGGGGGGTGGGCACGCCCCCACCCTCGTGGGCCCCTCGTGGCTCCACCGACATACTTCTTCCTCCTATATATATATCCCCGTACCCCAAGAACATCTAGGAGCACCACGAAAACCTAATTACACCGTCGCAACCTTCTGTATCTGCGAGATCCCATCTTGGAGCCTTCGCCGGTGCTCCGCCGGAGGGGGAATCGACCATGGAGGGCTTCTACATGAACACCATAGCCTCTCCGATGAGTTGTGAGTAGTTTACTATAGACCTTCGGGTCCATAGTTATTAGCTAGATGGCTTCTTCTCTCTCTTTGAATAGCAATACAAAGTTCTCCTCGATCTTCTTGGAGATCTATTCGATGTAACTCTTTTTGCGGTGTGTTTGTCGAGATCCGATGAATTGTGGGTTTATGATCAAGTTTATCTATGAGAAATATTTGAATCTCCTCTGAATTCTTTTATGTATGATTTGTTATCTTTGCAAGTCTCTTCGAATTATCAGTTTGGTTTGGCCTACTAGATTAATCTTTCTTGCAATGGGAGAAGTGCTTATCTTTGGGTTCAATCTTGCGGTGTCCTTTCCCAGTGACAGCAGGGGCAGCAAGCACTACAAAAAAATACACTTCCGTGATGATACGTGTTTGTCACAGTAGGTCGCGTTTTTTGTCATGCATGTACATCCATGACGATTTTATGACAGAATCAAGATAGTCATAACTGTGCTATTGTAGAAGTGTTCCATGACATTACCAAAATTATCATCACGGAAGTGTCCACTTCCATGACGATAAATCGCACGTCATAGAAGTGCTTTCGTCAAGGGTGACCGACACGTGGCATCTGTTGGAAATATGCCCTAGAGGCAATAATAAAAGTATTATTATATTTCATTGTTCATGATAATTGTCTTTTGTTCATGCTATAACTGTATTATCCGGAAATCGTAATACACGTGTGAATATATAGACCACAATATGTCCCTAGTGAGCCTCTAGTTGACTAGCCCGTTGTGATCAACAGATAGTCATGGTTTCCTGGCTATGGACATTGGATGTCATTGATAACGGGATCACATCATTAGGAGAATGATGTGATGGACAAGACCCAATCATAAGCATAGCACAAAGATCGTGTAGTTCGTTTGCTAGAGCTTTGCCAATGTCAAGTATCTCTTCCTTCGACCATGAGATCGTGTAACTCCCGGATACCGTAGGAATGCTTTGGGTGTATCAAACGTCACAATGTAACTGGGTGACTATAAAGGTGCACTACAGGTATCTCCGAAAGTGTCTGTTGGGTTGACACGGATCGAGACTGGGATTTGTCACTCCGTATGACGGAGAGGTATCTCTGGGCCCACATGGTAATGCATCATCATAATGAGCTCAAGGTGACCAAGGTGTTGGCCACGGGATCATGCATTACGGTACGAGTAAAGTGACTTGCCGGTAACGAGACTGAACAAGGTATTGGGATACCGACGATCGAGTCTCGGGCAAGTAACATACCGATTGACAAAGGGAATTGTATACGGGGTTTGATCGAATCCTTGACATCGTGGTTCAACCGATGAAATCATCGAGGAGCATGTGGGAGCCAACATGGGTATCCAGATCCTGCTGTTGGTTATTGACCGGAGAGTGGTCTCGGTCATGTCTGCATGTCTCCCGAACCCGTAGGGTCTTCACACTTAAGGTTCAGTGACGCTAGGGTTATTAGAAAGACTAGTACGTGACTACCGAATGTTGTTCGGAGTCCCGGATGAGATCTCGGACGTCACAAGGAGTTCCGGAATGGTCCGGAGGTGAAGTTTTATATATGGGAAGTTGTCATACGGACACCGGAAAGTTTCGGGGGTCTATCGGTAATGTACCGGGACCACCGGAGGGGTTCCGGGGGTCCACCGGGAGGGGCCACCCCTCCCGGAGGGCCACATGGGCCGCAAAGGGGAGGGAGCCAGCCCCTGGAGGGCTGGGCATGCCCCCCACCTTGGGCCCATGCGCCTAGGGTTGGGGGGGAAACCCTAAGGAGGGCGCCCCCCTTGCTTGGGGGGGCAAGCCTCCCCTCCCTGGCCGCCGCCCCCCCTCTAGATCCCATCTAGAGGGGTCGGCCCCCCTTGCCCCTTCCCCTATAAATAGAGGTGTGAGGGGAGGGCTGCTGGACACACCTCCAAGGCGCAGCCCCTCCCCTCCCCAACACCTCTCCTCCTCCGTTACGCGCTTGCGAAGCCCTGTCGGAGTACTGCTGCACCAACACCACCACGCCGTCGTGCTGCCGTTGGAGCGATCTTCCTCAACCTCTCCTTCCCCCTTGCTGGATCAAGAAGGAGGAGACGTCTCCCGTCCCGTACGTGTGTTGAACGCGGAGGTGCTGTCCGTTCAGCACTTGAACATCGGTGATCCGAATCACGTCGAGTACGACTCCATCATCACCATCCCCTTGCAAGCTTCCGCACGTGATCTACAAGTGGTATGTAGATGCAAACTCACTCCCTTGACTCGTTGCTTAGATTAACTCATAGATGGATCTTGGTGAAACCGTAGGAAAAATTTTAATTTTCTGCAACGTTCCCCAACAGTGGCATCATGAGCTAGGTCTATGCGTAGTTCTCTAATGCACGAGTAGAACACAATTTTGTTGTGGGCGTCGATCTTATCAACTTGCTTGCCACTACTAGTCTTTTCTTGCTTCAGCAGTATTGTGGGATGAAGCGGCCCGGACCAACCTTACACGTACGCTTACGTGAGACCGGTTCCACTGATTGACATGCACTAGTTGCATAAGGTGGCTGGCGGGTTTCTGTCTCTCCCACTTTAGTTGGAGCGGAATCGATGAAAAGGGTCCTTATGAAGGGTAAATAGAAGTTGACAAAATCACGTTGTGGTTATTCGTAGGTAAGAAAACGTTCTTGCTAGAACCCAATTGCAGCCACGTAAAAGATGCAACAACAATTAGAGGACGTCTAACTTGTTTTTGCAGCGATTGATCATGTGATGTGATATGGCCAGAAGTTGTGATGAATGATGAATTGTGATGTATGAGATCATGTTCTTGTAATAGGATTCACGACTTGCATGTCGATGAGTATGACAACCGGCAGGAGCCATAGGAGTTGTCTTTATTTTTTGTATGACCTGCGTGTCATTGAAGAACGCCATGTAAACTACTTTACTTTATTGCTAAACGCGTTAGCCATAGAAGTAGAAGTAGTCGTTGGCGTGACAACTTCATGGAGACACGATGATGGAGATCATGGTGTCAAGCCGGTGACAAGATGATCATGGAGCCCCGAAGATGGAGATCAATGGAGCTATATGATATTGGCCATATCATGTCACAACTATATAATTGCATGTGATGTTTATTATGTTTATGCATCTTGTTTACTTAGGACGACGGTAGTAAATAAGATGATCCCTTACAAAAATTTCAAGAAGTGTTCTCCCCTAACTGTGCACCGTTGCTACAGTTCGTCGCTTCTAAGCACCACGTGATGATCGGGTGTGATGGATTCTTACGTTCACATACAACGGGTGTAAGACAGTTTTACACAGCAAAAACACTTAGGGTTAACTTGACGAGCCTAGCATGTACAGACATGGCCTCGGAACACGGAGACCGAAAGGTCGAACACGAATCGTATGGAAGATACGATCAACATGAAGATGTTCACCGACGATGACTAGTCCGTCTCACGTGATGATCGGACACGGGCTAGTCGACTCGGATCGTGTAAACACTTACTCCCTCCGTTCGGAATTACTTGTCTCGGAAATGGATGTATCTAGAACTAAAATACGTCTAGATACATCCATTTCTGCGACAAGTAATTCTGAACGGAGGGAGTAGATGACTAGAGGGATGTCTAATCTGAGTGGGAGTTCATAATTTGATTAGAACTTAATTATCATGAACTTAGTCTAAAACCTTTGCAAATATGTCTTGTAGATCAAATGGCCAACGCTCATGTCAACATGAACTTCAACGCATTCCTAGAGAAAACCAAGCTGAAAGATGATGGCAGCAACTATACGGACTGGGTCCGGAACCTGAGGATCATCCTCATAGCTGCCAGGAAGCAATATGTCCTAGATGGACCGCTAGGTGATGCTCCCGTCCCAGAGAACCAAGACATTATGAATGCTTGGCAAACTCATGCTGATGATTACTCCCTCGTTCAGTGCGGCATGCTTTACAGCTTAGAACCGGGGCTCCAAAAGCGTTTTGAGCATCATGGAGCATATGAGATGTTCGAAGAGCTGAAACTAGTTTTTCAAGCTCATGCCCGGGTCGAGAGATATGATGTCTCCGACAAGTTCTACAGTTGTAAGATGGAGGAAAACAGTTCTGTCAGTGAGCATCCTAAAGATGTCTGGGTTGCACAACCGTATGACCCAGCTGAACATTAACCTCCCAGATGAGGCGGTCATTGACAGAATCCTCCAGTCGCTCCCACCAAGATACAAGAGCTTTGTGATGAACTACAACATGCAGGGGATGGTGAAGACCATTCCTGAAGTGTTCTCGATGCTGAAGTCAGCAGAGGCTGAAATCAAGAAAGAACATCAAGTGTTGATGGTCAATAAGACCACTAAGTTCAAGAAGGGCAAGGGCAATAAGAACTTCAAGAAGGACGGCAAGGATGTTGCCGCGCTCGGTAAGCCAGTTACCGGGAAGAAGTCAAAGAATGGACCCAAGCCTGAGACTGAGTGCTTTTATTGCAAGGGGAAGGGTCACTGGAAGCGGAACTGCCCCAAATACTTAGCGGATAAGAAGGCCGGCAACACCAAAGGTATATTTGATATACATGTAATTGATGTGTACCTTACCAGTACTTGTAGTAACTCCTGGGTATTTGATACCGGTGCCGTTGCTCATATTTGTAACTCACAGCAGGAGCTGCGGAATAAACGGAGACTGGCGAAGGACGAGGTGACGATGCGCGTCGGGAATGGTTCCAGAGTCGATGTGATCGCCATCGGCACGCTGCCTCTACATTTACCTACGGGATTAGTTTTGAACCTTAATAATTGTTATTTGGTGCCAAGTTTGAGCATGAACATTGTATCTGGATCTCGTTTAATACGAGATGGCTACTCATTTAAGTCCGAGAATAATGGTTGTTCGATTTATATGAGAGAAATGTTTTATGGTCATGCTCCGATGGTCAATGGTTTATTCTTAATGAATCTCGAGCGTAGTATTACACATGTTTATAGTGTGGATGCCAAAAGATGTAAAGTTGATAACGATAGTCCCACATACTTGTGGCACTGCCGCCTTGGTCACATTGGTGTCAAGCGCATGAAGAAGCTCCATGCTGATGGACTTTTAGAGTCTCTTGATTATGAATCGTTTGACACATGCAAACCATGCCCCATGGGCAAAATGACCAAGACTCCATTCTCCGGAACAATCGAGCGAGCAACCAACTTGTTGGAAATCATACATACCGATGTGTGCGGTCCAATGAGTGTTGAGGCTCGCGGAGGATATCGTTATGTTTTCACTCTCACTGATGACTTGAGTAGATATGGGTATGTCTACTTAATGAAACACAAGTCTGAGACCTTTGAAAAGTTCAAGGAATTTCAGAATGAGGTAGAGAATCAACGTGACCGAAAGATAAAGTTTCTATGATCGGATCATGGAGGAGAATACTTAAGTCACGAATTTGGTACACACTTAAGGAAATGTGGAATCGTTTCACAACTCACGTCGCCTGGAACACCTGAGCGAAACGGTGTGTCCGAACGTCGTAATCGCACTCTATTGGATATGGTGCGGTCTATGATGTCTCTTACCGATTTACCGCTATCATTTTGGGGATACGCTCTAGAGACAGCTACATTCACTTTAAATAGGGCACCGTCTAAATCCGTTGAGACGACACCGTATGAATTATGATTTGGGAAGAAACCTAAGCTGTCGTTTCTAAAAGTTTGGGGATGCGATGCTTATGTCAAGAAACTTCAACCTGAAAAGCTCGAATCCAAGTCGGAAAAATGCGTCTTCATAGGATACCCTAAGGAAACTGTCGGGTATACCTTCTACTTAAGATCTGAGGGCAAGATCTTTGTTGCCAAGAATGGATGCTTTCTAGAAAAAGAGTTTCTCTCGAAAGAAGTAAGTGGGAGGAAAGTAGAACTCGATGAAGTACTACCTCTCGAACGGGAAAGTGGTGCAGCTCAGGAAAATGTTCCTATGATGCCCACACCAACCGAAGAGGAAAACAATGATGATGATCAAGGTACTTCGGATCAAGTTGCTACTGAACTTCGTAGGTCCACAAGGACACATTCCGCACCAGAGTGGTACGGCAACCCTGTCCTGGAAATCATGTTGTTAGTCAACGGTGAACCTTCGAACTATGAAGAAGCGATGGCGGGCCCAGATTCCAACAAATGGCTTGAAGCCATGAAATCCGAGATAGAATCCATGTATGAAAACAAAGTATGGACTTTGACAGACTTGCCCGATGATCGGCGAGCGATAGAAAACAAATGGATTTTTAAGAAGAAGACGGACGCGGATGGTAATGTTACCATCTATAAAGCTCGACTTGTCGCTAAGGGTTATCGACAAGTTCAAGGGATTGACTATGACGAGACATTCTCTCCCGTAGCAAAGCTGAAGTCCGTCCGAATCATGATAGCAATTGCCGCATACTATGATTATGAGATATGGCAGATGGACGTCAAAACGGCATTCCTTAACGGACATCTTAAGGAAGAGCTATATATGATGCAGCCGGAAGGTTTTGTCGATCCTAAGAACGCTAACAAAGTATGCAAGCTCCAGCGATCCATTTATGGACTGGTGCAAGCATCTCGGAGTTGGAACATTCGCTTTGATGAGATGATCAAAGCGTTTGGGTTTATGCAGACTTATGGAGAAGCCTGCATTTACAAGAAAGTGAGTGGGAGCTCTGTAGCATTTCTCATATTATATGTAGATGACATACTCTTGATGGGAAATAATATAGAACTTCTGGACAGCATTAAGGCCTACTTGAATAAGTGTTTTTCAATGAAGGACCTTGGAGAAGCTGCTTATATATTAGGCATCAAAATCTATAGAGATAGATCGAGACGCCTCATAGGTCTTTCACAAAGCACATACCTTGATAAGATTTTGAAAAGGTTCAAAATGGATCATTCCAAGAAAGGGTTCTTGCCTATGTTGCAAGGTGTGAGATTGAGCTCGGCTCAGTCACCGACCACGGCAAAAGATAAAGAAGAGATGAGTGTCATCCCCTATGCTTCAGCCATAGGATCTATTATGTATGCCATGCTGTGTACCAGACCTGATGTAAACCTTGCCGTAAGTTTGGTAGCAAGATACCAAAGTAATCCCAGCAAGGAACACTGGACAGCGGTCAAGAATATCCTGAAGTACCTGAAAAGGACAAAGGACATGTTTCCCGTTTATGGAGGAGACGAAGAGCTCGTCGTAAAGGGTTATGTCGACGCTAGCTTCGACTCAGATTTGGATGACTCTAAGTCACAAACCGGATACGTGTATATGTTGAATGGTGGAGCAGTAAGCTGGTGCAGCTGCAAGCAGAGCGTCGTGGCGGGATCTACGTGTGAAGCGGAGTACATGGCAGCCTCGGAGGCAGCGCATGAAGCGATTTGGGTGAAGGAGTTCATCACCGACCTAGGAGTCATACCCAATGCGTCGGGGCCAATCAAACTCTTCTGTGACAACACTGGAGCTATTGCCCTTGCCAAGGAGCCCAGGTTTCACAAGAAGACCAGGCACATCAAGCGTCGTTTCAACTCCATCCATGAAAATGTTCAAGATGGAGACATAGAAATTTGCAAAGTACATACGGATCTGAATGTTGCAGATCCGTTGACTAAACCTCTCTCGCGAGCAAAACATGATCAACACCAGAACTCTATGGGTGTTTGATTCATTACAATGTAACTAGATTGGTGACTCTAGTGCAAGTGGGAGACTGTTGGAAATATGCCCTAGAGGCAATAATAAAAGTATTATTATATTTCATTGTTCATGATAATTGTCTTTTGTTCATGCTATAACTGTATTATCCGGAAATCATAATACACGTGTGAATATATAGACCACAATATGTCCCTAGTGAGCCTCTAGTTGACTAGCCCGTTGTGATCAACAGATAGTCATGGTTTCCTGGCTATGGACATTGGATGTCATTGATAACGGGATCACATCATTAGGAGAATGATGTGATGGACAAGACCCAATCATAAGCATAGCACAAAGATCGTGTAGTTCGTTTGCTAGAGCTTTGCCAATGTCAAGTATCTCTTCCTTCGACCATGAGATCGTGTAACTCCCGGATACCGTAGGAATGCTTTGGGTGTATCAAACGTCACAACGTAACTGGGTGACTATAAAGGTGCACTACAGGTATCTCCGAAAGTGTCTGTTGGGTTGACACGGATCGAGACTGGGATTTGTCACTCCGTATGACGGAGAGGTATCTCTGGGCCCACTCGGTAATGCATCATCATAATGAGCTCAAGGTGACCAAGGTGTTGGCCACGGGATCATGCATTATGGTACGAGTAAAGTGACTTGCCGGTAACGAGACTGAACAAGGTATTGGGATACCGACGATCGAGTCTCGGGCAAGTAACGTACCGATTGACAAAGGGAATTGTATATGGGGTTTGATCGAATCCTCGACATCGTGGTTCAACCGATGAAATCATCAAGGAGCATGTGGGAGCCAACATGGGTATCCAGATCCTGCTGTTGGTTATTGACCGGAGAGTGGTCTCGGTCATGTCTGCATGTCTCCCGAACCCGTAGGGTCTTCACACTTAAGGTTCGGTGACGCTAGGGTTATTAGGAAGACTAGTACGTGACTACCGAATGTTGTTCGGAGTCCCGGATGAGATCCCGGATGTCACGAGGAGTTCCGGAATGGTCCGGAGGTGAAGTTTTATATATGGGAAGTTGTCATACGGACACCGGAAAGTTTTGGGGGTCTATCGGTAATGTACCGGGACCACCGGAGGGGTTCCGGGGGTCCACCGGGAGGGGCCACCCCTCCCAGAGGGCCACATGGGCCGCAAAGGGGAGGGAGCCGGCCCCTGGAGGGCTGGGCACGCCCCCACCTTGGGCCCATGCGCCTAGGGTTGGGGGGAAACCCTGAGGGGGGCGCCCCCCTTGCTTGGGGGGGGGGGCAAGCCTCCCCTCCCTGGCCGTCGCCCCCCTCTAGATCCCATCTAGAGGGGTCGACCCCCCTTGCCCCTTCCCCTATAAATAGAATGGTGAGGGGAGGGCTGCTGGACACACCTCCAAGGCGCAGCCCCTCCCCTCCCCAACACCTCTCCTCCTCCGTTACGCGCTTGCGAAGCCCTGTCGGAGTACTGCTGCACCAACACCACCATGCCGTCGTGCTGCCGTTGGAGCGATCTTCCTCAACCTCTCCTCCCCCCTTGCTGGATCAAGAAGGAGGAGACGTCTCCCGTCCCGTACATGTGTTGAATGCGGAGGTGCTGTCCGTTCAGCACTTGAACATCGGTGATCCGAATCACGTCGAGTACGACTCCATCATCACCATCCCCTTGCAAGCTTCCGCACGTGATCTACAAGTGGTATGTAGATGCAAACTCACTCCCTTGACTCGTTGCTTAGATGAACTCATAGATGGATCTTGGTGAAACCGTAGGAAATTTTTTAATTTTCTGCAACGTTCCCCAACAGCATCCACCGTAACGGAACACCGTTAAGCTATCGGGTCGGGTTTTGGATCCGATAACCTGTTAGCAACCCCGACCAATGGGGATTTTCCACGTGTAAAATCATCATTGGCTGGAGGAAACACGTGTCGGCTCATCGTTGGGACAGATGTCATCCACTCATTGGACAAAAGGCACCTATAATACGTCGACACGTGGCACGGCCCAACAGAGGCCCATTCCTGTGAAAAGGCAGGCCTTTTTGACTTAGTCAAAAGGTGGCGGGCCGACCCATGGAAAGCCTGTTAACGGCCTGTTCGCATATAGCCCATTTACAACCCGTTACGCCCTATCCGAATTAGGCCCAGTAGCGTCATCTGGGCCATCCAATATGATTCAAGCTCGTTTTCACTTCTGGCCCATGTATGGCCCATGACGTCTTTCGGCCCATATGAGGCCCTTTGTAACTCTTGTCCTATTAACGACCCATGGTGAAACTGGCCCATAATGAATAGTGTATCACTTTACACCCATTAATGGCCCATGGTGAAACTGGCCCGTAATGAACAGTGTATCACCTTATAACCATTAACGGCCCGTTATTCCGTTGGGCCGTTTCCAGCCCATGTTATCTTTCGGCCTTCTCAGAGCCCATTTATTCTTAGGCTCATTTCTAGCATTCGTTTACTTACGACCCGTTACTGTCATTTTCTGCTTGTGGGCCAAATTCAGCCCGTGGTTACAGTCAGCCCGTTTGTGGTCCGTTAATACGTTGGGACGTTTTCATAGTGTCATCAAATACGGCCTATTAACGATGGCCCCTTATGGTCGGCCCATGAACGGACGATTCCAACTCTAGCCCGTTTACGGCCATAATGCGGTCTGTTTGGCCCATGTTTGGCCAATCGATCATATGGCCCGTATAAGGCCCATTGATGATACAGCCCGCAGAAGGCCCATTGTTTCTACGGCCCATAGAAGGCCCATTGTTTCTACGACCCGTAGAAGGCCCACTGTTACTACGGCCCGTAGGAGGCCCAGTGTCACTACAGTAAATATTAGCCCATGTTTATTGTGGCCTAGTTTTAAAAAATAGGTTATTGCAGCCACTAGCAAACCGCGGAAAAAGAACTACAATGACTACAAGCAAACAAATAAACAAGACAACAAGGAAATAAATAAGCAAGCAACTAACGCTAGGCTATCACGGCTATTACACATATTACATCCACTGGGCATCAAAGTTCGCCACTAGTGCAAATATAGGGAACAAAGCAGCATATCATATACACTGGTTGTCAAAGTTGGCGACCAGCGCAAATAAACGCCGCCGCAAAACAAATCCAAAACTAAAACCACTTTAGAAGATCTCAAGAAAAAATATCCTGGGTACCCATAATGCTGGCAAGATGCTTAGCAAGCATATCAACTTTCTCTTGTTTGGCGCTTAAATCCTCCAGCGCTTGCTATTGCACCAGGAAATATGCATCTGAATTCTGCAGGGACTTCCTCAGTCCTTCAGCTTCCTGTCATAGCACATCTGATCGATGTCTTTCAACTTGAAGTTGAGACTCAAGAAGACGAACTGATTCAGGCAGCAAGTTCGAAGAGCTTGTGCCAGCAGTAGTGGCCAGTAACTCGAACACTACATCAAGACAGGACTTTTGGGTTCTCTCACTGTCGTCAAGATAGTTCTTATCAGCTTTCTTGGAGACCAACAGGGATGTCTCACTATCTTGAACCTTATCTGCATTACTTCCTTTACCATTGGATAACGTGGTACTGTTCTCCAATATTTTGTCCGCATTCTAAAAGAGAAACAAGCAGACACATCACATGTTTACCATGTTGTATATGAAATTCATTTTGGTAAATGAGTTCAGTAGTAAAGTGGACAGGATAACAACATGAAATAAACATATATCTATGTGCCATGGTCACTTTATGGTCTATATCATTCTAGTTTTTGTTGCCAAATCAAGGTAGAGACACAGTTCAAATAATATTTGTTCAAGACAAAGGAGAATAGACAGAATATAAGTGTGGGAAACTATAGAGCAATAACAACACTTGTAATGTGCATGACATGAGAACATAACTGTTTATTCAATTTAAACTGAAATCAACATAGAGCAGATTACAACAGCAAACCAGTTAAAGAAACAGGTTTAAAACATACCTGTTGCGCCATTGGAGTTTCAATTCCATCCTTCAAATTTGAAAATAGTTGGTATGAGTAAATACAGTAATGCAAGAGCAAAGGAGTATGAACCATAGCTACAGAACATGTCCTGAGAACAAATCTTCTTCTCCTTTAAGCGTTGAGTTGGGATTCGGAGTGGTGGCCCTCGTGCTTTGGGCACTGCAGTTCCCTTACTAACTGCTCGTGTTTGGGTGCTCTGTGGTGGAGACGGTGCTGTGTCAACTGGAACTGGGTTACTATCTGCTGGGGTTGGGGTTAGAAGGGGTGTAGCTGGTTCTCTGTCCAACTAGGTAGGGTTACAATCTGCGAGAGTCTGGGTTATGTGTGGTGGATCTGGTCCTTGGGCAAGTAAAACCGTGGTTCTATCTGCATCAACTAGTAGCACTATCTTTTCTGAAGACCGTGCTGTTACTCCCTTAGATACTGCCATCACACTCTCCAATTCAAATGGCTGATAAACAAGAAAAGTAGTTGAAAGTATAGACAATGTATGATAAACAGGTGCAATGGATAGTGGGGAATAAAAGAGGGCATGAAATAATTCATATTTATGTTGTCTAACCAAACAGGATAGCATGACACAATTTCACATATATGATGGCTAACTAAACAGGATAGCATGACACAATTTCACATTATGATGGTTAACTAAAAAAGATGGAAAGACATAGTTCAAAATATGAGACTATGTAAACATGATGACATGACATAACTATATAATGTGTTTATTAAATAGGTTGGCATGCCATAATTCACATACATTCACGGATAGAATGCCATAATTCAAAATATGATGACTGTAAACACTAAACAGGATGAGATGATATAACTATATGATGTCTTTATTAAATGGGTTGCCATGCCATAATTCAGATAGATGATGCGTATGTACTATGTAAACATGATGGCATGGTATAATTCAAATATATGATTTATATAGTAAGCAAGTAAGCAGATGGCAATCCATATATGATGTAAAAACTAAGCAATGCAAGACAACATGCATGACATGGGTAATATAACCCTGCCAAGTTTGAGCATAGACCTCAGGGGGAAAATAGGACTGGTCATCAGTCTCTGAATCCTCCTCTGAGGAGCTCTCTGTCAGCAAGATGTCTGCTTCAGCAGGTAGCATTGTCTGCTCTGAATACCTTGTTTTCACTCTAGATACTTCCATCACCGCTTCAAATGGCTGATGCACAGGAAGAGTAGTTGAATATACAAACGTTGTCGACAAATGGAACACGTAATACAAAAAAATGATAGCATGATATAATTCACATACATGATGATTGGCTAAACAGCATGGCATTGCATAATTCACATATATAATGCCTTTGCAACAAGATATCATTGTATAATTCACATATATAATGTCTTGCAACAAGATGGCAATGCATAATTCACATATATGGTAATTAGACACTGAACAGGTGGCATTCACACAAAGCATGTCTAAACTAATCAAATGACATATCAATGCGAGACACCATACGCATGATATGAGCAACATAACCCTGCCAAGTTAGAGCATACACCTCGGGAGGGGGGGGGAATAGGACTGGTCATCTGTCTCTGAATCCTCCTCTGAGGAGCTATCCGTAACCAGCGAGATATGCGCTTCGTCAGATAGCATAGTCTGCTCTGAAGACCTTGTTTTCACTCCAGAATTTTCCATCACCGTGTCAAATGGCTGATGCACATGAAGAGCAGTTGAATGTACTAACATTGTTGACAAATGTAATATGTAACGGAAAAAAGGATGGCCTGATATAATTTACATATAAGATGACTGGCTAAGCAGGATGGCATTGCAAAATTCACATATATGATGCCTGGCTAAACAAGATGGCGTTGCATAATTCACATAAACGATGGATAAACTAAACAGATGGCATTCACACAAAGGATGTCTAAACTAAGCAGATGGCATATTTGATGTATAAAGTAAGCAATGCAAGACACCATATGCATGATATAACCAACATCAGCATGCCAAGTTAGAGCGAAGACCTCAAGGGGTAAATAGGAGTTGTCTTCTCCTTCTGAATCCCCCTCAGAACAGATATCTTCCTCTCGATTACAATCCGAAATGCGTGGAGGGGGGGCTGCCTTTGCGCCTACCATGGAGGGACGTCTGCATGAAATTTTATTGCCACGCAAGGCTCGTCTCTTTTGCTCTACATGTTCAGTTCCATTGTTTACAATAATTGTCATGCATAGGAATAAAACATAGTGCGATTATGTAAGGAGTGCATGCAGAAATCCAGAGTGATGGTAGCAACCTGTGGATAGACCCAAAACCAATAATAGCAGGCAGATAATGGCTTTAGGTAAAAAATACAAATAATGGCTTCTTTATTGTTTGTTTCCCACCCAACATGAAACTCATAGTAGACACCGGAGATTAACCAGATAGTAGACAGATACTATTGATTGCGGCCCCGATATGTACCCCACAACCATTTAAAAACTCAAGTTTGACCATTAGTTTGGAGCTGACTCAGAGTCTAATCGGTGAACAGGACGATAAAGTAGCATGTAATATCAAGCGATGCATAACGTAAGCAGACACGAAAGAGTGCGACCTCTCTTGCGGACCCGTGTAGTCCTCGAGGTCATCTGCTCGGTTGATGATGGTAATGCAGTTTTCATGGCTGCCAGCGGCGGGGAAGAAGATCTAAGGCGGCGAAAGACAGTCTGGAGGCTGGATCCCTGCTGTGCTGGACCCTTCTCTCGTTGGAGCAGCTGAGCTGGGGTGGACGACGATGCAGCAGGAGCGGGACAAACCACGTAAGGTTTTCTTTGACAACTATCTGTAAGAGAAGTAATTCTGTAAGGGCTCGTTTGAATTGGAGGATTCCAACAATGCAGGGATAGGAAATAGACAGGAATAGGATAGGAATGCACGTGCAAAACAGAGAATTTAAAAACACAGTATTTCTGCCAATCTGGTTGTTTGATTCACAATAATTGGAAGATCACAGGATGCAAAGAAGCATGGTGAGATTAAGTCAAACCACAAGAAAATGTACGGTTATAATGCTATTATGCTACTATCTCTTAGTCTTGTGCTTCATGAATAGGAATTTGAAAAGGAGGACAAGTGAAAATTAAAATTCCTACATTTTTTCTTTCATGGAGACACTAAAGGAACAAATCCGTGTGCTCAGTGGACAATATATATAACATGTACAGTAAAAAAGAGATGCAACAAGTGTACAACCTCTTTGGCGAAGCCATGTCGATCTCAGCATGATTGGGTTGGCCGGTGAGGATGCTTCGGCTGACTTTGCTGTCGAAGGAGGGGAAGAAGATCTTAGGCGTCTGGAGATGCAGCCTGAGGTACTGCTCCGCTGTGACGGAGGGATTCGTTGTTGGAGTAGCTCCGGTGAGTTGTACGACGCCGAGGCTGAAGCAGGACAAGAGAGACAACAAACAATGTTAACCTGAGTGGAATTCTAATAGCATCTCCAATACATAACGTAAAATACATAACCACAAAGTGCTAGATGTAAAATACATCAGCTGCTCATCTCTGAACTTAACTGTCGAAACTGAATTTAACTGTCGAAACTGAACTTAACTGTCAAAACTGAACTTAACTATCGAAACTGAACTTAACTATCGAAACTGAATTTTGCTGTCGAAACTGAATTTTGCTGTCGAAACTGAACGCACTAGCAAGGTGAGGCTACACGTCTGTCGACTGACTTTTTCATCTCTGGTCAGTCAATTTTGCAGCCGTTGGATACGAAATCAAGGGCCTGTGGTTCATCTTCAACCTCCACCCCCCTGAGCCGCCAGCCACCACCGGCCAAACAATAGCCCCCCGCTGCCCGCGGTGCACCGCCTCGCCCGCCCCGAAAACACTCCCCACCGCCGGTCCGCCGCTGCCTCGGCCATCCCTCTAGGCCCCCCTGTGCCGAGCTTTTTCTCCGGCGATCCCCACGCCACCGCCCGCCAACGCCCCGCCACCTCCGGCGACCACCACCCCCACCCTGAACCCTAAGATAGATAGTGGGGTACCTCTCCGGCGAGCCCCCCTCCCCGCCGCGACTGGTTCTTCCTTAACCCCGGCGAGCCACCCCCACCCCCTAAAAATCGACTGACCCAAAAGTCGATTCAGTCGACTGAGGTGTAGCTAAATCGGAGCAGCATCGCAAGCAAGAGCAAGAGCGAGAGAAGCAGCGCGAGCAAGAGCAATAGCAAGAGCAGACCAGGCAGGGGACCGAGCAGCAGCGCGAGCGAGAGCTAAAGTAGCAGCAACTCCTATTGATGTGGATGTCGCTGCCGAGGGAGCGATGCCGTGGAGGAAGTGGCCGGCGACGCCGCCATGGATGGAGCCGCGCCGTGTCGGCTCGGGACCGAGCGCCGGTAGCACCGTGAGATCGAATCAAGAAGAAAATGCGGCGATTAGTGTACAACCTCTTTGGTGGCGCTGATTAGGCCGCAGCTTCATCCGAGGAAACGGTGATGATGATGCTCTTCCGATGGTGCAGGTGAAGACGTCGGTGTGGGAATGGAGGTGGCGCGAAAGACGAGGGGAACATCAGGGTAGCTCCTTGGAGGTGGAGGACGGGGTGGCTAAACCGGCGGGATGACGAGATCAACGACGGATCCTCATCTGGTACGGTGGATGAGGGATGTCGAGGTGTTGTTGTGGACGACGTCGTCGGGGAAGAGGCTCCGGCTGGGTGGCGGACGGAGCAGGGTGTGGGGTTTCGTCGCGGGTTTTCGCGGCCTCGGTGTACGAATGGGTGGGTGGATGGGATGGCAGTGGGTAACCATGGCTTAGGGACGCGCTTGTCCGAAATGTGGGGTAAGTTACGAAAGTACCCCCACCGATTTGAGGCGGTTCTTTCGGTTCAGGGGTACCACGTGCATTTCGCGTGTCGGGATTCCACAGGAGGTGGGAGTTTTCATGCACGTTGTAATTTCGGAATAGCATGGCCCGGGTTGAGATGGAGGGAGTTGTCGGAGCACAACGAGACAAAGATATATCTTAAATATTTCGGGCTAACGAGGCGCGGGTTGAAATTTCTGGACAAGCCTAACGTGTATTGTACCAAAT
Source organism: Triticum timopheevii (assembly GCA_963921465.1). Lineage (NCBI taxonomy): Eukaryota > Viridiplantae > Streptophyta > Magnoliopsida > Poales > Poaceae > Triticum > Triticum timopheevii. The sequence continues at coordinate 145,872,167 of OY997272.1, forward strand.
CAATGGGCACTACAAATGTCATTCAAAACTTTGAATTCATGTTATGTTCAATTAAAATATTTTGCTACGTGTATAATGCATGCAACCTACTACTCAAATGAACATTTTAGTGCATTCCAAACGTATATACTACCGCTTCAATATGAACTAAATTTGAATTCATTTCTCTATTTGAATAAGATCTACAGTAATGATTGTTGTGAAGTCAAAGCATTTGAATTCGTTTCTCTGTTTTAATAAGATCTACAATCATCATTATTGTCAAGTTAAACCATAATTCGTGTATTATCTTCATAGCACACCACATGCTTAGTCTCAAGTTACATATGATCTATGTGTACTATATGAACTCGAACTTGATTTTTTGAATCCACTTTATTTTGATATCAAATCACATTACATTTCTAGCTCTAGCTAGATCTTCATAATCTAAACCATGTCTCATATGTATAATGTGTTTATCACATTATGTATGGTGCCCCACCCCTACGCCTACAAGTATTTAGATGTGAGTTGCAAACACCACCCATTGCCACAAATTCAAATAAAATGTGAGAATGTTCGATATATAGTATTGTTTAGATTGTTCGATATATAATATTGTTTAGATTGTTCGATATTTAGTTGTAAGCTGCAAACACCACACATCATCACAAATTCAAATAAAATGTGAGATTGTTTGATGTATAGTATGGTTTAGATTGTTCGGCATTTAGCTGTGAGTTGCAAACGCCATGCATTATCACATTATGGTATAACATGTGCACAACACGTGTATCACCGCTATATTCATGCATGTAATGTTTAAAATACTATGATCTCCTATTCAAATATATGAATCCGCTTTCATATCAAATTATGATCTTTGTTAGTCTCTTACACCCACACAATCCTCTAACCTTTGTAGCTACCACTAACTTTCTCTCGTGCATGCACATGCCCTCCTCTCCCTCCCCCTCCCTCGGCATTCTATCCACCGGGCACATTCAGTTTTTTCTTTAGGTCATTCTCCCAGAGTCTCCACAACTCCTTTCCGACACACACCGATTGATAAACCTCTCCAGCGATGCCTGCCTACAACATACACACACACCTTCAATCTCCTCCTTTATGTGTCCTTGCCTCGTGTCTCTCATACGGTCACACACACGTGTAAACTCTCGCCCCGCTTTCATCGATCTCACAACCGCACACTCCTCCCCCTATCTACCTAGTAGCTGGGCCTCTCGCACCACCTCCTAGCTCCATTCTCTCTGTCTATCCGTCTCGCTGGGCCTTATTTGCCTCTAACAAATGGACGTACACCTACCGACCTCTCGCTATACATATAGCTAGCTAGGTCCTTATAACTCGCTTTTACCCACGCATCAATCGATCTACCTCGTTAGTTGTGTCTCTCCCTTCCTCCGACAAACAACAATTGATCTACCAATCTAGTTTGGTTTGCTTACCAAACACATGGTTCCCCTTCATCATCCATGGATGCGTCCCGACAGATCTATCAGGCACAGGCACACACAGAAACACATCCCCACTCTTATTGATAACATTGCAGTTCCACCCTCAGTTTGTCTAGTAGGCCTCTCCCACCATCTTCGAGAAGCAACTCCATCACCCATCCAGCACTCTACCCCTCTCCCTCCCTCTGTCTCTCTCCTCTCTCTCTCTCTCCCATCATATTTCCCGTCCTTCAGTTATGTATGGATGTCGACGGATCTCCCTCAAGACATAGCTCGGTCTCTCCTTCTCAACACATATACGAGTCGTTCTACCTCTATAGTTAGGCCTCTACCTCCCCCTCCCCCCACTCCCTCCCCCCACACACACCGATACATCGAGCGCTCAGTCATGTCTCCCTGCCACACACAAACTTGACATGTGCCCTCTAACGTTCCGGTAGGCCAGTCGCCCTATATCTTTGACTTGCACACACACACAATTTCGATGGCTCTCTTCATCGATCTCGCACCCACCCACTTGATCCTCTCTTCGACTCTATCAATAGCTATGACCCCTCCCTCTCTTCTCGTGGATTGCCCGACCCTCTATATATGATATGGATAGGCCTCCATTTCACACACATTGCATGCAAAATTTTGTTTGAGATGTCATCGACACATAATACCACAAATAATTCACGAAATCAACCCCCCACCCACCCCCACCCCCACCCCAAAACAAAGAACACTCACGAACGCAGTTTGTATCTCTCACACACACCCACGTAGGTGGGGGACGTGCACGAAGAGAAGAGGTGCATGCATGGCACACGTACTCCCGTCTCTTTCCCAACCAGACCCGTGCGGGTACACGGTGGAGCTCATTTCTGTATGAAAAATGCAGCCCACGTGGTAACTTGGCACGTGTACTAGTTCTCCACTTGATGGAGGGAGGATCGTCTACCACGGGTGAACAAACAAATTGCGACTTGACACGTTATGTTAAATTAAAAAAAGAGGCAAACCATGTGGGGCCTACCTTAGAGGCAAGGCTCTATACACTAGAGTACTTTTGATGTGTCCCGTCAACTCACAGAACAAGGAGAAGCTTGCTTAGTACGCCGTCTCCCCCGCCCACGGGAGCAGTGGCTCGCAGGATGAGGTGAAGCTTGCTCCGCCTTACGCCCGCTCCCTCGCCCATGCACGCAGTGGCTCGCAGGATGAGGAGAAAAAATTACTACTCCCTCCGTTTACTCCTCGTCCCTACTACCTTGGTTATAGAGATTATATCATATTGTTTGGAATATATATGTCCTTTAGTAGATTTCAATATGAACTACTAGTACATACTCCAAACACTGATGTATATAGACGTATTTTAGTGTACATTCACTCATTTTGCTCCGTATGTAGCACTCTCCCTCGCCCCTCAACCCTCGCCCACATGGTGGACGTGCAGCAATTCATTTGGTCTCATAAGCTAGAATGATATATACTGCACTACCATTATTGCTCGACTTCCCGGAGAGACAAAGAGCCAATCACAAGGTTAATATTTTGGAGATGCCAAGCGCAAGGTTATAGGAGAATGAGTACTAGGTGCCGCGTCATTTATAAATAGAGTTTTTTTTTCAGTGGCACGTACGCAATATGATAGGTTCATATGGAGAGAAAAGGAAACAGCTCCACTATATACATAGTCAGGACGGGCCAGCCTACACGGTTGCTTGCTGGGGTTGCTCTCTTCACACTCTCTCGCACAAAACGACTGTGGCCACATCTCTAACATCCCGGTGGATCACGTCCGCTGGGGGAAGGGGTGGATGCTTAGTGTAGATGCGGTCGCTGTCGCCAACGGCGAAAACCCGCTGTTGGCACGTCCCGATCAGGGGTCCCCGCCGTTCTCTCTCGCAAAGCTGGTGAGGTCGCCTTCGTCCCTTGATCGCTGCCGTGACGTGGGCAGTTGCCGCCTCCCTCCGCCCTCCTCAAGGTTGAGCTACGTCCCTCAGGTACAACTCCCTATATAGCCGGCTTGCACCACTGCTCCAGCTGCCCACATCACTCCCTGTGGATATTCTCTACTTCTTTGCCCCGCACATACCTCTACTGGCTTCTACGTACTGTATTTGTGATGAGTTTATATCTCATCAACTTGTCCTAGTTATCTTATTCTAATCACGCTTCTTCAATTTCTTTGCCACAGGGATGCTCATCTCGATTTTGGTGAAACTACACAAAATGATCCGATGGTCAAAAGGTTGCAAACTTCATATATTAGGAAGCTCGAACGTTTATAGCAAATTGAAGCCTGGTTAGGGTTCACGGTTCAAGGGCTAGGGACTGCATGGATCGTTTTTTTCTTTAGCTGCCTCTATTCCAAAATAAGTGTCAACTTTAGTAGTAGTACAACTTTGTACTAAAGTTTGCACAAAGTTGAGACACTTACTAGAATGGAGGGAGTACATATTTGCTATGATCTGTCAATCATTGAGATGCAATAGCATGCATGTTAGTCTCCTTTGTATTTGATGAAATGTTGCAACGGGCAACCTTGGACGCAATATACATGTAACAGAAGCTGGAAGCTTCATAGCATTGTACAAATTTATCTCGCTGATAAATTACAGTACATACTATACTAGTACTTCCTACGTTCCTAAATATAAGTCTTTGTAGAGATTTTACCATGGACCACATGCGGATGTATATAGATGCATTTTAAGTGTAGATTCATTCATTTTGTTCCGTATGTAGTGGAATCTCTACAAAGACTTATCTACTAGTAATAGCTAGCCCCCACTACTAGGAATTCTCTATCCTCTCCTTGAGCCACATCATAAAATATAATGTAGCCGTTAGATGAACTAAATCAGTCCATAATAGCCGTCTGATCTAGACGTTGAGAGGCTCTGCACTAAGCCACATGCAAGCACGCAGAAATACCGTGGCATGCATGTGAGTGGGTTTTAAATCACATCAACATGTCTGCATGCAAGCATGCACTAGTAGCATGCATGTAAGTGAGCTTTTAAGTCCCATTAACATGTCAAAAAGAAAAATGTAATCCCATTATGCAGTAGGAGTTGGCTGATCTTTTTTCCTTACGTGGGATGATCTAAATGATGATGGGAGTTTATTTAGTTTGGCTACCACATTTGTCATGCGGTTATAGAGTTTTTTAGTTCTATGAAATTGATAATTTTGTGCAAAGAGATATATGGCTGTTCCGCGGCAACACGTGGGGACTCATCTAGTAATATTTAGGAACGGAGGGAGTACTATGTAAAGAGTTAGGTGTCGCACGGTGATAGTGTGAGGTGGGCCATGTAATCACCGAGCCTGCGTGTTTTCACTGCTCTTGCACGCCTCTGCTGTAAGAATGGAGAAAATTGTAATCTAGTACTACCTCCTTTCGTCGAAAGCGTGGGACATCCGGCAGTCCTACCACCTCAGTAATAAAGACCAATGAGCCATCAAATCACATAGACCCAGCAGTAAGTTGGACGGACGAAGCAACCATCACTCTTGCGCCAGTGAGAGGTCGCGTACGCTCTGCCCGGGCATGAATGCGGCACCGATTCTTTGGAGCGGCGCTGACCGTTTCGGGCGGGAAGCGCGCGCGGGCGATGGAGGGGCTTTGGGTGGGCCAGGCTGGTGAGGAGCGGGCGTGGCAGCTGTCCGCATGTCCCTACCAGACACGCCCGGAAACGAGAGGATGCACCGACTCTCGCGGCTAAAATCGTACACTACACACCATCTCTCTGTAGGAGTAGGTCGATCTGTCGCTCTCTCTAACACACACATGCTGTTAAACACACACACAGACACGCACCTTGGTCCCATTGCACCTTCTAACGTGACTTATTACACCTAGATGGAGGGAGTAGTAAGTAGACGAGATACGGTGGCACACTGGCTTAAGTCGAATACAAGTGGCCAAAATTGTGTGCATGTTATAATAAGGATTCACTTAAAATAGTATGTGAGCGAATAGAGGGATCAATTGGACAGTTTCCCGAGCAGTAGCGAGATGTGTGAGGTAAGATACACCGCTGGCGCTTTTAATTTTTCTTATTAATTTGTTTGTTTCCCCTCTGACTGGTGGGACCCAACGTACTACGTGGAGAGAGGTAAGGTGACTAAGGCTGCATTATTTCTGCACCACTGTGGATAGTCTTACCACCAAAGCCACATGACACGATTATGATTGAAATCCCAATGACTCCCACACACACAAAAAAACACGGCATGCTTGTCACACAAATGCAGGAATGTATAAAAGGTTATTTTCCTCTCGTTGAACATAACGGGAGGGTTGTGTAGCTGGTTATCCTGTTCGCTCATCAAACTTGAGGTCGGGTTCGATAACTACACTTGAGCATAATTTGTGCCAGCAGGATTCTTTGACTGGTCAAAATGGATGGATACGGAGCTATACGATCTCGTAGTGACTGTATAATCACCTCATCACGTATAAGCTGCAGCCTCGGTACTTGTTTTCTAGGGTTTGCACGCTTCACACACTCTCTCCAGTATATATATACACGCTGGAGCCTCAGCGCTTGTAGTTGCTCTCTTCACACTCTCTCATCCTCTCCCACTGGAGCCTCAGTGCTTGTAGTTGCTCTCTTCACACGCTCTCGCCCTCTCCAGATCTAAACAAGACTTCGTTGGCCTCTCTCTCCCCTCACTGCTGCTCAAAGAGCCGGCAGGATCCGTCCGCCGGGAAGGGAAGGAGGCTTAACGCTATTGCCGTCGGCGAGGGAGGGAATCCACTACCCACGCAGCTGTTCACTTTCACCCAGCAGCGGCACGGGAGGGCCTCCGACCCCTTCTTCTTCGCCGCCGTCCCGTCGCCCACCGAACCAGGCCCCAAGAACCTTAAGGTATAATTTACTTACTCCACATGCATTGCTCCAGCTGCATGTATACCATGAATCTAGGACGTGGTTCAAAGAGGAAAGGAGTGGGGGAAAGTAGTGGGAAAAGTTGTATATAGCATGAATCTAGGACGTGGTTCAAAGAGGAAATGAAGGGGGAAAGTTGTATAGCATGAATCTAGGACGTGGTTCAAAGAGGAAAGGAATGGGGGAAAGTAGTGGGGAAAGTTGTATCCCATAAATCTAGGACGTGGTTCAAAGAGGAAAGGAAGGGGCGAAAGTACTAGTACAGACTGGCTGTAGAGTTTGAGCAGGACTAGATTTGTTGCGCTCACATAGGGAAAGGTGTCTAAAGATAACAAAACTGGGACCAACACAAATATGCTCCTTGGTTGTTTGTTCTTTGTCGCAACAGACTGTGCATGACCACAGTACATCGGTAGATGCACATGGTGCTGGTGCGTCAACTGTCCCGTGCAACTCATTAGCCGTTGTTAATCTAAGGCCCTGTTTGGTTAAAAACTCGCTAGTCCCTACCTGCTTGGTTCCAGGGACTAAACATGGACAAGAGGTTATTAAATGACATGCTAAAAGACCATGTTACCCCTAGTAATGAACTAATAGAGACAAGGTGCAATGTGTGGCAGGGGCAACTGTTGGAAAAAGTCCCAAAAAGACTCCCTCGGGGTCTTCTTTCTTTAGTCCCAAATGCCCACTTTTAGTCCCTAAAATTCCCTCCTATTTGGTTTAGATGGGACTGACACAGAGTTTTTTAGTCCCTACACCAAAATGTCCCTGTAAACAAACACCCTCTAATAATGCCGCTGGAAAATTGATGCAATGCCACAGTTAAAAGCAAATTACATGTTTAATGAATTTTATTGTTAATATAATCTCTATGTTAATATTAATCAATGCCACCGTTTGAGAAATGCTACTATCTTGCTTTCTTTTCCATTTAGATAAGGTAGATGCTTCTTTTTGTTGGCTTCTGTGTCATCCACCGTTATTGACCACTAATTGTTTCCTTTGCACCTTTGTGTAAACAGGGTTATCTACTTCACCTCATTGCCATTGTGACCTTTTGTTGCACTGCACAAAACACTTTTGTTTTAAGAGTGTTTTGTGCAGTTCAACCAAAATGTCATACCGACAACGTTGCTTGATTGCTTGATCTTAGTGGAACTGCACAAGAGGAGATCTTACTTCCTATCCGTGTTGGCAAATTTGGTTCAGATCTTCTTCTTGTGAGTTGTTTGAATTCCGCATCATGAGAGGTCAGTACTAGCCTTCTTTCACATGATTCTGCAGTGTGCTTTCGTATGTTGTGCTACTTGTACGATAATGTTGCTTGATTTTAGTGAACTGCACAAATGGAGACAAGACTTCCAATCTGTATGTGCACCGTAATATCCCATTGAGGTAAGATAAGGATATTTCACAACTGTTGGCCTGTATTTTGCCATTTTCATCAGAAAATTAAGTTTAGTACTATACTTGTGCTCCCTAATTGACATGCCAAATCTTACATTGAAGGAGCTTGTCTGTTATTGAACCAAGTGATGAAGGGGAAGAACAAGCGGAAGAAAAACAAAAATCAACTCCCGGTGCTGTAATGAAGCACTAGAACTATGATGACACAAGTAATGATATAGTTTTGCATCTTAATTTATTGCTATGGCTGGAATGAGCATATTGTTTTGCCACTGATTTGATGCCACTCTTAATGTAATACATAATTATCTCTACTTATGCAAACAGGGATCTTCTTTGAAGATACCATATATTTTAGTGGAACTGCACAAGAAGATGTTGGAAACATTAAACTAATCGAGAATTATATAGTAAGCATGGCCACCACCGTAGATAGCAACAGATGGTTCCGGAGAAGTGCTTCATCTGTATGCTCTACACAATAAGCCTCCTGACATAGGTTGGTACTCGCCCACTGATTTCATCCATATGATTGAGCTTGGTCATCTCTATTGGTGTTGTGCTACTGTTTAGATACTGTCATGAAAAAGTGGTATTGTCCTTGAGAAGTGCTTCATCTGTGCTGTTTTAAATATTTGCTTTCCTTTTTTTCAAGCAAACAAGGATGCTAGCATTTAGTAGTCCTCTTGTCTTTGCACAATAGGATCATCTTCCTCTGAAGAAGAATATGGAGTACGTGAAGTGACTAGTTCCGATTATGCCAGGATGAAGGAGCCCTGTATATCTTCTCATCAGAAGGAGCAGTTGAAGAATGGTTACATTACTCCCCACAAGACCAAACTAACTTGAGCTCAGAAGGACTGACAAATCTCCATTTTTTTGCTGTGATGCGCGAGTACAATGTTGTTCTAGTATTCTTTCTGGTGAGTTCCATTTTTCTAAACATGTGCTCTACATGGACCATGTAGGTGCCTGTTTAAACTATCAATTCATAGTACATTTTGCTTTATACTAATCACTTTTTTGTATTTGTGCAAATAGGGGTGCTCAGCTTGATTTCAATGGGAACTGCACAAAATGTTCATGAATACATCAAATCATTCATTTCCACCACAAGAAAGGAGGTGCCGATAAGTTCAAGGCATTACAACATATAAGGGCGAAATCATACAAGCTACGCGCGAATTTGGTTGATTTTTGGTGGAACTGCACAAAAAGAACAACTGGTTTATTTAGCATGAGATGCCATGTCAATGTCTGAACTGATGGCAAACCCTGCCCATTCCACAATCGTAGGCATTTGATATTTTGGAATGGGACAACCTTGTCAAATTTTGCTCATTGATTTTAGCAAGACATGTGTTTGATATTTTCGAATGGGACGCCCTTTGCTATCAGCAGCGTCGATCAATTTTTTCTTTATTCTTTAGTTGTGAAGTAAATATTGCCTCTGACATGTGAGTCGCTGAGATGCATAATCATCGATTGTTTTGAATGTTCTCTATGAATTGCCAGCCCTATGTGTTTGATTGCAATGTACAGAAATGCTAAAAAGCTGCTCAAACTCTTTGTACTCCTTCTGTTCCTTTTTACTTCACACATTGCGAAAGTGCATACTTTTTTGTATAAGATTGGTCAAAGTAGAGATACTTTGACTGCAGACAAAACTTGTATGCAGACTAGAAAGGACCGGAGGGAGTACATGTGAAACTGCTGCAAACGAGGTGATCACCCTGGGAATAATGCTAGTACGTATTGTTTTGCATATTCATCCAATGCCAGTGATACAAGAATTCAAACTAATCGAAATAAATTCATTCACACACGGTCGGATTTCATATCAACATGCCGGATTTCATTACATTTCATACATTCTTCAACTAAAAATGGGTGCACTGGAGGTATAATTAATTAACCGAAGCTACCCACCTCTGTCCCGCTGTGCCGAACAGAAGCTTCAGTGACTTAACTGCAGGTGTAGTTGCATAACTGACATGTGGCCTGTTGGGCCCACGTGTTAGTCAGTCAACTGCACCAGCAGTTAAGTAGAAGCAACGTTCTTCTCCAGCGCAGCTCTCCGACTCCACGTCGCCGCCAAGAAGCTAATCGGCCGTTAGTGGTCAACCTGCCTTGCTTGGCTTCAACCAGAGGGTAGCAGTAGTGGCCTTACTTGGACCCGAGCGGCGGCGACCTACCGTGTTATACTCTTCCTCGTTTTCTGTGTGGCGCGGCCTCGTTGGCTGCGGGGCGGAGCCTCGGCGAAGCCGGCGATGTCCTCTGTCTTGTTGCTGGCGGGCGGCGCCTCGGCGGAGCGGTGGAAATCCTCCCCCACGTTGCCGGCAGGGTGGGGCCTTGGCTGAGCCGGCGATGTCCTCTGCCTCGTTGTTGGCGGGGCGGGGCCTCGACGGAGCCGGCGGGGTCCTCTGCCTCATTGTTGGCGCCACGGGGCCTCGGCGGAGCAGGGCCTCATCGACGCCAGCGGAGCTGGGACTCGTCGGAGCCGGCATTGTCCTCTGCCTCCACCTCGGTCTTGCCAAACAGCGCCTCACCCACTTCATCGCCCTCTTTGTAGGCGGCCACAGTCTCCGCCACCCGCATGCGGTACCGCCAGCGCTCGAGGCGGCCCTTGCGGGCGGAGCGGTACGAGTCGAGCAGCGCCTCCTGCTCTGCCCGCTCCGCGGTGATCTGCTCCTCCGCCTGCAGGTGCTCCTGGAGGAGATGGTGGTTGTAGGTGGCGGCGGCCTGCGCCTCCCGGAACTGCTCCTCACGCATCTGCCTCACCGTGTCCATATATTGGGCACGGGCCTCGCCGATGGTCATGGTGCAATGCACCGGCAAGGATGGCGCGGAGGAGGGGGTTGGCGCCGGATCGTCGACTACCATGTTCTCCATTGGGACGTCGTCGTCCTCCGGCTGCCTGCCGGCCAGCCGGTCGGCAGCAATGGCTGCCATCTCCTTGTGGTCCGTCGTCCGCCCGTCCTGAAGAGCGCTGGAGCACGAGGAAGCCATGGTGGGCAGTAGTGGTGTGGACAGGAGAAAGGGAACGGATGCGGATGACCGCGGCTATGGCCTGCACATCAGTTTATATAGCAATGGTGGGCGGCGGAGGGACGGACGTGTGGCGTCGGAGTAGCCGCCTCGGCAACCGCATATCACTAATGTGAGCGGCAGATGGACGAACGGACGATACTTGTGTTGTTTGAAGGCGGAGCAATCGCCTGCACCGGGAAGCGGGGCGGGCGGTGCTGACTATTTCGGGCGGAAGGCGCGCGCGGGCGAGGAGATGACTTTACTTGGAGAGGATGACAATGGGGACCTACCAGGGCCATAGCCTCACATACGCAAGTGCCTCCTTATTATATATATACATACATACATACATACATACATACATACATACATACATAGATATATATATATATATATATATATATATATATATATAACTATAATTTATTTTGCTTCCTCCTGGTTTCCTGACATCACGGTCCCACATCATTGTCAACCTATGTACTCCCTCCTTTCCGGTTTATAGGGCTTATCTCAAAATTTTAGTTTTTCCATTTTATAAGGCTCAATTTGGTTGTTTTCCATCACATGTTCAGATTCCAAGGTGCATTAAATCATTGCATGCAAGTATTAAGAGAAAATTGAACAATGCATGTACTTTATGCATGCATGCATTGCAATTAATGCATTGATAAACATAATTTTTTGAGGATAACAAGAGCATTAATTAGGTGCTTTTGCAAAACTACAAAAAGTATTTCACCACTCGCCATCTACCTTGATTGGTGAGATTTTTTAATTGAGCACTATAAACCAGAAAGGAGGGAGTAGTCAATAAATGAGAGAATTGCACAAGAAGCGGCCGACAGCTGGGACCAAGTAGCTCGAGCAGTATTTGTGTTTTTGAGGTCTGAGCACTGCAGAGTTTTTTGATGTTTAGCCCAGATATTAATTTTTCTCCTCTAAACAACAACGAAAACATCGCTGCAGGTATTAACTAGGTGGGCTATGGCCCGTCTAGCCCAGGCCAGATATCCAGCCCAGATATTAATTTTTTTCAAGCTGAAAATGGCTAGCCCAGCTATACTTTTTTTAGGAATACCCAGGCAAGGTCAAGTTGTTATTCTCTGCCCCACTGGGCTGCAAATCTTTCCTAGGAGGGATGCATTAGGCTTAACAAGAAAATGAGCTTTAAGAAATAATAAATGGGATGTAATTATAAAAACTGGGCAGTAACTATAAAAAAATGCACCAAACACGTAATTACTTTATAAAATATTATTTTTGGATATTGAAAATTTTAATTTCATTAATTGTTGTGAGCGTAATGTTTTGTTGGATTTTTATGTAATATAAATTTATATTGAAATTGTATTTAATCTGACTAGAAATTTCAGGATAAAAATATTTCGGATCCCATCAAAATGTGGGAAATTTTATTGAATTCTGTTTTGAACGGTTGGTTGAAATGGGCTGTACTTTTAACAAACTGTAAATGGGCTATAGTAAATTCCATTAGAATTCAAAAATGGGCTACACATTCTTACAAATCTCAAATGGGCTATAAGTTCTCTGCCACACACTTCTGGCCTTACTAAGTTGACGCATCCCCTAAAAAACAGAGTTGACGCATCTGCAAGGCTTTGTCAACTTATAGTCAACACACGGTTCTAGCAGCAGTGGTCGTTGGATGTCCATCCAACGGATGCCGTGCTTCTTCTTCAATCTCGGATATTCTAGCTTCACCGCCCAAAAAATGATTCCTCCCCCTGACATCTGGGGTGCACCATTTCGGAAGTTGATCTGTGGGCCTACTAAGTTGACGTACCAAGGGCTTTGTCAACTTAGTCAATATAAACGATTCTAGGTGCAGTGACCGTACGATGTCCATCCAACGGCCATTGTGCTTCTTCAACCTCTGGTCTTCTTGCTCCAGCCACCCAAAGCAGCGCCAGTCGTGTCGCCTGCTCCTTCCTCCCGTGGCCGGCTGTGCTGCCGCGGAGGCCTCACCGCCCCTACTACTCCCACCGTTGGCCAGGCCATCCCTCCACTCACCCACACCCCCTATTATTCTGCGGCAACGGCAGCTTCACACGACAGCCGAACGAGTGAACCCTCATACTCCTCTACGTGTGGGCATCCACTACCGCGTCTTCCCTGGCTCCGCGTCGTCCCCTTCCTAGCCTCGCCGTCGTCCATCGCCCTGGTGCTCTCGACGCGGCATGGTCAACGTGGTCAAGGAACGACTTCCATAGGATGTGGACTGTACGTGGAGAGGCTGATAGCTGGGTCCACGGCAGCCGCAAGGAAGTGCCTCCTTATTACGCACAAAATAATTATTCCTCCACCTGACAGCGGGGACCCACCGGACGGGCCACCGTATTTCGCAAAAAAAAATGATTCACCCCTTGACTGCTGGGACCCACCAGCTACATCTTCGCACACAAGGAAGTGCGTCCGAAAAAAACAATTCACCCCCTGACTGCTGGGACCCACCAGCTACATCTTCGCACGCAAGGAAGTGCCTAACAGTCGGGACCCACCTGGTTGAAGCGTATGTAGCGTTGTCATTCTGGTCGCGAACGTGTACGTACATATATACTGGTGGATGTAGAGGCATGCACGTGTCGTAGTAGAGGTGCGCACGTAGCATGTACACGTACGTACAGCGGCCAGGGTGCAAGAAATAAAATACGGCCACATATGTGTACATACGGGCGGGGTCTCGAACGCCTACTCGCGCATATGTACGGCCAGGCCTCGTGTACATGGCTGGGTCGGAACGGAGAAACAACGTCGTCGTCGTGTTCATGGGGAGGCAACGGAATGCGTCGTGTTCATGGGGAGGCAACTGAATGCGTCGTGTTCATCGGGAGGTAACAGAACACGTGGGAGCCAACCGGCTGGGTCGGACGGAATGCATCCTCGTGTTCATCGGGAGGGCTTGGACGGAACATGCGATGGAAACGAGGCCTGGCGTACCGCAGAACGGAGGAAACGACCTTGTGTTCGGCCGACCACGTTCAAAACGGGATCCTGTTCATCGGGAGGGGTGTGGCGTACCGCAAAACGGAGGAAACGGACCTCCTACGGTCGAAACGGGGGTCCTATTGATCGGGAGGGGTGTGGCGTACCGCAAAACGGAGGAAACAGACCTCCTACGGTCGAAACTAGGGTCCTGTTGATCAGGAGGGTGTGGCGTACCGCAAAACGGACGAAACAGACTTGTGTTTGGAGCGCTACGGTCGAAACAGGGTCCTGTTCATCGGGAGGGGTGTGGCGTACCGCAAAACGGGACTCCACGGGATACTGTTCATCTCCACCGTCGACCTCCTCCAGCCTCCACGGGCTACCATCGACCTCCTCCTGCCTCCACTGGCTCCTGTTCGTCCAGCCTCCACCACACGCTACTCCACTGGCTAATGTTCAACCACCCCTCCATGGGCACCCCTCCACCGTCTACTGTTCATCCAACCCTGCACACCACGGGGTCCTGTTCATCCAGAGGCAACGCCACCACTCACTGTTCATCCCCCCCGCAACGCTCACTGTTCATCCAGAGAGGCAGCATCCATCGGCTTTAGTTAGCAGCAGTAGCGAAGGAATCGCTCGATCGGATTCAGTTAACAACCATCGATCGATCGCCCGGGTTCAGTAACGCGTAGCCTGTAGTGTAATCGCTCGGGTTCATTTAGAGCCCAACGCCTCGCGCGGGTTCAGTTAGAGCCAACGCCTCACACACACGCTCATACGTGTACGAGAGAAACGCGCATCGCTCGGCCCCTGGCCGCCCACCGTAACCGGGAACTCCCTGAAATTTTCCTCGCCCTCGCTTCTACCACGGTTTTTTCCGTCATGGACGGCCCAAAGAATGTCATGCAGCTGCGTCTCCGGCCCGCCCAGGACGAAAAGCCCATTTTCTGTCATGATTTTTTATCATAGAATTAGGATCCCACCACATCTATGATGATACCGGGTTTTGTCACAATTATCATCATAGAAGTGTCATATGTATGACAGAAATTTTTTTCGTTCGGCCCAAAATGTCACGGATGTGTCTTTTTTTTGTAGTGAAGGCACGTATTGTATTGTTGCCATCGAGGATAAAAAGATGGGGTTTATATCATATAGCTTGAGTTTATCCCTCTACATCATGTCATCTTTCTTAATGCGTTACTCTATTTTTATGAACTTAATACTCTAGATGCATGCTGGATAGCGGTCGATGTGTGGAGTAATAGTAGTAGATGCAGGCAGGAGTCAGTCTACTTTTCATGGACGTGATGCCTATATACATGATCATGCCTAGATATTCTCATAACTATGCACTTTTCTATCAATTGCTTGACAGTAATTTGTTCACCCATCGTAATACTTATGCTATCTTGAGAGAAGCCACTAGTGAAACCTATGGCCCCCGGGTATATCTTTTTATCATATAAGTTTCCAATCTACTTTATTTTGCAATCTTTACTTTTCAATCTGTATCATAAAAATACCAAAAAAAGTATCTTATCTTATTATCTCTATCAGATCTCACTTTTGCAAGTTACCATTAAGGGATTGACAACCCCTTTATCGCGTTGGTTGCGAGGTTCTTGTTTGTTTGTGTAGGTACGAGGGACTTCTGAGGAGCCTCCTACTGGATTGATACCTTGGTTCTCAAAAACTGAGGGAAATACTTACGCTACTTTGCTGCATCACCCTTTCCTCTTCAAGGAAAAACCAACGCAGTGCTCAAGAGGTAGCAAGACGGATTTCTGGCGCCATTGCCTGGGAGGTCTTCTCTCAAGTCAAGACATACCAAGTACCCATCAGAAACTCATCTCCCTCGCATTACATTATTTGCCATTTGCCTCTCGTTTTCCTCTCCCCCACTTCACCCTTGCTATTTTTTTCGCCCTCTCTTTTCCGTTTGCCTCTTTTTTGCTTGCCTTTTTGTGTGCTCGTGTGTTGGATTGCTTGTTGATAACCCACAAGTATAGGGGATCGCAACAGTTTTCGGGGGTAGAGTATTCAACCCAAATTTATTGATTCGACACAAAGGGAGCCAAAGAATATTCTCAAGTATTAGCAGCTGAGTTGTCAATTCAACCACACCTAGAAACTTAGTATCTGTAGCAAAGTGTTTTAGTAGCAAAGTAATATGATAGTGGTGGTAACGGTAACAAAAGTAAAGATAGTAAAAGTAATGTTTTTGGTATTTTGTAGTGATTGTAACAGTAGCAACGGAAAAGCGAATAAGTGTAAACCAGTATATGGAAAACTCGTAGGCACCGGATTAGCGATGGATAATTATGCCGGATGTGGTTCATCATGTAGCAGTCATAACATAGGATGACACAGAACTAGCTCTAGTTCATCAATGTAATGTAGGCATGTATTCCGTATATAGTCATACGTGCTTATGGAAAAGAACTTGCATGACATCTTTTGTCCTACCCTCCCGTGGCAGCGGGGTCCTATTGGAAACTAAGGGATATTAAGGCCTCCTTTTAATAGAGAACTGGAACAAAGCATTAGCACATAGTGAATACATGAACTCCTCAAACTATGGTCATCACCGGGAGTGGTCCCGATTATTGTCACTTCGGGGTTGCCGGATCATAACACATAGTAGGTGACTATAGACTTGCAAGATAGGATCTAGAACACACATATATTCATGAAAACATAATAGGTTCAGATCTGAAATCATGGCACTTGGGCCCTAGTGACAAGCATTAAGCATAACAAAGTTATAGCAACATCAATCTCAGAATATAATGGATACTAGGGATCAAACCCTTACAAAACTAACTCGATTACATGATAAATCTCATCCAACCCATCACCGTCCAGCAAGCCTACGATGCAATTACTCACGCACGGCGGTGAGCATCATGAAATTGGTGATGGAGGATGGTTGATGATGACGATGGCGACGAATCCCCCTCTTGGAGCCCCGAACAGACTCCAGATCAGCCCTCCCGAGAGAGATTAGGGCTTGGCGGTGCCTCCGTATCGTAAAACACGATGATTTCTTCTCTTTGATTTTTTTCTCCCTGAAAGCCAATATATGGAGTTGGAGTTGGCGTCGGAGGGCCACTAGGGGGCCCATGAGGTAGGGGGCGTGCCCAGGGGGGTGCCCCTACCCTCGTGAGCTGGGTGTGGGTCCCCTGGTCTTCATCTTTTGCGAGGATTTTTCTTTATTTTTTCTAAGGTGTTCCGTGGAGTTTTAGGACATTCCGAGAATTTTTATTTTCTACACAAAAAACAACACCATGATAGTTCTGCTGAAAACAGCGTCAGTCCGGGTTAGTTCCATTCAAATCATACAAGTTAGAGTCCAAAACAAGGGCAAAAGTGTTTGGAAAAGTGGATACGACGGAGACATATCAACTCCCCCAAGCTTAAACCCATGCTTGTCCTCAAGCTATTCAGTTGACAAACTGAAAGAGAAAAAGAAAAACTTTTACAAACTCTGTTTGCTCTTGTTGTTGTAAACATGAAAAGCCAGCATTCAAGTTTCAGCAATTATTATGAACTAACCATACTCACAATGACACGTCGGTCTCACAATTACTCATATCAATAGCATAATCAGCTAGCGAGCCATAATAATAAAACTCGGATGGCAACACTTTCTCAAAATAATCATAACATGATATAACAAAATGGTATCTTGCTAGCCCTTTCTGAGACCGCAAAACATAAATGCAGAGCACCTTTAAAGATCAAGGACTGACTAAACATTGTAATTCATGGTAAAAGAGATCCAGTCAAGTCATACCCAATATAAACCAATAATAATGAATGCAAATGACAGTGTGCTCTCCAGCGGGTGCTTTTTAATAAGAAGGGTGATGACTCAACATATAAGTAAATAGATAGGCCCTTCGCAAAGGGAAGCAGGGATTTGTAGAGGTGCGAGAGCTCGATTTTAAAATAGAGATTGAATAACATTTTGAGTGGCATACTTTCATTGTCAACATAACAACTAAAAGACGACGATATCTTCCATGCTAAACAGATTATAGGCGGTTCCCAAACAGAATGGTAAAGTTTATACTCCCCTTCCTCCACAAGCATCAATCCATGGCTTGCTCAAAACAACGAGTGCCTCCAACATTCAATGGGTCCCAAGGGGAGTTTTGTTTGCAGTTATTTTGATTTAGTTTGCATAAAGCATGGGACTGGGCATCCCGGATACCAGCCATTTTCTCGTGAATGAGGAGCGGAGTCCACTCCTCTTGAGAATAACCCGCCTAACACGGAAGATAAGGGCAGCTCTAGTTGACATATGAGCTATTCGAGCATGCAAAACAGAATGTTTATTTGAAGGTTTAGAGTTTAGCACATACAAATTTACTTGGAATGGCAGGTAAATACCGCATATAGGTAGGTATAGTGGACTCATATGGAATAACTTTGGGGTTTAAGGAGTTTGGATGCACAAGCAGTATTCCCGCTTAGTACAAGTGAAGGCTAGCAAAAGACTGGGAAGCGACCAACTGAGAGAGCGATAACAGTCGTAAACATGCATTAAAACTAATTCACACCGAGTACAAGCATGAGTAGGATAAAATCCACCATGAACATAAATATCATGAAGGCTATGTTGATTGGATTCAACTACATGCGTGAACATGTGCCAAGTCGAGTCACTCAATGCATTTAAAGGAGGATACCATCCCATCATACCACATCATAATCATTCTAATAGCATGTTGGCACGCAAGGTAAACCATTATAACTCATAGCTAATCAAGCATGGCACAAGCAACTATAATCTCTAAATTTCATTGCAAATATGTTTACTTCATAATAGCTGAATCAAGAACGATGAATCATCATATTTACAAAAACAAGAGAGGTCGAGTTCATACCAGCTTTTCTCTTCCCAATAAGTCCATCATATATCATCATTATTGCCTTTCACTTGCACGACCGAACGGTATGTATAATAATAAGAGTGCACGTGCATTGGACTAAGCTAGAATCTGCAAGCATTCAACTTAAGAGAGAAGACAGGTAATATGGGCTCGAAGTTAAATAAACAATCATGCATATAAGAGCCACTAAGCATTTTCAATATGGTCTTCTCGACCCCCAAAGAAAGGAAAAGAAATAAAAACTATTTACACGGGAAAGCTCCCAACAAGTAAAAGAAGAATGGGAAATATTTTTGGGTTTTCTTTTTAATTCTACTACAAGCATGGAAAGTAAACTAACTATTTTTTTTGGTTTTTCTCAAGGTTTATCAAACACACAAGAAGAAAGCAGGAAAAAGAAAGTAAACTAGCATGGATAATACAATGAAAGAGTATGAGCACCGACATCTAGCAATGAGTGTGTGTAAACATGAATGTAATGTCGGTGGGAAATACATACTCCCCCAAGCTTAGGCTTTTGGCCTAAGTTGGTCTATTGCCAGGGATAGCCTGGCGGATACCCGTAGGTGAAGCTAGGGTCATGCTGCGATGAGGAAGACTCTGACTGCCACTGGCTGGCAGCCTCCTCTGGATCCCAAGAATAAACAGATAGTCGTGGAGGCTCATCTTGTGGCTCTGGCTCCGGGGCTGGTGCAGGGCTCTGATAGGCTTGAACAGCCGACCACGAAACGATGTGAGGTTCTGCAGACAAGTTAAACAAAGAAGGAGCATGCAAAGTAATAGTCTTAGGATGATGTTTATCAAAGTATAATTTATATTTGAGCTCCCCATCGCGACACTTAACAAGAAAATCATGCACTATCATACTCTTATAATCTAAATAAGCACGGGGCAGCGCTGTTTCTTCTTTCTCCTCATGCCTAATAGGTATTTCAAAATGTTCAGCTAGGCGTGAAGCATAAATGCCTCCAAAGATGGGGCCCTTAGTACGGTTCAGACTTAACCGTCTAGCAAAATTCCACCCATACTAACAGAGTTATTGCGGTATAAACCATGGAGCAAAATAATAATATCATGAATAGTAAGGTTCCCACAGTTCCCGCGTCCAATCAAGCAACAACTAGCAAATTGTCACGCCCAATATGTGACCCTATCCAAAAGGAACTCGAAGGTCCCACCAAGGATAGACCCGCATATTGGAACGCTTTTGCAAGGTGGATATCATTACATCAACCTTACATAATAGTGGGGATACATCCAATACATACAATGTCACATGAATACAACATACAAGAACAACATCCGACTACGGATGAATCATAAATAGAAACTCAAACAATATCCACCCTGCTAGCCCAGGCTGCCGACCTGGAACCTATCCCCTGATCGAAGAAGCAGAACAAGAACTCAACGCAAGCAAGCATCGCTCTCGCGTCATGATCATCGCATAACCTGTACTTGCAACTGTTGTTGTAGTAATCTGTGAGCCACGAGGACTCAACAATCCCATTACCATGGGTATCAAGACTAGCAAAGCTTAATGGGAAAGGAAGGGGTAAAGTGGTGAGGTTGCAGCAGCGACTAAGCATAATATGGTGGCTAACATACGCAAAGAAGAGCGAGAAGAGAGCAAGCGGAACGGTCGTGAAGCTAGCAATGATCAAGAGGTGATCCTGAACACCTACTTACGTCAAACATAACACATAAACCGTGTTCACTTCCCGGACTCCGCCGAGAAGAGACCATCACGGCTACACACGCGGTTGATGCGTTTTAATTCAGATCAGGTGTCAAGTTATCTACAACCGGACATTAACAAATTCCCATCTGCCACATAACCGCGGGCATGACTCTCGAAAGTTTATACCCTGCAGGGGTGTCCCAACTTAGCCCATGACAAGCTCTCGCGATCAACGAAGGAATAGACCTTCTCCCAGGAAGACCCGATCAGTCTCGGAATCCCGGTTTACAAGACATTTCGACAATGGTAAAACAAGACCAGCAAAGCCGCCCGATGCGCCGACAATCCCGATAGGAGCTGCACATATCTCGTTCTCAGGGCAACACCGGATGAGACATCCTACGAGTAAAACCAGACCTCGAGTTGCCCCGAGGGGGCCCCGCAGTCTACTCGGTTCGGACCAACACTTAGACAAGCATTGGCCCGGGGGGGGGGGGGCTAAAATAAAGATGACCCTCGAGAGAGCGACTCCCAAGGGAAAAAGTAGGTGGTGGTGAGGCAAATGGTAAAACCAAGGTTGGGCCTTGCTGGACAAGTTTTATTCAAAGCGAACTGTCAGGGGGTCCCATAAATCACCCGACCGCGTTAGGAACGCAAAATCCGGGAACATAACACCGGTATGACGGAAACTAGGGCGGCAAGAGTGGAACAAAACACCAGGCATAAGGCCGAGCCTTCCACCCTTTACCAAGTATATAGATGCATTAATAATATAAGAGATATTGTGATATCCCAACCAAAAACCCTGTCCACCATGGAGAAATCTTCAACTTCACCTGCAGCTAGCAACGCTATAAGAGGGGCTGAGCAAAGCGGTAACATAGCCAAACAACGGTTTGCTAGGAATGGTGTCAAAGGTTAGAGGTTCATGGCAATATGGGATGGCTTGATAAACAGGTAATAGGTAGCGCAGCATAGCGATAGAACGAAGCAACTAGCATAGCAATGATAGTAGTGAGATCCAGGGTAGCGGTCATCTTGCAAGCATCAAAACAATAAGCTACAGCACCCCAACATAATAACAAAAGGCATGGGCATGAAGTACAGGTAAAGCATAACAAAACATGAACACTGAGCTATCTCCAGAAATCACTAGAACATGCTCCAAAACACATGGTAATATTGCAAATAATAACAGTTTCAGACTTTGCAGAAATAACATCAGGTTGCAATGTTTAGAGCAAGCAAACAACATGTTACAGGAACTTATCATGGCAAACAAAGGCATGGCATTAATCTACTAGTTGCATAGATCAAAAGTCCCTTACTGACCATGAGCCAAAAAGGCACAGAAAATATGATGGCACCCATGTAAACATGGCAAGTTATATTACAGATTCAAACATGGCAGGAACAACAATAAGTAGGCATGTTGGTGAGCTTGAACCACTCACTACAGAGCAATACATGGCATGGCAAGGCAACCAACAGTAAGAAGGCATGTTTGTGAAGCTAAGCATGGCAAGAGCATGGTCATAGGGTGCATAAATCACTAGCAAACAATCATGGAAACATGGAACTTAATGTTAACAGGCTGACAGCAACATTATGAAGCAACTTTAGAGCAAGATTACAACAAGCTACAGCAACCTATAAATGCAACCAGGGGCATGTATGGATAGAGCATGACATGTAGATAAACATTTTTATAGAACATCTCCAGATTATGCATAGAATGATTAGTAGCAACATGTTAACATAGCAACAAAATATAACATAATCTGTCAGGAAAATAGCAACAACAACTACCCTCCTTAACAAGCTCGATTCACTCACCACAATTCATCGCATGACAACATAAGCATATCATCATCAAGAAGACATGTTTGTGAAACAAACCAAGGCAAGAACAAGTCCATAGCATGCAAGGATCAACTATAGCAACCTTGGCCATATTGAATAACATGTAAACAATCTGCCAGGAAACATTTTGAAGCAAATGTAGAGCACTCAAATGAAATGCTAGGCTACTCCATAATTGCAACAAAGCGCATGAATGGATAGACAATAACCATATGTTCAAAACACCCTTACTGAAGTATCTCAAAATATGCATGAATCTCTCTGTAGCATCAAGTTTACATGGCATCAAAATAACAGCAGAACAGGGACTAAAATCAGCAATATCACGAAGCCTAGTTTGCATGCTTGTGCTAGTCACCACGTTGATCACAAAAATACATGGCATACACCGCTGGAAAGATGGCATGGCATAGATCAAAACACATGTAGACATCAACCTCATAGGATGCACACATCAATCATGGCAAAAATGACAAGTGAGCAAGTTATAACAGTTTCAGCAGATTAACATCAACATGCACTCTTCCAACAACATTTCGGGCATCAAGATGAGCTCAAATGAAAATGATGCAATGGAATGAAATGAAGTACTCGTTGAGCGAACAATTTGACATATTACACGCACAAAACGGAGCTACGGATGCAGAGATATAGCAGGTCAAACATGGCATGATAATGTCAAAAATCTGGGACTTAGCAAAATCGGGGACTACCTCAGGATCCAGATCTGGATCTGGCGCGGATCGCGAGGTTCGCCGGAGCTGGACGTGGTGGTGGCCGGAGCTTGAGGAGATGGAGCGGAGAAGGCCGGGGACGGGCGGAGGAGGCCGGAGGAGGCGCCGGGCGGAGGGGAACGCGGCGGCCGGCGGCCGGAGTGGAGGTAGAGGGGCGGCGCGGCGGACGGCGGAGGGCCGACGGGGTCGGGGCGCCCTGGCCGGCGCGCGGGCGATGCGGGTCCGGGGGCGCGGTGGCGAGGCGGCGGCGGCGCCGGTTGGCGGCGGGGCTGGGGCAGAGGTGCGGGCGCGGCGGCGCCGGTCGGGCCGTCCGGGGCGCCAGCCGGAGGACGGCGAAGGCGGCGGGCCGAGCCGCGGCGGCGCAGGAGGCCGGCGGGCGCGCGGCTCCGGCGGCCGGGCCGGGCGGCGGCGGCGCAAGGGCCCGCGCTGGCCCGCGATGGGCTCCGCGGGCCGGCGCGAGGGTGGCGGCGGCGCGACATGTGGCGTCCGCTGGTTGGCCGGGGCGGCAGCGGCGGACGCGTCCGGCGGCGCGGAGAGGAGCGGGGCTAGGGTTAGGGTGGAAATGATCGGGGATTTTGGAGGGGGAGACTTATTTATAGATAGAGGGAGCTAGGAGAGTCCAAATGAGGTGCGGTTTTCGGCCACGCGATCATGATTGAACGACCGAGAGCATGGAGGGGGGTTAGTGTTGGAAATATGCCCTAGAGGCAATAATAAAAGTATTATTATTATATTTCCTTGTTCATGATAATTGTCTTTTATTCATGCTATAACTGTATTATCCGGAAATCGTAATACACGTGTGAATACATAGACCACAATATGTCCCTAGTGAGCCTCTAGTTGACTAGCTCGTTGTGATCAACAGATAGTCATGGTTTCCTGGCTATGGACATTGGATGTCGTTGATAACGGGATCACATCATTAGGAGAATGATGTGATGGACAAGACCCAATCCTAAGCCTAGCATAGAGATCGTGTAGTTCGTATGCTAAAGCTTTTCTAATGTCAAGTATCTTTTCCTTAGACCATGAGATTGTGCAACTCCCGGATACCGTAGGAGTGCTTTGGGTGTACCAAACGTCACAACGTAACTGGGTGATTATAAAGGTGCACTACAGGTATCTCCGAAAGTGTCTGTTGGGTTGGCACGAATCGAGACTGGGATTTGTCACTCCGTGCAAGCGGAGAGGTATCTCTGGGCCCACTCGGTAGGACATCATCATATGCGCAATGTGACCAAGGAGTTGATCACGGGATGATGTGTTACGGAACGAGTAAAGAGACTTGCCGGTAACGAGATTGAACAAGGTATAAGATACCGATGATCGAATCTCGGGCAAGTACAATACCGCTAGACAAAGGGAATTGCATACGGGATTGATTAAGTCCTTGACATCGTGGTTCATCCGATGAGATCATCGTGGAACATGTGGGAGCCATCATGGGTATCCAGATCCCGCTGTTGGTTATTGATCGGAGAACGTCTCGATCATGTCTACATGTCTCCCGAACCCGTAGGGTCTACACACTTAAGGTTCGATGACGCTAGGGTTATAAAGGAAGTTTGTATGTGGTTACCGAATGTTGTTCGGAGTCCCGGATGAGATCCCGGACGTCACGAGGAGTTCCGGAATGGTCCGGAGGTAAAGATTTATATATGGGAAGTCCTATTTTGGCCACCGGAAAATGTTCGGGATTTTTCGGTATTGTACCGGGAAGGTTCTAGAAGGTTCCGGAGTGGGGCCCACCTGCATGGGGGGATCCACATGAACGTGGGTAGTGGGGGCAAGGCCCCACACCCCTGGTCAAGGCGCACCAAGATCCCCCCTTAGAAGGAATAAGATCATATCCCGAAGGGATAAGATCAAGATCCCTAAAAAGGGGGGGATAACAATCGGTGGGGAAGGAAATGATGGGATTTCTTTCCTCCCACCTTGGCCAACGCCCCAATGGACTTGGAGGGCAAGTAACCAGCCCCTCCACCCCTATATAAAGTGGGGAGATGCATGGGAGCTTGACACGAAGTTCTGGCGCAGCCCTCCCCCTCTCCCAAGTCCTCCTCCTCTCCCGCGGTGCTTGGCGAAGCCCTGCAGGATTGCCACGCTCCTCCACCACCACCACGCCGTTGTGCTGCTGCTGGATGGAGTCTTCCTCAACCTCTCCCTCTTACCTTGCTGGATCAAGGCGTGGGATACGTCACCGGGCTGTACGTGTGTTGAACGCGGAGGTGTCGTCCGTTCTGCACTTGATCATCGGTGATTTGGATCACGACGAGTACGACTCCATCAACCCCGTTCACTTGAACGCTTCCGCTTAACGATATACAAGGGTATGTAGATGCACTCTCCTTCTACTCGTTGCTGGTCTCTCCATAGATAGATCTTGGTGACACGTAGGAAAATTTTTGAATTTCTGCTACATTCCCCAACAGTGGTATCAGAGCTAGGTCTATTGCGTAGATTCTTTGCATGAGTAGAACACAAAATAGTTGTGGGCGTTGATGTTGTTTCAATATGCTTACCGTTACTAGTCCAATCTTGTTTCGACGGTATTGTGGGATGAAGCGGCCCGGACTGACCTTACACGTACTCTTACGTGAGACAGGTTCCACCGATTGACATGCACTTGGTGCATAAGGTGGCTAGCGGGTGCCAGTATCTCCCACTTTAGTCGGAACGGATTCGATGAAAAGGGTCCTTATGAAGGGTAAATAGCAATTGGCATATCACGTTTTGGTTTTGCTTAGGTAAGAAACGTTCTTGCTAGAAACCCATAGCAGCCACGTAAAACATGCAACAACAATTAGAGGACGTCTAACTTGTTTTTGCAGGGTATGCTTTGTGATGTGATATGGCCAACAAGAATGTGATGTATGAGATTGATCATGTTCTTGTAATAGGATTCACGACTTGCATGTCGATGAGTATGACAACCGGCAGGAGCCATAGGAGTTGTCTTTATTGTATGACCTGCGTGTCATTGAAGAACGCCATGTAAATTACTTTACTTTATTGCTAAACGTGTTAGCCATAGAAGTAGAAGTAGTCATTGGCGTGACAACTTCATGAAGACACGATGATGGAGATCATGATGATGGAGATCATGGTGTCATGCCGGTGACGATGATGATCATGGAGCCCCGAAGATGGAGATCAAAAGGAGCAAAATGATATTGGCCATATCATGTCACTATTTGATTGCATGTGATGTTTATCATGTTTATGCATCTTGTTTACTTAGGACGACGGTAGTAAATAAGATGATCCCTTACAACAATTTCAAGAAGTGTTCTCCCCTAACTGTGCACCGTTGCTACAGTTCGTCGCTTCTAAGCACCACGTGATGATCGGGTGTGATGGATTCTTACGTTCACATACAACGGGTGTAAGACAGATTTACACAGCAATACACTTAGGGTTAACTTGACGAGCCTAGCATGTACAGACATGGCCTCGGAACACGGAGACCGAAAGGTCGAGCATGAGTCGTATAGTAGATACGATCAACATGAAGATGTTCACCGACGTTGGCTAGTCCGTCTCACGTGATGATCGGACACGGCCTAGTTGACTCGGATCATGTGATCACTTAGATGACCAGAGGGATGTCTATCTGAGTGGGAGTTCATAAGATGAACTTAATTATCCTGAACATAGTCAAAAGACCTTTTGCAAATTATGTCGTAGCTCGCGCTTGAGTTCTACTGTTTAGTTATGTTCCTAGAGAAAATATAGTTGAAAGTTGACAGTAGCGATTATGCAATCAGTAGAAAGCTTATGTCCTTAATGCACTGCTCAGTGTACCGAACCCCAAATGTCGTTTGTGGACGTTGTGAACATCAGACATACACGTTTTGATAACTACGTGATAGTTCAGTGAAACGGTTTAGAGTTGAGGCATCAAAGACGTTTTTTCGAAATGTCGCGGAACATATGAGATGTTTCGAGGGCTGAAATTGGGATTTTAGGCTAGTGCCCACGTCAAGAGGTATGAGACCTCCGACGATTTTCTTAACTTGCAAACTAACGGAGAAAAGCTCAATTGTTGTGCTTGTGCTTAGATTGTCTGAGTACAACAATCGCTTGAATCGAGTGGGAGTTGATCTTCCAGATGAAATAGTGATGGTTCTCCAATGTCATTGCCACCAAGCTGCTAGAGCTTTGTGATGAACTATAAACATATCAGGGATAGATATGATGATCCTTGAGGTATTCGTGATGTTTGACACCACGAAAGTAGAAATCAAGAAGGAGCATCAATTGTTGATGGTTGGTGAAACCACTAGTTTCAAGAAGGGCAAGGGCAAGAAGGGATACTTCAGAAACGGCAAATTAGCTGCTGCTCTAGTGAAGAAACCCAAGGTTGAACCCAAACCCGAGACTAAGTGCTTCTGTAATAAGGGGAACAACCACTGGAGCGGAATTACCCTAGATACTTGGTAGATGAGAAGGCTGGCAAGGTCGATAGAAGTATATTGGATATACATTATGTTAATGTGTACTTTACTAGTACTCCTAGTAGCACGAGGGTATTAGATACCGGTTCGGTTGCTAAGTGTTAGTAACTCGAAATAAAAGCTACGGAATAAATGGAGACTAGCTAAAGGTGAGCTGACGATATGTGTTGGAAGTGTTTCCAAGGTTGATGTGATCAAGCATCGCACGCTCCCTCTACCATCGAGGTTTGGTGTTTGCGTTGAGCATAGACATGATTGGATTATGTCTATCGCAATACGGTTATTCATTTAAGGAGAATAATAGTTACTCTATTTATTTGAATAATACCTTCAATGGTCTTGCACCTAAAAGAATGGTTTATTGAATCTCGATCGTAGTGATGCACATTTTCATGCCAAAAGATATAAGATAGTAATGATAGTACCACTTACTTGTGGCACTGCCATGTAAGTCATATTGGTATAAAACGCATGAAGAAGCTCCATGTTGATGGATCTTTGGACTCACTCGTTTTTGAAAAGTTTGAGACATGCGAACCATGTCTATTGGTGTATATGCATGAAGAAACTCCATGCAGATGGATCGTTTGGACTCACTTGATTTTGGATCACTTGAGATATGCAAATTATACCACATGGGCAAGATGACTGAAAGCCTTGTTTTTCAGTAAAATGGAACAAGATAGCAACTTGTTGGAAGTAACACATTTTGATGTGTGCAGTCCAATGAGTGCTGATGCATGCAGTGAATATCGTTATGTTCTCACTTCACAAATGATTCGAGTAGATGTTGAGTATATTTACTTGATGAAACGCAAGTCTGAATTATTGAATGGTTCAAGTAA
Source organism: Triticum timopheevii (assembly GCA_963921465.1). Taxonomy (NCBI): domain Eukaryota; kingdom Viridiplantae; phylum Streptophyta; class Magnoliopsida; order Poales; family Poaceae; genus Triticum; species Triticum timopheevii. Next base: position 145,900,386 of record OY997272.1, read on the forward strand.
TTTCAGAGTGAAGTAGAAGATCATTGTGACAAGAGGATAAAATGTCTATGATATGATCATAGAGATGAATATCTGAGTTACGAGTTTTGGCACGCAATTAAGACATTGTGGAAATTGTTTTACAATTAATACCACCTGGAACACCATAGTGTGATGGTGTGTCCGAACATCATAGTTGCACCCTATTGGATATGGTGCGTACCATGATGTCTCTTATCGAATTACCACTATCGTTCATGGGTTAGGCATTAGAGACAACCACATTCACTTTAAATAGGTCACCACGTAATTCCGTTGAGATGACACCGTATGAATTATGGTTTAGAGAAACCTAAGTTGTCATTTCTTAAAGGTTTGGTGCTGCGATGCTTATGTGAAAAAGTTTCAGGATTGATAAGCTCGAACCCAAAGCGGATAAAATGCATCTTCATAGGACACCCAAAACAGTTGGGTATACCTCCTAATTCAGATCCGAAAGCAATATGGATTGTTTCTTGAATCGGGTCCTTTCTCGAGAAAAGGTTTGTCTCGAAAAGTTGAGTGGGAGGATGGTGGAGACTTGATAAGGTTATTGAACCGTCACTTCAACTAGTGTGTATCAGGGCACAGGAAGTTGTTCCCGTGGCACCTACACCAATTGAAGTAGAAGCTTATGATAGTGATCATGAAGTTTCGGATCAAGTCACTACCGTACCTCGTAGGGTGACAAGGATACGTACTACTTCAGAGTGGTACAGTAATCCTGTCTTGAAGGTCATGTTGCTAGACAACAATGAACCTACGAGCTATGGAGAATCGATGGTAGGCCCACATTCCGACAAATGGTTAAGAAACCATGAAATCCGAGATAGGATCCATGTATCATAACAAAGCATGGACTTTGGTGGACTTGCCCGATGATCGGCAAGCCATTGAGATAAATGGATCTTTAAGAAGAAGACGGACGTGGATGGTAATGTCACCATCTATGAAGCTCGACTTGTGGCGAAGAGTTTTTCACAAGTTCAAGGAGTTGACTACAATGAGATTTTCTCATCCGTAGTGATGCTTAAGTTCGTCAGATTTATGTTAGCATTAGCTGCATTTATGAAATCTGGCAGATGGATGTCAAAACGAGTTTCCTTACCAGTTTTCGTAAGGAAAGGTTGTATGTAATACAATCAGAAAGGTTTTGTCGATCCTAAGGATGCTAAAAGGTATGCTACCACCAGCGATCCTTCTAAGGACTGGAGTAAGCATCTCGGAGTTGGAATGTGCACTTTGATAAGATGATCAAAGATTTTGGGTTTATACAAAGTTTATGAGAAACTTGTATTTCCAAAGAAGTGAGTGGGAGCACTATAGAATTTCTGATGAGTATATGTTGTTGACATATTGATGATCAGAAATGATGTAGAATTTCTAGAAAGCATATAGGGTTATTTGAAAGGTGTTTTTCAATAGAAAACCTGGATTAAGCTGCTTGAACATTGAGCATCAAGATCTATGAGGATACATCAAAACGCTTAATGGTATTTTCAAATGAGCACATACCTTAACATGATCTTGAAGGTGTTCAAGATGGATCAGTCAAAGAAGGAGTTCTTGCCTGAGTTGTAGTTAAGACTTAAAGCTCGACCACGGCAGAAATGAGAGAAAGGACGAAGGTCGTCCCCTATGCTTAGACGTAGGCTCTACAGTATGCTATGCTGTGTACCGCACCTGAAGGGTGCCTTGCCATGAGTCAGTCAAGGGGTACAAGAGTGATCCAAGAATGGATCACAGGACAGCGGTCAAAGTTATCCTTAGTAACTAGTGGACTAGGAAATTTTCTCAATTATGGAGGTGGTAAAAGAGTTCATCGTAAAGGGTTACGTCGATGTAAGCTTAACACCTATCCGGATAGCTCTGAGTAGAGATATCGGATACATATAGTGGAGCAACAATTTAGAATAGCTCCAAGTAGAACAGTTATTTGGAATAGCTCCAAATAGAGCGTGGTAACTACATCTAGGAGATGACATAGAGATTTGTAAAGCACACACGGATCTGAAAGGTTCGGACCCATTGACTAAAACCTCTCTCACAAGCAACATGATCAAACCTAAAACTCATTGAGTGTTAATCACATAGTGATGTGAACTAGACTACTGACTCTAGTAAGCTCTTGGGTGTTAGTCACATGGCGATGTGAACTAGATTATTGACTCTAGTGCAAGTGGGAGACTGTTGGAAATATGCCCTAGAGGCAATAATAAAAGTATTATTATTATATTTCCTTGTTCATGATAATTGTCTTTTATTCATGCTATAACTGTATTATCCGGAAATCGTAATACACGTGTGAATACATAGACCACAATATGTCCCTAGTGAGCCTCTAGTTGACTAGCTCGTTGTGATCAACAGATAGTCATGGTTTCCTGGCTATGGACATTGGATGTCGTTGATAACGGGATCACATCATTAGGAGAATGATGTGATGGACAAGACCCAATCCTAAGCCTAGCATAGAGATCGTGTAGTTCGTATGCTAAAGCTTTTCTAATGTCAAGTATCTTTTCCTTAGACCATGAGATTGTGCAACTCCCGGATACCGTAGGAGTGCTTTGGGTGTACCAAACGTCACAACGTAACTGGGTGATTATAAAGGTGCACTACAGGTATCTCCGAAAGTGTCTGTTGGGTTGGCACGAATCGAGACTGGGATTTGTCACTCCGTGCAAGCGGAGAGGTATCTCTGGGCCCACTCGGTAGGACATCATCATATGCGCAATGTGACCAAGGAGTTGATCACGGGATGATGTGTTACGGAACGAGTAAAGAGACTTGCCGGTAACGAGATTGAACAAGGTATAAGATACCGATGATCGAATCTCGGGCAAGTACAATACCGCTAGACAAAGGGAATTGCATACGGGATTGATTAAGTCCTTGACATCGTGGTTCATCCGATGAGATCATCGTGGAACATGTGGGAGCCATCATGGGTATCCAGATCCCGCTGTTGGTTATTGATCGGAGAACGTCTCGATCATGTCTACATGTCTCCCGAACCCGTAGGGTCTACACACTTAAGGTTCGATGACGCTAGGGTTATAAAGGAAGTTTGTATGTGGTTACCGAATGTTGTTCGGAGTCCCGGATGAGATCCCGGACGTCACGAGGAGTTCCGGAATGGTCCGGAGGTAAAGATTTATATATGGGAAGTCCTATTTTGGCCACCGGAAAATGTTCGGGATTTTTCGGTATTGTACCGGGAAGGTTCTAGAAGGTTCCGGAGTGGGGCCCACCTGCATGGGGGGATCCACATGAACGTGGGTAGTGGGGGCAAGGCCCCACACCCCTGGTCAAGGCGCACCAAGATCCCCCCTTAGAAGGAATAAGATCATATCCCGAAGGGATAAGATCAAGATCCCTAAAAAGGGGGGGATAACAATCGGTGGGGAAGGAAATGATGGGATTTCTTTCCTCCCACCTTGGCCAACGCCCCAATGGACTTGGAGGGCAAGTAACCAGCCCCTCCACCCCTATATAAAGTGGGGAGATGCATGGGAGCTTGACACGAAGTTCTGGCGCAGCCCTCCCCCTCTCCCAAGTCCTCCTCCTCTCCCGCGGTGCTTGGCGAAGCCCTGCAGGATTGCCACGCTCCTCCACCACCACCACGCCGTTGTGCTGCTGCTGGATGGAGTCTTCCTCAACCTCTCCCTCTTACCTTGCTGGATCAAGGCGTGGGATACGTCACCGGGCTGTACGTGTGTTGAACGCGGAGGTGTCGTCCGTTCTGCACTTGATCATCGGTGATTTGGATCACGACGAGTACGACTCCATCAACCCCGTTCACTTGAACGCTTCCGCTTAACGATCTACAAGGGTATGTAGATGCACTCTCCTTCCCCTCGTTGCTGGTTTCTCCATACATAGATCTTGGTGACACGTAGGAAAATTTTGAATTTCTGCTACATTCCCCAACAGTTAGATGGGTTTTGGGCCACTTTGGAAGGGGTGTCGGGCTGCAACTCAAAGAGGGCTTTACGGTTACCCGGTTAACCGTTGGACTATCAAACGACCTCCAAATGGCACGAAACTTGACAGGCGGTCTACCGGTGCTATACCAAGGCCACTTGGCAAACCTCGGGCCATTCCGAGAAAGTTTAATACCCACACACGAAAAAAGACAAGAGGGGGACGCCGGAGGACATAGGAGTGCCGGATTGCAAAACGGACAACGGGGAAAATGCTCGGATGCATGAGACGAACACGTATGCCAATGCGATGCACATGAAGACATGATATGAGATGCATATGATGACATGGCAAAGTGCAACACGCAAGCAAATGACATGGCAATGACGACGAATAACTGGCAGACATCTGGCGCATCGAATCCGGGGCGTTACAACACTCCTCCACTAACAAGAGATCTCGTCCCGAGATCTTAGGACTGAGACGGAAGAGAAAAAGGGATGAGGTGAAACAAGAAATCAAGAGAAGAAGCACAGAATCGAGAGCACTCGAGAAGAAGAGAGGAACGACGAGAATGACGAGAATCAAAAGCTCATGGAAAACAAGATAGACTCTGGAATCACTCCGGGAGAATGAAAAACAAAGAGGTAGAGCCAATAATGAAATGATTTGAAATCGATCTTGGAAAAGACATGTGACTAATGAAATTCATTCTTACGTCACACTTGAAAAGAATTTGAGAATAACTCCGGGAAATTAGAAAAGTCAGGTAAGATCCTGGGAAAAGACCTGTGGGTTAGGGCCCACTAGAAGAAAACACCGTTGGAAAAGGATTGTTGAAGAGATAGATGATGCACCGGAACAATTGAAATATTTAAATGAGGTGATAACCTCGAATTAATTGGAACACAGACGAATCTCCTGAGATGTCTTGAGCACTCCGGAAGGATAAACTGGCGAGAGGCAAACGGGCAGGGAAAACACTTGAGCCGAGGAAAAGAATATGAACAACCCGAAAAACTTGAATTGAGTCCACCGGAAAAGAAAAAAATAGATGAAGAATGTCGAACGAGACGAGAATTCACCGGTAGAAATAATTGAGGGAAGACTGAAGACGCTCCGCACGAATGAAATTGATGCTCGAAAGAGACTCAGGCTCCGGGAAGAAGAGGGTGGGAGGGCGGGAAAAAAACACAGGCAACTGGAAGGGGAAATCGACGAATGACTTCGAGATGAAACACCGGTTGAAATCATTGAGGAAAGAAAGCAAAGGCTTCGCACGAGTAGGATGGATACTCGATTATGGACTCTGGATTCAAGAAGAAGAAGGGAGGGCGGGTGGGAATAAAAACAACTGAGGATTGAACTTGCAAAAACAAAGAGGGTCGAACCGCCTTGACGAGAGGATGCACCGGATGAAAAGAGGTGAGGAACAACGATTGGAAAACCAACTGCGTGAACCTAAAGAAAAATTTGAATGGGAAGAGGGGTAATTCAAAACACCTACGTCAAGATTCCTCACCAGAGCGACAAAGGGGCAGAGGAGTAAAAGAATTCCTACTCTCCGATATAACTAGACTCCGAAAAAGTTTTCTTCTAGACTCAACAACGGCCAAACTACACGATCAATCAAGGGGGGCTCCTAGGGTCGGTCGAGGCTCTGATACCAACTTGTCACGCCCAATATGCGACCCTATCCAAAAGGAACTCGAAGGTCCCACCAAGGATAGACCCGCATATTGGAACGCTTTTGCAAGGTGGATATCATTACATCAACATTACATAATAGTGGGGATACATCCAATACGTACAATGTCACATGAATACAACGTACAAGAACAACATTCGACTACGGATGAATCATAAACAGAAACTCAAACAATATCCACCCTGCTAGCCCAGGCTGCCGACCTGGAACCTATCCCCTGATCGAAGAAGCAGAAGAAGAACTCAACGCAAGCAAGCATCGCTCTCGCGTCATGATCATCGCATAACATGTACCTGCAACTGTTGTTGTAGTAATCTGTGAGCCATGAGGACTCAGCAATCCCATTACCATGGGTATCAAGACTAGCAAAGCTTAATGGGAAAGGAAGGGGTAAAGTGGTGAGGTTGCAGCAGCGACTAAGCATAATATGGTGGCTAACATACGCAAAGAAGAGCGAGAAGAGAGCAAGCGGAATGGTCGTGAAGCTAGCAATGATCAAGAGGTGATCCTGAACACCTACTTACGTCAAACATAACACAGAAACCGTGTTCACTTCCCGGACTCCGCCGAGAAGAGACCATCACGGCTACACACGCGGTTGATGCGTTTTAATTCGGATCAGGTGTCAAGTTATCTACAACCAGACATTAACAAATTCCCATCTGCCACATAACCGCGGGCACGGCTCTCGAAAGTTTATACCCTGCAGGGGTGTCCCAACTTAGCCCATGACAAGCTCTCGTGATCAACGAAGGAATAGACCTTCTCCCAGGAAGACCCGATCAGTCTCGGAATCCCGGTTTACAAGACATTTCGACAATGGTAAAACAAGACCAGCAAAGCCGCCCGATGCGCCGACAATCCCGATAGGAGCTGCACATATCTCGTTCTCAGGGCAACACCGGATGAGACATCCTACGCGTAAAACCAGACCTCGAGTTGCCCCGAGGGGGCCCCGCAGTCTACTCGGTTCGGACCAACACTTAGACAAGCATTGGCCCGGGGGGGCTAAAGTAAAGATGACCCTCGAGAGAGCGACTCCCAAGGGAAAAAGTAGGTGGTGGTGAGGCAAATGGTAAAACCAAGGTTGGGCCTTGCTGGACAAGTTTTATTCAAAGCGAACTATCAGGGGGGTCCCATAAATCACCCGACCGCGTTAGGAATGCAAAATCCGGGAACATAACACCGGTATGATGGAAACTAGGGCGGCAAGAGTGGAACAAAACACCAGGCATAAGGCCGAGCCTTCCACCCTTTACCAAGTATATAGATGCATTAATAATATAAGAGATATTGTGATATCCCAACCAAAAACCCTGTCCACCATGGAGAAATCTTCAACTTCACCTGCAGCTAGCAATGCTATAAGAGGGGCTGAGCAAAGCAGTAACATAGCCAAACAACGGTTTGCTAGGAATGGTGTCAAAGGTTAGAGGTTCATGGCAATATGGGATGGCTTGATAAACAGGTAATAGGTAGCGCAGCATAGCGATAGAACGAAGCAACTAGCATAGCAATGATAGTAGTGAGATCCAGGGTAGCGGTCATCTTGCAAGCATCAAAACAATAAGCTACAGCACCCCAACATAATAACAAAAGGCATGGGCATGAAGTACAGGTAAAGCATAACAAAACATGAACACTGAGCTATCTCCAGAAATCACTAGAACATGCTCCAAAATACATGGTAATATTGCAAATAATAACAGTTTCAGGCTTTGCAGAAATAACATCAGGTTGCAATGTTTAGAGCAAGCAAACAACATGTTACAGGAACTTATCATGGCAAACAAAGGCATGGCATTAATCTACTAATTGCATAGATCAAAAGTCCCTTACTGACCATGAGCCAAAAAGGCACAAAAAATATGATGGCACCCATGTAAACATGGCAAGTTATATTACAGATTCAATCATGGCAGGAACAACAATAAGTAGGCATGTTGGTGAGCTTGAACCACTCACTACAGAGCAATACATGGCATGGCAAGGCAACCAACAGTAAGAAGGCATGTTTGTGAAGCTAAGCATGGCAAGAGCAAGGTCATAGGGTGCATGGATCACTAGCAAACAATCATGGAAACATGGAACTTAATGTTAACAGGCTGACATCAACATTATGAAACAACTTTAGAGCAAGATTACAACAAGCTACAGCAACCTATAAATGCAACCAGGGGCATGTATGGATAGAGCATGACATGTAGATCAAAAAATGTTGATAGAACATCTCCAGATTATGCATAGAATGATTAGTAGCAACATGTTAACATAGCAACAAAATATAACAGAATCTGTCAGGAAAACAGCAACAACAACTACCCTCCTTAACAAGCTCGATTCACTCACCACAAGTCATTGCATGACAAGATAAGCATATCATCATCAAGAAGACATGTTTGTGAAACAAACCAAGGCAAGAACAAGTCCATAGCATGCAAGGATCAACTATATCAACCTTGGCCATATTGAATAACATGTAAACAATCTGCCAGGAAACATTTTGAAGCAAAAGTAGAGCACTCAAATGACATGCTAGGATACTCCATAATTGCAACAAATGGCATGAATGGATAGACAATAACCATATGCTCAAAACACCCTTACTGAAGTATCTCAAAATATGCATGGATCTCTCTGTAGCATCAAGTTTACATGGCATCAAAATAACAGCAGAACAGGGACTAAAATCAGCAATATCACGAAGCCTAGTTTGCATGCTTGTGCTAGTCACCATGTTGATCACAAAAATACCTGGCATACACCCCTGGAAAGATGGCATGACATAGATCAAAACACAGGTAGACATCAACCTCATAGGATGCACACATCAATCATGGCAAAAATGACAAATGAGCAAGTTATAACAGTTTCAGCAGATTAACATCAACATGCACTCTTCCAACAGCATTTCGGGCATCAAGATGAGCTCAAATGAAAATGATGCAATGGAATGAAATGAAGTACTCGTTGAGACGAACAATTTGACATATTACACGCATAAAACGGAGCTACGGATGCAGAGATACAGCAGGTCAAACATGGCACGATAATGTCAAAAATCTGGGACAGCAAAATCGGGGACTACCTCAGGATCCAGATCTGGATCTGGCGCGGATCGCGAGGTTCGCCGGAGCTGGACGTGGTGGTGGCCGGAGGTTGAGGAGATGGAGCGGAGAAGGCCGGGGACGGGCGGAGGAGGCCGGAGGAGGCGCCGGGCGGAGGGGAACGCGGCGGCCGGCGGCCGGAGTGGAGGTAGAGGGGCGGCGCGGCGGACGGCGGAGGGCCGGCGGGGTCGGGGCGCTCTGGCCGGCGCGCGGGCGATGCGGGTCCGGGGGCGCAGTGGCCAGGCGGCGGTGGCGCCGGTCGGCGGCGGGGCTGGGGCAGAGGTGCGGGCGCGGCGGCGCCGATCGGGGCGGCCGGGGCGCCAGCCGGAGGACGGCGCTGGCGGCGGGCCGAGCCGCGGCGGCGCAGGAGGCCGGCGGGCGCGCGGCTCCGGCGGCCGGGCCGGGCGGCGACGGCGCGAGGGCCCGCGCGGGCCCGCTATGGGCTCCGCGGGCCGGCGGCGAGGGTGGCGGCGGCGCGACACATGGCGTCCGCTGGTTGGCCGGGGCGGCGGCGGCGGACGCGTCCGGCTCCGTCCGGACGTGTCCGGCGGCGCGGAGAGGAGCGGGGCTAGGGTTAGGGTGGAAATGATCCGGGATTTTGGAGGGGGAGACTTATTTATAGATAGAGGGAGATAGGAGAGTCCAAATGAGGTGCGGTTTTCGGCCACGCGATCGCGAACGACCGAGAGCATGGAGGGGGGTTAGATGGGTTTTGGGCCACTTTGGAAGGGGTGTCGGGCTGCAACTCAAAGAGGGCTTTACGGTTACCCGGTTAACCGTTGGACTATCAAACGACCTCCAAATGGCACGAAACTTGACAGGCAGTCTACCGGTGCTATACGAAGGCCGCTTGGCAAACCTCGGGCCATTCCGAGAAAGTTTAATACCCGCACACGAAAAAAGACAAGAGGGGGACGCCGGAGGACATAGGAGTGCCGGATTGCGAAACGGACAACGGGGAAAATGCTCGGATGCATGAGACGAACACGTATGCCAATGCGATGCACATGAAGACATGATATGAAATGCATATGATGACATGGCAAAGTGCAACACGCAAGCAAATGACATGGCAATGACGGCGAATAACTGGCAGACATCTGGCGCATCGAATCTGGGGCGTTACACAAATAAGGCAAAGTAGCGTAAAACAGGATAATGTATGCTAGTGATCCTTGCATCAGAAACCTTCCTGGTTTCTCCCATAGTTATAGTGTTAATAAAAGCTTCTACTTCATTACGGTGGGGTTCATCTAAGGTGCCCTCAAAGGGTGAGGGAGTCCTGGACTAGGGGGTGTCCGGACAGCCGGACTATCATCGTCCGCCGGACTCCAAGACTACGAAGATACAAGATTGAAGACTCCGTCCCGTGTCCGGATGGGACTTTCCTTGGCGTGGAAGGCAAGCTTGGTGATACGGATATGTAGATCTCCTACCATTGTAACCGACTCTGTGTAACCCTAGCCTCCTCCGGTGTCTATATAAACCGGAGGGCTTTAGTCCGTAGGACAACATACATTACAACAATCATACCATAGGCTAGCTTCTAGGGTTTAGCCTCCTTGATCTCGTGGTAGATCTACTCTTGTACTACCCATATCATCAATATTAATCAAGCAGGACGTAGGGTTTTACCTCCATCGAGAGGGCCCGAACCTGGGTAAAAACATCGTGTCCCTCGTCTCCTGTTACCATCCGCCTAGACGCACAGTTCGGGACCCCCTACCCGAGATCCGCCGGTTTTGACACCGAGATTGGTGCTTTCATTGGGAGTTCCTCTGTGTCGTCACCGATAGGCTCGATGGCGTCTTCAACCAACAACACTGTCCAGGGTGAGACTTTTCTCCCCGGACAGATCTTCGTATTCGGCGGCTTCGCACTGCGGGCTAATTCGCTTGGCCATCTGGAGCAGATCGAAAGCTACGCCCCTGGCCGTCAGGTCAGATTCAGAAGCCTAAACTTCACGGCCGATGTCCACCGAGACTTGATCTTCGACGGACCCGAGCCACAGCCAAGCGCGCCGCACTGTTGCGATGGGCATGATCTAGCTCTGCCGCCAAACAGTGCCTTGGTGGCCGCACACGAATCCGCTCCGGCCATTAGTCCGGAGCCGATCGCCCGGATAGAGGATCGGTGGATAGACACCGCCTCGGGGGCTTCAACTTCCATGGCGATGGAGCCGAACAATAATCTTGTCCCCCGCGAAGTTTGTGATTCCGAGGTGCCGGACTCCTTGCCGGACTCCGAACCTCCCGCGCCCCTACCAATCAAATCGGATTGGGCGCCGGTTATGGAATTCACCGCCGCGGACATCTTCCAATACTCGCCTTTTGGCGATATCCTGAATTCACTAAAGCATCTCTCGTTATCGGGAGAGCCCTGGCCGGACTATGGCCAGGATGGTTGGGGTACGGACGACGAAGAAATTCAGAGCCCACCCACCGCCCACTTTGTAGCCACTGTCGACGATCTAACCGACATGCTAGACTATGACTCCGAAGACATCGACGCTATGGACGATGATGCCGGAGACGAACTGGAACCAGCGCCCACAGGGCACTGGAAAACCACCTCGTCATATGACATATACATGGTGGATACCCCAAAAGATGGGGACGGCGAAGAAACAGCGGAGGCAGACTCTTTAAAGAAGCAGCCCAAACGCCGGCGTCAGCGGCGCCGCTCTAAATCCCGCCACAGCAAGAATGGAGATTCCGGCACAGGAGATAATAATACTCCAGAGAGTGCCGAAGACAATCCCCTCCAGCAAGACTCAGCGCAGGAGGATGCAGAAGCAAGCCCTCATGAGAGGGCGGCAGACGAAGAGGTTGAGGATCATAACTATATGCCTCCCTCCGAATACGAAGCAAGCCTCAACGACGACGAATTCGTCATACCTGAGGATCCCGTCGAACAAGAGCGTTTCAAGCGCAGGCTTATCGCCACAGCAAACAGCCTAAAGAAAAAGCAGCAACAACTTCAAGCTGATCAGGACCTGCTGGCCGATCGATGGACCGAGGTCCTCGCGGCCGAAGAGTATAAACTCAAACGCCCCTCCAAAAGCTACCCAAGACGCAAGCTGCTCTCCCGATTAGAGGAGGAAGCATACACACCTCCATCACCAGCGCGCGATATGGCTGACCGACCACCCCGTGGTCGTGACAGAGAGGCATCCAGGCCCCCAGCCAAGACAGTACCCCGGCATCGCTCCAAAAGTACGAAGCCAAGAGGGAACGCGCCGAACTTGCGAGACATATTGGAGGACAAAGAAAGACAATCCAGATCCATCTACGGATCACGTGGGCACCCCACGACCCACGACGAATACCGTCGCGCCGGATACAATAACCCCGGCCAGGCCGAGCACAGCAGACAGCGCTCTCTCGAGCTGCGTCGCGATATTGCTCAATATAGAGGCGCCGCACACCCGCTATGCTTCACTGACGAAGTAATGGATCATCAAATCCCTGAAGGGTTTAAACCCGTAAACATTGAATCCTACGATGGCACAACAGACCCCGCGGTTTGGATAGAAGATTATCTTCTCCACATCCATATGGCCCGCAGCGACGATCTCCACGCCATCAAGTATCTCCCGCTCAAGCTTAAAGGACCAGCTCGGCATTGGCTTAGCAGCTTGCCCGCAGAGTCAATTGGGTGTTGGGAAGACCTGGAGGCTGCATTCCTTGATAACTTCCAAGGCACGTATGTGCGACCACCAGACGCCGATGACCTAAGCCACATCATTCAGCAGCCAGACGAATCGGCCAAACAATTCTGGACACGGTTCTTGACGAAGAAAAATCAAATCGTCGATTGTCCGGATGCAGAGGCCCTTGCAGCCTTCAAACATAACATCCGCGATGAGTGGCTAGCCCGGCACCTGGGACAGGAAAAGCCGAAATCCATGGCAGCCCTCACATCATTAATGACCCGCTTTTGCGCGGGAGAGGACAACTGGCTAGCTCGCAGCAACAACCTCCGTAAAAATTTTGGCAGTCCGGATACTAAGGACGACAACGGCAGGTCACGTCGACACAAAAACAAACGCCGCATTAACGGCGACGATAAGGAGGATACGGCAGTCAACGCCGGATTCCGAGGCTCTAAACCCGGTCAGCGGAAGAAGCCATTCAAAAGAACCACTCCGGGTCCGTCCAATCTGGACCGAATACTCGACCGCTTATGCCAGATACATGGCACCTCTGAAAAGCCAGCTAACCACACTAATAGAGATTGCTGGGTGTTCAAGCAGGCCGGCAAGTTAATTGCCGAAAACAATGACAAGGGGCTAAACAGCGACGACGAGGAAGAGACCCGACCGCCGAACAATAGAGGACAGAAGGGTTTTACCCCACAAGTGCGGACGGTGAATATGATATACGTGACCCATATACCCAAGAGGGAGAGGAAACGCGCACTAAGGGACATCTATGCGATGGAGCCAGTCGCCCCGAAGTTCAATCCATGGTCCTCTTGTCCGATCACTTTCGATCGAAGAGACCATCCGACCAGCATACGCCATGGCGGATTCGCCGCATTGGTTTTAGACCCAATCGTCGATGGATTTCACCTCACGAGAGTCCTGATGGACGGCGGTAGTAGCCTGAACCTGCTTTATCAGGATACAGTGCGCAAAATGGGCATAGACCCCTCAAGGATTAAACCTACAAAGACAACCTTTAAGGGTGTCATACCAGGAGTGGAAGCCAACTGTATAGGCTCAGTCACACTGGAAGTGGTCTTCGGATCCCCGGATAATTTCTGGAGCGAAGAGTTAATCTTTGACATAGTCCCGTTTCGCAGCGGCTATCATGCTCTGCTCGGACGAACCGCGTTTGCAAAATTCAACGCGGTGCCGCATTATGCATACCTAAAGCTCAAGATGCCAGGCCCTCGTGGAGTCATCACGGTTAATGGGAATACGGAACGCTCCCTCCGGACGGAGGAACATACAGCGACTCTCGCGGCAGAAGTACAGAGTAGCCTCTTAAGAAAATTCTCTAGTCCGGCCGTTAAACAGCCGGATACAGCAAAACGCGCCCAAAGCAATACCAACCAAGACCACCTGGCGCGATCAGAGCATGCGTAGCAATGCGGCCCCAACCCTCGCCCACGCATGATCGCAAGAATAACACTCCGCGTACATCATTACACTTTGGAGATACCATGGGCACAGGGGAAGGGGCACGATCGCAACAGACCCAGAGTGCGGTTCGACCACACCGGGGGCTCGCAAGTGTGCCCCCTTTTTTTATTTTTTATTTCCCTTCTTTGCGTACACAGGACTCCGTTAACCAGAGGCCCTGTCCGGCGGCGAACCTGCCGAACTCATGATGCGACAGTCAGGGACGAAAGAAGGCTGCGACGAACACTCAGGTGGTCTCAATTACGAGCATTAAATTCGATTATATACACCAAGTCCGCAGCTCACCCCTGGAGGGGGACATGTTTACTTAGTCCAAATCCCTTGCTTACCGCACTATTTGTATCAGTCCGCTCTACTAGCAGACTTTCTTTCATTAATAATGCAGCACCTTTTTGATTGCAATTGCATTACCTTATATATATATGTTCATTATATGACATCTTGCGCCCGTATAATTTGGTACGGCCTAAGACGCCAGGGGCTTATGTTCCCCACTCTATGGTGTGATAAGTCCGAACACTTTCACAAGTGTGGCACCCCAAACTTATAGCATTATATGAATCGGCTCCGAATCATGTCTTGGGTCAATAGTTGGGTTTGCCCGGCTCCCACGTTTTGGTGCCTTACGTTCCGTTCTGTCGGCTAAGGTGGCACTGGGAGAACCACTGCGATTGCGCCCCGGTTGAGCCGGGCGAGCGCCTCAGTGGAGAAAGCTAAAACTGACTGGCATGATAAGGCGAGAGACTGGTCGCTGTTCGAGAGGTTTTTTCGGGTCCTTCAAGACTCATGCCGCTTCGAGCGAAGTTCCGGACAATGTCCAATGAAGGCGTGGATAGCGCCCCAGATTCGGTCTTCCGAATACCAGGGGCTTCGCCAAAATTTAAAATTATAGAATTCTATGGCTAAGTGAGAATGTTCAAGCACTATAAGTCCGGTTGCCTTGTTTGTTGTGTTGAGCGCCTCCCTCGATGGACCCAACAATGGGAACAAGAGTGCTCAAGTTTATCCCGAACACCCCAGCACTCGTGGCTTGGGGGCTGAAGCCAACGACTTGCCATCTCTCAGATTTTATAAACGGCCGCACAGAAGGTAATATTTTAAATTAAAAAAGTGTTGCTCAAAGCGCACATGAACAAAGTTTCAACGCACATGATAATACATAGCAAATTCACTCAAAGATTACATTTCTGGGGCACTCATCCGCAATATCGCGGGCCCCCTTCAGGACAGATTTATAATACATTTCGAGCGTGCGATATTCCTTGCCCGGTGGCGGTGGGTCCGTGAGAAGCTTCTCCGCATCCAACTTGCCCCATTGCACCTTCGTGCGGGCGAGGGCCCGACGAGCGCCTTCAATACAGGCGGAGCGCTTGATGACATCCACCCAGGGGCATGCATCCACCAGCCGCCGCACGAGGCCAAAGTAGCTCCCAGGCATGGCCTGTCCAGGCCACAGCCGGACTATAAGGCCCTTCATGGCCTCTTTAGCTACCTTGTGGAGTTCGACCAGCTGCTTCAGCTGGTCGCTTGGGGGCACCGGGTGTCCGGCCTCAGCATACCGAGACCAGAAGACTTTTTCCGTCGAGCTCCCCTCCTCGCCACGATAGAATGCGGCGGCATCAGACGCACTACGCAGCAGATCTGCAAACGCCCCTGGAGACCTCCGAATGCGGGTAAGTGTCAGGTATTTTACATTAACATGCTTGCTTTGCATGAAAAATGCCTTACCCGCCGCTATTTTCTTTACATCTTCCACCTCCTGAAGGGCCTTATGGGCTTCGGCCTTGGCGGACTTGGCACTTTCCAGAGCCGAGGCAAGCTCGGACTCTCAAGTCTTGGAGTCACGCTCCAACCTCTCATGTTTCTCCATGAGACCCTGGAGCTCTTGCCGTACTTCCGCCACCCGCGCCTCCTGCTTTTCTCTCTCTGCCCGTTCCGCGGCCGCACTGTGTTCGTCCGCGGACACAGCCTCCTTCAGGGCTGCCACCTCGTTAGTGGCCCCTGCAATACACATATTATCCTTTTTAATTATATTGCAACCAAAATCCTTTTCTGTAAGGTAACTATTCAAAGTGGTGTTACTCACCTTCTTTGTCCTCGAGCTGCTTCTTGGCATGGCCGAGCTCTTTCTCGGACCGTTCGAGATCCTGCTTTAGCACATCGACCTCCGCCGTTAATGCGGCAGAGGTCAGCAGCGCAGCCTGCAAACCCATATTGACATATTTTAAGCAACCCTGCGTATATCTTGTTAGATCCTCAGTCCGGCTTTTTCTTTCCGAACACCGAACTGAGCATCAGGGGCTACTGTCTATGCGGTATTACATTACATAATTTTAACTTCTTACCTCAAAGCCTGTTAGAAGGCTGCTGCAGGCTTCGGTCAGCCCACTTTTGGCGAGCTGAACCTTTTGAATCACCACACTCATGATAGTGCGGTGTTCTTCCTTGATGGAAGCGCCTTTAAGCGCCTCCAACAAGTTATCCGGCGCCTCCGGTTGGACGGAGGCCGCCGGTGTCACGGTCTTGCCCTTCTTTCGAAGGGACCGCTTGCTGGACTCTGGAACCACTGCGGGTTCCGATGTAGAGTCCGGCGCAAAATCCGGGAGGCTGCCTGACGGCGCCTCCGGAGCCTCCTCCTGATGGGTCCCTCTCTGGGATCCCACCTCGGCGTCCTCGTCGGCGCGTGGGGTAGAGGTAGTCGGAAGTGAATTCACATCCGACGAGGCCAAGGACCCGCTTGATGAAGCGGGGAGATCATCATCAGCCGGACTACAGACAGAATGCGGCGTTAGAAGGACACTACGTGACATAAAACATATTGCGTATAAAGGATCCGGATACTTACGATCTTGCCGGATGCCTGGCCCTTGGAGGCCACTCATCCTCGCCAACGCTGGTGTGGGCGAAACTGTCCGGGGGGATAGTTCTCCCCCTCTTGGACCCTTCGGCCTCCCCTATTGGGGAAGCCTTCCTCTTCTTCTCTCCCCCCTCCGGGAGAGAGTACTCCTCCTCCTCCTCGTCTTCGGGGGAGGAGTCCGCGTCGTCGTCAGACGCCTAATTGCGGGAGCTCTTTCGAGTCCCCGCGGCCACCTTCTTGGCCTTTTTCTCCGGCACCACGTGCGGTGCCGGAACTAGCAGCCCTGCTAAGCGGGCGTCCACTGGATCTTCTGGCATGGGAGCCGGGCTGATAAGCTGCATGGCCTTCTCCATCCATTCCTGTCAAAGGAAAGGAAGGGATGAAACCCTCTTATAATCAATTCCATTACTACAAAGTGTCCCGTAATGGGGTTGAATCACTTACCTCGTCAGTTGGATACTGCGAGCTGAATCTGCGATCTTCCGTCGCGGATGCGGGGGCTTCGGCGCCCTTAAACAGCACCCTCCAGGCGCCTTCGTATGTCGTATCGAAGAGCCCGCTCAGCGCCTGGTGCTGTTCCGGATTGAACCCCCACAGATTGAATGCCCATTCTTGGCATGGGAGAATCCGACGGATGAGCATGACTTGGACCACGTCGACGAGCCTGAGCTTATTGCTCACCAGCTTCTGGATGCAGGTTCGGAGTCCAGTCACCTCCTTCGGATCGCCCCACAGCAAGCCCTTCTCTTTCCAGGAGGTGAGCTGCGTGGGGACGCCAGATCTAAACTCGGGGGCCGCCGCCCATGTGGGCTTGCGCGGCTCGGTGATGTAGAACCACCCCGATTGCCACCCCTTGACGGAGTCCACAAAGGCCCCTTCGAGCCAAAGGACGTTGGGTAATTTACCCAACATGGCGCCTCCGCATTCCGCTTGCGTGCCCTTCACAACCTTCGGCTTGACGTTGAAGGTCTTGAGCCACAAGCCGAAGTGGGGCCGGATGCAGAGGAAGGCCTCACACACGACGATGAACACCGAGATGTTGAGGATGAAGTTCGGCGCCAGATCGTGGAAATCCAGGCCGTAATAGAACATGAGCCCCCGGACGAATGGATGGAGCGGAAAGCCCAGTTCGTGGAGGAAGTGGGGAAGGAAGACGACCCTCTCGTGAGGCCCAGGGGTAGGGACGAGCTGCCCCTCGTCGGGCAGCCGATGCGCGATATCGTCGGAGAGGTATCCGGCGTTGCGCAGCTTGGTGATGTGCTCCTCCTTAACGGTGGAGGCCAACCACTTGCCTCCCCCTCCGGACATATTCGGAGAAGGTCGAGGAAAGATGCGCGAGCTTGGGCGTTGGAGCTTGAGTGCGCAGAGATGTATAAGCAAAGGAGGAAGAAGGCGTAGGTGAGAAGGTAAATCCTTATCCCTAATATATAGGCGGACGAAACTGTGCGTCCCCCACCGGCCTGGTAAAACTTGCTTATCTCCCAAGCGCCACCATCAATGGCGCGGTTGGGTTACCCACGCCCGTATTGATGAGAATCCCGGAATAAGGGGAACACGATCTCTGCTTCGACAAGACGTGCCAAGGAAACCGCTTCGCTAAACGTGCTGAGGTGGTATAGTAAAAAACGATTCAAACAAAGGCTTGGTAGCGGTGTGATGTCACGCCGCATAATACATCAGCAGATTGAACTAAGTGTACATGTTATTCTCTCTACGGTGGAATGTGGAATTTATTTTGCAGAGCCGGACACTATCCTGGTGTTCACGATCTTCTCTGGATTATTCAAGGGAGGAACCCGCCTTGCAATGCTGAACATTATGCGCGCCGGACTTATCGTCATTGAAGCCTGGTTCAGGGGCTACTGAGGGAGTCCTGGACTAGGGGGTGTCCGGACAGCCGGACTATCATCGTCCGCCGGACTCCAAGACTACGAAGATACAAGATTGAAGACTCCGTCCCGTGTCCGGATGGGACTTTCCTTGGCGTGGAAGGCAAGCTTGGCGATACGGATATGTAGATCTCCTACCATTGTAACCGACTCTGTGTAACCCTAGCCTCCTCCGGTGTCTATATAAACCGGAGGGCTTTAGTCCGTAGGACAACATACATTACAACAATCATACTGTTGGAAATATGCCCTAGAGGCAATAATAAAAGCATTATAATTATATTTCTTTGTTCATGATAATTGTCTTTATTCATGCTATAATTGTATTATCCGGAAATCGTAATACATGTGTGAATAACAGACACCAACATGTCCCTAGTAAGCCTCTAGTTGACTAGCTCGTTGATCAATAGATAGTCATGGTTTCCTGGCTATGGACATTGGATGTCATTGATAACGGGATCACATCATTAGGATAATGATGTGATGGACAAGACCCAATCCTAAGCATAGCGTGAGATCGTGTAGTTCGTTTGCTAGAGCTTTTCTAATGTCAAGTATCTTTTCCTTTGACCATGAGATCGTGTAACTCCCGGATATCGTAGGAGTGCTTTGGGTGTATCAAACGTCACAACGTAACTGGGTGACTATAAAGGTGCATTACAGGTATCTCCGAAAGTGTCTGTTGGGTTGGCACGGATCGAGACTGGGATTTGTCACTCCATATGACGGAGAGATATCACTGGGCCCACTCGGTAATGCATCATCATAATGAGCTCAAAGTGACCAAATGTCTGGTCACGGGATCATGCATTACGGTACGAGTAAAGTGACTTGCCGGTAACGAGATTGAACGAGGTATTGGGATATCGACGATCGAATCTCGGGCAAGTAACATATCGATTGACAAAGGGAATTGCATACGGGGTTGATTAAATCCTCGACATCGTGGTTCATCCGATGAGATCATCGTGGAGCATGTGGGAGCCAACATGGGTATCCAGATCCCGCTGTTGGTTATTGACCGGAGAGCGATCTCGGTCATGTCTACATGTCTCCCGAACCCGTAGGGTCTACACACTTAAGGTTCGGTTACGCTAGGGTTGTAGGGATGTGTATATGCAGTAACCCGAATGTTGTTCGGAGTCCCGGATGAGATCCCGGACATCACGAGGAGTTCCGGAATGGTCCGGAGGTAAAGATTTATATATGGGAAGTCCTGTTTCGGGCATCGGGACAAGTTTCGGGGTTATCGGTATTGTACCGGGACCACCGGAAGGGTCCCGGGGGTCCACCGGGTGGGGCCACCTGTCCCGGGGGGGCACATGGGCTGTAAGGGGTGCGCCTTGGCCTACATGGGCCAAGGGCACCAGCCCCAAGAGGACCATGCACCAAGAGAAGGAAAAAAGGGGAGAGTCCTAAAGGGGAAGGCACCTCCGAGGTGCCTTGGGGAGGATGGACTCCTCCCCCCCCCTTGGCCGCACCCTTCCTTGGAGGAAGGGGCAAGGGCTGCGCCTCCCCCTCTCCCTTGGCCCTATATATAGTGGGGAAAAGGAGGAGCAAATCCACCTTGGCCTTTGTTTGCCTCCTTCTCCCTCTCCAACACCTCCTCCTCCTCCATAGTGCTTAGCGAAGCTCTGCCGGAGTACTGCAGCTCCATCAACACCACGCCGTCGTGCTGCTGCTGGTGCCATCTCCCTCAACCTCTCCTCCCTCCCTTGCTGGATCAAGAAGGAGGAGACGTGGCTGTTCCGTACGTGTGTTGAACACGGAGGTGCCGTCCGTTCGGTGCTACGATCTCCGGTGATTCGAATCACGTCGTGTTCGACTACATCATCCCCGTTCTTTGAACGCTTCTGCTCGCGATCTATGAGGTACGTAGATGCATCTAATCACTCATTTCTAGATGAACTCATAGATGGATCTTGGTGAAACCGTAGGAAAATTTTTGTTTTCTGCAACGTTCCCCAACAGTGGCATCATGAGCTAGGTCTATGCGTAGTTCTCTTGCACGAGTAGAACACAATTTGTTGTGGGCGTAGATTTGTCAACTTTCTTGCCGCTACTAGTCCTATCTTGCTTCAATGGTATTGTGGGATGAAGCGGCCTGGACCAACCTTACACGTACGCTTACATGAGACCGGTTCCACCGACTAACATGCACAAGTTGCATAAGGTGGCTGGCGGGTGTCTGTCTCTCCTACTTTAGTTGAAGCGGATTCGATGAAAAGGGTCCTTATGAAGGGTAAATAGAAGTTGACAAATCACGTTGTGGCTTTCACGTAGGTAAGAAAACGTTCTTGCTAGAACCCTACTTCAGCCACGTAAAACTTGCAAACAACAATTAGAGGACGTCTAACTTGTTTTTGCAGCAAGTGCTTTGTGATATGATATGGCCAAAGTTGTGATGAATGATGAATGATCTATATGTCATGTATGAGATGTTTATGCTATTGTAATAGGAATCACGACTTGCATGTCGATGAGTATGACAACCGGCAAGATCCATAGGAGTTGTCTTTATTTTTTGTATGACCTGCGTGTCATTGAAGAATGCCATGTAAACTACTTTACTTTATTACTAAACGCGTTAGTCATAGAAGTAGAAGTAGTCGTTGGCGTGACAACTTCATGAAGACACGATGATGGAGATCATGATGATGGAGATCATGGTGTCATGCCGGTGACAAGATGATCATGGAGCCCCGAAGATGAAGATCAAAGGAGCTATATGATATTGGCCATATCATGTCACTACTTTATATAATTGCATGTGATGTTTATTATGTTTTATGCATCTTGTTTACTTAGGACGACGGTAGTAAATAAGATGATCCCTTACAAAATTTCAAGAAGTGTTCTCCCCTAACCGTGCACCGTTGCTACAGTTCGTCGTTTCGAAGCACCACGTGATGATCGGGTGTGATAGATTCTTACGTTCACATACAACGGGTGTAAGACAGTTTTACACAGCGAAAACACTTAGGGTTAACTTGACGAGCCTAGCATGTACAGACATGGCCTCGGAACACGGAGACCGAAAGGTCGAACACGAGTCGTATGGAAGATACGATCAACATGAGAATGTTCACCGACGATGACTAGTCTGTCTCACGTGATGATCGGACACGGCCTAGTCGACTCGGATCGTGTAACACTTAGATGACCAAAGGGATGTCAAATCTGAGTGGGAGTTCATTATAATTTGATTAGATGAACTTAATTATCATGAACTTAGTCTAAATATTTTACAATATGTCTTGTAGATCAAATGGCCAACGTAGTCCTCAACTTCAACGCGTTCCTAGAGAAAACTAAGCTGAAAGACGATGGCGGCAACTATACGGACTGGGTCCAGAACCTGAGGATCATCGTCATAGCTGCCAAGAAAGATTATGTCCTACAAGCACCGCTGGGTGACGCACCTGTTCTCCCTGCAGAACAAGACGTTATGAACGCTTGGCAGGCACGTTCCGATGACTACTCCCTCGTTCAGTGCGGCATGCTTTACAGCTTAGAGCCGGGGCTCCAAAAGCGTTTTGAGAGACATGGAGCGTATGAGATGTTCGAAGAGCTGAAAATGGTTTTCCAAGCTCATGCCCGGGTCGAGAGATATGAAGTCTCCGACAAATTCTTCAGCTGTAAGATGGAGGAAAATAGTTCTGTCAGTGAGCACATACTCACTATGTCTGGGTTACATAACCGCTTGACTCAGCTGGGAGTTAATCTCCCGGATGATGCGGTCATTGACAGAATCCTCCAGTCGCTTCCACCATGCTACAAGAGCTTTGTGATGAACTTCAATATGCAGGGGATGGAAAAGACCATTCCTGAAGTATTTGCTATGCTGAAATCAGCAGAGGTAGAAGTCAAGAAGGAACATCAAGTGTTGATGGTCAATAAAACCACTAAGTTCAAGAAGGGCAAGGGTAAAAAGAACTTCAAGAAGGACGGCAAGGTAGTTGCCGCGCCCAGCAAGCAAGCTGCCGGGAAGAAGCCAAAGAATGGACCCAAGCCCGAGATTGAGTGCTTTTATTGCAAGGAAAGTGGTCACTGGAAGCGGAACTGCCCCAAATACTTAGCGGACAAGAAGGCCGGCAAAACCAAAGGTATATTTGATATACATGTAATTGATGTGTACCTTACCAGTAATCGTAGTGACTCCTGGGTATTTGATACCGGTGCCGTTGCTCATATTTGTAACACACAGCAGGAGCTGCGGTATAAACGGAGACTGGCGAAGGACGAGGTGATGATGCGCGTCGGGAATGGTTCCAAGGTCGATGTGATCACCGTCAGCATGCTACCTCTACGTTTACCTACGGGATTAGTTTTGAACCTCAATAATTGTTATTTTGTGCCAAGTTTGAGCATGAACATTGTATCAGGATCTCGTTTAATTCGAGATGGCTACTCATTTAAATCCGAGAATAATGGTTGTTCTATTTATATGAGAGATATGTTTTATGGTCATGCTCCGATGGTGAATGGTTTATTCTTTATGAATCTCGAGCGTAATGCTACACATATTCATAGTGTAAGTACCAAAAGATGTAAGATTGATAGTGATAGTCCCACATACTTGTGGCACTATCGCCTTGGTCACATAGGTGTCAAACGCATGAAGAAGCTCCATGCTGATGGACTTTTAGAGTCTCTTGATTACGAATCATTTGACATGTGCGAACCATGCCTCATGGGTAAAATGACCAAGACTCCATTCTCAGGAACAATGGAGCGAGCAACCAACTTATTAGAAATCATACATACTGATGTGTGCGGTCCAATGAGTGTTGAGGCTCGCGGTGGCTATCGTTATGTTCTCACACTCACTGATGACTTGAGTAGATATGGGTATGTCTACTTAATGAAACACAAGTCTGAGACATTTGAAAAGTTCAAGGAATTTCAGAGTGAAGTTGAGAATCAACGTGACAGGAAAATCAAGTTTCTACGATCAGATCGGGGAGGAGAATACTTGAGTCACGAGTTTGGTACACACTTAAGAAAATGTGGAATAGTTTCACAACTCACGCCGCCTGGAATACCTCAGCGTAATGGTGTGTCCGAACGTCGCAATCGCACTCTATTAGATATGGTGCGATCTATGATGTCTCTTGCCGATTTACCACTATCCTTTTGGGGCTATGCTTTAGAGACTGCCACATTCACTTTAAATAGGGCACCGTCGAAATCCGTTGAGACGACACCGTATGAATTATGGTTTGGGAGAAACCTAAGTTGTCGTTTCTAAAAGTTTGGGGATGCGATGCTTATGTCAGGAAACTTCAACCTGAAAAGCTCGAACCCAAGTCGGAGAAATGCGTCTTCATAGGATACCCTAAAGAAACTGTTGGGTATATCTTCTACCTTAGATCCGAAGGCAAGATCTTTGTTGCCAAGAATGGGTCCTTTCTGGAGAAAGAGTTTCTCTCGAAAGAAGTAAGTGGGAGGAAAGTAGAGCTTGATGAAGTATTACCTCTTGAACCGGAAAATGGCACAACTCAAGAAAATGTTCCTGAGGTGCCTGCACCTACTAGAGAGGAAGTTATTGATGATGATCAAGATACTTCTGATCAAGCTCCTACTGAAATTCGAAGGTCCACAAGGACACATTCCGCACCAGAGTGGTACGGCAACCCTGTCTTGGAAATCATGTTGTTAGACAACAGTGAACCTTCGAACTATGAGAAGCGATGGCGGGCCCGAATTCCGACAAATGGCTAGAAGCCATGAAATCAGAGATAGGATCCATGTATGAAAACGAAGTATGGACTTTGACTGACTTGCCCGTAGAACGGCGAGCCATAGAAAATAAATGGATCTTTAAGAAGAAGACAGACGCGGATGGTAATGTGACCATCTATAAAGCTCGTCTTGTCGCTAAGGGTTATCGACAAGTTCAAGGGGTTGACTACGATGAGACTTTCTCACCGGTAGCGAAGCTGAAGTCTGTCCGAATCATGTTAGCAATTGCCGCATTTTATGATTATGAAATTTGGCAAATGGACGTCAAAACGGCATTCCTTAATGGTTTCCTTAAGGAAGAATTGTATATGATACAGCCAGAAGGTTTTGTCGATCCTAAGAATGCTGACAAGGTGTGCAAGCTCCAACGCTCGATTTATGGGCTGGTGCAAGCATCTCGGAGTTGGAACATTCATTTTGATGAGATGATCAAAGCGTTTGGGTTCTCACAGACTTATGGAGAAGCCTGTGTTTACAAGAAAGTGAGTGGGAGCTCTATAGCATTTCTCATACTATATGTAGATGACATACTTTTGATGGGAAATGATATAGAACTTTTGGACAACATTAAGGCCTACTTGAATAAGAGTTTTTCAATGAAGGACCTTGGAGAAGCTGCTTATATATTAGGCATCAAGATCTATAGGGATAGATCGAGACGCCTCATAGGTCTTTCACAAAGCACATATCTTGATAAGATTTTGAAGAAGTTCAAAATGGATCAGTCCAAGAAAGGGTTCTTGCCTGTTTTGCAAGGTGTGAAATTGAGCTCAGCTCAATGTCCGACCACGGCAGAAGATATAGAAGAGATGAGTGTCATCCCCTATGCCTCAGCCATAGGTTCTATTATGTATGCCATGCTGTGTACCAGACCTGATGTAAACCTTGCCGTAAGTTTGGTAGGAAGGTACCAAAGTAATCCCGGCAAGGAACACTGGACAGCAGTCAAGAATATCCTGAAGTACCTGAAAAGGACTGAGGAAATGTTTCTCATTTATGGAGGTGACGAAGAGCTCGTCGTAAAGGGTTACGTCGATGCTAGCTTCGACACAGATCTGGATGACTCTAAGTCACAAACCGGATACGTGTATATTTTGAATGGTGGGGCAGTAAGCTGGTGCAGTTGCAAGCAGAGCGTCGTGGCGGGATCTACATGTGAAGCGGAGTACATGGCAGCCTCGGAGGCAGCACATGAAGCAATATGGGTGAAGGAGTTCATCACCGACCTAGGAGTCATACCCAATGCGTCGGGGCCGATCAAGCTCTTCTGTGACAACACTGGAGCTATTGCACTTGCCAAGGAGCCCAGGTTTCACAAGAAGACAAGGCACATCAAGCATCGCTTCAACTCCATTCGTGAAAATGTTCAAGATGGAGACATAGAGATTTGTAAAATACATACGGACCTGAATGTAGCGGATCCGTTGACTAAACCTCTCCCTAGAGCAAAACATGATCAACACCAGAATTCCATGGGTGTTCGATTCATCACAATGTAACTAGATTATTGACTCTAGTGCAAGTGGGAGACTGTTGGAAATAGGCCCTAGAGGCAATAATAAAAGCATTATAATTATATTTCTTTGTTCATGATAATTGTCTTTATTCATGCTATAATTGTATTATCCAGAAATCGTAATACATGTGTGAATAACAGACACCAACATGTCCCTAGTAAGCCTCTAGTTGACTAGCTCGTTGATCAATAGATAGTCATGGTTTCCTGGCTATGGACATTGGATGTCATTGATAACGGGATCACATCATTAGGATAATGATGTGATGGACAAGACCCAATCCTAAGCATAGCGTGAGATCGTGTAGTTCGTTTGCTAGAGCTTTTCTAATGTCAAGTATCTTTTCCTTTGACCATGAGATCGTGTAACTCCCGGATATCGTAGGAGTGCTTTGGGTGTATCAAACGTCACAACGTAACTGGGTGACTATAAAGGTGCATTACAGGTATCTCCGAAAGTGTCTGTTGGGTTGGCACGGATCGAGACTGGGATTTGTCACTCCATATGACGGAGAGATATCACTGGGACCACTCGGTAATGCATCATCATAATGAGCTCAAAGTGACCAAATGTCTGGTCACGGGATCATGCATTACGGTACGAGTAAAGTGACTTGCCGGTAACGAGATTGAATGAGGTATTGGGATACCGACGATCGAATCTCGGGCAAGTAACATATCGATTGACAAAGGGAATTGCATACGGGGTTGATTAAATCCTCGACATCGTGGTTCATCCGATGAGATCATCGTGGAGCATGTGGGAGCCAACATGGGTATCTAGATCCCGCTGTTGGTTATTGACCGGAGAGCGATCTCGGTCATGTCTACATGTCTCCCGAACCCGTAGGGTCTACACACTTAAGGTTCGGTTACGCTAGGGTTGTAGGGATATGTATATGCAGTAAGCCGAATGTTGTTCGGAGTCTCGGATGAGATCCCGGACGTCACGCAGAGTTCCGGAATGGTCTGGAGGTAAAGATTTATATATGGGAAGTCCTGTTTCGGGCATCGGGACAAGTTTCGGGGTTATCGGTATTGTACCGGGACCACCGGAAGGGTCCCGGGGGTCCACCGGGTGGGGCCACCTGTCCCGGGGGGCCACATGGGCTGTAGGGGGTGCGCCTTGGCCTACATGGGCCAAGGGCACCAGCCCCAAGAGGCCCATGCACCAAGAGAAGGAAAAAAGGGGAGAGTCCTAAAGGGGAAGGCACTTCCGAGGTGCCTTGGGGAGGATGGACTCCTCCCCCCCCCTTGGCCGCACCCTTCCTTGGAGGAAGGGGCAAGGGCTGCGCCTTCCCCTCTCCCTTGGCCCTATATATAGTGGGGAAAAGGAGGAGAAAATCCTCCTTGGCCTTTGGTTGCCTCCTTCTCCCTCTCCAACACCTCCTCCTCCTCCATAGTGCTTAGCGAAGCTCTGCCGGAGTACTGTAGCTCCATCAACACCACGCCGTCGTGCTGCTGCTGGTGCCATCTCCCTCAACCTCTCCTCCCTCCCTTGCTGGATCAAGAAGGAGGAGACGTGGCTGTTCCGTACGTGTGTTGAACGCGGAGGTGCCGTCCGTTCGGTGCTAGGGTCTCCGGTGATTCGAATCACATCGTGTTAGACTACATCATCCCCGTTCTTTGAACGCTTCCGCTCGCGATCTACGAGGTACATAGATGCATCTAATCACTCGTTGCTAGATGAACTCATAGATGGATCTTGGTGAAACCGTAGGAAAATTTTTGTTTTCTGCAACGTTCCCCAACACATACCATAGGATAGCTTCTAGGGTTTAGCCTCCTTGATCTCGTGGTAGATCTACTCTTGTACTACCCATATCATCAATATTAATCAAGCAGGACGTAGGGTTTTACCTCCATCGAGAGGGCCCGAACCTGGGTAAAAACATCGTGTCCCTCGTCTCCTGTTACCATCCGCCTAGACGCACAGTTCGGGACTCCCTACCCGAGATCCGCCGGTTTTGACACCGACAAAGGGTATTCTGCAAACCTCGCAGAATTCAGCTAATGTCATCTCTTTAACAACGTCATATAAATGAAACTCTACTGTTGGAGGTGATTTCTTAGGGAAAAAGTAGAAGTTTTGCACAAAAGTATTTGTGAGTAAGAGATACTGATGACGTTGGTCATGGAGGAAGTCGGTGAGGCCAACATTCTCAATCAATAAATAGAAATCCTCATAAATCCCGGCTCTCCTCAAGAAGTCACCGGAAGGCCATTCACACGGCCGGACCTTCGCGGTGCGGGGCAAATTGAATTTGGGCTTCTCCTATTCTTCCTTTTGTTTTTCCTCAAAAGTCTCTTCATTATTTCTAAAACAATCTGAAATTTTTAGTAACTTCAAATAAAAGTGAACCAACTTCAATAAAATTGATAGTAACAACTCCCACAAGTGCCTAGAGCCTACATAAAGCATTGGAACTACTTAGAACCATATAAATTTGACATGCAAGCTCAAGAACATGGTCACCTATGCAGCACAAATTTGCAATGAATATGGCACTAGAACAAAAACTAATTGGACCAATGGAGGAGTCACATACCAAGGAACAATCTCCCCAAGCAGTTTTGCGAGAGGTGCTTTGAGCAAGGAGATCGAAAATCACAGCAACGGGGGCTGGAACTCGTGCTTGAGTTGGTTTTTCGTGTTTGTGTGAGGCAGAGGAAGAAGATGGGTGTAGGAATAAGTGGAGGAGGGCCACCATGGGCCCACGAGGCAGGGGGCGCGCCCAGGGGGGTAGGGCGCGCCCTCCACCCTCGTGGCCAGGTGGCAGCTCCCCCTGTGGTAATTTTTGCACAGTAAATTCTCAAATATTCCTGAAAAATCATATTAAATTGGCATGGCATTCTGAGGACTTTTATTTTCGGGATATTTTTATATTGCACGGATAAGTCAGGAGACAGACAGAAAAATATTATTTTACTTTATTTCTACTAAATAACAGAAAATATAAAGATGGTAGAGAAGGTTGTGCTTCTAGTTTCATCCATCTCGTGATCATCAAAATGAACCCACTAACAAGGTTGATCAAGTCTTGTTAACAAACTCATTCCGTATAATCCCGGAACCGAAGAAATTTCAAATGACACTAAGTTACCTCAACGGGGATATGAAAATCCCCAACAATAAGAATATCATACTTTTTCTTGACAGTAGGGACAGGAAATTCAAAACCTCCAAATATAATCGATGGAACTTTTCCAATAGAGTTGATACTATAAACTTGAGGTTGTTTCCTCGGCAAATGTACCATGTGCTCATTGCCATTAACATGAAAAGTGACATTGCCTTTGGTGCAATCAATAACAGCCCCTGCAGTATTAAGGAAAGGTCTTCCAAGGATAATAGACATACTATCATCCTCAGGAATATGAAGAATAACAAAGTCCGTTAAAATAGTAACGTTTGCAACTACAACAGGCACATCCTCACAAATACCGATAGGTATAGCAGTTGATTTATCAGCCATTTGCAAAGATATTTCAGTAGGTGTCAACTTATTCAAGTCAAGTCTACGATATAAAGAGAGAGGCATAACACTGACACCAGCTCCAAGATCACATAAAGCAGTTTTAACATAATTTCTTTTAATGGAGCATGGTATAGTAGGTACTCCTGGATCTCCCAGTTTCTTTGGTATTCCACCCTTAAAGGTATAATTAGCAAGCATGATGGAAATTTCAGCTTTAGGTATCTTTCTTTTATTAGTAATAATATCCTTCATATACTTAGCATAAGGATTTGTTTTGATCACATCAGTTAAACGCAAAAAGATGGGTCTAATCATTTCAGCAAAGCGCTCAAAATCCTCATCATCCTTTTTCTTGGATGGTTTCGGAGGAAAAGGCATGGGTTTCTGAACCCATGGTTCCCTTTCTTTACCATGTTTCCTAGCAACGAAGTCTCTTTTATCATAACGTTGATTCTTTGATTGTGGGTTATCAAGATCAACAGCGGGTTCAACTTCTACACCATTATCATTACTAGGTTGAGCATCAACATGAACATTATCATTAACATTATCACTATGTTCATGTTCATCACCTGATTGTGTTTCAGCATCAGAAACAGAGATATCATTTGGATTCTCAGGTGGTTCAGCAATAGGATCACTAGAAGTTTGCAAAGTCCTATCATTTTTCTTTTTCTTCCTCTTAGAAGAACTAGGTACATCAATATTGTTTCTCTGAGAATCTTGTTCAATTCTCTTAGGGTGGCCTTCAGGATACAAAGGTTCCTGAGTCATTCTACCAGTTCTAGTAGCCACTCTAATAGCATAATCACTTTTCTTACTATTCATTTCAGCAAGCACTTCTTTCTGAGCTTTAAGTACTTGTTCTACTTGAGTGGTAACCATAGAAGCATGTTTGCTAACAAGTTTAAGTTCACCTCTAATATCAGCCATATAATCACCTAAGCGTTTAATCATAAAGGTATTCTGTTTTAATTGTCTACCAAAATAAGCATTAAAATCATCTTGCTTAAACATAAAGTCATCAAACTCATCCAAGCACTGACTAGCAATTTTAGTAGGAGGGACTTCAGCTTTATCATATCTATAGAGACAATTTACCTTTACTACCTGTGTCGGGATATCGGGAGGTTCTTCAGTAAATAAGCAATTGAGATCATATACTTCTTCAACAGGCGGTAAATTAAGACCATGTATTTCTTCAATAGGAGGTAAATTCTTAACATCTTCAGCTTTAATACCTTTTTCTTTCATAGATTTCTTTGCCTCTTGCATATCTTCGGGACTGAGAAATAGAACACCTCTCTTCTTCGGAGGTGGTTTAGGAATAGGCTCAGTAATTGGCTCAGGAACTGGCTCAGGAGGTAGCTCGGGAGGTGCCCAATTATTTTCATTAGCCAACATATTATTCAATAGAATTTCAGCGTCATCCGGTGTTCTTTCCCTAAAAAGAGAACCAGGACAACTATCCAGGTAATCTCTGGAAGCATCAGTTAGTCCATTATAAAAGATATCAAATATTTCAAGTTTCTTAAGAGGATGATCAGGCAAAGCATTAAGTGACTTGAGAAGCCTCCCCCAAGCTTGTGGGAGACTCTCTTCTTCAATTTGCACAAAGTTGTATATTTCCCTCAAAGCAGCTTGTTTCTTATGAGCATGGAAATATTTAGCAGAGAAGTAATAAATCATATCCTAGGGACTTTGCACACAACCAAGATCAAGAGAATTATACCATATCTTAGCATCACCCTTTAATGAGAGCGGAAATATCTGAAGTAAACAAAGGTAGTGTGATCTCTCATTATAAGTAAACAGGGCAGCTATATCAACTTAGTAAGATGTGCCACAACAATTTCAGATTCATCGACATAAAAAGGATCGGATTCAACCAAAGAAATTATATCTGGATCAACAGAAAAGTCATAATAGTCCTGATCAGGAACACACATAGGTGAAGTAGCAAAAGCAGGGTCTGGTTTCATTCTACCTCTAAAAGATTCTTTACTCCATTTAACTAGCAACCTCTTAAGTTCCTGTCTATCCTGGTGTCAGGACCCCGATTCTATGCCACACCGATCTAGCATGTAACACCTCATATCACTTTGCGGCCTCACGCACGGTATTCCCACGGGTGTTGCCTTACCATGCCCGGGACTGTTTGCGCCTTTTGGCACACGTATATGATGGTGTCGCTAGCATCCATATGACAAGAACCCGGGCTGACATGGCTAGTCATGAACCCAAAGTGGCACTAACTTACAGGGACAGGCATACATGACCTAGCAACGAACATGTCGGTCATCAGCGAGTGAATCCAGGCTGTAGTAGGCTAACAGGACTCCGGTAGACACCGCGTGACATTTCCCCGAAGGGACAGACACAGGAACGAAGAAGGACACATGCCGGCCAGCATAAGTGTTCCGGAGCAGTAGCAAGCTACCAGGGCTCAGTGGAAGCACTAGGAGACATTTCCCGGTAAGAGAGGCTACTAAGGATAAACAACTAGATAGTCAGATCCCACACATAGCAATACACATTACACGTACGCATAACATGCAAGTATGTGCTGTACAACATGGCATCACAGCATAACTCAACAACTCATATAGATAAAGGCTCAGAAGAGCCATCATAGCATTTGTTACAAACAGGGGTCACATGACCCAACATTCAGAGCAGACAAGCAACAAGCGGAAGCATTACATGTCTAGGTACAGACATCTACAAATGAAAAAGGCTGAAGAGCCTGACTATCTACAACATCCTATCAAGATCATAGCTGAGGTACAAGCTACTCATCGAAGCCCACGAGAACACTAGTAAGACCGAAGTCTCCGCTGCAAAAACATAAATAAAGCAACATGAGTACAAAGGTACTCTGCAAGACTTACATCAGATCCTATCATACATGCATTTGTATCAAGAGGGTATTGTGGGGTTTAGTTGCAGCAAGCGAGCCTTGACTCTGTGGCTATCCTGTTCTGTGACTACTAGAACTTCTTTGAGGTGATATGGCGCACGCGAGTCCACTAATCACCACACAATACACTACTATGGATTCATCCCCGTCTCCCTACGAGAAGGCCATCCATAGCACTCACACTTGTCTTGAGCATTTTATAGTATCCACTTCAAGTTGTCTATGTACCATGTAAGCATCCAAGAAGTCCATAACCGCGGACCCGGCTATTCAAATAGATCATGTTAACCCTGCAGGGGTGTACTTCTTCACACACACTCTCGCCACTTACCGCCATGTACACGTCATGTATCTCGGCAACCTTCAAACGGAAGCCTGGCGAAGGTGTCGGCCATGACCTGACTGACCACACAAGACTCTAGCCCAGGTTTATCGCCTATTCGGGTTCCATCCGCAAGGAGATCCGGCCGGGGTGTCGCTCACGGCCCCAGACGATGTGTGCTGGGTTCCCGAGCCCACCATCCGGGTGCCACTCGATACACTAGGCCACATGTTCCTAGCATGTCCCGAGCCCACCCTGCCGGGTGCCACTTGGTAGAAAAATAGAACTACCTACAAACACCAGAAACTAGTTGCGACTCCTGGACAGAGATCAAGTTGGTTAATAAGTCGATAGAGTCAATTAAGGATCCCAATGTGTGGTAGTATCGAGTCATTGGACAACATACATAGAACTCAGTGCTTAAGGACGGTTCCAGTGAGACAACCCACCATGTACTCCTACATGGCCTCTCACTGCTACCTTTACCAAATCGTGTTGACACACTTCACTCTCAGCATCAGAACATATCGTAACACTCCAGTTCATTCCCAATGAATCAGACCTGACACAACTCTAAGCAATAGCAGGCATAGCGTGGTAGGAACACAACATGGCTCAATCAACTCCTACACATGCTAGTGGGTTTCAACTATTTACTGTGGCAATGATAGGTCATGCAGAGGAATGGGTTCAACTACCGCAACACAAAGTAGCAGATGAATCGTTGTTGTCCTAATGCAATAACTGAGAGCAAGAGCGAGAGAGTAGGATTGTATCGGAATGAACAAGGGGGTTTGCTTGCCTGGTAGATCAACAAAGGGGGCACTGCTCCTTAGACAGGTACTCTGGAACGGTCTCCGGAGCAGGACCTATCGAGAAGGAACGGTGTCGACAATCAAAACACAAGCATATGCAACAATATGATGCATGAACATGGCATGAAGATGTGATGTGGTTTGTGCTAATGCAGCTAGCATTCTATTTGGATGAAGTCAATTTGAATCAAGGATTCAAATGCAACTCCAAGTAAGCTCTTTATAAATGCCCTTTTTAATGTTTCACTTATACAGTAGGTATAAGTTGGTTTGTCATGCATTAAACTAGTACATATTGAATGGTTGCATTTTTCTAATAATTTTTCATATATAAATTATCTCAATCTGAGCTACGGTTGAATTTCTATGTTTGTTTGAAGTTTGAATCATTTTCTGGAATTTCTTGATTAATTTTAAATCTAGAAAATGAATAACTGCGTCAGCTTGACATCAGCGTGACGTCAGCGAGTCAACGGCCAGGTCCAGGTCAAACCTGACCAGTGGGACCCATACGTCAATGTCATGGTTAATTAACAGAGTTAATTAATTGTCAAGCTAATCTTAAACTAAAAATTAGCAGGGCCGGGCCCCACATGTGAGTGTCACAGGGGGGGTTAGTTAGCGGGGTTGACCCCATCAATCCCGCCGGTGTTTAGCCGCCGGTGAGGCCGAAGGCGGCGGAGGGGCTCGGGATCGTTGCTCCGGCGACCATTTGGGCGGCGGAGACCACTGGCAAGGAGCCAGCGCTCGTCCGCGTCATCTGGAGCAAGTGGGGAAGGCGGGGACGGTCAGAGCTCGCCGGAGCAGAACTCGGGGTGGCGGTTGGAGTTCGGGCGCGAGCGGGGATGTGGCTGCGGTGTGCGAGGGCGAGAACGGGGAGGGGGAGGAGGAGCAGCAGCTCACCGCGGTTGCAGCGGGCGTCGAAGCAGGCTCGGGGGCGGCCGGACGGTGACGGGCGGGCGGTGGAGATCCACGACGGCCGGCGGTGAAGAAGACGACGGTGGCGATGATGGAGGCCATCCGGAGGCGCGCGACTTGACGAGGAGGGAGAGGGGGTCGCGGAGGAGCTGTGGAGCGTGTCAGGGAGGCGCGGCAGTGGCCGAGGCCTCGGTGGCTGTGGACGGCGGCGACGGCAGCCTCGGCCGTGAGAGAGAAAGCGAGGGAGAGGAAAGGAGAGGACCGGGGGAGAGTGAGAGGGGTACGGGGCGGCGCGTGGCGTCGCGCGGAGCATCCAGAGCGACGAGAGGGAGGACAGGCAGGGAGGGAGGGAGGAGGTGGCGTGGCGCGTCGGGCATGCGCCCATCCTCCTGTTGAGGACGAAGACGACAGAGGAGGGGGGCCAGGTGGGCTGGGCTGGCCAACTGGGCCGGCCAGGCCGCACATGAACGGGCTGCACAGGGAGGTAAGCGCTAGGTAAGTCTCTTCTCCCTTTTATTTTTCTTTTCTATTTTTTGACCTTTGTTTTGCTTTAATTAAAATACTAAATCATTTTATTTTCTTATGCCAATTTTTATAGAATCTAGTTATATTATTCTAGAGCTCCTTAATAAATGGCATAGTTTTTGGACATATATTGTATATATAACATATATATATCCAAGGAAAAATAATTACTGGATTAATCCAAATGCCCAAAATAAATACTTATGAGCTCCTAAAAATATTGTTTTGATTTTTATCTCTGTCCAATATTATCAGGGAGCAACATGAACATTTTCCTGGACCTTTTTGGAGAAATTTTTATCTGGGTCATTTCCAGAAATGATTCTGAGGGTTTCACAAATCCTCATTTCAAATTTAAATGGAATTTAAACATGATGCACAAATGACTAGCTAGCCTTGAGCATACCAGAACTAGGGATGTGACTACTTGCTCCCACTTGAAAGAATCTCGTCCCGAGATTCAGGGGTTGACGGAAAGAAAGTGGGGTACTCCAGTCAAAGGCGATCTTCTCGCTCCCAAGTAGCTTCTCTCTCGGAATGATGAGACCACTGAACCTTTAGAAACTTGATGTTATGACGTCGAGTGACACGCTCTGCTTGATCAAGAATGCGAACTGGATACTCTCGATATGTGAGGTTATCTTGGAGATCAAGCATTTCGTGGTCCACTCCGCGGATAGGATCCGAGAAGCAATGCCTGAGTTGAGAGACGTGGAAGACATCATGCACTCTGGAAAGATGTGGGGATAGTTCCAACTGGTAGGCAACCTCTCCTCGTTTAGCGATAATGCGAAAAGGACCAATGTAACGAGGAGCCAACTTGCCCTTGATACCGAAACGATGGGTACCCTTCAAAGGAGTAACCCAAAGGTAAGCTTTGTCGCCAACTTCATAAGTCATATCCTTATGATGACGATCATACTGGCTCTTTTGACGAGACTGGGCTGTTTTCAAATTCTCACGAATGATGCGAACTTGCTCTTCTGCCTCCTGGATCATGTCCGGTCCAAAGAATTGTCTTTCACCGGTTTCTGACTAGTTCAAGGGTGTTCGACATCTTCGTCCATAGAGAATCTCAAAAGGAGCTTTCTTGAGACTGGATTGATAGCTATTGTTTTAAGCAAACTCGGCAAAAGGAAGACATTTCTCCCAATCCATACTGAATGAGATAACGCAAGCTCTAAGCATGTCTTCCAGAATTTGGTTAACCCTTTCCACCTGACCACTTGACTGAGGGTGGAAAGCGGTACTGAAGGAAAGATGGGTTCCCATGGCAGTTTGGAAACTCTCCCAGAAATGAGAAGTGAAAAGACTACCACGGTCTGAATTGATCTCTAGTGGAACACCATGAAGTGATACTATTCGAGAAATATATAAGTCAGCTAGCTGACTAGCAGTGATACTCTCTCGAACAGTTAGGAAGTGCGCCACTTTGGAGAGACGATCAACGACTACGAAGATAGCGTTATTCCCTCTCTTGGTCCTGGGAAAGTCGGTGATGAAGTCCATACCAACTTTATCCCATTTCCATTCAGGAATAGCTAAAGGCTGAAGGGTGCTAGCAGGTCTTTGATGCTCTGCCTTAATGCAACGACAAAGGTCATAGTTAGCAATAAACTGAGCAATTTCTCTCTTCATCCTAGTCCACCAGAACCTCTGGCGTAGGTCCTGATACATCTTAGTACTACCAGGATGAATTGTGAGAGAAGGTTCATGCGCCTCCTTAAGAATCAGTTGTCGAAGATGCTGCTTCTTGGGGACCACCAGGCGGTTCCCAAAGAAAACGACACCTCGATCATCAACAGAGAAACTACCAGCATCTCCCTTCTTCACGTTATCCTTGATTCGAGAAATACCCGTATCATACTGCTGGCTAGTTATGATCTGATCCTCAAGAGTTGGTTTCGCCACCAAGGTAGAAAGGAATTCGTGAGGAGCAATGTGAAGATTAAGCTTACAGAATTCCTCATGGAGAAGTGGTTGGCCCTGCTGCAACATGAGATTGTTGCAATAGGATTTACGACTTAGTGCATCAGCCATGACATTGGCTTTGCCTAGGGTGTATGTAATCCCTAGATCATAATCTGAGATCACTTCCAACCAACGTCTTTGCCTAAGGTTCAGATCTGGTTGGGTGAAGATATACTTGAGACTCTGGTGATCGGTGTAGATCTCGCAACGTTTACCAAGAAGGTAATGCCGCCAGGTCTTGAGTGCATAGACTACGGCTGCAAGCTCTAAATCATGTGTAGGATAATTCTCCTCATGTGGATGCAACTGTCGAGATGCATAGGCAATCACATGACGATCCTGCATAAGAATGCAACCTAGTCCCTATCGTGAGGCATCGCAGTAGATAACAAAGTCTTTAGTGAAATCCGGTGGCACAAGTATGGGAGCAGAAGCCAGGCGTCTTTTCAGTTCCTGAAAACTGTACTCGCACTGTGGGGACCACTCAAACTTTTTATCTTTCTTGAGGAGTTCCGTGAGGGGTTTGGCTACTTTGGAGAAGTTTTCAACAAAGCGGCGACAATAGCTGGCTAGACCAAGGAAACTCCTAACTTGTTTAACAGTTCCAAGTGGAGTCCAATCAAGAACGGCCTTAACTCTCTCGGGATTGACAGCAATGCCCTTACCAGAGATTACATGGCCTAGGTAGGTCACTTCTGGCAACCAAAATTCACACTTGGAGAACTTGGCATAAAGGCGGTGCTCTCTGAGTTTTTCTAGCACAAGTTGAAGATGTTCGGCATGCTCTTCCTCATTCTTCGAGTAAATAAGAATGTCATCGAGGTAAAGCACGACGAACTTATCTAAGTACTCCATGAAGATCGAGTTCATCAAGCGGGAGAAAGTAGCTGGAGCGTTGGTTAGATCGAAGGATATGACGGTGTACTCGTACTGGCCATAACGAGTGACAAAGGCCGTCTTAGGAATGTCCCCATTTCTGATCTTGATTTGGTGGTAGCCTAACCTCAAATCCATCTTGGAGAAGACTGAGGATCCAGCGAGCTGATCGTACAGATCGTTGATCCTGGGGAGTGGATATTTGTTCTTTATCGTGACCAAATTAGTGGGACGATAATCTA
The DNA here is from genome assembly GCA_963921465.1 of Triticum timopheevii. Lineage (NCBI taxonomy): Eukaryota > Viridiplantae > Streptophyta > Magnoliopsida > Poales > Poaceae > Triticum > Triticum timopheevii. The sequence continues at coordinate 145,938,373 of OY997272.1, forward strand.
CAACCATCCGGTCCGTACCATCCTTCTTCTTGACGAAGAGAACGGGGCAAGCCCAAGGAGAAGAACTAGGACGGATGAAACCCTTTTGCAAGGACTCATCAAGTTGTTTCTTAAGCTCGGCTAGTTCTAAGGGTGCCATTTTGTAAGGTCTCCTAGAGATTGGAGTAGTTCCCGGGATAAGATCTAAGACGAACTCTACATCTCTGTCAGGCGGAACACCTGGCAGTTCCTCTGGAAAGACATCCGAAAAGTCACGAACTATCGGGATATCTTCAAGGTCAGGGAGAGGGCTGGCATTAAGAGAATAGAGCTGACGCTTTGCAACTCTGGTGGAGACAGTGACTATCTTGCCAGATGGGTGTGTAAGTTGAACAGATCTGGTGTAACAAAGCATGATGAGCTGTCATCCAGTCCATACCCAAGATGATGTTAATATCTGAGGACTTGAGGGCTACAAGTGATGCAAGAAATACAAGTCTATCAACAAGGATTTCATTACCATAGCTGATTCTGGTAGTTTGCCATCTAGACCCTAGGGTTTGGATTTCAAGTGGTGTTGGCATATCACAAAATGACATGTCGTGCAAATGAGCATAGCCTTCAGAGATGAAAGAATGAGATGCTCCAGTATCGAATAGAACCGATGCTGGATGACAGTTGACAAGGAGTGTACCAAGAACGACATCCGGATCATCATGAGCGTCTTTAGCTGAGACGTGATGCACACGTCCACGTTCAGTGGGGGCTGACTTGACACTGATCATCTTGCGTGATGGCTTACCACGGCCAACAGACTTCTCAGGCGGGGGTGGAGCATAACTAGTATGAGAGCAGTCACGTGCATAGTGTCCTGGCTTCCCGCATGTGAAGCAAGTCCCTGAAGTTGGACGTGGACCCGCACTGACAAGCGGTCTACCAGTAGGCATGGGTGGAGCATACGACTGAGCCGGGGGAGGCACCACATAAGATGGTCTCAGTGCATATCCGGAAGGAAGAGCGGAGTTTGGAATCCAAATCCAGCGCTTCTGAGAACCAGAACCGGAGGAAGATCCCAAATCACGGGTGTGCTTACGAGACTCCTGCTGAGCTGTCTCTGCATTAATGGCCTTGTTCACAAGAGCTTGGAATGTATCACAATGATGTAGGTGGAGATCACGACGCAACTTGGGGTTGAGACCCTTCTAGAACCTAGCCTGCTTCTTGGCGTCCGTGGACACCTCTTCTATGGCATAGCGGGTGAGGTTCTCAAACTCTCTGCTGTAAGCATCAACAGCCATCTTACTCTTGGTGAAACTACAGAACTCTTCTCTCTTGCGATCGATGAGGGCCTGAGGTATGTGATGCTCGCGAAAAGCCTCAGTGAAATCCCTCCAAGTAGGAATCTGGCCAGCAGGAAGCATAGCCTCATAGTTCTGCCACCAAAGACTAGCAGGACCTTCCAGGTGGTATGTGGCATAGGTTACCTTATCATCTTCAGCTACGTTCGCGGAATGCAGCTTGTGAGTGATGCTACGGAGCCAGTCATCTGCATCGAGTGGCTCAATTGAATGATGAAAGGTAGGTGGGTGCAAGCGAATGAAGTCATGAATGGTTGCGGACCCTTTGAACTGATGTGCGGTGTTCTCCTCGATACGTGCCAACAAGCGGTTAGACTCATGCTTGTTTCTCTCCATCTCTAACATGAACTCTGCCAATGAAGGCTGGTCGGGAGGATCCTCATCCCTACCATCTTCGTGGTTCTGGCTACGAGCAATAGAACTTCGCTTAACTGATGACATCCTGAGAAACGAAACCATGGACGGAATCAGCATCAACTATAAGCTATAGAATGTAGGGTAAGGAGATTAGTAACTCTCGAACTTCTAGGGCAATTCCGGCAGCATAACGGCAGTAAAATGCTCAGAATGAGACATCCTGCTAAAAATGGAGTAGTATCACAACTGAACAACACCACTCAAGGTTCTGAGATCATACTAAATAGGCTACACCGGAAGTACTCGAAACTGGGATATGACTCTGATCAACCAATCCTATGGGACTATGGAGTAGTAACACGTGATCCTGATAGACGGAGGAGAAACCTAGTTCCTTAACCCCGTAGGAAAGATAGGATGACTCAGATCAGAGGGCCATGAGGTATAAGGAGTAAAAAGAGCCTTACGTTCCTTTCCACAATCAATTCCCTTACATAACTAAAGAATTTCTAGACTCAACTTCGACCAGTTTGGCTTGGTAATCCTACAGGCAGTCAGGCTCTAATACCAAAGCTGTCAGGACCCCGATTCTATGCCACACCGATCTAGCATGTAACACCTCATATCACTTTGCGGCCTCACACACGGTATTCCCACGGGTGTCGCCTTACCATGCCCGAGACCGTTTGCGCCTTTTGGCACACGTATATGATGGTGTCGCTAGCATCCATATGACAAGAACCCGGGCTGACATGGCTAGTCGTGAACCCAAAGTGGCACTAACTTACAGGGACAAGCATACATGACCCAGCAACGAATGTGTCAGTCATCAGCGAGTGAATCCGGGCTATAGTAGGCTAACAGGACTCCGGTAGACACCGCGTGACATTTCCCTGAAGGGACAGACACAGGAACAAAGAAGGACACATGCCGGCCAGCCTAAGTGTTCCGGAGCAGTAGCAAGCTACCAGGGCTCAGTGGAAGCACTAGGAGACATTTCCCGGTAAGAGAGGCTACTAAGGATAAACAACTAGATAGTCAGATCCCACACATAGCAATACACATTACATGTACGCATAACATGCAAGTATGTGTTGTACAACATGGCATCACAACATAACTCAACAACTCATATAGATAAAGGCTCAGAAGAGCCATCATAGCATTTATTACAAACAGGGGTCACATGACCCAACATTCAGAGCAGACAAGCAACAAGCGGAAGCATTACATGTCTGGGTACAGACATCTACAAATGAAAAAGGCTGAAGAGCCTGACTATCTACAACATCCTATCAAGATAGTAGCTAAGGTACAAGCTACTCGTCGAATCCCACGAGAACACTAGTAAGACCGAAGTCTCCGCTGCAAAAACATAAATAAAGCAACATGAGTACAAAGGTACTCAGCAAGACTTACATCAGATCCTATCATACATGCATTTGTATCAAGAGGGTATTGTGGGGTTTAGTTGCAGCAAGCGAGCCTTGACTCTGTGGCTATCCTGTTCTATGACTACCAGAACTTCTTTGAGGTGATATGGCGCACACGAGTCCACTAATCACCACACAATACACTACTATGGATTCATCCCCGTCTCCCTACGAGAAGGCCATCCATAGCACTCACACTTGTCTTGAGCATTTTATAGTATCCACTTCAAGTTGTCTATGTACCATGTAAGCATCCAAGAAGTCCACAACCGCGGACCCGGCTATTCAAATAGATCATGTTAACCCTGCAGGGGTGTACTTCTTCACACACGCTCTCGCCACTTACCGCCATGTACACGTCATGTATCTCGGCAACCTTCAAGCGGAAGCCTGGCGAGGGTGTCGGCCACGACCTGACTAACCACACAAGACTCTAGCCCAGGTTTATCGCCTATTCGGGTTCCATCCGCAAGGAGATCCGGCCGGGGGGTCGCTCACGGCCCCAAACGATGTGTGCAGGGTTCCCGAGCCCACCATCCGGGCGCCACTCGGTACACTAGGCCATGTGTGCCTAGTTTGTCCCAAGCCCACCCTGCTGGGTGCCACTTGGTAGAAAAATAGCACTACCTACAAACACCAGAAACTAGTTGCGACTCCTGGATAGAGATCAAGTTGGTTAATAAGTCGAGAGAGTCAATTAAGGATCCCAATGTGTGGTAGTATCGAGTCATTGGACAACATACATAGAACTCAGTGCTTAAGGACGGTTCCAGTGAGACAACCCACCATGTACTCCTACATGGCCTCTCACCGCTACCTTTACCAAATCGTGTTCACACACTTCACTCTCAGCATTAGAACATATCGTAACACTCCAATTCATTCCCAATGAATCAGACCTGACACAACTCTAAGCAATAGCAGGCATAGCATGGTAGAAACACAACATGGCTCAATCAACTCCTACACATGCTAGTGGGTTTCAACTATTTACTGTGGCAATGACAGGTCATGCAGAGGAATGGGTTCAACTACCGCAGGACAAAGTAGCAGATGAATCGTTGTTCTCCTAATGCAATAACTGAGAGCAGGAGCGAGAGAGTAGGATTGTATCGGAATGAACAAGGGGGTTTGCTTGCCTGGTAGATTAACAGAAACAGGTACTCTGGAACGGTCTCTGGAGCGGGACCTATCGAGAAGGAATGGTGTCGACAATCAAAACACAAGCATATACAACAATATGATGCATGAACATGGCATGAAGATGTGATGTGGTTTGTGCTAATGCAGCTAGCATTCTATTTGGATGAAGTCAATTTGAATCAAGGATTCAAATGCAACTCCAAGTAAGCTCTTTATAAATGCCCCTTTTAGTGTTTCACTTATACAGTAGGTATAAGTTGGTTTTTCATGCATGAAACTAGTACAGATGGAAAGATTGCATTTTTCTGATAATTTTTCATATATAAATTATCTCAATCTGAGCTACGGTTGAATTTCTATGATTTTTTGAAGTTTGAATCATTTTCTGGAATTTCTTGATTAATTTTAAATCCAGAAAATGAATAACTGCGTCAGCCTGACGTCAGCGTGACATCGGCGAGTCAATGACCAGGTCCAGGTCAAACCTGACCAGTGGGAGCTAATCTTAAACTAAAAATTAGCAGGGCCGGGCCCCACATGTTAGTGTCACAGGGGGGTTAGTTAGCGGGGTTGACCCGGTCAATCCCGCCAGCGTTTAGCCACCGGCGAGGCCAAAGGCGGCGGAGGGGCTCGGGATCGTTACTCCGGCGACCATTTGGGCGGCGGAGACCACTGGCGAGGAGCCAGCGCTCGTCCGCGTCATCTGGAGCAAATGGGGAAGGCGGGGACGGCCGGAGCTCGCCGGAGCAGAGCTCGGGGCGGCGGCCGGAGTTCGGGCGCGAGCGGGGATGTGGCTGCGGTGTGCGAGGGCGAGAACAGAGAGGGGGAGGAGGAGCAGCAGCTCACCGCGGTTGCAGCGGGCGTCGAAGCAGGCTCGGGGGCGGCCAGACGGTGACGGGAGGGCGGTGGAGATCCACGGTGGCCGGCGGTGAAGAAGACGACGGTGGCGATGATGGAGGCCGTCCGGAGGCACGTGACTTGACGAGGAGGGAGAGGGGGTCACGGAGGAGCTGTGGAGCGCGTCGGGGAGGCACGGCAGTGGCCGAGGCCTCGGTGGCTGTGGACGGCGGCGACGACAGTCTCGGCCGTGAGAGAGAAAGTGAGGGAGAGGAGAGGAGAGGTTCGGGGGAGAGTGAGAGGGGTACGGGGCGGCGCGTGGCATCACGCGGAGCATCCAGAGCAACGAGAGGGAGGACAGGCAGGCAGGGAGGGAGGAGGTGGCGCGGCGCGTCGGGCACGCGCCCATCCTCCTGGAGGACGAAGACGACAGAGGAGGGGGCCAGGTGGGCTAGGCTGGCCAACTGGACTGGCCAGGCCGCACAGGAACGGGCTGCACAGGAAGGTAAGCGCCAGGTAAGTCTCTTCTCCCTTTTATTTTTCTTTTCTATTTTCTGACATTTGTTTTGATTTAATTAAAATACTAAATCATTTTATTTTCTTATGCCAATTTTTATAGAAGCTAGTTATATTATTCCAGAGCTCCTTAATAAATGGCATAGTTTTTGGACATATTATATATATATATAACATATATATATATATCCAAAGCAAAATAATTACTGGATTAATCCAAATGCCCAAAATAAATACTTATGAGCTCCTAAAAATATTGTTTTGATTTTTATCTCTGTCCAATATTATCAGAGGGCAACATGAACATTTTCTTGGACCTTTTTGGAGAAATTTTCATCTGGGTCATTTCCAGAAATGATTCTGAGGGTTTCACAAATCCTCATTTCAAATTTAAATGGAATTTAAACATGATGCACAAATGACTAGCTAGCCTTGAGCATACCAGAACTAGGGATGTGACACCTGGCAAGCAAGAATAGCTGCAGAAGATTCAACATCAAAAAGATAACCCTCAGGAATAGCAGGCATAGGTTCATTATCACTAACATCATTGTGTTCAGGTTCAATAATTTCTCTTTCTCTAGACCTAGCAATTTGCTCATCAAGAAATTCACCAAGGGGCACAGTAGTATCAAGCATAGAAGTAGTTTCATCATAAGTATCACACATAGCAGAAGTGGCATCATCAATAACATGCGACATATCAGAATCAATAGCAGTAGCAGGTTTAGGTGTCGCAAACTTACTCATGACAGAAGGAGAATTTAGTGCAAGGCTAGATGGCAGTCCCTTACCTTCCCTCGTAGTTGAGGGAAAAATAGTAGTTCGATCATCTTTCAAGTTCTTCATAGTATCAAGCAGATATAAATCCCAAGTGACCCAAAGAATAGAGCTATGCTCCCCGGCAACGACGCCAGAAAAAGGTCTTGATAACCCACAAGTATAGGGGATCGCAACAGTTTTTGAGGGTAGAGTATTCAACCCAAATTTATTCATTCGACACAAGGGGAGCCAAAGAATATTCTCAAGTATTAGCAGCTGTGTTGTCAATTCAACCACACCTGGAAACTTAGTATCTGCAGCAAAGTGTTTTAGTAGCAAAGTAATATGATACTGGTGGTAATGGTAACAAAAGTAAAGACAGTAAAAGTAATGTTTTTGGTATTTTGTAGTGATTGTAACAGTAGCAACGGAAAAGCGAATAAGTGTAAACCAGTATATGGAAAACTCGTAGGCATCGGATTAGCGATGGATAATTATGCTGGATGTGGTTCATCATGTAGCAGTCATAACATAGGGTGACACAGAACTAGCTCTAGTTCATCAATGTAATGTAGGCATGTATTCCGTATATAGTCATACGTGCTTATGGAAAAGAACTTGCATGACATCTTTTGTCCTACCCTCCCGTGGCAGCGGGGTCCTATTGGAAACTAAGGGATATTAAGGCCTCCTTTCAATAGAGAACCGGAACAAAGCATTAACACATAGTGAATACATGAACTCCTCAAACTATGATCATCATCGGGAGTGGTCCCAATTATTGTCACTTCAGGGTTGCCGGATCATAACACATAGTAGGTGACTATAGACTTGCAAGATAGGATCTAGAACACACATATATTCATGAAAACATAATAGGTTCAGATCTGAAATCATGGCACTCGGGCCCTAGTGACAAGCATTAAGCATAGCAAAGTCATAGCAACATCAATCTCAGAACATAATGGATACTAGGGATCAAACCCTAACAAAACTAACTCGATTACATGATAAATCTCATCCAACCCATCACCGTCCAGCAAGCCTACGATGCAATTACTCACGCACGGCGGTGAGCACCATGAAAATTGGTGATGGAGGATGGTTGATGATGACGACGGCGACGAATCCCCCTCTCCGGAGCCCCGAATGGACTCCAGATCAGCCCTCCCGAGAGAGATTAGGGCTTGGCGGCGGCTCCGTATCGTAAAATGCGATGATTTCTTCTCTCTGATTTTTTTCTCCCCGAAAGCCAATATATGGAGTTGGAGTTGGCATCGGAGGGCCACCAGTGGGCCCACGAGGTAGGGGCGCGCGCCCAGGGGGGGTGCCCCCACCCTCGTGAGCAGGGTGTGGGCCCCCTGGTCTTCATCTTTTGCGAGGATTTTTCTTTATTTTTTCTAAGGTGTTCCGTGGAGTTTAGGGACATTCCGAGAATTTTTATTTTCTTCACAAAAAACAACACCATGGCAGTTCTGCTGAAAATAGCGTCAGTCCGGGTTAGTTCCATTCAAATCATACAAGTTAGAGTCCAAAACAAGGGCAAAAGTGTTTGGAAAAGTAGATACGACAGAGACGTATCACTTGTCAGGATGCCTCAAGATAATACTATATTGTGTGACTTTTCCAATACCAACAATAATGATTTCTTGAGCACTCCTATTGCTCCTCTTAATGATGCCAAATCTTGTGAAATCAATGCTGGTTTGTTGAATCTTGTTATGAAAGATCAATTCTCCGACCTTCCTAGTGAAGATGCCGCTACTCATCTAAACAACTTTGTTGATTTGTGTGATATCCAAAAGAAGAAAGACACGGATAATGATATTGTTAAATTGAAGTTATTTTCATTTTCACTTAGAGATCGTGCTAAAACTTGGTTTTCGTCTTTGCCTAAAAATAGTATTGATTCATGGAATAAGTGCAAAGATGCTTTTATCTCTAAGTATTTTCCTCCCACTAAGATCATCTCTCTTAGAAACGATATTATAAATTTTAAGCAACTAGATCATGAGCATGTTGCCCAATCTTGGGAGAGAATGAAATTAATGATTCGCAATTGGCCTACAAATGGTTTGAATTTATGGATGATCATACAACAATTTTATGCCAAATTGAATTTTGCTTCTAGAAATCTTTTAGATTCGGCCTCGGGAGGCACTTTTATGGAAATCACTTTAGGAGAAGCTACTAAACTCCTAGATAATATTATGGTTAATTTTTCTCAATGGCACACCGAAAGCTCTACTAGTAAGAAAGTTCATGCGATAGAAGAAATTAACGTTTTGAGTGAAAAGATGGATGAACTTATGAAATTGTTTGCTAATAAGAGTGCTCCTATTGATCCCAATGATATGCCTTTGTCTACTTTGATTGAGAATAATAATGAATCTATGGATGTGAATTTTGTTGGTAGGAATAATTTTGGTAACAACGAGTACAGAGGAAACTTTAATCCTAGGCCGTTTCCTATTAATTCCTCTAATAATTATGGTAATTCCTACAACAACTCTTATGGAAATTTTAATTAGATGCCCTCTGATTTTGAGAATAGTGTTAAAGAATTTATGATCTCTCAAAAGAATTTCAATGCTTTGCTTGAAGAAAAATTTCTTAAAGTTGATGAATTGGCTAGGAACATTGATAGAATTTCTCTTGATGTTGATTCTTTGAAACTTAGATCTATTCCACCTAAGCATGATATCAATGAGTCTCTCAAAGCCATGAGAATTTCCATTGATGAGTGCAAAGAAAGAACCGCTAGGATGCGTGCTAAGAAAGATTGCTTTGTAAAAGCGTGTTCTTCTAGTTTCCATGAAAATAACGATGAAGATCTAAAAGTGATTGATGTGTCCCCTATTAAATCTTTGTTTTGTAATATGAATCTTGATAATGGTGGGACTGGAGATGAGTCAACTTTAGTTAAAAGGCATCCCAATAATTCGGAGTTTTTAGATCTTGATGCTAAATTTGGTAAAAGTGGGATTGGAGAGGTCAAAACTTTACATAGCAATGAGGCCACTATTTTGGATTTCAAGGAATTTAATTATGATAATTGTTCTTTAGTAGATTGTATTTCCTTGTTGCAATCCGTGTTGAATTCTCCTCATGCTTATAGTCAAAATAAATCTTTTACCAAACATATTGTTGATGCCTTGATGCAATCTTATGAGGAAAAACTTGAATTGGAAGTTTCTATACCTAGAAAACTTTATGATGAGTGGGAACCTACTATAAAAATTAAAATTAAAGATCATGAATTCTATGCTTTGTGTGATTTGGGTGCTAGTGTTTCCACGATTCCAAAAACTTTATGTGATGTGCTAGGTTTTCGTGATTTTGATGATTGCTCTTTAAACTTGCACCTTGCGGATTCCACTATTAAGAAACCTATGGGAAGGATTAATGATGTTCTTATTGTTGCAAATAGGAATTATGTGCCCGTAGATTTCATCGTTCTTGATATAGATTGCATTTTTTCATGTCCTATTATTCTTGGTAGACCTTTCCTTAGAACGATTGGTGCAATTATTGATATGAAGGAAGGAAATATTAGATTCCAATTTCCATTAAGGAAAGGCATGGAACACTCTCCTAGAAAGAAAATCAAATTACCTTATGAATCTATTATGAGAGCCACTTATGAATTGAATACCAAAGATGACAATACTTAGATCTATTCTCGCTTTTATGCCTAGCTAGGGGCGTTAAACGAAAGCGCTTGTTGGGAGGCAACCCAATTTTATTTTTGTTCTTTGATTTTTTGCTTATGTTTTGTAATAAATAAATCATATTGCCTCTGTTTATATGTTGCTTTATGTTTTAATTAGTGTTTGTGCCAAGTAGAACCTATAGGATCATCTTGGGTGATAGTTAATTTGATTCTGCTGAAAACCAGAAACTTTTGCGTGCACGAGAATAATTTTAATAAATCACAGAAACGTGATTTTGAGTTGATTCTTTTTTCAGTAGATCAATAGACAAATGGCCTAGGACTTCCTATTTTGGCAGGAGTTTTAGAGTTCCAGAAGTATTATAAAGTTATAGATTTCTACAGACTGTTTTGTTTTTGACAGATTCTGTCTTTCGTGTGCTGTTTGCTTATTTTGATGCATCTATGGCTAGTATCGGGGGGTATGAACCATAGAGAAGTTGGAATACAGTAGGTTTAACACCAATATAAATAAAGAATGAGTTAATTACAGTACCTTATGTGGTGGTTTTTCTTTCTTGCACTAACGGAGCTCATGAGATTTCCTGTTGAGTTTTGTGTTGTGAAGTTTTCAAGTTTTGGGTAAAGATTTGATGGACTATGGAATAAGGAGTGGCAAGATCCTAAGCTTGGGGATGCCCATGGAACCCCAATATAATCCAAGGACAACCAAAAGTCTAAGATTGGGGATGCCCCGGAAGGCATCCCCTCTTTCGTCTTCGTCTATCGGTAACTTTACTTGGAGCTATATTTTTATTCGCCGCATGATATGTGTCTTGCTTGGAGCGTCTTGTATGATATGAGTCTTTGATTTTTAGTTTACCACAATAATCCTTGATGTACACACCTTTTGGGAGAGACAACATGATTTGGAATTTACTAGAACACTCTATGTGCTTCAATTATATCTTTTGTGCTAGACAATTTTGCTCTAGTACTTTACTTATATCTTTTTAGAGCACGGCGGTGGCTTAATTTTGTAGAAATTATTGATCTCTCATGATTCACTTATATTATTTTGATAGTCTTTTAGAACAGCATAGTATTTGCTATGGTTATAAAATTGTTCCTAGAATGATGGGCATCCAAGTTGGGTATAATAAAAACTATCATAGAAAGTGAATTGGATGCTATGAGAAATTTGATGCTTGATAATTGTTTTGAGATATAGAGGTGGTAATGTTAGAGTAATGCTAGTTGGGTAATTGTGAATTTAAGGAATACTTGTGTCGAAGTTTGTGATTCACGTAGCATGCACGTATGGTGAACCGTTATGTGATGAAGTTGGAGCATGATTTATTTATTGATTGTCTTCCTTATGTGTGGAGGTCGGGATCGCACGATGGTTAACTGCTACCAACCCTTCTCCTAGGAGCATGCATTTAGTACTTTGTTTTGATTACTTGTAGATTTTTTCAATAAGTATATGAGTTCTTTATGACTAATGTTGAGTGCATGGATTATACGCACTCTCATCCTTCCACCATTGCTAGCCTCTCTTGTGCCGCGCAACTTTTGCCGGTACCAGACACCCACCATATACCTTCCTCAAAACATCCACCATACCTACCTATTATGTCATTTCCATAGCCATTACGAGATATATTGCCATGCAACTTTCCACCGTTCCATTTTTTATGACACGCTCCATCATTGTCATATTGCTTTTGCATGATCATGTAGTTGACATCGTATTTGTGGCAAAGCCACCTTGATAATTCTTTCATACATGTCACTCTTGATTCATTGCATATCCCGGTACACCGCCGGAGGCATTCATATAGTCATATTTTGTTCTAAGTATCGAGTTGTAATTCTTGAGTTGTAAGTAAATAAAAGTGTGATGATCTTCATTATTAGAGCATTGTCCCAAGTGAGGAAAGGATGATGGAGACTATGATTGCCCCACAAGTCGGGATGAGACTCCGGACTTTATAAAAAAAAAGGCAGAGAAATGCCAAATAAAAAAGAAGAGAAAGGCCAAATAAAAAATTAGAGAAAAAGAGAGAAGGGACAATGTTACTATCCTTTTACCACACTTGTGCTTCAAAGTAGCACCATGATCTTCATGATAGAGAGTCTCCTATGTTGTCACTTTCATTTACTAGTGGTAATTTTTTATTATAGAACTTGGCTTGCATATTCCAATGATGGGCTTCCTCAAAATGCCCTAGGTCTTCATGAGCAAGCAAGTTGGATGCACACCCACTTAGTTTCTTTTTGAGCTTTCATACACTTATAGCTCTTGTGCATCCGTTGCATGGCAATCCCTACTCACTCACATTGATATCTATAAATGGACATCTTCATAGCCCGTTGATACGCCTAGTTGATGTGAGACTATCTTCTCCTTTTTTGTCTTCTCCACAACCACCATTCTATTCCACATAAAGTGCTATGTCCATGGCTCACGCTCATGTATTGCGTGAAGATTGAAAAAGTTTGAAAATACTAAAGTATGAAACAATTGCTTGGCTAAAACTGGGGTTGTGCATGATTTAAATATTTTGTGTAATGAAGATAGAGCATAGCCAGACTATATGATTTTTTAGGGATAGCTTTCTTTGGCCATGTTATTTTGAGAAGACATGATTACTTTGTTAGTATGCTTGAAGTATTATTACTCTTATGTCAATATGAACTTTTGTCTTGAATCATTTGGATCTGAACATTCATGCCACAATAAAGAAAATTACATTGAGAAATATGCTAGGTAGCATTCCACGTCAAAAATTATGTTTTTATCATTTACCTACTCGAGGACAAGCAGGAATTAAGTTCGGGGATGCTTGATGCGTCTCCAATGTATCTATAATTTTTTATTGTTCCATGCTATTATATTACCCATTTGGGATGTTTATGGGCTTTACTTTACACTTTTATATCATTTTGGGACTAACCTACTAACCGGAGGCCCAGCCCGAACTGCTGTTTTTTGCCTATTTCAGTGTTTCGAATAAAAGGAATATCAAACGGAATCCAAACGGGATGAAACCTTCGGGAGCGATCTTTTTGGAACAAATGCAAACCAGGAGACTTGGCGTGGACGTCAAGAAGTAAACGAGGCGACCACGAGGGTGCCCGGCGCGCCCTAGGGGGGTGGGCGTGCCCCCACCCTCATGGGCCCCTCGTGGCTCCACCAACCTACTTCTTCCTCCTATATATATCCACGTACCCCGAGAACATCCAAGATCACCATGAAAACCTAATTCCACCGCCGCAACCTTCTGTATCCGCGAGATCCCATCTTGGAGCCTTCGCCGGTGCTTCGCCGGAGGGGGAATCGACCATGGAGGGCTTCTACATAAACACCATAGCCTCTCCGATGAGTTGTGAGTAGTTTACCACAGACCTTCGGGTCCATAGTTATTAGCTAGATGAATTCTTCTCTTTCTTTGAATCTCGATACAAAGTTCTCCTCGATCTTCTTGGAGATCTATTCGATGTAACTCTTTTTGCGGTGTGTTTGTCGAGATCCGATGAATTGTGGGTTTATGATCAAGTTTATCTATGAGAAATATTTGAATCTCCTCTGAATTCTTTTATGTATGATTTGTTATCTTTGCTAGTCTCTTTGAATTATCAGTTTGGTTTGGCCTACTAGATTGATCTTTCTTGCAATGGGAGAAGTGCTTAACTTTGGGTTCAATCTTGCGGTGTCCTTTCCCAGTGACAGCACGGGCAGCAAGGCACGTATTGTATTGTTGCCATCGAGGATAAAAAGATGGGGTTTATATCATATTGCTTGAGTTTTTCCCTCTACATCATGTCATCTTTCTTAATGCGTTACTCTGTTCTTATGAACTTGTAGGACCTTGAAGTATGTCTAGAGGGGGGGTGATTAGACTACTTGACCAATAAAAACTTAACCTTTTCCCAAGTTTAGAGTTTGGCAGATTTTAGCTACTTTAGGACAAGTCAAGCAATCATCACACTTTTCAAGCAAGCATGCAAAGAGTATATAGGCAGCGGAAATTAAAGCATGCAACTTGCAAGAAAGTAAAGGGAAGGGTTTGGAGCATTCAAACGCAATTGGAGACACGGATGTTTTTGGCGTGGTTCCGATAGGTGGTGCAATCGTACATCCACGTTGATGGAGACTTCAACCCACGAAGGGTAACGGCTGCGCGAGTCCACGGAGGGCTCCACCCACGAAGGGTCCACGAAGAAGCAACCTTGTCTATCCCACCATGGTCATCGCCCATGAAGGACTTGCCTCACTAGCGGTAGATCTTCACGAAGTAGGCGATCTCCTTGCCCTTACAAACTCCTTGGTTCAACTCCACAATCTTGTCGGAGGCTCCCAAGTGACACCTAGCCAATCTAGGAGACACCACTCTCCAAGAAGTAACAAATGGTGCGTTGATGATGAACTCCTTGCTCTTGTGCTTCAAATGATAGTCTCCCCAACACTCAACTCTCTCTCATAGGTTTTGGATCTGGTGGAAAGAAGATTTGAGTGGAAACAACTTGGGGAAGGCTAGAGATCAAGATTCATATGGTAGGAATGGAATATCTTAGCCTCAACACATGAGTAGGTGGTTCTCTATCAGAAATGGTAAGTTGGAAGTGTAGGTTCGTTCTGATGGCTCTCTCCATGAATGAAGAGGAGGTGGAGGGGTATATATAGCCTCCACACAAAATCTAACCGTTACACACAATTTACCAAACTCGGTGGGACTGATTCAACAGACTCGGTCGGACCGATTTAGTAAACCTAGTGACCGTTAGTGATTTTGGTGGGACTGACATGCATCTCGGTGAGACCGATTCGGTTACGGTTAGGGCATAACGTAATCTCGGTAAGACCGATTACACAAACTCGGTGAGACCGATTTGGTAATAAGCTTTCCAGAGAGTCGGTCAGGTAAACTCGGTGGGACCGATTTGCTCTTTTCGGTGAGACCGAAATGTTACAAAAAGGAAACAGAGAGTTTACATTGCAATCTCGGTGGGACAGATCGCTCACTTCGGTTAGACCAAAACGTTACGAAGGGAAACAGAGAGATTACAACCCCATCTCGGTGAGACCGAGATCCCTATCGGTAAGACCGATTTGCTTAGGGTTTGTGGCAGTGGCTATGACTTTTGGAATCGGTGGCGCCGAATAGGAAGAATCAGTGTGACCGATTTTTGCTTTGGGTTTAGGTCATTTGTGGATGTGGGAAAGTAGCTGAGGGTTTTGGAGCATATCACAAAGCACATGAAGCAAGAGGCTCATTAACAACACCTCATCCCTCCTTGATAGTATTGGCTTTTCCTATAGACTCAATGTGATATTGGATCACTAAAATATAAAATGAAGAGTCTTGAGCTTTTGAGCTTGAGGCAATCCTTTGTCCTTAGTATTTTGAGGGATCCACTTTCATCATCCATGCCATGCCATTCATTGAGCTTTCCTGAAATAATAGTCTTGGAATAGCATTAGCTCAATGAGCTATATGTTGTTATGAATTACCAAAACCACCTAGGGATAGTTGCACTTTCAATCTCCCCCTTTTTGGTAATTGATGACAACATATAGATCAAAGCTTCGACAAATAATAATAAGATTGAATAACATCGTCGCTTTGAGAAGTATGTGATAAGCAAGAGCTCCCCTAAATTTGTGCATAGTTTAAAATTTGTTTTGGGCTGCAAATGCACAATGAATTAGGCTCATGGGTTACTCTTCCATGTCACATACATCTTGGTGGAGCGCTCAAAATAATAAACATTGAATACATGCACTCATCACCAAGCAAAGTGAATGATCACATAAGATAGATCGGATAATATCATCAAACATGCATAAGTGTAGCTTATGATCAAACCCATGATCATCAATGTCTCACAAGCATAGTATCTCAAATGATCAAAAGCAAACAAGTTTTAAACCACCAAATAAAGCAAGAGAGAACAAAAGCAACACTCTCTCTCTCGAAGCCTATGATCTATACATTTTTCTCCCCCTTTGGCAACAAGTTACCAAAAAGTTCATAGAAAATGCATAGTGCTAGATCGACTCTCAGGCTTGATCTTCTGGAGGTGGTGTCCGGATAACTCCAAGGACGAAGGCTTCAGTTGAAGTAGAGGGTGCTGGAGTGGATGCTGGAGCTGGTTGCACTGGAGCTGAAGGGGCAGTAGCTGGTGCTGAAGTTGTTGCAGTAGTCTCTGTCACTGGCACTGCAACTACCTCTGGGCTCTGGGCACTCTGGCAAACACATTTGTGGTAGTCTTGCCCTGCCTCTCATGCATATCATCCTGTAGCTGCTCTACAACCGACTGAATCTCAGTTACTTTGACATCAAGGTCATGGAATTTGAGTTCCATGATTCTCTCCAGGCTCTCCTGATTCTGAGTGAGGGTGGCCAGTCCCTTCTCAATCCTCAGTGTAGATGCTATCAAGCAACCAAGCTGCTCCTGCTTGCTCTTCAAGAAATATTCAGATGCCTCCTCTTGAGTTGGCATCCTTGCAGCCTTATCCTTCTTATCTTGAGCTTGAACTGATGTTGGATCATTTTCATTCATGACAACCTCATTGTCCTCAAAGTCTGGATAAAGTGGAAAGTGTTCCTTATCCAATTGATATTTCCCTGTGCCCATCTTTGAGTTGATCAATTCCTGAATCTGAGGGGCATATCCACAGCTCCTCTTCTGATCTGCTGCAGTCCTCTTAATGGTTTCAATCATCAGGCTCATGACTTTGAACTTTTGTGGCACATCAAACACATGCAACATGTTGATGGCATGCCCTTTGATCATGTTATGGTCACCAGACTTGGGCAACAAAGTATGCCTCAGAATCCAATTAATGGTTGGCAGCCCTGACAGCAGAAAATGAACTGATCCAAACTTGTGAGTCTCTACTGCCTTGTCTGGGATTTCCTTGTACATGTGAGCCATGGAATTGTGATCCATCTTCTTCTTTGCATAAATGTCCAGGTCATCCTCACTGTCCTTTGGGGCATTTATCAGACTTGCCCATTCTTCAACAGTTGACTGGTACCTTGTACCTTCAGACATCCAAACAATTCTTCCATCTGGGTAAAAATGTGCTGTGGAGTAGAATTGCATGATAAGCTCATCATTCCAGTGAGTGAACTTTTGTCCAACAAAATCAGCAACTCCACAAGCAACAAAGCTTTCTTGCACTCCTGGATAGTGCTCTTCATTGTCCTTGATGTAGGTCCAGTCGACCCACCTCATGTCACAAACTATGGGCTTCTTGTCCAACAGAATTGTCTCATAGAAGTCCTGCTGTTCCTTTGTATGGAACCTGTAGTCAACAGTAGTTCTTCTCCTTGAAGCATATGGATCTTCCATCCTCCACAGCCTTAGCCCTGAGTCCTTCCTGATCCTCATGTCCTCAGCCACAGGATGGGCATCATTGTGGTCTGGTATCTTGGGCTTGAGCTTTCTTAGGATCTGTCCTTCTTCATCTTCTTCTTCAGCAACATTTGGCACTGGGGCCTTGTTCTTCTCAGCAGCTGGAATACTCCTAGTATTCCTCTTTGGTTCTTGCTTGGCCTTGGAGGCAGCTTTGGGTGCTTCCTTGGGCTTAGATGTTGTAGCCCCTGATCTTATAGCATCACCCATAAGCTTAGGTGCCTTAGGTGCTGGTGCAGCAACCTCTTCCTCTTCTTCAGAATCTCTTCTCATAGAGGGCTTTCCAAGGACCTTGGCAGTTGTGGTTCTTGCTCTCTTCTTTTTCTTGTCCTGAGCACCTTCATCCTCTGACTCTATGGTGAACTTCATAGTCTCTCCAGTTGGGACTTTCTTGGGTTTGGAAGAAGTGACTTTCTTCTCAGGTGCCTCTTTGGGTTCTGTCTGAGCTGGCACTTGAGTGGACTTTCTGGCTTTAGGCATTGGTGTCCTCTTGGCAGGAACTTTCTTCTTTAGTCCAGGCTTTGTGCTATGTGCAGAGCCATATTCCTTCTTGAGCACTACTTTCTTGGAAGTAGCCTCATCTTCTTCAGCTTTGTAGTCCTCATCCTCTGAGTCTGAAGTTCTTTTCCTCCTTTTCCTGGTAGCAGCCTTAGGCAGGTTGCTAGGAGTGCTTTTGCTCCCTTCATCTGTGGTTGAGGGACTAGTGCCCTCACTCAAGTCCATCTGTGCTTCTGACCTGTTCTGGCTGTCACTCTGGTCTGACATGCTGCAAAAAGCTGACTGCTGACCCTGTGAGGAGTTATAGATGAGATAAAGTGGATGAGCATCACAAAATGCAGAGATTTTTGCAAAAGAATGATTCAAAATTCAGTTTTAATTTTCCACAGAAAGCATTTCGGATCAACCGATTTTCAAACTCGGTGATACCGAAGCAGTTTTGGAACCTAAACTGATGATCTCGGTTGGACCGAGTCACAGTTCGGTGGCATCGAGACTGCTAGGGTTTCACAGAATCCTCAAATCGGTCGCACCGATTAGTAATTCTTGGTCAGACCGAGAGTCACTAGTGCAATGGCATAAGCCAAATCGGTTAGACCGAGTTTTTCAACTCGGTGGGTCCGAGATGGTTTCGGCGGAAACCTAACCCTAAAAATTTGAATCTAATCTAATCTACAGACTACTTTGGCTGGATAGAAGTGTTTCAATCGGGGCAAGATTCAATAAGAATACAATGTGCTAGGAATCAGACGTGGATAGCACAAAGATCAAGTCCATACCCTAACTTGGCGGTGGACTCGCTACGGCGACAACGGCGGGGGCGAAGTCCGTTGACGGCGGCGGAGACTAGCGACAAGAGGCTGCTGGCGATGAGGAGACGATCCGGAGACCTCCGATGGCAGAGCGAGCTATTGCACGGGCGAAGGGTTTCAGAGAAATTTCCAAAATTTTGCCCGTGACTATATATAGCCCGACCCTGTTGGTGTGACCGAGTGGAACAACTCAGTGGCACCGAGATGCATAACTGTGTACAGTTACAGCAAATCGGTGAGACCGAAAAGCTCAAATCAGTTGCACCGAGATTGAAAACTCAGATCAACTTAATGATCTCGGTAGGACCGAAATGGAGGAATCGGTCGGACGGAGAGTCACAAAGAGATTTTGGAAGTTTAAGTCTATGACGAATCGGGGACTCCGAGTGCTCCTCACACAGAGTGGTTCGAATCTGACTTGATCAAATTTTGTGATGTAGCATGAATAGAGTTTGAGACGAGAAAAACATAGATAGCTAAAGAAGGTTCTTAGGCATTCTTGTCCATCCACTTGGCAAAAAGAAAAGAACCCAAACAATCGAAACAACAAGTGGATGTCCTTGAATGAGTAAAATATGCATCAACATGCTCACACAATAAAATGGCAAATGAAATATGTGGCAAAGCATGCACAACCAATTCTAGCATCTATCAAACAATTGGCGATGACTAGGTCATCTATATATGAGTATATTGACTTAGGAGTCAAATGGGAACATTTGATCATAGGTCATACTCATCGTTTAAGCTCAAGTGGGGTTACCACTTTTACATAATGCATTGATATGTTCACATCATTAGAGTTGCTTTGACTCAATTCTTAGAGTTAAGCTCCCCCTAGATGTGAGATCCCCCCTTAGAGGGATGAACTAACCTCGGGTCTTGTCGATGATGACTTCATGTAGGTGTTGAAGATGTGGATGCTCAATGTTGATGTAGATCATTTGGAGCAATCCTTTGGAGTGTGTTGCACTTTCAACTTACCTACATGGGTTAGTCCCACAAGGAACAAACAAGAATATCCATAGACATAGAGTGATGCACACACAAGATGATGTCCATGAAATCATTAGGTTACCTTGTCCCTTGCCTTACCAACATGAGGGTTTGTGACTCCTTGAACTAGTGCAAGATGTGGAAGTTGATTGCACTCGTTCTTGCCATAATGATATTAGTGAAGAATGTTGGCGGAGTCACCCTCAAGAACTCTCTAGTTCTTCTTCTTCGGGATCCACATCATCTTGTTGGGAATCCTTGGAGTTGTAGTTGTACTTGATGAAGTAGAACTTGACGTAGTCTTGGGAACCCACTTGAACGAGGCTTTAGGTGCTTCTTCAAATGCATCAATTTCTTCTTGAAGTTTGTCCTTGCCTTTGTTCTTGTGGTCTTGTGGTGGAAGATCATCTTGAGTTTGTGGTCCCTTGAACGAAGTAGGATCATACTTCTCTTGTTGAGGAACAAACTTCGTCTTGGGGTATTGATCTTCTTCCCACTCAACTCCATTGGCATTGAACTTGCGTTCAAAACCAACACCTTGATTCTTCCGGTGCCTTCCTTTCTTGCGTACAATTTCCTCGAATTGCTTACTCCCGGAAAGGCTCTTGTAAACACCTTTCTCTATAATTCCCTTCAATAAGATATTTTCTTGCTCAAGTGTAACTTGGCTAAGAGAATCATTAGTGAAATCAAGAGAACTACTAGAAGCAACAATATTGGATTTGACATTATTATTGTTACTACTAGAGGAAGTATCTTTCTTGTACTTGTTACTAGACTTGACTTGAGGCATGTAAGTAGATAAGAGTAAACGCTTGGCAATGTAAGAAGAACTTTTCTTGCGGAGATCATCATTGATTGCTTTTAAGAACTCATGCTCTTGCTCAAGATTGAGCTTTTCAAAGTGTAACTTCTCATGAGCCCTTAAAAGTTCTCGATGATCTTCGAAGATAGTTTCATGAGCTAACTTAAGCGTGTTTAGTTCTTTAGTTAGAAGCTCAATCTTCTCCTTATCATTGTCATTTGTTTTATCTTGATTAGCATGATTAATTGACGTTTCATCATAGTATTCATCACTAGAGGTGTCAACAAGTAAATCATCATCCACAAGCAAGTCATCTTCATCACTATTGAAATCAACATACTCAGGATGTGTTACCTTTGGACCTTTGGCCATGAAGCATCTTCCAACACCTTCATTTGGTGAATCAAATATGTTGTAGGAGTTGGTTGACAAAGTGCTAGACCGGCAACACCTTCATCTTGAGTATATTCGGAGTCAGAGTGATAGCTTCTCTCAGAGTGATTGTCGGAGTCGGAGCCAGATACCCATTCACCAACATGAGCTTGATGTCTTTGTTTTGTGTAGCTCCTTGATGACTTGTCCTTCCTTTCCGAATCCTTGCTTCTCCATGAGGGTCTTCGTTCATAACGATCATCTCTACTCCTCCTCTCTCTTGGTGGTGATTCTTCTCTTTTGCTTCTTCTTCTTGGAGAATCTTCTCTTCTTTTGTAGGGTGCTGTACACTCATTGGAATAGTGTCCGGGTCTCCCACAATTGTAGCAATTGCGCTCTCGACTAGATCTTTTGTCATTGTAAGACCTTGACTTGGAGCTTATTTCTTTGCTTCTACTCTTGTAGAATTTGTTGAAGTTCTTCACAATTAATCTCAATTCTTCATTGAAGGTTTGTTTCTCACTTGATGATGTGGGGGCTTCACTTGAGGCTTTGTAAGCACCACTTGACTTGTTGTGAAGTTCCTCCTTATCCTTGAGTGACATATCATGAGCAACAATTCTTCCAATGACTTCCGTTGGCTTGAGATCTTTGTGGTTTGGCATCATTTGGATCAACGTGCACACAGTATCATACTTTCCATCCAATGCTCTTAGGATCTTCTTGATGATGAATTTGTCGGTCATCTCTTCACTCCCTAAGCCGGCAATCTCATTTGTGATAAGAGCAAGCCTAGAGTACATTTCAACGACACCTTCACCATCCTTCATTTTGAACTTGTCAAGCTGACTTTGGAGCACATCCAACTTGGATTCCTTGATGGACTCGGTACCTTCATGCATATCAATCAAAGTATCCCAAATTTCCTTTGCATTCTCAAGACGACTGATTTTGTTGAATTCTTCGGGGCACAATCCGTTGAAGATGATATCGCAAGCTTGAGCGTTGTATTGCAGCATCTTCAATTCTTCCGCATTTGCTTCACGGTTCGGTTCTCTCCCATCGAAAAATTCACCTTGCAAGCCAATACAAATAATTGTCCAAACGGCGAGGTTATGTCTGAGAATATGCATTTTCATCTTATGCTTCCAACTAGCAAAATTAGTACCATCAAAGTAAGGACCTCTACAGTGATAATTTCCCTCGCTAGACACCATACTCTCCTAGGTTGTGAAACCAAGGCTATGACCACCAAAAGCTATGGAAATCAAAGCAAATGGAGACCAAAGCTCTGATACCACTTGTAGGACCTTGAAGTATGTCTAGAGGGGGGGGTGATTAGACTACTTGACCAATAAAAACTTAACCTTTTCCCAAGTTTAGAGTTTGGCAGATTTTAGCTACTTTAGGACAAGTCAAGCAATCATCACACTATTCAAGCAAGCATGCAAAGAGTATATAGGAAGCGGAAATTAAAGCATGCAACTTGCAAGAAAGTAAAGGGAAGGGTTTTGAGGATTCAAACGCAATTGGAGACTCAGATGTTTTTGGCATGGTTCCGATAGGTGGTGCTATCATACATCCACGTTGATGGAGACTTCAACCCATGAAGGGTAACGGCTGCGCGAGTCCACGGAGGGCTCCACCCACGAAGGGTCCACGAAGAAGCAACCTTGTCTATCGCACCATGGCCGTCGCCCACGAAGGACTTGCCTCACTAGCGGTAGATCTTCACGAAGTAGGCGATCTCCTTACCCTTACAAACTCCTTGGTTCAACTCCACAATCTTGTCGGAGGCTCCCAAGTGACACCTAGCCAATCTAGGAGACACCACTCTCCAAGAAGTAACAAATGGTGCGCTGATGATGAACTCCTTGCTCTTGTGCTTCAAATGATAGTCTTCCCAACACTCAACTCTCTCTCATAGGTTTTGGATCTGGTGGAAAGAAGATTTGAGTGAAAAGCAACTTGGGGAAGGCTAGAGATCAAGATTCATATGGTAGGAATGGAATATCTTGGCCTCAACACATGAGTAGGTGGTTCTCTCTCACAAATGGTAAGTTGGAAGTGTAGGTTCGTTCTGATGGCTCTCTCCATGAATGAAGAGGAGGTGGAGGGGTATATATAGCCTCCACACAAAATCTAACCGTTACACACAATTTACCAAACTCGGTGGGACTGATTTAACAGACTCGGTCGGACCGATTTAGTAAACCTAGTGACCGTTAGTGATTTTCGGTGGGACTGACATGCATCTCGGTGAGACCGATTCGGTTAGGGTTAGGGCATAACGTAATCTCGGTAAGACCGATTACACAAACTCGGTGAGACCGATTTGGTAATAAGCTTTCCAGAGAGTTGGTCAGGTAAACTCGGTGGGACCGATTTGCTCTTTTCGGTGAGACCAAAATGTTACAAAAAGGAAACAGAGAGTTTACATTGCAATCTCGGTGGGACCGATCACTCACTTCGGTTAGACCGAAACGTTACAAAGGGAAACAGAGAGATTACAACCCCATCTCGGTGAGACCGAGATCCCTATCGGTAAGACCAATTTGCTTAGGGTTTGTGGTAGTGGCTATGACTTTTGGAATCGGTGGCGCCGAATAGGAAGAATCGGTGTGACCGATTTTGGCTTTGGGTTTAGGTCATTTGTGGATGTGGGAAAGTAGCTGAGGGTTTTGGAGCATATCACAAAGCACATGAAGCAAGAGGCTCATTAACAACACCTCATCCCTCCTTGATAGTATTGGCTTTTCCTATAGACTCAATGTGATCTTGGATCACTAAAATATAAAATGAAGAGTCTTGAGCTTTTGAGCTTGAGCCAATCCTTTGTCCTTAGTATTTTGAGGGATCCACTTTCATCATCCATGCCATGCCATTCATTGAGATTTCCTGAAATAATAGTCTTGGAATAGCATTAGCTCAATGAGTTATATGTTGTTATGAATTACCAAAACCAGCTAGGGATAGTTGCACTTTCAGAACTTAATGCTCTAGATGCATGCTGGATAGCGGTCGATGTGTGGAGTAATAGTAGTAGATGCAGGCAGGAGTCGGTCTACTTGTCACGGACGTGATGCCTATATACATGATCATGCCTAGATATTCTCATAACTATGCACTTTTCTATCAATTGCTCGACAGTAATTTGTTCACCCACCGTAATACTTATGCTATCTTGAGAGAAGCCACTAGTGAAACCTATGGCCCCCGGGTCTATCTTTTGTCATATAAGTTTCCAATCTACTTTATTTTGCAATCTTTACTTTTCAATCTATATCATAAAAATACCAAAAATATTTATCTTATCTTATTATCTCTATCAGATCTCACTTTCTCAAGTTGCCGTGAAGGGATTAACAACCCCTTTATCGTGTTGGTTGCGAGGTTCTTGTTTGTTTGTGTAGGTAAGAGGGACTTCTGAGGAGCCTCCTACTGGATTGATACCTTGGTTCTCAAAAACTGAGGGAAATACTTACGCTACTTTGCTGCATCACCCTTTCCTCTTCAAGGGAAAACCAACACAGTGCTCAAGATGTAGCACATCTAAGTCGGTTAATCTCCATCGGAACATTGTCATACCTGAAATTGAAGGTTTGCATTATATTTATTTCTACTGCTCCATGTGCATTACAGATTTCCTACAATGTAACTTTTACAGCACAAACTAAACAAAAAAATGTTCTCATTACTGTAGCATGGAAGTAGATTGGGCATATTGGGTTAAGACAACAAATGTATGAATAATTGCCACAATATAGTTGCAATCAACTGTTGACTTACCCCAACCTATCGACAAATGGCTTAATATACATTATTGTTTTCTCTTTGATCCTTGGAAGTACATTATCAATGTAAAACTGTGCAGATGCATACTTTGGGATGTTCTTCACAGTGTGCCTGTCATTGACCACATTGCAATACTGTTATATGTAGACAATGTACTCATTTGATCCCTAACACCCGCCATAAGCAGAACAAATATTTACATTGAGACAAGTAAGAAACCAAGAAGACAGGTTTACCATAGTGAACATAAGACAAGGTGAGACTATACTGAAAAACGCTTTCGCCCCACTTTATAAATAAAGCAACCACCGAGCACAAAGTCAACAAGGTACCAACCGAACAACACACACACACACACACACACACACACACACACACACATAACGCCACCGCAGGCAAGGTCCAACAAACAGGCACACAAACACTGCACGAGTGTCGGTGTCAAAACCGGCAGATCTTGGGTAGGGGGTCCCGAACTGTGCGTCTAAGGTCGATGGTAACAGGAGATGAGGGACACGATGTTTACCCAGGTTTGGGCCCTCTCTATGGAGGTAATACCCTACTTCCTACTTGATTGATCTTGATGAATACGAGTATTACAAGAGTTGATCTACCACGAGATCGTAATGGCTAAAACCCTAGAAGTTTAGCCTATGAGATTATGATTGTTTTCTATGGACTAAACCCTCCGGTTTATATAGACACTGGAGGGGGCTAGGGTTGTACAAAGTCAATTACAGCGGAAGGAATCTACATATCCAAATCGCCAAGCTTGCCTTCCACGCAAAGGAGAGTCCCATCCGGACACGGGAAGAAGTCTTCTGTCTTGTATCTTCATAGTCAACAGTCCAGCCAAAGTATATAGTCCGGCTATCCGAGGACCCCCTAATCCAGGACTCCCTTAGTAGCCCCCGAACTAGGCTTCAATGACGAGGTGTCTGGCGCGCAGATTGTCTTCGACATTGCAAGATGGGTTCCTTCTCCGATTACTACACAGTCCCTAACTTAAAGAGCAGTATCCGGCTTTTCATTTAATGTCGCGCTCATCAGCTTCAGCACCTTCATGATTTCAGCTTCCACGTGTCGAGCGAATATGAGAGGTCGGGGCACTTTTTCACATACCACCCTTACCATGTGAGAAAATTGTCTATTTAAAGAGACGGGGATCTTCAGATTTAATCCACACCATCTCCCCCAAACGAGGAATCCTCGGAGCTTGCCCGCAGAAACCACCCCAACATGGCTAGCACTCCCAGCTCTTCCTCCCACCCCCACGGCCCCAAAAAGGGCGATTGGGAAAAGTACTCCATATCCCACAACCAACTGGTGAAGTTGCAGACACAAAGATTTCTTCCCCCCGCAGATCTAGTCCCTGTTCGAGCCGGATTGGCTTCCTTCGACGATGTGGAGCAGGCGGAGAATTTCCCCAACCCATCCAGGGGGAACGAGTATGCTTTGTTCCCTACTTGTTGAGAGGTGTCGGATTTCCAATCCATCCATTCCTCCGAGGTCTACTAGAGTATTATGGCCTCCAACTGCACAATTTCACTCCTGCCTCCATCCTGCATATTGCGGGTTACGTTGCTCTTTGCGAGCTATTCCTAGGCTGCGAGGCCCATTTTGAGTTATGGAAGAAGCTATTCTGCCTCGTCCCTCGTAATCAAGAGGGGTCAATATTTCAAGTGGGCGCCGCCGAAATATGGCATATCGCCAGGACCGGATATCTGCCCGGCACGCCGAAGAAGGCATCCGAAGAATGGCCTTCCGAATGGTTTTATATTGAGGATGTCTCCCTTCCCGACCCAGTCCGAATGGGTCTTCCTGAATTTTCAAGTGCTCCATTGAAGAAACACCTCAGCTGGCGTCCCCGGAGCCCCAGGGAGGGAGATAGCACGGAAGTCCATCAATTGATGAGCAAGATAAAGACGCTGGCCCAGTCCGGACAGTCAATAGTGAAGGTTATGGCGATATCCATAATGCGGGGGGTTCAGCCACTCCAATACCGAGGGCGTCCTATGTGGCACTTCAATGGAGAAGATGATGCCACCCGCTGCGGTCGGAAGGGTCCTGACACCCCCATCGCTTTGAGGAAAATGCTGTCCGGATTATACAAAGGGGAGAAAGAAGAGTTCATCCGCATTAACCCCAAAGATGGATTTTCCATGTACAACCCTCCCATCTGGGTGAGTTTCCATCCCATTACTCAATTTACTCCCTGAGTCAGTTTCCACAAATATTAATCCGTCCATTAAAAAAAGGAATGGCGAAAGATCACCAAGGAGTTCCACTATCCTGCACCACAGTTAGAGGACCACAACCGGGCCCTTGACCCGGGATTCACAGAAGATCCAGATATATTCGTGGAGCTCAGGGACGGAGTGTTCTACCATACGAGCCATGATGGCACAGAAGTGGCCATCACCGCTGACTATCCCAGCCTTCTCCCTGCCTCGCATGTAAGTAGTCAGGAGACTTATCCTTCAAAAGAATTTCCTCCCTCCGCCTCACCCACCGCACTATCTTATGCTCTAAAGGGGAGGCGATTGGCACGCCACGCTGCACCTGAGGCGACTCGCAAGGAGACTGCACCTACGCCGGGCGGGCCTTCGAAGAGGAAGGCAAATAGAAGTACGACCAAGCCTTCATCAAAGAGGTATGGTTTTAAACATGCTCGTATGACGCTATCCATTGTGTCTTATCAGGAAAAACATTCGCCGGAATATGTCCGGGGATCCCGCCGGTCATGCCTCCACTAGCCAGATTTCGGACCCTGTCTCAAGGACTGAGGCTAACGTGGAAGTGACACCAGATTGTCCTTCTGCAGAGGATTCGGATAAAGTATCCGTCACAAATTCGGAAGTGGAAAGTGCCATGAATCATCGGCGCCGACGGGCGCTCTTCGCGACCCCGGTTTTTCAGAAGAGGCTTTCAACGCCTTCAACTCGGGTGATGCATACATCCGAGCTGCTCGAGATGGGCTTACCAGAGCCATAAACCAGTATTTGTAAGATATGCGGGTAAGTACACATTTGTGTAAATTTGATAATCATATACCAGTAGCCCCCGAGACTTGAAACAGTTGGTACAACTGATTTAAGGATCATTGTATGACCAGGTGCTCACAGAGAAGAACAACCTATTGTCTCAAGAGCTGGAAAAGTGTCAGGCCCAGCTAACTGCTGCTACCGTCAAACTGGAGAAATCCAAGAAGGCAGCGTCTGGTAATGTTCCCCTCTATCGAGAAAACATAATCATATACCAGGGTTATTAATACAGGTGCAAATCTTATGACAGAGTCATCAGATCATCTGGAAGAGGCACCAGAAGTCGCACAAGCGGAAGGTACATAAGCCCAAAGGCAACTGGCCGCGGGCGAATGTATATTGACACGGGTCAGGAATGAGAAGAACAAACTCGAAGATTCCCACACCAAGCTGGGCGGAGAGCTTAAAGATGTGTGTGCCCAGCTGGCTAACTCCGTGAAGGAGAATAATAAGCTGCGAGGCGACATATTTAGTATGTTGGTAAAATTACCCCTGCGTAATTCAGCTAGGGAAGGAATTGACAGAATTATATCTGTAGGTATGCTGACGGGCCGTCTCGAAGAGGAGGTGTCCGGATCTTCGAGCGATCTGCTATAGGAGCTGTCGTAAGTGCACGAGCGAGTTCAGCAGGCGATGCGGAGTATTGCCAAGGCCTTGTGGCCATCCGACTCCCCTCCAGGAAGTATGGAGGAGCTAGTACAGCTATTGAAAGGAGCATGGCGGCGCTTCTGATTATGGAAGATATCGGCCTGCCGGGAAGGTGCGCGAGAGACCTAGGCCATGGTGAAAACACGGTATACCAAGCTCGATCCGAATCACATGGCCCGGGTCGGACCTTTTGGGTCAAATGGAGTAGAAATCCCCGTTAGTTTGGTAAATGACCAGGTAAAAGTAGCCGCCAAATATTCCCAACAGGATTGTAGGCTAGATAGCCTGTTAGCTGGCGTAGAGGAAGAAGTTTTTGAGTCTAAGTGACTATGTACTTCAATTGACAAATTATGTCTCTAGATGAATTGTAAAACGATTGTCATGGTGGACCTTTTCGCTTCGACCTCTGGACCCGAAGGTGCGGAGTGCTTCCGAATACCCGCTCAGTAATGTAGACCGGGGTATGCATGGAAACCAGGCGTAGGGGTCATAGTTGCTTGAACAGACAAGTTTCTGGCTAGTTATGTTATATTACAATTTGATCGTAAGAAACATCTTCCAGAGAGAATAGTTCCGTTAAGGGTTCCTTTCGCTGGGTCAGCATGCGTTAACGTGCATGTCCGAACTGTGTTTGAAAAAACCACAGCATACATAACATCTGGGGGTTCATTATGTGACAAGTAAAAACATCTTTAGTACGCCGACCGAATATTCCCTTAAGAACGCTAGCTTTCGGCTTCACCCAGTCTGAGGTACACATCTGGATGACCCGGCAGTAACAATCGCAGAGGTGCTCCCTTTATGCCCTACCCGAACTAACTGGAATATAGGGCATAAGCACAGGAGCCAGGCAACCCAGCTTGGCCAAAACTTAAGTCATATCGATGCATATAATGGCGAAGAAAAGGTACACATATGTGGTGAGCTTGATTCTCGGAATATAATAATAATAAGCTTCTGTACGAGAAGCCCCCAGGTATAATTGACATACATATTTTAGAATGTGTGTGTCGTAGTTGTGCGTTTTAGCCGCATGAGAGCTTTATGGCTTAAATAAAGAAATGTGAAAAGAGAGGAGAATTAATAATGGAAACAAAAAGGGAAAAAGGAGACGAACGAAGAGTCCGGCGCTAGGCATAGAATCTTCGGAGTCTGGCCGCGTTCCATGGGTTCGGCTCTAGGCGGTTGTCTGATGCATCATGCAGGCGGTACGCTCCTCCGGTGAGAACTCCGTCAATGATGAAGGGACCCTCCCACTTGGGCTTGCGTTTCTCCCTTTTCTTCTCTGACAAGCGTAGAACAAGTTCACGAACATTATAAGTCTTGGCCCGTACTTCTCTGCTTTGATACCTGCGGGCCTGTTGTTGATAAAATGCGGAACAGGCTTTTGCAACGTCGCACTCCTCTTCCAGGGCATCTAGGCTGTCCTGCAGATCAAGCTCGGCCTCTCTCTCTTCATACATGCGCACTCGAGGTGAGTCATGAATAATGTCGGAGGGTAACACAGCCTCTGCGCCGTACACCATGAAAAAAGGTGTATATTCGGTAGAACGATTGGGCGTGATCCGCAACCCCCAGAGTACAGAGTCGAGCTCCTCGACACAGTTCTTGTCTAATTCTTTAAAAGACCGCACTAGTCTGGGTTTAATGCCGCTCATAATAAGACCATTGGCTTGTTCAACTTGACTGTTGGTTTGTGGGTGATAGACGGAGGCGTAATCGAGCTTAATGCCCAGATTAGCACACCATGTTTTTACCTCATCGGCTGTGAAATTGGAGCCGTTGTCGGTGATGATGCTGTGTGGAACACCGTAGCGGTGCACAACACCAGATATAAAGTCTATCACTGGTCCGGCTTCGGCCATTTTAACTGGTTTGGCTTCTATCCACTTAGTGAATTTAGCCACCATGAGGAACAAATATTTTTTTCTTATGGCTTCCTCCTTAAAGGGGTCCGACCATATCATACCCCCAGACCGCAAAAGGCCAAGTGATGGGGACTGTTTGTAGAGAGGTGGGTGGCATATGGCTTTGGTTGGCGAAAAACTGGCATCCGACGCAATGTTGGACAAGGTCATGTGTGTCTGCTCGGGCCGTCAGCCAATAGAAACCGGTACGGAAGGCCTTGCTTACAAGGGCCCGAGCCGCGGCGTGGTGACCGCTGAGACCGGCATGAATTTCAGCCAAGAGCTGCCGCCCTTCTTCCTCAGAGATACATCTTTGAAGTACTCCGGTAGCGCTTTTCTTGTAGTGAACCTTGTAGGCTTTAGAGCGCCGCACAATGCAGCGCGCCTCATTATGATTCTCAGGGAGTTCTTGCCTATTAAGGTAGGCCAAGAAGGGTTCGGTCCATGGGGCAATGACTGCCATGATGAGATGGGCCGACGGTGTAATTTCGGTGGCTGAGCCCCCGGTGATGTCGGTGTGTTCGGAGTCTGGGGTTGTAGTCGGATCCGGATTGTTGTTGCCGCTCTCACCTTGCCACACCACAGATGGCTTGAAAAGCCTTTCCAGGAAGATATTAGGTGGGATGGGGTCGCGTTTGGCGCTGATGTGAGCAAGGACATCCGCCGCTTGATTACTTTCTCGAGCCACATGGTGAAACTCAAGCCCCTCGAACCGAGGTGACATCTTGAGGATGGCATTACGGTAAGCCATCATCTTTGGATCTTTGGCATCAAAGTCTCCATTTATTTGGGATATTGCAAGGTTTGAATCCCCACACACTTCTAGGCATTGTATGCCCATGGACACAGCCATCCGAAGACCATGCAATAAGGCCTCGTATTCGGCTGCATTGTTGGAGTCCGTTGATGACCCACAAGTATAGGGGATCTATCATAGTCCTTTCGATAAGTAAGAGTGTTGAACCCAACGAGGAGCAGAAGGAAATGACAAGCGGTTTTCAGTAAGGTATTCTCTGCAAGCACTGAAATTGTAAGTAATAGATAGTTTTGTGATAAGATAATTTGTAACCGGTAACAAGCAATGAAAGTAAATAAAGTGTAGCAAAGGACAAGCCTGGACAATTTCTTATAATGAGAAAAGCGCTCCCGAGGACACATGGGAATTATCGTCAAGCTAGTTTTCATCACGTTCATATGATTCGTGTTCGGTACTTTGATAATTTGATATGTGGGTGAACCGGTGCTTGGGTACTGCCCTTTCTTGGGCAAGCATCCCACTTATGATTAACCCCTATTGCAAGAATCTGCAACTACAAAAGAAGTATTAAGGTATACCTAACCATAGCATGAGACTAGTGGATCAAAATCAGCCCCTTACGAAGCAACACATAAACTAGGGTTTAAGATTCTGTCACTCTAGCAACCCATCATCTATGTCGGTGTTCTGGGAACGGGGTTCCCCAGACTTGCCTGCCAGCGGCCTGCGGCGTGGCTCAAGTGGTGGCCCGGTACGGCCCATCTTCATCAGCACAAGACTCAAGACCCTCGCGAGGGGCCAATCCTTGCGGGGCGGACGACACAAGGCTTCCTCAGGAACGGCCTAGCCAGGCAGGCTCGCGAGGAGGCGGAGAGATCAAGGCAGGCTACCTCGCGAGGTGCTCGTGACGCAAGCCATGACGATCGACACCAGGCGGGCGCCGGCCTGCGTAGTGTCCTTGTTTCCTCTTTGGTGCAAAGGGGCCAAGCACAGGCGTGGAGTACCAAGGCATCAAGCAAAGGTTGCCATTTCAGTGCAACGAGACCAAGACCAGCGGAGCGGCAGGATGGAGGTCACCGTGGAGCCTGAGACGGCGTCATCGCTAGTTCTTTTGGCAGCGGAAGACCAACTTTAGTTAGGATAACTTGTACTAAATGTCGGATTTCGGGTTCCGGCAGACCCTTGAGGTCCAAACACTGGGGTGCGCGTGGAGATTTCGCCCTCTACCTACCTGCTCCTCGCCGCCTCGCTAGGATTTAAACTACGGAAGGAACAACGCAAGAGACACAAAGTTTATACTGGTCCAGGCCACCATTGTGGTGTAATACCCTACTCCAGTGTGTGGTGTGGTGGATTGCCTCTTGGGCTGATGATGAACAATACAAGGGAGAACAGCCTCGCGAGGGTCTGTTCTTGGCTGGTGCGATGAACTACTAGGGGGAGTTCAGTTGCTCCCTCTATTGGTTTCCTGGCGAGGATCCTGTTCTTCCCTACCATGTGGTGGCTAGTCCTATTTATAGGCAAAGACCCTGGGCCTCCTCCCAAATATTGAGAGAGAAGGGCGCCAACATTTGGCCATTTTGAAGGGGAACATCTGGTACACTTATCCTGACTAAAGTTGGTCCTCGCCTGTCAAAGGCTCTGGCGGTGATGCCTGCTTGGGCTCCACAATGACTTCCTTCCTGCTGTTGGGCGGGTCTTGGTCTTGTTGCACCGAAATGGATGCCTTTGCTTGATGCTCTCGCCTGCGCTTGCTCCCTTTGCACCAAAGAGGAAAGGAGGACACTACATGGGCTGGCGCCCGACTGGCGCCCTTGGTCGTCATGGCTTGCGTCATGGGCACCTCGTGAGGTACCCCGCCTTGATCTCTCCGCCTCCTCGTGAGCCAGCCTGATGAGGCCGTGCCTGAGGAAGTCGTCCGCCCCATGAGGCTTGGCCCCTCGCGAGGGTCTTGAGCTTGTGTTGACGAAGGTGGGCCGTGCTGGGCCCCCTTTGAGCCACGCCGCAGGCCGCAGGCAGGCAAGTCTGGGGACCCCCGTTCCCAGAACACCGACAGCAGCCCCCGGGCCCAAGGCGCGCCCGGACTTGGCCGAGCAGAGAGGCGAAAGGGCAAGTGCGAAGCACCGCGGGCCCTAACAGCCTGCGGCCTTCGGCGCCTCGTGGCGGTTGATTGGACGTGGGCGTCTCCACTTCCCCACGACACCTCGGCAACTGCATGAATTGACAAGTCCCTGCATGCAAAGCGGGTCATGATTACCTGCGATCGTGGAGGTCGGCGGTTGGCCTCCTCTTGCTTTAAGTATGGCACGGCGCGTGCCCTTCCAGTCTATCCCCTCTTGCTTCTCCTTCTTCTTCATGGCTCCATCAAGGAAGTTCTCGGCCGCAGAGAAAGGAAAGGCCCGCCAGGTTGAGCCTGCCTCTCCCCCGCCCAAGCGCGGTCGAGGCCGCCCTTGCAAACACCCTGTGGCCTCCATGGCGACTCCCCACGGTCGCGGAGGTGACTTCCCGTGCGGTGACGGGCGGCTGGCCATGGCCGGGGGGCGTGCTTCGGCCGTGCGACCCCCTAGGCCGCGCTTTCACACTACGGAGGTGCTGCCGGAGTTCGTTGTGTGGTCGGCGGAGCCGACTAGCGCCCGACTTCAGCTCCCTCGCTTCCTCCTAGGTGAGCTCCCGGCTGGCGCCCCGGACGGCCTCTAGCTCCAGGCAGACGGCTGCTGCAGCCGGGCCTCATGGGCTCCGCTAGAGGTCTCCGCAGCCGGGAGCCTGGCCTTGACCCGCAGCTGGTAGACGTTTGCCCGCGCGCATGGCCTGAGCCATCGGTGCACCTTGCACTTCAAGTTCGACAGCGATACCACCCTCTACGTGAGGGTGTTTGGGAAAGATGGTCGCCGCGCAGGGTGCTGCCCTGAAGACGACGACCGCAGCCGGGGACCCAGCCCCGGCGAGGACGGAGAGGACAGTGCGTGCGTGGTTGGTGGCGCCCAGGGTTCCTCAAGCTTCACTGGTTCTTCTTCGAGCAGCAACTCTTCTAGCAGCAATCGCGGTTAGCCTCCACGCCGTCGTGCCTGCTTGGAGGGTGGTAGCGGGTCTGCCCGCCGCCGCGCCTCGGTGAAGCGCGAGAGGGAGTCCGCCTGAGCCCTGGAGGCGGCTCGAGTCTTCCTTGCGGGCTGGTGTCGGGCGAGCCGCGCCTGATTTGTTCTTTCTTTTCCTTTTTCCTGCGTAAAAAGACAGTAGCGTGGGGCCCCGTGGCGGCGTGTTTGGGTTACCGCTGTTAATCATCACACTATTTCCATTATTTTGGTATTGTGCCTTCCGGCCGCACGCCAGCGCGTAGGTAGTTCCCAGCCTTAGCCGTGGGGGCGACCGACCCAGGTCCTGCGTTCGTGTCGCGATGCCCGTGAGGCACGGACTGGAGGGGTGCTCCTGTAGTGGACCCGGGTTGAGAAACCTTGAACGATAAGGACAGAAACACTCACGAGGGCGCTCGGGCTGCCCCCTCGCGAGACCTTGAGCAAGAGAAATCGAGGCAAGAGGGTGAAAAGTCAAAGAGCCATAAGTCAAAGACGGCGACAGTTTCAATAAAACTTCAAATGAGAATGAACTAGCCAACTGCAGAAAGCAAACGAAAAAGCCGCGTCCGGCACCTAGTCTAGTCTTTGATGTCTTCTCACCAGCGCGGAGCTAAGTGCTACCACTGGGCGTGGGAGGGAGCCCCAGGGCCTGAGGCCGGCGCTCCTGGGACTCCGAGGCGTGTACAGCCGCAACTCATTATTACGTGAGAGTGTCACGGGCGGCGAGCTTCACAGGCATTGGCCTTCTTCACAGGCTCCGGGCCTTACTTGGGGGAAGCAAGCTTCACGGGCATTGGCCCTCTTCACAGGCTCCGGGCCTTTTCCAAAACGCGACAGCTTCACAGGCATTCGCCTTCTTCATAGGCTCTGGGCCTTTTCCAAAAAGATAATCTTCACAGGCATTCGCCTTCTTCACAGGCTTTGGGCCTTTTCCAAAAAGATAATCTTCACAGGCATTCGCCTTCTTCATAGGCTCCGGGCCTTTTCCCAAAAGATAACCTTCACAGGCATTCGCCTTCTTCATAGGCTTTGGGACTTTTCCAAAAAGATAATCTTCACAGGCATTCGCCTTCTTCACAGGCTCCGGGCCTTTTCCCAAAAGATAACCTTCACAGGCATTCGCCTTCTTCACAGGCTCTGGCCTTTTTAGGGGTAAAACCTTCGGAGGTGCTGGATGTTCCACGCATTCTGGACTGGCACCCCCTCCTGAGTCTCCAAGCGCGCGGAGCCGGGCCTGGAAACATGAACAACCTTGAACGGGCCCTCCCACATGGGAGAGAGCTTATGCAGTCCCTCCCTGGAGAGAACCCGCCTGAGCATGAGGTCCCCTACCTCAAGAGTTCTGGGGCGGATGTTGCGGCAGTGGTATCGCCACAGTGCTTGTTGGTATCTCGTCGCTCGCAACGCGGCTTCTCGGCGACGCTCCTCCCCCAGCACGAGGTCCATCCCCCGCATGGCGTCCTGCTGCACCTCGTCGAACGCCAGGACCCGTGCGGAACAACGTCTGACCTCGTGAGGGAGGACCGCTTCGGCAACATAGACCAGGAAGAACGGGGTCTCTCCAGTCGGCTTGGTTGCGGTCGTGCGGATGGACCACAACACGGATTGAAGCTCATCGTACCAACCTCTGCCGCAGGCTTCCAGCTTCTTCTTGAATGTTCTGGTCTTGAGGCCCCTCAGGACCTCCGCGTTGGCCCGCTCGGCCTGGCCGTTGCTTCGGGGGTGCGCCACCGAAGCGCAACATATCTGCGTTCCAAGGTTAGCACAGTATGTTTTGAAGAGGTTACTGGTGAACTGCGAACCGTTGTCGGCGATGATGCGGTTCGGCACCCCGAACCAGCTCACGATGCCCTTGATGAACTTGACCGCTGAACCTGCAGGGATGGTGCGGACGGCTTCCACTTTGGCCCACTTGGTGAACTTGTCCACGGCGACGTAGAGGTAGCGATAGCCCCCTGTCGCCCGAGGAAACGGGCCCAGGATATCCAGCCCCTAGACTGCGAATGGCCATGAGAGGGGTATAGTTTGCAGACCTCCTGCCGGCTGATGGATCTGCTTGGCATGGAATTGGCAGGCTTTGCAAGCCTTCAATAGTTCAACAGCGTCATTGAGTGCAGTAGGCCAATACAAGCCGCTGCGGAATGCCTTGCCCACGAGGGTCCGTGATGACGAGTGGTGCCCACAGTCTCCACCGTGTATATCCGCCAGCAGCTCTTTCCCTTGCTTCCTGGATATACAGCGTAGGGACACATCATTTGGTCGTTTCCGGTAGAGTTTTCCATCCCTGATGCAGTACGTTATGGCTTGCCGCGCCACACGCTCCGCTTCCTCCTCCTTCTCCGGTAGGGTCCCTTGCGTTAAGTAACTCCGAAGCTCTGTGATCCAGCACCCCTCCCGAGGCTCCATCGTCAGGAGCAGGCGCGCTCCTGAGGCTGGGCCACAGACCGGGGCTCCCGAGGTGGGTGGCTGGGGGAGCTCCTCCCGAGGCTGCGCCGCATTTGATAGTGATGGCATGGCCGAGGGCTTGAAGAGACGCTCGAAGATGCCAGGCTCCTGAGGTAACCGCCTGGATGCTCGTTTGGCGATGTCGGCCTCCTGATTGGTGCCCCGGGGCACATGCTGCAACTCCAACCCCCAGAACTGTTTTTCCATCCTGCGGACCTCCACAAGGTAGGCTTTCATGTGCTCATCTTTTGGCTCGTACACTTTGTTGGAAAAATTGATGAGGAGCTGCGAATCGCCCTTGATGGTAAGGCGCTTTACCCCTAGGGCTGCCGCGGCCTTCAAGCCTGCTATTAGACCTTCGTACTCCGCTATGTTGTTGGAGACGTTTTCGCCTTGCTGGAAACAGAGCTGCACGGCGTAGTAGAGCTTGTCCTGAGTGGGAGATATGAGCACCGCCCCAGCCCCAGCGCCATGCCTGGACGCCCCGTCGAAGTACATGACCTAGCCTTCTGGCGCCTCGCTTCCCAGGGAGAGGGATCGATCCTCGTCGGCCTTGAGTCCCGGTGCCTCCGTCCATTCAGCCACGAAATCCGCTAGCGCGGCCCCCTTGATGACTCTGGTCGTGCTGAATTCGAGCTGAAACGCTTGTAGTTCAATGTTCCACTCGGTGACCCTTCCGGCTGAGTTAGGGCTCCTGAGCACCCTTTCCAAGGGGTATGCTGAGACGACCTTGATAGGGTGACCCTGAAAGTAGTGCCGCAGCTTGCGCGAGGCCACCAGTAGCGCGAGGAGGAGTTTTTGAGGCATGGGGTACCGTGCCCTTGCATCCTGGAACACCGTGCTGACAAAGTACACTGGGTGCTCAACGAGGCTTGGAGCGTCGGTGCTGGTGGCGTCCTCCGGAGACTATGGCGCCTCCTGAGGCGGTGGAGCCTCCAGAAGCTGGTTGCCTAGGGAAGGGGCCTCTTCTGTTTCCAGCGCGCTTCCCTACAGCGGCTGATCCTTCTCAACCGTGGTAGTGATCTTTGCGAGTCCTTCTTGGTCCTGCTTTGCCTTGACCCGGGTAGCTGCCGCGGCTTTGGTCCAACGCTCCTCCCTAACCGCCACCAGGGCTGCGCTAGCGGTGTAGGGAGTGGCGGCAAGGTAGAACACCAGGGGCTCTTGAGGGCGTGGGGCCACCATCACCGGAGGGCTGGTTAGGTATCTCTTGAGATCTTGGAACACCTCGTCGGCCTCTTCGGTCCATTCAAAGGGCCCCTTTTTCTTCATCAGCTGGAAGAAAGGCAGCGCTCGCTCCCCCAACTTGGAGATGAAGCGCCTAGCACAGTCACGCGCCCAGTGAGCTTCTGCATTTCTCTGAGGGTCTTTGGCAGGCTCATGTCCTCAACCGCCTTGACCTTTTCTGGGTTGGCCTTGATGCCTCGGTGGGACACGAGGAAGCCTAAGAGCTTGCCCGAGGGGACTCCAAACACACACTTCTCCGGGTTGAGCCGCAGGTTCACTATGTTGAGGTTTGCGAAGGTTTCCTCCAGGTCTTGTATCAGGGTCTCGGCCTCACGAGACTTCACCACAATGTCGTCGACGTAAGCTTCCACATTCTTCCCGAGCTACGGGCCCAAGGTGATGTGCATGAGCCGCTGAAAGGTTGCCCCCACGTTGCGCAGTCCAAACGGCATGCATGTATAGCAGTACACCCCACATGGGGTCAGGAAGGCCGTCTTCTCCACGTCTTCCACCGCCATCTTGATCTGGTGATACCCGGAGAAGGCATCCAAGAAGCATAACAGGTCGCACTCAGCGGTGGAATCAACGATCTGCGAGGGAGCGGGAACGGATCTTGCGGGCATGCTTTGTTGAGGTTGGTGAAGTCGACACACATGTGCTCCTTCCCTCCCTTCTTTGGCACAACCACAGGGTTGGCCAACCAATCTGGATATTGAACCTCGCGAATGACCCCAGCGGCTTCTAGCTTGCGGGTCTCCTGGACGATGAAGGCCTGCTTTTCAGTGGACTGCCGCCTCACTTTCTGCTTCACGGGGCGCACGTTGGGGCACATGTTGAGGTGATGCTCGATTACGTCCCGTGGGATCCCTGCCAACTGGTCAGGCTCCCAGGCGAATACCTTCTTGTTTGCGCGCAGGAACTTGACCAGGGCTTCCTCCTGCTCGGGCTCGAGGTTGGCGCCTATGGTGAAAGTGGCGTCAGTGGACCCGTCCTCGTCGACGAGTATCTGCTTGGTCTCTACCTTGTCTTGGGTGAACAACCGTTTCTTCTTGGTTGGTGCGGCACCCTTGGGCTGGGGGGTCCCCGCGTCGGCGGGCCGTGCTGACGCCGCCGTCTTGAAGGCGAGCTTGAGCGCTCGCAGCACATCCCTGGTGTCCCCAGGCACGGTGAGGACACCGCTACTCCCGGGCATCTTCATAAGGTTGTACGCCGAGTGAGTCGCGGCCATGAATTGGGCCAGTGCTGGATAGCCGAGGATGGCGTTGTAGGGGAGGCCGATGGGGGCGATATCAAAATCGACCAGCTCCGTGCGGAAGTTGTCGTAGGTGCCGAAAGTTACTGGGAGTTGGATCTGTCCCAAGGAGCTGGATGACCCGCCCTCGACGCCCGAGAAGGGCCGGCTGGGCTGCAGCCGCTCCCGGGGGATGCAGAGGAGGTTGAAAGCCTCAACTAAGAGCACGCTGAGGCCCGCGCCGCTGTCGATGAGAGTCCTAGTGACGGCCACCTGGCAGATGGTGGGGGTGCACAGCATGGGGAGCGCACCCGAGCAGGCCGAGTTGTTGGGGTGGTCCTCCGAGCTGAAGGCCAGACTGGCCTATGGCTCCGACCGGTCCGGGGGAGCCCCCTGCCGTGTGGAGGCGGCGCCGACCCGGTGGACGAATGGCTTGACGTGGTGACTGGCGGGCGGCGCCTGCGAGCCACCCAGGAGGGCCGCGATGACTGGGGGCGTCGCCGCGGCGTGGTGGGTGAGGAAGAGGCCGCGCAGCTCTTCCCAAGAGGCCATGGAGGCCGCCGGCAGGTGGAGCGGCCATGCGTGCGGAGTGCCGGCGAGGGCCATGGGAAGCCAGTTGGCCATGACCCCATCGTCACCTCCAGCTTCGAGAACAGCCTCCTCGTACGCTAGCAAGAAGGCCAGCGGATCGGTCGCGCCGTTGTAGTGCGGCGGCGTCGTCCGCTTGAGCTTGTCCGGCCACCGCACCCGTTGCAAGGCTGGGGCCAGGGCTCGGAGCCCCCTGGCCCCAGCGCTGGCGCTGGCGACCGGAGCGGGCGGCGTGCTGCCCATCGCGAGGCGGGTCGCGACGGTGGCGGAGAGGAAAACTCCGGCACCCCCTACCTGGCGCGCCAAATGTCGGATTTCGGGTTCCGGTAGACCCTTGAGGTCCGAACACTGGGGTGTGCACGGAGATTTCGCCCTCTACCTACCTGCTCCTCGCCGCCTCGCTAGGATTTAAACTACGGAAGGAACAACGCAAGAGACACAGAGTTTATACTGGTTCAGGCCACCATTGTGGTGTAATACCCTACTCCAGTGTGTGGTGTGGTGGATTGCCTCTTGGGCTGATGATGAACAATATAAGGGAGAACAACCTCGCGAGGGTCTGTTCTTGGCTGGTGCGATGAACTACTAGGGGGAGTTCAGTCGCTCTCTCTACTGGTTTCCTGGCGAGGATCCCGTTCTTCCCTACCTTGTGGTGGCTAGTCCTATTTATAGGCAAAGACCCTGGGCCTCCTCCCAAATATTGAGCGGGAAGGGCGCCAACAATTGGCCATTTTGAAGGGGAACATCTGGTACACTTATCCTGACTAAAGTTGGTCCTCGCCTGTCAAAGGCTCTGGCGGTGACACCTGCTTGGGCTCCACAATGACTTCCTTCCTGCCGTTGGGCGGGTCTTGGTCTTATTGCACTATAATGGATGCCTTTGCTTGATGCTCTCGCCTGCGCTTGCTCCCTTTGCACCAAAGAGGAAAGGAGGACACTGCGCGGGCTGGAGCCCGACTGGCGCCCTTGGTCGTCATGGCTTGCGTCATGGGCACCTCGTGAGGTACCCCGCCTTGATATCACCGCCTCCTCGTGAGCCAGACTGATGAGGCCGTGCCTGAGGAAGCTCCTTGTCGTCCGCCCCGCGAGGCTTGGCCCCTCCCGAGGGTCTTGAGCTTGTGTTGACGAAGGTGGGCCATGCTGGGCCCCCTTTGAGCCACGCCGCAGGCCGCAGGCAGGCAAGTCTGGGGACCCCCATTCCCAGAATGTCGACACTAGATGTTCCCCTTCAAAATGGCCATTGTTGGCGCCCTTCCCGCTCAATATTTGGGAAGAGGACCAGGGCCTCTATAAATAGGACTAGCCACCACAGAGGAAAGGGGGGGGGGGATTCATCGAGTGCTCATTAGAGAGAGAGAGGCGATCGAACTCACCCAAGTAGTTCATCGCACCAGCTCAAGAACACCTCTCGCGAGGCTGTTCTTCCCATGTACTGTTCATCATCAGCCTCTGAAGCAATCCACCGCACCACACACTTGAGTAGGGTATTACACCACAACGATGGCCTGAACCAGTATATATCTTGTGTCCCTTGTGTTGTTCATCGTTCTAGCCTAGATTCTCGCGAGGCGATCGGACGTAGATCGGTAGGGGAGAGATCTTTGTGCGCACCCCAGAGTTTGAACCTTAAGGTTCTGCCGGAACCCAACATCCGACATTTGGCGCACCAGGTAGGGGTGCGCCGAAATCTTTCTTCCGCTGTTTTGCGGTCGATCGTCCGTCATGTCCATGGCTGACGCTCGCCGGGCTCGCGCCGAGCGTCAGGCTGCTCTCGCCGCCCGCGTCGCCCAGACAGCTCCCGTCGGTGGGTGTCCCCGTCGTTCCCCGTTGCCTGCCGCCAACGCCGCCATCGGTCCGGCGGGGAACGAGCAGCAGGCCTCGTCTTTGCACCCTTCGGTGCGGCGGGAAGGCCGCACCGCCACCCCGTCGCTGACTCCAGCCGGTTCGTCGTCCCACGCCCGTCGCGCCCCCACGGATGCGCACGCCACGTTGCTCCTGGCGCATGAGCTCCTGCACTACCGTCCCGTCGACGACCTATACGAGGACTGCCTCGCCCGCATCACTGAGCTCGTCAGCGCCGCAGGAGGCTCTCCTGTGCTGTCCCTCTCGCTGCCTTGCCCTCCGTCCTGCGCAGGAGGCACAGATCAGGAGGTGCCTCCACCGCCTCCTCCCCAAGAAGGCACCCTGGCTCCAAGGCGCGTGGCCCCAGGGCGAGATCCATCGTGTCCAGCGCCCGCGCAACAAGAAAGGAGCTGCCAAGAAATCCCTCGTCCCCAAGACGGTGCTTGCGTGCTCCCGGCACCGGTGCGCCATGACCGCATCCCTGTGCCACCACGTCAAGACCCCGCGCTGCTCTAGGCAGTGGCGTGTGGGAATCCCCAGGAGCAAGCCCAGCATCAGCAGAGGGCCCCGGTGGCCACCGCAGGCTGCCGCACCTTCACCACCGAGCTATGCAGTATCGCCTGGCCAGGCAAGTTCAAGCCTGACCTGCCTCCTCGCTATGACGGTATTGCCGATCCCGCAGAGTTCCTACAGCTCTACGAGCTGGGCATCGAAGCCGCCAACGGGGACGAAAATGTCATGGCGAACTGTTTTCCCATGGCACTCAAGGACGGCGCCCGCACCTAGCTCCTGAACCTGGCTCCTGGCACGATCTCCTCCTCGGATGAGATGTGCACCCGCTTCATCGCCAACTTCTAGGGCACTCGCGATCGTCCATCGGCCGTGGGTGACCTGCGCCGGATCAAGCAGCAGCCCGGACCATGCAGAAGTACATCCAGCGCTTCAACAACGCTCGCCTAAAGATTCCTAGGGTGATTGAGGAGGCCATCAATTCGGCGTTCTCTGACAGCGTCCGCGATGTCAAGATGAAGGAGGAGCTGGCGATCCACGAAGATCTGTGTAGGTCACTGGAGTTGTTCAACCTGGCGACCAAGTGCGCAAGGGCTGAGGAGGGACGCCTCTCCCTTCTCGAGCTTCCGGCGGCAGACCAAGAAGAGAAGAAAGCCAAGGCCAAGGATGTGAAGCGCAAGGGAGCGGCTGTGCTCGTGGCAGAGCCGGACACAAAGCGCGGCAGGGACCAGCCGGAGTCGTCCAAGGGAAGCCGGTACTGTGTGTACCACGATCTCCATACCCTCAACACCAACAAGTGCCAAGAGCTCAGGGCCGTGCGAGAAGGCCGTGTCGGTCGATGCCCCGAGCGCAACGATCGGGGCTACGACCAAGGTGGAGCAAGAGGAGGAGGATGATGGGATGACCGTGGCCCTCGCCAAGGGTGGCGTGATCGGCCTCACGAGGACCGCTG
Organism: Triticum timopheevii; assembly: GCA_963921465.1. Taxonomy (NCBI): domain Eukaryota; kingdom Viridiplantae; phylum Streptophyta; class Magnoliopsida; order Poales; family Poaceae; genus Triticum; species Triticum timopheevii. Next base: position 145,981,335 of record OY997272.1, read on the forward strand.
GCCGGACCAGCCTCGCGAGGGAGCTTGGAGAGATCAGCCTCGTGAGGATCACCCGCAAGGCAACGCAGGCCTTCCTCCTCTGCCACCACCACCAAGAAGGAATGAAGACCATCATCAGGACGAGGGGGATGGGGGCTTCCAGGAGCCACGTGCAACCGCTTGCATTTTGGGCGGCGCTCAGGCCCCAGCCTCACAACGCATCTTCAAGCAGTTTGCTCGCGAGGTGAATGCAGTCCTCCCCAAGCTTGAGGCCACGTGCCCCCTCAGGTGGTCTGCGTGTGACATCACATTCAGCTCAGCGGGTCAGCTCAAGTGCGCGGCAATGGCCGGTGTCCTCCCAATGCTCTGTTCCCTAGTCATCAGCAATGTGCAAGTCACCAGGACCCTCATTGATGGTGGCGCGGGACTCAATGTTTTGTCCGTCGACATGTTCAACAATCTCCAAGTGCCATATGATCAGCTTCAGCCAACCAAGCCTTTCTCAAGAGTCACTGACGGTTCCACTATCCGATAGGGCAGGTCTGCCTTCCTGTCACCTTTGGATAGCGCAACAACTACCACACCGAGCTCAACTTCGACGTGGCTCACATTCGCCTGCCATACAATGCCATCCTCGGGTATCCAGCCCTGGCCAAGTTCATGGCAGTGACTCACCATGGCTACAACATCCTCAAGATGCCAGGAAGTGGCGGGGTCATCACGGTCCCCTGTGAAGAGAAGGATGCAGTGTGCTCCCTCGAGCGCGCCTTCCAAGCCGCATCAATCGAGGACCCAGACAGCAAGAGTGGAAACCTCCCTGGAGCAGCTCCCAAGAAGAAGAATACATCTCCTGGCTCAAGGCCTCAGGAGGCAAGCACCTCCGGAGGCGCCACATCCGGACATGCGCCCGTCCAAGGGGCGCCACCCTCTGTCGCATAGGAAGGCGCGCCCAGCGCCCTCCTTGGGCAGGGCTTGGGGGCTCTCTCCTGGGGAGCCACCGACTTTGCCAAGATCATGAGGGAGGCGCTTGGGCACCACTTGGAGGCGTGCTTCGCGGCACGTTTCCTGCAGGAAGGCGTAAGGAAAGGAGGGCCCAACCCTCAGGAGTTCATCACCGAGGTCGCTCGGGAGCTGCAGGGATCGAGAGTCATGCACGGCAACTGCCGCCTGCCCAGCGTAGCTCCCCATCTAGGCGAGGATGGCGGGCTGCGCATCTGCATCGACTACCCAAGACTCAATCGAGTCATGTCTCAGGAGTGCTTCTGGCCCTTGCGCGTGGGGTGTTGCGCGGGCCCACCGCACAGCTAAGTTCGCATGCCCTTCGGCCTGCCGAACGCGGCTGCAGCCCACCAGCGCCTGATGAGAAGCATTCTGGAGGCTCAGGTGGCCAAGCACCGCGCGTTCCTGGAGGAGATGGAGACGGATCTCATCGAGCCGCCCGGACCTCCTGAGCCTCCCGAGGCTCGGAGTCCCGAGGGCTACTGAGGATTGTCTTCTTCATCACGTGCCATCAGCTACTCCAACACTCGTTCTGCAATGGTATCAGGTGACTTCTTTCAAGTTTTGTTTTAGCTGGGAGCGGCCTCAGGGCTGCATCATTCCCAGGTCGCGAGGGTCCGTCCCCGCGACATGTATCTGTTTTGCTTTTGTCTTCAGCTTACCTTGTTGGGGGCGCCCCTCGGGCTGCATCATCCCCAAGCCGCTTGGGCCTGACCCAGCGGCGTTTGCTTTCTCTGCATCTATCTAAGTTGGTTCGCTCCTTCATGCTTGACCTACTCATGATTGTCGCCCGCCTCCTGCTGCGGGCCTATTTTTCCTCATGCAAATCGCTTGAGCGTTAAAAGGGGGGCGCCTGAGCATCGCGATTCATGGGCTCTTACCGGCTCTCTAGCCCTCTCTCCCTGGCCTTGTCCACGGCATCGCGACCTGGCATACTAGCGGCGGCTGAGCTTGCTCGAGGGCCGGGACCTGAGGACGTAGAGCGTTTGCATTTTAACCACCTTGCAGGGACATACCACTGACAAAGGCCCAGAGCCAGGCGCAACCCGCCTCGAGGTAGGGCCTCGTGAGTCCCACGCTGGCTCACGGGTGCCCAGATACACCTATCCTAAGCCCTACCATGCCGACCACGTGTCAGGGCGGGGCTGTACATGCCCTGGGGGCTCCTCCCGGAGGGGAGCCCCCCTCCCATGCACCAGTGGAAGCACCATGCTCCGCGCTGGCTGACGACACTGCCGAGGAGCGGCTATGCCCGTACACACACGGAAGTGCTATGCTCCGCGCTGGTGATAAACAACTGAGGGCAGCCCACGGCTGTATCAACCTCAGGGAGCCCAGAGCTCAGTGTCTGGCACCATCACAAAGCCTCCCCTCGAAAGTGCCGCGCGAGGGGGCTGGACACGGGAGCTGCGCCCGGGCCACGCCCGAGCACATGCCACCCAGCCAGGACCCTCGGACCTGGTCGTCGCGCGCCCCTCCCCGAGCGGAGCCAAGGTATGAAGACTCATTTGAGCGTCAAGGGGGACTCTTGAGCATCACGACTCAGGAGCCTAAGTGGTCACGTAGCCCCTCACTCCTTAGTTCCGAAAGGCTAACGGTGGTTGAGGTATGCGCGCGGCCGGGCCCTGCCGACGTAGAACGACAAATCCTCTCTTCCACCCCCTCCCTATTTGCCGTTTGCGCGTCAAGGGTGACTCCTGAGCATCACGACTCAGGAGCCTAACTTGTCACGTAGCCCCTCACTCCTTAGTTCCATCCTGGTGATCCGGTCGGGGCTAACGGCGGCTGAGGTATTCGTGGGGCCGGGCCCTGCTGACGTAGAACACAAGCAAATAGGAAGGAAATTGCAAGATCTAGCAAATCCAGAAGCAAATATTACTGACCATAGATTGTTCTCACGATACCATACACAAATTTAAAACGCCTACGTGAGGCATAGTGCATGTTGCAGGAGTAAAAGCAGGGAAAAGGCTGCGAGAAGATCACCCCTGGGCTGCGCCACCGCTCATGGTGGAGTTGCGCTTGTCAGCCCCACCCCCTGGAGCTGCGGAGCCGGCAGCGTCTCGCTTGGGCGCGGTGTTGAAGGCGTGGAACTTCGACAGCAAGGCCTCTGCTCGACCCTTGATGGCTTCGGCAGCAGCGGCGGAGCGCTTGGCGTCCACGGGCTCCAGTAGGTCGTCAAGGTTGGCGTCGGGGTTGCGGAGGTAGACGTGGCTGAGGATCCGCGTCAGCGCTGCGAAGGAAAGGACGCAAGCCTCGACTTCAGCCATGGGGCCAATGTCGATCACGACTTCTAAAAGCACCTCGATGAGGAAGGGAACCAGCTTAGCGGGGCCTTCCTTGGCTCCGGCCAACGGCTTCTCTAGGCCATCGTCATAGAGCATTTTCAGCGCTATGCGGGCCCTCTCCTCATAGCGTGCGAAGGCCGTGCAGTCCTCGGCCAAGACCTTCGTGTCAGCATCCTGGTCAACCCTCTCCGCCTTCAGCACCTGCTCCAGCGTCTTCAGCCGGTCGCGGTCGACTGAGAGTTCGGCGTCGCGCTCCTTGACAACAGCCTCCCAAGACTTCATCTCCTCCTCCTTCACGTGGTGGTCGCGAATCTCCTTGGCGAGCTCATCACGCAGCCCTTGCAATTCGCCCTCCAGCGTCTTGCAGTGGCCCTTGGCAGTTGAGGCATCCTTCAATGCCGTGTCGCGAGCGGCCAAGGCCTGGGAGGTGGTTTGCTTCCCCTCCTCGGAAGCCGTCACAGCCTGGCTCAGCGCCGCTTGGACAAAGGCGTCAGTGCGAACCCAGCTGGAGACCAACTCCAGGCGCCCGGCCACTAGGCGGGGGTCCGCTCTCCGGAGATCCTCCCGCAGCTGACTCAGTTCGTCGGCAGCATGGTCCAAGGCGGCGGAGGAAGCTGAGACGGGAGCCAGCGGAGTAGGACGAGAAGACGGCAGCGTGATCACAGCTTGGGAGGAAGGGACCCCCTGAGCCCTGGCCACCTCGGCGACAGCATCAAGCGCAGGCACCTCCAGAGTCAGTGGGGCCACGGGGGCTAACTCCTCGCCGGAGCGTCCCTGCTGGCCTTGCGAGGATGATCGGGCAGGGGACGTGCGGGCTCCACTACCTCCCTTTCCTGCGAGTGAAGACGCGGCCGCGGCCGAGGAGCCCATCCCAGGCGGGGTTGCCGCATCTCCCTTCAGCCTCTTCGCCGCGGGTAGGAGCCTACCCAATAGAAGATGTCAGATCTCGATGGCAAAATACAGGAACGAGGCGGAATTCGAACACTTACTGATTGACTGCCGCGGGATCCCACGGACCCCGTCCAAGCTTGAAGCCTGAAAGCCTCTTGCGGGGCTCAGCCTCGGGAGGCCCAGCCACAGGGGAAGGCGCACCTGAAGGGCTAGAGCTGACTTTGGCCAATGCAAGGGCCGGGGTAGACCATCGGGAGATCAGCCCGGACTTGTCCTTCCTCGGTACCAGGGGCGCGTCCTCCCCTTCTCGCCTGGCACCGGCCTCATCATCGTCAGGCAAGGAGCGGAGGGTGCTAGACCTGCGCCAGGGGGAAGTCTCCCCCGTCCCCTAGAAGGTCGCCTTCGAGTCACGCTCCTCGTCCTCATCGTCATCTCCCTCCTCTCCTCCGCTGGATTCACCAGAGGATAGGTTCACCGTCCCCGTCACCGCCTGACCCTCAGGATCCTGGCACCAGGCCGACCCTGTCAAAGGTGAGCATGGTGTCCACCACTAGCTTCCAGTCATCACGGAGGAACAAAGGGACCGGAGCATCCACCGGTACCGCCACTTCCTCTCCAACCAAGAAGCGGAGGCCCGCGGTCAGATCCTTGTCATTCAGGGCGTCCAAGCTCAGGCGGAGGATGATGTCCACATCTACGAACCTCCACAGCGGGCGCGAGTGCGCCTGATGAGGGGCCACCCGGTGCGACAAGAACTCCCTCAGGAGCGAAGCCCCAGTCAGCTTTGCCGCCCTCAGACTGCCCGGCCTCAGGTCGGTGTTCATCTTCTCCAACACCAGCTTCGCCCACTGATCATCAAGCTTCATGCGGGACCATGCCTCAACGGCCTCAGGCTGCTTGATCGGCAGCTCCAGTAGGGGATTGTGGCACTCGGCATCCACCATGACCCACTTGCTCCGGAAGCCCTCGGCCCTCTTCCCGGCCTTCGAGAAGCCGTTGGACTTGGAGTACGCGACAAAGCTCGCGCACGCCGAGATATTGCCGCCGGAGACCCGAAGGGTGAAGAAGTGGCGCAGCAAGGCCACGAAGGGCACCACCCCGACGTGCGCCTCATAGTAGTAGGCGAAGATCGATAGGAGAAGGATGGAGTTGGGATGGATATGCAGAGCATGCAACTGATACTGGCAAAGGACGGCAAGGAAGAACTCGGAGAAGGGAGGAACCAGACCAGCAATAACGGCGCCCATGAAGAGGGGGTAGAAGGTGCTCCCCTTGTCCTCCGGCCGGGCGGAGCCAAGCCAGAGCGCAGTCTCCCCCATCTCGTTGATCTGTGAAGCCGCCATCTGGCGCATGAGGGCAAGATTCTTCTCCATCACGTTGGGGGAGACCAAAGCCGGTGAATACTAGGCCGATGCGGCCCCAGCCAGGGTCCTGCGGTGTGCCATTGCTCGCCGGAGGGAAAGTATGCGGCAGATCTAGAGATTTCGGGAGTAGAAGGGTGAAGAGCAAGAAAGGGGATATGGAGCAAGGAGAGCAAGAGTAATGAAGGTAAGGTTAACCCCAGGCCAGCCTTTTGTCTGTTGAGCAGTTGCCGAGGCAGCGTGGGGAAGTGGAGACGCCCATGTCCAATCAACTGCCACGCGGCGCCCAAGGCTGCAGGCTGATGGGGCCCGCGGCGCTCCGCACTTTCCCCTTCGCTTCTCCTCTAAGCCAAGTCCGAGCATGCCTTGGGCCCGGGGGATACTGTCGGCATTCTGGGAACGGGGGTCCCCAGACTTGCCTGCCTGCAGCCTGCGACATGGCTCAAGTGGTGGCCTGGTATGGCCCATCTTCATCAGCACAAGACTCAAGACCCTCGCGAGGGGCCAAGCCTCGCGGGGCGGACGATACAAGGCTTCCTCAGGAACGGCCTAGCCAGGCAGGCTCGCGAGGAGGCGGAGAGATCAAGGCAGGCTACCTCCTGAGGTGCTCGTGGCGCAAGCCATGACGATCGAGACCAGGCGGGCGCCAGGTGGGCGCCGGCCCGTGCAGTGTCCTTGTTTCCTCTTTGGTGCAAAGGGGGCAAGCACAGGCGTGGAGTACCGAGGCATCAAGCAAAGGTTGCCATTTCAGTGCAACGAGACCAAGACTGTCGGTGGGAAACGACACCTATGGGATCACTGGTATCCCTTCTACGGTTGCGGGGCGCGGGGATCGTGAGGAGAGCGGGACTAACAGACGACACAAAGGGGGATTTACCCAGGTTCGGGCCGCAAAGATGCGTAAAGCCCTACGATCATGCTTTGGTGGATGTATTAGTGTTCCTGAGCTCTCGAACTAGCTCTAGGTGCTGCGAGGTTCCAAAGAGCCGAATCCTTTCTTAGTGTGCCATGGGCCTCCTTCTATAAATGAAAGGGGCTGCCACAGTGGCACACATGAGGTGGAAACTGCTACAGCATTGCGAGCTTATCGTTGGTATTACAGGACAAGATGCATTTAATGCGAGGCTTAGGTGTCCCTTCGCTTTATTGGGGCCAGGAGCGAGGCACATCCCGTCCGTCGCTGCTTCTCCTCGCTTTGACACACGCCTTGGCCAGCGGTGCATGCTGTGCCATGTAGGCAGGCAAGCAGCTGAGGTGGCACGGTGGTGGAGCCTCCATGAAGGGTTGCATGTTGCCACGCAGGTGCCTGCCCAGCTGGCTGGGTTGGCAGCTGCATGCGAACGGCGGCGAAGGCTTGGCTGGTGCGGGCCTGGTAGTGGCCCTGCCGGTGCGCTTGGCAAGGGTCTCGTCGGGTGGCCCGGCAAGGGTCTTGTCGGGTGGCCCGGCAAGGGCCTTGCCGTGGCGCGCTAGCTTCCCCGGCAAGGATCTTGCCGGGGGTCTCGTGGGTTTCTTCGGTGAGGATAGTTGTCTTCCTATCCTCCCTTGATCTTGACTATTCTATGTCTTCACAAAGATCTGCATACCACCACGAAGGTGCCTCCCGAGCCCTATCCCAATGCATTTGTCTAGCGTTGGTGGGCTCAAGGGTGGCTCACTTCAGCTGGCGGGGGCGAGCTGCCCCGGCAAGGGTCTTGCCGGGGAAACCTGCTACGCCTATCTAATATTTGTGGCCTTGGTCCTTGTCGTTGCTCTGTTTGCCTTGTGGCTTCGGCTCCTCTCTGGCTTCCCTTTCCTGCCATGTCTATGCGTGGCTGTGGCGGGAGGCTCTAACTGCCCGTGCACAAGTAAAGGGGTCAAAAGGAGAGCCTCTACTTTTGTACACCGACAGGAGCCACCGGGCCTGGGCCACACATAAGTGCAGCACGTTGTTGGGCCAGGCCCAGAATGGTGCACGGGCAGTTGGGGCGGATTTTTACCGTGGCCACTGTTCCGTCCGCTGCACTTCCCCATGACCCGCGTCGAACGCGCGACGTGGGGGTCGTGCGCGTGCATGACGTGGGCATGCTGGCGTCACCTTGTGGTGGACAGTAAAGAGGCGGCTTGCGTGTCTCTTCGAGACCGCAGGGCCGCCTCCCATTTACTGCCCTCGCTTGGGAACCGTCGTTCCACGCGTCCCACTGCGCCCGCCCCTTGTGCCACGTTCGCTGCATGCATAACGTAGAGCGAATGGCAGGCGCACGGGACGTGAGTATTCGCGCGCTTGCGGGTCGATTCCCACGCGCCTTCAATGGAGCGGGGAGGCGATGACCCCGCTTGCTGTCACTTCAAGAAGCCGGATTGGCCGAGAGGGGGCGGCCGAGCCTCGCCCCCGCCCCTTTATAAAGAGGGGAGTAGGAGGAACGGTGCCCCTCAACCTTTCGCCATCTGCCTCTCCCCATTCCTGCTTCCTTTCTTCTTCCGCCATGGCAAGGGAGCGTGGTGACGCTTCATCGGTGGCGGTGAGGGTTTCGGCCAGACAGCGCATCGCTCCTCCACAAGAGCTCGTAGCGGCGGAGCCGGCCGCTAGAGGAAGGGGAGGGGGCGAGGTCAAGGCTGTCATGGTGCCCGAGGGAGAGGAGGACGGGGCGGCAGATCAGCCTCGCCTCCTCCAGCAGCCCCTCCTTCGATGGAGGGCCACACCGGGGACAACCCCTGCGAATTCTTCGTCAGGCTGCGCCACCCATCGCGTCGTCGCCTCCGCCTCCCGACTCTATTTGCGCACATGAGGGGTTGTGGGAACAGTGGCACGTGGGTCGACGCCGAGTTCCCCGCCCCTCACGTCATGTATCTTCACCGAGGGTGGAAGACCTTCGCTCGCCTCCACAGCTTGACGGATGGGCTCGCTCTCCATTTCAAACTAATGGAGGGTGGCCTCCTCAGTGGCACGTGGGTTGACGCCGAGTTCCCCGCCCCTCACGTCATGTATCTTCACCGAGGGTGGAAGACCTTCGCTCGCCTCCACAGCTTGACGGATGGGCTCGCTCTCCATTTCAAACTAATGGAGGGTGGCCTCCTCTCCGTCAAGATCTTCGGGCACTTCGGGATCCGCGTGAGGTGCTGCGTGGAGAGCTCCTCCGATGATGAAGATTCCTCCTTGTCGGGGGTTGGGTGCGACATATGCCAAAGGATGGCTTATCATGGTGGGGGCGAGTAGAACGTCGCCGGTGCCTGGAAACGGGATGAGGCGAAGACATGCACGCCGACGGATCTTACCCAGCTTCGGGGCTCTCCGAGGAGATAACACCCCTACTGCTGCTCTGCGGGGTCTCCGCATGGTCACTAAGGCACAGTGAGTACAGGGTTGCTCCTAGAGCTGTTTCTGGAGGTAGGAGAAGGCAAGGCTAGCTTTCTCCTCCCTGTATGGTCTGTCTAGTGCTAGATGATTCCGAACCCTTTGCATGGGTGCCCTGGGGGGTTTATATAGGCCTACCCCCAGGGGTACAATGGTAAATCCGGCTGGGCGCGGGTCCCAGCCGTCTGTCTCTCAGGCGCCGTCTTCTCCGCCGACTCCTGGGTCCTGCCGACTGGTGGGTCCCGCTGACTGGCCTGGTACGAAGGCGTCAGCCCTTGTCCGCCGCGGGCGGGTCGTGCAGGCTGCACATTACTGTAGCTGTTCTTCTAATGACGCAGGCTTGGTCATGGGGTCATGGCAACAGTGCCGGCGCCTGCGGGCGATCACTTTTGCCATTCCCCTGTCACGTCCGGTTAATGGCTTGTGGGGCCCATGGGAGGGGCCGGCCGACTCCTGGGGGCCAACTCCCAACGGGTCCGACTCTTGGTGCTCTCGCCGTCTTCAGTACCCTCGCTGACTGGTAGGCCCGCCGTCTCCGGGCCATATAGACAGACCGTCGGGGGCACAGGGCCCCGCTCCCAGGAGCTGATGTCAGGGCCGGCATGGCAACAGTGTCGCGTCGGACGGAGATCTCCGTTGGCATGGCGTACTGTGGCCATACCTGCCCTTAAATAACAGGGTGGTTGGAGCCGCCTCTGGGACTCGGCTTTATCTGGAGTTGCCTCTGGGACTAGGCTTATGTGGAGTCGCCTCGGGGACTCGGCTTTATCTGGAGTCGCCTCTTGGACTCGGCTTTATCTGGAGTCGCCTCTGGGACTCGGCTTATCTGGGGTCACCTCTGGGACTCGGCTTGTCTGGAGTTGCATTCTAGACTCGCGGGGCGCAGCCTGCCCCGATGTCTTGAAAGGTTCTGGGACTCGGGTTGGCCTACCCGTGGCCCATTACTCCGACTGTAGTCCCCGAAGCTGGTGAGGCTCCGAGAGCGATACGCCATGGGGCCTCAACAGTTTCATTCCTCCGGTGGGGGAACGCAGGCCTTGCTGGCCGTCTTCCTTCAGGCCGACTGGCTGGGGTAAGGTTCTCAGAGGGCCGTCTTGCTTCTAACCGACTAGCTGGAGTTGGATTCACTGAGGGCTGTCTTGCCTCTTGAGGAGTTTTGAACGTCGCGGCGGGAACCAGGCGGTCGTGCCTGATATGCTTCCCTGTGACCGCCCGCCGTGGCCCATCGCGGAGCGCCACGTGGCAGGGGTAGTCTGTTCACCCATGCGCGCGACGGGACAGGTCGTTGGGCGGGGCCCACCACTACCGCGCCTCGACCCGTGAACGGATCCGTTGCGGCCGGGCGGACGGTTGGGTTCCCCATGTCGTTACTGCGCGCAGTAACTTCGTGGGGTAAATCGTGGGGGGTGTGGGGTCTCGCGCGCAGTTAATCCCATGCCGACCCATCGGCTTCTCAGCCTTCGGGCTTATAAGTAGGCGGGGGGAGCGGGACGGTGAAGCACGCGCGCTCATTCCTCCCTGCTCCCCCGCTTCCTCCTGCCTCTTCTTCTTCTTGCCCTTGTCGCACCAAGCCTCGCCGCACCCACAGCGATGAGCTCCTCCTCCGCCGTGGCGGCTCCTGCCGTACGCTCTGGCATGTGGGACGGCTCTACGATGGATGACGACATCATCGAGCACCTCCGCAAGACGCGCCGGCTTCCCGGCGCGAACCTGGTGCGAGCCCGCGCTACGCCAGCGGGGGAAATAAGGCCGGCGCCAGAGGAGGGCGAGTGGGTTATATTCCGCTCGCACCTCATGCGCGGCCTGGGCCTGCCGGCGAGCGGCTTCCTCCGCTCCTTCTTGGAGTTCAACGGACTCCAGCCGCACCACCTCACTCCGAACACGGTGGTGCTGCTGGCCCCCTTCGCCACCCTGTGCGAGGGTTTCCTTGGCGTCTTCCCCACCATCGAACTGTGGGGAGAGTTCTTTCAATCCAAGCTCGACACGCACATCGCTGGCATGCCGGCTCAGTGCGGCGCCTTCATCGCGATGCGTAAGTCGACCGCCGACAACCCATTCCCCTCCATCGCGCTAATCAAGTCGGTGAAGATGTAGCAGCGGTCGTACTTGTACGTGAAGAACGTCGCCGCGAAAGGCGACTGGGTCAACCTGCCGCCCTACGAGGCCGGCGCGCCGGCTGGGAGGCTTCCCAGCTGGTCCCACCGGGCCAAGACGCCGACTCCCGCAGGCGCCGCCACCATCGCGCGACTCCGAGTGTTGACGCAGTCGGAAGGCCTGGTTGGGGCCGACTTGCTGGCCGCCTTCGTGGCGCGCCGAGTCCTCCATCTCCAAGGCCGACCTCATCTGATTTGTCAGATGAGCGACCGCCGAGACCCGAGTCGGATGTGCACCTAGGACATGCCCCACGCGGATGTGGCGAACATGGTGATTCACATCGCGAACTGCGAGCTCGTGGAAGACTGGCAGTTTGGCAAGGAGCCGTACTCGCGTGCCAACCTCCCGCCTGCGATAAGTCGTATATTTGCTCTTCTATTTTTCTTTGTAGCCGAATCCGACTTCTGATCTTCTTGGTTTTTCGAGTCAGAACCCCCTCATCCAGCCTGCAGCCGGCGCCACGGGACAGCCCCGCGAGTTCACTCCAGATTGAGCGGAGAGCGATGTCGACGACCCCGACTTGGGGGCAGCAGCGATGGAGGCCGACGCCGAAGGCGGAGGAGGAGGAGCGGAAGGCGGCTTCCGGCCCTCGGCGACCTTCGCCGACTGGCCAGAAGATGACGTCAAAGGGGAAGTCATCCCGCGCCGCCAACTGAAAGCCGGCCATCCAGGCGCGAGTTCGTCCACCGGCTTGGCCGGCCAAGTCGACGCGAAGAAGCGCCAGGCTGCGCCAAGTTCGCTCGGCGGTCGGCCGAAGAAGTTCAAGGGGGCGGCCGCCGCGACCAAGCGGGAGGAGGCAGTCGCGAAGGCCAACCGCTTCCGCAAGGAGGTGAAGAAGCCGCCGCTAGTCTCTGCGTAAGCGCTTTCTGCCTTTGCCTTGTTTTCTTTGATGAATCTTTTCCGAGTCTTTTTCATTCCGTCTTTTGCTTCAGGGCCCCTCTTTCTCTTGAGAGGGTCATCGTCCCCTCTGTCATGGGGTCGGCCGAGACGTCCGCCAACACCCGGCAGATTGACCCCGCTGCCGACCTTCGGGAGGCGACGGAGTTCAACGCGCGGGAGAAGCGCGACGAGGAGGAGGCCGGTCGTCTGGAGAAGGCGGAGGCCGAGAAAGCAGCGGCCTCCGCCCAGAAGAAACTGGAGGAAGCCGAAGCCGCCGCCGCAGCAAGGCAGCGGGCAGAAGAGGCCGCGCGCCGCCAATCGGCGTTGCTCGTCGTCCCGCTGAACTCTGCGCAGCCGCCCCTAGAGTTCATGGGGCACACTAGAGAAGTCGGCGGGGAGCACTCCATCGTGGAGAAGGACGGTGGCGAGGCCTCTGCGTCGGGCACGGCCACGCCGCCACCGCCGCCTCCATCGCCGTCTGGGAGCGTGCATGGCAAGCAGCCGGCAGGCCCGCCAAGGCCGCCGACTGAAGATGAGGCGGTGGCGAGGCTGCTCCTTCAAGTCGCCTCACCAGCGCGCCGCCGCCTCGAGAAGGCAGTTTCAGCGTTGCGCCCCTTGGAGGTCGGCGCCGCCAGCTCGGCCATCCCAGATGCCGAGGCGACAAGCGCCGCGCCCACTGGGTGGGTGCGAGGACGCGGCGACGGTCCGCTAAACCAGGCGCTCCTGGACGTGCAGGCGAAATTGCGAGCTGAGGGCGAAGCCATCCAGGGCTGCACCAAGGCGCATCTGGCGTCGCGAGCATCTATCCGGGTACACTTTCCTTTTTTGACTTTGCTTTCTCTCGTTCTTCTCTGTGGGGGCGCGCCAGCGCACCCACTGGGTGTAGTCCCCGAGTTTCGGGCCGGCTGCTGAGCAGGCAGCCTGGAACTCCATCTGGCGAGTTCGAATATTCACCTTTGTCTGATTCTTTATCACAGGAGTATCACAACCTCCACGTCACTGCCTTCAATCGCAATGTTGAGCAGCTGGGGAAGCGGTCGGCCGACTTGTCGGAGAGCCGGAGTAAGTCCTTCTTCTATTTTCGCGGGGGCGCGCTGGCGCACCCGCGGGCCGTAGTCCCCGAGATTCGGGCCGACTGCTGAGCAGTCGGGCCGGATCTTTCCGACGACCTTCTTTATTGATGGCTTAGCGTCCTTTTGGTTCTTCAGAGGCCAATGCCGTCCTTCAGGAATGGTTGGGCGAAGTCAGCACTGCCCTACGCGCCAAGGAGGAGGAGTGCGGCAAGCTCGCCACAGAGCGCGACTTGCTGGCCGCGCAGTTGGCGGAGCAGAAGGAGTTGCTTAAGGCGGCTCAGGACGAGGCGGAGAAGAAAGAGACCGCTCTCCTGGCCGAGTTCAAGAACGAGTGCTCCTCCTGGACTGACAAGGAGGCGATGCTGACTTCCGGCTTCCACGAGATCGAAGACATTGTCGACGGTGAGTTTCTTTGCTTTCTTTCTTCGAGCCGCCAACTGCAAATTAGGCCGACTCCTGATTCTTTCTTTGCTTCTTTCTTGTTTTGGCAGACTTCTTCCTTGGCCACTCGCAGGCGGTCACCCGAGCCATCGAGGCTAACCGCGAGGCGCGGAGGGCAAATGGCGAGGAGATCGCGGCCAACGCCCCTCTGACCATCGACGAGCAGCTCCTGAGCATCGAGACTCGTCTACGGCCGGCCCACCAGCTGCTGTGCCGTCTTCAACGCGCCGGTGCTCAGGCGATTGCCCCCCTGTGGCCGGGCATGCCGGTTCTGCACACTCCTAGTCGGACTGCCGACTGGCTGGAGGTCGCAGCTGGCCGTCTTGAGGCTTGGAAGGGTTCCTCGGCCCGGGCTGGAGCGCACTGGGCCTTGGAATTCGTCAAGGCTTGGTATCCAGGGCTGGACCTGGACTGGCTGGCCGCGTTATGGTCCGAGGCCCAAGCAGAGCTGGTGGTTGTGGAAGGCGCCCTCGTCGAGCGTGCGGCGGCGATTGCCGACTACACCGACACCAGTGTCTTTGTTCCTGAGCGGGCCGCGAACGGCGAAGAGTGCCGCCGGAGTGGTTCGGGATGAACGCGGACTACGACGAGGACTCGGCGGAGGTGATCGGCTCCAGTGCCAAGGAGGGAGACGAGGGAGACGAGGGGGAAGACGGAGGCGCCAGAAGACGGAGCGAACGACCAGCCTCAGCTCGATCGTGCCTCCAGCAACGAGCCACGTCCGACTAGGCCAGCTGCCGCCGGAGATGATCAAGCCGAGATTGCCCAGCCGGCCGCTCCGGCGCCTGACACCGCCGTCTCCACCGACCCTCCGAACCCGTCTGCCGCTTCTTAGGCTGTCGTCTTGCCTTTATTTTTCCTGCCTTAGTAGTCTTTGAAAGAACTTGTCAATACGCACAATTCCACCCGTGGGGTGTATTTTGAACTTGGCCGGAGGCCTATGTTATGTAAATATCTATGCGACTTCTATCCTTCCTTGCTTGTTGCTCTTTTTTGGCTTTTTCCTTTGCCGCCTTCCCACAGTCGCCGCTTTGCCAGACGGACAACCGCTCTGCGGACTGCCGCTGGGTTAAATGCTTGGCTTCCTTAGGAAGGCAAGTACTTGGCTTTTTTAGAGTGTTTCAACAAGTTGAATAGAAGGCGGCAAGCCGACTATTCAGGAGTGGGCTCTGTGAAAAGGGGCTGGAAGCCGGCTTGTGCTATGCGTGTGCTTTGAGTCCTTAGCCATTTCTCGTGTGGGCGCTCATGCTTCCTTACTGGCTGCCCACCAACAATCGCTCTATGAGCTGCGGCTTCTGACAGGAGACGGCTTAAGCGCCATGCACTATTTGTCCGACTACAGGAAGCATTTCATAGCACAAGAAGGCGAGTCCCCGGGCCGACTTAGTCGATCCCGGTGCCAAGCGGCATATCAAAGAATAGCATACTCGAAGGCATAATTCTTATCATACAGATAACAACAAAAGGGGCAGTCCCTGAGCTCGTCTCGGGGGGCCCAAAGTCTCGGTACTTTAATACAAAGGATAGCGTGGTACATACTGCATTAACTGTAAAATCTTCAGAGAAGATTTGCGTTCCATGGCCGTTCCGACTCTTTGCCGGAGTCGTCCCTTTGCATTCTCGGGGCTTCTGGGCGTCGATTAGGTAGTAGGAGTCGTTGCCCAGCACTTTGCTGATGATGAAGGGGCCTTCCCAAGGCGCCGACAACTTGTGTTGGCCGGCTGTTCGCTGGATCAGTCAGAGCACAAGGTTGCCCTCTTGGAAAGATCTCGGCCTGACCTTCCTATTGTAGTATCGGCGCAGACTCTGCTGGTAGATGCTGGACCGGCTGAGTGCCAACGGCCGGCCCTCTTCCAGCAGGTCGACGCCGTCTTGACGTGCTTCTTCTACTTCCTCTTCGGTGTATATGGTGACTCGTGGAGAGTCGAACTCTATGTCCGTCGGGATGACGGCTTCGGCACCGTAGACGAGGAAGAAGGGCGTGAAGCCGATTGACTTGTTTGGAGTCGTGCAAAGACTCCAGAGGACGGCTGGCAGCTCCTCAAGCCAACAGCCGGCCGAACGCTCAAGCGGTTCGACCAGTCAAGGCTTGATGCCGGACAGGATGAGGCCGTTTGCTCGCTCCACCTGGCCGTTTGACTGCGGATGGGCAACGGACGCTAAGTCCAGTCAGATGCCCTGCGTCGCGCAGAAACGGGCCAAGGCGCCTTTGGCCAAATTTGTGCCATTGTCGGTGATGATGCTGTGCGGTATGCCGTACCGGACCGTGATGTCGGCGATGAAAGTCACTGCAGTCGGACCGTTCAACTTCTTTATGGGCTTTGCTTCTATCCACTTGGTGAACTTGTCCACTGTGACGAGTAAGTGAGTTAGGCCGCCTCGGGCCGTCTTGAATGGTCGCACCATGTCCAGGCCCCATACTGCAAAGGGCTAGGCGATGGGGATTGTCTTCAGTGCAGAAGCCGGCTGAAGCGGCTTGGAGCGGAACTTCTGGCACCCCTTGCATTTTTGGACTAATTCCTTGGCCTCTTCCAGGGCAGTCGGCCAGAAGAAACCATGCCAAAAGGCTTTGGCGATGAGTGCTCTTGAAGCCGCATGGTGGCCACACTTGCCTTGCTCTGGCTCCACGCAGCGCTGGTAGACACCAGTGATGCTGTGCCTGACCAGCTCTCTGTTGATTATGGTGTAGGCTGCCGCTCGGCGCTGCACTTGCTGAGCCAAGATTTCATCAGTTGGCAGCTCTTTGTTCACTAGAAACTTGAGGATGGGCTGTGCCCATGAGGGTGCTGCTATGTCTTCAATTGCCACCACCGTGACTTGGAGAAGGGCGGCTGGGCTGGGAGGCGGTGGGCTGGAGTTTGCGGCCGTTGGCTAGATTGACGAAGTCCCCGGGCCGACTGGCGCAGTCCCCGGGCTGACTGGCGCAGTCCCCGGGCCGACTGGCGCAGTCCCCGGGCCGGCTTCGTCCATGATTTTCTTGGTGCCGTCTGCTGGGGTTCTTGAGTCGGATCCAACTTCTTCGGGGGGAGCCGGCACAAAGATGGAGTCTGATTCTGGTGAAGGCTTGATAGACGGCTTAAGGAGGCGCTGAAGAGCGATGCCGGACGGTATTGCTTGGCGGGTGGAGCTGACTCGTGCCAAGGCATCTGCTTGGTCGTTGTCGTTTCTTGGCACGTGAAGGAGCTCGCACCCCTCGAAGTATCCGCTGAGTTGCTGCACCAGGAAGCAGTAGCTCGCCATGTTTGCATCTTTGGCGTCCCAGTCGCCAGATGACTGCTGGACCACCAAATCAGAGTCGCCATAGCACAGGATCCGGTGAATGCCGAGTTCTTTGGCAAGCCAGAGCCCGTGAATGAGCGCTTCGTATTCGGCGACGTTGTTGGAGGCGGCGAAGTGGATCTGCAGCGCATACTTGAGCTTGTCGCCTTTAGGGGAGGTGATGACGACGCCGGCTCCCAAGCCGGTGCGCATCTTGGAGCCGTCGAAATGCATCCGCCAATGGGTGGAGTCGGGCGCTGGCGGCAGGTACTGGGTCTCGGCCCAATCGACAAGGAAGTCGGCCAGCGCTTGCGACTTGATGGCAGTGCGGGGCTGGTAGTAGATGGTGTAGGGAGCCAACTCTATAGCCCATTTGGTGACTCGGCCAGAAGCATCTCGGCTCCCGATGATCTCGGCCAACGGGGCTGTGCAAACCACAATGATTGGATGCTCTTGGAAATAAGGCTTCATCTTCTTGGCAGCAAAATGCACGCCGTAGCACATCTTCTGGTAGTGAGGGTAGTTCTGCTTGGAGGTCGACAGTACCTCGCTCAGGTAATATACCGGTCTCTGGACAGGGAGCGCCTTGCCTTCCTCTTTGCGTTCGACTACAATGACTGTGCTGACTACTCGGCTGGTGGCGGCGATGTATAGGAGCATGGGCTCTTTGGGAGTCGGAGCCGCCAGCACAGGGGGAGTAGTCAACATCTTCTTTAGCTGGAGAAATGCTTCATCTGCCTTGTGGTTCCACTCAAAAAAAGGTGGTCTTCTTCATCAGTTGGTACAAAGGGAGAGCCTTCTCGCCCAGCCGACTGATGAATCGGCTGATGGATGCCAAGCAGCCGGTGAACTTCTGCACATCTAACAGTCGGCTGGGTACCTCCATCCTCTCGATGGCCTTGATCTTCACAGGGTTGCACTCTATGCCGCGTTCAGAGACCAGGAAGCCAAGAAGCTGGCCGGCTGGTACTCCAAAGACACACTTTTCAGGGTTGAGCTTGATCTGGAATCGACGCAAGTTTTCAAAGGTTTCTTTGAGGTCTTCCATCAGTGTCCCACGCTTCTCCGTCTTCACCACTACATCATCCACGTAGACGTGGGCGTTTCTGCCGAGTTGCTTGAGGAGGCACTTCTGCATGCAACGCTGAAAGGTGGCGCCGGCATTCCTCAAGCCGAACGTCATGGTCAGGTAGAAGAAGGCTCCGAATGGCGTGATGAAGGCGGTCTTCAGTCTGTCTGCTGGGCTCAACTTGATCTGGTGATACCCTGAGTATGCATCTAAGAAGCTCAACAGCTCGCATCCGGCTGTGGAGTCTATCACCTGATCGATTCTTGGTAGAGCAAATGGGTCCTTGGGGCAGGCTTTGTTGAGGCTTGTGTAGTCAATACACATCCGCCACTGCTTGTTCTTCTTCAGCACCAAGACTGGGTTTGCCAACCACTCTGGAAAAAATACTTCCATGATGAAGCCGGCGGCTAGGAGCCGGGCTATCTCTTCTCCTACGACTCTTCTCTTTTCTTCTGACAGTCGGTGCAAAGGCTGCCTGACGGGCTTCACATCAGGTCGGACGTGTAACTTGTGCTCGGCGAATTCCGTCGGTACACCTGGCATGTCTTTAGGGCACCATGCAAAGATGTCCCGATTCTCACGAAGGAAATCGACGAGCTCGCCTTCCTATTTGCTGTCAAGGTTTGTACCTATGACAGCGTACCTCTCTGGGTGCTCCGGGTCCAAGGGTATCTTCTTGGTCTCTTTGGCCGGCTTGAACGAACCCTCAGCTTCCGACTCCTTGGGGTCGGGCGACATCTCCGGCTGCTTGCCGGCCATCGCAACAACCCGATCAAGAAGCCGCTTCTCAGCTGCGATCACCAGGGACTCGGCCAGCCGACTGCTCTCAGCTGCACAAGCGGACGACTTCCTGTAGTCGCCGGCTACGGTCAGAATCCCCTTGGAACTCGGCATCTTCATTTTGAGGTAGGCATAGTGAGGAACCGCCATGAACTTGGCCAGTGCAGGTCGGCCAAGTAATGCATGGTATGGGCTTTCGAGGTCCACTACTACAAACCAGACTGGCTCTCGGCGGAAATGGTATTTGTGTCCGAAGAGGACGTCTATCAGGATCTTGCTGATTGGTGAGCAGGAAAGGCCGGGTATGATACCATGGAACACAGTCCGGCTGCTCTGCAGCTGTCTCTGCTTGATTCCTAATTTCTCCATGGTATCCTTGTACAGGATGTTGATGCTACTGCCTCCGTCTATCAGCACTCGCGAGAAGCGAGCGGCCCGCCTATCAGTGGCCAAGGTGGCACTTAGGACCAGGGCATAGGACCCAGGATTCGGCATCACCTCTGGGTGATCTGCTCTGCTCCAACTGATAGGCTTCTCGGACCAATGCATAAACTCTGGAGTATTTGATGCCACTGCATTCACTTCTTGCTGCTGCAGCCGCCTGCTACGTCGATCGTCAGCCATACTGGTAAACACCATGTAGGCTCCGTGCTCTTCTGGGTACTCATCTCATACTGCGCCGACTAGCCGAGCAGCCAGCTAATGGGGCGGCGGCCCAGTAGGCGGGGGAGGAAGGAGGCCGTCTCCCTTGGCGATTCTGGTAAGCCAGTGGCATTTTTGGTGGTATGGTTTGATGGCTTCACGCCGCTGTGGAACTTGCAGGTGTTGGGTTTCGTAGTAATTTCAAAAAATTTCCTACGCACACGCAAGATCATGTGATGCATAGCAACGAGGGGAGAGTGTTGTCTACGTACCCAACGTAGACCGACTGCGGAAGCGATGACACGACGTAGAGGAAGTAGTCGTACGTCTTCACGATCCAACCGATCAAGCACCGAAACTACGGCACCTCCGAGTTCGAGCACACGTTCAGCTCGATGACGATCCCCGGACTCCGATCCAGCAAAGTGTCGGGGAAGAGTTCCGTCAGCACGACGGCGTGGTGACGATCTTGATGAACTACAGCAGCAGGGCTTCGCCTAAAGTCCGCTACAGTATTATCGAGGTATATGGTGGCAGGGGGCACCGCACACGGCTAAGGAATAGATCACGTGGATCAACTTGTGTCTTTAGAGGTGCCCCTGCCTCCGTATATAAAGGAGGAGAGGAGGGGAGGCTGGCCGGCCAAAGGAGGGAGGCGCAGGAGGAGTCCTACTCCTACCGGGAGTAGGACTCCCCTCCAATCCTATTCCAACTAGGATTCCCCAAGTGGGAAAGAGGGAGAAGGGTGGCCGGCCACCTCTCCTAGTCCTAATAGGACTAGGGGAAGGGGGGAGGCGCGCAGCCCTTGTGGGCAGCCCTTTCACCTTTCCACTAAGGCCCATGAAGGCCCATATGGCTCCCGGGGGGTTCCGGTAACCCTCCCGGTAACACGGTAAAATCCCGATTTCACCCGGAACACTTCCGATGTCCAAACATAGGCTTCCAATATATCAATCTTTACGTCTCGACCATTTCGAGACTCCTCATCATGTCCGTGATCACATCCGGGACTCCGAACAACCTTCGGTTCATCAAAATGCATAAACTCATAATGTAACTGTCATCGTAACCTTAAGCGTGCGGACCCTACGGGTTCGAGAACAATGTAGACATGACCGAGACACGTCTCCGGTCAATAACCAATAGTGGGACCTGGATGCCCATATTGGCTCCTACATATTCTACGAAGATCTTTATCGGTCAGACCGCATAACGACATACGTTGTTCCCTTTGTCATCGGTATGTTACTTGCCCGAGATTCGATCGTCGATATCCAATATCTAGTTCAATCTCGTTACCGGCAAGTCTCTTTACTCATTCCGTAATACATCATCTCACAACTAACATATTAGTTGTAATGCTTGCAAGCCTTATGTGATGTGTATTACCGAGAGGGCCCAGAGATACCTCTCCGACAATCGGAGTGACAAATCCTAATCTCGAAATACGCCAACCCAACATCTGCCATTGGAGACACCTGTAATGCTCCTTTATAATCACCCAGTTACGTTGTGACGTTTGGTAGCACCCAAAGTGTTCCTCCGGTAAACGGGAGTTGCATAATCTCATAGTCATAGGAACATGTATAAGTCATGAAGAAAGCATTAGCAACATACCAAACGATCGGGTGCTAAGCTAATGGAATGGGTCATGTCAATCAGATCATTCAACTAATGATGTGACCTTGTTAATCAAATAACAACTCTTTGTCCATGGTTAGGAAACATAACCATCTTTGATTAACGAGCTAGTCAAGTAGAGGCATACTAGTGACACTTTGTTTGTCTATGTATTCACACATGTATTATGTTTCCAGTTAATACAATTCTAGCATGAATAATAAACATTTATCATGATTATAAGGAAATAAATAATAACTTTATTGTTGCCTCTAGGGCATATTTCCTTCAGCAGGGACCATCCAGAGTCTGCTCGTACGAGAAGGCTGGCAACCAGTTGGACTTGCCGCCTTTCTGTCGCTTGGACGGAGGCTGCTCCTCCGGCTGTTGATCTTCGACTGTTGCAACCTGCCGACTGCTGGAAGTCGGCTGTTGGGCCTTGCGCTTGTTGTTGCTCTGTGGTTGTCGCCGACTGGCGTCTCCAGCTGGAGTTCTGGGAGCCTGAGGGGCCACTTTGCCAGCCGCATTAACTTGAATTTCCGTCTTCATGGAAGAGTCGGCCGTGGCGTACTTGTCTGCTATGATCAGCAGTTCGTCGAGGGTTTCTGGCTTGTCGCAGTGGAGCTTGTGCTTGAGGAGGGTGACTTCTTGGCACCCGGCGGTGAAGTACTCGATAGCCTGCACCTCGTGCACGCCCTCGCAGGAGTTCCGAAGCTCGCCCCAGCGCGTGAGGTAGTTGCCCGTCGACTCGTCGGGGCGTTGTACGCACAAGGAAAGCTGGCGCGGCTTGGGAGGTCGCTTGTACGTGCTCGTGAAGTTGCGGATGAAGGCCTCGGTGAAGTCGACCCAGCTATTGATGCTGCGGGGCTTCAGACTGTTCAACCATGTCCGGGCCGTGCCCTGGAGCATGAGTGGGACATACTTCATGGCAACTCACTTGTTGCCGTTCGCTATGTTGACGGCAGTGGAGTCGTCTACTAGCCAGTCTTCCGGCTTCACGGAGCCGGTATACTTGGGCGTGTCTCGGGGGAGCGTGAACCCTTTGGGAAAAGGCTCGTCTCGGATGCGGGGCCCGAAGCAAGGCGGACCCAACTCATCTTCTTCTTCCAATGCCAAGGATCGGTGGAGTCGGTCGATCCGGTGGCGGGCATCGTTTTCTCTGACTCCCTCTCGGCGGCCAAGGCGGCCACCGAGAGTCGGATTCTCTACATGCGGTGGGGAAACTCGCCGTTCTCTCCTTGGCGGGGGAGGCAGATAGTCGCCCTGCCGCTCCACTGCTCTTGGACGGCCGTCTTGGTCGCGCTCGATGGTGATGCGAGTCCGACTGTGACTGACAGCTGGCTCTTTGTCCTTCCTTCCGTGGACTCCACCAGTCGGCGTCCGGGACGTCGCACCTTGATCTCAGCGGGGAGGCGGGTCGTCGTATGGCCGTCGCGGCGCCTCCGTGCGGCCGTCGGCTGCATTCTGCGCGTCTACCGCATCGAGGAGTTGCTGGACTCGCTCCGTCATCATGCGGCGCTCTTCGCCTTCAAAGTTCTTCAGCTCCTCAGTCGCTGCTTGGGCGGCGCGGATGTTCTCCACAGGCGTAGCGTATACAGGGCGATTGGCCCCGAACAGGTTGGCGATGGTCGCGCCGCGCTGTCGGACCGTGCCTAGGCGGCTAGGCCCAGTCGAAGCCGGCAAGCCGCTGATGGCGCGATCCATTTCGCGCTGGTAGGCTTCTGACAAGCGCCTCATGCTTGCCAGCTTCTTGGCGCCTTCAATGATCTGAAGACGGCGCGTCTCCAGTGTCTCGGCATCTGCGTCTTCTGGAATAGGCGCGGTCAGGTCTTGCAGAGCCGCGTCGAGCGGGTCATGAGCTCCCTCACCGGAACGCTCATCGTGACTGATGACGAGCACCTCCGTGACAGCGCTTCCGCCGCTCTCCTCGCGAGGGAGCGGCTCGTCGTATACCACCACGTTGGTGGGGAAAGTGTCAAGCGACACGGTGTCGGAGTCAACCAGCATCGGGTCGGTGGAGCCTACAGACTCCAAGTCCACGGCAGGCTCGCCGGTGACATGGAGTTGGTCGAGGAGGCCCACGAGGAGGCTCTCGGGGCCACCCGTGCCTGCGTCGGATGCAGGCTCGTCGAAGAGGTGAACCTCACCGACAAGTTCAGCGAGGCAGCTAGCTGCGCAGGCGGCCTCAGCGCCCAGCAGCGCGTCGATGCAGACTCCGTCTGGCGAGCCTGGCTGGCTGCGCTCACCAGGGAGGAAAAGGGTTCCCGTCCAGAATAGATCTCCGGACGACGGTGCACCTTGCCCCATGGTGGGCGCCAAATGTCGGGGGTTGGGTGCGACATATGCTAAAGGATGGTTTATCATGGTGGGGGCGAGTAGAACGTCGCCGGTGCCTGGAAACAGGATGAGGCGAACACATGCACACCGGCGGATCTTACCCAGCTTCGGGGCTCTCCGAGGAGATAACACCCCTACTGCTGCTTTGCGGGGTCTCCGCATGTTCACTAAGGCACAGTGAGTACAGGGTTGCTCCTAGAGCTGTTTCTGGAGGTAGGAGAAGGCAAGGCTAGCTTTCTCCTCCCTGTATGGTCTGTCTAGTGCTAGATGATTCCGAACCCTTTGCATGGGTGCCTTGGGGGGTTTATATAGGCCTACCCCCCAGGGGTACAATGGTAAATCCAGCTGGGCGCGGGTCCCAGCCGTCTGTCTCTCAGGCGCCGTCTTCTCCGCCGACTCCTGGGGCCCGCCGACTAGTGGGTCCCGCCGACTGGCCTGGTACGAGGGCGTCAGCCCTTGTCCGCCGCGGGCGGGTCGTGCCGGCTGCAAATTACTGTAGCCGTACTTCTAATGACGCGGGCTTGGTCATGGGGTGATGGCAACAGTGCCGCCGCCTGCGGGCGATCACTGTTGCCATTCCCATGTCGCGTCCGGTTAATGGCTTCTGGGGCCCGTGGGAGGGGCCGGCCGACTCCTGGGGGCCGACTCCCAACGGGTTCGACTCTTGGCGCTCTCGCCGTCTTCAGTACCCTCGCTGACTGGTAGGCCCGCCGTCTCTGGGCCGTACAGACAGACCGTCATGGGCACAGGGCCCCGTCCCCAGGAGCTGATGTCAGGGCCGGCATGGCAACTGTGCCGCACCGGACGGAGATCTCCGTTGGCACGGCGTACTATGGCCATACCTGCCCTTAAATAACAGGGTGGTTGGAGCCGCCTCTGGGACTCGGCTTTATCTAGAGTCGCCTCTGGGACTCGGCTTATCTAGAGTCGCCTCGGGGACTCGGCTTTATCTGGAGTCGCCTCTTGGAGTCGGCTTTATCTGGAGTCGCCTCTGGGACTCGGCTTATCTGGAGTCGCCTCTGGGACTCGGCTTGTCTGGAGTTGCCTTCCGGACTCGCGGGGCGCAGCCTGCCCCAATGTCTTGAAAGGTTCTAGGACTCGGGTTGGCCTACCCGTGGCCCATTACTCCGACACTCCTCAAGCAAGAGTGGCAAGGAAGACAACGGCAGTGACGACGAGGGCAGCGGGCGGCAGGATGACGGGTCCGACTAGGTGTCAGGCGCCGCTCCGAGTGGCACCGACGACCCCATCATCCGCGTCGCCGGCTCCTTGAACTTCTCGAGGTCTTCTCCTTGGGCGGCTGGCATAGGGAGGCTACGGAGGAGGAAGAGGGCGGGTGGCAAGGCCGTCAAGTCGGAGTACGCGGACACGGACAACTTCGTCGCGTGTTGACGTCCTGCCACCTCGTCTTCGAGCTCTGCCTCCGGCGCCGCCATCACCATCTAGCCCTTGGATGGCCACCGAGATGTTCTCTTGGTGTCTTCTGCCACTCGTCGCTCGCCTAGGCGCCCCTTTTGCCCTTCTGTTTTGTTGTTCCATTTCCTGAGGAGAGGGACAAGAAATGGATTATGGGCATCTTATATCTTTTTAGTCTTGTAAGCCTTCGGGCCTTTGTTAGCTTTAGAAGTTGTAATCCCCTTGTTCATGTTTTTCATTTCGTATGAACTGTACCTGTACGGGATGTTTTTTAATGAAAAAGGGATGTCTTCCGGGATTTTCATTCGCGGGAGGAACGCACGACAAGGAGCGAATCCTTGTTATCTTTTAGGACAAACATTTTTTCCGCTCGGCAACAGGCCTTGCCATCCCCCACCTCGTTCGACCTTTCTCACGATCTTGGTGGAGTCAGGGATGAGGTGGGCTTAGGCTCCCCGTCCCTCTTCTGTGCTACCGCGGCTACGACCAAATTCAGACCTAGGGGATAATCCATAGGTGCCGAAAAAGGGGAGCATGGTAGCTTAGAGATAGAACGGGGTTTCACGTATCCTAGTCCATAACGAAAAACATGATAGAGGATAGAGAACTCATCTGGATCTGCAGCCCCCGGTGACCTTGGCTTGCCGTGGAGGGATCCTTGTTCTTGCAGCCCTCGAAAACTCTGCTTGCCGGGGTCCGGGCGCCGGTCCATTCCCTTTCTTCCAAAACAGCTCGGCAAGAATACTTACGTGCCCTGCGAACCAAAGAAGACATAGAGGAACAGAGAGACGCGCACTCGACCTCTAAGCTAGGGGATAGCTGCCGCTAAGCACTATCAACCCTAACCAAGGAAGAGACTCAACCTAGCATGCATGCTATAACTTAGGGCGCCAGCGCTTCGTTTATTTATGCTCAGGGTCTGCGCCTGGCTTTGTACAAAGGGTTACATGCCTTGCCGGAAAGGCTTGTACAAAAGGGTGGCTTGCCGGGAGGCCCGGCAGCCACGCCTTATGGGTAAAACTTGCGAAGATGCTCGATGTTCCAGGAGTTTCTCACTGGTATGGCATCTTCGGTCTCCAGCCAGACTGCGCCGGGCCTGGTGACTCGTGTTACCCGATAAGGGCCTTCCCACTTTGGCGTCAACTTGTTGGAATTCTTGGCTGACCGAACGTGCCGAAGAACAAGGTCGCCTTCCTCAAAGCTCCGGGCATGAACCTTGCGGCTATGGTAGTGGCGCAAAGCTTGCTGGTAGCGTCCTGCTCTCACAGCCGCCAGGAGACAATCTTCCTCAAGGAGCGTTGCGTCATCTTGCCGCAATCGCTATTGCTCAAGCTCATCTTAAGCGAGCACTCGAGGTGACCCGCATATGAGTTCCGTGGGGAGAACTGCTTCTGCCCCATAAACCAGGGCAAAGGGTGTCTGGCCGGTGGCTCAATTTGGCGTCGTTCTGATCGACCAAAGAACCGCCGGCAACTCATCGATCCAGCGCCTTCCACTCTTGCGTAGCCTGTCAAAAGTCTTTATTCTTAAGCCTCGCAGGACTTCAGCATTCGCTCTCTTCGCTTGGCCGTTGCTCCGTGGATGTGCCACGGAAGCAAAACAGACCCTACTGCCGAGATCCTCAATGTATTGCATGAAGGCATGGCTTGTGAACTGTGTGCCATTGTCGGTGATGATCCTGTTGGGCACTCCAAAACGGCACACTAGTCCCTTGAAGAACTTGATGGCTGACTGCGCTTTCACCTTCCTCACTGTTTCCACTTCTGGCAACTTTGTGAACTTGTCGATTGCAACGTACAAGTACTCAAAGCCCCCGACAGCACGGGGAAAAGGGCCCAATATGTCGAGCCCCCAGACCGAGAAGGTCCAGGAGAGAGGGATAGTTTGAAGGGCTTGAGCTGGTTGATGAAGCTTCTTCGAATGGAACTGGCACGCTTCACACTTGCTTACTAGTGCCATCGCATCCTGGAGGGCGGTGGGCCAGAAGAAACCATGTCGGAAAGCCTTGCCGGCAAGGGCCCTCGACCCTATGTGGGAGCCACATATGCCTCCATGTATCTCTACCAACAGCTTTAGTCCTTCCTCCCGGGAGATGCACATCAATTTCACCCCAGTCGGCCTTCTTCTGTACAATATGTTATCAACGAATTGGTACAGAGCAGACCGGAGGGCTACTCTTTCTGCCTCTTCCTGCTCCTCAGGAAGCTCTCCTTTTTGAAGGAATCGGACGGTGTGTTGTGCCCATGCCGGAGCTTGTGGCTCGACGGTGAGGACCAAAGGCATCTCTTCTGCCGCGGGAGCGGCCGCCTCCACGGCCATGACCTGAGGTCCTGCCGGAGTCGGTTGCCTTGCGGCAGGATCGGCATCCACGGCAACATCTTCGCCGGCGGCTCCGGGGAGCTCGGTGGGGAAGTACTTGCCGGGGCCTAGCTTCCTCTGCTTGCTCTGCCCGGTCGACGACTCAACGGATGGTTGGGTTAACTGAAGCACAAAGGTACCTGGTTCCACAGGTAGCTTGAGGGCAGCGCGCTTTGACAAGTAGTCGGCGATGTCATTCTCCACCCGAGGGACATGCTCCGCTTGTACACCGTCAAAGCGCTCCTCCAGTTTGCTCACCTCATCTACGTAAGCTTCCATCAACGGGCTTTGATAATCTTTGTTGATCTGCCTGACGACGAGCTGTGAGTCGCCCCTGACAATGAACTTCTTAACTCCGAGGTCTGCCGTGATCCTGAGACCGGCAAGCAAACCCTCATACTCGGCGGTGTTGTTGGTTGACATCTCCCGGGGAAAGTGCATCTGGATAACATACTTGAGGTTCTCTCCGGTGGGTGCGACAAGCAGCACACCAGCACCGGTGCCTTGCAGCGAGAAGGTACCATCAAAGTACATGATCCAGTTGCGGCTCGTTTTCTTGCCTGGGAGAGCGGTCTCCTGTACCTCTTCGTCAGGCGTCGAGGTCCATTCCGCAACAAACTCCACCAAGACTCTGCTCTGAATCGTTGAGGTACTTTCAAATTTCAAACCGAAACTCGACAGCTCCAGGGCCCATTCCACGATCCTCCCCGTCGCATCTGGGTTGTGCAGTATCCGTTGTAACGGGAGGCAGGTGACCATCGTGATCTTGTGCGCTTGGAAGTAATGGCGCAGCTTCCTCGAAGCCATATGGAGGCCGAAGAGCAGCTTTTGCACACCTGAGTACCTCAACCTAGCCCCCTGCAAGAGGGAGCTGACAAAGTACACTGGGTGCTGCACCATATTCTTCTTCTGCGCCTCTTCACCCGGTCGTGTGGGTCCTGTCGCGTTGGCATCAACCCCTGCCGGGGACTCAATCTTGCCAGGATCGAGCTCTGCCGGAGAGGGTTTCGGCTTGCTATCTGTCGGCTCTGCCGCTGTTGCTGCCTTCTCGTCGACCTCTCTCTGCGCCACTAGTGTGGCGCTAACCACTTGATTTGTTGCCGCTAGGTAAAGCAGCAATGGTTCTTATGGTTTGGGCGCAACCAGCACTGGGGTAGAGGAGAGGTATTTCTTCAAATCCTGCAGCGCTGCCTCGGTCTCTAGGGTCCACTCCACCGGCCCAGCCTTCTTCAAGATCTTGAAAAAAGGAAGGGCACGCTCCGCAGACTTGGAGATGAACCGGCTCATGGCGGCAACGCAACCAGTGAGCCGACGCACGTCATTGATCCGCTTGGGCGCCTCAATCTGCTCGATGGCCTTGATCTTATCTAGGTTTGCTTCAATCCCGCTTTGGGACACAAAGAACCCGAGAAGCTTGTCGGACGGGACGCCAAAGACACACTTCTCAGGGTTCAACTTGAGGTTGATCTTGCGCAGGTTTGTAAATGTTTCCTCCAGATCTTGCACAAGGGTCGCTTTGTCCTTTGTTTTGACCACTATGTCATCCATATAAGCTTCCATATTTCTATGTAGCTGGGGTTCAAAACCAATTTGGACTGCTCTTGCAAAGGTTGAGCCAGCACTCTTCAACCCGAAAGGCATTCGTAAAAAGCAATACGTACAAAATGGGGTGATGAATGCTATCTTTTCCTTGTCTTCTTTTGTCATGAAGATCTGGTGGTATCCCGAGTAGGCGTCAAGGAATGATAAAAGGTCACATCCGTCCATGGAGTCAACAATCTGGTCGATGCGCGGTAACTGGAAGGGATCCTTTGGATAGGCCTTATTGATGTCTGTGTAATCAATACACAACCTCCACTTCCCATTTGCCTTGCGCACCACTACCGGATTGGCCAATCACGTCGGATGGAGTACTCCTCTCACCAAGCCTGCCGCCTCTAGCTTTCTGATTTCCTCCATGATGAATTCCTGCCTCTCCAGGGCTTGCTTCCTGACCTTCTGCTTGATGGGCCGCGCATGAGGACAGACAGCAAGGTGGTGCTCAATCACCTCCCTGGGAACGCCGGGGATGTCGTAGGCTTGCCATGCAAACACATCAAAATTCGCCCGCAGGAAGGTGACGAGCTTGCTTTCCTATTTGCCGTCAAGGGTGGAGCTTATGGTGAACGCTCCCCCCGTGCCGTCCTCCTTGATGGGCACCTTTTTGGTCTCAGGTGGTGTGGCTCTAGACTTCTTGCTCTTGCCGGCGGAGCTCTCTGGCACGCTCTCAACGGAAGCACAACACCCCGAAGAGGTGCGCTTGTCGGAGTGAGTGCAAGGGGTCTCACCGGTCTTCTTCTCTCTCAGGGCTCCGTCGATAGGAGCAGGTGCCTTGGCGGCAGCTGCTGCAACTGCTTCTCGGTAGAGTTGGTCGGCGCAGATTAGCGCATCTTTCTTGTCGGAGGGGACGGTGATGATGTTCATCGGCCCGGGCATCTTCAGCATGTTGTAGGCGTAGTGTGAAGCCTCCATGAACTTGGCTAGCGCCGGGCGGCTGAGGATCCCGTTGTAAGGCAAGGGGATCTCGGCTACGTCAAAAACAATCCTCTTCGTCCTGTGGTTTAGCTCGCCTCCGAATGTCATGGGCAGCGTGATTTTTCCCTTTGGCTGGCTCCTCCCTGGGTTAACCCCTTGGCATGTACCCGTCTCCTCGAGGTCTCCATCAGGGATCTGCAGCCTTCTGACCACAACGGGAGAGATCAAGTTCAGGCCGGCCCCACCATCAACCAACATCTTTGTCACCTTGAGGTTGCGGATTGTTGGTGAAACCAACAACGGCAAGCACCCGACCGCAGTGGTGCGGTCAGGGTGGTCCTCGGTGTCGAAGATGATGGGCATGCTGGACCATTTCAGTGGCTTCGGTGTGTCAAACGATGGCTCCACCGCTGTGATCTCACATGCCCACTGCTTGAGTTGGCGGTGGGATGTATGCAGCGAGGCGCCACCATCGATGCACATGGCCTCTGTGGCTTTCTGAAACTCGTGGTCACCGGACTCGTCGTCCTCGTCAAGATCATCGTCTTCCTGCTTCTTGTCGCGGCCCCGGGCGGGCCTGTCTTGCTGATTATCCTTGCCGCGGCGACCTCCTTGGCTGCCACGTTTCTTGCCGGATCCCTCGGCACCATCTGGGCCTTTCTCCTTGTCCTGCCGCTCATACTCGGCTTTCTGCTTCTTGGCGAGCAGTTCTACCTGCCGGCAGTTTTGGAGATCATGGCCCTTGGTGCGGTGGATCTTGCAATACTGCTTGTCGGAGCCTCCTGGCTTATCGGCGGCTGCCAAGGCCCGGCAAGCGGCACACCCGGCAACCTCCTTGCCGGGGTCACTTGCCTTGGGTTTCTTGGTGGCACCGGTATCGTCGGATCCCTCGACGGCAAGCATGGTCTTGCTCCTGCGCTTCCTGTTATGGCGCCGACCCTTCTTTGCAGGGGTGGCGGTGTCATCTGTGGAGTCTGTTTCCGCGCCGGCGTCTTTGCCGGGGTACTTCCTTCCCTCTTCAGCACGAGTGCATCAATCAGACAGAACATAGAGCTCGGTCACATCCTTAACCTTGTTCATCACTAGCTCTTCACGCATCTTGCGAATGCGCATGTTCTGATGGAACGCACTGATCACGGCGGCAGGATGAACGTCGGGGATGTTGTACTGCACTCGGCTGAACCTCTGGATGTACTAGCGTAGGTTTTCTCTTTCCTTTTGGGGGATGATGTGCAAATCACTTGCCTGGCCATGAGCTTGGTGACCTCCGGTAAAGGCGCCAACAAACTCATGGCACAGATCCACCCAAGAAGAGATGGAATCCACCGGCAAGTGCATCAACCATGACATAACATTAGGCTTGAGTGCCAACGGGAAGTAGTTGGCAAGCACGTTATCGTCACAGGCCCAAGCAGCTTGCATCATGATGGTGTAGATGCTGAGGAACTCTAACGCGTGGGCTTGCCGTTGTACTTCTTGCCAACGTCGGGCTTGAACGTGCGATGGGAGGGCCACTGGAACTGCCGCAGCTCACGGGTGAAGGCCGGACAACCCACCTCGTAAGGTAGGCCACCGTAGCCTCCCGACGCTAGGTGGTCCATAGCGGGCCCTGCCCGCCTGTCTGAATGGTGGCACGCGTCATGTCGGCGCTCGATCGTAGTTCGAGCATCCTCATGAGCCCGCCCCGAAGGACATGGCGCTGATCGCGGTTGGTTCGCGGGTCGGACGATGCAATGGAGATATCATCACGAGCTTTGTCGCGACGAACTGACGCCCGGGGCGGTCGGGACGGAGGAGGGGAGTGCACTATGGTTGCATCGCCTCCAACATGGTCTCCGCTGGCATGCGGTGGCCCGGTGGAGCGACGGCCTATGGGTCCTGTCGGCCGCAACTCATCATTGTTGGCGATGCCGACGAGGCTCCGGACGGTGGCCCTCCATTCGTCAAGCTTCTCCGTGGCAGGAGGAAAATCAAGGAGCAGCTGCACGCGCTAGGGCTTCCGCTGGTGTGGGTGGCGGCGAAAGCTGGGTGGACCGCGATGCGCCTCGACACCTAACCACGTTAGGAGCCGCGTCACGGCTCCGCAGCCATTCACCACCTCCATCAGCACCTCGGCGCCCATGCTGGCCCTCTTCTTCATGTGATGGATGCACGGGACTCTTCCCAGGGCGGCGCGCAGGGTCACCGGCAGGGTGACACTGCTCATCACGCACAACCTGAGAGGAGCGCGCCGTGGGCGCCGATGTTGGTGTCTTGGAGGTCGCCGTGCCACCGCCTGGCGGGACGGCGGCACCCCTGGAGGGCCCCGCGCTGCCTGCAGGGGGCCTGACTCTACCTCCGGAGCCCGCGACTGGTGGCTCATCGCCTGGCGTGCGAACGACGCCACTTGCCAGGCCGGGACTAGCGGGGTGATGTAGATGTTCGCGGGCTGCGCCACGGGTTCTCTCCGTGACTGGCCTGCTGCCGGTCCATGCCGGTACCAACCCAGTCCCGGATGAACCGATCGCCGTGGTCGTCTTCTTCTTTGGAGACATGGCGATGAAGAACATCTAGGTCAACTGCTAGACCAGATCCTCACGATTGCGCCCCCTACCTGGCGTGCCAAAGATGTAGGTGGGAAACGACACCTATGGGATCACTAGAATCCCTTCTACGGTTGCGAGGTGTGGGGATCGTGAGGAGAGCGGGACTAACAGACGACAAAGGGGGATTTACCCAGGTTCGGGCTGCAAAGGTGCGTAAAACTCTACGATCCTGCTTTGGTGGATGTTTTAGTGTTCTTGAGCTCTCGAACTAGCTCTAGGCGCTGCGAGGTTCCAAAGAGCCGAATCCTTTCTCAGTGTGCCATGGGCCTCCTTTTATAGACGAAAGGGGCTGCCACAGTGGCACACAGGAGGTGGAAAGTGCTACAGCGTTGCGAGCTTATCGCTGGTATTACAGGACAAGACGCATTTAATGCGAGGCTTAGGTGTCCCTTCGCTTTATTGGGGTCGGGAGCAAGGCTCGTCACGTCCGTCGCCGCTTCTCCTCGCATCGACACGCGCCCTGGCCAGCGGTGCATGCGGTGCCATGTAGGCAGGCAAGCAGCTGAGGTGGCGCGGTGGTGGAGCCTCCATGAAGGGTTGCATGTTGCCACGCAGGTGCCTGCCCAGCTGCTGGGTTGGCAGCAGCATGCGAACAGCAGTGAAGGCTTGGCTGGTGCGGGCCTGGCAGTGGCCCTGCCGGTGCGCTTGGCAAGGGTCTCGTCAGGTGGCCCGGCAAGGGTCTTGTCGGGTGGCCCGGCAAGGGCCTTGCCATGGCTCGCTAGCTTCCCCGGCAAGGATCTTGCCGGGGGTCTCGTGGGTTTCTTCGATGAGGATAGTTGTCTTCCTATCCTCATTTGATCTTGACCATTCTATGTCTTCACAAAGATCTGCATACCACCACGGAGGTGCCTCCCCAGCCCTGTCCCAACGCATTTGTCTAGCGTTGGTGGGCTCAAGGGTGGCTCACTTCGGCTGGCGTGGGCGAGCTGCCCCGGCAAGGGTCTTGTCGGGGCTGCTGAGGCTACCCCGACAAGGGTCCTTGCCAGGGAAACCTGCTACGCCTATCTGATCTTTGTGGACTTGGTCCTTGTTGTTGCTCTGTTTGGCTTGTGGCTTCGGCTCCTCTCCGGCTTCCCTTTCCTGCCATTTCTATGCGTGGCCGTGACGGGAGGCTCTAACTGCCCGTGCACAAGTAAAGGGGTCAAAAGGAAAGCACCTACTTTTGTACATCGACAAAGACCAGCGGAGCGGCAGGATGGAGGTCACCGTGGAGCCCGAGACGGCGTCATCGCCAGTGCTTTTGGCAGCCGAAGACCAACTTTAGTCAGGATAACTTATACTAGATGTTCCCCTTCAAAATGGCCGTTGTTGGCGCCCTTCCCGCTCAATATTTGGGAAGAGGACCAGGGCCTCTATAAATAGGACTAGCCACCACAGAGGAAAGGGGGGATTCATCGAGTGCTCATTAGAGAGAGAGAGGTGATCGAACTCACCCAAGCAGTTCATCGCACCAGCTCAAGAACACCTCTCGCGAGGCTGTTCTTCCCATGTGCTGTTCATCATCAGCCTCTGAGGCAATCCACCGCAGCACACACTGGAGTAGGGTATTACACCACAACGATGGCCTGAACTAGTACAAATCTTGTGTCCCTCGTGTTGTTCATCGTTCTAGCCTAGATTCTCGCGAGGCGATCAGACGTAGATCGGTAGGGGAGAGATCTTCGTGCGCACCCTAGAGTTCGAACCTTAAGGGTCTGCCAGAACCCAACATCCGACAATCTACTTATCACTTCCCAATGCCTTCCTCTAGGCCCAAATAATGGTGAAGTGTCATGTAGTCGATGTTCACATAACACCACTAGAGGAGAGACAACATACATCTCATCAAAATATCGAACAAATACCAAATTCACATGACTACTAATAGCAAGACTTCACCCATGTCCTCAGGAACAAACGTAACTACTCACAAAGCATATTTATGTTCATAATCAAACGAGTATTAATATGCATTAAGTATCTGAACATATGATCTTCCACCAAGTAAACCAATTAGCATCAACTACAAGGAGTAATCAACACTACTAGCATCCCACAGGTACCAATTTGTGGTTTTGATACAAGATTGGATACAAGAGATGAACTAGGGTTTTGAGAGGAGATGGTGCTGGTGAAGATGTTGATGGAGATTGACCCCCTCCCGATGAGAGGATCATTGGTGATGATGATGATGACGATTTCCCCCTCCCGGAGGGAAGTTTCCCCGGCAGAACAGCTCTGCCGGAGCCCTAGATTGGTTCCGCCAAGGTTCCGCCTCGTGGCGGCGGAGTTTCATCCCGTAAGCTTGCTTATGATTTTTTCCAGGGTAAAAGCCTTCATATAGCAGAAGATGGGCACCGGAGGGCCACCAGGGGGCCTAGGAGAAGGGGGCGCGCCCAGTAGAGCGGGGGGGGGGGGGCACCCTCCTGGCCAGGGTGTGGGTCTCCTCTGGTATTTTCTTCACTCAATAATTCTTATTAATTCCAAAAATGACTTCCGTGGAGTTTCAGGATTTTTGGAGCTGTGCGGAATAGGTTTCCAATATTTGCTCCTTTTCTAGCCAGAATCCCAGCTGCCGGCATTCTCCCTCTTCATGATAAACCTTGTAAAATAAGAGAGAATAGCCATAATTATTGTGACATAATGTGTGATAACAACCCATAATGCAATAAATATTGATATAAAAGCATAATGCAAAACGGACGTATCAACCCCCCCAAGCTTAGACCTCGCTTGTCCTCAAGCGGAAGCCGAAATCGGAAAATATGTCCACATGTTTAGAGATAGAGGTGTCGATAAAAATAAAATACGGACATGAGGGCATCATGATCATTCTTATAACAACAACATATAAGGATTTTGTCATATGATTTCTCATGCTCAAGTAACAATCAATTCACAATGTCAAGTATGGTTCAGAAACTTCATTGGGAACTAACAAACTATAATCTCTGTCATTGAAGTAATTGCAATTTATCATAACATCGGAAAGAGTCAAGAATAGAGCTTTTCAGCAAGTCCACATACTCAACTATCATATAGTCTTCTACAATTGATAACACTCATGCAATATTTATGGTTATGACGTTTTAATCGGACACTGAAAAAGATAGGGGCTTATTGTGTTGCCTCCCAACGTATTCACCTTTGGGTGATGTCAACAATAATAGTTCATGCTAACTTACATCCAATTGGATATATGTATCAGGATCTTTCCAACGCGAGGTGCTTGCCAAAGGATAAAATGAAAAAGGGAAAGGTGAAGATCACCTTGACTCTTGCATAATGTAAAGACATAAAGTAAAAGATAGGCCCTTCGCAGAGGGAAGCAGAGGTTGTCATGTGCTTTTAGGGTTGGATGCACAAAATCTTAATGCAAAAGAACGTCACTTTATATTGCCACTTTGTGATATGAACCTTTATTATGCAGTCCGTGGCTTTTATTACTTCCATATCACACAATCGTATAAAGCTTATTTTCTCTGGACTAATAAGTCATACATATTTAGAGAGCAATTTTTATTGCTTGCAACATGACAACTTACATGAAGGATCTTACTCAATCCATAGGTAGGTATGGTGGACTCTCATGGCAAAACTGGGTTTAAGGATATTTGGAAGCACAATTAGTATTTCTACTTGGTGCAAGGAATTTTTGGCTAGCATGAGGGGGAAAGGCAAGCTCAACATGTTGGGAAGATCAATGACAATATACTTTAACTGAGATGTGAGAAAACATAAACCATTACGTTGTCTTCCTTGTCCAACATCAACTCTTTAGCATGTCATACTTAATGAGTGCTCACAATCATAAAAGATGTCCAAGATAGTATATTTATATGTGAGAACCTCTCTTTCTTTATTACTTCCTATTAATTGCAACGATGACCAAAACTACGTTTGTCAACTCTCAACAACTTTTATGCCTCATAGTCTTTATATGTGAAGTCATTACTATCCATAAGATCAATATGAACTCTTTTACTTCTTTTTATTCTTCCTATTTTCTCAAGATCATAGCTAGATAGGAAAGCCCTTGACTCAACACTAATCTTTATTATAGATAGCTCACGGACTCGATTACATGAAGAGATCACAAAGCGAAACTCAAAACTACTTCATACCAAAGCTTTAATCTACTAGATCAAGATATTACTAAAAGGATCGAACTAAATAAAACGGTAAAGATAGGAGTGTGATGGTGATACGATACCGGGGCACCTCCCCCAAGCTTGGCAGTTGCCAAGGGGAGTGCCCATACCATGTGAATATGTCCTCGGAGGTGATGAAGGTGGTGATGATGATGGTGGGTAATCGAACATCGAGCGTAAAAGCTCCTCCAACTTGTGGATAATGTCCTTGAGTCCGACGATATGATCCTTCAACAAAATATTTTCCTGAGTGAGATACTTGTTTTGTATGTGAGCTAACTCAATCATCTTGAAAGCTTCAATCTCGGTTGGAGTAAAGAGGTTAGGTAGAGGTTGAGGGATGTCTTCTTCTTCCACCGCCGGAGCTTGATCCTCCATGGCCTTCTTGATCCCTTCATCCTTGTTGATCTCCTCCGGTTCCTCTCTTTTCAGCTCTATTTTCAATAGCCAAGCATCCTTGTCTTCATTGTTGAAGGAGGGCGACGTCATGATGCTCTAGATCTGTCAAAAAAAACAGCTCGAAACGAAAACAGAAGATTTTTGCATGATACGGTGGTCAAAACCTTCAGGAGCTTATATAATGAATTTTTACCAACCAAAAGAAGTAACGTGCAAGAAAATGGAGTCCGGGAGGCACACGAGGTGCCCACGAGATAGGGGGGCGCGCCCAGTAAGGGTGGGCGCGGCCTCCACCCTCGTGGAGGCCTCGTGTCCTTCCCGGATTAGTTCTTGCTTTCCAAAATTATTAAATATTCCAAAACGGATCAAAATTGACATTAGAATTGTTTTGGAGTCGGTTTACTTACCGTACCACATACCTATTCCTTTTCGAAGTCTGAAACATTCTGTAAAGTGTCCCTTATGTATTCCTCCGGGCTTACGGTTTCAATAATATTAGTTTCAACATTGATAGGATTACCTGAAATATAATGTTTGATTCTTTGACCGTTCACCACCCTCAGACTTGTGCCTTCGAAGTTGTTGATTTTTATGGCACCGGAACGATAGACCTCCTGAATAACGTAAGGACCTTCCCATTTAGAGAGAAGTTTTCCTGCAAAAAATCTTAAACGAGAGTTGAATAGCAACACACAATCACCTATGTTAAACTTACGCTTTTGTATCCTTTTGTCATGCCATCTTTTAACTTTTTCTTTGAACAGTTTGGCATTCTCATAGGCTTGGGTTCTCCATTCATCAAGTGAGCTAATGTCAAACAACCTCTTCTCACCAGCAAGTTTGAAGTCATAGTTGAGCTCTTTAATAGCCCAATATGCTTTGTGTTCAAGTTCAAGAGGTAAGTGACATGCTTTTCCATAAACCATCTTATACGGAGACATACCCATAGGATTTTTATATGCAGTTCTATAGGCCCATAATGCATCATCAAGTTTCTTGGACCAATTCTTTCTAGATCTATTGAAAGTCTTTTGAAAAATTAATTTGAGCTCTCTATTGCTCAACTCTACTTGACCACTAGACTATGGGTGATAAGGAGATGCAATTCTATGATTAACGTCATACTTAGCAAGCATCTTACGGAAAGCACCATGAATAAAATGTGAACCACCATCATTCATAAGATATCTAGGGACTCCAAACCTCGGAAAAATAACTTCTTTAAGCATCTTAATAGAGGTGTTATGATCAGCACTACTAGTTGGAATAGCTTCTACCCACTTAGTAACGTAATCAACATCAACTAAAATATGTGTATATCCATTAGAGGCGGGAAAAGGTCCCATATAATCAAAGCCCCAAACATCAAATGGTTCAATTACAAGAGAATAATTCATAGGCATTTCTTGACGTCTACTAATATTACCTATTATTTGACACTCATCACAAGACAAGACAAACTTACGGGCATCTTTGAAGAGAGTGGGCCAATAAAAACCGGATTACAATACCTTATGTGCAGTTCTGTCTCCAGCGTGGTGTCCTCCATATGGTTCGGAGTGACACTTGCGTAGTATCTGTTCCTGTTCATGCTCAGGTACACAATGTCTAATAACACCATCTACTCCTTTGTAAAGTTGTGGGTCATCCCAGAAGTAATGTCTTAAATCATAAAAGAACTTTTTCTTTTGCTGGTATGTGAAGCTAGGTGGTATAAATTTAGCAACAATGTAATTAGCATAATCAGCATACCATGGAGTAGTACGAGAAGCATTAACGACCGCTAATTGTTCATCAGGAAAGCTATCATCAATAGGTAGTGGGTCATCAAGAACATTCTCTAATCTAGACAAGTTGTCTGCAACGGGGTTCTCAGCTCCCTTTCTATCAATAATATATA
Source organism: Triticum timopheevii (assembly GCA_963921465.1). Classification (NCBI taxonomy): domain Eukaryota; kingdom Viridiplantae; phylum Streptophyta; class Magnoliopsida; order Poales; family Poaceae; genus Triticum; species Triticum timopheevii. The sequence continues at coordinate 146,019,739 of OY997272.1, forward strand.
GATCAAATTCTTGGAGCAAGAGAACCCATCTAATAAGTCCAGGCTTAGCATCTTTCTTTTCCATAAGATATTTAATAGCAGCATGATCAGTGTGAATAGTAACTTTAGAATCAACAATATAAGGTCTAAACTTATCACAAGCAAATACAACCGCTAAGAATTCTTTTTCTTTGGGCAGTATCAAGAGTTTTACTAGCATACTGGATAAGATTTAATTTCTTATCAACTCTTTGCCCTAGAACAACACCTACAGCATAATCACTAGCATCGCACATAATTTCAAAGGGTAAATTCCAATCAGGTGGCTGAACAATAGGTGCAGTGATCAAAGCTTTCTTAAGTATTTCAAATGCTTCTACACAATCATCATCAAAGATGAAAGGAATACCTTTTTGCAATAAATTAGTCAGAGGCCTAGAGATTTTAGAAAAGTCCGTAATGAACCTCCTATAAAAACCGGCATGACCAAGGAAACTTCTTATACCTTTTATGTCCTTGGGACATGGCATCTTTTCAATAGCGTCAACTTTAGCTTTATCAACCCCAATACCTTTCCCAGAAATCTTATGCCCCAAGACAATGCCTTCATTAACCATAAAGTGGCACTTTTCCCAATTCAAGACGAGACTAGTGTCTTTGCATCTCTGCAAAACTCGATCAAGGTTTCTCAAGCAATCATCAAAAGAGGATCCATAAATGGAGAAATCATCCATGAATACCTCACAAATCTTTTCACAAAAGTCAGAGAATATAGCCATCATGCATCTTTGAAAGGTAGCAGGTGCATTACATAAACCAAAAGGCATACGTCTATAAGCAAAAGTACCGAAAGGGCAAGTAAAAGTAGTTTTTGATTGATCCTCCACTGACATAGGTATTTGAGAGAAACCAGAATAACCATCTAGAAAGCAAAAATGTGTATATTTGGATAGTCTTTCTAGCATTTAATCAATAAAAGGTAAAGGGTAATGATATTTCTTAGTAGCTTTATTTAATTTACGGAAATCAATTACCATCCTATAACCTGTAATGATTTTTTGCGGGATCAATTCATCTTTATCATTAGGAACAACAGTAATACCTTCCTTCTTAGGAACGCAATGGACAGGACTTACCCAATCACTATCAGCAACGGGATAAATTATACCTGCCTCAAGGAGCTTTAGTATCTCCTTTCTTACCACTTCTTTCATCTTAGGATTTAACCACCGTTGAGGATCTCTAACTGGTTTGGCATCTTTCCCCACTTTGATTTTGTGTTGACATAGAGTGGGACTAATGCCCTTAAGATCATCCAGAGTATATCCAATAGCAGCACGGTGCTTCTTCAGAGTTTTCAATAATCTTTCCTCTTCCTGCTCTGAAAGGTTAGCACTAATAATAACAGGATATATCTTCTTTTCATCAAGATAAGCATATATAAGATTATCAGGTAAAGGTTTGAGCTCAAACAAGGGATCACCCTTGGGTGGACGGGGATCCCCGAGGATTTCAACAGGTATGTTGTGTTTGAGAATAGGACCCTGTTGAAGGAATACTTTATCTATTTCCCTTCTTTCATCCATAAACATATCATTTTCATGGTCTAGCAAATATTGTTCTAACGGATCAGTAGGAGGCACGGCAATAGAAGCAAGACCAATAATCTCATCCTTACTAGGTGATTCTTTATCACGGGGTTGTCTACGAGACTTAGCAAAATTAAACTCATGAGACATATCCCCTAAGCCAATTGTAACAATATCCTTTTCACAACCAATCCTAGCATTAACAGTATTTAAGAAGGGTCTACCAAATATAATGGAACAAAAGTCATCTTGTGGGGAACCGAGAACAAGGAAATCAGTAGAGTATTTAACTTTTCCACACAAGACTTCAACATCTCTAACAATCCCAACTGGTGAAATAGTATCTCTATTGGCAAGCTTAATAGTAACATCAATACCTTCCAACTCAGCGGGTGCGATATCATGCATAATTTCTTCATATAAGGAATGAGGTATTGCACTAGCACTAGCACCCATATCACATAGGCCATGATAACAATGATCTCCTATTTTAATAGAAATAACAGGCATGCCTACAACAGGTCTATGTATTTTAGCATCTGGTCTAGCAATATTAGCAGTTTCACCACAGAAATAAATAACATGCCCATCTAAATTATCATCCAAGAGATCTTTAACCATAGCAATACTAGATTCAACTTTAATTTGCTCAGAAGGTGTATATGTTCTAGTATTACTCTTACGAACCACAGTTGAAGCTTTAGCATGATCCTTTATCCTAACAGGAAAAGGTGGTTTCTCAACATAAGTAGTAGGAACAATAGGATCATTATAAGTGATAGTCTTTTCTTCAACTGTAATAGGTGCAACTACCTTTACTTCAGTGGGAGGATTATATTTAAACCACTTCTCCTTAGGGAGATCAATGTGAGTGGCAAAAGATTCACAGAAAGTAGCTACTATCTCAGAGTCAAGTCCATATTTAGCGCTAAATCCATGAAAAGCAATGGTATCCATAAAAGATTTAACACAATCAAACTTAGGTGTTATACCTGACTCCTTACCATCATCGGAACCCCAATCTTCAGAGTTATTTTTAATTCTTTCCAATAAGTTCCACTTGAATTCAGTAGTCTTCAGCATATAAGAACCAGCACAGGAAGTATCGAGCATGGTGCGATCATTGAGGGAAAGCCAAGCATAAAAATTTTGAATAATCATTTCCCTTGAGAGCTGATGATTGGGGCATGAATATAACATTGACTTAAGCCTCCCCCAATCTTGAGCGATGCTTTCTCCTTTGCGAGGCCAGAAATTATATATGTAATTACGATCACGATGAACAAGATGCATAGGATGGAACTTCTGGTGAAATTCCAACTTCAATCGTTTATAGTTCCAAGATCCAGTATCATCACATAGCCTATACCATGTCAATGCATCTCCCTTCAAAGATAAAGGGAAGACCTTCCTTTTGACAACATCATCGGGAATACCTGCAAGCTTAAATAATCCACAAACTTCATCCACAAAGATAAGGTGTAAATCGGCATGCAATGTTCCATCTCCTGCAAAGGGATCAGCTAGCAGTTTCTCTATCATACCCGAAGGAATCTCAAAGTAAATATTTTCAGTAGGTTTTGTAGGTTTAGGAGAAACTCTTTGCTCTACTGGTCGGGGTGAAGATATTCCGAACAAGCCCCTCAAAGGATTAGTTTCCATAGTAACAAGTGACAGAAAATTTCAGCACACTATATAAATGTTTCCTTACCAAGTTCCACTCACCAAAGGCGCTTCACTCCCCGGCAATGGCGCCAGAAAAGAGTCTTGATGACCCACAAGTATAGGGGATCTATCGTAGTCCTTCCGATAAGTAAGGGCGTCGAACCCAATGAGGAGCAGAAGGAAACGACAAGCGGGTTTCAGTAACGTATTCTCTGCGAGCACTGAAATTGTAGGTAACAGATAGTTTTGTGATAAGATAATTTGTAACGGGTAACAAGCAATGAAAGTAAATAAAGTGCAACAAGGTGGCCCAATCCTTTTTGTAGCAAAGGACAAGCCTGGACAATTTCTTATAATGAGAAAAGCGCTCCCGAGGACACATGGGAATTATCGTCAAGCTAGTTTTCATCACGTTCATATGATTCGCATTCCGTACTTTGATAATTTGATATGTGGGTGGACCGGTGCTTGGGTACTGCCCTTTCTTGGACAAGAATCCCACTTATGATTAACCCCTATGCAAGCATATGCAATTACAAAAGAAGTATTAAGGTAAACCTAACCATAGCATGAAACTAGTGGATCCAAATCAGCCCCTTACGAAGCAATGCATAAACTAGGGTTTAAGCTTCTATCACTCTAGCAACCCATCATCTACTTATTACTTCCCAATGCCTTCCTATAGGCCCAAATAATGGTGAAGTGTCATGTAGTCGACGTTCACATAACACCACTAGAGGAGAGACGACATACATATCATCAAAATATCGGACGAATACCAAATTCACATGACTACTAATAGCAAGACTTCACCCATGTCCTCAGGAACAAACATAACTACTCACAAAGCATATTCATGTTCATAATCAGAGGAGTATTAATATGCATTAAGGATCTAAACATATGATCTTCCACCAAGTAAACTAATTAGCATCAATTACAAGGAGTAATCAACACTACTAGCAACCCACAGGTACCAATTTGTGGTTTGATACAAGATTGGGTACAACAGATGAACTAGGGTTTTGAGAGGAGATGGTGCTAGTGAAGATGTTGATGGAGATTGACCCCCTCCCGATGAGAGGATCGTTGGTGATGACGATGATGACGATTTCCCCTCCCAAAGGGAAGTTTCCCCGGCAGAATAGCTCTACCAGAGCCCTAGATTGGTTCCGCCAAGGTTGCCACGCCCAATATGCGACCCTATCCAAAAGGAACTCGAAGGTCCCACCAAGGATAGACCCGCATATTGGAACGCTTTTGCAAGGTGGATATCATTACATCAACATTACATAATAGATGGGGATACATACAAAAGGCAATACAATGCCACACGAATACAACAATACAACATACAAGAACAACATCCGACTACAGATGAATCATAAACAGAAACTCAAACAATATCCACCCTGCTAGCCCAGGCTGCCGACCTGGAACCTATCCCCTGATCGAAGAAGCAGAAGAAGAACTCAACGCAAGCAAGCATCGCTCTCGCGTCATGATCATCACATAACCTGTACCTGCAACTGTTGTTGTAGTAATCTGTGAGCCACGAGGACTCAGCAATCCCATTACCATGGGTATCAAGACTAGCAAAGCTTAAAGGGAAAGGAAGGGGTAAAGTGGTGAGGTTGCAGCAGCGACTAAGCATATATGGTGGCTAACATACGCAAATAAGAGCGAGAAGAGAAACAAAGGAACGGTCGTGAAGCTAGCAATGATCAAGAGGTGATCCTGAACACCTACTTACATCAAACATAACCCAGAAACCGTATTCACTTCCCGGACTCCGCCGAGAAGAGACCATCACGGCTACCCACGTGGTTGATGCGTTTTAATTCGGATCTGGTGTCAAGTTATCTACAACCGGACATTAACAAATTCCCATCTGCCACATAACCGCGGGCACGGCTCTCGAAAGTTTATACCCTGCAGGGGTGTCCCAACTTAGCCCATGACAAGCTCTCGCGATCAACGAAGGAATAGACCTTCTCCCAGGAAGACCCGATCAGTCTCGGAATCCCCATTTACAAGACATTTCAACAATGGTAAAACAAGACCGGCAAGACCTCCCGGCATGCCGACATCCTGATAGTAGCCGCGCGTATCTCGTCTCAGGCCACGACCGGATGAGCAATCCGTACAACTAAAACCAGACCTCAAGTTTCCCTGAGGGGGCGCCGCAAAGGGCTCTAGTTTGGACCAACACTTAGACAAGCATTGGCCCGGGGGGGCTGAATAAAGATGACCCTTGGGTTAATTACTCCCAAGGGAAATATAGGTGGTGGTGAGGCAAATGGTAAAACCAATGTTGGGCCTTGCTGGACAAGTTTTATTCAAAGCGAACTGTCAGGGGGGTCCCATAAATCACCCGACCGCGTTAGGAACGCAAAATCCGGGAACATAACACCGGTATGACGGAAACTAGGGCGGCAAGAGTGGAACAAAACACCAGGCATAAGGCCGAGCCTTCCACCCTTTACCAAATATATAGATGCATTAATAATATAAGAGATATTGTGATATCCCAACATAACCCTGTCCACCATGGAGCAATCTTCAACTTCACCTGCAACTAGCAACGCTATAAGAGGGGCTGAGCAAAGCGGTAACATAGCCAAGCAACAGTTTGCTAGGAAGGGTGTCAAATGTTAGAGGTTCATGGCAATTTGGGAGGCTTGAAGAGCAAATGATAGGTAACGCAGCATAGCGATAGAACGAAGCAACTAGCATAGCAATGATAGTAGTGAGATCCAGGGTAGCGGTCATCTTGCCTGAAATCCCGCAAGGAAGAAGAACGAGTCCATGAAGAAGATGAAGCCACGAAGATGAACCAAGCGTAGACGAACGCATCCTCACGATCGCAACGAAACGAGAATTATCGAGAAGAAGCACACAACATGGTAAAGACACCACACATGAACAAGACATGATGCACAACAAGCATGATGCATGACAAAGCTACATGAAGCTACTCATGGCAAGAGATGATGCATACAAGAGCAACACATCAAGGCAAGTTTAAATGAGGCCGGGAACAACATATAACAATTCCGGTAAGTCCTCATATGCAAATTTCGAAATGGGTCCAGAACTGAATAAACCTTAAGTTCAAGTAGTTAAACAGCAAGTTAAGATGCACCAAGATGATCTACACGAAATTCTAGTCAAGTTACATATAAAGTTCATTAGATTTGGAGCTACGGCCTAGAAGATATGAGCAAAACAAGTTAACATGGCATTGATGCAAAATGCACCCAAACATCAAGCAAACACACCAAAACAAGGATGCAACTTGATAATATGAAGCTACATGCAAAATCAAGAAAGTTTCATATAGAGCACACTCAAAATGGAGCAACGGTTCAACACCTACACTCTATACAAGTCATAACAACAATCTGTCCAAAACAGCAACAAGGCATATTACAAGCATCAAAACAACATGTTACAGCACCCCAACATATTAACAAAAGGTATGGACATGAAGTACAGGTAAAGCTTAACAAAACATGAACACTGAGCTATCTCCAGAAATCACTAGAACATGCTCCAAAACACATGGTAAGATTGCAAATAATAACAGTTTCAGACTTTAGCAGAAATAACATCAGGTTGCAATGTTTAGAGCAAGCAAACAACATGTTACAGGAACTTATCATGGCAAACAAAGGCATGGCATGATACTACTAAATACATAGAACAACAGTCCCTTACTAACCATGAGCCAAAAAGGCATAGAAAATATGATGGCACCCATGTAAACATGGCAAGTTATATGACAGATTTATACATGGCAGGAACAACAATAAGTAGGCATGTTGGTGAGCTTGAACCACTCACCACAGAGCAATACATGGCATGGCAAGGCAACCAACAGTAATAAGGCATGTTTGTGAAGCTAAGCATGGAAAGAGCAAGGTCATAGGGTGCATGGAACAATAGCAAACAATCATGGAAACATTGAACTTAATGTTAACAGGCTGACAGCAACATCATTTAGCAAATTTAGAGCAAGATAACAACATGTTCCAGCAGGCTATAATTGCAACCAAGGACATGAATGGATAGAGCAAGACATGTAGATCAAAACATGTTTATAGGACATCTCCAGATTATGCACGTAATGACTAGTAGAAGCATGTTAACATAGCAACAAAATATAACAGAATCTGTCAGGAAAACAGCAACAGCAACTACCCTACTTAGCAAGCTTGATACACTCAGCACACAACTCCCAAAAATACATGGTTGACACCCCTGGAAAGATGGAATAGCATAGATCAAAACACATGAAGACATCAACCTCATAGGATGCACACATCAATCATGGCAAAAATGACAAATGAGCAAGTTAGAACAGTTTCAGCAGATTAACATCAACATGCACTCTTCCAACAGTATTTCGGGGATCAAGATGAGCTCAAATGAAAATGATGCAATGAATGAAATGAAGTACTCGTCGAGGCGAACAATTTGACATATTAAACGCATGAAACGGAGCTACGGATGCAGAGATACGATGCGATGAACATGGCATGATAATGCTGAAAATCTGGGACTTAGGCGATTTCCAGAAAAAAAACAGATATGCGCATAGTAACTATACGTTGCCTGGGGCGGGATTTAGAGGGGTAGCTCACCATGGGCTCGGCCCAGTTCGGAAGGAGAGGAGGCAGGCCGGCTTGGGCCGGGCGCTGCTGGACTGGGCCGTGGGGGAGGCGCAAGGCCCACGCGGGGGAGGAGCTTGGCCCCGACCTGCTGCCGAGGCCGAGGCGAGGCATGGCGGCGGCGGGTTCTGGCGAGAGGCGAGGTCGGAGGAGGCCGAGGAGTGGAGGTTCCGGGCGGATCCGGCCCAGGGGACCCCATTTCCGGCGGCGGCGGGGCATACAGTGCACGGCGGCGCGGGATCCGACAGCGAGCCCCATGGCGTCCCTGCGGGGAGAGAAGAGAGAGAGCGAGGTGAGAGAGGGAGAGGAAACACGGGGAAGACGAGGGAGCAGAGGACGGCGAGGGCTGGCCTGGCGAGATCGCCGCCGACGCGAGGTGGCAGAGGCTGGCGCCGGCGAGGGAGACCGGCGCCGGCGAAGGCGGCAGCCGGCGGCGGCGGCCGGCGCGGGGGGCGGAGGGCGCGGGCGAGCGGGCGCGGTGCGGGCCGGGCGGCGGCGACGCATGGGCCCCGCGGGCCTGCAGCGGGCCGGCGGCGGTGTCGGGCGCGGGAGGCGACGTGGCGAGCTGTGAGTGGCTGAGGGAGGCGGCGGCGGACGCGTCCAGCGCAGGGTTGGACATGTCCAGGAGTGCGCGGGGGAAGAGGCTAGGGTTAGGGTGGAATTTCATCCGCGAATTTAGAAGGGGGAGGCATATTTATAGGTAGAGGGAGCTAGGAGAGTCCAAATGAGGAGCGGTTTTCGGCCACGCGATCGTGATCGAACGACCGAGAGCATGGAGGGGAGTTAGCTAGGTTTTCGGCCACTTTGGAAGGGGTGTTGGGCTGCAACTCAAAGAGGGCTTTGCGGTTACCCGGTTAACCGTTGGAGTATCAAACGGACTCCAAATGGCACGAAACTTGACAGGCGGTCTACTAGTGCTATACCAAGGCCGCTTGGCAAACCTCGGGCCATTCCGAGAACGTTTAACACCCGCACATGAAAAGAGGCAAAAGGGGGCGCCGGGGAACATAAGAGTGCCGGATTGCAAAACGGACAACGGGGAAAAAGCTCGGATGCCTAAGACGAACACGTATGCGAATGCAATGCACATGATGACATGATATGAAATGCATATGATGACATGGCAAAGTGCAACACGCAAGCAAATGACATGGCAACGACGGCGAATAACTGGCAGACACCTGGCGCAACGAATCCGGGGCGTTACAAAGGTTCCGCCTTGTGGCGGCGGAGTTTCGTCCAGTAAGCTTGCTTATGATTTTTTTCCATGGTAAAAGCCTTCATATAGCAGAAGATGGGCACCGGAGGGCCACCAGGGGGCCAGGAGACAGGGGGCGCGCCCAATGGGGGGGCGCCCCCACCCTCCTGGCCAGGGTGTGGGCCTCCTCTGGTATTTTCTTCGCTCAATAATTCTTATTAATTCCAAAAATGAATTTCGTGGAGTTTTAGGATCTTTGGAGCTGTGCAGAATAGGTTTCCAATATTTGTTCCTTTTCCAGCCAAAATCCCAGTTGCCGGCATTCTCCCTCTTCATGATAAACCTTGTAAAATAAGAGAGAATAGCCATAAGTATTGTGACATAATGTGTAATAACAGCCCATAATGCAATAAATATTGATATAAAAGCATGATGCAAAATGGACGTACCATCCGTGTATAATATTTGGATGATGTACTGAACTGTATCTCCAGTAGGGGATGTCAGGACAACGCCTGCCCCTAGGCTAGCCAGCATTTTGGAGCCGTCAAAATGCATGACCCAGTTGGAATATGTGCCGTACTCTTTAGGGTGTTCGGCCTCTTTCCATTCGGCGACGAAGTCGGCCGGTACTTGAGATTTAATGGCCCGTCGTGGTTTTTATGTTATGTCGAATGGGAGGAGCTCAATGGCCCACTTGGCAATCTGGCCCGTGGCGTCGCGGTTGTTTATTATGTCATTGAGTGGTACCTCGGAGGCCACCGTTATTGAGCATTCTTGAAAGTAGTGTTGTAGCTTCCGGGATGCCATGAAGACTGTGTATGCTATTTTTTGGTAATGAGGGTACCGGGATTTGCATGGTGTGAGGACAGTGGATACATAGTATACCGGCTTCTGAAGCGGGAATTTGTGTCCGTCCTCCTCTCGTTCGACGACGAGCACCGCACTTACGACTTGGTGTGTGTGGCCGATATGTATAATAATATTGGTTCCCTGACATTTGGCGCGGCCAGCATTGGGTTGCGTGCTAGAAGAGCCTTTATTTCTTCCAATCCGGCCGTTGTCGCATCCGTCCACTCGAAGTGATCGGTGCGTCGGAGAAGGCGATAGAGTGGCAATGCCTTTTCTCCTAATGTGGAGAAAAAGCGGCTTAAAGTTGCCACACATCCGGATAGTTTTTGGACTTGTTTGAGGTCTGTTGGCGCAGCCAACTGTGACAAAGCTCGAATTTTAGCTGGGTTCGCCTCAATTCCTCTATTGGAAACGATGAAGCCCAGAAGCTTTCCAGCGGGAATGCCGAAAACACATTTTTCCGGATTGATCTTGATGTCATATGTTCGGAGGTTGTCGAATGTGAGACGCAGATCGTCTATTAATGACTCGACGTGTCTAGTTTTGATGACTACGTCATCTACATATTCTTCAACTGTCTTGTCGATTTGTTTCTCCAGGCATGTTTGAATCATGCGTTGATAGGTGGCACCGGCATTCTTGAGCCCAAAAGGCATAGTGTTGAAGCAGAAAGACCCATATGAGGTGATAAATGCTGTTGCGGCCTGATCGGACTCCTTCATCTTGATTTGATGGTACCCGGAGTATGCGTCGAGGAAACACAATGAGTCGTGTCCTGCGGTAGCGTCGATAATCTGATTGATGCGGGGAGGGGGAAGGGATACTTAGGGAAGGCCTTGTTGAGGTCTTTAAAATCGATACATAGGCGCCAGGATTTATCCTTCTTTGGTACCATCACCAGGTTTGCTAGCCAGTGCAAGTGTTTTATCTCTATGATGAATCCATCCTCGAGTAACTTGGCTAGCTCCTCCCCCATGGCTTGTCGTTTAGGTTCGGAAAAGCGCCGCAATGTTTGCTTGACCGGCTTATATCCCTTCAGTATGTTTAGGCTGTGTTCGGCCAGCCTGCGTGGGATCCATGGCATATCAGAAGGGTGCCAGGCGAATATGTTCCAATTTTCGCGTAGGAACGCCTGTAGTGCGACGTCGACCATGGGGTCCAGCTGTGCCCCAATGGATGCTTTCTTCGTAGAGTCCGTTGGGTGGACTTGGAATTTGACTATTTTGTCTGCTGGTTTAAAGGATGTGGATTTGGGTCTCTTATCCAGGATCACATCGTCCCTATCCACCGTGGAGCGCAACGCGGTTAATTCTTCGGCTGCGAGGGCTTCAGACAACGCCTCAAGGGCCAAGGCTGCGGTTTTGTTTTCGGCGTGGAGTGCTATATCTGGATCGCTGGCAAGAGTGATGATACCATTGGGCCCAGGCATCTTGAGCTTCATGTACCCATGATGGGGTATAGCTTGGAAGCTTGCAAATGCATCTCGCCCTAATAAGGCGTGATATCCACTGTTGAAAGGGGCCACTTGAAAGGTTATCTCTTCGGACCGATAATTCTCCGGCGTGCCGAATACCACATCGAGTGTGATTTTTCCCGCACATCGCACCTCCCGACTGGGAATCATTCCTCGAAAGGTCGTGCTACTTTGCTCAATGCGGCTCCTGTCTATTTCCATTTTGTGGAGAGTTTCCTCGTAAATGAGGTTTAGTCCGCTGTTGCCGTCCATGAGCACTTTGGTAAGCCGAAAACCATCCACAATCAGACTGAGGACCAATGCGGCTGGTGCCCGGACTGTTTTGAATTTTGGTTCGTCACTGGCATTGAAAGTTATGGCCGTGTTGTTCCAGGGGTTATTGCTGTGACTTGGCAAACTTCAGCGAGGCCACGGAGTGCCCTTTTGCGCCTATTGTTTGAGGTGAAAGTCTCGAAGACTGTTAATACTATAGGGTTATTGTTTTCCATGGGATGTTGCTCTGCGGTATTTTTGGTGAGGAGATCCTCGCCACTCTTGGCCACTTGCCGGAGTATCCAACATGCTCTAAGGTTGTGGGTTGGTATGGTATCCGGTGTTGTGTGTATTTTGCATGGCCTCTCGAGCCATCCCTCCAGAACGGTTCCGCGCCCCGTCATGGGCTTCGATTTTTTGGGTATTGGATCAGGCGACCGACGTGGGTGCATCAATTTTATCCGGACGAGGGGTTGAGTGGAAGCTGGTGGCTCCCAAGAGGCTGCCTGAGTTTTCCAGGCGCTTTCCATTATGCAGTACTTCTGTACTATGGTTGCTTGGTCAGCAAAGTGTGATACGTGACGGCGGTTGATGGCATTGAGGATTCCCTCGTCCGTGCAGTTTTTGCAGAATAATGAGATTGCGTCTTCATCACGGCAGTCTTTGATCTTGTCCTTGACAAGGAGGAATCTGTCCCAAAAGTGATGGACCGTTTATTGGGACTGCTGTCTGATGTGGGTAAGATCGCTTGTATATGGGTGGGTGGGTGAATTTAAGTCTGAACCCTGACCCAATCTGGGATCCGGAGTTTGAGAAACTTCCGAGCTTAATAGTTCGGCCTCCAGGATATCAACCAATTTTTCTGGCCCACAATCCGACTCTAGGTTCGGAGTATGGGGCACGTCTTCCTGCGGGTGGGTATCCGGCTCTGTGAGCTCGGAAATCCGAACATATTTCGTCCTCAATATAGAGGAAGAGTTGTCATATTGCTCCTCCACTACCGCTATCTGATGGGTGATCGACGGAGATTCAATTTCTCTCTGATCGGGTTTAAGCCCAATTCGATCGTAGTCCATAGCAACTCCCAAGGCAGTGATGCGATCAAGGAGCTCTTTCAAAGACGACAACTCCGTTGGATCCATCTGTTCGGAGTATTCTGAGCTGACGCGGAGGTGATTTTCGATGACCTGAGAAGTCATCGTTGGCCCGACGGCCTAACGGGTGGTCATAGTGAAGCCGCCCAGCTAGAGGGTTTGGCCTGACGCCAGGGCTCCTCTGGAGGTGATGTTGTCCGTGATAACAAGGCGCGCCATCAATCCTATCTTTGACGTCACAGCGGGACTCTCAATGAAAGCACCAATGTCGGTGTCAAAATCGGTGGATCTCGGGTAGGGGGTCCCGAACTGTGCGTCTAAGGTCGATGGTAACAGGAGACGGGGGACATGATGTTTACCCAGGTTCGGTCCCTCTCTATGGAGGTAATACCCTACTTCCTGCTTGATTGATCTTGATGAATACGAGTATTAAAAGAGTTGATCTAACACGAGATCGTAATGGCTAAAACCCTAGAAGTTTAGCCTATGAGATTATGATTGTTTTCTATGGACTAAACCCTCCGATTTATATAGACACCGGAGGGGGCTAGGGTTGTACAAAGTCGGTTACAGAGGAAGGAATCTACATATCCAAATCGCCAAGCTTGCCTTCCACGCAAAGGAGAGTCCCATCCTGACACGGGAAGAAGTCTTCTGTCTTTTATCTTCATATTCCAATAGTCCGGCCAAAGTATATGGTCCGGCTGTTCGAGGACCCCCTGACGGTGTCCTGGACTAGGGGGTACTCATCATGTCGTCTCCCGATCAGTTGGATTGGGCCGAGGACCTCCATGGCCGTATACTCATGGGCCAGTCCGGACAGCTGCCGCATACAAGGAATATTCCACAAGACTTGGCGATCAAGACAAGGACTCCTCCCCCACCGGCGTATTCGGCTAGGACTCTTGTTATTCTAGGCCTCTGGTGCATTATGTAAACCAGAGCCAGGCTAGTCGATAGAAGAGATACACAATCATAATCATAGGCTAGCTTCTAGGGTTTAGCCTCTACGATCTCGTGGTAGATCAACTCTTGTAATACTCATATCATCATGATCAATCAAGAAGGAAGTAGGGTATTACATCCATAGAGAGGGCCCGAACCTGGGTAAACATTGTGTCCCTTGTCTCCTGTTACCATCTATCCTAGACGCACAGTTCGGGACCCCCTACCCGAGATCCACCGGTTTTGACACCGACATTGGTGCTTTCATTGAGAGTTCCGCTGTGTGATCGGCAAAAGGATCAATGGCTCGATTGCAGATTAACTGCGACGTTGACATCTTCATCACCGGCTCGACTGCTCACCTTGGCTTGACCAAGAATTGTGCCATGACTCTGATCGTCATGTTCGGACGAGGGCCTTCATCAACATCAACTCCGATCTCTATCAAGATCATGGGGGAATCATCCATGGAGCTCGAGGGCTCAACGTCAACATTGCCCTCGGGCGGCTGTGCTGTTTTTCTGGACAGCGAACTTGTATCCGCCGCCACCACCTCCTCGAGCGTCGTTTTAACGATTGCTTCGGTGGAATTGTACGGAATTGAGTCTAAAACAACCCTGAAAAATTTCGTCGAGTTCCGATGGAGGAATCTCTGGCAATCCACGATATACCGGAGCCCTGTCAAATCTGGACGGGAATCTGGACGAGTTTAGGGCGTGGTGTCCAGCTTCTATATCGGACGTCCTTTGGAATATCCAACCGTTGATTGGCTGCGGAATTCCTATATATACCACCCCTCAAAATTTCAGCTTGATCCGACCGTCCAAACTCCGGGAACCTTCCGATTAGTGCATCACTTTTCGGATCTGTTTTCTGCGCGAGAACGAATCCGACCCGAGTTCGTCTTTTTTATGAACGGGATTTCGGACATCCTTTTTGAAGGAAGTTTTGTATGGGGTATTGCGTTTTGTTCCCGAACACATCCCACTAACTTCAAAGTCTTTTGAACATGATCTTTGCCATCATGCTGGTGTCAAACCAGTCCGGCAATATTGCTCCACGGCTGCCGACCTGCGGTAGACACGTCGTCACTTTGTTGAGCCGAGCTCAACTTCTTCGGATCATCATCTCGGCGAGCTGAACAAGAGTTCGGCATCGTGAAGGATAAATCATCACCAACATCGCTGCCCCACAGATTACACGGAGCGGGCATGCCGGCATTGACCATATCACGAGTTATGATCTGCATCGGCAGGGCCGCACTGTTGCTTCTTGAAGCCGATGCCCATCACGCCGACCTACTTCGACTCATCGGTTGACATCAAGGCTTCGACATCTCGGCTGGACCGGGGGCTTCGCCATTTCTTCATCAACCTACTTCGGAGACTTCAGCGTCACTAGCCGACCAGCTTCGTCACGTTAGCTGAACCGAGGGCTTTGCCTCGGCAAGCCAACCTTTGCCAGCATCGCCATGTCGTCGCTTTATCACCATTCAGGCAATGGGTGTGCGGATCGAGTCCCAATTTTGGGAGTCACCTTTCTTCGGATTGCTACAACAAATAAACTAGGTGCTATTAATCCTAGTAAATTTTGCTTGTTTGTGCTTATTTTTCCCAAGAAATTATTACTCTGGTTTGTTCCGTCATCTGTACACAGGTCTACCGATTGATGGCCGCACTAATGACGGTCGCATGGTGGTTCGGTCAATTTCCGTACATAGTCCGGTGAATGACGCATCCGGAACTTGGACCGACCTGTGAAGTTAGGCTTTGCCACGCCTTTGCCACATCACGCTGACGCCCTGCATTGACATTAACTTCGGCGCCAGGCCACATATCTTTAAATGAATTATTTTGTGTAAATTAATTATGCAAGGATTTTATATATATTTATATTATTCTTTTTGGACCGCACTATTTTACATGTGCAGGTAATTGACTTCGATCGCGTCACGCGGTCACTTCGGCAAGCTAACGTCGTCGTCCCAATTGGCATAAATCGGCTCGCATGATCACCTTGTTGATCGAATTGCCATACTGACATGTTCGGTTACCTCAAGGACTTCGGCATCATCAAGAGGGTCCTACCTTGTCGGGTGTTCGGCGCACGGGCCATATTTCTCTTATTACTCATCTTTGCATAAATTATTTATTATGCTATGATTTTTTAATTTATTATTATTACTGCTATCTCTGTCTTGCACTATTTTCTGTGCACAGGTAAATGATCCGGGTTGGGCAGGGCTGTCACCTTGGCGTACCGACATACCACATCACCTTGGCTAGACCGGGGGCTTTGTCATCACTTCATTAACCCACGCTGGGGATTTCGGCGTCACTCTGCCGGCCTGCATTGGTCGTGCCATGTCACCACTTCGGAGTGTCGAGCTCTTCACTCCGCCACCTTGTGTCCGGCTTGGGGGATGGAATCGTGTCCCGCATCAAGCTAGGACCGCGTCATCAATGCCGAACACATTAACCAGCTAAGTTGCCTTCATGCTCAAAGTTTTAAATTTTTAACTTGTGTTCGGTTTGACCAAGCATTATACTTTTTTGGCAAAAAGTTGTTTGCGACAAAAATTCCTTGTCAGAACCTTGTTTGTGAAACGCAAATTCAAATACCCAGTTCACTTGGGGGCTTCCTTTATGAAGCCTTTACTCTTGCATATGATTATACTTGTACGACTTCGTTCCTTGTTCGTGTATTACGCCACAATATGCACCATATTGATTTAAGCGATTTGCAAGCTGGGTTGCCTCGCTCCTGTGTTTACCCCTACGTTCCCGATTGTTCGGCTAGGGAGTAAAGGGAGCACCTCTGCGATTGTCACGATCGGGTCATCCGAGCAGGACCTCAGACTGGGTGAAACCGAAAGCTAGTGCTCTTGTTGTTTACAATTATGGTCAGCACACAACGGAACTCGTGAGTACAAAAAATCTATTGCACAAGTCTCATAGTAGCAATGAGCAACCGAAGAAAGGTATCGATGGGGGTACTATTTTCTTCAAAGATGCTTCTTACACTTCGTCAGTAATATAGCATAAGTTCCCTGAGCGCGTGATATTTCTCCAACGTATCTACTTTTCCAAACACTTTTGCCCTTGTTTTGGACTCTAACTTGCATGATTTGAATGAAACTAACCCAGACTGATGCTGTTTTCAGCAGAACTGCCATGATGTTGTTTTATGTATAGAAAAGAAAAGTTCTCGGAATGTTCTGGAAATCCACGGAGGCACTTTGTGGAATTAATAAGAATTTTTGGCGAAAGAATTAGTGCCAGGGGCCCATGGCCTGTCCATGAGACAGGGGCGCCCCCTAGGGCACGACCCCCTATCTCGTGGGCCCCCTGGACCTCCTCCGACCTCAACTCCAACTCCATATATTCCGTCTCGGGGAGAAAAAAATTAGAGAGAAAGTTTCATCGCGTTTCACGACACGGAGCCACCACCAAGCCCTAATCTCTCTTGGGAGGGCTGATCTGGAGTCCGTTCGGGGCTCCGGAGAGGGGGATTCGTCGCCGTCGTCATCATCAACCATCCTCCAACACCAATTTCATGATGCTCACCACCGTGCATGAGTAATTCCATCGTAGGCTTGCTGGACGGTGATGGGTTGGATGAGATTTACCATGTAATCAAGTTAGTTTTGTTAGTGTTTGATCCCTAGTATCCACTATGTTCTGAGATTGATGTTGCTATGACTTTGCTATGCTTAATGCTTGTCACTAGGGCCCGAGTGCCATGATTTCAGATCTGAACCTATTATGTTTTCATGAATATATGTGTGTTCTTGATCCTATCTTGCAAGTCTATAGTCACCTATTATGTGTTATGATCCGACAACCCCGAAGTGACAATAATCGGGATACTTCTCGGTGATGACCGTAGTTTGAGGAGTTCATGTATTCACTATGTGCTAATGCTTTGTTTCGGTTCTCTATTTAAAGGAGGCCTTAATATCCCTTAGTTTCCGTAAGGACCCCGCTTCCACGGGAGGGTAGGACAAAAGATGTCATGCAAGTTCTTTTCCATAAGCACGTGTGACTATTTATGGAATACATGCCTACATTACATTGATGAATTGGAGCTAGTTCTATATCACCCTATGTTATAACTATTATGTGAGGAATCGCATCCGGCATAATTATCCATCACTGATCCATTGCCTATGAGCTTTTCACATATTGTTCTTCGCTTATTTACTTTTCCGTTGCTACTGTTTCAACTACTACAAAAACCCAAAAACATTTATCTTTACTTTTGCTACCGCTACTATTATTATCATACCACTTTTGCTACTAAACACTTTGCTGCAGATACTAAGTTATCCAGGTGTGGTTGAATTGACAACTCAACTGCTAATACTCAAGAATATTCTTTGGCTCCCCTTGTGTCGAATCAATAAATTTGGGTTGAATACTCTACCCTCGAAAGTTGTTGCGATCCCCTATACTTGTGGGTTATCAAGACAAATTTCTGATGCCGTTGCCGGGGAGCATAGCTCTATTCTCTGAGTCACTTGGGATTTATATCTGTTGATCACTATGAAGAACTTGAAAGACGATTGAACTACTATTTTGCCCTAAACTACAAGGGGAGGTAAGGAACTGCCATCTAGCTCTGCACTAGATTCTCCTTCCGTTATTAATAGGCTTGCGACACCTAAACCTGCTATTGCTATGAATTCTGATATGTCGCATGTTATTGATGATGCCACTTCTGCTATGCATGATGAAACTACTTCTGTGCTTGATACTACTTTGCCATTAGGTGAATTTCTTGATGAACAACTTGCTAGATTTAGGGGGAATGAAATTACTAAAGATCCTATTACTGATGATAGTGATGATGATGGTCCCCCCAATGATTATGTATTACCTGTTGTTCCTAAGGGTTATGTTATGAATGAAAAAGCTGCTTTGGAAATTCTTGCTTGCAATGATAGAAATGATCTTAAGAAATTATTAGCTAAATGGAAGCAGCAGTCTCTTAATGCTAGAATGAAACCCGATCCTGCTTTTGCTACTTCACCTATCTGTGTTACTGATAAGGATTATGAATTCTATGTTGATCCTAATATTATTACTTTAGTTGAATCTGATCCTTTTTATGGCTTTGAATCTGAAACTGTTGTGGCACATCTTACCAAGTTGAATGATATAGCTACCCTGTTTACTAATGATGAGAAGTCTCACTATTTATATATCCTTAAGATATTTCCGTTCTCATTAAAGGGTGATGCTAAGACTTGGTATAATTCTCTTGCTCCTGGTTGTGTGCGTAGTCCCCAGGATATGATTTATTACTTCTCTGCTAAATATTTCCCTGCTCATAAGAAACAAGTTGCCTTGGGGGAAATATATAATTTTGTGCAAATGAAAGAAGAGAGTCTCCCACAAGCTTGGGGAGGCTTCTCCGATTACTTAATGCTTTGCCTGATCATCCTCTTAAGAAAAATGAAATACTTGATATCTTTTATAATGGACTAACCGATGCTTCCAAGGACTACTTGGATAGTTGTGCTGGTTGTGTTTTCAGGGAAAGGATAGTCGAAAAAGCTGAAATACTATTGAATAATATGTTGACTAATGAAAATGATTGGACTCTTCCTGAGCCAGTTCCTGAAGTAACTCCTGAACCAATTGAGCCAACTCCTGAGCCTATCCTAAACCCACTCTGAAGAAGAGAGATGTTTTATTTCTCAGTGCTGAAGATATGCAAGAGGCAAAGAAATCAATGAAAGAAAAAGGCATTAAAGCTGAAGATGTTAAGAATTTACCTCCTATTGAAGAAATACATGGTCTTAATTTACCGCCTGAAGAACCACATTGTCTTGATAACCCGACACAGGTAGTAAAGGTAAATTCTCTCTATAGATATGATAAAGTTGAAATACCCTCTACTAAATTTCATAGCCCATGCTTAGATGAATTTGATGACTTTATGGCTAGACAAGAAAGTTTTAATGCTTATGTTGGTAGAGAGTTAAAGAATAATGCTTTTGAGATAGGACGTGTAGGTGATAATCTGGCTAGAGTTAAAGATGAACTTCACCGCGTTAGCAAATATGCTTCTATGGTTGCTACTCAATCTGAGCAAGTACTCAAAGCTCAAAATGATTTGCTTGATGAATTGAATAATAAAAATGACTTTGCTGTTAGAGTGGCTACTAGAACTGGTAGAATGACTCAGGAACCTTTGTATCCTGAAGGCCACCCTAAGAGAATCGAGCAAGATTCTCAGAGAAATAATTTAGAGGCACCTAGTTCTTCTAAAAAGAAGAAGAAGAAAAACGATAGAACTTTGCATGCTTCTAGTGAACCTACTGTAGACACACCTGAGAATCCTAATGATATTTCTATTTTTGATGCTGAAACACAATCAGGTGATGAACATGAACCTAGTGATAATGTTAATGATAATGTCATGTTGATGCTCAACCTAGCAAAGACAATGATGTAGAAATTGAACCTGCTATAGATCTTGATAACCCACAATCAAAGAATCAACGTTATGATAAGAGAGATTTTGTTGCTAGGAAGCACGGTAAAGAAAGAGAACCATGGGTTCAGAAACCCATGCCCTTTCCTCCTAAACCATCCAAGTCAAAGGATGATGAGGATTTTGAGCGCTTTGCTGAAATGATTAGACCTATTTTCTTACGTATGCGCTTAACTGATATGCTGAAAGTAAATCCTTATGCTAAGTATATGAAGGATATCATCACAAATAAAAGAAAGATACCGGAAGCTGAAATTTCCACCATGCTTGCTAATTACACTTTTAAGGGCGGAATACCAAAGAAACTTGGAGATCCGGGTGTTCCAACTATACCATGCTCTATTAAAAGAAATTATGTTAGAACTGCTTTATGTGATCTTGGAGCCGGTGTTAGTGTTATGCCTCTCTCTTTATATCATAGACTTGAATTGAATAAGTTAACACCTACTGAAATATCTTTGCAAATGGCTGATAAATCAACTGCTATACCTGTCGATATTTGTGAGGATGTGCCTGTTGTGGTTGCAAATGTCACTATCTTAACAGACTTTGTTATTCTTGATATTCCTGAGGACGATAGTATGTCTATTATCCTTGGTAGACCTTTTCTTAATACTGCAGGGGCTGTTATTGATTGCAACAAAGGCAATGTCACTTTTCATGTTAATGGTAATGAGCATATGGTACACTTTCCGAGGAAACAATCTCAAGTTCATAGCATCAATTCTATTGAAAAAGTTCCAACTATCATTTTTGGAGGTTTTGAATTTCCTCTCCCTACTGTCAAGAAAAAGTATGATATTCTTATTGTTGGGGATTTTCATATCCCCGTTGAGGTAACTTAGTGTTATTCGAAATTTCTCCGGTTCCGTGTTATTTGGAATGAGCCTGTTAACAAGACTTGATCAACCTTGTTAGTGGATTCATTTTGATGATCACGAGATGGATGAAACTAGAAGGCACAACCTTCTGTACCCTCTCTTTACTTTCTGTTATTTAGAATAAATAAAGCAAAAATAGTATTATCTGTCTGTTTTTTGAATTATTCGTGCATTAAAAAATAGTCCGAAAATAAAAGTGCTACAAATGCCCTGCAAATTTAATATGATTTTTTCTGGAATATTTGAGGATTTTAGGCACTGAAAACACTGCAGGAGGGGCAAGCACTAGGCCACGAGATAGGAGGGCGCCCCCCCTGTAGGGCGCGCCCCCTGTCTCGTGGGCCCCTGGTGGCTCCCCTGCACTTATGCCAGCACCCACACACTTCATCTTCTACCCAAAAAAATCCCCATCCAGCTCAAGCACGAGTTCTAGCTCGTTTTGCTGCGATTTTCGATCTCTTAGCTCAAAGCTCCATTCGCAAAACTTCTTTGGGAGATTGTTGCTTGGTATGTGACTCCTCCATTGGTCCAATTAGTTTTTGTTCTAGTGCTTTATTCATTGCAAATTTTTGCTGCATATGTGACCATGTTCTTGAGCTTGCATGTTAAATTTTTTGAGGTCCCAAGCAATTCCAATGCATGATATAGGCTCTAGGCACTTGTAGGAGTAGTTGCTATCAATCTTGTTTAGATTTATCCACTTTTATTTTGAAGTTACTAAAATTTTAGAAATTTTCAGAAAAAGAAATATGCTTAGAAGAATGTACCAAGGAGGTTCCTCGGCAAAGAAAGGGCCAAGGATTGCTATACGTGAACAGGATGTTAATTTGCCAAGGGACGCAAATGTACGGGCTTGTGAGTGGTCATCCGATGATTTTATGGTCGAAGCAGGCTTCAAGAAGGATTTGACGCGTATGTGCATAATGCCAAGCTGGAGGACTTCTTACAAGATAAGTGTCCTCAGTATTATCAATTGACTAATTCCTTTGTGTGGAGGTTCGAATATATTTCTGCGTGTAATTCTCCTATTGTTATGTTTGATATTTATGATACATCTTATACATGGATTTAGAGGATTTCACAACTGCTTTAAAACTCCTGCAGTGGGGTAATGTTAATGATCCTCCCAAATCTGAAGTTAGAGATTTTCTTGCTAGTATTACTGTGGGAGAATCTAGGGACGTAACACAAGCTACCATAGGGAGCATTCATTTTCCTGCTATACATTACTTTGCTCTCTTTATTGGTAGATGCATTAACGGTAAGGACGAAGTATGTCACATGTGTGCCCCTGATCTTTGTGTCCTCAAAAGTGCTATGTCAGGTTATAGAGGTTATAACTTGGGGGCAATAGTTGCACGTAGGTTGCAGAATAATAGTAGAAGGGGAGATTTCTTTGGAGGAATTTATGCAACCCGTGTAGCTAATTTTCTTAATATAGCTCCACGAGAGGGGGATATGATTGTACCTCCTGTTTATTTGGATAAAGAAGCTATGTTTGATCATCATTTCCTTGAGAGGAATGAACAATTCCTCCATTATTGACTAACCTATAACAGACACAACGTCGTCCCTGTTACTCTTCCTGCTCCCTACCTTTTTGATTATCAGGCAAAAGGAAGATATGTTGTCACCAGGGAAGAAGCAACTGAATATGAGAGAGGAATGGAGGCAGCTCGCCAACACGCTGCTGCTCAGGAGGCGGTCGCCTCTTCATCTCAGTACTACCCCAGTTTCACTTATGGATATCAGCCAGGCGGTCATTGGTATTAGACCAACTTAGGCCAAAAGCCTAAGCTTGAGGGAGTACGTATTTCTCACCGACTTTACATTCATGTTCACACACTAGTCGTCGGTGCTCATACCCTTTCATTGTATTATCCATGTTAGTTTAAATTTCTTTTTCTAGTTTTCTTCTTGTGTGTTTGATAAACCTTAAGAAAAAACCAAAAAAATTAGTTAGTTTAATTTCCATGCTTGTAGTAGAAATTAAAATGAAAACCCAAAAAGATTTCTCATTCTTCTTTTACTTGTTGGGAGCTTTCCCGTGTAAATAGTTTTATTTTCTTTTCTTTCTTTTGGGGGTCGAGAAGACCATGTTGAAAATGCTTAGTGGCTCTTATATGCATGATTGTTTATTTAATTTAGAGCCCATATTACTTGTCTTCTCTCTTGAGTTGAATGCTTGTAGATTCCAGCTTAGTCCAATGCACATGCACTGTTATTATTATACACATCGTTCGGTCGTGCAAGTGAAAGGCAATAATGATGATATATGATAGACTTATTGGGATGAGAAAAGCTGGTACGAACTCGACCTCTTTTGTTTTTGGAAATATGATGATTCATCATTCCTGAGTCGGCTATTATGAAGTAAACATATTTGCAATGACATTTAGAGATTATAGTTGCTTGTGCCATGCTTGATTAGCTATGAGTTATAATGGTTTACCTTGCGTGCCAATATGCTATTAGAATGATTATTATGTGGTATGATGGGATGGTATCCTCCTTTGAATGAATTAAGTGACTCGACTTGGCACATGTTCATGCATGCACTTGAATCAAATCAACATAGCCTTCATGATATTTATGTTCATGGTAGACTATATCCTACTCATGCTTGTACTCGGTGTAAATTAATTTTAATGCATGTTTACGACTGTTGTCGCTCTCTCAGTTGGTCGCTTCCCAGTCTTTTGCTAGCCTTCACCTATACTAAGCGGGAATACTGCTTGTGCATCCAAACTCCTTAAACCCCAAAGTTGTTCCATATGAGTCCACTATACCTTCCTATATGTGGTATTTACCTGCCATTCCAAGTAAATTTGTATGTGCCAAACTCCAAACCTTCAAATGAAAATCTGTTTTGTATGCTCGAGCAGCTCATGTTTCAACTAGGGCTGCCTATATCTTCCATGCTAGGTGGGTTATTCTCAAGAGGAGTGGACTCCGCTCCTCATTCACGAGAAAGGGCCGGTAACCGAGATGCCCAGCCCATGACCCAAAAAGATCAAAGCAAATCAAAATAATTAAACAAAACTCCCCCAGGGCTGTTGTATGTTGGAGGCACTTGTTGTTTCGAGCAAGCCATGGATTGATGCTTGTTGGTGGTTGGGGGAGTATAAACCTTTACCATTCTGTTTGGGAACTGCCTATAATGCATGTAGTATGGAAGATACAGCCATCTCATAGTTGTTGCGTTGACAGCGAAAGTATGCCGCTCAAAATGTTATTCAATCTCTATTTTAAAATCAAGCTCTGGCACCTCTACGAATCCCTACTTCCCTCTACGAAGGGCCTATCTATTTACTTATATGTTGAGTCATCACCCTTCTTATTAAAAAGCACCCGCTGGAGAGCACACTGTCATTTGCATTCATTATTATTGGTTTATATTGGGTATGACTTGACTGGATCTCTTTTACCATGAATTACAATGTTTAGTCAGTCCTTGATCTTTAAAGGTGCTCTGCATTTATGTTTTTCGGTCTCAGAAAGGGCTAGCGAGATACCATTTTGTTATGTCATGTTATGATTATTTTGAGAAAGTGTTGTCATCCGAGTTTTATTATTATGGCTCGCTAGCTGATTATGTTATTGATATGAGTAATTGTGAGACCAATGTGTTATTGTTAGTATGGTTAGTTCATAATATTTGCTGAAACTTGAATGCTGGCTTTTCATGTTACAACAACAAGAGCAAACAGAGTTTGTAAAAGTTTTTCTTTATCACTTTCAGTTTATCAACTGAATTGCTTGAGGACAAGCAAAGGTTTAAGCTTGGGGGAGTTGATACGTCTCTAATGTATCTACTTTTCCAAACACTTTTGCCCTTGTTTTGGACTCTAACTTGCATGACTTGAATGAAACTAACCCGGACTGACGTTGTTTTCAGCAGAACTACCATGATGTTGTTTTATGTGTAGAAAAGAAAAGTTCTCGGAATGTCCTGGAAATCCACGGAGGCACTTTTCGGAATTAATAAGAATTTTTGGCGAAAGAATTAGTGCCAGGGGGCCCACGGCCTGTCCACGAGACAGGGGGCGCCCCCCCTAGGGCGCGGCCCCCTATCTCGTGGGCCCCCTGGACCTCCTCCGACCTCAACTCCAACTCCATATATTCCGTCTCGGGGAGAAAAAAATTAGAGAGAAAGTTTCATCGCGTTTTACGACACGGAGCCGCCGCCAAGCCCTAATCTCTCTCGGGAGGGCTGATCTGGAGTCCGTTCGGGGCTCCGGAGAGGGGGATTCGTCGCCGTCGTCATCATCAACCATCCTCCATCATCAATTTCATGATGCTCACCGCCGTGCGTGAGTAATTCCATCGTAGGCTTGCTGGACAGTGATGGGTTGGATGAGATTTACCATGTAATCAAGTTAGTTTTGTTAGGGTTTGATCCCTAGTATCCACTATGTTCTGAGATTGATGTTGGTGTGACTTTGCTATGCTTAATGCTTGTCACTAGGGCCCGAGTGCCATGATTTCAGATCTGAACCTACTATGTTTTCATGAATATATGTGTGTTCTTGATCCTATCTTGCAAGTCTATAGTCACCTATTATGTGTTATGATCTGACAACCCCGAAGTGACAATAATCGGGATACTTCTCGGTGATGACCGTAGTTTGAGGAGTTCATGTATTCACTATGTGCTAATGCTTTGTTCCGGTTCTCTATTAAAAGGAGGCCTTAATATCCCTTAGTTTCCGTAAGGACCCCGCTTCCACGGGAGGGTAGGACAAAAGATGTCATGCAAGTTCTTTTCCATAAGCACGTGTGACTATTTACGGAATACATGCCTGCATTACATTGATGAATTGGAGCTAGTTCTATATCACCCTATGTTATAACTATTACATGAGGAATCGCATCCGGCATAATTATCCATCACTAATCCATTGCCTACGAGCTTTTCAGATATTGTTCTTCGCTTATTTACTTTTATGTTGCTACTGTTACAATTACTACAAAAACCCAAAAACATTTATCTTTACTTTTGCTACCGCTACTATTATTATCATACCACTTTTGCTACTAAACACTTTGTTGCAGATACTAAGTTATCCAGGTGTGGTTGAATTGACAACTCAACTGCTAATACTCAAGAATATTCTTTGGCTCCCCTTGTGCCGAATCAATAAATTTGGGTTGAATACTCTACCCTCGAAAGCTGTTGTGATCCCCTATACTTGTGGGTTATCAGCGCGCTTTGTCTGTTACATCCTTATGGCCTGATTACCTGGTTATCGGAAACACCGTCGATATTCTTAACAGGTGGAGTACATAACACTTTTCAGCCCTTGACCGAAGAGGGAGAAGTCGACGGTTGGTTAAGACGCATTTAAAGTTCCGGTGAACACAGATATGATATAAGTACTTCCGTACATAGAATCATTATACATAAAATTCTTTTACCCAAGTCACTTGGGGGCTCTTAAATTTATATGAGCCGTTTTATAGTAAGTGTTCTTCTTCTTAGTCGTTGCAAAGTTTTTTTGTTATTATTTATAACTCCTTTTTTCGACACGAGTGTGTGGTCACTAGCCGGGGAGCCTAATTTCTCTCTCAAAGTTGCTAGAGTTTAGTTTGCTAAACTGGTTAATGAGAAGTATTCCGCCTTCGGGATAAGAGGTTGAAACCGTAGGCTGACCCGCTTGAAGTCTTGAGATAGGATGTGTCATGTTAAAGCACGACAGAAGCACCTTTTTTTTCTAAGAACAATTTTCGATTTGGCACCAAACACTTGATCTACTTCAGACGTCCAGTTTTTACTGAAGTTTTTTGGTTTTCCAAGCCTATGGCACTTTTAAACTATTTGTGTGTTTCCAGCATAAGTCTCGCAGTGCAACGTTAGACACCTTTAGAGATTCGGCAAAAACATTCTCGGACACTATTATATATGCATTGGTTTCGAATTGTGTCTTCGGTCAATAGTTGGGTTGCCCGGCTCCCGTGCTTGCCACCTACGTTCCGCTTTGTTCGGTTAGGTGTGCAAACAGAGAACCACTGCAATTGTGCTTCCAGCTTGCATGGTTAAGCACCTCAGTGGAGAAAGCCGAAAACTGACTATCACAATAAGCGTAAACTAGTCAGTGATCCGATGACTATGTTAAATGACGGGTCGTTCATAACATTGGCCGAAGTGCTTACGGCTTGACCTCGAATGTCGCCGAACACTAACCGGGGGCTCATGTTGGGGAATGTAGCAGAAATTCAAAATTTTCCTACGTGTCACCAAGATCTATCTATGGAGAAACCAGCAACGAGGGGAAGGAGAGTGCATCTACATACCCTTGTAGATCGCTAAGCAGAAGCGTTCAAGAGAACGAGGTTGAAGGAGTCGTACTCGTCGTGATCCAAATCACCGGAGATCCTAGTGCCGAACGGACGGCACCTCCGCGTTCAACACACGTACAGCCCGGTGACGTCTCCCATGCCTTGATCCAGCAAGGTGAGAGGGAGAGGTTGGGGAAGACTCCGTCCAGCAGCAGCACAACGGCGTAGTGGTGATGGAGGAGCGTGGTGATCCAGCAGGGCTTCGCCAA
Organism: Triticum timopheevii; assembly: GCA_963921465.1. Classification (NCBI taxonomy): domain Eukaryota; kingdom Viridiplantae; phylum Streptophyta; class Magnoliopsida; order Poales; family Poaceae; genus Triticum; species Triticum timopheevii. The sequence goes on from OY997272.1 coordinate 146,047,390, forward strand.
GCACCGCGGGAGAGGAGAAGGGAGAGAGGTAGGGCTGCGCCAGGGAGAGGTCAAAACTCATGTGTTGGCAGCCCCTAGACCCTCAAGTATATATAGGGGGAGAGGGGGGCCCGCGCCCCACCTAGGGTTCCACCCCTAGGGGCGGCGGCCAGCCCGAACCCATCTAGGGTGGCGGCCAAGGGAGGGGAGAGGGGAAACTTGCCCCCCAAGTTAGGAGGAAGCACCCCTCCCCAAACCCTAGGCGCCTTGGGCCCTTGTGGGGGGGCGCACCAGCCCACCTGGGGCTGGTCCCCTCCCACACTTAGCCCATGCAGCCCTCCGGGGCCGGTGACCCCACTTGGTGGACCCCCGGGACCCTCCTGGTGGTCCTGGTACGTTACCGCTAAAACACGAAACTTTTCCGGTGACCAAAACAAGACTTCCCATATATAAATCTTTACCGCCGGAACATTCCGGAACTCCTCGTGACGTCCAAAATCTCATCCGGGACTCTGAACAACATTTGGTAACCACATACAAACTTCCTTTATAACCCTAGCGTCATCGAACCTTAAGTGTGTAGACCCTACGGGTTCGGGAGACATGTAGACATGACCGAGACGTTCTCCAGTCAATAACCAACAGTGGGATCTGGATACCCATGTTGGCTCCCACATGTTCCACGATGATCTCATCGGATGAACCACGATGTCAAGGACTCAATCGATCCCGTATACAATTCCCTTTGTCTAACGGTATTGTACTTGCCCGAGATTCGATCGTCGGTACACCGATACCTTGTTCAATCTCGTTACCGGCAAGTCTCTTTACTCGTTCCGTAACACATCATCCCGTGATGAACCCCTTGGTCACATTGTGCACATTATGATGATGTCCTACCAAGTGGGCCCAGAGATACCTCTCCATTTACCGGAGTGACAAATCCCATTCTCGATTCGTGCCAACCCAACAGACACTTTCGGAGATACCTGTAGTGCACCTTTATAGCCACCCAGTTATGTTGTGACGTTTGGTACACCCAAAGCATTCCTACGGTATCCGGGAGTTGCACAATCTCATGGTCTAAGGAAAAGATACTTGACATTGAAAAGCTTTAGCATACGAACTACATGATCTTTGTGCTAGGCTTAGGATTGGGTCTTGTCCATCACATCATTCTCCTAATGATGTGATCCCGTTATCAACGACATCTAATGTCCATGGTTAGGAAACCGTAACCATCTGTTGATCAACGAGCTAGTCAACTAGAGGCTTACTAGGGACATGGTGTTGTCTATGTATCCACACATGTATCTGAGTTTCCTATCAATACAATTATAGCATGGATAATAAACGATTATCATGAACAAGGAAATATAATAATATCTAATTTATTATTGCCTCTAGGGCATATTTCCAACAGTCTCCCACTTGCACTAGAGTCAATAATCTAGTTCACATCGCCATGTGATTAACACTCACAGGTCACATCACCATGTGACCAACATCCAAAGAGTTTACTAGTGTCATTAAACTAGTTCACATCATCATGTGATTAAGACTCAATGAGTTCTAGGGTTTGATCATGTTTTGCTTGTGAGAGAGGTTTTAGTCAATGGGTCTGCAACATTCAGATCCGTATGTACTTCGCAAATCTCTAGGTCATTCTGTAAATGCTACTTCCACGCTCCACTTGGAGCTATTCCAAATGGTTTCTCCACTATACGTATCCGGTTTGCTACTCAGAGTCACTCGGATAGGTGTTAAATCTTGCATCGACGTAGCCCTTTACGCCGAACTCTTTATCACCTCCATAATCGAGAAACATGTCCTTATTTACTCCAAGGACAATTTTGACCGATGTCCAATGATCCATTCCTGGATCATTCTTGTACCCCTTGACTGACTCATGGCAAGGCACACTTCCGGTGCGGTACACAGCATAGCATACTATAGAGCCTACGTCTGAAGTATAGGGGACGACCTTCGTCCTTTCTCTCTATTCTGCCGTGGTCGAGCTTTTAAGTCTTAACTTCATACCTTACATCTCAGGCAAGAACTCCTTCTTTGACTGATCCATCTTGAACACCTTCAAGATCATGTCAAGGTACGTGCTCATTTGAAAATACTATTAAGCATTTTTATCTATCTTATAGATCTTGATGCTTATTATTCAAGTAGCTTAATCTAGGTTTTCCATTGAAAAACACTTTTCAAATAACCCTATATGCTTTCCAGAAATTCTACATCATTTCTGATCAACAATATGTCAATAACATATACTCATCAGAAGTTCTATAGTGCTCCCACTCACTTCTTTGGAAATACAAGTTTCTCATAAACTTTTGTATAAACCCAAAATCTTTGATCATCTCATCAAAACGTACATTCCAACTCCGAGATGCTTACTCCAGTCCTTAGAAGGATCGCTGGAGCCAGCATACCTTTTAGCATCCTTAGGATCGACAAAAACTTTCGGATTGTATCACATACAACCTTTCCTTACGAAGACTGGTAAGGAAACTCGTTTTGACATCCATCTGCCAGATTTCATAAATGCAGCTAATGCTAACATGATTCCGACGGACTTAAGCATCGCTACAGATGAGAAAATCTCATCGTAGTCAACTCCTTGAACTTGTGAAAAACTCTTCGCCACAAGTTGAGCTTCATAGACGGTGACATCACCGTCCACGTCCGTCTTCTTCTGAAAGATCCATTTATCTCAATGGCTTGCCGATCATCGGGCAAGTCCACCAAAGTCCATACATGGATCCTATCTTGGATTTCATGGCTTCTAACCATTTGTCGGAATTTGGGCCCACCATTGCTTCTCCATAGCTCGTAGGTTCATTGTTGTCTAGCAACATGACCTTCAAGACAAGATTACTGTACCACTCTGAAGCAGTACGCATCCTTGTCACCCTACGAGGTACGGTAGTGACTTGATCCGAAGTTTCATGATCACTATCATAAGCTTCTACTTCAATTGGTGTAGGTGCCACAGGAACAACTTCCTGTGCCCTGCTACACACTAGTTGTAGTGACGGTTCAATAACCATATCAAGTCTCCACCATCCTCCCACTCAACTTTTCGAGACAAACTTTTCCTCGAGAAAGGACCCGATTCAAGAAACAATCCCTATTGCTTTCGGATCTGAATTAGGAGGTATACCCAACTGTTTTGGGTGTCCTATGAAGATGCATTTTATCCGCTTTGGCTTCGAGCTTATCAACCTGAAACTTTTCCACATAAGCGTCGCAGCCCCAAACCTTTAAGAAATGACAGCTTAGGTTTCTCTAAACCATAGTTCATACGGTGTCATCTCAACGGAATTACATGGTGCCCTATTTAAAGTGAATGTGGTTGTCTCTAATGCCTAACCCATAAACGATAGTGGTAATTCGATAAGAGACATCATGGTATGCACCATATCCAATAGGGTGCAACTATGATGTTCGGACACACCCTACACTATGGTGTTCCAGGCGGTATTAATTGTGAAACAAGTTCCACAATGTCTTAATTGCGTGCCAAAACTCGTAACTCAGATACTCATCTCTATGATCATATCATAGACATTTTATCCTCTTGTCACGATGATCTTCAACTTCACTCTGAAATTACTTGAACCATTCAATAATTCAGACTTGTGTTTCATCAAGTAAATATACTCAACATCTACTCGAATCATCTGTGAAGTAAGAACATAACGATATTCACTGCATGCCTCAACACTCATTGGACCACACACAACAAAATGTGTTACTTCCAACAAGTTGCTATCTTGTTCCATTTTACTGAAAAACGAGGCCTTTTAGTCATCTTGCTCATGTGGTATGATTTGCATATCTCAAGTGATTCAAAATCAAGTGAGTCCAAACGATCCACCTGTATGGAGTTTCTTCATGCGTTTTACACCAATATGACTTACATGGCAGTGCCACAAGTAAGTGGTACTATCATTACTATCTTATATCTCTTGGCATGAAAATGTGTATGACTACGATCGAGATTCAATAAACCATTCCTTTAAGTGCAAGACCATTGAAGGTATTATTCAAATAAATAGAGTAACCATTATTCTCCTTAAATGAATAACCGTATTGCGATAGACATAATCCAATCATGTCTATGCTCAACGCAAACACCAAACGACAATTATTCAGGTTTAATACTAATCTTGATTGTAGAGGGAGCGTGCGATGTTTGATCACATCAAACTTGGAAACACTTCCAACGCATATCGTCAGCTCCCCTTTAGCTAGTCTCCGTTTATGCCGTAGCTATTTTATTTCGAGTTACTAACACTTAGCAACCGAACCAGTATCTTAATACCCTGGTGCTACTAGGAGTACTAGTAAAGTACACATTAACATAATGTATATCTAATATACTTCTATCGACCTTGCCAGCCTTCTCATCTACCAAGTATCTAGGGTAATTCCGCTCCAGTGGTTGTTCCCCTTATTACAGAAGCACTTAGTCTCGGGTTTGGGTTCAACCTTGGGTTTCTTCACTAGAGCAGCAGCTAATTTGCCATTTCATGAAGTATACCTTCTTGCCCTTGCCCTTCTTGAAACTAGTGGTTTCACCAACCATCAACAGTTGATGCTCCTTCTTGATTTCTACTTTCGCGGTGTCAAACATCGCGAATACCTCAAGGATCATCCTATCTATCCCTAATATGTTATAGCTCATCACGAAGCTCTAGCAGCTTGGTGGCAATGACTTTGGAGAAACATCACTATCTCATCTGGAAGATCAACTCCCACTCAATTCAAGTGATTGTTGCACTCAGACAATCTGAGCACAAGCTCAACGATTGAGCTTTTCTCCCTTAGTTTGCAGGCTAAGAAAATCGGCGGAGGTCTCATACCTTTTGACGTGGGCACGAGCCTGAAATCTCAATTTCATCCCTCGAAACATCTCATATGTTCCGCGATGTTTCGAAAACGTCTTTGGTGCCTCAACTCTAAACCGTTTAACTGAACTATCACGTAGTTATCAAAACGTGTATGTCTGATGTTCGCAACATCCACAAACGACGTTTGGGGTTCAGCACATTGAGCGGTGCATTAAGGACATAAGCTTTCTACTGTCCTCATAATCGCTATTGTCAACTTTCAACTATATTTTCTCTAGGAACATATCTAATCAGTGGAACTAAAGCGCGAGCTTACGACATAATTTGCAAAGATCTTTTTGACTATGTTCAGGATAATTAAGTTCATCTTATGAACTCCCACTTAGATAGACATCCCTCTAGTCATCTAAGTGATTACATGATCCGAGTAAACTAGGCCGTGTCCGATCATCACGTGAGACGGACTAGTCATCATCGGTGAACATCTTCATGTTGATCGTATCCTCCATACGACTCATGCTTGACCTTTCGGTCTCTGTGTTCCGAGGCCATGTCTGTACATGCTAGGCTCGTCAAGTTAACCCTAAGTGTTTTGCATGTGTAAAACTGTCTTACACCCGTTGTATGTGAACGTAAGGATCTATCACACCCGATCATCGCGTGGTGCTTCAAAACGACGAACTTTAGCAACGGTGCACAGTTAGGGGAGAACACTTCTTGAAATTGTTGTAAGGGATCATCTTATTTACTACCGTCGTTCTAAGTAAACAAGATGCATAAACATGATAAACATCACATGCAATCAAATAGTGACATGATATGGCCAATATCATTTTGCTCCTTTCGATCTCCATCTTCGGGGCTCCATGATCATCATCGTCACCAGCATGACACCATGATCTCCATCATCATGATCTCCATCATCGTGTCTCCATGAAGTTGTGTCGCCAACTTATTACTTCTACTACTATGGCTACCGGTTAGCAATAAAGTAAAGTAATTACATGGCGTTGTTCAATGACACGCAGGTCATACAATAAATAAAGACAACTCCTATGGCTCCTGCCGGTTGTCATACCCATCGACATGCAAGTTGTGATTCCTATTACAAGAACATGATCAATCTCATAAATCACATATCATTCATCACATTCTTCTTGGCCATATCACATCACATAGCATACCCTGCAAAAACAAGTTAGACGTCCTCTAATTGTTGTTTGCATGTTTTACGTGGCTGCTATGGGTTTCTAGCAAGAACGTTTCTTACCTACGCAAAAACCACAACGTGATATGTCAATTGTTATTTACCCTTCATAAGGACCCTTTTCATCGAATCCGTTCCGACTAAAGTGGGAGAGACTGGCACCCGCTAGCCACCTTATGCACCAAGTGCATGTCAATCGGTGGAACCTGTCTCACGTAAGAGTACGTGTAAGGTCGGTCCGGGCCGCTTCATCCCACAATACCGTCGAAACAAGATTGGACTAGTAACGGTAAGCATATTGAACAAAATCTACGCCCACAACTACTTTGTGTTCTACTCGTGCAAAGAATCTACGCAATAGACCTAGCTCATGATGCCACTGTTGGGGAACGTAGCAGAAATTCAAAATTTTCCTACGTGTCACCAAGATCTATCTATGGAGAAACCAGCAACGAGGGGAAGGAGAGTGCATCTACATACCCTTGTAGATTGCTAAGCGGAAGCGTTCAAGAGAACGAGGTTGAAGGAGTCGTACTCGTCGTGATCCAAATCACCGGAGATCCTAGTGCCGAACGGACGACACCTCCGCGTTCAACACACGTACAGCCCGGTGACGTCTCCCATGCCTTGATCCAGCAAGGTGAGAGGGAGAGGTTGGGGAAGACTCCGTCCAGCAGCAGCACAACGGCGTGGTGGTGATGGAGGAGCGTGGTGATCCAGCAGGGCTTCGCCAAGCACCGTGGGAGAGGAGAAGGGAGAGAGGTAGGGCTGCGCCAGGGAGAGGTCAAAACTCATGTGTTGGCAGCCCCTAGACCCTCAAGTATATATAGGGGGAGAGGGGGGGGGGCTGCACCCCACCTAGGGTTCCACCCCTAGTGGCGGCAGCCAGCCCAAACCCATCTAGGGTGGCGGCCAAGGGAGGGGAGAGGGGAAACTTGCCCCCCAAAGTTAGGTGGAAGCACCCCCTCCCCAAACCCCAGGCGCCTTGGGCCCTTGTGGGGGGGCACACCAGACCACCTGGGGCTGGTCCCCTCCCACACTTAGCCCATGCAGCCCTCCGGGGCTGGTGGCCCCACTTGGTGGACCCCCGGGACCCTCCCGGTGGTCCCGGTACGTTACCGATAAAACCTGAAACTTTTCTGGTGACCAAAACAGGACTTCCCATATATAAATCTTTACCTCCGGACCATTATGGAACTCCTCGTCACGTCCGGGATCTCATACGGGACTCCTAACAACATTCGGTAACCACATACAAACTTCCTTTATAACCCTAGCATCATCGAACCTTAAGTGTGTAGACCCTACGGGTTCGGGAGACATGTAGACATGACCGAGACGTTCTCCGGTCAATAACCAACAGCGGGATCTGGATACCCATGTTTGCTCCCACATGTTCCACGATGATCTCATCGGATGAACCACGATGTCAAGGACTCAATCGATCTCGTATACAATTCCCTTTGTCTAACGGTATTGTACTTGCCCGAGATTCGATCGTCGGTATACCGATACCTTGTTCAATCTCGTTACCGGCAAGTCTCTTTACTCGTTCCGTAACACATCATCCCATGATCAACCCCTTTGTCACATTGTGCACATTATGATGATGTCCTACCGAGTGGGCCCAGAGATACCTCTCCATTTACCAGAGTGACAAATCCCATTCTCGATTCGTGCCAACCCAACAGACACTTTTGGAGATACCTGTAGTGCACCTTTATAGCCACCCAATTACGTTGTGATGTTTGGTACACCCAAATCATTCCTACGGTATCCGGGAGTTGCACAATCTCATGGTCTAAGGAAAAGATACTTGACATTGAAAAGCTTTAGCATACGAACTACACGATCTTTGTGCTAGGCTTGGGATTGGGTCTTGTCCATCACATCATTCTCCTAATGATGTGATCCCGTTATCAACGACATCTGATGTCCATGGTCAGGAAACCGTAACCATCTGTTGATCAACGAGCTAGTCAACTAGAGGCTTACTAGGGACATGGTGTTGTCTATGTATCCACACATGTATCTGAGTTTCCTATCAATACAATTATAGCATGGATAATAAACGATTATCATGAACAAGGAAATATAATAATATCTAATTTATTATTGCCTCTAGGGCATATTTTCAACAGCTCATAGCTAGCTTCCCAGTTTAAAGCTCCTATGACTAAGCGAAAGTTATAAAGCCCGCATATCTGATTGCCTCGTTTCCGCTAACACAACCGCCTTCGGGCACCGAGACGTCGGCTAAGGGTTGTTTTGTTATTGTGGAAACACCCTGTGTAGTATCTACCAAGGGGTAGAAGCCGACGATGGGCCACTTTCAACAGATAAACGGTTGCAATGGAGTCAAAATAATGATGTAAAGTACTTGGATACATAGAATCATTACACATAATCTGTGACTTTACTCTGGATATCGATCCTTAATTCGGCCACCCGTGCCCACACTAAGGCTCGGGGGCTACTGGGCTTTGCGTTCATTATTTACAAATATTAAAGGGGTACATCGATCCCCTGATCTGGTGTTGCCACCCGACCAGTGTCTCGGGGACTACTGCATTGCCTATTCAATGTAGGAAATTCAAAGGGCTCAGTGTTCGGCTTGATCGAACTATGGAAAGCGCGTCTTCAGACAACAATAAGTACCATCTGTACCTATCTGGCATCAAGCTAATATATTGCGGCAACTTCTCAAGACCCTCTCTCAAGGGCCTGTTAGCCGATCACTATTATCTTTAATATGTTACATTGTGTTTTTATTCCTATGTATGCTGCCGAGCTAGGAGTTGATCCTCAGGCCGATTTCGCGCATCGACCTGAGTCTCAGGGGCTACTGGGAACAGCGGTTTCACGTTTTCCTTCAGGTGCATCTCGGCTTTTAGACTGATACACACCTTGAGGGCTACTGGATATACATATACTGGCTATATACCTCGGTAGAGAATAAACTGCACCAGTTAAAAATATTCACAAAAATCAGCCCACGGTCGGGGTGGTGCACCACCTTGAAAGCAGTCCGGCATAAAGCTCGGGCGCCAGCGGCTAGCTCCATAGAGGGCATTTCTGGCATTAAGCTCGGCTAAACTCCTTCAACTTTTTTGAACCAAGATGATCTATGACATCTCGGATACAGTCCGGCGTTGGAGCTTGGACACAGTCTGGCATTGGAGCTCGGATACATTTCAGGGTTGGAGCTTAGAAGCAGTCCGGCATTGGTGCTCGACTGCAAAAGATACCTCGAATGCAGTCCGGCGTTGGAGCTCGGACGCAAGAGGACACTGCCTCCCGGGAACAACTTCAAATCTGAGGTGTGGCATAAAAATAACAAGGCATTGATAAAGGTTGGAAACTTAAAGGGGCTCCTTGGATTCCCGACGTGTAAACTCTTCGGATGCACTTCGGTGATCCTCAAGATCAAAGATGAGAAGATTTGTTGAACCAGTTTTCAAGACCAACGACCGAAGATGAAGAACAGTTCAGAAGAATTGAGGAGCGTCCCTAACTTGAAGACCGGTTTAGGGGGCTACTGATGGTGTCTTGGACTAGGGGGTACTCATCACGTCGTCTCCCAATCAGTTGGATTGGGCCGAGGACCTCCATGGCCGTATACTCATGGGCTAGTCCGAACAGCTCCGCATACAAGGAAGGTTCCGCAAGACTTGGCAATCAAGACAAGGACTCCTCTCCCACCGGCGTATTCGGCTAGGACTCTTGTTATCCTAGCCTTTGGTGCATTATATAAACCAGGCCCAGGCTAGTCGATAGAAGAGATACACAATCATAATCATAGGCTAGCTTCTAGGGTTTAGCCTCTACAATCTCATGGTACATCAACTCTTGTAATACTCATATCATCAAGATCAATCAAGTAGGAAGTAGGGTATTACCTCCATAGAGAGGGCCCGAACCTGGGTAAACATTGTGTCCCCTGTCTCCTGTTACCATCGATCCTAGACACACAGTTCAGGACCCCTACCCGAGATCCGCCGATTTTTACACCAACACCCCCTAATCCAGGACTCCCTCAATGGGTTCAGCTGTGGGCACAGCACAACAAGCCCAACACATACACAAAGCACGCACAACACACACACGCCGGTGGCGAGGTAGAGAGGATCTAATACAGCTCCGGTGGTGGAAGGGGAAGCGGCGGAGCCATCCGGAGAGTCATCTCGCGAAGCTGGGTGATGATGGAGGTGATGGCGTCTCTCTCCCTGGGGCAGCTAAGCGGCCACCAAAGCTGCAAGTAACCAGACCATTTGAACAGAGCGTCAGTAGCGCGACGAAGAGGGATAAGCTGAATCACAAGCTTATTCCTAACAGTCCACAGTGTCCAGGCTAGCACAACGATGGTCAACCACCTAATGTGGCGAGACGAGGGTGGTAACACCTAGAGTTCGGCGAAGAGAGCAGGGAAGTTGTTATGGTCCCAGCTTCCACCCACTATTTCACAGAAACAGCTCCAGAGGAACTGCATGGACACGCAAGTGAAGAAGATATTGTTCGAATCCTCTTCAGGCCCGCAGAGCGGGCAATGCCCATCACCAGGGCCGTTGCATTTCAGGACCTCCACGCCGGACGGGAGGCGGCCGTGAAACCATTGCCACAAATAGATCCTAATCTTCAAGGGGAGCCGGATCTCCCAAATGGTGGTCAGAGCTTCAGGCCCCGGCGAGGGGGGCTATGGCCTGGTAGAGAGATTTCATGGAGAATTGACCAGATGGCTGTAGGCGCCACCTGGTGCGGTCATCTCCCATATCAATATCAGGCTCGTGCAGAGCGATGCAGTCGAGCAAGTCATGACAATCAATGTTCTTCGCCAGTTCAAATGGTCTCCGAAATGCGAGTTGCCTTAGTCAATAAGGGCCATCATGACAGAAATCATGGATCTACCGCAATGGTGAACAGGTCAGGAAACCGAGCCGCGAAGGGGACATCCCCAGCCCGTCTATCGAACCAGAAGAGCGTGGCAGTGCCAGATCCAACCGCCTCAAGGTCCCGAAGTGGAGGACTAGGAGGAGCTGAATGATGGATTACCAGAACTGGGAGCCACCGGACCGCTGGCAGAAGGTTAGTGGCTGGCCATGGAGGTATTTTTGTTGGATGATGCGAAGCCATAGGCCACCCTCTCCATTCGCAATCCGCCAAAGCCATTGAGTCAGGAGGGCAATGTTCATGCGTTTGGAGGACATGATCCCGAGTCCGCCCTTTTTGCGAGGTTTACAGATCTCCGTCCACCGAACCATGTGGTACTTCTGCTTATCGCCCTTGCCAACCCAGAAGAAGCACCTCTAAACTCTAGCAATCTCATGGTGCAGAGTCTCAGGCAGGCTGTAGAAGCTCATAATGAATAGGAGCAGGCTGGATAGGGACGAGTTAATGAGCACAGTCCGGGCTGCTTTAGAGAGCCATCGCCCCTGCCAAGATTCAATGCGATGCTGGAGCTTGCCCACCGTAGGGTGCAGCTCGGCCACCGTGAGCCTTGTGTCACTAATGGGCATCCCCAAATAAGTCGTGCGGAAGCTCCCGAGCTGACAGTTAAGATGGTCTGCGATGCTCTGCTGTTCGTCTTGGGAATATCCCAAGACCATCACTGCATTCTTATCGAAGTTGACCCGGAGGCCAGACATCTGCTGAAAGCAGAGCAGGAGGAACTTCAAGCTCGTGATGTCACTCGCAGAGCCTTCCACCATGATAATGGTGTCATCCACATATTGGAGGAGGGAAATCCCATTCCCACCTACTAGATGCGGGACTATGCCCTTGATATGACCTGCGGCTTGGCCTTATCTAAGATGGCAGCTGGTGCATCCACAACCATGTTGAAGAGGAACAGGGAGAAAGGATCGCCCTGACGAACCCCATAGAATGTGGGGAAGTATGGTCCAATCTCGTCCATTATGTTAATCGCGGTTCGGCTCGAGGAGACCATTTGCATCACAAGGGTCACCCATATGTCGTCGAAGCCCTTCTGAAGCAAGCATTCCCGAAGGAAGGGCCAGCTGACCGTGTCATATGCCTTGTAGAAGTCAAGTTTCAGGAAGACCGCTTTGAGGTGTTTGGTGTGTACCTCATGGAGTGCTTTGTGAAACACTAGGACTCCGTCAAGGATATAATAGCCCTGAATAAATGCCGACTGATCAGGGTGAGTGATATGGTCAGCTATGGGGGCCACCCTAATGCCATACCCCTTCGCAACGATGCGGAAGATGACATTGATCACCGTAATCGGGCGGAATCGGCAGATATCCGAAGCTCCAGATTTTTGGGGATGAGGGTTATTATCCCGAAGTTAAGCCTGGTGAGGTCGATGGATCCTACATAGAACTCCTCAAAAAGAGCCATCACCTCTGGCTTAATTACCTCCCAGAAGGTCTGGAAGAACTTCACCAGGAGGCCATCCAGGCCAAGGGCCGAAGATGGATTCATGCCCTTAATGGCCGCCCACACTTCTGCCTCGGAGAACGGGGCCGTAAAGTCTGCGTTGTCTGCAGCTGAGACACATCTATGGGCAGGCCAGATATCTTGCGCGAGGGAAAGCCCTCCCCGAGGGGAGGCAGAGAATAGGTCTCTGTAAAAGCTATCTACATGGGCCTGGATGGCCTCCGGCTGCTGCAGGAGGATCTCTCCGTCCCGAAGGAGCGGGATGGAGTTACGACGCCTCCGGCCATTGGCGATGGCCTAGAAGTAGGTGGTATTGGCATCCCCCTTGAGGACCCAATTCTGCGTACCCCGCAAGCGCCAGTAAGCCTCCTCATTCATGTAGATGACCATGAGCTGGTCCTCCAGATCATACCTAAGCATCCATTCCTCGGCCGAGAGGCCCGCGGCATCAGCACGGAGATCGAGGGACTGAATGGGGTAGTGAAAAGAAGTAACCGTTCCAGCAATTCCTGAATATACATTTAACTTCATAAGAAGGAAACCTAGAAAACAATGTATTTCAAATATTTCTTCACGAAAAGCAAAAAAAAGGAAATGTCTGTTGATAGGATCTGGGATCCTACCAGGTCTAGCTCGTAGGTTGTAGGGGTGGAAGGGGGCTTGGCGAGGAGGAAGGAGAGGTCGCTGGCGCGGGGGCGCCGTCATCACGTGTGCGAGAGAGAGAGAGAGAGAGAGAGAGAGAGAGAGGGAGAGAGCAGGACACGGCGGCTAGGGTTAGGTCTCCCGGCTCCCTTCAGGAAGCCGAGCAAATATGATTGCTTCTACCTAACTTCAAATGAGTCCTTACATGAGTTTATATAATCTCCAAATACGATAACTGGGCTAAGCCCCTGATAACGATAAGATAATTGGGCCAGGCCCCTAACTGTCTGGGTTGTAGTATATGCCAGTCATAACATCTGTGCACCTGATTCGATTTACTAGGCCTTAAGACTCCCATTATATGTGGATAGTGGTTAATTTGAGCATTTAATCTCTCAGTCCAGTTGTATTAATTTTGAGACATAAACAAGGATGGCCTTCAAGATAAACTACTTCAGGTCAGTAGTATACCTATGATGATGGACCTCAGTCTAAGGCCGGGCGGCAACCTACTTTCCAACAAAAAAGTATAGCTATGATAGACAACACACAAGATTTACAGTACATCAAGATGGATGTATTTTTGGACTTGCCCATACGCATTGAGATAAATTCAACAGAATTATTAAAAAATGCCATTGATGACAAAAAATACAAAAAAAGTTCAATGCCACTAGTGTTTGCGGGTTAATGTAACGTCAATTTCAGAAAGGTGGCGGTAGTGGCCACTTTGACTCACAAGGTTCCAGAAGACCTGGACACACATGGATACGAAAATTGTAGGATTGCAATGTCACACCTTGAATCATGTAGGATTGATTGCACCAAAGGAAACAATATGTTTATTTTTATTTTGAAGAAGTACTAATCAAGGAAATTTTCCTATGAAACAGAGTCCGAAATGAGTTTATAGGAAAAATTCATATGGATTGCAATTTTAAAATCAAACAACCCATATAGGTAAAATCTAAAAGATTGCAATCCTCCAAAATTCATACAAAAATCCTTCAAATCGAATATGCCCCAAGACTTAAGGCAGGAAAAAAAGAGAGTACATAACCTACTTTATACTGGTGAAGAGTTCATCTTTTTCTGTGAATCAGTCAAGGATGTCTCGGACAATGCGTATGTCGTCCTTCAGATAGTTTATAAAATGATCCACATCAAAGATATCTTCAAATTTACTGAGGAAAAAATAAATGTTGTTAACAATTCAAATACCAATAGCAAACACCATGTATTTAACATAGTCGAATTATGTGATGCTGCAACTAAGAGAATTATGACTCTCCATTATTTCCACTATCAATTAGTTCTTTATTCAAAACCCAGTATGGGAGTAAGAAAACTTTAGACTTAAAAACATGATATTGTAAATTTTCCACTTTATAAAAATTCATACTGAAACTCTAAATGTTATATTCTGTATACTAGTTGTTTTCAGCAGTCACTAATTCTCCAGTGTACCATCATGGAGGATTTGACCTTGATTAGGATATCCTATAAGTCTAACAGCAATACAATAATAGTTAAGCATGAAAAATGAACAGTGGCTTTTGCAAGAAGGTATTTTGATCATTCCAGGAGTAGTACAAGAAGAAAATTATCCTTAAGATGAACCCGATACTCATACCAGATGCATATTGGTGTCACATGCCTACAGAAAAAACTGAATGATTCTGCTAGAATAACTATAGTTCATTTTTGAAACATTCTAGTAGGAAACTATCCTCAGTTAACTGACAATTTCATTAGAATATCTGTGAAGCGAATTATGTATAATAGGACTATCATTTAAAGAACAATATACAAATAGAAGAAGTAACAAGAGAAAGTAGCACTTATGTTTGGTCTTTCCGCAAAACCCGACATGAGAGGCGACACCCTCGAGTCGAGGTGGTAGGAGAGCAGAACAACAGTGGCACTACGGCTGAGAGCCCCCAGGCGGTACTACCGCTGCGTCGTAGTACTGCCGCCTGTGGCTCTTGAGCGGTACTACCGCTAGGGTCCATGGTACTACCGCTAGGACCAAAAAACTCAGGAAGCAAGGAGGGATCCTCTATCGAAGCGGGAAGGCTCTGTGGGTGCAAAGTCGATGTGTATGTGTTGATTCCGCCCTAGCCTTATCAATGTGGACCTCCACTTGATAGTACGGTGACTCCTATGAAACAAGTCCACCAAACCTGAAATGAAAGTGCTACACCGTCTTTGCTTAAAACTCCGAGGGGAAGGAATCGTCTCGTGCCAAAGGATGAATCTCTGAAATACTCAATGCACACAATTAGTCCGCAAAAGCATTGTCATCAATCACCAAAACTACATAGAGAGAGACATGCCTTAACAATCTCCCCCTTCTTGGTGGATTGATGACAACCCAGGATTTGCAGAAAGGTAGGACATGAAAGTAAAATGAATCCCAGAACTACAAAATATAGACGGGCTCCCCCTGAATGTGTGCACCTAATTAGAGGTGCCTTTGGAATGCAAGGCACACACACTAGGATCAACACTCCCCCTATATTTTATAGTCCGACAGCAATAGCAACAAGTAAAGATACATATAGCTTGGATGCAGAAGGGTAGGTGTGAGCAAGGTATATAACAGGATAAGAATGCAACTCACATACTACCAAAGTACTCGACAAACATAGATAATAAGGGATAAGGTAGCATATGTCTCACACCATATGAACGGGAACCAGGTCTCACAAGAACAAACCAAACCAAAGCAAAAGACGAGAAAGGAGTTTGCGAGAAAGAAAGACAAGGTGAACGAGCCACACAAACAAACACACGCTCGCAAGTCGACAACGACAAATCCCTAGACTCTCTCTCCCTTTGGCATCGAGACACCAAAAAGGCAAAGAGCACTGCTATGGCTCCAGGTGATAGAAAACTAAGGATCTCTAGCATCACATCCCAGCGGGATCGTCTGCACTGCTGTCATCGGTAGGAAACTGCTCGGTGTCTGAATCGGTCCACGGGCAGTGTTGCTGAACCCGCTCCTCCTCATCGGTGATCTTTCCCTCAGAACCGCTGGCAACTGTTGCACCCAACTGACGCATGAGCTCCTTGTGACGGCTCCGGGCCTTCTTCTCAGAGACATGAGCCAGATACTGTCCATGAGACTCCATGCAGAAGAGTTTCTTCATCTTGCGCTTGATCTTCTTTGCCCATGAGGGATTCACTCCAGAGGGCTCATAATCCGCATCATCGTCAGCTTCAGCCTCACCCTCTGTCTCCATGTCAGCAGCTCCAGATGGTATCCCAGACTTAGGAGCCGGGGTGCCCCAGTTCTCCTTCTTCCTCAGACACTTGATCTCATGAGAGACTAGCTCTCTCCAGTCTCTAGCACAACATTAGGATAAACGCGCGCCCAAGCCTTCTCAATTAGTAACATGATGAACAGACCATAGATAGGGCACTTGCGCTCAGAGATGGCTGAGATTAGTTCAGACCACATGACATGAAAGATATCCAACGATTCTCCACTGTTTTCCTCCTTCTCACGCTGGCAGAAGAGAAGCATGTCCACGAGAAAAGAGTGAACCATGTCCAAGTTGCCAATACGAGGGAAGAGAGTCTCTCGGAAGATGCGATGAAGGATGTCCAGAAAAGCAGGCAACTCATAGGTCTCCTTCTGAGTCACGAGGTGAATCTTCAAAGTACAGTAGGGCTAGAGAGCTTGCTTGTGAGTGGAAGTTGCATTGCGATGAGGGCGAAAGCCAACTGGGTTCTCAAGTCCTTGATCTTCAACCCCAAGTAACTCCATGAAGGCCTTCCACTTGACCGAAGGCAGCTTGCCATTTGTCATCCAAGTCAGAGTCCTTTCCTCATCAGTTCCAAGATGGATCGTGGCATAAAACTGAGCCACCAAATCAGCATCAAAGTCCTTGTTGAATTTCATGATCCTGAGGATGTTCAGCTGAGAACACATATGAAGGGCTTCGCCAAAGTAAGCAGGATCCTTCTCCATAAGATCAGTGTGGATGAAGCGAACATCAACATAGAGATTCTTCTTTGATTTGGTCACATCAAAGTAGATGGCAAACTGAAAGCGGTTCCGGAACGGGCGGTTGACCAAAGTGGGTTCTTGATCTTCCGCATAAGGGTTGCGGCGACGCCTTTCCCAGAACTCCTTGGCATTCATCTCTGTCACAGTCTTGTCCCTAGGCTTTGGCTTGTTAGCAATAGACTTCTTGTGCTGAGATGGAGGTTAAACACTTGAGGATGTAGCTGATACGTCTCCAACATATCTATAATATTTGATTGTTCCATGCTATTATATTACCCGTTTTGGATGTTTATGGGCTTTACTTTACAATTTTATATCATTTTTGGGACTAACCTACTAACCGGAGGCCCAGCCTGAATTGTTGTTTTTTTTTGCCTATTTCAGTGTTTCGAAGAAAAGGAATATCAAGCGGAGTCCAAACGGGTTGAAACCTTCGGGAGCGATCTTTTTGGAACAAATGCAAACCAGGAGACTTGGAGTGGACATCAAGAAGTAAATGAGGCAGCCACGAGGGTGCCCGGCACGCCCTAGGGGGCTGGGCGCGCCCCCACCCTCGTGGGCCCCTCATGGCTCCACCGACCTACTTCTTCCTCCTATATATATCCACGTACCCTGAGAACATCTAGGAGCACCATGAAAACCTAATTCCACCGCCGCAACCTTCTGTATCCGCAAGATCCCATCTTGGAGCCTTCGCCGGCGCTCCGCTGGAGGGGGAATCGACCATGGAAGGCTTCTACATCAACACCATAGCCTCTCCGATGAGTTGTGACTAGTTTACCAAAGACTTTCGGGTCCATAGTTATTAGCTAGATGGCTTCTTCTCTCTCTTTGAATCTCAATAGAAAGTTCTCCTCAATCTTCTTGGAGATCTATTCGATGTAACTCTTTTTGCGGTGTGTTTGTCGAGATCCGATGAATTGTGGGTTTATGATCAAGTTTATCTATGAGAAATATTTGAATCTCCTCTGAATTCTTTTATGTATGATTTGTTATCTTTGCAAGTCTCTTCGAATTATCAGTTTGGTTTGGCCTACTAGATTGATCTTTCTTGCAATGGGAGAAGTGCCTAGCTTTGGGTTCAATCTTGCGGTGTCCTTTCCCAGTGGCAGCAGGGGCAGCAAGGCACGTATTGTATTGTTGCCATCAAGGATAAAAATATGGGGTTTATATCATATTGCTTGAGTTTATCCCTCTACATCATGTCATCTTTCTTAATGGGTTACTCTGTTTTTATGAACTTAATACTCTAGATGCATGCTGGATAGCGGTCGATGTGGAGAGAAATAGTAGTAGATGCAGGCATGAGTCGGTCTACTTGTCGCGGACGTGATGCCTATATACATGATCATGCCTAGATATTCTCATAACTATGCACTTTTCTATCAATTGCTCGACAGTAATTTCTTCACCCACCGTAATACTTATGCTATCTTGAGAGAATCCACTAGTGAACCTATGACCCCTAGGTCTATCTTTTATCATATAAGTTTCCAATCTACTTTTAATTTGCAATCTTTACTTTTCAATCTATATCATAAAAATACCAAAAATATTTATCTTATCTTATTATCTCTATCAAATCTCACTTTCGCAAGTGGCCGTGAAGGGATTGACAACCCCTTTATCGCATTGATTGCGAGGTTCTTGTTTGTTTGTGTAGGTACGAGGGACTTGTAAAGAGCCTCCTACTGGATTGATGCCTTGGTTCTCAAAAACTAAGGGAAATACTTACGCTACTTTGCTGCATCACCCTTTCCTCTTTAAGGGAAAAACAACGCAGTGCTCAAGAGGTAGCAAGAAGGATTTCTGGCGCCGTTGCCGGGGAGGCTTACACCAAGTCAAGTCAAGATTCGACCTCCCACCAACGTGCGATTTCTGGCGCCGTTGCCGGGGAGGTCTTCGCTCAAGTCAAGACATACCAAGTACCCATCACAAACTCGTCTCCCTTGCATTACATTTTTTGCCATTTGCCTCTCGTTTTCCTCTCCCCCAATTCACCTTTACCCCTTCTTCGCCCTCCTTCCGTTCGATCTTGTGTTACCATGTGCCCTCTTTTTGCTTGCATCTTCGCTTGCTAAGAGTCTATGGATCGTCATCCGCTTGCTAATCTTTTTAAGAGATCCAATTATGATGAACCAATTGCTAGTGAGTTATGTGCACTAGATTATCTTTATGAAGCTTTGCTTGAAATTCCTGAATCTGAAAATTATGATGAAGAAATTTATGAAGAGATTCACGATAACTCCTTGAATAAAAAGCATGATTGCAATGATTTTACTATAAATTTTCTTGATGTCAATTGTGCTAATGGTATGCAAAACCCTAAGCTTGGGGATGCTAGTTTTGCTATGTCTACTACTTGTTGCAATGATCATGATTGGGGTGATTCTTCTTACAATCTTAAAAATTTATTTAAACCCCATGATAAATATGAGATTGATAATAGTGTTTGCAATAATATTTAAAGTGGGTTTGGAAGAGTGTCAACTTTAGATCCCACATATTTGGAGAATGTTCAATCTTATGGTATTTTTGATAAAAGTGGGTTTGGAGAGGTCATGACTTTAGTTAATGTTAATCTCACTATTTTGGAAGAGTGTCAACTTTGCATACATGTGGATAGTGTTAAGAATATGTTTTGTGATAGCTATATTGTTGAATTTGCTTATGATCCTACATGTAATTGTTATGAGAGAGAAAAATATGGTCGTAGAAATTTTTATCTTACTAAATTACCTCTCGTCATGTTGAGATTGCTATCGTCTCTTTCTTCTTCCTTGCATATGCTAGTTTTTGCTTGCCTTGCAAATTTGTTTTTTCTTATAATATGCCTATGCATAGGAAGTATGTTATACTTAGATGTTTTTGTCATGTATTTCATGATGCTCTCTTCGCGCTTCAATTCTTGTCTTTCATGTGAGCATCATTAAAATTATCAATGCCTAGCTAAAAGGCTTTAAAGAAAAGCGCTTGTTGGGAGACAACCCGATATTTTTCCTTGCTGTTATTCAATAAATAATTCATCTAGCTTCTGTTTAGATGTGGTTTTATGTTTTAATTAGTGTTTGTGCCAAGTAGAACCTATAGGATCATCTTGGGTGATGGTTAATTTGATTCTGCTGAAAAACAGAAACTTTTGCACGCACGAGAATAATTTTAATAAATCACAGAAACGTGATTTTGAGTTTATTCTTTTTGACGTAGATCAATAGACAAATGTCCTAGGACTCTATATTTTTGTAGGATTTTTAGAGTTCCATAAGTATTCGAAAGTTACAGATTGCTATAGACTATTCTGTTTTTGACAGATTCTGTTTTTCGTGTGTTGTTTGCTTATTTTGATGCATCTATGGCTAGTATCGGGGGTATGAACCCTAGAGAAGTTGGAATACAGTAGGTTTAACACCAATATAAATAATGAATGAGTTCATTACAGTACCTTAAGTGGTGGTTTTTCTTTCTTGCACTAACGGAGCTCATGAGATTTCCTGTTGAGTTTTGTGTTGTGAAGTTTTCAAGTTTTGGGTAAAGATTTGATGGACTATGGAATAAGGAGTGGCAAGATCCTAAGCTTGGGGATGCCCATGGCACCCCAAGATAGTCCAAGGACAACCAAAAGCCTAAGCTTGGGGATGCCCCGGAAGGCATCCCCTCTTTCATCTTCGTTTATCGGTAACTTTACTTGGAGCTATATATTTATTCACCAGATGATATGTGTTTTGCTTGGAGCGTCTTGTATGATATGAGTCTTTGATTTTTAGTTTACCATAATCATCCTTGATGTACACACCTTTTAGGAGAGACAACATGATTTGGAATTTATTAGAATACTCTATGTGCTTCACTTATATCTTTTGAGCTAGATAATTTTGCTCTAGTGCTTCACTTATATTTTTTAGAGCATGGCGGTTGCTTAATTTTGTAGAAATTATTGATCTCTCATGCTTCACTTATATTATTTTGAGAGTCTTTTATAACAGCATGGTATTTTCTATGCTTGTAAAATTGGTCCTAGAATGATGGGTATCCAAGTTCGGTATAATAAAAACTATCATAGAAAGTGAATTTGATGCTATGAGAAATTTGATGCTTGATAATTGTTTTGAGATATAGAGGTGGTAATGTTAGAGTCATGCTAGTTGGGTAATTTTGAATTTAAGGAATACTTGTGTTAAAGTTTGTGATTCCCGTAGCATGCACGTATGGTGAACCGTTATGTGATGAAGTTGGAGCATGATTTATTTATTGATTGTCTTCCTTATGTGTGGAGGTCGGGATCGCGCGATGGTTAACTCCTACCAACCCTTCCCCTAGGAGCATACGTGTCGTACTTTGTTTTGATTACTTGTAGATTTTTGCAATAAGTATATGAGTTCTTTATGACTAATGTTGAGTCCATGGATTATACGCACTCTCATCCTTCCACCATTGCTAGCCTCTCTTGTGTCGTGCAACTTTTGCCGGTACCATACACCCACCATATACCTTCCTCAAAACAGCCACCATACCTACCTATTATGGCATTTCCATAGCCATTCCGAGATATATTGCCATGCAACTTTCCACCATTCCATTTATTATGACACGCTCCATCATTGTCATATTGCTTTTGCATGATCATGTAGTTGACATCGTATTTGTGGCAAAGCCACCTTGATAATTCTTTCATACATGTCACTCTTGATTCATTGCATATCCTGGTACACCGCTGGAGGCAATCATATAGAGTCATATTTTGTTCTAAGTATCGAGTTGTAATTCTTGAGTTGTAAGTAAATAAAAGTGTGATGATCTTCATTATTAGAGCATTGTCCCAAGTGAGGAAAGGATGATGGAGACTATGATTCCCCCACAAGTGGGGATGAGACTCCGGACTTTATAAAACAAAATAGGAAGGCCAAATAAAAAAACGAAGAGAAAGGCCAAATAAAAAAATGAGAGAAAAAGAAAGAAGGGACAATGTAACTATCCTTTTACCACACTTGTGCTTCAAAGTAGCACCATGATCTTCATGATAGAGAGTCTCCTATGTTGTCACTTGTTGGGGAACGTAGTAATTTCCAAAAAATTCCTACGCACACGCAAGATCATGGTGATGCATAGAAACGAGAGGGGAGAGTGTAGACCACGTACCCTCGTAGATCGAAAGCGGAAGCATTAGCACAACGCGGTTGATGTAGTCGTACGTCTTCATGACCCGACCGATCCAAGTACCGAATGTACGACACCTCCGAGTTCAGCACACGTTTAGATCGATGACGTCCCACGAACTCCGATCCAGCAGAGCTCTGCGGGAGAGTTCCGTCAGCACGACGGCGTGATGACGGTGTCGATGATGCTACCGATGCAGGCTTCACCTAAGCATCGCTACGATATTAGCAAGGTGGAATATGGTGGAGGGGGGCACCGCACACGGCTAGGAGAGATCAACAGATCAACTTGTGTGTTTAGAGGTGCCCCCTGCCCCCGTATCTAAAGGAGTGGAGGAGGGGGGAGGGCCGGCCCTCCTATGGCGCGCCCTGGAGGAGTCCTACTCCCACCGGGAGTAGGATTCCCCCCATCCAAGTAGTAGGAGTAGGATTCAAGGAAAGGGAAAAGAGAAGAGAAGGAAGGAGGGGGCGCAGCCCCTCCCCCTAGTCCAATTCGGACTAGGCCTTGGGGGGCACGCAGCCTCCCCTCTCTCTTTCCCCTAAAGCCCAATAAGGCCCATATACTCCCCGGTGAATTCCCGTAACTCTCCGGTACTCCGATAAATACCCGAATCACTTGGAACCTTTCTGATGTCCGAATATAGTCGTCAAATATATCGATCTTTACGTCTCGACCATTTCGAGACTCCTCATCATGTCCCCGATCTCATCCGAGACACCGAACTACCTTCGGTACATCAAAACACATAACTCATAATATAAATCGTCACCGAACATTAAGCATGCGGACCCTATGGGTTCGAGAACTATGTAGACATGACCGAGACACATCTCCGGTCAATAACCAATAACGGAACATGGATGCTCATATTGGCTCCCACATATTCTACGAAGATCTTTATCGGTCAAACCACATAACAACATACATTGTTCCCTTTGTCATCGGTATGTTACTTGCCCGAGATTCGATCATCGGTATCTTAATACCTAGTTCAATCTCGTTACCGGCAAGTCTCTTTACTCGTTATGTAATGCATCATCCTGCAACTAACTCATTAGTCACATTGCTTGCAAGGCTTATAGTGATGTGCATTACCGAGAGGGCCCAGAGATACCTCTCCGACAATTGGAGTGACAAATCCTAATCTCGAAATACGCCAACTTAACAAGTACCTTCGGAGACACCTGTAGAGCACCTTTATAATCACGCAGTTACGTTGTGACATTTGGTAGCACACAAAGTGTTCCTTCGGTAAACGGGAGTTGCATAATCTCATAGTCATAGGAACATGCATAAGTCATGAAGAAAGCAATAGCAACATACTAAACGATCAAGTGCTAAGCTAACGGAATGGGTCAAGTCAATCAGATCATTCTCCTAATGATGTGATCCCGTTAATTAAATGACAACTCATGTCTATGGTTAGGAAACTTAACCATCTTTGATTAACGATCTAGTCAAGTAGAGGCATACTAGTGACACTATGTTTGTCTATGTATTCACACATGTATTATGTTTCCGGTTAATACAATTCTAGCATGAATAATAAACATTTATCATGAAATAAGGAAATAAATAATAACTTTATTATTGACTCTAGGGCATATTTCTTCAGTCTCCCACTTGCACTAGAGTCAATAATCTAGTTCACATCACCATGTGATTTAACAATAATATTCACATCTACATGTGATTAACACCCATAGTTCACATCGTCATGTGACCAATGCCCAAAGGGTTACTAGTCAATAATCTAGTTCACATCGTTATGTGATTAACACCCAAAGAGTACTAAGGTGTGATCATGTTTTGCTCGTGAGAGAAGTTTAGTCCACGGGTCTGTCACATTCAGAGCCGTATGTATTTTGCAAATATTCTATGTCTGCAATGCTCTGCATGGAGCTACTCTATCTAATTGCTCCCACTTTCAATATGTATCCAGATTGAGAATTAGAGTCATCTGGATTGGTGTAAAAGCTTGCACCGATGTAACTCTTTACGATGATCTCTTTTATCACCTCCATAATCGAGAAACATTTTCTTAGTCCTTTCTAAGGATATTTTTGACCGCTGTCCAGTGATCTACTCCTAGATCAAAATTGTACTCCTTGC
This sequence comes from Triticum timopheevii, assembly GCA_963921465.1. Taxonomy (NCBI): domain Eukaryota; kingdom Viridiplantae; phylum Streptophyta; class Magnoliopsida; order Poales; family Poaceae; genus Triticum; species Triticum timopheevii. The sequence continues at coordinate 146,071,763 of OY997272.1, forward strand.
CAAATTCAGAACAAAGTATACAATAGGTCTGGTACATAGCATAGCATAGTTTATAGAACCTATGACTATGGCATAGGGAATGACTTTCATTCTCTTTCTATTTTCTGCCGTCGTCGGGCTTTGAGTCTTACTCAACTTCACACCTTGCAACACAGGAAAGAACTCCTTCCTTGATTGTTCCATTTTGAACTACTTCAAAATCTTATCGAGGTATGTACTCATTGAAAAATCTTATCAAGCGTCTTGATCTATCTCTATAGATTTTGATGCTCAATGTGTAAGCAGCTTTACCGAGGTCTTTCTTTGAAGAACTCCTTTCAAACACTCCTTTATGCTTTCCAGAAAATTCTACTTTATTTCTAATCAGCAATATGTCATCCACATATACTTATCAGAAAGGCTGTAGTGCTCCCACTCACTTTCCTATAAATACAGGCTTCACCGCAAGTCTGTATAAAACAATATGCTTTGATCAACTCATCAAAGCGTATATTCCGACTCCGAGATGCTTGCACCAGTCCATGGATGGATCACTGGAGCTTGCACACTTTGTTAGCACCTTTAGGATTAAAAAAACCTTCTGGTTGCATCATATACAACTCTTCTTTAATAAATCCATTAAGGAATGCAGTTTTGACATCCATTTGCCAACTTTCATAAAATGTGGCAATTGCTAACATGATTCGGACAGACTTAAGCATCGATACGATTGAGAAAATATTATTGTATTCAACACCTTGAACTTGTCGAAAAACTTTTTGCGACAAGTCGAGCTTTGTAGATAGTAACACTACTATCAGCGTCTGTCTTCCTCTTGAAGATCCATTTATACAATATGGCTTGCCGATCATCGGGCAACTCCACCAAAGTCCACACTTTGTTCTCATACATGGATCCCATCTTAGATTTCATGGCCTCAAGCCATTTCGCGGAATCTGGGCTCATCATCGCTTCCTCATAGTTCGTAGGTTCATCATGGTCTAGTAACATGACTTCCAGAACAGGAGTACCGTACCACTCTGGTGCGGATTGTACTTTGGAAGACCTACGAGGTTTTGTAGTAACTTAATCTGAAGTTTCATGATCATCATCATTAGCTTCCTCACTAATTGGTGAAGGAATCACTGGAACTGATTTATGTGATGAACTACTTTCCAATTCGGGAGAAGGTAAAATTACCTTATCAAGCTCTACTTTCCTCCCACTCACTTCTTTCGAGAGAAACTCCTTCTCTAGAAAGGATCCATCTTAGCAACGAATATCTTGCCTTCGGTTCTATGATAGAAGGTGTACCCAATAGTTTCCTTTGGGTATTCTATGAAGATGCACTTCTCCGATTTGGGTTTGAGCTTATCAGGTTGAAACTTTTTCACGTAAGCATTGCAGCCCCAAACTTTAAGAAAGACAACTTTGGTTTCTTGCCAAACCACAGTTCATAAGGCGTCGTCTCAACGGATTGTGATGGTGCCCTATTTAAAGTGAATGCAGTTGTCTCTAATGCATAACCCCAAAACAACAGTGGTAAATTGGTAAGATACATTATAGATCGCACCATATCCAATAAAGTGCGGTTACGATGTTCGGACTCACCATTATGTTGTGGTGTTCCATGTGGCGTGAGCTATGAAACTATTCCACATTGTTTTTAAATGAAGGCCAAACTCGTAACTCAAATATTCTCCTCTATGATCAGATTGTAGAAACTTTATTTTCTTGTTACGATGATTCTCCACTTCACTCTGAAATTCTTTGAACTTTTCAAATGTTTCAGACTTATGCTTCATTAAGTAGACATAATCATATCTTCTCAAATCATCTGTGAAGGTCAGAAAAATAAGGATACCCGCCACGAGCATCAACACTCATTGGACCGCATACATCGGTATGTATTATTTCCAACAAGTCAGTGGCTCGTTCCATTGTTACGGAGAACGGATTTTTAGACATCTTGCCCAAAAGGCACAGTTCGCGAGCATCAAATGATTCATAATCAAGTGATTACAAAAGTCCATATTTATGGAGTTTCTTCATGCGCTTTACACCGATATGACCCAAACGGCAGTGCCACAAATATGTTGCACTATTATTATCAACTTTGCATCTTTTGGCATCAATATTACGAATATGTGTATCACCATGATCAAAATTCAATAAACCATCAACATTGGGTGTATGACCATAGAAGGTTTTATTCATGTAATCAGAATAACAATTTATTCTCTGTCTTATATGAATAATCATATCACAATAAACATGATCTAATCATATTTATGCTCAACGCAAACACCAAATAACATTTATTTAGGTTCAACACTAATCTCGAAAATATAGGGAGTGTGCGATGATGATCATATCAATCTTGGAATCACTTCCAACACACATCGTCACTTCACCCTCAACTAGTCTCGGTTTATTCTGTAACTCCTGTTTCGAGTTACTAATCTTAGCAACAGAACAAGTATCAAATACCCAGGGGTTACTATAAACACTAGTAAGGTACACATCAATAACCTATATATCAAATATACCCTTGTTCACTTTGCCATCCTTCTTATCTACCAAATATTCAGGGCATTTCCACTTCTAGTGACGATTTCCTTTGCAGTAGAAGCACTCAGTTTCAGGCTTTGGTCCAGCTTTTGGCTTCTTCGCGGGACTGACAACTTGCTTGCCATTCTACTTGAAGTTCCCTTTCTTTCCCTTTGCCCTTTTCTTGAAACTAATGGTCTTGTCAATCATCAACGCTTGGTGCTCTTTCTTGATTTCTACCTTCGTTGATTTCAGCATCACGAAGAGCTCGGGAATCATTCTCGTCATCCCTTGCATACTATAGTTCATCACGAAGTTCCAGTAATTGGTGATGGTGACTAGAGAACTCTATCAATCACTATCATATCTGAGGATTAACTCCCACTTGATTCAAGCAATTGTAGTACCCAGACAATCTGAGCACATGCTCACTGCTTGAGCTATTCTCCTCCATCTTTTAGCTATAGAACTTGTTAGAGACTTCATATCTCTCGACTCGGGTATTTGCTTGAAATATTAACTTCAACTCCTGGAACATCTCATATGGTCCATGACGTTCAAAGCGTCTTTGAAGTCCCGATTCTAAGCCGTTAAGCATGGTGCACTAAACTATCAAGTAGTCATCATATTGAGCAAGCCAAACATTCATAATGTCTGCATCTGCTCTTGCAATAGGTCTGTCACCTAGCGGTGCATCAAGGACATATTTCTTCTGTGCAGCAATGAGGATAAATCTCAGATCATGGGCCCAGTCCATATCATTGCTACTATCATCTTTCAACTTAGTTTTCTCTAGGAACACATACAAAACATAGGGAAGCAACAACGCGAGCTATTGATCTACAACATTATTTGCAAAATACTATCAGGACTAAGTTCATGATAAAATAAAGTTCAATTAATCATATTACTTAAGAACTCCCACTTAGATAGACATCTCTCTAATCATCTAAGTGATCACGTGATCCAAATCAACTAAACCATGTCCGATCATCACGTGAGATGGAGTAGTTTTGAATGGTGAACATCACTATGTTGATCATATCTACTATATGATTCACGCTCGACACGGTCTCTAGTGTTCCGAGGCCATATCTGCATATGCTAGGCTCGTCAAGTTTAACCCGAGTATTTTGCGTGTGCAAAACTGGCTTGCACCCATTGTAGATGAACGTGGAGCTTATCACACCCGATCATCACGTGGTGTCTCGGCACGACGAACTTTGGCAACGGTGCATACTCAGGGAGAACACTTTTACCTTGAAATTTAGTGAGAGATCATCTTATAATGCTACCGTCAATCAAAGAAAAATAAGATGCATAAAGGATAAACATCACATGCAATCAATATAAGTGATATGATATGGCCATCATCATCTTGTGCTTGTGATCTCCATCTCCGAAGCACAGTCATGATCACCATCGTCACCAGCGTGACACCTTGATCTCCATCGTAGCATCGTTGTTGTCTCGCCAACTATTGCTTCTACGACTATCGCTACCATTTAGTGATAAAGTAAAGCAATTACAGGGAGATTGCATTGCATACAATAAAGCGACAACCATATGGCTCCTGCCAGTTGCCGATAACTCTCTTACAAAACATGATCATCTCATACAATAAAATTTAGCATCATGTCTTGACCATATCACATCACAACATGCCCTGCAAAAACAAGTTAGACGTCCTCTACTTTGTTGTTGCAAGTTTTACGTGGCTGCTACGGGCTAAGCAAGAACCGTTCTTACCTACGCATCAAAACCACAATGATAGTTTGTCAAGTTAGTGCTGTTTTAACCTTCTCAAGGACCGGGCGTAGTCACACTCGATTCAACTAAAGTTGGAGAAACTGACACCCGCCAGCCACCTGTGTGCAAAGCATGTCGGTAGAACCAGTCTCACGTAAGCGTACGCGTAATGTCGGTCTGGGCCGCTTCATCCAACAATACCGCCGAACCAAAGTATGACATGCTTGTAAGCAGTATGACTTGTATCGCCCACAACTCACTTGTGTTCTACTCGTGCATATAACATATACGCATAAATCTGGCTCGGATGCCACTGTTGTGGAACATAGTAATTTCAAAAAAATTCCTACGCACACGCAAGATCATGGTGGTGCATAGCAATGAGAGGGGAGAGTGTAGTCCACGTACCCTCGTAGACCGAAAGCGGAAGCGTTAGCACAACGCGGTTGATGTAGTCGTACGTCTTAACGATCCGACCGATCCAAGTACTGAACGTACGGCACCTCCGAGTTCAGCACACGTTCAGCTCGATGACGTCCCACGAACTCCGATCCAGCAGAGCTTTGTGGGAGAGTAGCGTCAGCATGATGGCATGATGACGGTGTTGATGATGCTACCGACGCAGGGCTTCGCCTAAGCACCGCTACGATATTACCAAGGTGGAATATGGTGGAGGGGGCACCTCACATGGCTGAGAGAGATCAAGAGATCTAGTTGTGTGTCTAGAAGTGCCCCCCTGCCCCCGTATATAAAGGAGTGGAGGAGGGGGGAGGGTCGGCCCTCCCATGGCGCGCCCTGGAGGAGTCCTACTCCCACCGGGAGTAGGATTCCCCCCTTCCAAGTAGTAGGAGTAGGAGTCAAGGAAAGGGAAAAGAGAAGAGAAGGAAGGAGGGGGCGCAGCCCCTCCCCCTAGTCCAATTCAGACTAGGCCTTAGGGGGGCGCGCAGCCTCCCCTCTCTCTTTCCCCTAAAGCCCAATAAGGCCCATATACTCCCCGGCAAATTCCCGTAACTCTCTGGTACTCCGATAAATACCCGAATCACTCGGAACCTTTCCGATGTTCGAATGTAGTCTTCCAATATATCAATCTTTACGTCTAGAACATTTCGAGACTCCTCCTCATGTCCCCGATCTCCTCCGAAACTCCGAACTACCTTCGGTGCATCAAAACACGTAACTCATAATATAAATCGTCACCGAACGTTAAGCGTGCAGACCCTACGGGTTCGAGAACTATGTAGACATGACCGAGACACATCTCCGGTCAATAACCAATAGCGGAACCTGGATGCTCATATTGGCTCCCACATATTCTACGAAGATCTTTATTGGTCAAACCGCATAACAACATACGTTGTTCCCTTTGTCATCGGTATGTTACTTGCCCGAGATTCGATTGTCGGTATCTTAATACCTAGTCCAATCTTGTTACCGGCAAGTCTGTTTACTCATTATGCAATGCATCATCCCGCAACTAACTCATTAGTCACATTGCTTGCAAGGCTTATAGTGATGTGCAACAAGAGGTCCCAGAGATACCTCTCCAACAATTGGAGTGACAAATCCTAATCTCAAAATACGCCAACTCAACAAGTACCTTCGAAGACACCTGTAGTGCACCTTTATAGCTCTAGTGCATTTGAAAATACTAAACTATGAAACAATTGCTTGGCTAAAATCGGGGTTGTGCATGATTTAAATATTTTGTGTGATGAAGATAGAGCATAGCCAGACTATATGGTTTTGTAGGGATAGCTTTCTTTGGCCATGTTATTTTGAGAAGACATGATTACTTTGTTAGTATGCTTGAAGTATTATTACACTTATGTCAATATGAAATTTTGTCTTGAATCATTTGGATCTGAACATTCATGCCACAATAAAGAAAATTACATTGAGAAATATGCTAGGTAGCATTCCACATCAAAAATTCTGTTTTTATCATTTACCTACTCGAGGACAAGCAAGAATTAAGCTTGGGGATGCTTGATACGTCTCCAACATATCTATAATTTTTTATTGTTCCATGCTATTATATTACCCGTTTTGGATGTTTATGGGCTTTACTTTACACTTCTATACCATTTTTGGGACTAACCTACTAACTGGAGGCCCAGCCCGAATGTCCGTTTTTTGCCAATTTCAGTGCTTCGAAGAAAAGGAATATCAAACGGAGTCCAAACGGGATGAAACCTTCGGGAGCGATCTTTTTGGAACAAATGCAAACCAGGAGACTTGGAGTGGACGTCAAGAAGTAAACGAGGCGGCCACGAGGGTGCCCGACGTGCCCTAGGGGGGTGGGCGTGCCCCCACCCTCGTGGGCCCCTCGTGGCTCCACCGACCTACTTATTCCTCCAATATATATCCACGTACCCCAAGAGCATCCAGGAGCACCACGAAAACCTAATTCCACTTCCGCAACCTTCTGTATCCGCGACATCCCACTTGGAGCCTTCGTCGGCGCTCCGCCGGAGGGGGAATCGACGACGGAGGGCTTCTAAATCAACACCATAGCCTCTCCAATGAGTTGTGAGTAGTTTACGACAGACCTTCGGGTCCATAATTATTAGCTAGATGGCTTCTTCTCTCTCTTTGAATCTCAATACAAAGTTCTCCTCGATCTTCTTGGAGATCTATTTGATGTAACTCTTTTTGCGGTGTGTTTGTTGAGATCCGATGAATTGTGGGTTTATGATCAAGTTTATCTATGAGAAATATTTGAATCTCCTCTGAATTCTTTTATGTATGATTTGTTATCTTTGCAGGTCTCTTCAAATTATCAGTTTGGTTTGTCCTACTTGATTGATCTTTCTTGCAATGGGAGAAGTGCTTAGCTTTGGGTTCAATCTTGCGGTGTCGTTTCCCAGTGACAGCAAGGGCAGCAAGGCACGTATTGTATTGTTGCCATCGAGGATAAAAAGATGGGATTTATATCATATTGCTTGAGTTTATCCCTCTACATCATGTCATCTTTCTTAATGTGTCACTATGTTCTTATGAACTTAATACTCTAGATGAATGTTGGATAGCGGTCGATGTGTGGAGTAATAGTAGTAGATGCAGGCAGGAGTCGGTCTACTTGTCACGAACGTGATGCCTATATACATGATCATGCCAAGATATTCTCATAACTATGCACTTTTCTATCAATTGCTCGACAGTAATTTGTTCACCCACCGTAATACTTATGCTATCTTGAGAGAACCACTAGTGAAACCTATGGCCCCCCTGGGTCTATCTTTTATCATATAAGTTTCCAATCTACTTTTATTTTGCAATCTTTACTTTTCAATCTATATCATAAAAATACCAAAAATATTTATCTTATCTTATTATCTCTATCAGATCTCACTTTCGCAAGTGGTCGTGAAGGGATTGACAACCCCTTTATCGCGTTGGTTGCGAGGTTCTTGTTTGTTTGTGTAGGTACGAGGGACTTGTGAGGAGCCTCCTACTGGATTGATACCTTGGTTCTCAAAAACTGAGGGAAATACTTACACTACTTTGCTGCATCACTGAGGGATTCATGGATTAGGGGGTCCTCGGACAGGCGGACTATATGCTTATGCCGGACTATTGGACTATAAAGATACAAGATTGAAGACTTCGTCCTGTGTCCGGGTGGGACTCTCCTTTGCATGGAAGGCAAGCTTGGCAATTCGGATATGTAGATTTCCATCTCTGTAACCGACTCTGTGTAACCCTAGCCCCCTCCAGTGTCGATATAAACCGGAGGGTTTAGTCCGTAGGACAACAATAATCATAATCGTAGGGTAGCTTCTAGGGTTTAGCCTCTATGATCTTGTGGTAGATCAACTATTGTAATACTCATATCATCAAGATCAATCAAGCAGGAAGTAGTGTATTACCTCCATAGAGAGGGCCCGAACCTGGGTAAACATTGTGTCCCCCGCCTCCTGTTACCATCAGCCTTAGATGCACAGTTCGGGACCCCCTACCCGAGATCGCCGGTTTTGACACCGACATTGGTGCTTTCATTGAGAGTTCCACTGTGTCGTCACCATAAGGCTTGATGGCTCCTTCAATCATCTACAACGATGCGGTCCAGGGTGAGGTTTTCCTCCCCGGACAGATCTTCGTATTCGGCGGCTTCGCACTATGAGCCAACTCGCTTTGCCATTTGGAGCAGATCGATAGCTACGCCCCTGGCCATCAGGTCAGATTTGGAAGCCTGAACTACACTGCCGACATCCGCGGAGACTTGATCTTCGACGGATTCGAGCCCATGACAGGTGCACCCTACAGTCGCGGTGGGCATGACTTAGATCTACCATCAGACGTTGTTCAGGAGATCACATGTGCAGCTGCCCTGGCTTTAAATCCAGAGCAGATCATGCCATCCGAGGACAGGTGGATGGACCCCGCCACGGAGGCCGCACACTCAGCGGCGATAGAGCCGAACACAGACTTCGCCTCCGATGAGGTCTGTGTCAGAGGACCCTCGGACTCGTCTCCGGCCATAGGCTCCGAACCGCGTGCATCCGTGCCCCTCGAACCTGACTGGGCACCGATCATGGAGTTTAGCTCCGCGGATATCTTTCAGCACTCGCCCTTGGGCGATGTGCTAAACTCCTTAAAATCTCTCTCCCTGTCAGGAGACTCTTGGTCGAACTATGTCCCGCTTGAGTGGGAAGCGGACGACGAAGAGATTCATTACCCACCGACCTCCCACTTAATAGCCACTGTCGACGACTTAACCGACATGCTTGATTTCGACTCCGAAGACATCAATGGTATGGACGACGATGCCGGAGAAGAATAGGAACCACTGCGCACAGGGCACTGGATAGCCACTTCATCATATGATATATACATATATGGTGGACATAACCAAAGAAAGCAATGGCAATGAGGCAGCAGAGGATAATCCCCTTGAGAAGCAATCTAAGCACCGGCGTTAGAGGCGCTGCTCTAAGCCCCGCCATAGCAAAAATAGCGATACCTGCACAAGAGACAATAGCACTCTGAGCGATGCCGAAGACGAAAACAATACCGCCCAGCCAAGCTTCGAGCAAGCCGGACGGGAGGATGGGCAAGCTAGCCCTAATGAACGGGCAATGGATGGAGACTCGGAGGATGACAATTACATGCCCCTCTCCGAAGACGAGGTGAGCCTCGGCAACAAAGAATTTATCGTGCTTGAGGATCCCGTCGAGAAGGAGCGCTTCAAGCGCCGGCTTACAGCCACTACAAAAAGCCTGAAGAAAAAATAGCAGCAGCTTCAAGCTGATCAAGATCTGCTAACAGACAGATGGACTGAGGTCCTAGCAGCCGAGGAATACAGACTCGAGCACCCAACCAAAAGTTACTAGAGGCGCAGGTTGTTACCTCAATTCGAGGATGAGGCGCTAGAGCCTACACTACCAGCGCAGGATGCGGCTGACCGGCCACCTCGTGGCCGAGAGAAAGCAGCGTATCAGCCCGAACACCAGCCCACACCCCGTCACCAAACAAATAAAAACACGAAGGCCCGGGGTTACATGCAGGACCTGCGAGACGAATTGGAAAACAAAGCAGGACAGTCAAGATCGATCTACGGATCACAGGCGCGTGCCCCAACGCGTGATGATGACCGCCACGCCAGATATACTAAATACAAATCCGTCCGGGCCGAACACAGCAGACCAGATTCCTACGAACTGTGTCACGATGTAGCCCGTCATAGAGGCACCGCACACCCCCTATGCTTCACTGACGAAGTAATGGAGCATGAATTCCCAGAAGGGTTCAAGCCTGTGAACATCGAACCATATGATGGGACAACAGACCCTGCGGTATGGATCAAAGATTTCCTTCTCCACATTGACATGGCCCGCGGCGATGATCTACATGCCATCAAGTACCTCTCACTAAAACTCAAGGGACCAACTCGGCATTGGCTGAATAGTCTGCCGGCAAACTCCATTGGCAGTTGGGAGAACCTGGAAGACGCATTCCTGGATAAACTTCCAGGGCACTTATGTGCGACTACCGGATGCTGATGACTTAAGTCACATAACCCAAAAGCCCGGAGAGTCAGCAGTAAATTCTGGACTCGGTTCCTAACTAAAAAGAACCAAATTGTCGATTGTCCGGATGCCGAAGCCCTAGCGGCCTTTAAGCATCACATCAGCGACGAGTGGCTTGCCCGACACCTCGGCCAAGAGAAGCCGAAGTCCATGGCAGCCCTCATGACACTCATGACCCGCTTTTGCACGGGCGAGGATAGCTGGTTGGCTCGTAACAACAGCACATCAAGAAATCTTGGCACTTCAGACGCCAGAGATAGCAATGGCAAGCCCCAGCGAACAGACACAAGCGTCGCAACAATGGCGATAACGCCGAAGACACGGTCGTCAATGCCGGATTCAGTGGCTCCAAGTCCGGTCAATAGAAAAAGCCATTCAAAAGGAACAATCCGGGCCTGTCCAGTCTGGACCGCATACTCGATCGCTCATGTCAAATCCACGGCACCCCTGATAAACCAGCCAACCACACCAACAGAGAATGTTGGGTATTTAAACATGTCGGCAAGTTAAATGCCAAAAACAAGGAAAAGGGGCCGCATAGTGATGACGACGAGGATCCCCGGCCGCCAAACACAGGAGGACAGAAGAAATTTCCTCCCCAAGTAAAAATGGTAAATATGATATACACCACCCATATCCCCAAGCGGGAGCGGAAGCAAGCACTAAGGGACGTCTACGTGATGGAGCCAGTCGCCCCAAAGTTCAACCCATGGTGTTCTTGTCCGATCACCTTTGATCGCAGGGACCATCTAACCAGTATCCGTCATGGCAGCTCGGCTGCACTGGTCCTTGACCCTATCGAATTCCACCTCACACGAGTCCTCATGGACGGTGGCAGCATCCTGAACCTACTCTATCAGCATACAGTGCGCAAAATGGGCATCGATCCCTCAAGGATCAAACCCACCAAAACAACATTCAAAGGTGTCATACCAGGGGAAGAGGCATGTTGCACGGGCTCAATCACACTTGAAGTAGTCTTCAGATCTTCGAACAACTTTCGAAGCGAGGAGTTAATCTTTGATATCGTCCCCTTCCGCAGTGGCTATCATGCACTGCTCGGATGAACGACATTCGCTAGATTCAATGTGGTGCCGCATTATGCCTACATCAAGCTCAAGATGCCAGTACCTCGTGGGGTTATAACAGTCAATGGAAACACAGAGCGCTCCCTCCGTACGGAGGAGCACACTACGGCCTTCACAGCAGAAGTACAGAGCAACCTTCTTAGGCAGACCTCCAATTTGGCAATAAAGCCTCCGGACACCGTTAAGAGAGTCTGAAGTACTCTACAATAGGATCATCTGGCCCGTCCAGAGCTTTCCTAGCAATAAGGCCTACGTCCTAGCCCTAGTCAAGCGGTGAAATTTGTGCCACGCGTACATAATTACGCACTTAAAATACCATTGGGCATAGGCGGAGGCACAGCTATAATGCTATCCACAATGCGGCTTAACCGCCCCAGGACTCGTATACCTTCACTCTTTTCTTTCTTTCAGGTCCCTATCTTCTTGAGGCTCTTCCGATAACCTAAGTATCGGACCCATTACGGGACGAAAATACCAAGGAGGCAAGAAGCTTAGACGTACGAGGGAATCCCCAGGTGGTCTCTGATAACGATCGCTATACCTGTTTTTACATACCCACACGCAGCTCGCTCTTGGTTAGGACATGTCAAATAGTCTCATTTTGCTTAATCGCACTACTTGTATACATACGCCTCGACGTATCGTTCAAATAACAATGGAAAATGATGTACAGCGTCAGCTTCTTATTACATTTCTTTTTCTTGATTGTTTATTTATTACAAATCGCACTCGTACACTCTGGTATGTTCAGTTCGCCAGGGGCTTCAGTGTACCCCATAACACGGCAAGAAAGTCCAAACACTTTTGACAGTGTGGCACCCCGAACTTATAGCATTATATGCATCATCTCTGAATCATGTCTTGGGTCAATAGTTGGGTTGCCCGGCTCCTGTGCTTTCAAATCCTTAAAGATTTTTTCTGCTTCGGGCGAGGAATCGGTCTTTGTCCGATTTAGGCATGTATAGCGCCCCAAGTTCGGCCTTCCGAATACCAGGGGCTACGCCAAAATTTAAAATTATAGAACTTCTATGGCTAAGTGAGGGTGATAAAGCTGTATAGTCCGATTGCCTTGTTCGTTGCGCTAAACACCTCCTTAAAGGACCAAACATTTGGATAAAGAGTGTTTAGATTTATCCCGAACACCCCGATACTAGTTACATGGGGGCAGAAGCCGACGACTGGCCAACTCTCAGATTTTATAAACGGCCACACGGAAGGTAAATTTTTAAATCAACAAGCGTTATATTGCGCAAAAGAACTTAATTCATATTACAGGATAAAATGAGTACATTCACTCAAAGATTACATCCTTAGCACATTACTCCGCCACAAGGCGGGAGCCCTTTAGGACACTGTCATAATACTTTTCGGGCCGGCGGTACTCCTTGCCCTTCAGTGGCCCCTCCATCATCAGCTTCTCGGCATCCATCTTCGCCCAGTGCACATTTGCGCGGGCGAAGGCCATTCGCGCACCTTCAATGCAAACTAACCGCTTTATGACTTTAAGCCATGGGCAGACACTCACAAGCCGCTTTAAGAGGCCGAAGTAGCTGCTGGGCAGAGGCTCGGCAGGCCACAGCCGGACTATGAGGTCCTTCATGGCCAGTTTGGCCGCCTTGTGCAGTTCGACCAGTTGCTTCAGCTGGTAGCTCAAGGGCATCGGATGTTCGGTCCCAATATACTGAGACCAGAACAACTTCTCCGTCGAGCTCCCTTCTTCGGCTCAGTAGAACTCTACGACATCAGATATGCTGCACGGCAAATCTGTGAACGCTCCTGGAGAGCTCCAAATTTGGGTAAGTAAAAGGAAACTCTCCTTCACATGCTTGCTTTGCATAATGAATGCCTTACCCGCCGCAATATTCTTGGCTGCCTGAATCTTCTGAAGGGCCTTTTGGGCTTCGGCTTTGGCGTCTCGCGCGCTCTGGAGGGCCTTAGCAAGCTCGGACTCTTGCGTCTTAGAGTCACGCTCCAAGGACTCGTATTTTTGGATGAAATCCTGGAGCTCTTGCTGGACCTTGTTGACCCGGGCCTCTTGCTTCTCGTGCTCAGCGCGCATCTTGGCCGCTTTGAGTTCAGCCTCGGTCAGCACCTTCTTAAGGGCCGCCACTTCGGTCGTGGCCCCTAGTAAAGTTCATGACGCTTCCATTAGAAGAAACCATTTTTTGTTTTTAAACATATAAACGGGGTATTGCGTACCTCGACTTTCCTCTAGCTGCCTCTTAACGAGGCCGAGCTCTCCCTCGGTCCGCTCCAGGTACCGCTTCAGTCCGGAGACCTCCGTAGTACAAGTGGTAGCGGCCAGCAGCGACGCCTGCGTATTCACATAGACATATTTCATTAGTCTGCTGCGAATGATATTTGATCCTCTGTTCGGCTTTTCTTTCCGAACACCAAACGGAGCATCAGGGGCTGCTATTTATACTGTGATATTCTCTTACAATTTTATTACTTACCTCAAAGCCTGTTAGGAGGCTAGCGCTGGCTTCGGTCAATCTGCTCTTGGCAGACCGGACCTTCTCAATCACCGTACTCATAATAGTACGGTGTTCTTCATCAATGGAAGCACCACGAAGCACTTCCAGCAAGTTGTTCGGTGCCTCTGGATGGACAGAGGTCATCGGTACAGGCGGCTCGCCCCCCTTAGAGACAGGTTGCCTGCCTGAATTCGGAACCACTTGGGTTTCCGGAGCCGTATTCGGCTGGGGGCCAAACTTGCTGCGGCCCCCATTATTGGAGTCCATGGGGGTCTTCCCCCCATGTGCCCGGCGACTGGGATATCTCCTGGGAGTGTCTCCGGAACTGTCTTCCCTTCGCCCGGTATCCTTTGAGACAACACCTCGGTGTTGTCCGCGGGCCTGGGGGAGGAGGCTGTCGGGAGTGAATCGTTGTTCATCACCGATGGGCCTAGAGACCCCTCCGAAGAGGAGGATACATCGATGCTGGATTTGGCCGGACTGCAAGTACGCGTCTGGCATGGTAAGAAGCAGTAAAACAAACATACCGGAAATGCTATTTAGTCCGGATACTTATGATCTAGCTAGGGGCTTGTCCCTGGGCTCCCACTCCTCGCCGCTGTAGGTGGCGGCGGTGGAATGGTCCGGGAGGAGGGTTTTCCCCCTCTTGGACACCTCGACCTCCCCTTGCGAGTCGGCCTTCCTCTTCTTCCTCCCCCTGGTGGGGGGAAGGGGTTTCCTCTTCCTCCTCGTCTTTAGAGGAGGAGGGCGTCTCGACGTCGTCAGACGTCACGTCCAACGTAACCTTGCGGCGGAGACCTTCTCTGGTCCCCGCGGTCTTCTTCTTGGCCTTCTTCTTCTCCGACACCTCATAGGGCGCCGGAAACAGCATCTTCATTAGAAGAGACGATTCTGGATCTTCAGGTAGGGGAGCCGGACAGTCAATCCGCTCCGCTATCGCTACCCAATCCTATTAAATCGGCATGGAAGCTTAGATTCCTCCCGCGAATGTGCTGGTAAAAGGCACATCTTGCAAAATATAAAAAAAAACTTACCGGATTGGCTGGGCGCTTTGCGTTGAGTCCGCGATCTTCGGTTATGGGCGGTGGTACCTCGGTGGCCTTGAACATCACCTTCGAGACGTCTTTGTGCATCGTGTCGAAGAGCTCTCGCAGCGTCTGGTGTTCGGCCGGGTCGAACTCCCATAGATTGCAAACCCGCCTCTGGCACGGAAGGATCTGGCGGAGGAGCATAACTTGGACTATGTTGACGAGCTTGATCTTCTTGCTTATCATATTCCGGGCGCAGGTCTGAAGTCCGGTTAGCTCCACCATTGAGCCCCACGCTAAGCCCTTCTCTTTCCAGGAGGTGAGCCGCATGGCGATGCCGGATCGAAATTCGGGGGCCGCCACCCAGTTGGTGTTGCGCGGCTTGGTGATGTAGAACCACCCCGATTGCCACCCCTTCACGGTCTCCACAAAAGAGCCCTCGGGCCAGGTGACATTGGGCATCTTGCCCACCATGGCGCCCCCGCACTCCGCTTGCTGGCCGCCCACCACCTTTGGCTTCACGTTGAAGGTCTTCAGCCATAGGCCAAAGTGGGGCGTGATGCAGAGGAAGGCCTCACACACGACGATGAACACCGAGATGTTGAGGATGAAGTTGGGGGCCAGATTATGGAAGTCCAGCCCATAGTAAAACATAAGTCCGCGGACGAACGGGTGGAGGGGGAATCCCAGTCCATGGACGAAGTGAGTGAGGACCACTACCCTCTCTTGGGGTTTCAGGTGGGGATGATTTGCCCTTCGGCCAGAAGTCGGTGCGCGATGTTTGCAGACAGGTATCCGGCCTCCCGAAGCTTCATGATGTCCTCCTCTGTGACGGAGGAGGCCATCCACTTGCCTCCACTCCGGACTTGTTCGGAATGACTTTGCGGAGAAGGTGAAAGCTTGGGCGCTGGAGCTCGAGCGAGGAAGAATGGATGAGCAGAGGAAGAAGAAGGCGTGGGTGAAAAAGGGGGAATCCTTATCCCTTTATAAAGGCGGTAGAAACTATGCGCCTCCCCACTTGCCTGGTGAACTCGCTTATTCCCCAAGCGCCGTGTTGATAGCACGGTTGGGTTACCCACATCCGTATTGATGAGAATCCCGTGATAAGGGGACACGATCTCTACTTCGACAAGACATGCCAATAAAACCGCCTCGCAAGATGTGAAGTGGCAGCTTGAGAAAAACGGTTCGAATAATGACCGGGCCGCGGCGTGATGTCACGCTATGAAAAAGTTGTCGGCAGATTAGACTTGTGGAATATTGTGCTCTCTGCGGTGGTATGTGGAATTTGTTTTGCAGAGCCAAACACGATCCTTGTGTTCAAGATCTTCTTTGGAGTATTCGGAGAAGGAACCCGCCTTGCAATGCCGAAGACAATCTGCGCGCCGGACTCATCATCATTGAAGCCTGGTTTAGGGGCTACTGAGGGAGTCCTGGATTAGGGGGTCCTTGGACAGCCGGACTATATGCTTATGCCGGGCTGTTGGACTATGAAGATACAAGATTGAAGACTTCGTCCCCTGTCCGGGTGGGACTCTCCTTTGCTTGGAAGGCAAGCTTGGCAATTCGGATATGTAGATTTCCTTCTATATAACCGATTGTGTAACCCTATCCTCCTCCGGTGTCTATATAAACCGGAGGGTTTAGTCCGTAGGACAACAACAATCATAATCGTAGGCTAGCTTCTAGGGTTTAGCCTCTACGATCTCGTGGTAGATCAACTCTTGTAATACTCATATCATCAAGATCAATCAAGCATGAAGTAGGGTATTACCTCCATAGACAGGGCCCGAACCTAGGTAAACATTGTGTCCCCCGCCTCCTGTTACCATCAGCCTTAGACGCACAGTTCGGGACCCCCTACCCGAGATCCGCCGGTTTTGACACCGACAATCACCCTTTCCTCTTCAAGGGAAAACCAATGTAGTACTCAAGAGGTAGCAGCAGCCACAGTCTTAGAGGTGCGGTAGCGCTTTGAAGTTGAACGCCCAGGGTTGACGCTGGACATGCTACTCAGAAGGGCCATCACCTGGAAACAAACACATAGATAGAATAAACAACACGAAATAAAGAGCATAAGCCAACCAACAAAACAACATGGATCAAAATTTGGTATGAGTATGATGGAAGTGGGCATCCAATGGTAGTACCGCGATCAGGAAGCGGCAGTACCGCTAGAACGGTAGTACCGCTCCGACGGAGCTGTAGTACCGCTCCAGGCGGGGGAACAGCGGTTCCCTACTACCGTGGACAAATCCAGCACTACCGGGATGCCAAATTCAAAAACAATCCTACCAAATACCAATCCAAATAGGCTAGACTCCTTCTCCATCTTACTCAAGCCTTGATTTAGCCAAAAATTGAGAAATGTGACGCCTATTGCCCCTAAAGTCTAGATTTGAAACCTAGGCACAAAGAGAACGAGAATGGGGGCAATACCGGCATCCATGGCAAGAGGACAATGTGGGGATCTGTAAGTGCATCTAGTGTCACCCCTAGTTCGTTTTGGAGTATTGATGACAAACTTGGTTGAGGGACTAATGTGTTTGTGAGAATTGCAGGATAACACAGGTAGTAGTCCCATATTGATTCGGTTTACCTACCAGAGATGACCACTAAAAATGTGTGAAGACATTGAAGACAATGGTGGTCTATGAAGATATTCACATTGAAGACTATGACATGAGAAGATGTCGCATGAAGACTATGGAGTGCGAAGACATAGTTGTTTCATAGTTTCCTTTTCTTCTTTGTTGAGTCATAAGAACCACCGCACTGTTAAGTTGGGTCCAAGTGAACAAAGTCAGAGTGACTGAAGTGATGCTCAACCAAATCCTATGTCTTCGAGCGAAGAAAATGAGAGCAAATCTTATCCAAAGCTAGATGAGTCAGCTTTACTTGTAGCCCAAGTCAAGCTGCCGCATGTGTTTGAAATCTGACTGTTGGACACGTGTCAATTCCTTAGTGACCCAGGGTCATTTTGGAAAAATCAGGTCGGGTTGCCTCTTGGCTATAAATAGCCTACCCCCTACACCATAAATTGGTGGCTTCTCAGAGTTAGTACACGGCTTTTGTCGTTTGAGAGCAACCTACCTCCGAAGCCTTTGAGAGAGTAATCCTTGCAAGGACAAAGCCCAAAACACCCAGAGCCAAAGAGTGTTAGGCATCACTGAAGTCTTTCTGTCCGCGTGATCTGAAGACTTATTACACTTGAGGACTGTGAATCCTCCAGCCGGTTAGGCGTCGCGTTCTGAGCATCCAAGAGTCATTGTGGATTGCTGGTGAACAAAGTCTGTGAAGGTTTGGAAGTCTCCCTTGAAGACTTACTAAAGTGATTGGGTGAGGACTAAGTGTTCTTAGATCAAGGAGAATAAGGTGAAGATGTGGTCTTCTGAGTTGAATGTCAGCCTCCCTAACCAGATGTACAGTTGTCACAACAACTGGAACTGGTCCAACAAATCCCTTGTCCTCTCCGAGCAACTGGTTCTATCCTTTCTCTCTCTTTACTTACTGTTTGTCTTCGTGAAGTCATTGCCCTTTTGTCTAATCTGATTGACTTCACTGAGTGAAGACTGTTTACTGCTTGGCTTCATACTATCTTCCATCCTGATCCATACTACCTAGCTGCTCATAGTCTTCGTGCTTTCACTACATTGCTTACTTGACTATGGCTTGTCTAGTGTAGTCTACCTTCCACTGCATATCAATAGGTTCATTTCTATTGTTTGTCTTCAAAGCACCCATGTTTTGAAGACTCTCATAAAAGTCACCTATTCACGCCCCCCCCCCTCTAGTCGAACACTAGCACTTTTAGGATTGATTCCACCGAAGGAAATGGAGAGGGACGGCTCGGCGACGGCGGCCTGCCGGGGCTCTCCCACGGCGAGTCGGCGCTGGAAAGACGAAGAGGATGAGTGGGTTGTGCGAATGGGTATGGGGGAGAAAGAAAACTCCCCCTGCCACGACATAACCCCCAAGGCCCGCCCGCAGTGGTAGTATCGCTGGGGTGGGCGGTAGTTCCGCTTGATGACCATCAGCGGTAGTACCGCGCACCACCAGCGGTAGTACCGCTCAGCCACGAACTCAAGGACTAGACACACAAAGGGGCTTAGCTCAAAAAAAAGAACGAACCAACAAGAAGGGAGAGCAAACCAACAGGCAGAAAAACACCAAAGAGAAGACAAGAAAAACACTCCTCTCCAAGAGAGGGCGGCGGCCGAGGCCACCTATGTTTGAGTCAGGAGGTATGGCACCGCGAAGATTTTAACCTTGGGCCCATGACCAAAACTCATCTTTGAAACACAAGGACCATCAAAAGGGCTAATGTGAAAGACTTGATCAATTTATGCATAATGGGGGGAGGGAGAGTTCATCGAGAGAAATGATATCAAGTTGAGTAAGGTGGGGTGTGCAAGAGTTAAAGATACATTGCTCGAATCAATGATATATAGCTCATGCCTTAACTCGCGAAATCTTGCTTCATCCAAGGGCTTCGTGAAAATATCTGCAAGGTTACCATGAGTGTTGACATACTTGAGCTTGATCTCCCCTCGCCTAATGTGATCCCGGATGAAGTGATACCGAATCTCAATATGCTTCGTCTTGAAGTGTTGCACCGGGTTGAGAGAGATATTGATGGCACTTTCATTGTCACACCAAAGAGGCACTTCATCACAAATGACACCGTAATCCTTCAAAGTTTGCCTCATCCATAGAAGTTGAGCACAACAACTACCAGCAGCCACATACTCCGCTTCGCTGGACGAGAGAGACACACAAGTTTGCTTCTTAGAAGACCAACTCACCAAAGAGCAACCAAGAAATTGGCACCCTCCGGAGGTGGACTTCCTATCCACTCTATCTCCCGCCCAATCTGAGTCTGGATAGCCCAAAAGATTGAAGTTGGCTCCTCATGGGTACCATAAGCCAAAGTTTGGGGTATGAGCCAAATATCGAAAGATTCGCTTGACCGCCACATAGTGACTTTCCTTAGGTGCGGCTTGAAACTGTGCACAAATTCCCACACTCAACATGATATCTGGTCTAGATGCACAAAGGTAAAGCAAGGAGCCAATCATGGAGCGATATACCATTTGATCCACCGCTTTACCATTGGGATCTATGTCAAGTTGGCATTTGACGGGCATTGGAGTGGAGGCCGGCTTGACATCACTTAGCTTGAATCTCTTGAGCATGTCTTGAGTGTATTTTGCTTGGTTGATGAAGGTGCCTTCTCTTCCTTGATTGATTTCGAACCTGATAAAGAACTTCAACTCTCCCATCATGGACATCTTAAACTTTGAGGTCATGAGAGCGGCAAATTCCTCATTGAAAGCTTTGTTAGGGGAACCAAAGATAATATCATCAACATATAGTTGGCATACAAACAACTCCCCTCGGACCTTCTTAGTAAAAAGAGTGGGGTCGATTTTCCCAATTTCGAACCCACGATCTTGCAACAACTCGGTAAGATGCTCATACCATGCACATGGGGCTTGTTTAAGGCCATAGAGTGCCTTGTCGAGTTGGTACACATGATCAGGGAAATAGGGATCCTCGAACCCCGGGGGTTGTTTAACATACACTAACTCATTAATAGGACCATTAAGAAAAGCACTCTTCACATCCATTTGTTGCAACTTGAAGTTATGATGAGATGCCTAAGCAATCAACAAACGAATAGATTCAAGGCGAGCAACGGGAGCAAAGGTTTCACCGTAGTCGATACCCTCGACTTGGGAGTAGCCTTGTGCTACCAAACGAACCTTGTTGCGAACAATGATCCCATGAGCATCTCGCTTGTTCTTGAATATCCACTTGGTTCCAATGACATTATGATTCCCCGTTGGCCTTGGCACCAATCTCCACACCTGGTTGTGCTTGAAGTTATTGAGTTCTTCATGCATGGCATTGAGCCAATCTGGATCCTCGAGCGCCTCATAGACCTTTTGGGGTTCGACACAAGAAATAAACGAGTGGTGTTCACAATAGTTTGCTAATTGTCTACGAGTGCTTACCCCCTTTCTTAGGCTTCCAAGCACATTCTTCATGAGATGATCTTTGGTTGTGAGCTTGGATGCAATCTTAGCGGCACGACGCTCCAATTCCTCCTCATGAGTGAGATGAGGAGTGGAAACTTGATCATCTTGAGTGCCGTATTGAGCTCGTTCTTGATCTTGAGCTTGCTCTTGATATTGAACTTACTCGTAAGGGAGAACTCGACCTTGTGCATCACTTGGTGGCTCACCACCATATTGAGGTTGATCTTGCCCTTGATCTTCGGAAGCGTGTGGGTCTTGGGTTGGTCATGACTCCACTAGAGTTGAGCATTGTCCTTCTCCTTCGGCCACAAGGGGTTCCTCAATGGGTAGGATATGACCAACACCCATTCTTCTTATGGCTTGGGGAGGAATTTCATCACCTACATCACAAGCACCACTTTGCTCCACTTGGGAGCCGTTATTCTCGTCAAACTCCATGTTACACATCTCCTCAATGAGTCTCGTGGACTTGTTGAGGACACGGTAAGCATGAGAGTTTGTAGCATAACCAAAAAATATGCCCTCGTGAGTTCTAGCCTCAAATTTAGACAAATGAACACCTTTCTTGAGAATGAAACACTTAAAACCGAACACCCGGAAGTACTTGAGGTTGGTCTTGTTACCGGTGAGTATTTCATATGGAGTCTTGTTCAAGCCTTTGCGGAGATAGAGCCGGTTGGATGCATGACACGCGGTGTTGATGGCTTCAGCCCAAAAGTTGAAAGGAGACTTGAACTCTGCCATCATGGTCCTTGCCGCATCCATCAACGTCCGGTTCTTCCTCTCTGATACACCATTTTTTTGAGGTGTGTATGGTGCGGAATATTGATGCTTGATCCCCTCATCACTAAGAAACTCATCCAAGGTGTAGTTCTTGAACTCAATGCCGTTGTCACTTCTTATTGTCAAGATACTTGCATCGTGTTGACGTTGAGCTTCATTTGCAAAGTCGATGATAGTTTGTTGAGTTTCACTCTTCCTCTTGAAGAAATATACCCAAGTGTACCTTGAGTAATCATCGACAATCACCAAGCAATACTTTATACCCCCAAGACTATCAAAGGATGGAGGCCCAAAGAGATCCATGTGAAGGAGCTCCAAGGGTCTCTTCGAGTAGATGATAGTCGTGGGAGGGTGAGCTGAGGGAGTCCTGGACTAGGGGGTGTCCGGACAGCCGGACTATCATCGTCCGCCGAACTCCAAGACTACGAAGATACAAGATTGAAGACTCCGTCCCGTGTCCGGATGGGACTTCCCTTGGCGTGGAAGGAAATCTTGGCGATACGGATATGTAGATCTCCTACCATTGTAACCGACTCTATGTAACCCTAGCCTCCTCCGGTGTCTATATAAACCGAAGGGCTTTAGTCCGTAGGACACAACATACATTACAACAATCATACCATATGCTAGCTTTAGGGTTTAGCCTCCTTGATCTCGTGGTAGATCCACTCTTGTACTACCCATATCATCAATATTAATCAAGCAGGATGTAGGGTTTTACCTCCATCAAGAGGGCCCGAACCTGGGTAAAACATCGTGTCCCTTGTCTCCTGTTACCATCCGCCTAGACGCACAGTTCGGGACCCCCTACCCGAGATCCGCCGGTTTTGACACCGACATTGGTGCTTTCATTGAGAGTTCCTCTGTGTCGTCACCGATAGGCTCGATGGCATCTTTAGTCAACAACGCTGTGCAGGGTGAGACTTTTCTCCCCGGACAGATCTTCGTATTCGGCGGCTTCGCACTACGGGCTAATTCCCTTGGCCATCTGGAGTAGATCAAAAGCTACGCCCCTGGCCATCAGGTCAGATTCGGAAGCCTAAACTTCACGGCCGACATCCGGGGGGACTTAATCTTCGACGGGCTCGAGCCAAAGCCAAGCGCGCCGCACTGTTGCGATGGGCATGATCTAGCTCTGCCGCCGAACAGTGCCTTGGTGGCCGCACACGAATCCGCTTCGGCCTTCAGTCCGGCGCCGATCGCCCAGATTGAGGATCGGTGGATGGACACCACCTCGGGGGCTTCAACTTCCACGGCGATGGAGCCAAATGCCAATCTTGTCCCTCGCGAAACTTGTGATTCCGAGGTGCCAGACTCCTTGCCGGACTCCGGACCTCCCACGCCCCTACCAATCGAATCGGATTGGGCGCCGGTTATGGAATTCACCGCCGCGGACATCTTCCAATACTCGCCCTTTAGCGACATCCTAAATTCCCTAAAGCATCTCTCGTTATCGGGATAGTCCTGGCCGGACTATGGTCAGGATGGTTGGGATACGGGCGGCAAAGAAATTCAGCGCCCACCCACCACCCACTTTGTAGACACTGTCGACGATCTAACCGACATGCTAGACTATGACTCCGAAGACATCGACGGTATAGACGACGACACCGGAGGCGAACAAGAACCAGCGCCTACAGGGCACGGGAGGACCACCTCGTCATATGACGTATATATGGTGGATACCCCAAAAGAGAGCGATAACGAGGACCAACGGGCCGCGGCAGAAGATAACCCAGCCGACAAACAACCTAAACGGCGGCGCAGACGCCGCCCTAA
This sequence comes from Triticum timopheevii, assembly GCA_963921465.1. Taxonomy (NCBI): domain Eukaryota; kingdom Viridiplantae; phylum Streptophyta; class Magnoliopsida; order Poales; family Poaceae; genus Triticum; species Triticum timopheevii. Next base: position 146,095,266 of record OY997272.1, read on the forward strand.
GTCCCGCCTCGACAACAACAACGCTCCTAAGGACCCCGCAATATAGCAGGGCACACAAGTGGACGGTGAACATGCAGATAAGCAACCGTCCGAACAGGATGAGTCAGATAATCAGTCCAGGCCCGGCGAAAACGACAGTCCGGACGATCTCATGCCGGACACGCCGCCGGATAGTAAAAACCTTCGGAAAAGACTCGTCAACACTGCAAGAAGCTTGAAGAAGGAAAAATGGAAGCTCAAAACAGCGGAAGACACACTCAGGATGAGGTGGAGCAAAGTGCTCAAAACCGCGGATAGATACGGCAATAGCCACCAATCCAAGAGCTACCCGAAGCGCAAGCTGTTACCAGAATTTGACGAGGAGGCCATAGAGCCCCCACAGTCAAAACATGAAACGGCCGCCTGGTTGGATAGACGGCCAGATGATAGGCCAAATTCTGAAAGCGGCGCCGCACATAAACCGACTAATGAACCTGGAAAGACAGATGGCCCAGCCAGGTCCGTTTACGGGCCAAGGAAGAATGCCCCAGGAAGCAAGGCAACACGTCAAGTGTCCGAAGATAGTGGCACACCCAAATACAGGGGTGCCGCGCACCCACTATGTTTCACCAATGAGGTGCTGGACCATGAATTCCCAGCAGGATTTAAACCCATAAACATAGAGGCCTACGATGGAACAACAGACCCTGGAGTCTGGATAGAAGATTATATACTACACATACACATGGCCAGAGGAGATGATCTCCACGCCATAAAATACCTACCCCTCAAGCTCAAAGGGCCAGCCCGTCATTGGCTTAAAAGCCTCCCAGAAAACACTGTTGGAAGTTGGGAAGAGCTCGAGGACGCGTTTAGAGCAAATTTTCAAGGGACTTATGTCCGCCCTCCGGATGCAGACGATCTAAGTCATATAACTCAACAGCCCGGAGAGTCAGCGCGCAAATTCTGGAACAGGTTCCTCACCAAAAAGAACCAAATAGTCGACTGTACGGACGCCGAAGTCTTAGCAGCTTTTAAACATAGCGTCCGAGACGAATGGCTTGCCAGACACCTCGGCCAAGAGAAACCGAGGACAATGTCCGCGCTAACAAACCTCATGACCCGCTTCTGTGCGGGAGAGGATAGCTAGTTAGCAAGATGCAGCACCAGCGACCCAAGTACATCCGAGATAAGAGATGGAAACGGAAAATCACGGCGCAGAAAAGAGCAGCGCCGGAATAAAGATAAAAGCCCAAAGAGCACGGCAGTTAACGCCGGATTAAAAAGCTCGCGGCCAAACAACAAAACACCGCCTCTTAAGGATGACAGCGATGAGCTGTCCAACTTAAACAAGATTTTGGGTCGGATATGTCAAATCCACAGTACCCCCGGAAGGCCTGCAAATCACACCCATCGAGATTGTTGGGTTTTCAAACAGTCCGGCTGATTAAACGCCAAACACAAGGGGCTCGACGCGTCAAGCGAAGATGATAAACCCCACCAGCAGAGCTCCGGAAAGCAAAAGACTTTCCCACAAGAGGTCAAAGCAGTAAATTCACTTCATGTGATAATACGGAAAAATAGTTAGGCACCCTCTAAAAAGAGCCTCGCACGGTCCAATCCAGCAGACCATAGAGATTGGATATCAAAACCAATAACTTTCGACCACCTGGATTATTCCAGAAGCGTTCGAAACGCAGGACGGACTGCCCTGATATTGGATCCTATAATCGACGGCCTACAATTTACTCAAGTCCTGATGGACGGAGGCAGTGACTTAAACCTGTTGTATCTAAATACAATTCGCAAGTTGGGGATAGACCCTACTAAAATTCGACACAGCCGCACTTCCTTTAAAGGAGTGATGCCAGGCCCTTACGCCAAGTGCACAGGCTCCCTATTACTAGAAGTTGTGTTCGGATCACCGAACAACTTCCGACGCGAAAAACTAATCTTTCATATCGTCCCATTTAAAAGTGGATATCAAGCACTCTTGGGACGAGAGGCTTTTGTCCGTTTCAACGCCATACCACATTACGCGTCTCTTACACTCAAGATGCCCGGTCCACGCGACATCATTTCAGTGCGAGGGTCACTTAAAGACCCCGGACACGGACAGACGAGTCCAGCATAAGCAGGCTAGGGGCTCCCTAGCCGCACATCCCTTCACAAGGGGCTGCGTGCACAAACAACAGCGAGTCCATACAGACCCCGCTTTACTTATTTATATTTCTTCTTTCACATATACTTTTTTTCGCACGAGTTCTTTTCAAACTAAGTTCCTCTCTTTTTACAGATGAACGATGTGCACACCCGTCCAGGATAACGGCACAACGGAGACACAGGCGCAGACGTGCAGTAGGGACCCGTTGCGAGGATTCTTTTCAGATTAAGACCCTGCGTAAACCTTTTTTACTGTCTCTTGTTGTTATTCTCCCTTGGTTTCTTCTTATAACCAAAGCGGAGCCTGACGTTTTGGCATCGGCCGCGTCAGAGGATCATGCCCGTACCTGGACACTAGGGGCTTAGGGAATTGTTCTGCCCATTATTATAAAGTCCAAACACCTTAGGGAGTGTTCGGCGTCTCGAGTTAGGCATTATATGCATCAGCTCCGAATCATGTCTTTGGTCAAATGTTGGGTTTGCCCGGCCCCTGTGTTTTGCTGCCTTACGTTCCGTATCATCGGCTAACGCGGCACCAGGAGAACTAATGCGATTGTGCCCCAGTTCGGCTGGGCGAGCACCTCAGTAGAGAAAGCCAAAAACTGACTGTCATGATATAGCGAGAGACTGGTCAACCACTCGATCGACTACCGGAATGTTTAGAATTCCCCGCTTTGACGAAGGACCATTTCCTGGTCAGGCACACACGCGCCCCGAACTCGGAGAAGTGCGGTGCCCCAAGGGGCTATATCGTAGCCCCACCCTCGAACTCCACTGGCTAAGTGCAAGTGATAAAGCATTATAGTCCGGAATGCCTCGTTTGCTATGCTACCACCTCCTTAACAGGACCGAGACGTCGGATTAAGTGTGAAAAAGTGCTATTTTTGCGAACACCCCCGCACCTTGTGCGTGGGGGCTGAAGCCGAAGACTGCAATCTTTCAGGTTATACAAATGTATACGTAAACGGCCGCACAGGAGAAATTTTACTACTTGGGACGCACAAGTATAAAAAGAAGTTATAGCACAATCATCGTTTTACAAGCTAAAAACGTTCATTTGAACGTGACATTTTTTGAGCACTGCGACTCTATTACACGAGCGCCACGCATAACTTCCCCAAAATAGTGCTCGGCGGGTAACCGGCTTTCATCCGAACCCTGGGCGGCAATAGCGGTGGCATCCATCTCTGTCCAATGTGTCTTCACACGGGCAAGAGCCATCCGCGCGCCCTCGATGCAGGCCGACCGCTTCATCTCCTTGATATGCGACACCGCTCCAAGAAATTGCTGCAATAAGCCAAAATAGCTCATCGCCTTGGGCCTCTCTGGCCAGATAGGAGCCACGATGTCAGTCTTGGCAAGTCCGGACAATCTATTCTGCTCGGCCCATTCGGCCAACCGATCGGTCAACGGAAGTGAACGATCCGGACTATGGAATTGAGACCAAAATAGCTCTTCTGTCTTGTGATCCTTCTGGCTCCGGAAGTGCTCAACGGCATCAGCCGCACTTGCCGCCAAGTCCATATACGGATCCTCCGGACCCCACAGCTGGCCAAGTTGAGCATACTTTTGATCCGTAAACCGGCGACGCAACAGAAAAGGCTTGCCAGCCACAATATCTCCGGCCTGGCGCAGCTCCTCCTTCATAGCCCGCATTGCAGAACGGGCATCCTTGGCCTCGGCGGTGGCCTTCCCCAGGTCTTCCCGCTCCAATAGGCGCTCCTTTTCAAGAGCCTCATTGCAGTCGGCAGCATCTTTTAATTTCACGGCCAATTCGGCCATCTCTTCCCTGCTTAGGCAGTGTGCAGCCCTTTCGGCTTTCAATTCCTCGGCCGCCCTTGAGGCAGCCGCGTCACTCCTTCGGGCTTGCTCCTTAGCTTGAGCAAGTTCGGCCCGAAGGCTCTCCACAGCAGCAGCACCGTCTGTATCACAGCATATAATTTATTAGAGGAGGGCTTTGACCCCCTTAATAATGCAACTGTGGAGAACTCATTTACCTTGCGACTCGTCAAGTCGCCGGTTGACAAGTGCGATGTCCGCATCTGCCACGTCAAGTTGCCGCATTAACTCTGCAACTCCACTAGTCCGGCTAGCCCTCGGACTATCCGCCACCTGCATATGAACGGCGACATTCATTACTTGCGATTTTGATCCTCGGCACGCTGTCGTTTTCGACAACCTACCGAGTCTTAGGGGCTACTATCTATACAGGGCATACTTTTATGTGCAAAACTGTCAAAAAAGGGTGCGTCATTCTTGCGTACCTCAAATCCCGCCAGCAAACTCTTAGCGGCATTACGCAATCCGCTCTTGGCGGACGAAATCCTTCCAATCACCATACGCATCAAAACACGGTGATCTTCTGAGATGGACGCCCTCTCAAGCAGATTCTTTAGTTCTCCCGGCCGGATACTAGTAGGCGCCGAACTCTCCGGCCCCTCCGGACTCTGGGATACCCTCCGTGACGATACTTCAGGCTCGTCTACCCTATCTGACGGCGCAGCAGACGGTGGCGTTTCGCTCTCCATCATCTCCGGAAGAAGATCCCCCGAAGACGAACTCATCTAAGAAGGCTGCAAATCCGAACTGCAAGATAAAAATTTTGGTTATCCACAGAAGCACAAATGGAGGTATTTTCTTACTAATGAACTCCCCTTTTACTACTCACGGCTCGCTGGAGGGCTGATCCTTTAGAGACGACTGTACGTCCGGGTTCTCCCCGGACGCCAGACCCCCCGGTGAAGATTTCTTCCCTCGTTTAGGGGCTTTGGCCTTCGGATCTTCGGAGGCGGTCCTCTTCTCCCCCTGGAAGCAAGGGTTTTTGATTCCCCTCTCTTCAGACGCCCCTTTGGGCGAAATAATAGCTCCTCTATTTTCCCCATCGCTCCCTTCTACGGGCGCGACCTCCAACATTCTGACCAGCATGGGCTCCAGTGCGGTCTCTGGGAGGGGAGCCGGACACCTTATCAGCTTCGATCGCGCTACCCACTCCTATGAAGAATAATGGGTCATGAGGCGAACTCTAGAAAAGCAGATAAACAGAACGTTCGGACTCTGAGCTATTTACCTGAGTATCCGGGCGATTGCAGCTTAGGCCTGCGTCCTCGGTCAATTCCGGACACGCTACCAGCGGTCCGAAGAACAACTTGTACATCTCCACGGGTGTCGCACCCATGAAGTGTTGGAGAATCCGAGGTCCCTCCGGATTGAACTCCCATAGACGGAGAGGACGGCGTTTGCAGGGCAGAAGACGCCTGATTAGCATAACATGCATCACCACGACCAAATTGATCTCCCTCGCCTGGAGGTCTCGAATCCGGCCCTGCAATGAGGGCACGTCTTCGGACGGTCCCCAATTGAGCCCCTGGTTGACCCACGACACCAGTCGGCGTGGAGGTCCCGGGCAGAATGAAGGCGCCGGCTTTTGCTTGCTGCCCTCCGGAGCGGTGATATAGAACCACTCCTGCTGCCACAATCCGAGTTCCTCTTGGAAGGAACCCTCGGGCCACGGGGCATTGGCCCTTCTGCTTATGGCCGCCCCGCCGCACTCCGCTTAATGCCCCTCGATCATCTTCGGCTCCACATTAAAGGTCTTCAGCCACAGGCCGAAGTGGGGAGTGACGCGGAGGAAGGCTTCGCAGACGATAATGAATGCGGAGATATGGAGGATGGACTCCAGAGCCAAGTCGTGGAAATCCAGCCCGTAGTAGAACATGAGCCCTCACACGAAGGGGTCCATCGGGAAGCCTAAACCCCGACGGAGGTGGGATACGAAGACAACGTACTCACCGGGCTCGGGGGCGGGCACGGCCTGCCCTTGGGCAGGCAACCTGTGCAAAATCTCGTAGGACAGGTACTTGGCCTCACGCAGCTTTAACACGTCCTCCTCCATGACGGAGGAGGGCATCCACCGACCCTGGAGGTCGGAGCCGGACATGGTTGAGAATCCGAAGCGCTCGAATCTGGGGCTCTGGGTGTTGGAACTGGGAGCGAGGAGGAGATTCGATGCGAGATTGAAAAAAAGGAACGAGCCTTGGTCCTCTTATAAAGGGGGAAAATACCAAGAGTCGTCTCCGTGACCGTTCGGGATTCACCTTCGATAGAGGAGGCGTGGCGACGGGCACGGTTGGGTTACCCATGCACGTATTGATGAGAATCCCGGAATAAGGGGAACACGATCTCTGCCTCGACAAGACAAGCCAAGGAAACCGCTTCGCTAAACGTGCTGAGGTGGTATAATAAAAAACGATTCAAGTAAAAGCCTGGTAGCGGTGTGATGCCATGCCGCATAATACGTCAGCAGATTGGACTTGTGTGCATTTTATTCTCTCTATGGTGGAATGTGGAATTTATTTTGCAGAGCCGGACACTATCCTGGTGTTCATGATCTTCTCTGGATTATTCAAGGGAGGAACCCACCTTGCAATGCCGAACATTATGCGCGCCGGACTTATCGTCATTGAAGCCTGGTTCAGGGGCTACTGAGGGAGTCCTGGACTAGGGGGTGTCCGGAGAGCCGGACTATCATCGTCCGCCGGACTCCAAGACTACGAAGATACAAGATTGAAGACTCCGTCCCGTGTCCGGATGGGACTTTCCTTGGCGTGGAAGACAAGCTTGGCGATACGGATATGTAGATCTCCTACCATTGTAACCGACTCTGTGTAACCCTAGCCTCCTCCGGTGTCTATATAAACCGGAGGGCTTTAGTCCGTAGGACACAACATACATTACAACAATCATACCATAGGCTAGCTTTAGGGTTTAGCCTCCTTGATCTCGTGGTAGATCCACTCTTGTACTACCCATATCATCAATATTAATCAAGCAGGACGTAGGGTTTTACCTCCATCAAGAGGGCCTAAACCTGGGTAAAACATCGTGTCCCTTGTCTCATGTTACCATCCGCCTAGACGCACAGTTCGGGACCCCCTGCCCGAGATCCGCCGGTTTTTGACACCGACATGAGCCTTTTCATGTAACTTTCCTTCGATACAAGCACTACAAGCACGATCTTTGGCAAAACTAACATTTGTTAGTCCACGGACATGGTCCCCCTTGAGAAGACTTTGCAAAGATCTCATATTGACATGGGATAAACAGCGATGCCAAAGCCACCCCACATCAGCTTTAGCATTAGTCATGTCGCGGTCTTAGTTGGTCGCTCTGAAAAGTTAATCACATAAAGACCATTCTCGACATGCCCAACAAAGGCTATGATATGTCCATTTTGCATCATGCTTTTATGTCAATATTTATTGCATTATGGGCTGTTATTTCACGTTATGTCACAATACTTATGGCTATTCTCTCTTATTTTACAAGGTTTACATGAAGAGGGAGAATGCCGGCAGTTGGAATTCTGGGCTGGAAAAGGAGCAAATATTGAAGGACTATTCTGCGCAACTCCAAAAGTCCTGAAACTCCACGGAATACCTTAAAATAAATAAAGAAAAATCGTCGCCAAAGATGAAGGCCAGGGGGCCCATACCCTGCTCACGAGGGTGGGGGTGCACCCCCCTGGGCGCGCCCCCTACCTCGTGGGCCCCCTGGTGGCTCTCTGACGTCCATCTTCTCCTATATGAAGTCTTTCGATGAGAAAAAAATAGAAGGGAACCTTTCGGGATGAGACTCCGCCGCCATGAGGCGGAACCTTGGCGGAACCAATCTAGGGCTCCGGCAGAGCTGTTCTTCCGGGGACACTTCCCTCCGGGAGGGGGAAATCATCACCATCGTCATCACCAACGCTCCTCTCATCAGGAGAGGGCAATCTCCATCAACATCTTCACCAGCACCATCTCATCTCCAAACCCTAGTTCATCTCTTGTATCCAATTCTTGTCTCCAAGTTCGGGATTGGTGCTAGTAGGTTGCTAGTAGTGTTGATTACTCCTTGTAGTTGATGCTAGTTGGTTTATTTGGTGGAAGATCATATGTTCAGATCCTTTATGCACATTATTACCCCTCTGATTATGAACATGAATATGCTTTGTGAGTAGTTATGTTTGTTCCTAAGGACAAGGGAGAAGTCTTGCTATTAGTAGTCATGTGAATTTGGTATTCGTTTGATATTTTGATAAGATGTATGTTGTCCAACCTCTAGTGGTGTTATGTGAACGTCGACTACATAACACTTCACCATTATTTGGGCCTAGAGGAAGGCATTGGGAAGTAATAAGTAGATGATGGGTTGCTAGAGTGACAGAAGCTTAAACCCTAGTTTATGTGTTGCTTTGTAAGGGGCTGATTTGGATCCATATGTTTCATGCAATGGTTAGGTTTACCTTAATACTTTTGTTGTAGTTGCGGATGCTTGCAATAGAGGTTAATCATAAGTGGGATGCTTGTCCGAGTAAGGGCAGTACCCAAGCACCGGTCCACCCACATATCAAATTATCAAAGTACCGAACGCGAATCATATGAGCGTGATGAAAACTAGCTTGACGATATTCCCATGTGTCCTCGGGAGCGCTTTTCCTATTATAAGAGTTTGTCCAGGCTTGTCCTTTGCTACAAAAAGGATTGGGCCACCTTGCTGCACTTTATTTACTTTTGTTACTTGTTGCTTGTTACCAATTATCCTATCACAAAACTATCTGTTACCACTTATTTCAGTACTTGCAGAGAATACCTTGCTGAAAACCGCTTATCATTTCCTTCTGCTCCTTGTTGGGTTCGACACTCTTACTTATTGAAAGGACTACGATAGATCCCCTATACTGGTGGGTCATCAAGACTCTTTTCTGGTGCCGTTGCCGGGGAGTGAAGCGCCTTTGGTAGGTGGAATTTGGTAAGGAAAAATTTATTTAGTGTGCTGAAATTTTCTGTCACTTGTTACTATGGAAACTAATTGTTTGAGGGGCTTGTTCGGGGTATCTTCACCCCGTCCAGTTGAGCCAAGAGTTGCTCCTCAACCTACTGAACCTACTGAATCTATTGAAGATGAAACTGCTTTTGAGATTCCTTCGGATATGATGGAAAAACTGCTAGCTAAAACTTTTGCAGGAGATGGAACAAAGCATCCTGATGAACATCTACGCTTTGTGGATGATATTTGTCGACTATTTAAGCTTGCAGGTATACCCGATGATATTGTTAAGAAGAAGGCTTTCCCTTTATCTTTGGAGGGAGACGCATTGACATGGTATAGGCTATGTGATGATACGAGACCATGGAACTATAAAAGAGTGAAATTGGAATTTCATCAAAAGTATTACCCTATGCATCTTGTTCATCGTGATCGCAATTATATATAAAAATTTTGGCCTCGCAAAGGAGAAAGCATCGCTCAAGCTTGGGGGAGGCTTAAATCAATGTTATATTCATGCCCCAATCATGAGCTCTCGAAATTGACAATTCTCCAGAATTTTTATGCTCGGCTTTCTGATAATAATCGCACCATGCTTGATACTTCTTGTGCTGGCTCTTTTATGATGAAGTCTATTGAATTTGGATGGAATTTATTGGATAGAATTAAATGCAACTCTGAAGATTGGGACCTCGACGAAGGTAAGGTGTCAGGTATGACACCTAAGTTTGATTGTGTTAAATCTTTTATGGATACCGATATTTTCCGTAAGTTTAGCACTAAATATGGACTTGACTCTGAGATAGTAGCTTCTTTTTGTGAATCTTTTGCTACTTATGTTGATCTCCCCAAGGAGAAGTGGTTTAAATATCATCCTCCCATAGAAGTAAAAGTAGCTGCACCTCTTAAAGTTGAAGAAAAGATTGTCACTTATAATGATCCTATCGTTCCTACTTCTTATGTTGAGAAACCACCTTTCCCTATTAGAATGAAGGATCATGCTAAAGCTTCAACTGTTGTTCGTAAAAGCAATACCAGGACTTATACACCTCCTAAGCAAGTCAAAGTAGAACCCAATATTGCTATTGTTAAAGATCTCTTGTCTGATAATATTGATGGGCATGTTATTCAATTCACTGGTGAAACTGCTAGAATTGCTAAACCCTGTGATAGAGATAAACATAGACCTGTGGTAGGCATGCCTGTTATTTTTGTTAAAATAGGAGATCATTGTTATCATGGCTTATGTGATATGGGTGCGAGTGCTAGTGTTATACCCATTGGTTTATACAAAGAAATTATGCATGAGATTGCACCTGCTGAGTTAGAGGAAATTGATGTTACAATTAAACTTGCCAATAGAGTTACTATATCTCCAATGGGAATTGTTAGAGATGTTGAAGTCTTGTGTGGGAAAACCAAATATCCCGTTGATTTTCTTGTTCTTGGTTCTCCACAAGATAGCTTTTGTCCTATTATATTTGGTAGACCCTTCTTGAATACTGTTAATGCTAAGATAGACTGCGAAAAGGATGTTGTTACTGTTGGCTTGGATGATATGGTTCATGAGTTTAATTTCTCTAAATTTAGTAAACAACATCGTGAGGAAGAATTGCCTAGTAAGGATGAAATTATTGGTCTTGCTTCTATTGCCGTACCTCCTAGTGATCCTTTAGAACACTATTTGCTAGACCATGAAAATGATATGTTCATGAATGAAAGAAGGGAAATAGATGAAGTATTCTTTAAAAAGGAACCTATTCTACAACACAATTTTCCTGTTGAAATCCTAGGGGATCCTCCTCCATCCAAGGGTGATCCCGTGTTTGAGCTTAAACTGTTGCCTGATAATCTTAAATATGCTTATCTTGATGAAAAGAAAATATATCATGTCATTATTAGCGCTAACCTTTCAGAGCATGAAGAAGAAAGATTATTGAAAACTCTGAAGAAGCACCGCGCTGCTATTGGATATACTCTGGATGATCTTAAGGGCATCAGTCCCACTCTATGTCAACATAAAATAAATTTGGAAGCAGATGCCAAACCGGTTCGTGATCCTCAACGACTTTTGAATCCTAAAATGAAAGAAGTGGTAAGAAAAGAAATACTCAAGCTTCTGGAGGCAGGTATAATTTATCCCGTTGCTGATAGTCAGTGGGTAAGTCCTGTCCATTGTGTCCCTAAGAAGGGAGGTATTACTGTTGTCCCTAACGATAAAGATGAACTGATTCTGCAAAGGATTATCACAGGTTATAGGATGGTAATTGATTCCCGCAAATTAATTAAGGCTACTAAGAAAGATCATTACCCCTTACCTTTTATTGATCAAATGCTAGAAATATTATGCAAACATACACATTATTGCTTTCTAGATGGTTATTCTGGTTTTTCTCAAATACCTGTGTCAGCTAAAGATCAATCAAAGACTACTTTTACATGCCCTTTTGGTACTTTTGCTTATAGACGTATGCCTTTTGGTTTATGTAATGCACCTGCTACCTTTCAAAGATGCATGATGGCTATATTCTCTGACTTTTGTGAGAAAATTTGTGAGGTTTTCATGGACGACTTTTTCGTCTATGGTTCCTCTTTTGATGATTGCTTGAGCAATCTTGCTTGAGTTTTGCAGAGATGTGAAGAAACTAATCTTGTCTTGAATTGGGAAAAGTGCCACTTTATGGTGAATGAAGGTATTGTCTTGGGGCACAAAGTTTCTGAAAGAGGTATTGAAGTTGATAAAGCCAAGGTTGATGCTATTGAAAAGATGCCATGTCCCAAGGACATCAAAGGTATAAGAAGTTTCCTTGGTCATGTCGGGTTTTATAGGAGGTTCATTAAGGACTTCTCGAAAATTTCTCGGCCTCTGACTAATTTAGTACAAAAAGATGTACCATTTGTCTTTGATGATGATTGTGTAGAAGCATTTGAAATACTTAAGAAAGCATTAGTCTCTGCACCTGTTGTTCAGCCACCTGATTGGAATTTACCTTTTGAAATTATGTGTGATGCTAGTGATTATGCTGTAGGTGCTGTTCTAGGGAAGAGTGTTGATAAGAAATTGAATGTTATCCATTATGCTAGTAAGACTCTAGACAATGCTCAGAGAAACTATGCTACTACCGAAAAGGAACTTTTAGCGGTTGTATTTGCTTGTGATAAATTCAGACCCTATATTGTTGATTCTAGAGTAACTATTCACACAGAACATGCTGCTATTAAATATCTTATGGAAAAGAAAGATGCAAAACCTAGACTCATTAGATGGGTTCTCTTGCTTCAAGAATTTGATTTACATATTGTTGATAGAAAAGGAGCTGAGAACCCCGTTGCAGACAACTTGTCTAGGCTAGAGAATGTTCTTGATGACCCACTACCTATTGATGAAGCTTTCCTAATGAGCAATTAAATGTCATAAGTACTTCTCGTAGCACTCCGTGGTATGCTGATTATGCTAATTATATTGTTGCTAAATTTATACCACCTAGCTTCACATACCAACAAAAGAAAAAGTTTTTCTATGACTTGAGACATTACTTTTGGGATGACCCGCATCTTTATAAAGGAGTAGATGGTGTTATTAGACGTTGTGTACCTGAGCATGAACAGGAACAGATCCTACGCAAGTGTCACTCCGAGGCTTATGGAGAACACCACGCTGGAGATAGAACTGCACATAAGGTATTGCAATCCAGTTTTTATTGGCCTACTCTCTTCAAGGATGCTCGTAAGTTTGTTTTATCTTGCGATGAATGTCAAAGAATTGGTAATATCAGTAGACGTCAAGAAATGCCTATGAATTATTCACTTTTTATTGAGCCATTTGATGTTTGGGGCTTTGATTATATGGGACCTTTTCCTGCCTCTAATGGTTACACTCATATTTTAGTTGTTGTTGATTACGTTACTAAGTGGGTAGAAGCTATTCCAACTAGTAGTGCTGATCATAACACTTCTATTAAAATGCTTAAGGAAGTTATTTTTCCGAGGTTTGGAGTCCCTAGAAACTTAATGACTGATGGTGGTTATTCATGGTGCTTTCCGTAAGATGCTTGCTAAATACGATGTTAATCATATAATTGCATCTCCTTATCACCCGCAGTCTAGTGGTCAAGTAGAATTGAGCAATAGAGAGCTCAAATTAATTTTTCAAAAGACTGTCAATAGGTCTAGAAAGAATTGGTCCAAGAAACTGAATGATGCATTATGGGCCTACAGAACTGCATACAAAAATCCTATGGGTATGTCTCCGTATAAAATGGTTTATGGAAAAGCACGTCACTTACCTCTCGAACTAGAACATAAGGCATATTGGGCTATTAAAGAGCTCAACTATGATTTTAAACTTGCCGGTGAAAAGAGGTTATTTGATATTAGCTCACTTGATGAATGGAGAACCCAAGCTTCTGAAAATGCCAAGTTGTTTAAAGAAAAGGTTAAAAGGTGGCATGAAAAAAGGATACAAAAGTGTGAGTTTAATGTAGGTGATTATGTATTGCTATACAACTCTCGTTTAAGATTTTTTGCAGGAAAACTTCTCTCCAAATGGGAAGGTCCTTATGTTATCGAGGAGGTCTATCGTTTCGGTGCCATAAAAATCAACAACTTTGCAGGCACAAATCCGAAGGTGGTAAACGGTCAAAGGATCAAGCACTATATCTCAGGTAATCCTATAAATGTTGAAACAAATATTATTGAAATCGTAACCCCTGAGGAATACATAAAGGACACTTTCCAGAACGTTCTAGACTCCGAAAAGGAATAGGTATGTGGTACGGTAAGTAAACCGACTCCAAAACAATTTTTAAGGCAATATTTCTCCGTTTTGGAATATTTAGAAAAATAGAAAAATTAGTAGCAGTCCGGGGAGGACACGAGGCCTCCACGAGGGTGGAGGGCGCCCCCTACCTCGTGAGCACCTCGTGTGCCCTCTGGACTCTGTTTCCTTGCACTATACGTATTTTGGTCGGTAAAAATTCATTATATTTACTCCCGAAGGTTTTGGCTCTCGCATCATGCAAATATCCTCTGTTTTCGTGTCGAGATGTTGCTGCTGCAGAGTAGGGCAAGATGTCTTCCCAAGATTCGGAGGGAGAGAGCTACATGGGTGATTATATTGCAAATCCAAAAGTATATGGGGATGCGAAGCATTATGGCTGGACCACGGAGGAAGAAGAAGACTATGATCCAAAGAGGAAGGAGGAAACGAGTTCCGATGAAGAGGACTATCCCCTACCTCAACCTAGTGATATGCATGTGGAGTTCAAGAAATCAAGCCTTCCTAAGGTCCAATATATCCCACCTCGTTTTTCGCAGGACAGCAAGGCAGCACTATGCAAAAAGATAATGAAACTTGAGCTCGAGAATGAGGATCTAAGGGAGGAAAATTTTAGCCTCAGACGCAAGCTGGAGAAGAAAAATGCAACACCTCCATCACCTCCGAGGAAATAATCGCATGGGTATGGGCACTCCCCTTGGCAACTGCCAAGCTTGGGGGAGGTTCCCTGGTATCGTATCACCATCTCAACTCCTATCTTTACCATTTTTCTTAGTTCGATCCTATTAGTAGTATCTTGATTTAGTAGAATAAAGTCATGGCGTGATCTAGTTTTGAGTTTTGCTTTATGATCCTTCATTGTAATCGAGTCCGTGAGCTACATAATAAAGATTAGTGTCGAGTCAAGGGCTTGAGTATTTTTCCATGATCTTGGGTGATTAGAAGAAAAAGAATAAAAAAGAATCAAAGAGTTCATATTGATCTTATTAAAAGTAATGACTTCACAGAGAAAGAGTATGATGATTAAAAGTTGTTGGGAGTTGGCAAATATAGCTTTGGTCATCGTTGCAATTAATAGGAAGTAATGAGGAAAGAGGGGTTTCACATATAGATATATTATCATTGACATCTTTTATGATTGGGAGCACTCATTAAAATATGACATGCTAAAGAGTTGATGTTGGACAAGGAAGACAACTTAATGAGTTATTTCCTTACATCTGAGATAAAGTATGTTGTCATGGTTCCTCTACCGTGTTGAGCTTGCCTTTCCCCCTCATGCTAGCCAATTCTCAGCACTAAGTAGAAATACTACTTGTGCTTCTAAATACCCTTAAACCAGTTTTTCCATGAGAGTCCACCATATCTACCTATGGATTGAGTAAGATCCTTCAAGTAAGTTGTCATCGGTGCAAGCAATAAAAATAGCTCTCTAAATATGCATGACTTATTAGTGCAGAGAAAATAAACTTTGTACAAACTTGTTGTGGATGCAATAAAAGCGACGGACTGCATAATAAAGGTTCACATACAAGGGGCAATATAAAGTGACGTTCTTTTGCATTAAGATTTTGTGCATCAACCCTAAACGCGCATGACAACCTCTTCTTCCCTCTGCAAAGGGCCTATCTTTTATCATTATCCTCTACCTTATGCAAGAGTCATGGTGATCTTCACCTTTACTTTTTCATTTTATCCTTTGGCAAGCTCAACATGTTGGAAAGAACATGATATATGTATCTAATTGGATGTGGGGGAGCGTGGATTATTATTGTTGACATTACCCTTGAGGTAAAAGGTTGTGGGGGAAAAACTATAAGCCCCTATCTTTCTTTGAGTCCAATTAAAACTCCATAACCACCAGTATCGCGTGGTGTTAGCAATTATAAAGGACTAAGTGATAGTTGAGTATGTGGACTTGCTTTTAAGCTCTGAAATAGACTCTTTCCGATGTTATGATAAATTGCAATTGCTTCAATGACTGAGATTATAATTGTTGGGGCCCAATAAGGTTTCTGATTCATATTTTGGCTTTGTGAAAAGATCATCACTTGAACATGACTAATCATATGACAAAATCTATATATGTTGCTGTTATGAAATAATTATGATGCCTTCATGTCTGTATTTTATTTTTATCGATGCCTCTACCTCTAAACATGAGGACATATTTATTGTTATCGGCTTTCCGCTTGAAGACAAGCGAGGTCTAAGCTTGGGGCAGTTGATACGTCCATTTTGCATCATGCTTTTATGTCAATATTTATTGTATTATGGGCTGTTATTTCACGTTATGTCACAATACTTATGGCTATTCTCTCTTATTTTACAAGGTTTACATGAAGAGGGAGAATGCCGGCAGCTGGAATTCTGGGCTGGAAAAGGAGCAAATATTGAAGGACTATCCTGCGCAACTCCAAAAGTCCTAAAGCTCCACGGAATACCTTAAAATAAATAAAGAAAAATCGTCGCCAAAGATGAAGGCCAGGGGGCCCATACCCTTCTCACGAGGGTGGGGGGCGCCCCCCCCCCCCTAGGCGCGCCCCCCTACCTCGTGGGCCCCTTGGTGGCTCTCCAACGTCCATCTTCTCCTATATGAAGTCTTTCGATGAGAAAAAAAATAGAAGGGAACCTTTCGGGACGAGACTCCGCCGCCACGAGGCGGAACCTTGGCGGAACCAATCTAGGGCTCCGGCAGAGCTGTTCTACCGGGGACACTTCCCTCCGGGAGGGGGAAATCATCACCATCGTCATCACCAACGCTCCTCTCATCGGGAGAGGGCAATCTCCATCAACATCTTCACCAGCACCATCTCATCTCCAAACCCTAGTTCATCTCTTGTATCCAATTCTTGTCTCCAAGTCCGGGATTGGTGCTAGTAGGTTGCTAGTAGTGTTGATTACTCCTTGTAGTTGATGCTAGTTGGTTTATTTGGTGGAAGATCATATGTTCAGATCCTTTATGCACATTATTACCCCTCTGATTATGAACATGAATATGCTTTGTGAGTAGTTACGTTTGTTCCTGAGGACAAGGGAGAAGTCTTGCTATTAGTAGTCTTGTGAATTTGGTATTCGTTTGATATTTTGATAAGATGTATGTTGTCCAACCTCTAGTGGTCTTATGTGAACATCAACTACATAACACTTCACCATTATTTGGGCCTAGAGGAAGGCATTGGGAAGTAATAAGTAGATGATGGGTTGCTAGAGTGATAGAAGCTTAAACCCTAGTTTATGTGTTGCTTCGTAAGGGGCTAATTTGGATCCATATGTTTCATGCTATGGTTAGGTTTACCTTAATACTTTTGTTGTAGTTGCAGATGCTTGAATAGAGGTTAATCATAAGTGGGATGTGTGTCCAAGTAAGGGCAGTACCCAAGCACCGGTCCACCCACATATCAAATTATCAAAATACCGAACGCGAATCATATGAGCGTGATGAAAACTAGCTTGACAATATTCCCATGTGTCCTCGGGAGCGCTTTTCCTATTATAAGAGTTTGTCCAGGCTTGTCCTTTGCTACAAAAAGGATTGGGCCACCTTGCTGCACTTTATTTACTTTTGTTACTTGTTGCTCATTACTAATTATCCTATCACAAAACTATCTGTTACCACTTATTTCAGTACTTGCAGAGAATACCTTGCTGAAAACCGCTTATCATTTCCTTCTGCTCCTCGTTGGGTTCGACACTCTTACTTATCAAAAGGACTATGATAGATCCCCTATACTTGTGGGTCATCAGGCTACTTTAGGAGCCTTGCTCCACAAGAGGGACACAGTATCAATATTAAATAATGTGGCAAAGCCCATGAGTGCAGGTTGACGAATGGAAAGTAAACTGTATGCAAGGGACTCAACAAGCATGACTTTCTCGATCGTGACATCATGAGAAATGAAAATCTTGCCAAGACCCAATACCTTGGAAGACGAGGCATCACTCCACTCGACATTGGTGGGCATAGATGGAATCTTGTGCACGTCCACCACCAAGTCCTTGCTTCTGGTCATATGATTTGTGGCTCCACTATCGAGCAACCATGATCCCCCACCGGAAGCAAACACCTACAAGAGATCAATGCTTGGTTTTAGGTACCCATTTTGTAATGGGTCCTTTGATGTTAGTAACAAGGGTCTTAGGAACCCAAATAGACCATTCAATGTACCCATAAGGAGAACCAACAAATTTATCATCAACATGCCCATCACTAGCACGGCACAACACATAAGAAGGGTTAAAGTTGCCGGCTTTGTTGGAAGGGGTGGCATTGCCCTTTTTGATATCACCACCTTTCACGTTGTTCTTCTTCTCCTTAGAAGCACCCTCTCCCTCCTTCACAAAAGTTTTCTTGAGAGGAGGAGGTCGTTTGGCCTTGTCATTCTTCTTCTTGTTCTTGGACTTGGGTGCGAACCCAACTCCCTCCTTGGCCACAACTTCCTTTTGATTGCTCAAAAGGTCATTGAGATTCTTCTCACCTTGTATGCTAGACACAAGGCCTTTCTCAAGTTGCTCCTTCAACTTGGCATTCTCCTCCACAAGATGCACATGCTTACAACACGGGTTAGTAGCATTGGCATTCTCAATTAAGACCATATGAGGAAAAGCGGCTTTCTCCTTTGTTAGCTTCACTTGGAGTCGATCATGAGACTCCTTGAGGCTAGCATGAGCACCCTTCAAGGCCTGGTGAGCCTTGTCAAGTATATCAAACTCCTCCTAGAGTCTACCATGGTCAACCTCAAGTTTATCCTTCTCGAAATCAAGCACACGAGATACAACAAGAGCATGATCAAGATCTTTCTTTAATTTAGCACGGTCATCGTTGTGTGACTCCTCAAGAGTCAAACGATGAACATGCTCTTCCCCAAGTGCATTAGAGAGATCCGATATCTCATCGGCATAGTCACGACTATGACCTTCCATCTTAGAGATGGTTTCTTCATGAGCCTTGATCATGTCATTGGCTTCACCAAGTTGTTCCAAGAGAGCAACGAAGTGCTTCTTGGATTTGCCCTTGAGCTTACTCATAAAAGACTCAAATTAATTTACTTCCTCATTAGACCCCTCACTTTCATCAATGAAATCCATCAAGGAAGGACTAGTAATGATGGTAGTTTTGATGTTGGAGGTTACCTTGTTGGTGGCTTTGGCCATGAGGCACTTAGCGGTGATGTTCTTGTTGGGTGAATTGAAGGGAGACACCTGTGAAGTTGTGTCAATGGCAACGGAGGCCATGGCCATGGCTTCACCATCTTCATCATCATCATCATCCTCATTGTATTCTTCTTGTGCCACCAACCCTTTGGTCGGAGTCTTCTTGGTGAAGTTGTTCTTGTTAGGGAAGGACTTGGCTATGTCTTTTCGGATGAGCTTGCCACCATTGTCCCGCTTCTCGTAAGGGCACTCCGCAACAGAATGGCTCACATAGCCACAATTGTAACATTTTCTCACACGTTGCTTGCCCTTGAGGCCACTTGAGTTGTTCTTGTTGAAATTGGGCCTTGAGTTCTTCTTGATACAAAATTGCCTTGGAGCAAGAGCCATGTGCTCATGATAATCATGTTTTGTATCTTCGGGGTTGCTCTCCTCATCTTCCTCTTCATCCTCTTCTTCTACACTAGCCTTGGCCTTCAAGGCAAGGTTGGGCTTCTTTGCTCTTTAAGAACGCAACACCGCATTGTTGGCGGTCTTGTCCAAGATCCTCATCGCCACAAACTCATCCAACACTTCACTTGAGGACAAGGTGTGGAGGTCCGGCCTTTGATGGATGACGGAGGACATGGCCTTGTGGTAAGGCATCATGGCCTTGAGGAATTTGCGCTTGATCCAATTATCATCCGTATCCTTGCTCCCATGATCTCGGAGAGAGACCGCGAGAGTGGTTAATCTCTGGTAAAGCTCACGAGGTTCTTCATCTTCATTCATTGCAAACTCATCGGCTTCATCCTACACCACTTCATAGTTGGAGCGTTGAATGCTTGCGCTTACCTTGTAAAGAGAAACAACATGGTGTCATGCTTCCTTGGCTACAGTGAACGGTCGAAGATGTGCAACATCTTCGGATGGAATTGCGTCTTGGATGATGAAGAGGGCATTCTCATTGAATTGATGATCCACGGCTTCTCTCGGGGTAAAGTTTCTTGGGTCATGCGGATAGAAACCTTGCTCAATATTCTCCAAAGATTAGTATTAACATGGTTTAAATGACGTTTAAAGCGATAGACCCAAGAGTCAAAATCCTCATTTTTTACAATCTTAGGAGGAGAACCCGCATGATTTAAATGAGTGGAGGGAACCGGTCCTCCATAAGTAAGAAGTGGTTCAACATGGGCATAGATGCCGTTTCCACTTTTACCACTAGATAAAGGAACTTTTTCACTAGTATCTTCCCCCTTGTCGGAGTTAGCATTCGTCACCTTCTTAGTGGGTTCGACCACTTCCAAAGGTGCAGTGGACAATTTAAGACCATCAAGAAAGTTCTTAAGCATGCCTTTGACCTCGCCGTCATGGAGGTTTTCAATGTGTCCAAAGCCAAATTGAACTCCTGACGTGAGATCGAGGTTCCCCCATCGGTCGTAGACGAGGACAGAATCACACCGGTGTGCTCCTCCTCATCGTCTTACTCTTCAGATGGCAAAGTCCTTAATAAAGAGACGAGGCTCTGATACCAATTGAAAGGATCGATATAGTTGACTAGAGGGGGGGTTCAATAGGCAACTAACAATTTTTAGCTTTTCTTTACCAAATTCAACTTTGCATCAAAGTAGGTTGTCTAGATATGCAACTAGGTAAGCAACCTATATGATGCAACAACAATAAGCACACAAGCAAGCAAAGGATATAACACAAATAACTTGCACAAGTTGTAACGCCCCGGATTCGATGCGCCAGGTGTCCGCCAGTTATTCGCCGTCGTTGCCATGTCATTTGCTTGCGTGTTGCACTTTGCCATGTCATCATATGCATTTCATATCGTGTCATCATGTGCATTTCATTTTGCATATGTGTTCGTCTCATGCATCCGAGCACTTTCCCCGTTGTCCTTTTTGCAATCCGGCGCTCCTATGTCCTCCGGCGTCCCCCTTTTGCCTCTTCTCTTGTGCGGGTGTTAAACTTTCTCGGAATGGCCCGAGGTTTGCCAAGCGGCCTTGGTATACCACCGGTAGACCGCTTGTCAAGTTTCGTGCCATTTGGAGGTCGTTTGGTACTCCAACGGTTAACCGGGTAACCGCAAAGCCATCTTTTGTTTGCAGCCCAACACCCCTTCCAAAGTGGCCCAAAATCCAGCAAACTCCTCTCCATGCTCACGGTCGTTCGATCACGATCACGTGGCCGAAAACTGCTCCTCATTTGGACTCTCCTAGCTCCCTCTACCTATAAAACTAGCCCCTCCCCCGAAATTCGCGGTCAAATCCTACCCTAACCCTAGCTTCTTCCTCCTCCAGCCGCCGGACGCGTCCGCACCGCAGCGGACATGTCCGCCCCGCCGCCGCGCCCAATCGGATCTCGCCACGTGGCCTCCCCGGCCACCCGCGCGCCGCCGCCGG
This sequence comes from Triticum timopheevii, assembly GCA_963921465.1. NCBI lineage: Eukaryota > Viridiplantae > Streptophyta > Magnoliopsida > Poales > Poaceae > Triticum > Triticum timopheevii. Next base: position 146,116,539 of record OY997272.1, read on the forward strand.
CCCGCGGGGCCCGCGTCGGGCCCGCGGCCCGCCCGCCGCCGCGCGCCCGCGGACGCCGCCTGCCTCCGCCGGCACCTCCCCTCGCCGCCCGACGACCTCACCGGCGTCGCCGCCCGCCCTCGCCGGACCCCGCCGCCTCGCCACCGCCGGCCGGACCCCGCCTCCTCCGCGCGCCGCCCGGGAGCCCCGACCGGCGCCCGACCCGCGCCGCTGCCCCAGCCCCACCACTGACCGGCGCCGCCGCCGCCGCCTCCACACCCCGACCGGCGCCGCCCCTCCCGTCGCCGGCTCCCGCCTCCGGCCCGGTCGGCCGCCCGCGTCCTCCCCGGAGTCGCCCCGTCCTTCCTCCGCGCTGCCCCTCGCCGGAGCTCGCCCGGCCGCCGCCCCGCTCGCCGGAGTTCCCTCTCCGGTGGATCTGGAAAAGGTGGACCAGATCCACCACTCCCTCCAACCAAACGAGGCACCTCTCCGTCCCGGTTCCCTCCGTCCCGCGTTGACTTTTCGCGGAGGTAATATTGCCTAAGTCCCTGATTTCTTGCATAATCATGCCATGTTCGTCATGCTATATCTCTGCATCCGTAGCTCCATTTTGTGCGTGTAATATGTCAAATTGTTCTTCACAACGAGTACTTCATTTCATTCCATTGCATCATTTTTATTTGAGCTCATCCTGATACCCGAAATGTTGTTGGAAGAGTGCATGTTGATGTTAATCTGCTGAAACTGTTATAACTTGCTCATTTATCATTTTTGCCATGATTGATGTGTGCATCCTATGAGGTTGATGCCTACATGTATGTTGATCTATGCCATGTCATCTTTCCAGGGGTGCCATCCATGTATTTTTTGTGACTTGTGTAGTGAGTGCATTGAGCTTGTTAAGTAGGGTAGTTGCTGTTGCTGTTTTCCTGATAGATTCTGTTATATTTTGTTGCCATGTTAACATGTTGCTACTAATCATTCTATGCATAATATGGAGATGTTCTATAAACATGTTTTGATCTACATGTCTTGCTCTATCCATTCATGCCACTGGTTGCAATTATAGCCTGCTGGAACATGTTGTTATCTTGCTCCAAAGTTGCTTGAAAATGTTGCTGTCAGCCTGTTTACATTAAGTTCAGTTGTTTCCATGTGTTCTCCTAGTGATCCATGCACCCTATGAACTTGCTCTTGCCATGCTTAGCTTCATAAACATGCCTTCTTACTGTTGGTTGCCTTGCCATGCCATGTGTTGCTCTGTGGTGAGTGATTCAAGCTCACGAACATGCCTACTTATTGTTGTTTCTGCCATGTATGAATCTGTCATATAACTTGCCATGTTTACATGGGTGCCATCATATTTTTCTATGCCTTTTTGGCTCATGGTCAATAAGGGACTTTTGTTCTATGCTATTAGTAGATTCATGCCATGCCTTTGTTTGCCATGATATGTTCCTATAACATGTTGTTTGATAGCTCTAAACATTGCAACCTGATGTTATTTCTGCAAAGTCTGAAACTGTTATTATTTGCAATCTTACCATGTCCTTTTGAGCATGTTCTAGTTGTTTCTGGAGATAGCTCAGTGTTCATGTTTTGTTATGCTTTACCTGTACTTCATGCCCATGCCTTTTGTTATTACGTTGAGATGTTGTAGCATATTGTTTTGATGCTTGTAAGATGCCTAGTTGCTGTTATGGACAAATTGTTGTTATGACTTGTATAGAGTGTATGCGTTGAACCGTTGCTCCGTTTTGAGTGTGCTCTATATGAAACTTGCTTGATTTTGCATGTAGTTTCATATTATCATGTTGCATCCTTGTTTTGGTGTGTTTGCTTGATGTTTGGGTGCATTTTGCATCAATGCCATGTTTAACTTGTTTTGCTCATATCTTCTAGGCCGTAGCTCCGAATCTAATGAACTTTATATGTAACTTGACTAGAATTTCGTGTAGATCATCTTGGTGCATCTTAACTTGCTGTTTAACAACTTGAACATAATGCTTATTCAGTTCTGGACCAATTTCGAAATATGCATATGAGGACTTACCGGATTTGTTATATGTTATTTCCGGCCTCATTTAAACTTGCCTTGATGTGTTGTTCTTGTTTGCATCATCTCTTGCCATGAGTAGCTTTGTCATGCATCATGTGTGTTGTGCATCATGTCTTGTTCATGTGTGGTGTGTTTACCATGTTGTGTGCTTCTTCTCGATAGTTCCCGTTTCGTTGCGATCGTGAGGATGCGTTCGTCTACGTGTGGTTCGTCTTCGTGGCTTCATCTTCTTCATGGACTCGTTCTTCTTCCTTGCGGGATTTCAAGCAAGATGACCGCTACCCTGGATCTCACTACTATCATTGCTATGCTAGTTGCTTCGTTCTATCGCTATGCTGCGCTACCTATTACCTGTTTATCAAGCCATCCCATATTGCCATGAACCTCTAACCTTTGACACCACTCCTAGCAAACCATTGATTGGCTATGTTACCGCTTTGCTCAGCCCTCTTATAGCGTTGCTAGTTGCAGGTGAAGTTGAAGATTTCTCCATGGTGGACAGGGTTTTTGTTGGGATATCACAATATCTCTTATATTATTAATGCATCTATATATTTGGTAAAGGGTGGAAGGCTCGGCCTTATGCCTGGTGTTTTGTTCCACTCTTGCCGCCCTAGTTTCCGTCATACCGGTGTTATGTTCCCGGATTTTGCGTTCCTAACGCGGTCGGGTGATTTATGGGACCCCCCTGACAGTTCGCTTTGAATAAAACTCCTCCAGCAAGGCCCAACATTGGTTTTACCATTTGCCTCACCACCACCTATATTTTCCCTTGGGAGTAATTAACCCAAGGGTCATCTTTATTCAGCCCCCCCGGGCCAATGCTTGTCTAAGTGTTGATCCAAACTAGAGCCACTTGCAGCGCCACCTTGGGGAAACTTGAGGTCTGGTTCTAGTTGTACGTACTGCTCATCCGGTCGTGGCCTGAGACGAGATACGCGCGGCTACTATCAGGATGTCGGCACGCCGGGAGGCTTTGCTGGTCTTGTTTTACCATTGTTGAAATGTCTTGTAAACCAGGATTCCGAGACTGATCGGGTCTTCCTGGGAGAAGGTCTATTCCTTCGTTGATCGCGAGAGCTTGTCATGGGCTAAGTTGGGACACCCCTGCAGGGTTTAAACTTTCGAGAGCCGTGCCCGCGGTTATGTGGCAGATGGGAATTCGTTAATGTCCGGTTGTAGATAACTTGACACCAGATCCGAATTAAAACACATCAACCGCGTGTGTAGCCGTGATGGTCTCTTCTCGGCGGAGTCCGGGAAGTGAACACGGTTTCTGGGTTATGTTTGACGTAAGTAGGTGTCCAGGATCACCTCTTGATCATTGCTAGCTTCACGACCATTCCTTTGCTTCTCTTCTCGCTCTCATTTGCGTATGTTAGCCACCATATATGCTTAGTCGCTGCTGCAACCTCACCACTTTACCCCTTCCTTTCCCATTAAGCTTTGCTAGTCTTGATACCCATGGTAATGGGATTGCTGAGTCCTCGTGGCTCATAGATTACTACAACAACAGTTGCAGGTACAGGTTGCGACGATCTTGACGTGAGAGCGATGCTTGCTTGCTTTGAGTTCTTCTTCTGCTTCTTCGATCAGGGGATAGGTTCCAGGTCGGCAGCCTGGGCTAGCAGGGTGGATATTGTTTGAGTTTCTGTTTATGTTTCATCCGTAGTCGAATGTTGATCTTGTATATGATGTATTGTTGTATTCATGTGGCATTGTATGTCTTGGTTGTATCCCCACTATTAGGTAATGTTGATGTAATGATATCCACCTTGCAAAAGCGTTCCAATATGCGGGTCTATCCTTGGTGGGACCTTCGAGTTCCTTTTGGATAGGGTCGCATATTGGGCGTGACAAGTTGGTATCAGAGCCTCGACTGACCCTAGGAGCCCCCTTGATTGATCGTGTAGTTTGGCCGTTGTTGAGTCTAGAAGGAAACTGTTTTCGGAGTCTAGTTATATCGGAGAGTAGGAATTCTTTTTACTCCTCAGCCCCTTCGTCGCTCTGGTGAGGAATCTTGATGTAGGTGTTTTGAACTACTCCTCTTCCCTTTCAAAATTTTCTTTAGGTTCACGCAGTTGGCTTTCCGTTCGTTGCTCCTCAGCTCTTTTGTCCGGTGCTTTTCTCGTCAAGTTGACTCGAGCCTCTTCATCTTTGCCAAGTTCAATCCTCAGTTGTCTTCTTTTCCCACCCGCCCACCCTTCTTCCTCTCGGAACCGGAGTCCACAATCGAGTATCCTTCCTACTCGTGTGAAGTCTATGCTTTCTTTCCTCAATGATTTCAACCGGTGTTCTCTCTTTAAGATATTCGTCGGTTCCCCCTTCCAAGTTGCCTTTGTTTTCCCGCTCTCCCACCCTCTTCTTCCCGGAGTTTGAGTCTGTTTCGAGCATCAATTTCATTTGTTCGGAGCCTCTTCAGTATTCCATCAATCATTTCAACTAGTGAATTCTCGTCTCGTTCGTCATTCTTCATCCCTTTTTCTTTCCGGTGCATTCAATTCAAATATTTACGGGTTGATCATATTCTTTCTCTCGGCTCAAGTGTTCTCCTTGCTCATTTGCCTCTCGCCATTCAATCATTCTGGAGTTCAAGTCATCTTAGGAGATTTGTCCGTGTTCCAATTAATTCGAGGTGGTCACCTCATTCAAATATTTCATTGTTCCGGTGCTTCATCTATCTGTTCAACAATCCTTTTCAACGGTGTTATCTCTTCAGTGGGCCCTAACCCACAGGTCTTTTCCCAGGATCTTACCTGACTCTTCTAATTCCTCCGGAGTTATTCTCAAATTCTTTTCAAGTGTGATGTAAGAACGGATTTCATCAGCCAGATGCCTTTCCAAGATCGCTTTCAAATTCTTTTCATTGTTGGCTCAACCTCTTCGTTTTTCATTCTCCCGGAGTATCTCAGTAATTTCCGTGGTGTTTCTCATCGTCATTTGAAGACCGAAGAAGAGTTTTTCCTCTAAATATTGTCCGTTCCCCGGAGATTCGCGATGCTAGCTCGATGTTATCCTATCAAATTGTTTCAAGTCGTGCAAATTCTTTTCATTCATCCGGAGCGTTTCAGGAGTGCTTTCCCTCTCGATCATTCGGAGGCCATCTTTTTGGAAGATTTCTTCGTTCTAAGTTTTCAGATTCGTTCTCCAATTATTCTATATCCGTGCCCTCTTGTTCGTCTCAATATTCTTCCGGTGCTTCGTTCAAGTATTCTTCAATCAGTTCGCGATCTCTTCGTTCTTTTGCATCTAAATCCCCCTCAAGCATATTTGTCTTCTAATTCTTCCCGGTGATTCATTCTCTTTCATCAGTCATTTTAAATTCTCACGGTGGTTCGTTCAAGATTCTTTTTCCTCAGTTGTCATTTTAATCCTTTCGTTCTTTTCAATCCTACCGGTGGTTCATGAAGACCTTCTCAAGTTTAAGATATGCCACTTCTCAATCCTTTTCCAACAAGAATAAGTAGTATGCAAGAATCCATTGCTTGTCATCAATTTAATTTGATGAAGGATAAGCATACAATAAATCTTATTCTTATTTCATCCAAGTGGGTAATACCATTATTCGGAGTTTGTTCTTGATGAATAAATTCTAGTTCCAAGTGTTTTTCATCTTTTCCGGAGTTCAATTTTTCCTCGGTCATTTCGTCGGAACCTCCATCTAAATCATCGCAAAGCTTTAATCTTATTCTTTCATCCTTCATTTCTATCTCAACATCTTTTGTCACCGGAGTTCTTCATGGTGGTTCTTCATAAGATAATTCTTTCTGCAAGAGTTCGTCAAGTACCATTCCATCCTCTCAAGTTCATGTTCTAATCATTCCATTTTCAGCCGGAGTGCTATCTAAATCCTTTCAGTCTTATCCGTTTCTTTTCTCATTCTAACCAATCCGGTTAGAACGAGTCATTTCAGAGTCTATCTTGTTTCCATGAGCATTTGATTCTCATCATTCACGCCATTCCTCTCTTCTTCTCGAGTGCTCTCGATTCTTTGATTCTTCTCTTGATTTCTTGTTTCACCTCATCCTTTTTTTCCCTTCCGTCTCGGTCCTAAGATCTCGGGACGAGATCTCTTGTTAGTGGAGGAGTGTTGTAACGCCCCGGATTCGATGCACCAGGTGTCCGCCAGTTATTCGCCGTCGTTGCCATGCCATTTGCTTGCGTGTTGCACTTTGCCATGTCATCATATGCATTTCATATCGTGTCATCATGTGCATTTCATTTTGCATATGTGTTCGTCTCATGCATCCGAGCATTTTCCCCGTTGTCCGTTTTGCAATCCGGCGCTCCTATGTCCTCCGGCGTCCCCCTTTTGCCTCTTCTCTCGTGCGGGTGTTAAACTTTCTCGGAATGGCCCGAGGATTGCCAAGCGGCCTTGGTATACCACCAGTAGACCGCCTGTCAAGTTTCGTGCCATTTGGAGGTCGTTTGGTACTCCAACGGTTAACCGGGTAACCGCAAAGCCCTCTTTTGTTTGCAGCCCAACACCCCTTCCAAAGTGGCCCAAAATCCAGCAAACTCCCCTCCATGCTCTCGGTCGTTCGATCACGATCGCGTGGCCGAAAACCGCTCCTCATTTGGACTCACCTAGCTCCCTCTACCTATAAAACTAGCCCCTCCCCCGAAATTCGCGGTCAAATCCTACCCTAACCCTAGCTTCTTCCTCCTCCAGCCGCCGGACGCGTCCGCACCGGAGCGAACATGTCTGCCCCGCCGCCGCGCCCAATCGGATCTTGCCACGTGGCCTCCCCGGCCCCCCGCGCGCCGCCGCCGGCCCGCGGGGCCCGCGTCGGGCCCGCGCGGCCCGCCCGCCGCCGCCGCGCGCCCGCGGACGCCGCCTGCCTCCGCCGGCCCTCGCCGCCGCCGCCGGGCTCCGCCCTCCGCCGGCGCCTCCCCTCGCCGCCCGGCGACCTCACTGGCGTCGCCGCCCGCCCTCGCCGGACCCCGCCGCCTCGCCACCGCCGGCCGGACCCCGCCTCCTCCGCGCGCCGCCCGGGAGCCCCGACCGGCGCCCGACCCGTGCCGCTGCCCCAGCCCCGCCACCGACCGGCGCCGCAGCCGCCTCGCCACCGCGCCACCGCCGCCGCCTCCGTGCCCCGACCGGCACCGCCCCTCCCGTCGCCAGCTCCCGCCTCCGGCCCGGTCGGCCGCCCGCGTCCTCCCCGGAGTCACCCCGTCCTTCCTCTGTGCTGCCCCTCGCCGGAGCTCGCCCGGCCGCTGCCCCGCTCGTCGGAGTTCCCTCTCCGGTGGATCTGGAAAAGGTGGACCAGATCCACCACTCCCTCCAACCAAACGCGGCACCTCTCCGTCCCGGTTCCCTCCGTCCAGCGTTGACTTTTCGCGGAGGTAATATTGCCTAAGTCCCTGATTTCTTGCATAATCATGCCATGTTCATCATGCTATATCTCTGCATCTGTAGCTCCGTTTTGTGCATGTAATTTGTCAAATTGTTCGTCACAATGAGTACTTCATTTCATTCCATTGCATCATTTTCATTTGAGCTCATCTTGATACCCGAAATGCTGTTGGAAGAGTGCATGTTGATGTTAATCTGCTGAAACTGTTATAACTTGCTCATTTATCATTTTTGCCATGATTGATGTGTGCATCCTATGAGGTTGATGTCTACATGTGTGTTGATCTATGCCATGTCATCTTTCCAGGGGTGCCATCCATGTATTTTTCGTGACTTGTGTAGTGAGTGCATTGAGCTTGTTAAGTAGGGTAGTTGCTGTTGCTGTTTTCCTGACAGATTTTGTTATATTTTGTTGCCATGTTAACATGTTGCTACTAATCATTCTATGCATAATCTGGAGATGTTCTATAAACATGTTTTGATCTACATGTCTTGCTCTATCCATTCATGCCACTGGTTGCAATTATAGCCTGCTGGAACATGTTGTTATCTTGCTCCAAAGTTGCTTGAAAATGTTGCTGTCAGCCTGTTTACATTAAGTTCAGTTGTTTCCATGTGTTCTCCTAGTGATCCATGCACCCTATGAACTTGCTCTTGCCATGCTTAGCTTCATAAACATGCCTTCTTACTGTTGGTTGCCTTGCCATGCCATGTATTGCTCTGTGGTGAGTGATTCAAGCTCACGAACATGCCTACTTATTGTTGTTTCTGCCATGTTTACATGGGTGCCATCATATTTTCTATGCCTTTTTGGCTCATGGTCAGTAAGGAACTTTTGTTCTATGCTATTAGTAGATTCATGCCATGCCTTTGTTTGCCATGATATGTTCCTGTAACATGTTGTTTGATAGCTCTAAACATTGCAACCTGATGTTATTTCTGCAAAGTCTGAAACTGTTATTGTTTGCAATCTAACCATGTTCTTTTGAGCATGTTCTAGTTGTTTCTGGAGATAGCTCAGTGTTCATGTTTTGTTATGCTTTACCTATACTTCATGCCCATGCCTTTTGTTATTACGTTGAGATGATGTAGCATATTGTTTTGATGCTTGTAAGATGCCTAGTTGTTGTTATGGACAAATTGTTGTTATGACTTGTATAGAGTGTATGCATTGAATCGTTGCTCCGTTTTGAGTGTGCTCTATATGAAACTTGCTTAATTTTGCATGTAGCTTCATATTATCATGTTGGATCCTTGTTTTGGTGTGTTTGCTTGATGTTTGGGTGCATTTTGCATCAATGCCATGTTTAACTTGTTTTGCTCATATCTTCTAGGCCGTAGCTTCGAATCTAATGAACTCTATATGTAACTTGACTAGAATTTCGTGTAGATCATCTTGGTGCATCTTAACTTGCTGTTTAACAACTTGAACATAATGCTTATTCAGTTCTGGACCAATTTCGAAATATGCATATGAGGACTTACCGGATTTGTTATATGTTGTTTCCGGCCTCATTTAAACTTGCCTTGATGTGTTGTTCTTGTTTGCATCATCTCTTGCCATGAGTAGCTTTGTCATGCATCATGTGTGTTGTGCATCATGTCTTGTTCATGTGTGGTGTGTTTACCATGTTGTGTGCTTCTTCTCGATAGTTCCCGTTTCGTTGCGATCGTGAGGATGCGTTCGTCTACGTGTGGTTCGTCTTCGTGGCTTCATCTTCTTCATGGACTCGTTCTTCTTCCTTGAGGGATTTCAGGCAAGATGACCGCTACCCTGGATCTCACTACTATCATTGCTATGCTAGTTGCTTCGTTCTATCGCTATGCTGCGCTACCTATTACCTGTTTATCAAGCCATCCCATATTGCCATGAACCTCTAACCTTTGACACCACTCCTAGCAAACCATTGATTGGCTATGTTACCGCTTTGCTCAGCCCTCTTATAGCGTTGCTAGTTGCAGGTGAAGTTGAAGATTTCTCCATGGTGGACAGGGTTTTTGTTGGGATATCACAATATCTCTTATATTATTAATGCATCTATATATTTGGTAAAGGGTGGAAGGCTCGGCCTTATGCCTGGTGTTTTGTTCCACTCTTGCCGCCCTAGTTTCCGTCATACCGGTGTTATGTTCCCGGATTTTGCGTTCCTAACGCGGTCGGGTGATTTATGGGACCCCCCTGACAGTTCGCTTTGAATAAAACTCCTCCAGCAAGGCCCAACATTGGTTTTACCATTTGCCTCACCACCACCTATATTTTCCCTTGGGAGTAATTAACCCAAGGGTCATCTTTATTCAGCCCCCCCGGGCCAATGCTTGTCTAAGTGTTGGTCCAAACTAGAGCCACTTGCAGCGCCACCTTGGGGAAACTTGAGGTCTGGTTCTAGTTGTACGTACTGCTCATCCGGTCGTGGCCTGAGACGAGATACGCGCGGCTACTATCAGGATGTCGGCACGTCGGGAGGCTTTGCTGGTCTTGTTTTACCATTGTCGAAATGTCTTGTAAACTGGGATTCCGAGATTGATCGGGTCTTCCTGGGAGAAGGTCTATTCCTTCGTTGATCGCAAGAGCTTGTCATGGGCTAAGTTGGGACACCCCTGCAGGGTTTAAACTTTCGAGAGCCGTGCCCGCGGTTATGTGGCAGATGGGAATTTGTTAATGTCCGGTTGTAGATAACTTGACACCAGATCCGAATTAAAACACATCAACCGCGTGTGTAGCCGTGATGGTCTCTTCTCGGCGGAGTCCGGGAAGTGAACACGGTTTCTGGGTTATGTTTGATGTAAGTAGGTGTTCAGGATCACCTCTTGATCATTGCTAGCTTCACGACCGTTCCTTTGCTTCTCTTCTCGCTCTCATTTGCGTATGTTAGCCACCATATATGCTTAGTCGCTGCTGCAACCTCACCACTTTACCCCTTCCTTTAACATTAAGCTTTGCTAGTCTTGATACCCATGGTAATGGGATTGCTGAGTCCTCGTGGCTCACAGATTACTACAACAACAGTTGCAGGTACAGGTTGCGACGATCTTGACGTGAGAGCGATGCTTGCTTGCTTTGAGTTCTTCTTCTGCTTCTTTGATCAGGGGATAGGTTCTAGGTCGGCAGCCTGGGCTAGCAGGGTGGATATTGTTTGAGTTTCTGTTTATGTTTCATCCGTAGTCGGATGTTGATCTTGTATATGATGTATTGTTGTATTCATGTGGCATTGTATGTCTTGGTTGTATCCCCACTATTATGTAATGTTGATGTAATGATATTCACCTTGCAAAAGCGTTCCAATATGCGGGTCTATCCTTGGTGGGACCTTCGAGTTCCTTTTGGATAGGGTCGCATATTGGGCGTGACACAAGTAAAGGTGAGAGATAACCAAAAGCGAAACCGATGGGGACGAGGATGTTTTACCGAACTTCCTTTCTTTTGAGGGGAAGTACGTCTCCGTTGGAGCGGTGTGGAGGCACAATGCTCCCCAAGAAGCCACTAGAGCCACCGTATTCTCCCCACGCCCTCACACAATGCGAGATGCCGTGATTCCACTATTGGTGCCCTTGGAGGCGGCTGAAAGGATCGAGATGGACCTAGAGGGGGGTGAATAGGTACAATTACAAATTTTAATTATTACTTAGCAATTTTAGGCAATAATGCGGAATATGAAGGTGAGCATAACAATTGCAAGTGAGTACTAAGTACTAAGCAAGTAACACGAGCATGTAAGTAAGCAAGCACAATATGATATAAGTAAGTGCTAAGAGACAAGTAACCACAAGTAGAAAGTTGGGGTTAGGAATAACCGCAACTCCGGGAGATGAGGATTTATGCCGATGTTCACTTCCTTGGAGGGAAGCTAGTCACCGTTAGAGAGGTGGATGTTACCACGAAGCCACACCAACGCCACGAAGGCTCACCCTATTCTCCCTTTGAGACAACACCATGGAGGTGTTTCTCAACCACTAGTGGTAGACCTTGGGGTGGTCTCCAAACCCTCACAAACTTTTCCGGGGGTAATCACAAAGGTTGATTCCTCTCCGAAAGACTTCTACCTCCTAGGAGTCTCCAACCTCCAAGAGTAATAAGAACGTTGGGGAAAAGCTCAAGACTTGCTCAAATCACAAATTCCTTTGGTGCAAAGAAGGGGAAGGAGTGGATCTATCACTTGATTGGAGAACGTCTCTCAAATGTTCCTAAATCCCTTGGGGATCTAGGATTTGGTGTAGGCGATTGAGAGAGAGAGTGAAAAGTGTTCTTGGCAAGCTCAAAGTGAATGGTCAACCTCATCCCGTGGAAGAGAGAAGCCTATATATAGTGGGTGTGGAAGAAGTGACTGTTTGAGCCACTTAAGGGCATAGAAGGGGTCGGACGTCTGGACAACACCGGATGTCCGGTGGCACAAATATGTCCGGACGTCCGATAGTTATCGGTCATCCGGCCGCTGGGAACACATAAGCCACGAATTTGTACACAGCACACGGACGTCCGGAGAGGCCCGGAAATCCGTAAATATGGTTCTATGGTGGAAATACCGGACGTCCGAGATGTGTCGGTCGTCCCGAGGCCGGTCGTCCGGAGAGGTCCGGAAATCTTTGAATAACGTTCTGTTGGTGAAACACTGGACCATCGTAGAGAGCCGGACGTGCGAACAGCTGAGAGGGATCGGACGTCCGTAGAGTACGGACGACCGGGGAGCAAAACTGGAGTTGTGGATTTGAGCAAATCTTTCACTAGTTCCAACGATCCCCTCTTAATAGTGCAGGATCCCTATACTCAAGAACAAACCGTAAACAAAGCCAAGGCTAATGTCTTGTATCTCCGATCTTGAGTTATATGCATTTGTCCCTAGTCATGATCCACACACGGCATTCGAGACATAATCCTGAGATATACTTGATAAACATGATTAGTCTCAACATAGATGTTGTCATCAACATCAAAATATGATTAAGGGCATGATTGCACTTTTAGTCTCCCCATTTTTGGTAGTTGATGACAACATATATGCACACACATTGTCGGAGTAATGGGCCACGGGTAAGCTGACCCGGGACCCAGGATCTTTCAAGACATCGGGGCAGGCCACGCCCCTCCAGCCGAGTCCCAGCTGGCGACCTCCAGCAAGGCCGAGTCCCAGCTGGCGACCTTCCGAGATGCCGAGTCCCAGATGACGACTTTGAAGCAAGCCGACTCCAGGCTGGCGACCTCCGGGAATGCCGACTATGGGAGTCGGCCCATGACACTTCACGACGCCCGATGCGAGGTACGGTCACGACGTGGCCGTCCCTCCCTGCCTACGAGGGGCCGGCATGGCTAAAGTGTGCCGTATCGCTAGGAGATCTCCGGCGAGGCGCGGCACTGTTGCCATGCCCGCCCTGACCTCAGCCACAGTGCACGATGCACTGTGCCCACGACGCTAGCCTGTACGGCCCCAAGACCGTGGGGCCGCCTATCAGTGGGTGAATCAAAGGCGGCCAGAGTGCCCGAATACGGCCCTGTGGGAGTCGGCCTCTTTGGAGTCGGCCGTCTCCCCGCCAGGGCCTCCCAAGCCATAAACCAGACTGGATGGGGAGTGGCGACAGTGATCGCCTGATAGACGGCGGCACTGTTGCCATGACCCCATGACCAAGCCTGCGTCATCAGGAGTACCGCACAGTGTTCGGCCTGTCCGCGGGACCCACCAGTCGGCGGGCCCCAGAAGCCGGCGGGAAGAACGGCAACATGAGAGACAGACGGCTGGGACCCACGTTCAGTTGGATTACCATTGTACCCCCGGGGGGTAGGCCTATATAAACCCCCCGGAGCACCCATGCAAAGGGTTCAGACCTTGATAGAGCTAGATACATAGACCAGGGAGGAGAGAACTGGCCTTGCTCTCTCCTGCCTCCCGATACAGCTCCAGGAGAACCATTGTAGCCACCTTGCCATAGTGACCATGCGGAGACCCCGCAGAGCAGCAGTAGAGGTGTTATCTCCCCGGAGAGCCCCGAAGCTGGGTAAGATTCGCCGGCGTGCATGTCTATGCCTCATCCCGTTTCCAGGCACCGGCGACGTTCTACTCGCCCCCACCATGATAAGCCATCCTTTGGCATATGTCGCACCCAACCCCCAACATTTGGCGCCCACCGTGGGGCGAGGTGCACCGTCGTCCGGAGATCTGTTCTGGACGGAAACCCTCTTCCTCCCTGGCGAGCGCAGCCAGCCAGGCTCGCCAGATGGAGTCTGTATCGACACGCTGCGTGGCGCTGAGGCCGCCTGCGCCGCGAGCGGCCTCGCCGAACTTATCGGTGAGGTGCGCCTCTCCGACGAACCTGCATCCGACGCAGGCACGGGTGGCCCCGAGAACCTTCTCGCGGGCCTCCTCGACCAACTCCATGTCGCCGGCGAGCTTGCCGTAGACTTGGAATCCGTAGGCTCCTCCGACCCGATGTTGGTCGACTCCGACGCCGTGTCGTTTGACATCTTCCCCACCAACGTGGTGGTCTACGACGAGCCGCTTCCGTATGAGGAGAGCGGCGGAAGCGCCGTCACGGAGGTACTCGTCATCAGCCACGGCGAGCGCTCCGGCGAAGAAGCCCAGGACCCGCTAGCCGCGGCCCTGCAAGACCTGACCGCGCCCATTCCTGAGGACGCAGACGCCGAGACGCTAGAGGCACGCCGCCTTCAGATCATCGAAGGCGCCAAGAAGCTGGCAAGCATGAGGCGCTTGTCAGAGGCATACCAGCGCGAGATGGATCGCACCGTAGGCGGCTCGCCGGCTCCGACTGGGCCAAGTCGTCTAGGTGCGGTCCGACAGTGCGGCGCGGCCATCGCCGACTTGCTCGGGGCGAAACACCCCGTGTACGCCACTCCCGCGGAGAATATCCGCGCCGCCCATGTGGCGACTGACGAGCTGAAGAACTTTGAGGGCGAAGAGCGCCGTGTGATGACGGAGCGAGTCCAGCAGCTCCTTGACGCGGTTGCTGCGCTAAACGCGGTCGGCGGCCGCGCAGATGCGCTACAGCAGCCGAACGACGACTTGCCTCCCCGCCGAGATCAAGGCGCGACCTCCCGGACGTCGACTGGCGGAGTCCACGGAAGGAAAGAGAAGGAGCCGGCTGCTAGTCACAGTCGGACTCATATCACCATCGAGCACGACCAAGACGCCCGCCAAAGAGCAGTAGAGCGGCGGGACGATTATCTGCCTCCCCCGCCCAGAAGAGAACGGTGAGTCTCCCCGCCGCCTGTTGAGCATCCGACTGTCGGAGGTCGCCTTGGCCGCCGAGAGGGAGTCGGAGAGAATGATGCCCGCCATCGGATTGATCGACTCCACCGATCCCTGGCGCTGGAAGAAGAAGATGAGCTGGGTCCACCTTGCTTTGGGCCCCGCATCAGAGACGAGCCCTTTCCCAAAGGGTTCACGCTCCCCAAGACACACCCAAGTACACCGGCTCCGTGAAGCCGGAGGACTGGCTGATAGACTACTCCATAGCCATCAGCATAGCGAACGGCAACAAGCGAGTTGCCGTGAAGTACATTCCTCTCATGCTCCAGGGCACGGCCCGGACATGGCTGAACAGCCTGAAGCCCCGCAGCATCAATAGCTGGGTCGACTTCACCGAAGCCTTCATCCGCAACTTCACAAGCACGTACAAGCGACCTCCCAAGCCGCGCCAGCTCTCCTTGTGCGTGCAAGGCCCTGAAGAATCAACACACGACTACCTCACGCGCTGAGGCGAGCTTCGAAACTCCTGCGAGGGCGTGCACGAGGTGCAGGCTATCGAGTACTTCACCGCCGGGTGCCGAGAAGGCACCCTCCTCAAGAACAAACTCCTCTGCGACGAGCCCGAGACCCTCGACGAACTGCTAGTCATAGCAGATAAATACGCCATGGCCGACTCTTCTATGAAGACAGAGATTCAAGTCAACGCGGCTGGCAAAGTGATTCCCCAGGCTCCCAGAACCCCGGCTGGAGACACCAGTCGGCGACAGCAACAAAACGACAACAAACGCAAGGCCCCACCGCCGACTTCCAACAGTCGGCAGGTCACGGCAGTTGAAGATCAGCAGCCGGAAGGGCAGCCTCCGGCCAAGCGGCAGAAGGGCGGCAAGTCCAATTGGTTGCCGGCTTTCTCCTATGAGCAGACTTTGGATGGTCCATGCAAGTTCCACAGCGGCGCGAAGCCGTCAAACCACACCACCAGAAAGTGCCACTGGCTCACCAGGATCGCCAAGGGAGACGGCCTCACTCCTTCGCCGCCTGCTGGGCCGCCGCCTCCGCCGCCGCCCCCGCAGCCGGCGGCCCGGCCAGTCGGCGCAGTGCAAGACGAGTTCCCAGAAGAGCATGGAGCCTATGTAGTGTTCACCAGTGTGGCAGATGACCGGCGCAGCAGGCGCCAACAGCAGCAACAAGTAAACGCAGTAGCAACAGATGCCCCAGAATTCATGCATTGGTCCAAAAGGCCTATCAGCTGGAGTCGGGCGGATCACCCAGAGGTGATGCCGAGTCCGGGCTCTTACGCTCTGGTCTTAGGTGCGACCTTGGCCACTGATAGGCGGGCCGCCCGTTTCTCATGGGTCCTGATAGATGGAGGCAGCAGCATAAACATCCTTTACAAGGACACCATGGAGAAGCTAGGAATCAGGCGAAGACAGCTGCAGAGCAGCCGCACCGTGTTCCATGGAATTGTACCCGGTGTCTCCTGTTCACCGATTGGCAGAATCCTGATAGACGTCCTTTTCGGAGACAAAGATCACTTCCGCCGAGAGTCGGTCTGGTTCGAGGTGGTGGATTTGGAGAGCCCGTACCACGCTCTGCTTGGCTGACCTGCCTTTGCCAAGTTCATGGCGGTTCCCCACTACGCCTACCTCAAGATGAAGATGCCGAGTTCCAAGGGGATTCTGACCGTAGCCGGCGACTATAAGAAGTCGTCCTCTTGCGCGGCCGAGAGCAGTCGGCTGGCCGAGTCCTTGGTGATCGCGGCCGAGAAGCGGCTCCTTGACCGAGTCGTGGCGATGGCCGGAAAGCAGCCAGAGATGTCACCCGACCCCAAGGAGTCGGAGGTAGAAGGATCATTCAAGCCGGCCAAAGAGACCAAGAAGATACCCTTGGACCCGGAGCACCCAGAGAGATACGCTGTCGTGGGCACAGGCCTTGACAGCAAATAGGAAGGCGAGCTCGTCGATTTCCTCCGTGAGAATTGGGACATCTTTGCATGGTCCCCCAAGGACATGCCGGGTGTACCGACGGAATTCGCCGAGCAAAAGCTACACATCAGGCCAGATATGAAGCCCGTCAGGCAGCCCTTGCGCCGCCTGTCAGAAGAGAAAAGAAGAGTTGTTGGAGAAGAGATAGCCCGGCTCTTGGCAGCCGGTTTCATCATGGAAGTGTTTTTTCCGGAGTGGCTGGCAAACCCGGTTTTGGTGCTGAAGAAGAACAAGCAGTGGCGGATGTGCATCGACTACACAAGCCTCAACAAAGCCTGCCCTAAGGACCCGTTTGCTTTGCCAAGGATTGATCAGGTGATAGACTCCACAGCCAGATGCGAGCTGCTGAGTTTCCTAGACGCATATTCAGGATACCACCAGATCAAGCTGAATCCAGCGGACAGACTGAAGACCGCATTCATCACGCCATTTGGAGCCTTCTGCTACCTGACAATGATGTTCGGCTTAAGGAATGCCGGCGCCACCTTTCAGCGTTGCATGCAGAAGTGCCTCCTCAAGCAACTCGGCAGGAACGCCCACGTCTACGTGGACGATGTGGTGGTGAAGACGGAAAAGCGTGGGACGCTGCTGGAAGACCTCAAAGAGACCTTTGAGAATCTGCGCCGATTCCGGATCAAGCTCAACCCCGAGAAGTGCGTTTTCGGAGTACCAGCCGGCCAGCTCCTTGGCTTCCTGGTCTCCGAACGCGGCATAGAGTGCAACCCCGTGAAGATCAAGGCCATCGAGAGAATGGAGGTACCCAGCCGACTGTCGGATGTGCAGAAGTTCACCGGCTGCCTGGCGTCTATCAGCCGGTTTATCAGTCGGCTGGGAGAGAAAGCTCTGCCCTTGTATCAGTTGATGAAGAAGACCACCTTTTTTGAGTGGAACCAGAAGGCGGATGAAGCATTTCTCCAGCTGAAGAAGGCGCTGGCTACTCCCCCCGTGTTGGCGGCTCCGACTCCCAAAGAGCCCATGCTCTTGTACATCGCCGCCACCAGCCAAGTAGTCAGCACAGTCATTGTAGTCGAGCGCAAGGAGGAAGGCAAGGCGCTCCCTGTCCAGAGACCGGTATATTACCTGAGCGAGGTACTGTCGACCTCCAAGCAGAACTACCCTCACTACCAGAAGATGTGCTACGGCGTGCATTTTGCCGCCAAGAAGCTGAAGCCCTACTTTCAAGAGCATCCTATCACTATGGTTTGCACCGCTCCACTCGCCGAGATCATCGGAAGCCGAGATGCCTCTGGCTGAGTGGCCAAATGGGCTATAGATCTAGCTCCTTATACCATCTACTACCAGCCCCGCACCGCCATCAAGTCACAAGCGCTGGCCGACTTCCTCGTCGACTGGGCCGAGACCCAGTACCTGCCGCCAGCACCTGACTCCACTCATTGGCGGATGCATTTCGACGGCTCCAAGATGCGCACCGGCCTTGGAGCTGGCATCGTCCTCACCTCCCCTAAGGGCGACAAGCTCAAATACGTGCTGCAAATCCACTTCGCCGCCTCCAACAACGTCGCCGAATACGAGGTGCTCATTCATGGGCTCCGGCTTGCCAAAGAACTCGGCATACGCCGGATCCTGTGTTATGGCGACTCCGACTTGGTGGTTCAGCAATCATCCGGCGACTGGGACGCCAAAGACGCAAACATGGCGAGCTACCGTTTCTTGGTCCAGCAACTCAGCGGATACTTCGAGGGGTGCGAATTCCTTCACGTGCCAAGAAATGACAATGATCAAGCAGATGCCTTGGCACGAGTCGGCTCCACTCGCCAAGCGATACCTTCCGGCGTCGCCCTTTAGCGCCTCCTCAAGCCGTCTATCAAGCCTTCACCAGAGTCGGACTCCATCTTCGTGCCGGCTCCTCCAGAAGTAGTCGGATCCGACTCCAAAGCCCCAGCTGGCGGCCTCAAGAAAACCACAGTTGAAACCGGCCCGGGGACTTCAGTGCCCGGCCCAGGGACTGCGCCAGTCGGCCCGGGGACTTCAGAACCCGGCCCGGGAGCTGCCCCAGTCGGCCCAGAGACTCCGCTAATTCAGCAAACGGCCGCGGCCTCCAACCCGCTGCCTCCCAGCCCAGCCACCCTTGTCCAAGTCACTGTGGTAGCATCTGAAGAGATAGCAGCAGCTTCATGGGCGCAGCCCATCCTCAAATTTCTAGTAAACAAAGAGTTACCAACAGATGAGATCCTGGCTCGGCAAGTGCAGCACCGAGCAGCATCATACACCATAGTCAACAGAGAGCTAGTCAGGCGCAGTGTCACTGGTGTTTACCAGCGCTGCATGGAATCAGAACAAGGCCAAGTGATTCTCATAGACATCCACCAGGGCGAATGCAGCCACCATGCGGCTTCAAGGGCACTCGTGGCCAAAGCCTTTCGGCACGGTTTCTTTTGGCCGACTGCCCTGGAAGAAGCTAAAGAGCTAGTCCAAAAATGCAAGGGGTGCCAGATGTTCCGCTCCAAGCCACTTCAGCCGGCTTCCGCGCTGAAGACAATCCCCATCACCTGGCCCTTCGCAGTTTGGGGCCTGGACATGGTAGGACCATTCAAGACGGCCCGAGGCGGCCTAACTCATCTGCTTGTCGCGGTGGACAAGTTCACCAAGTGGGTGGAAGCAAAGCCCATCAAGAAGTTGAACGGGCCGACTGCAGTAACCTTCATTGCCGACATCACGGTGCGGTACGGTATACCGCACAGCATCATCACCGACAACGGCACAAACTTTGCCAAGGGCGCCTTGGCTCGTTTCTGCGCAACGCAGGGCATCCGACTGGACTTAGCGTCTGTTGCCCATCCGCAGTCAAACGGCCAGGTGGAACGAATCAATGGCCTCATCCTGTCCGGCATCAAGCCTCGACTGGTCGAACCACTCGAGCGTTCGGCCGGCTGTTGGGTCAAGGAGCTGCCAGCCGTCCTCTGGAGTCTGCGCACGACCCCAAACAAGTCAACCGGCTTCACGCCTTTCTTCCTCGTCTACGGTGCCAAAGCCGTCATCCCGACGGATATAGAGTTCGAATCTCCACGAGTCACCATGTACACCGAAGAGGAAGCTGAAGAAGCACGCCAAGACGGCGTCGATCTGCTGGAAGAGGGCCGACTGTTGGCACTCAGTCGGTCCGGCATCTACTAGCAGAGTCTGCGCTGATACTACAACCGCAAGGTCAAGCCGAGATCGTTCCAAGAGGGCGACCTTGTGCTCCGGCTGATTCAGAGAACGGCCGGCCAGCACAAGTTGTCGGCACCTTGGGAAGGTCCCTTCATCATCAGCAAGGTGCTAGGGAACGACGCCTACTATCTGATTGACGCTCAGAAGCCTCGAGCGCGCAAGAGGGACGACTCCGGCAAAGAAACAGAGCGCCCGTGGAACGCGAATCTTCTTCGAAGATTTTACAGTTGATGCAGTATGTATCGCACTACCCCCTTTTGTATTAAAATACTAAGACCTTAGGCCCCTCGGGACGAGCTCGGGGACTGCCTTTTTGTTATCTGTATGATAAGAATTATGCTTCCGAACATGCTATTGTTTTTTATCATACCGTCTGGCACCGGGTCCAACTAGTCAGCCCGGGGACTTACCGTCTTGCGCTATGAAAAGCTTCCTGCAGTCGGACAAGTAATGTGTCGCGCTCAAGCCGTCTCCTGTCGAAACCCGCAGCTCGCAGAGCGACTACCGGTAGGCAGAGAACAAGCAAGAACGAGCGCACGCATGAAAAATGGCTAAGGACCTAAAAGCTTATGCATAGCACAAGCCGGCTACCAACCTCCCCCCACAGAGCCGACTCATGAGTAGTCGGCTCGCCGTCTCAAATTTTATCAAAGGACAGCCGACTCTCGGATAATCGGCCTATCACTTTCTAGCCAACTTGCTAAAGAAACTCTAAACGGCTAAGTACTTGCCTTCCTGAAGTAGCCAAGCACTTGCCCTAGTGACAGTCCGCAGAGCGGCTGTCCAGCCGGCAAGGCGGCAACTAAAGGAAGGCGGCAAAGGAAAAAAGTCTAAGGAGCAATAAGCAAGGAAAGGCGGAAATCAGATAAATATTTACATAGGCCCTCGGCCGAATCTCCGAATAAGAATTCAGGATACACCCCGCGGGTGGAATTGTTCGAACCTAACAAGTCTTTCAAAAAGATTACTGAAGACAGATAAACAGAAGCAGTCTAGGAGGTGGCCTCCGGGGCCGGAGGATCAGAGGTGGCAGCGGTGTCCGACACCGGGGCAGTCGGCTGGGCGGTCTCAGCCTGGTCGCCTCCGGCGGCAGTCGCCTTGTCCCTGCGCGGCTCGTTGCTGGAGGCGCGGTCGGGCTGAGGCTGGCCGCCTGCTTCATCTTCTGGCGCCTCCTCCTCGCCTCCGTCCTCCGACTCGTCCTCCTCCTCGGCGCTGGAGTCGATCACCTCCACCGAGTCTTCCTCGTACTCTGGGTTCATACCGAACCAGTCCGGCGGTGCTTCCTCGCCGCCTTCAGTCCGCTCGGGCACGAAGACGCTGGTGTCCGTGTACTCGGCGATGGCCGCCGCGCGCTCGAAAAGGGCGCCTTCTACGGCCTCCAACTCGGCCTGGGCTTCTGACCGGAATGCGGCCAGGCGGTCCAGGTCCAGCCCCGGATACCATGCCTTGACGAATTCCAAGGCCCGGCGTGCTCCGGCCCAGGCCGAGGAGCCCTTCCAAGCCTCAAGGCGGCCGGCGGCGACTTCCATCCAGTCGGCGGTCCGACTGGCGGTGCGCAGAGCCGGCACGTCCGGCCACAGGGCAGCAACCACCTGGGCACCGGCACGCTGAAGGCGGCGCAGCAGCCGGTGAGCCGGACGAAGACGAGCCCCGATGCTCACGAGCTGCTCGTCGATGGTTCGGGGGGCGTTGGAGGCAATCACCTCACCCTTCGCCCTTCGCGCCTCCCGAGCCGCCTCAATGGCCAGAGGGACGGCCTATGAATGACCAGGAAAGAAGTCTGCCAAGACAAAAAAGAAGATAGTCGGAAAACAGAAATCAACCTGACACGAAGTCGGAAGACCAAAGAAGCGAAAGAGACTTACCATCGATGATGTCCTCGAGTTCGTGGTAGCCGAAGGTCAGCATCGCCTCCCTGTCAGTCCAGGCGGAGCGCTCGACCTCGAACTCGGCCATGAGGGCGGCCTCCCGCGTCTTGGCCTCGTCCTGCGCCTTCTAGAGCAGCTCCTTCTGCTCGGCCAGTTGCGTCGCCAGCAGATCGCGCTCTTTGGCGAGCCGGCCGCACTCCTCCTCCTTGGCACGACGGGCAGTGTTGGCCTCGCCCAGCTGCTCCTGAAGGGCGGCATTGGCGCCCGAAGAACGAAGAAAGAGACAAGAAAGGTCATCAGTAAATTAGATCGCCGGGGAGATCCGGCCCGACTGCTCAGCAGTCAGCCCGAATCTCAGGGACTACAGCCCGCGGGCGCGCCAGCGCGCCCCCACGAAGAAGAAAGAAATTAGATCGCCAGGGAGATCCGGCCCGACTGCTTAGCAGTCGGCCCGAATCTCGGGGACTACAGCCCGCGGGTGCGCCAGCGCGCCCCCACGAAGAAGAAAGAAAAGAGCTCACCCCGGCTTTCCGTCAAGTCGGTGGTCCGCTTGTTCAGCTCCTCGACGTTGCGGTTGAAGGCAGTGGCGCGGAGGTTATGATATTCCTGCGAAAAGCCGGCAATGGCAAAAGTTAGAATTCGGAGCTCGCCAGAAGGAGTTCCGAACCGCCTGCTTAGCAGCCGGCCCGGAACTCGGGGACTACACCTAGTGGGTGCACTGGCGCGCCCCCACAGAGAAAGACAGGAATTAAAAAAGAGAAAGGAAGCTTACTCGGACCGATGTCCGCACTGCCAGATGCGCTCTGGTGCAGACTTGGAGGGCGTCGCTTTCCGCGCGCAGCTTCGCCTGGACATCCAGGAGGGCTTGGTTCAGCGGGCCGGTGCCGCCTCCGCGCAACCACCCGGTGGGCGCGGCACCGGAAGCCTCGATGTCCAGACTCGCCGAGCTGGCCGCGCCAGTCTCCCGAGCTCGCAGCGCCGAGCTCGTCCTCTCACACCGGCGCGTACCGGCACGGCGACTTGAAGAAGCAGCCGAGCCTCGGCATCGTCCATGGTCAGCGGATCCTACGGGCCCACCGGCTGTTTGCCGTGCGGCCTCCCAGACGGTGGCGGAGGCGGCGGAGGCGGCGCGAGGGCGTCCGAGCCTGAAGCCTCGCCGCCCTCCTCCACGAGGGGGTTCTCGGTGTCGACCTCTCCGGTCTGCCCCGTGAACTCTGGAGCCGGCGGCGCCGACGACAACGGAGGGACGCGCATCGCCGAGCGGCGACGCGCGGCCTCCTCTGCACGCCGCTTCACCGCGGCGGCGTTCTCGGCTTCCTCCGGCCTCTTATGGGCGTTGGCGGCCGCCTTCTCGGCCTGCGCCTTCTCCAGGCGGTCGGCCTCCTCCTCGTCGCGCTTCTCCCACGCGTTCCGTTCCGTCGCCTCCCGAAGGTCGGCAGCGGGATTGATCCGCCGGGTGTTGGCGGACGTCTCCACCGACCCCATGACAGAGGGGACGGAGGCTCTCTTAAGGGAGAGGGGGGCTCTGGAGAAGAATGAAGGAAAAATCAAAGAAGACTCGAACAAGATACAACAGAGAAAATAAAAGAGCGAAAAAGACTTACGCGGAAACTAACGGCGGCCTCCTCACTTCCCTCCGGAAGCGGTTGGCCTTCGCGGCCGCCTCCTCCCGCTTTGTCGCGGCGGCCGCCCCCTTAAACTTCTTCTGCTTGCCGCCGGGCGCGCTCGGCCCGGCGTGGCGCCTCTTCGCGCCGCCTTGGCCGGAGGAGCTGGCCCTCGGCTGGGGGCGTGGGACGACTTCCACGTCGGCGTCGTCATCAGGCCAGTCGGCAAAGGTGGCCGATGGCTTAAGGCCGCCGTCTGCCCCTTCTTCGCCGCCTTCGGCGTCGGCCTCCAACGCCGCCGCCCCCAAGTCGGGGTCGTCGACGTCGCTATCCTCGCGGTCGGGGACATAGTCGCGAGGCTCTCTCATGGCGCCCGCTGCGGGCCCCATGAGGGGGTTCTGCTCAGAAGGAACCAATGATGATTAGAAGCCGGAGTCGGCTGCAAAGAAGATTGAACCACATGGAGATGCGACTTACCACTGGAGGGGGTTGTCACGCGAGTACGGCTCCTTGCCAAACTGCCAGTCCTCCGTGAACTCACAGTGCGCGATGTGGTTCACCAAGTTCGCCACCTCTCTGCGGGGCATCTCCTTGGTGCACAGTCGGCTCGGGTCGTGGCGGCCGCTCATCTGACAGATGAGGTGAGGCCGGCCCTGGAGTGGGAGGACTCGGCGCTCCACGAAGGCGGCCAGAAGGTCGGATCCGACGAGGCCCTCTGACTGCAGCAGAACTCGGAGTCGCGCCACGGCGGCGGCTCCGGAGGGAGTCAGCGATTTGGACTGGTGGGACCAACTGGCAAGCCTGCCAGTCAGGGGCTCGGGGTTGAAGGGTGGCAGGTTGACCCAGTCACCGTCGGTGGAGAGGTTCTCCACGTAAAAATAGGAGCGCCGCCACATCTTCACCGATTTCACCAGCGAGATGAGGGGGAAAGGGTTGTCGGCCGTCAAGCGCCGCACTGCGATGTAGGTGCCGCACTGAGCCGGCGTGCCGGCGGCCTACGTGTCGAGCTTTGAAGAGAAGAATTCTCCCCACAACTCGAGGGTGGGGAGAACGCCGAGGAAGCCTTCGCACAAAGTGGCGAAGGCGGAGAGCAGCACCACCGCGTTTGGGGTGAGGTGGTGCGGCTGAAGATTATGGAACTCCAGGAACGAGCGGAAGAATCCGCTCACCGGTAGCCCCAGCCCGCGCATAAGGTGTGAGCGGAAGACGACCCGCTCGCCCTCCTCCGGCGCGGGCCGGATTTCTCCCGCCGGCGCGGGACGGGCGTGCACGAGGTCCGCGCTGGGGAGGCGGCGGGTCCGGCGGAGGAACTCGATATGCTCCGCCTCCACGTCCGAGCCGTCCCACACGCCGGAGCGCGAGGCTGGGGGCGCGGCGGAGGAAGAACTCATCACCGATGAGGGAGGTGCTTTCACTCGCGGCGGAGGAAGAAGAGAAGGCAGGAGAGCGGGGGAGAGGGTGTGCGTGCAGTGCCGCCCCGCTCCTCCCCGCCCATTTATAGCCCTACGGGCTGAGGAGCCGAGGGGGCGGGCGTGGGATTAACTGCGCCTGAAGCCCCACGCCGCCCATGATTTACCCACGAAGTTATTGCGCGCAGTAGCGACGTGGGGAAGCCAACCGTTCGCGACCGCAGTGGATCTGCTCGGAAGCCGATGCGCGGTAGTGGCGGGCCCCGCCTAGCGGCCCGTCCCGTCGCGCGCGTGGGTGGGCAGACTATCCTCCCCACGTAGCGCCGCGCGATAGGACCGCCACGAGGGCAGCAGGGAAGCGTATCCGATACACCGCCTGTTTTCCCACCGCGACTTACAAATAGTGGCCCCTCGCTGAACGAGTCCGACTTCGGTGAGTTGGCCCGAAGAAGACAGCGGCCGAGTCTCAGAATCGGCGCTGGGGAGTTTGAAACTGTTGAAGCCCCACGAGGCAGCGTCCGCAAGGCTTCACCAGCTTCGGGGACTACTGTCGGAGTAATGGGCCACGGGTAGGCTGACCCGGGACCCAGGATCTTTCAAGACATCGGGGCAGGCCACGCCCCTCCAGCCGAGTCCCAGTTGGCGACCTCCAGCGAGGCCGAGTCCCAGCTGGCGACCTTCCGAGATGCCGAGTCCCAGATGACGACTTTGAAGCAATCCGACTTCAGGCTGGCGACCTCCGGGAATGCCGACTATGGGAGTTGGCCCATGACGCTTCACGACGCCCGATGCGAGGTACGGTCATGACGTGGCCGTCCCTCCCTGCCTACGAGGGGCCGGCATGGCTACAGTGTGCCGTATCACTGGGAGATCTCCGGCGAGGCGCGGCACTGTTGCCATGCCCGCCCTGACCTCAGCCACAGTGCGCGATGCACTGTGCCCACGACGCTGGCCTGTACGGCCCGAAGACCATGGGGCCGCCTGTCAGTGGGTGAATCAAAGGCGGCCAGAGCACCCAAATACGGCCCTGTGGGAGTCGGCCTCTTTGGAGTCGGCCGTCTCCCCGCTAGGGCCCCCCAAGCCATAAACCAGACTGGATGGGGAGTGGCGACAGTGATCGCCTGATAGACGGCGGCACTGTTGCCACGACCCCATGACCAAGCCTGCGTCATTAGGAGTACCGCACAGTGTTCGGCCTGTCCGCGGGACCCACCAGCCGGCGGGGCCCGAGAAGCCGGCGGGAAGAACGGCAACATGAGAGACAGACGGCTGGGACCCACGCCCAGTCGGATTACCATTGTACCCCGGGGGGGTAGGCCTATATAAACCCCCCGGAGCACCCATGCAAAGGGTTCGGACCTTGATAGAGCTAGATACATAGACCAGGGAGGAGAGAACTAGCCTTGCTCTCTCCTGCCTCCCGATACAGCTCCAGGAGCACCATTGTAGCCACCTTGCCATAGTGACCATGCGGAGACCCTGCAGAGCAGCAGTAGGGGTGTTATCTCCCCGGAGAGCCCCGAAGCTAGGTAAGATTCGCCGGCGTGCATGTCTACGCCTCATCCCGTTTCCAGGCACCGGCGACGTTCTACTCGCCCCCACCATGATAAGCCATCCTTTGGCATATGTCGCACCCAACCCCCGACACACATAAAAATAAAAATCGAAAGGATTTGTTGTGAAGCTCAATAAACAAAGAATAAGCAAGGAGAGAGCTCCCCCTCAATATGATACCATAGAGAATAAACATGAAGAGAGATCCCCCTCAATATGATACCAACACAACCAAATCTCATACACAAGATAATCAAGACAATAAGCTCCATATAGGTTCATCACTCATAGCATAGATCATAAGTTTCTACAATCTCATAACATGAGTTCGATACAAGCTAATCAATAACATAGCAATGAGTTCGATCACAAGCTAACAAGCTAATATCATAGTATGCATAGTGCCTACTCCCCCTTGGCATCAAATACCCAAAAGGGGTGCATAACAGCATCAGAGAGCATCATCATCATCATCATGTGCACCACTGCCACCAGCCTCGTCAAAGAAGTCAGCCCACTCAGGACCCGAGGGAAAACCAAAATCAGTAGGTGGCTCATCAGGAAAACGGTCATCATCACTCACATCAAACACTCCGGAGTCTCTCAGACAAGTCTTCAGAGCATTCTTGGAGGTGATAAGGTGTGTGACAACAGCGTGATTTTGGGAGCAGTTAAACGAAACAGCCTTCATCAAGGCAGAGTGGGCCTTCCCCAGAAAGCGAGCAATGCGACCAAAGGGTGCAGATCCGGAGGGAGCAGAACGAGGGATGCTAGCAGCAGTGTGGCGTGGATGAGCGGAAGAGGGAGAGTCCTTGGGAACATAGTTATTGACCATGTGTGGGGGAATGACCCATCGCTCATGCAAATGAGTGCGGGCAATAGGAAATGAAGCCACACTCTCGATGAAAGCCTGAAGAAAGGGAGCATGAGGAAAGGCCCGCTTGTGCTGAAACGAAGCGAGGCGAATCTCATGCCATAGAAAATGAGGCACATTGATCTTTCCTTCCGGAGCCATATAGAGGCGATGCATGAGATCGATGTAGTAGCTACTGCAGGACCCCTTGTCACCCATCTTAGGATAAATGGTGCGAATGACACATTGATAGATAATGAAGAAAGGAGCACGCCAAATGGAAACTTGGTTAAAACCCTTATGTTTCTCATCATCAGTCAGTTGGGGTATGGGTTTGATAAGATCAGCACATGCATCAGGGCCCTTGGGTCTATGGTCGGGGTCATCATTGTGAATTTTGAACCCGGTGTCAGGAAAACCAAGCGCAGTAACAAACTGAGAGTAGGAAGCCGAGAGCTTTGTGTCGGCGATCATCCAAGTAACAGTGTTATTTGGACCAAAAAAGCATGTGGCATAAAATTGATGAATGGCGGCTTGGTTAAAGTCGTGTTGAAATGTAAATGGGGCAGCAAGATTGGAGGACTCAATGATCTCAATAGCCCTGGAATATTTTTCCGGATGAGTACGAATATGCTCTAAATCAATGCACAAATGCAGAGAAAGACCCTTAGGAATGATGATAGTGGTAAAAATGTCAGCTTGGACATTAGTGCGAAAAGGTGGGTCCCTAGAGTCACGAGCAACCGTAAATTGATCAACATCACGACGCAACTTAAGATAGGAGCCAATGGGAACCAGGTTGAACCACTTAACGTGATGGCCATGTGGTAAAGGAGGTTCAAGTGAGATATGATGAGCATCACCGTGAGGTTGGACCGGAGGAGGAGGAGGCTGGAAGGTGGGCCGCTGAGTCCCGGGCTTGGGAGCAGTGGTGCGAACAGGGACATGCTGTCCACCTCCATATGAGCCAGCTCATCTTCATAGTCAGAGCCCTCCGACGAGTCATCGCTTGGAGACCGGCGAGAAGGAGGAAAACGCTTCCTAGGACGACCCCGTTCTTGGGAATCGTCGGAATCACCGCAATGGAAGGGACGAGAGGACCCAGGTGGGGGGTCCTTGCGAGCAGTGCTCCTGGTCTTCACCATTCCGACCTAGAAGAGGAGGGAAACCCAAATCAACAACCCACCACTAGATCGACGAATCGATGGATGAGAGAAGAAGAGATGGGTGCTACCTTGGAGTGAAGAACACGGAGGGAGACCGCGACCGGAGCTAATCAGTCAGCGGGCCGAGTGGACACAGTGAGCGGCGTGACGACGGCGAGGAACTCGAGCCGGAACAGGGGCGACCCGAGCGGCCACAGCGAGTGGCGTGCCAACTACGACGGCCCCGAGCAGTGAGCGGACACGGCGAGGGGCACGGGCGGCATGCGGCCACGATGAGCAGCCGCGAGACAGGGGCGGCGGCGGTGGGGAATAGAGGAGAGGGGGCGAATGGATTACAGGTAACTAACCCGAAAACCCACCCCGCGCTATATATAGGTGCCTGAGAAATCGTCCGGACGTCCGGTGCCTAGGCCAGGAAAAAATGAATGGACGTCCGGATAGGCCGGACGACCGGGCTGAGGTCAACAGAAAGCTTTTTACGGACGACCGGAGCACGACGGACGTCCGGTGTCGGAGAAACGTCTTGACGACCAGGAATCGACGGACGTCCGGCGCTTGGGCCAGGAAAAGATACCAGAGAGAATTTTACGGACGTCCGGTACATAACGGACATCCGGAAGCATATAAGAATTTTTTTAGAGGAGTAGGGTGCAATTATTTGTGCTACTAATCATGATGAGGAGATGATGATTACCGTACGTAGTAAGAATTTCTGTTAAGAAACGAGTATCCTATGCCAACAATAATAAAACATATACCGCTCATATATTGTTGGGAAAACTTGTTTTTGCCACTCTAGTTTTTCCCAACTTTGCTTATGCCACTCTAGAATTTGGCATCTCACATTTGCCACTCTTAGCTTTTGACAATACATCACAAATGCCATTCCGTGGCAAAAACGATAATTTTTTATTTCACTTTTGCCACTCTTAGCTTTTGACATGTATCACAATTGCCACTGTAAATTTTTTGCTTTTGCCACGGAATGGCAAAAGTGATATATTGTTAAAAGCTAAGAGTGGCTAAAGTGAAATGTCAAATTCTAGAGTGGCATAAGCAAAGTTGGCAAAAACTAGAGTGGCAAGAATGGTGGCTACTGCCACCATGTATGAGTATATGTGACATGGCATGGAAAGATTGGAACTTTGAGTGCATAATGACTACTCCATCATGGAAATCACCATAGTTAGATGTCATGGTAGCTTTGAGAGTGTTTGTTCTTTTTATGCATTTCATAGGGTGAGGATACTCATGAGTTGAGTGTCCCCCCCTAAATATATACCTACATCAAAATAAGACATTAAGTTCATGCATGGATGGGTGCTAGATTTCACATAATATTGTCAAGATCCAAGATACCAAGTTCACGCCTAAGTCGACAAAACCTTGCTTCTTCCAATGGTTTGGTGAAAATATCTGCTAGTTGCAAATCTGTACCAACATGATCGATGTGAATATCACCCTTTTCCACATGATCTCTCAAGAAGTGATACCTAATATCAATGTCCTTAGTGCGGAGATGATCCTTGGGGTTCTCAGCAATATTGATGGCACTTTCATTATCACATAGGAGAGGCACATGTCTATAAGTGATATCGTAATCCTTCAAGGTTTGTCTCATCCATAGTAATTGAGTTGCACAACTGGCGGCTGCAATGTATTCAGCTTCTGCGGTAGAGAGGGCAATACAATTTTGTTTCTTCGAGGACCAACTTACCAAGGAGCATCCAAGAAACTGACATGCGCCAGAGGTGGACTTATGATCCACTTTGTCTCCAGCCCAATCCGCATCCGTGTACCCAATGAGATCGAACTTAGCATCCTTTGGGTACCATAAACCCAACTTTGGGGTGTGAACAAGGTATCTAAGAATATGCTTAACCGCCTTATGATGACTTTCCCTAGGGAAAGCTTGAAATCTAGCACAGATGCATACACTGAACATGATGTTTGGTCTAGATGCACAAAGGTAAAGCAATGAACCAATCATAGAGCGGTAAATAGATGGGTCGAAAGGAATACCATTTGTGTCTTCAGTGAGTGCAATTTTGGTTGGCATGGGTGTCTTGCATGGACTAGCATCAGACATGCCAAACTTCTCTAGGATATCCTTGAGGTATTTTGCTTGAGACAAGAAAATTCCTTCTTGAAATTGTTGAATTTGAAATCTAAGAAAGAACTTCAAATCCGCATTGAGTGACATTTCAAAATTCTTGGTCATTGAAGCCGCAAACTTCTTGCACGGATGAATGTTAGGAGAACCAAAAAATGATATCATTTACATAGATTTGGCATAAGATCAAATCACCCTTGTCCCTCTTAGTAAAAAGAGTGGTATCGATCACCCCTCTCAAAAAACCATCATCGAGTAAAAACTTCTTAAAATGATCATACCAAGCACGAGGTGCTTGTTTGAGGCCATACAAAGCATTATGAAGTTTATACACATAGTCTTTGTGATCGGGATCAATGAACCGAGGTGGTTGTGACACATATACTTCTTCTTATGGAGGGGCGTTAAGGAAAGAACTCTTCACATCCATTTGATGTAAAGTAAAACCATTGAAAGCGGCATAAGCAAGTAAGATGTGGATGGATTCAAGATGGGCAACGGGGGCAAAGGTCTCACCAAAGTCCAAACCTTAAACTTGTGAGTACCCTTGTGCCACTAACCTTGCCTTGTTACGGATGATTACACCATTCTCATCTTGCTTGTTCTTGAAAATCCATTTTGTTCCAATGACGTTGTGCTCGGTAGGTGGCCTCTTGACTAATGACCATACATGGTTGCGTTCAAAACTGTTCAACTCTCCTTGCATAGCAACAAGCCAATCATTGTCCATCAATGCATCTTGTACCTTGACGGGCTCAACACTAGACACAAACGAGAAGTGAGCACAAAAGTTTGTCAAATGTTTACGAGTGACTCTACCTTCCGATATGTTGGTGAGAATTTTGTCAACATCAACACGACCGGCGGCTCGAGGCATGATAGAGGTTAGGGTTTCTCGAGGTTCAACTTCATGTCCATCATCCCCACGTCCTCAACATATGGATCATTAATGTGTGGTGGAAGATCTTCTTGCTCATATTGCATTTGTTGAGGTTCATCATCAATGGTTGGACTTTCTTGTTCTTGCCCTTGATGATGATCTTGTTCTTGAAGATTATCATGAGGATGAACTTGATCATCTTCTTGTACTTGGACTAAGGGCATCGGTTGAACAATAGGAGTTTGTGGTGGTATGGGTGTTGAAGTAGTTTGATGATGTGTGAGACTTCCATCTTATTCTTCTTCATCATGAGGTTATTGTTCCATTGGAAGAAGTGCACCAACACCCATGGTCAAGATATCTTGAGAGGAATCTTCTTCACCTACATCACTTAGATCAACTTTCTCCCCATGGGAGCCATTAAATTCAACAAACACCATGTCACAAGTTTCTACAACACATCCATTGAATTTTTTGTAGACTCTATAGGCGTGAGAGATCCATAGCCAACAAATATGCCCTCAATTGTTTTGGATTGAAATTTTCCTAACTGTTCTCTTTTGTTGAGGATGAAACATTTGCACCCAAATACACGAAAGTACTTGACATTTGGCTTGTTCCTAGTTAGAAGCTCATATGGAGTCTTTTCCAATATAGTACGGAGGAAGAGCCGGTTTGATGCATGGCATGCAGTGTTGACAGCTTCGGCCCAAAAACTATGTGGTGACTTGTATTCATCCAACATGGACCTTGCCATCTCCACAAGTGTACAGTTCTTCCTTTCGGCTACACCATTTTGCTGAGGAGTGTATGGAGCTGAATATTGATGCTCAATCCCTTCATCACTAAGGAATTCTTCCAAGGTATAGTTCTTGAACTCAGAGCCATTATCACTTCTTATTGTCAAGACTCTTTGTCAAACTTGCGTTGTGCTTGCTTGGCAAAATCAATGAAGGTGATCTTCGTCTCGTCCTTGGACTTGAGGAAAACACCCATGTATATCTTGAGTAATCATCAACAATGACAAGTCCATACTTTTTCCCACCAAGACTATCCCACGAAGGACGCCCAAAAAGATCCACATGAAGGAGATCCAGGGGCCTTGAAGTAGACACAATGTTCTTGGGTGGGTGCTTTGATTGATGTTGCTTCCCGGCAATGCATGCACTACACACACGATCTTTCTCAAAAGAGATATTGGTTAGTCCAAGGATGTGATTCCCCTTTAAGAGATCTTGAAGATTTCTCATGCCGACATGGGCTAGCCAGCGATGCCATAGCCACCCCTTGTCGGCCTTGGCCATTAGACAAAGTTGCATGGATGTGCTCTCTTTCGAGAAATCAACCGTGTAAAGGTTGCCATCCAACTCTCCAACAAAGGCCACTTCGAGAGTATCTCTCTTAAAGACTTCCACATCCGTTAGTCCAAAAAGTGTATCATAACCAACAGAAGCCAATTGGCGAACAGAAAGCAAATGATATTTAAGGGATTGGACAAGCATGACATTTGCAAGAGACATGTCATTTGTGATAGCCACCTTGCCCAACCCGAGTACCTATCCTTTTGAACCTCCACCAAACATAATGCTCATGAATGGTTGAATAGCTTCCATGAAATCGTAGAGCAATTTGCTATCTCCGGTCATATGATTGGTACATCCACTATCAATCACCCATTTTACTCCACCGGAGAAGCCAACCTACACACAATTATGACTTGGTTAGAGGCACCCATTTTGCAATGGAACCTCTCAAGTTAGTCACAAGGGTCTTAGGGACCCAAATAGAATAGAATCGGAAAGCATTCCGAGGACCAACAAATTTTGCATAAACTTCTCCATCCTTAGTCTTACGAAGTACATAGGATGGAGGCATGAACTCTTTTGGCTTGTTGAGAGTGGGCATGCCCCTTGTGGCCTTCCCGCTAACAACCTTACCTTTCTCCTTTTGTCCTTCTCGTACAAATGTTTCCTTTAGAGGGGTTGTGCACTTTTGAGAGGACGTCTTCTTCTTGCTTGTGCTTGGGTCAAACCCGAGTCCCTCTTTGGCAAACACCTCATTGTGTTGGCTCAATACCTCATTAAGGTTCTTTTGCCCTTGAACACATGTCATGAGACCTTTCTCGATTTGAGCCTTGAGAAAGCGATTTTCCTCAAGAATAGATGCTAGATCACTACTAGAGTTAGTAGTACAAGCATCAACATTGATAATAGGAAAAGAGTAAGCCTTGGCTAGAGTTTCAAGATAAGTAAGTTTGAGCGTCTCAAAACTCTTTGTAAGAAGGGTGAGTGAGGGAGTCCTGGATTAAGGGGTCCTCGGACAGCCGGACTATATACTTTGGCTGGACTATTGGACTATGAAGATACAAGATTGAAGACTTCGTCCTGTGTCCGGATGGGACTCTCCTTTACGTGGAAGGCAAGCTTGGATATTCCGATATGTAGATTTCCTTCTCTGTAACCGACTCTGTGTAACCCTAGCCCCCTCCGGTGTGTATATAAACCAGAGGGTTTAGTTCGTAGGACACCAATCATAATCATAGGCTAGCTTCTAGGGTTTAGCCTCTACGATCTCGTGGTAGATCAACTCTTGTAATACTCATATCATCAAGATCAATCAAGCAGGAAGTAGGGTATTACCTCCATCGAGAGGGCCCGAACCTGGGTAGAACATCGTGTCCCCTACCTCCTGTTACCATTAGCCTTAGACACACAGTTCGGGACCCCCTACCCGAGATCCGCCGGTTTTGACACCGACATTGGTGCTTTCATTGAGAGTTCCACTGTGTCGTCGTGATAAGGCTTGATGGCTCCCTCGATCATCTTCAAAGATGCAGTCCAGGGGGAGGTTTTCCTTCCCGGACAGATCTTCGTATTCGGTGGCTTCGTACTGTGGGCCAACTCGCTTGGCCATCTGGAGTAGATCGATAGCTACGCCCCTAGCCATCAGGTCAGGTTTGGAAGCTTAAACTATACTGCTGACATCTGCGGGGACTTGATCTTCGATGGATTCGAGCCCATGACAGGTGCGCCGAACAGTCACGATGGGCATGACTTTGATCCTCCGTCGGACAATATTCGGGAGATCGCACCTGCGTTGCCGCCGAGAATCAATCCGGAGCAGATCGTGCCTTCCGAGGGCGGGTGGATGGACCCCGTCGCAGAAGCTGCGCACTCATCAGCGTCGGAGCCAAGCACTGATCCAACCTCCTATGAGGGTGGTGTCATCAGACCCCCGGACTCGTCTCCGGTTACAGGATCTGAACCGCGTGCGCCTGTGCCTATCGAATCGGTTGGGCACCCGTCATGCAGTTCACCGCCATGGATATTTTTCAGCACTCTCCCTTAGGAGATGTGCTAAACTCATTAAGGTCTCTTTCCTTGTCAAGAGATTCCTGGCTGAACTATGCTCGGCTCGAGTGGGAAGCGGACGACGAAGAAATTCGTTCCCCACCCACCACCCACTTCATAGACACTGTCGATGACTTAACCGACACACTCGATTTCGACTCCGAAGACGTCGACGGTATTTACGATGACACAGGAGAAGAACAGGAACCACCGCCCACTGGGCGCTGGACTACCACCTCATCATACGATATATACATGGTGGACACACCAAAAGAAGGCGACGGTGATGATGCAACGAAGAATACGTCCCTCGGCAAGCCACCAAAGCGGCGCCGTAGACGCCGCTCCAAATCCCGCCACAGTAAAAACAGCGACAACAACGCAAGAAATAATAATACCCCGGTTGATTCCAAGGGAAACGACGACCCCATGGACCCAGCGATGGAGCAGGGTGAGCCAGGGGACGGTGAAAATTTTTCGGAGCCGACGTCAGATAATGCCGATCTCGAGGGTAAAATTCAACAACCTGTCTATGGAGAGGAGAACAGCCCGGACGATGATGCACTCATCATCCCAGAAAAACTCTTGGAACAAGAGAACCTCCATAGAAGGCTTATCACCACCGCGAGGAGCCTAAAGAAGCAGAAGCAAAGGCTTAAGGCCGCGCAGGATACGCTCAACCGCAGGTGGAACAAAGTGCTTGACACAGAAAAAATACGGTGACGATCGTCACACAAAGAGCTATCCAAAGCGCAAGCTGCTGCCCGAATTCGACGACGAGGCCGTAGAGCCCATTCAGCCGAAAACGACCGATCAGCCGGACCAACAGCCCCGTGGCCGTGACAAGACGGCTAATGATGTTGCACACAAGTCAGCACATGATTTATGTGAGCTCCTGGTCAGAAAGTCCGGTATGGCCAGATCTGTCTATGGATCTAGGAAGCGCGCTTCGGCACAGGATCAGAGCTACTCAAACGAACACATTGATTGAACACCAGCTAGGAATCAGAACTGAACACAACAACCAACGACAGCATGCCACGACACAACCAAATACAGGGGTGCCGCACACCCCCTGTGCTTCACCGATGAGGTGCTGGATCATGAATTTCTGGAAGGATTTAAACCCGTGAATATAGAGGCATACGACGGAACCACAGACCCTGGGGTCTGGATCGAGGACTTTATCCTTCATATCCACATGGCTCGCGGAGATGATCTCCACGCTATCAAATATCTACCCCTCAAATTAAAAGGACCAGCTCGGCACTGGTTGAAAAGCCTTCTCGAAAACTCAATCGGAAGTTGGGAAGAACTTGAGGATGCTTTCAGGGCCAATTTTCAAGGGACCTATGTCCGACCTACGGATGCAGACGACCTAAGTCACATAATTCAACAGCCTGGAGAGTCAGCCCGAAAGCTCTGGAACAGATTTCTTACTAAGAAGAATCAAATAGTCGATTGCCCGGACGCCGAAGCCTTAGCGGCTTTCAAACACAGTATCCGGGACGAATGGCTTGCCAGACACCTCGGCCAAGAAAAGCTGAGGACAATGGCAGCCTTAACAAGCATTATGACCCGCTTTTGCGCGGGCGAGGACAGCTAGTTGGCCCGTAGCGGCACCAGCGACCCAAGCACATTCGAAGTTAGGGATGGCTAGGGGAAGCCGCGACGCAACAAAAACAAGCGTCGAAACAATAATGATAGCCTAGAGAATACGACGGTCAATGCCGGATTCAGGGGCTCTCGACCCGGTCAATGGAAGAAGCCATTTAAAGGCAGCAGAGATGGATCGTCCAGCCTAAACAAAATTTTATACAAATTATGTCAGATTCACGGCACCCCCAAAAAACCTGCAAACCACACCCACAGAGAGTGTTGGGTTTTCAAATAGGCCGGCAAGCTGAATGCCGAACAAAAGGGGAGGGAGATGCCAAGTGAAGATGAGGATGAGCCTCGTCAGCCGAACACTGCAGGACAAAAAAAATTCCCACCAGAAGTCAAAACAGTGAATATTATTTATGTAACTCACATTCCAAAGAGAACATGCAAATGCGCACTCCGAGACGTATACGCTATTGAGCCCATCGCCCCCAAATTCAATCCATGGTTGGCTTGCCCGATCCTTTGATCGCATGGACCATCCGACTAGTGTCCGGCATGGAGGATCGGCTGCCTTGGTGCTCGACCCAATAATTGACGGATTCCATCTCACACGAGTCCTTATGGACAGTGGCAATAGTCTAAACCTGATATATCAGGACACTGTCCACAAAATGGGGATAGACCCTTCAAGGATCAGCCTAAGCAACACTACCTTTAAAGGAGTAATACCAGGCGTCGAGGCCCACTATACGGGCTCTCTAGTACTAGAGGTTGTATTCGGTTCTCCCGACAACTTCAGAAGCGAGGAACTAACCTTCGACATCGCTCCATTCTGAAGTGGCTATCACGCACTACTCGGAAGAATGGCCTTCGCCTGTTTTAATGCAGTACCGCATTACGCCTACCTCAAACTTAAGATGCCCGGTCCACGCGGCGTCATCAAAGTTAACGGAAATACAGAGCATTCCCTACGCGCAGAAGAATACGTGGCGACTCTAGCAGCCGAACACTGAGCGGTCCCTCCAATCAGGATAAATGGTCGGTCTTCAAGACCACGGACGCGGTTAGACGAGTCCGGTGCTCGACCCAATGTAACAGCCGAGTTGGGATTTCCCCATAAAAGATACTAGGGGCTGCCCGCAAAAAGAGCCCATAGTTCGGCTCAATTCTATCAATACAATAAATAATTGCACTTTCATAGTTCATTCAGATTAACGAACTACTAGCATGTAGTCTTTCACCTGGATTTTTTCCTTTTACAGATGATCATCGTGCTACACCCTTCCAGGATACGGCACAACGGAGATAAAGGCACAAACGTGCAGCAGGGCCCCACTCAAAGGTTTCTTTTTAGATTAAGACCCTGCGTAAACCTTTTTGATGTCTCTTGTTGCTTCTTCCCCTCCTGAAACTTTATACAACCGGGAGGGATACTGGCGTTTTCGGCATTTTTGTCACACCAGACTACTGCTCATACCTGGAAACTTAGGGCTTATTGTCAAGGGCGTTATTCAGCCCAATACACATTATAAAGTCCGAATACCTTAGGGAGTGTTCGGCGTCGCGAGTTTGGCCTTATATGCATCAGCTCCGAATCATGTCTTTGGTCAAATGTTGGGTTTGCCCGGCTCCCGTATTTTGCTACCTTACGTTCCATTTTATCGGCTAAGGCGGCACCGGGAGAACTACTGCAATTGTGCCCCGGTTCATCTGGACGAGCACCTCAGTAGAGAAATCTGAAAACTGACTATCATGATGCAGTGCGAGACTGATCAACCACTCGATGACTCAGCGGAATCTCCGCGATTCCTCCGCATTAAACGAAGGACCGGTTTCCTGGTCATGTACATACGCGCACCATATCCGGCTGAACACGAAAGTACCAGGGGCTATATAGTAGCCCCACCATCAAACTCCTATGGCTAAGTGAAAGTGTTAAAGCTATATAGGCCGATTGCCTGGTTCGCCACGCTATCACCTCCTTAACGGACCAAGAGATTGGATAAAGTGTGACTACGCATTTTCAACAACCCCGCATTATATGTGTGGGGGCTGAAGCTGACGACTGCAAACTTTCAGGTTATATACATACATAAACAACCGCACAGGAGGCATTACAATACTTTCGGGCAAAAGTATAAACATAGCCTTTATAAACAAAATAGCATTATCTTTACAATCGCGATACATGTCATTCGAACATGGCACTCTTCGAGCACTGAGCGTCTATTAAACGGGCGCCTTCTAAGACTTCTTTGAAATAGTGCTCAGCCGGGTCCCGGTTGTCCGCCGCACTCCGGGTTGCAATAGCGGTGGTTTCCATCCCAGCCTAGCATGTTTTAACACGGGCAAGAGCCATCCGCGCACCCTCTATGCACGTCGACCTCTTCACAGCATCGATATCCGAAACAGCACCAAGGAATTGTTGCACCAATCCAAAATAGTTGTCCGGCCTTGGTCCTTGTGGCCAAATATGATCCACGACAGACCCCATAGCAAGCCTGGACAACCTGTGGAGTTCGGCCCATGCGGCCATCTTTTCATTCAATGGCAGCAGACGCGTCGGGGCACTGAACTGCGACCAGAATAACCTCTCAGTCTTATGGTCTTTCTGATCTTTGAAAAACTCAGTCGCATCAGCAGCACTCTTTGCTAGGTCCGCATACGAGTCCACCGCACTCCACAACTGATCCAGAGGGGCATACTTTGGATCTCCGAATTTCATCCGCAATAGATAGGGCTTCCCAGCCATGATATCTCCGGCTTCACGAAGCTCCTCCCTCACCCCCTCGTTTCAGAGCGGGTTTCCTTGGTGGCCTCCAGGGCCTTCTTCAAGTCAGCCGCTTTTGCTTGATTATCCTTTTCAAGGAGCTCACGGCGGTTGGCGGCATCTTCTAGCTTGGTAGCCATCTGGGTTATCTTATCTTCACTTCGGTGATGAGCAGCCTATTCGGCTCTTAACTCCTCGACCGCCTTCAAAGCGGCCGCATCACTTTTCCGGGCTTGCTCCTTGGCTCAGGAAAGCTCTGCCTGAAGGGTCTCCACGGCAGCAGCTCCATCTACAGTCACAGCATATTATAGATACTAGCATCAGGCTCCTCTTAAACATTTGCTGACAAGCCGAATATACATACCCTAGGCCTCGTCAAGTCGCTTGTTAACCAGCATGATGTCTGCATCGGCCACGTCCAGCTGCCGCTTTAGTTCGGCAAAATCAGCAGATCGGTCGGCCGCCGGACTTTCAGCCACCTGCACATAAAGCAGCGAGCTTATTACCAGAGATTATGATCCTCTGTTCGCCACGTCGATGGAAACCAGAGTCTCAGGGGCTACTATCTATACATAGCACACTTAGCATGTGCGGTACCATCAAAAATACATTTTTTGCGTACCTCAAAGCCTCTCAGTAGACTCGTAAAAGCTTCATTCAAACCGCTTTTCGCGGATGAAATTCTGTCAACCACCGTACCCATTAAGGCATGATGTGTCTCTGAGATGGCCGCTCGCTTCAGTAGGCCCATTAGTGTGTCCGGCTGTGTGCCAGACAATACCGGACTCCTCTTGAAGCTCTCTTTGAGAGACGGATACTCCAGACTCCGGGCAGCCGAAGTGTCAACTTCTGGCCTTGGTGGATCAGGAGAAATCCTCCGTGACGACACCTCAGGGTCGTCCACCCCATGTGACGGGGAGGCAGGGGGAGGCGTCTCTCTCTCCATCATCTCCGGAGGAAGATCCTCCAAGGATGAACTCTGTGGGGAAGGGCTGCGAGCCGGACTGCAACAAATATGTTTCGGTCATTATCCTCAGAGACAAAACGAGATATGTTTACCAAAGTACTCTTTCACTTACGGCTCGGTGGAGAGCTGGCCCCCTTGCGGGCGATGCGCGGTAAGGATGCCCTCTGGGGCAGGGTCCTTTTGTGAGGTTTTCTTCCCTCATTTAGAAGCCTCCGTTTCCAAATCTTCGGAGGCGGCCCTTTTCTTACCCTAAGGAGAGGGGATTTTAGATTCACCCCCCCCCCCCCCGACTATCCTCCTTCGGGGAGGCACTTACTCCTCCAATTTGGATGTGTAAAAAATGAGGCCCATCTGTGGCTTCTCTATTCCTCCCCACGTCTTCCCCTGATGGCACCTGATACGGCGCGCGCTCAAGTATCCTGTTCAACAAAGTATTTGGCGAGCCTTCAGGAAGAGGGGCCGGACACCTAATCCTCTCCGCCTTCTTCAGCCAGTCCTGGCAGAGAGCAATTTTTTAGAATGATGTTATAATAAACATAAAGGATGGTGTGTTCGGTAATAGAAGTATTTACTTGGGTATCCGGACGGTTGCAATTAAGACCCGCGACCTTGGTGGTGTCCGGACACTTTATTCGTGATTCAAAGAATGACTCATACATCTCTTTGAGTGTCATGCCGAAGAATTGTTGAACGGTTCGCGGTCCTTCCGGGTTGAACTCCCACATACGGAGAGAACGACGTTGGCAGGGCAGGACTCGACAAACAAGCATCACTTGCATTATCTTGACAAGACTGACATCCCTCTTGAGAAGGTCTCGGATGCAGCTTTGTAATGTCAGCATGTCGTTAACCGGCCCCCAGTCCAGCCCTTTGTTGACCCATGACGCCAGTTGTGGTGGAGGGCCCGGGCGGAACGCTGGAGCATCCACCCGTTTTGTACCTCGGGGAGCGGTGATATAAAACCACTCCCGCTGCCATAAATCAGAAGTCTCCATGAAATAACCCTTTGGCCATAGGGCGTCGGCGCCTTTGCTTATTATAGCACCTCCGCACTCCGCGTGATGCCCGTCAATCACCCTCGGCCTCACATTGAAGGTCTTGAGCCACAGGCCAAAGTGGGGGGTAATGCGGAGAAAGGCTTCACACACGACGATAAACGACGAGATTTGAAGGATGGAATCCGGAGCTAGATCATGGAAATCTAGCCCGAAATAGAACATAAACCCCCTCACGAAGGGATCAAGACTAAAACCAAACCCTCAGAGTAAGTGGGAAATAAATACGACACTCTCGTTGGGTTTGGGAGTGGGGATGACCTGCCCTTGAGCAGGCAGCCTGTGCGGGATTTCGGCAGTGAGATACCTGGCCTCCCTAAGCTTCCAGATGTCCTCCTCTGTGACGGAGCAGGCCATCCACTGGCCTTGAAGATTGGATCCAGACATGGTCGAAGGACCGAAGTGCTTAAGCTTGAGCCTTGGGTGTTGGAACTCGAGGTGCGGGAGGGGAAGGATCAAGCGTGGGAAGAAGAGGACAGGCCTTGGCCCCTTTATAAAGAGGACGAATATCAAGCGTCCCCCGCGTGACCGTTTGGGACTTGCGTAAAATCGAAGAGTCATATTAAACAAACACGGTTGGGTTAGCCACACCTGTATTGATGAGAATCCTATGATAAGGGGGACACGATCTCTGCTTCGACAGGACGTGCCAATAAAACCGCCTCGCAGCTCGTGTAGTGGCTGATTATGAAAACGGTTTGGATAATGACCGGGCCATGGCGTGACGTCATGCTATAAAAAGTTGTCGGCAGATTAGATTTGTGGAATATTATACTCTCTACGGTGGTATGTGGAATTTGTTTTGCAGATCCAGACATGATTCTCGTGTTCAAAATCTTCTATGGAGTATTCGGAGAAGGAACCCACCTTGCAACGCCAAAGACAATCTACACGCCGGACTCATCGTCATTGAAGCCTGGT
Organism: Triticum timopheevii; assembly: GCA_963921465.1. Taxonomy (NCBI): domain Eukaryota; kingdom Viridiplantae; phylum Streptophyta; class Magnoliopsida; order Poales; family Poaceae; genus Triticum; species Triticum timopheevii. The sequence goes on from OY997272.1 coordinate 146,158,394, forward strand.
TCAGGGGCTACTGAGGGAGTCCTAGATTAAGGGGTCCTCGGACAGCCGGACTATATACTTTGGCCGGACTGTTGGACTATGAAGATACAAGATTGAAGACTTCCTCCTATGTCCGGATGGGACTCTCCTTTGCGTGGAAGGCAAGCTTGGATATTCGGATATGTAGATTTCCTTCTCAGTAACCGACTCTGTGTAACCCTAGCCCCCTCCGATGTCTATATAAACCGGAACGTTTAGTCCGTAGGACAACAATCATAATCATAGGCTAGCTTCTAGGGTTTAGCCTCTACGATCTCGTGGTAGATCAACTCTTGTAATATTCATATCATCAAGATCAATCAAGCAGGAAGTAGGGTATTACCTCCATCGAGAGGGCCCGAACCTGGGTAAAACATCGTGTCCCCTGCCTCCTGTTACCATTAGCCTTAGACGCACAGTTTGGGACCCCCTACCCGAGATCCGCCAGTTTTGACACCGAAAGTGAGCTCTTCTTCCTTAGTCTTGAGGGACACGGATAGAAGCTCACAATCCTTAGAGAGAGAAGCATGATACTTCACAAGCTTACTTTTATCATTCATCAACTCCTTGCAAGAGTCAATAGCCTTTTTCAAGGAGGCGAGATCTTAAGTATGAACATCAATGTTTTCACCAATTTTTAAGCATAGTTCATCCTTTCATGTTTCCTCATATTAGACTTACCACTCAAGGATTTCACATTTTTCCATTTCCTCAGTGACGAGGGTTTAGAGTTCCTTAATGGTGATGGTGTGCTTACTCACCATCTCCATAAGCATACCAAACATAGTGAGCTTCTTTCCTTTGAGGGGGCACATGAACTTATTAAGTTTGGCAAGCATAGGATCATCTAGATCCTCATCCTCATAACTATCCTCCGCATCGAGATACTCATCACTAGGAGTAGACGGAGTGAAAAGAGGAGGATTTGATCGTGGGGTTACCTTGACCTTGTCAGGAGAGCTTTGATTCTCTCCATCTTCTACCACGGCCTTTGCCATTAGACACCTGTGAGCATTGCCCTTGTAGTCTTTCATGTAGTTGTAGGTGACCACATCACCACTCTTGTTCACTAACCTCAAAGTGTTTTGAGAGTCTTGAGCAACTCCGGCAACACCACTAACATCATCCGGATCAGATTCTTCTTGAGCAACTATTGCTTTCCCATCTCTCTTCTTGAGCTTGGAGTTCAAAGGATTTGGCAACTTCTTCTTTGGAAAGGTCTTGGCAAACCTTGGTTTATCCTCTCTCTTCTCATAAGGGCACTCGTTGGAGAAGTGGTTGGTTTCTTCATAGTTGTAGCATTTTCTTACTTTCTTCTTTTGAAATCTTCCCTTGAATTTTCCCGCGCTAAACTTCTTGACAAAGAGAGACATGTCTTCATATGAAGGGCCCTCATCGGATTCAATCTCATCACCGTCTTCATCATCTTCTTCTTCTTCTTCACTTTGCTCATCTTCACATACATATGCTTGGCCTTCAATGCAAGATTGATCTTTGATGTTGGGGTACCATGCATGGCAAGATGTTTGTGGCATTAGCCTTTGACTCTTCAAATAGTTGGAAGGTGGATATGATGTCATCTGTAGTCATTTCCTTGAATGCATGGTGTTGTCTTATGTCCCACACCATTTGATGGTGGTATGGGGCAAGAGCATGAAGCAACTTATCCACAAGGAATCGCTTAGTCATGTTGAATCCATCTTGTGTCTTGTCACACTACCACGACTCAATGTCAGCAGTGAGAGTCATGAGACGCTCAAGGAGTTGATTGGGGGTTTCACCTTTCTCCATACAAAAGTTTTGCAATTGCCCCATGGCAATTTCATATTGAGCACTTCGGAGGGTAGAGGTGCCGGTCTTGGATCTTATAATACTTTCCCATAGTTCCTTGGCACTTGTGATGTGTATGAATGGTCTCCTTTGCTTTTAAATCATACCTCTCCTTATACACATGATTGAAGTGTCATTGAAATTCTTGTCATAAATTTCTCTTGGTGTAGGATTCTTTGGATCAACCACATGGTAACCATACTCCAAGATCTCAAGCATCTCATTGTTTCCATATCGAAGATGATCCTGCATAGCAACTCTCCACAAGGCAAAATCAGAATTGGCATCAAGTAAAGGAGGTTTGCCTTGAGGATTATATCTCGGTTTCTCAATCTGAGGTCTTGCATAAAGCCAAGGAACACTGGAGTGTTCATTACTAGAAGGTTGTTCACCAAGTGATAGAGCCAGCACAATTGGCCTCGAAGCCGCACCACCCGAGAGTGGTGTAAGCACCGTGGACAACGTGGCTAATCTCATTTGGACCAAGGCCTCAAGAGAAGCATCATGCTCCTCTTTTTGCTTAGCAAGGGACCGTTCCAGATCCTCAGACGTAAAGGACTTGACTTTAGAAGAAGCCTCGCCTTTATCCTTCGGATCTACAACTAGGGGAGTCCCATCGGGGTTCATCTCTCTCTAGGGCGGTTAAGCCACAAGAATAGAGCACGAGGCTCTAATGCCAATTGAAAGGATCGAGATGGACCTAGAGGGGGGTGAATAGGTACAATTACAAATTTTAATTATTACTTAGCAATTTTAGGCAATAATGCGGAATATGAAGGTGAGCCTAACAATTGCAAGTGAGTACTAAGTACTAAGCAAGTAACATGAGCATGTAAGTAAGCAAGCACAATATGATATAAGTAAGTGCTAAGAGACAAGTAACCGCAAGTAGAAAGTTAGGTCTAGGAATAACCGCAACTCCGGGAGATGAGGATGTATGCCGATATTCACTTCCATGGAGGGAAGCTAGTCACCGTTAGAGAGGTGGATGTTACCACGAAGGCACACCAACGCCACGAAGGCTCACCCTATTCTCCCTTTGAGACAACACCACGGAGGCGTTTCTCAACCATTCGTGGTAGACCTTGGGGTGGTCTCCAAACCCTCACACACTTTTTCGAGGGTAATCACTGAGGGAGTCCTGGATTAGGGGGTCCTCAGACAGCCGGACTATGTACTTGTGCCGGACTGTTGGACTATGAAGATACAAGATTGAAGACTTCGTCCCGTGTCCGGGTGGGACTCTCCTTTGCGTGGAAGGCAAGCTTGGCAATTCGGATATGTAGATCTCCTTCTCTGTAACCAACTCTGTGTAACCCTACACTACTAGGGAAAACCCTAGCAGTAGCGCTGGTTTTGTGCTCACTAGTAGCACGGGGAGGCGCGCTAGTAATAAGGCGCTACAGCTATTGCTTAGCAGTAACGCGTGCCCGCACGCGCTACTGCTAGGACAAATAGATGCAGCGTTTGTTCACTCCCAGGCTACTACTAATGTAACTAGTGGCAGCGTGTTTTCTCTCCATCGCTACTAGTATACTTTTTTTATTTTTTTATTTTTAGTGTATTTATGCGCCATCATACAAATATTGGTACAATACCAGTTATGAGGTTTACATCATTATGTCCATAATAGTGTGTCAAATGAAGGTGGATTAGGTTCAAGTGGAGGCAATATGTGGTGCATGTCAAAAGTATACTACTAAACCAAACTTGATCTAGTTTGGACTAGTAGTACTTTCGATGTGCACCACATGTTGCCTCCACTTGAATCTAATCCGCCAGCACAAGTTATTTAATCATCATCATAGTCATAACATCAACAGTAGTTATTTAATCATCATAGTCATAGTGTAGCACATCAGCATCTTCAAACTCATTCTAGCTAGCTAATCACCACCAACACTAACTGCGGTAGCTATCTAATCACCAGCAACACTAGCTAATAAAAATCAGCAGTCATTGCCACCAACACTATCTAATCACTCATGCTGCTCTCTCTCACGTAAAATAACATAAAACATGTGTAGCACTCGTTCTTCATCAAGTTGGAGCATGGAGATGAACCTGTCTCCTAATCGTGGGCTGCGCTTCTGATTGTTGTCCCCTAGTACTTCTCTACGATCATTCACAATTTTGCTCCAATCTTTCAAAATTAAGCATTCCTTGCTATTAGAAATCCTGAATGCACTAAAGTGCATTATAGGATATCTTGGTCGTAAGCTAACAATTCTCATCTGACCTTTAGTCTTGATCCAATGAGGCACAACATTCAGCGGGAGTCCTTGTTGAAGAACAACGTACAGTAACATACTTAGCAATGAAGTTTAACTGAAAAAATAATGTATGCGAAAGATGCACTGAGTACAAATAGTAAAAATCTTACCATCTTTCCTAAATAGATGTGACTGTAGTTCAATACGAACACTATTGGTCGCACGTTTTGAGTACTAAGATTTGCAAGTCCAAAAAAATATTTTTTCTTCACAGTATGAAGATCCTTAAGCCATGAAACATAATGACTTATCTCCTCACAGTTTAGTTCAGCCCCGGGACAGTAGTAGGTCCTGTCTACCAAGCGCTGGACATGTTTGCTTGATTGGAAATAAGCTGTCAATAGAAATTAGTTGTCAACTTTTTTTGAATAAACAATATCAAAGACATAAATATGGTTGAGAAACTCACATTTTGGTAGAATTGGAGGCGTCTGCACATCGACCCAGATGTCAGTATTACCTTCAATACCATCTTCCGGACGAATATCAAAGGTGATAACCATATCAGGCTCAAATGCATAAGTCTTGCATAGTGCTCGCCGTGTTTTGCATCCAAAATAGGTATAGTCGTCTTCGTTGTATAATTTTGCATGGAAAATATAACCATGCTCGGTCTTCAAATAAACTCTCTTTACCTCCATAGTAGTTGTCATAGAACTAAAACCTATCTTATCCAATACAAAAACTCTTGCATGGCAGGGGATACGCTAGTAGAATAGTAAAAAAAATATGTTGAAGCAAATGAAGCAGATGTCATGCTTAATTACGAAAAAAGACTTGTCGTTATGACTTACTGTATCCACTTTGAAGTTCTCGTCCAGCTTGATGCTGAAGCGCCTATCATTATCTAGGAAGATTCCGTCGCACAGGCCGCGCTTGTCTTCGCAGTATTTGCAAATACCGAAATCCTTTTCGTCATCAGACATTTCCTATGTTCATAGTTAAAACACTAATTGAAAATCGATCGAAGACAACTACCAGGATACTCAACACACAAATCCGGGGCACTCGATATTTCCTACATATTCTGGCACAAGTCATGCCAAAATTCACGGAAAAATCGGGCATGACCTTTGCTAAAATAGGACATATCGAGCGCCTTAAATTTGCCGGAATGGAAATGAATCAACACTCCGGCAAAACATAGGCCACTCGGAGGTGTAACCTGCAAACATGACCGGCCACTTGGGCAAGCACATATCCTATTTGAGCAACACAAGATATACATTTCAAAATATCTTATAGGACTCAAATTAGCATGCATTCAATAAGCAAAAGTAAATCATCTCATGCGTCCGTACATCATCGAATATTATCACTAATACATCCCGAATAGTGTCATACATATAACATCACTAATACAACTAAAACCCTAGCACGCGACGGGTATCGGCGCGGGCGGTGGACACCCACAGAGAAGGAACCATCACGGGATTATAGCTCCAGTGAGATCCCTGGAAAACCTGCCAGGTATTGGAGAACTTGTGCTTCAATGCAAACAAGTAGCAACGGATGTGCGCGTCCTCCTCATTGACACGGTGACGCACCACCTCCGCGGGGTCCTCGAGCCTCTGGACCGTCACTGGCCCACGCGACTGCCACCAAAGAAGGTTCAGGTCAATGACAGGCTGGCTCCTCACCAACCTGCGCCCCCCGGTAGGTAGCGCCTCCCAGTACCACCCCGGCGGAGCCCAATCCCGGACATGGCCCATCTGGTCAAGCAGGTGTCGTCCTCTGCCGACTCGACGACGAGGATGCGGGATAGGCATCGTCCACGTCGATGCAGGAAAAATTGCTTTAACTAAAAAAAATAGCAACAAGTTCTTACTAACTAGTTCTATTAATTCAATTAGTTCTTACTAAAAATAAACTTACTATAAATAAAAATAAACTAGTACCTATTTAGTACCTAGTTCTTACTAACTAATTAGTACCTAGGAACTACTGCCCTAATTACCATATAAGTATCCATTTTTTAACTAGGGTTCGTACTACCTAATTAAATAGGGTTAATACTAATTGTAATTAACTAACTAGCACTCAAAATAGTCTAGGGTTCATACTAACTAGCACTAAATAGCTAGGGTTCATACTAAGCAGAGAAGAGGGAAGGGGAGAGTGCTTACAGAGGGTGGGGAGAGAGATGGGGTCGGGGGAGATGGCGGCACCGAGACACGGTGAGGCGGGGTCGAGGGAGATGGCGGCACCGAGACGCGGTGAGGCGGGGTCGAGGGAGACGGCGGCTAGGCGGGGTCGGGGGAGACGGTGGTGAGGCGGGGTCGGGGGAGATGGCGGCGAGGCGGGTCGAGGGAGACGGCGGCGGAGAGCAAGGGCAGGGGCTCCGGCAAGGTCGATGTCGAGGAGGAGGAGGCACAGGCGCGCGACGACATCGAGGGGCAGACTCTGGCGGAGAGCGAGGACAGGGCCTCCGGCGAGGACAAGGGGAGGGGCTCCGGCGGAGGCGACGAGGGGGAGAAGAGAGAGTGGGGAATTGGGGGAGGAAGCAGAGGAGAGGGAATCAGGCCGCACGCGGGGTTAGGTGAAAATAGCTTTAACAGTAGCGTGGGAAGCGAAAACGCGCTGCTGCTAAAATCCGTAGTAGTGCTGTTTCTAGAAGGGCGCTACTACTATACCTAGCACGTTGGGAACGGTGTGGCAATTATAGTAGTAGCACGTTCTATTCCTGCCGCGCTACTGCTAAGTGGGTAACAGTAGCGCCCTTTTAGCCGACGCGCTACTGCTAAGTAGCAGTAGCGCCTCATTTTAACACGCGCTACTGGTAAGATTATGTGTATAAGGTTTTCCCTAGTAGTGCTAGCCCCCTCCGGTGTCTATATAAACCGGAGGGTTTAGTCCATAGGACAACAACAATCATAATCATAGGCTAGCTTCTAGGGTTTAGCCTCTACGATCTCGTGGTAGATCAACTCTTGTAATACTCATATCATCAAGATCAATCAAGCAGGAAGTAGGGCATTACCTCCATCGAGAGGGCCCGAACCTGGGTAAACATTGTGTCCCCCGCCTCCTGTTACCATTAGCCTTAGACGCACAGTTCGGGACCCCCTAGCCGAGATCCGCCAGTTTTGACACCGACATTGGTGCTTTCATTGAGAGTTCCACTATGTCATCACGGTAAGGCTCGATGGCTCCTTCAATCATCCACAACGATGCGATCCAGGGTGAGGTTTTCCTCCCCGGACAGATCTTCATATTCGGCGGCTTCGCACTGTGGGCCAACTCGCTTGGCCATCTAGAGCAGATCGATAGTTGCGCCCCTAGCCATCAGGTCAGGTTTGGAAGCCTGAACTACACTGCCGACATCCACGGAGACTTGATCTTCGACGGATTCGAGCCCATGATAGGTGTGCCGTACAGTCACGATGAACATGACTTAGATCTCCAATCGGACGGTGTTCGGGAGAGCGTACCTGCAGCTGCCCTGGTCTTAGATCCGAAACAGATCATGCCATCCAAGGACAGGCTGATAGACCACGCCATGGAAGCCGCACACTCATCGGCGATAGAGTCGAACACAGATCACACCTCCAATGAGGTCTGTGTCATCGGACCCTCGGACTCGTCTCCGGCTATAGGCTCCAAACCGCGCTCATCCGTGCCTATCGAACCTGATTGGGCACCGATCGTGGAGTTTACCTCCGCAGATATCTTTCAGCACTCGCCTTTGGGAGACTTGCTAAATTCATTGAAATCTCTCTCCCTGTTAGGAGACTCTTGGCCGAACTATGTCCGGCTTGAGTGGGAAGTGGATGGCAAAGAAATTCGTTACCCACCCACCACCCACTTAATAACCACTGTCAACAACCTAACCAACATGCTCGATTTCGATTCTGAAGACATTGACGGTATGGACAATGATGTTGGAGAAGAACAGGAACCACCGCCCACAGGGCGCTGGATAGCCACCTCATCATATGATATATATATATATGGTGGATACACCCAAAGAAAGTGATGGCGATGAGGCAACGGAGGATAATCCCCTTGAGAAGCAATCTAAGCACCCGTGTCATCGGCGCTGCTCTAAGCCTTGTCAGAGCAAAAATAGTCATACCGGCACAAGAGACAATGACACTCCGGATAATGCCGAGGACGAAAACAATCCCGCCCAGCCAAGGTTCGAGCAGGCCGAACGGGAGGATGGGAAAGCTAGCCCTATGGAACAGGCAATGGATGGAGAATCAGAGGATGACAATTACATGCCCCTCTCCGAAGACGAGGTGAGCCTCGGCAACGAAGAATTCATCGTGCCTGAGGATCTCGTCGAGCAGGAGCGCTTCAAGCGCCGGCTTATAGCCACTGCAAAAATCCAAAGCAGCAGCAGCTTCAAGCTGATCAAGATCTGCTAACTGATAGATGGACCGAGGTCGTGGCAGCCGAGGAATACGGACTCGAGCGCCCAACCAAAAGTTACCCAAAGTGCAGGTTGCTACCTCAACTCGAGGAAGAGGCATTAGAGCCTACACTACCACCGCAGGATGCGGCTGACCGGCCACCTCGTGGCTGAGACAAAGCGGCGTATCAACCCAAAGTCCAGCCCGCACCCCGTCGCCAAACAAGCAAAAACACGAAGGCCCGTGGCTACACGCATGACCTGTAAGACAAATTGGAAAACAAAGTAGGACAGTCAAGATCGATATACGGATCATGGGGGCGTGCTCCAACGCATGACGATGACCATCACGCCGGATATACTAAAAACAAATCCGGTCGGGCCGGATACAACAGATCAGACTCATTCGAACTACGTCGTGATGTAGCCCGGCATAGAGGCGCCGCACACCCCCTATGCTTCACTGACGAAGTAATGGATCATGAATTCCCAGAAGGGTTTAAACCCGTGAATATTGAATCATACGATGGTACAACAGACCCCGTGGTATGGATTGAAGATTTCCTTCTCCACATTCACATGGCTCGCGGCGACGATCTACATGCCATCAAGTACCTCCCACTAAAATTCAAGGGACCGGCTCGTCATTGGCTGAATAGCATGCCGGCAAACTCCATTGGCAGTTGGGAGAACCTGGAAGACGCATTCCTTGACAATTTCCAGGGCACCTATGTGCAACCACCAGATGCTGATGACTTAAGTCACATAACCCAACATCCCGGAGAGTCAGCCAGGAAATTCTGGGCTCGGTTCCTAACTAAAAATAACCAAATTGTCGACTGTCCGGATGCCGAAGCCCTAGCAGCCTTTAAGCATAACATCCGCGACGAGTGGCTCGCCCGACACCTCAGCTAAGAGAAGCCAAAGTCCATGGCAGCCCTCACGACACTCATGACTCGCTTTTGTGCGGGCGACGACAGCTGGTTGGCTCGTAGCAACAGCACATCAAGAAATCCTAGCACTTCAGACGCCAGAGATAGCAACGGTAAGCCTCGATGCAACAGACACAAGCGCCGCACCAATGGCGATAACGCCAAAGACACGGCAGTCAATGCCGGATTTAGTGGCTCTAAGTCCGGTTAGCGGAAAAAGCCATTCAAAAGAAACAATCCGGGCCCGTCCAGTCTGGACCGCATACTCGATCGCTCGTGTCAAATTCACGGCACCCCCGATAAACCAGCCAACCACACCAACTGAGAATGTTGGGTGTTTAAACAGGCCGGCAAGTTGAATGCCAAAAACAAGGAAAAGGAGCCGCATAGTGATGATGACGAGGAGCCCCGGCTGCCGAACACAGGAGGACAGAAGAAATTTCCTCCCCAAGTGAAAACGATAAATATGATATACGCCACCCATATTCCCAAGCGGGAGCGGAAGCGTGCGCTAAGGGACGTCTACGCGATGGAGACAGTCGCCCCAAAGTTCAACCCATGGTCTTCTTGTTCGATCACTTTTGATCGCAGAGACCATCCTACCAGTATCCGTCATGGTGGTTCGGCCACATTGGTCCTCGACCCCATCATTGACGGATTCCACCTCACACGAGTCCTTATGGACGGTGGCAGTATCCTGAACCTGCTCTATCAGGATACAGTGCGCAAAATGGTCATCGAGCCCTCAAGGACCAAAACCACCTTTAAAGGTGTCATACCAGGTGTAGAGGCCTGTTGTACGGGCTCAATCACACTGGAAGTAGTCTTCGGATCTCCGGACAACTTCCGAAGCGAGGAGTTAATCTTTGATATCGTCCCCTTCCGCAATGGCTATCACGCACTGCTCGGACGAACCGCATTTGCTAGATTCAATGCGGTACCGCATTATGCATACCTCAAGCTCAAGATGTCAGGACCTCGCGGGGTTATAACAGTCAACGGAAACACAGAGCGCTCCCTTCGCACGGAGGAGCACACTGCGGCCCTCGCAGCAGAAGTACAGAGCAGCCTCCCTAGGCAGACCTCCAATTCAGCTATAAAGCCTCTGGACACCGTCAAGCGGGTCCGAAATACTCTGCAACAGGATCGCCCGGCACGTCCAGAGCTCGCCTAGCAATTCGGCCTCCGTCCTATTCCCGGTCAAGCGGTGAAATTCATGTTGCGCGTACATAATTATGCACTTAAAATACCATGGGCATAGGCAGAGGCACAGCTACAATGCGGTCCACAATGAGGCTCAACCACCCCAGGACACGTATACCTTCACCCTTTTCTTTCTTTCAGGCTCCTGTCTTCTGGAGGCTCTGCCGGTAGCCCGATTATCGGACCCATCGCGGGACAGAAACACCAAGGAGGCAAGGAGCTTTGACGTACAAGGGAATCCCCAGGTGGTCTCTGATAACGATCGCTATACCTATTTTACATACCCACACGCAGCTTGCCCTTGGTTAGGACATGTCAAATAGTCCTATTTTGCTTATCGCACTACTTGTATACATACGCCTTGACGTATTATTTAAATAACAAATGGGAAATAATGTATAGCGTCAACTTATTATTATTACATTTCTTTATCTTTTTCCTTGATGGTTTATTTATTACAAATTGTACCCGTACATTTTGGTACATTCAGCTCGCCAGGGGCTTCAGTGTACCCCATAATACGACAAGAAAAGTCCGAACACTTTCAACAGTGCGGCACCCCGAACTTATAGCATTATATGCATCAGCTCCGAATCATGTCTTGGGTCAATAGTTGGGTTTGCCCGGCTCCCATGTTTTGGTGCCTTACGTTCCGCTATATCGGCTAAGGTAGCACAGGGAGAACTACTGCGATTGTGTCCCAGTTCTTCCGGACGAGCACCTTAGTAGAGAAAGCCGAAAACTGACTGTCATGATGCGGCGAGAGCTGGTCGCTGTTTGAGAGGTCTCAAGTCCTTAAAGATTTTTTTTCCGTTTCGGACGAGGAATCGGCCTTATCCGATTTGGGCGTGTATAGCGCCCCATGTTCGGCCTTCCGAACACCAGGGGCTACGCCAAAATTTAAAATTATAGAACTTCTATGGCTAAGTGAGAATGATAAAGTTGTATAGTCCGATTGCCTTGTTCGTTGCGCTAAGCACCTCCTTAAAGGACCAAAAATTTGGATAAAGAGTGTTTAGATTTATCTCGAACACCCTGGTACTAGTTACATGGGGGCAGAAGCCAACGACTGGCCAACTCTCAGATTTTATAAACGGCCGCACAGAAGGTAAAATTTTAAATCAATAAAGCGTTATATTGTGCAAAATGAACTTGTTTTCATATTACAGGATCAACCGAGTACATTCACTCAAATATTACATCCTTAGCACATCGCTCTGCCACAAGGCGGGAGCCCTTCAGGACACTATCATAATATTTTTGAGGGTGGCGGTGCTCCTTGCCCTTTGGCGGCCCCTCGATCATCAACTTCCCGGCATCCATCTTCGCCCCAGTGCACTTTTGCGCGGGCGAAGGCCATCCGCGCACCTTCAATGCAAGCTGACCGCTTTATGACTACGAGCCGTGGGCAGGCATTCACAAGTCGTGCCATGAGGCCGAAGTAGCTACTGGGCAAAGGCTCGGCAGGCCACATCCAGACTATGAGATCCTTAATGGCCAGCTCGGCCGCCTTGTGCAGTTTGACCAGTTGCTTCAGCTGGTCGCTCAAGAGCATCGGATGTTCGGCCCCAATATACTGGGACCAGTCAACTTCTCCATCGAGCTCCCTTCTTCAGCTCGGTAGAACTCTGCGGCATCAGATATGCTGCGCGGCAGATCTGCGAATGCTCCTAGAGAGCTCCAAATTCGGGTAAGTAAAAGGAAGGTTTCCTTCGCATGCTTGCTTTGCATATTGAATGCCTTACCCGCCGCAATCTTCTTGGCCGCCTCAATCTCCTGGAGGGCCTTTTGCGCTTTGGACTTGGCGTCTCGTGTGCTCTGGAGGGCCTTCGCAAGCTCGGACTCTTGCGTCTTAGAGTCACGCTCCAAGGACTCGTATTTTTTGACGAAATCCTGGAGCTCTTGCTGGACCTCATCAACCCGGGCCTCTTGCTTCTCGCGCTTAGCACGCTCCTTGGCCGCTTTGTTTTCAGCCTCGGTCAGTGCCTTCTTAAGGGCCGCCACTTCGGTCGTGTCCCCTATTAAAATTCATGATGCTTCTATTAGCATCAACAATTTTCCCTTTATAAACATACAGACGGGGTATTGTGTACCTTTGTTTTCCTCGAGCTGTCTCTTCACGAGGCCGAGCTCTTCCTCGTTCCGCTCCAGGCCCCACTTCAATCCGGAGACCTACGCAGTACAAGCGGCAGCGGCCAGCAGCGACGCCTGCTTATTCACATAGACATTTTTCTGTTAGACTCCTGCGGATGTTATTTGATCCTCTATTCGGCCTTTCTTTCCGAACACCAAACAGAGCATCAGGGCCTACTGTCTATAATGTGATATTTTCTTACAATTTTCTTACTTACCTCAAAGCCTGTTAGGAGGCTGGCGCAGGCTTCGGTCAATCCGCTTTTGGCAGACCGGACCTTCTCGATCACCGCACCCATAATGGTGCGGTGCTCTTCGTCAATGGAAGCATCGCGAAGCGCTTCCAGCAAGTTGTCCGGTGCCTCTGGATGGATAGAGGTATCAGCACATGCGGCTCTCCCCCCTTGGTGAGAGGCTGCCTGCCTGAGTCCGGAACCACTGGGGTTCTGGCACAGTATCCGGCTAAGGGCCTGACTCATTGCGGCCCCCGTTATCGAAGTCCATGGGGGCCTTCCCCCCCATGTGCCTGGTGGCTGGGATTTCGCCTGGGGGCGTCTCCAAAACTGTCTCCCCTTGGTCCGTTATCCTCTGAGACATCACCTCGGTGTCGTCCGCGGGCCGGGGGGAGGTGGCCATCGGGAGTGAATCGATGTTCATCGCCGACTGGACCAAAGATCCATCCGAGGAAGATACCCCGATGTGGGACTTGGACGAACTGCATATGCATGTTCGACATAATAAGAAGCAATAAATCAAAACATACTAGAAGTAATGGTGTCCGGATACTTACGACTTCGCTAGGGGCTTGTCCCTGAGCAACCACTCCTCGTCTCTATAAGCGGCTATGGTGGAGTGGTCCGGAGGGAGGGTCTTTCCCTTCATGGACCCTTCGGCCTCCCCAGAAGGGGCAGCCTTCCTTTTCTTCTCCCCCCCCCCCCCCCGGTTGCGGGGGGAGAGATTTCCTCTACCTCCTCCTTGTCTTCGTTGGAGGAGCGCGCCTCGGTGTCTTCGGACGATGAGTCTGATACAACCTTGCGCCGGAGACCTTTCCTGGTCCCCGCGGCCTTCTTCATGGCCTTCTTCTCAGGCGCCTCATAGGGCGCTGGAAACAGCATCTCCGTTAAGAGAGCCGATGTTGGATCCTCGGGTAGTGGAGCCGGACAGTCAATCCGCTCTGCTATCGCTACCCAGTCCTGTTAAATTGGCATGGAGGTTTAGATTCCTCCCGCAGATGAGCTAGTACAAGGTACGTATGGCAAAATATAAAAACTCACCGGATTGGCGGGGCGCTTTGCGCTGAGTCCGCGATCTTCGGCTATGGGCAGTGGTACCTTGGTGGTCTTGAACAGCAACTTCCAGACATCTTCGTGCGTCGTGTCAAAGAGCTCCCGCAGTGTCTGGTGTTCGGCCGGGTCGAATTCCCACATATTTAAAGCCCGTCTCTAACACGGAAGGATCCGGCGGATGAGCATGACCTGGACCACGTTGACAAGCTTGATTTTCTTGCCTATCATATTTTTGATGCAGGTCTGGAGTCTGGTCAGCTCCACCGATGAGCCCCAGGCTAGGCCCTTCTCTTTCCAGGAGGTGAGCCGCATGGGGATGCCGAATCAAAATTCGGGGGCCGCGGCCCAGTTGGTGTCGCGCAGCTCGGTGATGTAGAACCACCCCGATTGCCACCGCTTCACGGTCTCCACATAGGAGCCTTCGGGCCAGGTGATATTGGGCATCTTGCCCACCATGGCGCCTCCGCACTCCACTTGCTGGCCGACCACCACCTTCGGCTTCACGTTGAAGGTCTTTAGCCATAGGCTAAAGTGGGGCATAATACGGAGGAAGGCCTCGCACAGGACGATAAACGCTGAGATGTTGAGGATGAAATTGGGGGCCAGATCATGGAAGTCCAGCCCGTAGTAAAGCATGATCCCGCGGACAAATGGGTGGACGGGGAATCCCAGTCCGCGGACAAAGTGAGAGAGAAACACTACCCTCTCCTAAGGCTTCGGGGTAGGGATGATCTGCCCTTCGGTAGGGAGCCGGTGCGCGATGCCTGCGGCCAGGTATCTGGCCTCCCGAAGCTTCATGATGTCCTCCTCCTTAACGGAGGAGGCCATCCACTTGCCTCCTTCTCCGGACATACTTGACTTTGCGGAGAAGGAGAAAGTTTGGGCGCTAGAGCTCGAGCGAGAGGGAATGGATGAGCAGAGGAAGAAGAAGGCGTGGGTGGAAAAAGGTGAATCCTTATCTCTTTATAAAGGCGGTAGAAACCATGCGCCTCCCCACTTGCCCTGTAAACTCGCTTATTCCCCAAGCGCCGCGTTGATGGTGCGGTTGGGTTACCCACACCCGTATTGATGAGAATCCCGTGATAAGGGGACATGATCTCTGCTTTGACAAGACGTGCCAATAAAACCGCCTCGCAATATGTGCAGCGGCAGGTTGAGAAAATGGTTCGAATAATGACCGAGTCGTGGCATGATGTCATGCTGTGAAAAGTTGTCAGTAGATTAGATTTGTGGAATATTGTTCTCTCTACGGTGGTATGTGGAAATTGTTTTGCAGAGCCGGACACGATCCTTGTGTTCAAAATCTTCTATGGAGTATTCAGAGAAGGAACCCGCCTTGCAATGCCGAAGACAATCTGCGCGCCGGACTCATTGTCATTGAAGCCTAGTTCAGGGGCTACTGAGTGAGTCCTGGATTAGGGGGTCCTCGGACAGCCGGACTATGTACTTGTGTCGGACTGTTGGACTATGAAGATACAAGATTGAAGACTTCGTCCCGTGTCCGGGTGGGACTCTCCTTTGCGTGGAAGTCAAGCTTGGCAATTCGGATATGTAGATCTCCTTCTCTGTAACCGACTCTGTGTAACCATAGCCCTCTCCGGTGTCTATATAAACCGGAGGGTTTAGTCCGTAGGACCACAACAATCATAATCATAGGCTAGCTTCTAGGGTTTAGCCTCTACGATATCGTGGTAGATGAACTCTTGTAATACTCATATCATCAAGATCAATCAAGCAGGAAGTAGGGTATTACCTCCATCGAGAGGGCCCGAACATGGGTAAACATTGTGTCCCCCGCCTCCTGTTACCATTAGCCTTAGACGCATAGTTCGGGACCCCCTACCCGAGATCCGCCGGTTTTGACACCGACAATCACAAAGGTTGATTCCTCTCCGAAAGACTCCTACCGCCTAGGAGTCTCCAACCTCCAAGAGTAATAAGAACGTTGGGGAAAAGCTCAAGACTTGCTCAAATCACAAATTCCTTTGGTGCAAAGAAGGGGAAGGAGTGGATCTATCACTTGATTGGAGAACGTCTCTCAAATGTTCCTAAATCCCTTGGGGATCTAGGATTTGGTGTAGGCGATTGAGAGAGAGAGTGAAAAGTGTTCTTGGCAAGCTCAAAGTGAATGGTCAACCTCATCCCGTGGAAGAGAGAAGCCTATATATAGTGGGTGTGGAAAAAGTGACTGTTTGAGCCACTTAAGGGCACATAAGGGGTCGGACGTCCGGACAACACCGGACGTCCGATAGTTATCGGTCGTCCGGCCGCTGGGAACACATAAGCCACGAATCTGTACACAGCACACGGACATCCGAGACGTGTCAGTTGTCCGGAGCCCGGACGTCTGGAGAGGCCTGGAAATCCGTAAATATGGTTCTGTGGTGGAAATACCGGACATCCGAGACGTGCCGGTCGTCCGGAGGCCGGTCGTCCGGAGAGGTCCGGAAATCCGTGAATAACATTCTATTGGTGAAACACTGGACGACCGTAGAGAGCCGGACGTCCGAACAGCTGAGAGGGATCGGACGTCCGTAGAGTACGGACGACCAGAGAGCAAAACTGGAGTTGTGGATTTGAGAAAATCTTTCACTAGTTCCAATGATCCCCTCTTAATAGTGTCGGATCCCTATACTCAAGAACAAACCGTAAACAAAGCCAAGGCTAATGTCTTGTATCTCTAATCTTGAGTTATATGTATTTGTCCCTAGTCATGATCCACACACGGCCTTCAAGACATAAACCTGAGATATACTTGATAAACATGATTAGTCTCGACATACATGTTGTCATCAACATCAAAATATGATTAAGGGCATGGTTGCACTTTCAGCAGCGGCCGAACCTTTACAAACAAGGTTGGGGCAATCTCCACCACTGAATTGGAGGCTCCCAACGACACCATGAAGCTTCACCACAATGGACTATGCTCCGCGGTGACCTCAACCGTCTAGGGTGCTCAAACACCCAAGAGTAACAAGATCAGCAAGGGATTAGTGGGGGGAATCAAATTTCTCTTGGTGGAAGTGTAGATCGAGGCCTTCTCAACCAATCCCTAGAGAATCAACAAGTTTGATTGGCTAGGGAGAGAGATCGGGCGAAAATGGAGCTTAGAGCATCAATGAAGCTTGGAGGGTGGAAGAGGTAAGTCAACTTGGAGAAGAAGGCCTCTTTTTATAAGGGGGGAAACAATCCAACCGTTACCCCCCATCCAGCCCCGCAAGGAGTGGTACTACCGCTGGGGGCAGCGGTACTACCGTTGGGATCAATGGTACTACCGCTCCCCCTCACGGTACTGCCATGCAGACAAGGAAGGCCAGGAGCGAGGCAGGATCTGGACCCAGGGCGGTACTAGCAGCGGTGGTAGGGGCGGTACTACCGCCTCTACTGCCGCTGCCAGTGCCGCAAAACCCGACACAAGAGGCAACACCCTCGAGTCGAGGCGGTAGGAGAGCAGAACAGCAGCGGTACTACGGCTGAGAGCCCCCAGGAGATACTACTGCTGCGTAGCGGTACTGCCGCCTGTGGCTCTTGAGCGGTACTACCACTGGGGTCCACGGTACTACCGCTGGGACCAAAAAACTCAGGAAGCAAGGAGGGATCCTCCGTCGAAGCGGGAAGGCTCTATGGGTGCAAAGAGGATGTGTACAATTTGATTCCACCCTAACCTTACCAATGCGGACCCCCTCTTGATAGTACGGTGACTCCTACGAAACAAGTCCACCAAAACTGAAACAAAAGAGCTACACCGTCTTCGCTTAAAACTCTGAGGGGAAGGAATCGTCTCGTGCCAAAGGATGAATCTCTGAAATACTTAATGCACACAATTAGTCTGCAAAAGCGTTGTCATCCATCACCAAAACTACATAGTGCTAGAATTTAGTCTATTTTGGGACAACCCAATAACTATTTTAGAAATTCCTAAATAAATCCTAGAGACCCACTTAGCCCATTTGTGCAAGGCAAGGGATACTACTAAAGTTTAGTCCCACATTGCTAGTTTAGTGGGAGTTGGACCTCCTTATAAGGGAGGTTCTTTCCCCACTTGTATGAGCATGAGAACAAGAGGGACATCCACGCGCGCTCCTCCTCCGCCGCCCGCCTCGCCACGCCTCGCCTCATCACGACGCGCCGCGCCGCGGGTTGCGGGAATGAGCCGAGCGGATGTCTAATTTGTGCCACGCACTACGGGTATACGAAAGGTCACTTCAGAGCTGAAAAGTTTTTGCGGTAGTGGATAATGAATACGAACGGCGCACCTCTTCGCGTGTTGCCTGTTCACTTTGTCTCCCTCCGTTGCTTCACCTCCCGTCGCAGCCTGTTCGCGTCCCTCTTTTGTGCCTATATAAGAGAGGTCACTCCTCTCCAGAGAGACACATCAGAAGGTCCTCTTCCTCTCGCAACACGGTTCCTGAGCACTACGCTGCTGCTACAATCTTCGCGATGTTGGCATGGTCGATCTGAAGTTTACTTCGGGGAAGATCGTGCGGCTGAAGAACGTGCATTATGTCCCCTCCGTCAATAAAAATCTTGTTAGCGGATCTCTTCTGTGTAGAGATGGCTACAAGCTTGTCTTTGAGTCGAATAAATTTGTAATTTCCAAGTATGGAACCTTTGTTGGTAAAGGATATGAGTCAGGAGACCTGTTTCGTTTATCCTTATCAGACGTTTGCAATAAAGTTGTTAATCATATTTGCAACAATAGTGAATCAAATGTGTGGCATTCACGTCTTTGTCATGTTAACTTTGGTTGCATGTCGCGACTAGCGAAGTTGAACTTAATCCCTAGTTTCACCACTGTCAAGGGATCCAAGTGTCAAGTGTGTGTGCAAGCTAAGCAACCACGTAAGTCTCATGTGACTGCGGAAACGAGAAATCTTGCACCACTAGAACTCATACATTCAGATCTATGTGAAATGAATGGTGTTTTGACAAAAGGTGGAAAGAAATATTTCATGACGTTAATTGATGACTCCACTAGATACTGTCATGTGTATCTTCTGAAATCTAAGGATGAGGCTCTGAACTATTTCAAGATCTATAAAGCTGAAGCGGAAAACCAACTTGATTGAAAGATCAAGAGGCTTAGGTCCGATCGTGGTGGAGAGTATTTCTCAAGTGAATTTGATTCCTTTTGTGCGGAACATGGTATAATCCATGAGAGGACGCCTCCCTATTCACCTCAGTCAAATGGGGTGGCTGAAAGGAAGAACCGTACTCTAACTGATTTGGTTAACGCCATGTTAGACACATCGGGTCTCTCCAAGGCATGGTGGGGGGAGGCGATATTGACAACATGTCATGTCCTAAACCGAGTTCCCACAAAGAACAAAGAGATAACTCCATTCGAGGAATGGATAAGAAAAGGTTAAAGCTCTCTTATCTATGAACCTGGGGTTGTTTGGCGAAAGTCAATGTGCCAATTCCAAAGAAGCGGAAGCTGGGACCAAAAACTGTGTATTGTGTTTTCCTGGGATATGCTTTTCATAGCATTGGTTACAGATTCTTGGTTGTAAAATCTGAGGTACCTGACATGCATGTCGGTACTATCATGGAGTCGAACGATGCGACTTTCTTTGAAGATATCTTTCCCATGAAGGATATGGCTACCTCATCTAATCAGGAGATGCCTAGTTCATCGAATCAGGAACCAGTTAAAATTACTGAACCTGCCATTTCGATTGAACACTTTGAAAAACCTGTGGAGGAGAACAATGAAGTTCCTACTAGGAGCAAGAGACAAAGGATTGCAAAGTCCTTTGGTGATGATTTTCTTGTGTATCTCATAGATGACACTCCCAATTCTATTTCAAAGGCCTATGCATCGGAAGATGCTGACTACTGGAAAGAAGCGGTTCGTAGCGAGATAGATTCCATCTTGGCGAATGAAACTTGGGAGATAACTGATCGTCCTTATGGATGCAAACCTATAGGATGCAAATGGGTATTCAAGAAGAAGCTTAGGCCTGATGGTACTGTTGAAAAGTACAAGGCTCGGCTCGTGGCTAAGGGTTATACCCAAAAGGAAGGTGAAGATTTCTTTGATACTTACTCACCTGTGGCTCGACTGACCACTATTCAAGTTCTACTTTCACTAGCTGCCTCACATGGTCTTCTCGTTCATCAAATGGATGTTAAGACTGCTTTCCTAAATGGAGAGTTGGACGAGGAAATTTATATGGAACAACCAGATGGGTTTGTAATAGATGGTCAGGAAGGGAAAGTGTGCAAGTTGCTGAAGTCTTTGTATGGACTTAAGCAAGCACCCAAGCAGTGGCACGAGAAGTTCGAAAGAACTTTAACAGCTGCAGGCTTTGTTGTGAACAAAGTTGACAAATGTGTATACTATCGCCATGGTGGGGGCGAGGGAGTTATGCTTTGCTTGTATATTGATGGCATACTGATTTTCGGAACAAATCTGAATGTTATTAAGGAGGTCAAGGATTTCCTATCTCACTGTTTTGAGATGAAGGATTTAGGAGTGGCTGATGTCATTCTGAACATCAAGTTGTTGAGAGACGATGATGGTGGGATTACATTGCTTCAATCTCACTATGTGGAAAAGATCTTGAGTCGCTTTGGCTACAGTGATTGCAAGCCCTCTCCAACACCATATGATGCTAGTGTGTTGCTTCGAAAGAATCGAAGAATTGCTAGAGACCAATTGAAATATTCTCAGATTATTGGTTCGCTTATGTACTTAGCAAGTGCTACAAGACCTGACATCTCTTTTGCTGTCAGCAAACTGAGCCGGTTTGTCTCAAAACCAGGAGATATGCATTGGAAAGCTCTAGAGAGACTTTTGCGTTATTTGAAAGGCACTGCGAATTATGGAATTCACTACACTGGGTACCCAAAGGTGCTTGAAGGGTATAGTGACTCAAACTGGATCTCAGATGCTGATGAGATAAAGGCCACGAGCGGATATGTATTCACTCATGGAGGCGGCGCTGTTTCTTGGAAGTCTTGCAAGCAGACCATCTTAACGAGGTCAACAATGGAAGCAGAACTCACGGCACTAGATACAGCTACAGTCGAAGCAGATTGGCTTCGTCGGCTCTTGAATGACTTGCCGGTTGTTGAGAAACCTGTACCGGGTATCCTTATGAACTGCGATAATCAAACTGTGATCACGAAAGTGAACAGTTCAAAAGATAACATGAAGTCATCAAGACACGTTCAGAGAAGGTTAAAGTCTGTCAGAAAAATGAGAAACTCCGGAGTTATTGCATTGGATTATATCCAAACATCTAAAAATCTGGCAGATCCTTTTACTAAGGGTCTATCACGTAATGTGATAGATAATGCATCGAGGGAGATGGGTATGAGACCCACAATGTGAGTTGTTCACAGTGGTAACCTATTCTTTGTGATCGGAGATCCCGTGAATTAGATGTGGAAGACAAGCTGTTGGTCAACTGGGAGGAGAGTACCTTTACTATTAAAAATACCACTCCATGAAGATGCAATACTCTCCTAAATCTTCATGGCAGGTTGATGTATATCTTAATGTGTTCTAAGAGGCTCATTGAAGCAGAGATGTTGTACTGCAGAACATCTTTTCAAGAACGCACCTATATGAGTCTGATTGTTAAACGTCGCAATCTATGAGAGTAGGGTTCTCTCTAGTAAACTCATGAAAGGTCTCTGAGTATGACGCATAAGCTCCACCCGCGGGAAAGACCCGCGGTAGCCACGTATCCACGTATCGGTCAAGGCTTTATGTGAAGCTAGATTCGCAGAAAACTTGCAGTTCAAGGCCCAGTCCACTGTCCAAGTTGCTTACTAGTGTAGCATAGAGTTCTAGGTGGAAGTTCAACTTAATAGTCTCCACTGTAATACCGGTATATAAAACAGTGTTTTGGAACCAAAGGCAAATTTTGTGTGCCTCTGGGATCTGGTGGGGGATTGCTGGAATTTAGTCTATTTTGGGACAGCCCAATAACTATTTCAGAAATTCCTAAATAAATCCTAGAGGCCCACTTAGCCCATTTGTGCAAGGCAAGGGATACTACTAAAGTTTAAACCCACATTGCTAGTTTAGTGGGAGTTGGACCTCCTTATAAGGGAGGTTCTTTCCCCACTTGTATGAGCATGAGAACAAGAGGGACATCCACGCACGCTCGTCCTCCGCCGCCCGCCTCGCCACGCCTCGCCTCGCCTCGTCATGACGCGCCGCGGGTTGCGGGAACGAGCCGATGTCTAATTTTTTCCACGCACTACGGGTATACGAAAGGTCACTTGGGAGCTGAAAAGTTTTTGCGGTAGTGGATAATGAATACGAACGGCGCACCTCTTCGCGTGCTGCCTGTTCACTTCGTCTCCCTCCATTGGTTTACCTCCCGTCGCAGCCTGTTCGCGTCCCTCTCCTGTGCCTATATAAGAGAGGTCGCTCCTCTCCAGAGAGACACATCAGAAGGTCCTCTTCCTCTCGCCACACGGTTCCTGAGCACTGCGCTGCTGCTACAATCTTCCCCATCCCGGTTTGCGGCGTGCACCGCAGGTCGAGACAGTAGGCCTCCGAAACCGCACCTCTTTGAGTCCTGTACGGGAGAAGGGTGATAAGGTTTTTGGGGAGCGCTCTGCGCGACTACTGACTTCTTCGTCACGGACGCCCCGGACTTCGACGACTACTTCCCCGACGACGACTACTTCCCCTACATCGACAACCTCCTCGACGACATGGAGGACACCGACCCCAAGTCCAGTGCCTCTGCTCCTGCTGATGTCACGTACGTGTTTCTCCCCTTTCTATTGGAGGTTCTGCTACAGTTCCTTGTTTTAGTATTTGCCCTAGATATGTTAGACTCTATTTCATATATGCAACCGGCTATACTGTCTGCTTTAGATATGTTTAGTTACGGTTCATATATGAACATGCTGTCTGCCTTCTCTTTGTCAAATCGCATGGCCTATTTTATCACTGCTATACTAGCCATGCTTTATCTAGTATTTCTGTTAATAAAATCATTCGGTAAATTGCTCATATTTCCAACACATAGAGAGAGACATGCCTTAACATTTATCTTAACATACAGCCTATCCACTTCATCATATATGTCTCATACTCCTTCTGGTCCTTTTTACTCCGTGTACTAGATTTGTGTCAAGTCAAACTTTGCAAAGTTTGACCAAATATAAATTAAAAAAATATC
This sequence comes from Triticum timopheevii, assembly GCA_963921465.1. Lineage (NCBI taxonomy): Eukaryota > Viridiplantae > Streptophyta > Magnoliopsida > Poales > Poaceae > Triticum > Triticum timopheevii. The sequence continues at coordinate 146,181,578 of OY997272.1, forward strand.
AACATCTACAATACCAAATATATATTCTATGAAACTACATTTCGTAATGAGTCTAACAATATTGATTGACTTTGTGAATATTGATACTTTTTGTACAAGTTTGGTCAAAGTACAAACACTTTGATTTGAGATAAAACTTATATGCAAACTAAAAAGGACCGGAGGGAGTATGAGACATATATGATGAAGTGGATAGGCTTTGTGAATCGCCCAAGTTTTTTAGACCTCCAGTCTTGGAACGCCAAATCTCCACCCTTGAGAAGCCCGATATATTTCACTTGCTACTGCTCTATTAGCCTTGCCCCCAGCATCAGCAGTTTCCCACTGGGCCTTTATTTGCAACACAGCCCAATCCAAAATCCAGTTGCACATCAGTCTAATCAATCCTAGAGGATCATTCATTTTTTTTTCCTGTCAAAGATAATTCATTCATTCTTTTTGCCGGAACTGATCGCAAATCAAAAGCACATCTAATTAGGCTTCAAATGAGTTTAGCAACAGAGCAAGAAAAGAAAAATGATCAATGGTCTCATCGTTTCCACAGAAAACATAGTTTTTGTCACCTTTCCGCCTCCTTTTTAAAAGATTGTCTCTGGTAAAAAAAACTTTTTCTGCGGAGAAGCCACAGAATAAAAATTAATTTTAGCTGGAGCCTTGACATTCCATAGGAACTTCCGAAGTCAATAGTACAAGTCGAGGTCGGAGCGTGTATCACGAGAGACGAGACGACAGTGTCAGCTAGCTAGCTAGGGTTCGGACGATGAATGCGCCGGCCATTAGACAGCGATGACGAGTAGCGTCGAGTAGCATGCACGTACATCACATGTATATCAATGTATGGTTCTCCTGCTCTCCCTCCTCCCCCCATCGTTCCCGAGCCTTATCTCCTGTATGTATGTACGTCCGGTCCTGCGTTTTCAGACATACCAGTAGAAGCTATACCCACTAGATTAATCAAGTAACTACTGGCAGGACTACGTAGTTAAGAGTGCCATAAACAGTGTACGTACGGTGGATGCATTTTCTTCAGCTCCGTCGCCTTGTGTGATCACTTAATAGGTCTACCATGTACACACATGCGCACATGCAAATTCGCATGGGTTATTTGCATGGCATCGACTGAATCGTCCGCATGCAGCGACGCGATAACGCGCGACCGGTGGAGGCCGGCCGGCGCCACACGTCGCTGCGAGAACCGGACGCCGGGAAGGAAGACGACGCGGGCCTGCCAGGGTACGTAGAGAACGACGGCAACCATAGTCGTGTAACACGCAGAGCTAGCTCCGGCACACGCTCCTCCGACCCCCGGTTCCTATAAAAGGGCACTCTTGAGCTTCATCGTCCCAAAGCAAGCAAGCAAGCAGCCTGAGCGCTAGTTGATCGATCAACTAGCCAGCCAAGGAGCGGAGTGAGAGCGTGAGGAAGATGTTTGGGTGGATGACGCCGCCGCAGCTCAAGGGGAAGGTGGTGCTCATGCGCCGGAACCTCCTCGACTTGAACCACTGGCAGCAACCCCTCAGCCACGACACCTGGGACGAGGTCACCACCAAAGGCGTCACCTGCCAGCTCATCAGCTCCACCGTCGCCGACCCCAGTAAGCAACATCCTTCTCTTCATTTATGTACGGCTAGTACAGTAATCCCCCACAAACTGATTATAAGCAAAGCTAATGATGGAATGGCATGGATGGATGCAGATGACGAGAGCGGCACCCGGGGTCTCTTGGGCGAAGAGGAGCGGGTTGAACACTGGGTGCTCCACTTGCCCCCGATCAACCACGGCGATACCACCTACGATGTCACCTTCGACTGGGACGTGAAAAAGCAAGGCATTCCCGGCGCCGTCATCGTTCGGAACTACCACGCCACCCAGTTCCTCCTCAAGACCATCACCATCGACGATGTCCCCGGCCACGACGGCCCCATCGTCTTCGTCGCAAACTCATGGGTCTACAACACCAACAAGTACCACTACGACCGTGTCTTCTTCACCAACGACGTAAGTGTGCTCGCCTAGCTCTAACTAGACATATTCCTGTACCGGTTCCATGAACATTTAACCTTTTTATATACTATAAAATAAAAGGAGGATAAACTTGCACCGACTTCGGCATCGGGCCATGAACAATTAGTAAGTGAACTGAACAAGCACGATTGATATGCCATGCAGACGTACCTGCCAAGCGAGATGCCGACGTTGCTGCAGCCGTTCCGGGAGGACGAGCTCCGGATCCTGCGAGGGGACGACCCCAGGCAGAAGAACGGCGCCTACGAGGAGCACGACCGCGTCTACCGCTACGACCTCTACAACGACCTCGGCGATCCGGACCACAAGAACCCTCGCCCCACCCTCGGTGGCCCCGACAGCTTGTACCCATACCCGCGCCGAGGCCGCACCGGCAGGAAGCCCATGGTGACCGACCCCACGTGCGAGAGCAGGAACGTCTTGCCCGTGCTCCAGCAGTTCTACGTCCCCCGCGACGAGAACTTCAACCACGTCAAGAAAGCCGACTTCACGGCCTACCTCATCAAGGCCATCTCCGGCGGCATCCTCCCCCTCCTCCGCCAGCAGTTCGACTCCGTCTCGCCGCGCGAGTTCGACGACTTCGAGGACATGTACAAGCTCTACGAAGGCGGGCTTAAGATCCCCGACATCCCCGCCCTGGACGAGCTGTTCAAATCGTTCCCGCCACTGAGGAGCATCATGCCGGCCGGCGGGGACTTCCTCCTCAAGATGCCCAAGCCGCATGTCATCAAGGAGGACAAGCTCGCGTGGCGGACGGACGAGGAGTTCGCCCGGGAGATGCTCGCCGGCCTCAACCCACACATCATCACCCGCCTGAACGTGTTCCCTCCGAGGAGCACGCTTGAAGGGTACGGTGACCAGACGAGCAAGATCACGGTGGAGCACATCCAACACAACCTCGGCAAGCTCAACGTCGACAAGGCAATCGACGCCAAGAGGCTCTTCATCCTAGACCACCACGACAACTTCATGCCTCACCTGCTAAAGATCAACAGCCTCCCAAACACGTTCGTCTACGCCACCAGGACGCTGCTCTTCCTGCAAGATGATGGCACTCTCAAGCCAATCGCCATCGAGCTCAGCAAGCCCCTACTTAACGACCTCGGCACCAAAGTGGTCGGCGCCGACAGCAAGGTCTACACGCCCCCCTCATGTGGCTCGGAGTCGGAGAGGGCTGTCCAAGACACCATCTGGCAGCTGGCCAAGGCCTACGCTGCCGTGAACGATTCCGCGTGGCACGGACTCATCAGCCACTGGCTCCATACGCACGCGGTCATCGAGCCGTTCGTGATCGCCACCAACCGGCAGCTCAGCGTCGTGCATCCCATCCACAAGCTCCTGCAGCCACACTACCGTGACACCATGACCATCAACGCCCTGGCACGCCAGGTCCTCATCAGCGCCGGTGGCTTCTTCGAGATGACCGTCTGTCCAGGTGAGCACGCACTGAGAATCTCCTCTGAAGTCTATAGGAACTGGAACTTCACCGAGCAGGCGTTGCCGGTAGACCTGATCAAGAGGGGTGTGGCGAAGGCGGACACGGAGAGCCCGTGCGGAGTGTCGCTGCACATCAAGGACTACCCGTACGCGGTGGATGGGTTGGCCGTCTGGTCGGCCATCGAGACTTGGGTCGACGAGTACTGCAGGATCTACTATCCCTGCGATGACATGCTTCGGTCCGACGTCGAGCTTCAGGCATGGTGGAAGGAGGTGCGTGAGGTCGGCCATGGCGACATCAAAGACCAGCCCTGGTGGCCCAAGATGACAACCGTGAACGAGCTTGTCAGGTCATGCGCCACCATCATCTGGATCGCCTCTGCGCTGCATGCGGCCGTCAACTTTGGCCAGTACTCATACGCAGGCTACCTCCCCAACCGTCCGACGGTGAGCCGGCGACAAATGCCGGAGCCAGGCACCAAGGAGTACAAGGAGGTGGAGACTGATCCGGACCTGGCCTTCATCCACACCATCACGAGCCAGCTCCAAAGCATCATTGGAGTGTCCGTGATCGAGGTCCTGTCCAACCACTCCTCCGACGAAGTCTACCTGGGGCAGCGTGATGAGCCAAAGTGGACATCAGATGTCAAGGCGAAAAAGGCGTTTGAGGACTTCAGCCAGAAGTTGATCGACATCGAGAAGAGGATCATGAATATGAACGCGAATCTCCAACTCAAGAACCGGAATGGGCCAGCAAAATTCCCCTACATGCTACTCTACCCCAACACATCTGACATCGATGGTGAGAGCGCCACCGGGATCACGGCCAAGGGCATCCCCAACAGCATCTCCATCTGATCGATGTTGTGCCGTTTTATGTTATTGTTGTATAAAATATTTCCCGTTGCAAATAAGGAACGCTGCATGTGCACGTTTCATGAGTGGCCAGAAGCGTGCTCGTTCACGTTGAGGCGAGTTGTGTTTATTTTCGTGTTGATGAAGTTGTTTTGGCCGCAATGCAAAGCCCGTGGGATGGCACGGATGAAGGGTTGTGGTCGGCCAGTGTGTTGAGTTGGACCGTATATATGTTGAATAAAGCAAGCGAGTGTCTATTTGCCTGTCTACTGATTTTGAATTTGATATTAGTCAGATTTTCTTCATAACGACACATGTTGACGATTTTGCTGATGTCGACCACTTTTTCCTCCGAAGTTTTTCGTTTTCTCTTTTCTCTTTGTTTTTAGATGTTTTCATTTTTGTTCATACAAGGCAAAAAAGTTGTTCGTGGCAACCATAATTTTTGTTCATTTTTTAGCAATGCTCATATTATTTTCCTTCTTCGGTTCACCACCACTTCATGGTATTATGATTTTCCGTGTGATATTTTTGTCCATGCTAGTTGTTTCTTGTTCTATAAATTTTGTTCACGGCTGTGATGATTTTAGTTCAAATTAATTTAATTTTTGAAAAACAAATATAATCTTGGCACATGCCCAATTTTAATATTCCCATGCAGCAAGTTTTAATGGGCTCCTCCCATACAGGAACAAAGATGCCTCTGGCGAGGGCCGAGGCGGCCAGGCCTAGATGAAATGCTGGCGGCAAGCGCAACAGCGCAGCGACGCGCCGGAGCTCGTCGGCGACGGCAGCGTGGTGGCAGCGTGTTAGGCATCGAGGTGGTGTGCCTGCTGGGCGGTTGAGGTCGCCGGCTAGAGCAGATGGGCCAATCTGGCCGCTCAAGCGAGCGGGATGAGGGCGGCGTGGGCCGTGGGCGGCCGGCTCCGCCATGGCCGTCGGCTAGTGGAGTTAGCGGCATGGCTGGATCCGCCACGAAAATCTCACATGATTTGCCCCGCATAATTGTTTGTGACAGCTCCCTCGATCGCACATGAGCGCTTTCGCCGCGTGTGTGACCAGAGGAGATATCACCGATGATTTTATCTGGATCGTGTGGGATGGACCCCCTGTCGCCTACCTAGGCAAGGCGACGGTTTAAAACTGTGCATATGTGGATAAAAACCGTTTGTATAGACTCGTCTACACTAGTGTTAAGTAACACGTTTCAGATGACCTAACTTGAATGAACAAATAAACAACTAGTATGGAAGAAAGAGATTTCAGAAACACCTAGTATATTGATCGGCATGGTCAGTGAAGCATCAGAAGGGACAGATTGGTGAATTTGAATATGTGGATTTGTGAAAGAAGTTTCTTCGGAAAGAAAAGCATGTTCCTCACTTGCCGATGCAGAACCGTGTGACAAATGAAGTACAGTAACATCCAAATCGTTTCCACGTACTTGAGGCAGAACAGATGGTAAAGATGAGGTTCCATTGGTTGATCTTAAGTCCAGTAATCTGCACGGGTAAGACAACGAATGCCGATTAACAAAGAAAGGTAGGAAAAGAGAAAGAGTAAAAAAGGAAATCACCTATGGAACTGTAACTTCAATCCATCAAACTCCGTTCGAAAAGATCCCATATTGGTGGCGGAAACAAAACATGCGGTACGTCAATCATGAAGGGAAGAAATTATGTGAACGCAAACGCAGTAGAAAGGATCGGGTTCAAAGGGAAATGAAAAATATGAAAGAACAATGTGAATGAATACAAAAAAGAACTAATTAAAAATGCAGAGACGGAAGGAAGGAAATGAACAGAAAGCACATAAAGTGATAAACATATAAGAACAGAAAAATACGGCAGTACATACGAATGTATCAGTACAACACCAACATGTATATTGGAACTATTTCACGTATTCATAACGTACAAACATTACCTGTTTTTTTACCTATTCTGAGAGCACACAAATGCACGAATCACGGCGCAAACGTGTCCAAAGACGCAGAGTGAGCACGACACCTATGAAAACGTTTCTAGCTGATCGGGACTGCTATGGTTTCACACCCAAAGAAAACAGCATGCTACGGGTGGCAACTGTACCCATCGACGACTTTGGACATTGCCCGTCAAAGACGGCAGCGAAACTTCCTGCCTCCCCCCATCAGATGTGTAATCTCTCTCTCACATGTTGTTGTCGAGTATACGAGTATATTGATGAGCAGCAAGGACATAAGGACATAGTAGAAGTTAGACTAAGCGACTCCCTTTGACTGACTAAGGTTCTGATGCTCGATGATTTGTGCAACTCTAGTCTCGGCGAGAGCATCAAGCAGAAAAGTACCACTACTTTTGCTTGGCTCTGCGCAACTACTAGAGAAAAATAGCCTCGACCGTGAGTGAAGTGACAACCATGGCTGCCAAGAAGCTCGTGCTCATACGCCTCCTGCTCGTGGGGTTCGTAATAAACCATGTAGCCCGCACCGCCGCCGCCGCCGGTGACGACGACCACCAGTTCGTCTACTCCGGCTTCGCCGGCAGCAGCGGCCTGCTCCTCGACGGCGCAGCGTCGGTGACAGAGAGCGGCCTCCTGGAGCTCACCAACGGCACGCTCCGCCAGAAAGGACACGCCATCTACCCGACCCCGCTGCGCCTCCGTGGCCGCTCCTTCTCGTCCTCCTTCGTGTTTGGCATCCTGTCGGCCTACCCGGACGTGAGCGCCAACGGCATCGCGTTGTTCCTCGCCCCGACCACCAACTTCTCGGGCGCCATGGCGGCGCAGTACCTCGGCCTCCTCAGCACCAGCAACAACGGCAACGCGACCAACCGGGTCTTCGCGGTGGAGCTGGACACCATGCAGAACAACGAGTTCAGGGACCTCAGCGACAACCACGTCGGGATCGACATCAACAGCCTCGTGTCGGCCAACTCCACCGACGCCGGCTACTACGACGACGACGGCGACTTCCGCAACCTGACGCTCATCAGCCACGAGGCGATGCAGGTGTGGGTGGACTACGACGGTGGGACCGGCAGGATCAACGTCACCCTGGCCCCCCTGAAGACGCGCAGGCCGGCGAGGCCGCTGCTCTCGGTGGTGCACGACCTCTCGGCGGTGATCCCCGACACCGCGTACATCGGCTTCTCGTCCTCGACGGGCCTGGTCAGCTCCCAGCACTACATCCTCGGATGGAGCTTCGCGTTGGACGGCCCCGCGCCCGCCATCGACATCGCCAAGCTGCCGAAGCTGCCCCGCGAGTTCCCGAAGCCGAGGTCCAAGGCCATGGAGGTCATCCTGCCCATAGCCACCGCCGCGGTGGTCCTCTTGGCGGGGACGGCCCTCGTCCTGCTCAGGCGAAGGCAGCTGAGGTACAGCGAGCTGAGGGAGGAGTGGGAGGTGGAGTTCGGGCCGCACCGCTTCTCCTACAAGGATCTGTTCCGCGCCACGGAAGGGTTCAAGAACAAGAACCTGCTGGGGGTAGGAGGATTCGGCAAGGTGTACCGAGGACTTCTTCCGGCGTCCAAATGCGAGATCGCGGTGAAGAGGGTGTCACACAGCTCGAAGCAGGGCATGAAGGAGTTCGTCGCCGAGATCGTCAGCATAGGGCGGATGCAGCACCCCAACCTCGTCCAACTGCTCGGCTACTGCCGCCGGCAAGGTGAGCTGCTTCTGGTGTACGAGTACATGCCAAACGGGAGCCTCGACAAGTACCTGTATTCTCAGCCTCAAGAGGCCAACGACAAGCACAACGGTACTCTGAATTGGGTTCAGAGGCTTGGGATCATCAAAGGCATTGCATCGGGATTGATCTACCTCCACGAGGAGTGGGAGAAAGTTGTCGTCCATCGCGACATCAAGGCCAGCAACGTGTTGCTCGACAGCGGCATGAACGGCCGGCTCGGCGACTTCGGGCTCGCGATGCTGTACGACCACACTGCCGACCCGGAGACCTCGCATGTCGTCGGAACCATAGGGTACCTAGCCCCGGAGATTGGCCGTACCAGCAAGGCGACCATCCTGACCGACGTGTTTGCCTTCGGCATATTCGTGCTGGAGGTCACCTGTGGGCAGAAGCCCATCATGCAAGATTCAAAGGATGATCAGCTCATGCTGGCAGACTGGGTGGTGGAGCACTGGAACAGGGGGTCACTGGTTGAGACGGTGGACAGCAAGCTCCAGGGCGACTACGATGCCGATGAGGCGTGTGTGGTGCTAAAGGTGGGGTTGTTGTGCTCTCACCCGTTTCCTGAAGCAAGGCCCACTATGCGGCAAGTCTTGCAGTACCTGAATGGTGATGTGCCGGTGCCGGAACTAGTTCCGGCGCACCTGAGCCTCCAGATGCTGGCGTTCATGCAGAATGAAGGGTTTGATTCGTACGTCATGTCGTACCCTTCGTCGGTGGACAGCATTAACAGCCTCACTAGCCTTGTGCACGAGAGATAGTACATGGTGTTAGCATTGGTTTCTTTGTATGTATTCCTTGTCTCTTGTATATGGGCAATTAAGCTCATACTTGTGTATGATATATATAGATATGCCTTGCCTGAATAGCCATATGCATCGCACTGTTGCTAATGCCGGAGATTTTAAGCTCTTTTAGGGGGCAAATTATGTCCTACATATATTTATTTATCTCTTGGCGTGCTGAGTATTACTTCCTTCATTTTTAAATATTTGTCTTTCTGCCAGTTGTTGAATGATCTGGTTTTCTGCCAGTGGTAACAAATGATGCTGTGTTTGATAGTAAAGTATTATATAAACTAAAGTATCAAAAACTACAGTAATTTTGCATGTAGGTGTGAGATATCATAGTTTTATCATAATAGAATATTTTGGAATATTCACAATACATAGAACCTGTTTGGCTGTTGCCGCATAACGCTGTAAATTTGTTGTCTAGCCGTCGCGTTTAAGCACTCGGCAGCTCTGTTTTTTAAAAAGAGGGTTGGGTTCTTTTTTTATGCAGAGAAAAAACTGCAGTTTGCCCAATACTATAGTATTAAAAACACAGTTTTTAAGGGCAACCAAACAGCTCATTGTAAATAAAACTATGGTATTCTCAAAAACTGTAGTATTTTTAAAATACTTAGAAAATACTTTACTATCAAACGGGGCCTGAGTGTCATGAGTTGTTGTTTCTCAAAACAATGTACTGTTCAATGCATCCGAAATAAATCAACCTTTGACGGGTTTTTTTTTAAGTGCCGTTGCACATTGTTTTGCACATAACATGGCAAGTTGCCAGCTGATGCGACACCATTGTTTGGATCATCGAAACTAAATTTTCCTTGGATCCAAAACATCAGTTGTCACTGTGAGCCTGACCTGAGGTGTGGCATTAGGCAAACCTTATTCCAGACGGCATTGTTAATCAATCAATCAACAGCATGCCGCTTGTACAAGACTGGGACCAGCAAGTTTATACTATTAGAATGTACTAGTACATGAGAAAACATACAGTATATTGGAAATGACAAGATAAAACGAGTTGGCGGTACTCATCTTTCAGACCGATCCAAAGTGATCCTTAGACTGGACTTTTATTACACACAGCGACGGCTCGGTACAGTTGGCGTCGTCATGGACTCATGGTAGCTGCGTCCTTGTTGACTTGGACTGATTGGCTGACTCCATTGGTCGTTTCCTGCATTTTTCTCCCACGGGCAGCAGGCCTGTGGCTCACCTTCATTCTGAGGATTCCTGATCCATGTTCAAAGATACACGTCGCCGTCTTCCTGCGGACTAGCCGCCGCCCGCCGGCCGGTGGTCGTCGGTTCACACTGCTGCGTCTGAGTCAGATAATTAATACTGTCCAATGAAATCAGTCCGCCATTGATGATGTGGCTTTCATAGTACAACCTCGCTCCCGCAGACGCATTCTACAACTCTTCAGAAAGGTGCCTCGTCGTCACTTCATCTGCTTCAGTCCACGAATGGCGATGGTGCGCATGCCCTTCTTCCTCCTCATCCCCTTCCTCTCCGCTCGCATCATCCTTCCACTTCCACCCGTCGCTGCCGCCGCCGACGCCGACGGCGAGCAGTTCGTCTACACCGGCTTCACCGGCTCGAGCCTCGCCCTCGACGGCGCCGCCACCATCACGGCGGGCGGCCTCGTGGAGCTGACCAACGCCACCACCCACCAGAAGGGCCACGCCTTCCACCCAGCTCCCCTGCGCCTCCGCGGGTCCCCGGACGGTGGCGGCACGGTGCGGTCCTTCTCGGTCGCCTTCGTCTGCGCCATCGTCTCCAGCTACACGGACTTCAGCACCCACGGCCTGGCCCTCGTCTTCACGCCCGGCGTCAAGAGCCTGTCGGCCGGGCTCACGGACCAGTACCTCGGCGTCACCAACGCCCAGAACGACGGCCGCGCGGCCAACCACCTGTTCGCCGTGGAGCTGGACACCGTGCAGAACATCGAGTTCCGCGACATCAGCGCCAACCACGTCGGCATCGACATCAACAGCCTCGCCTCCGTGGCGTCCCACGAGGCTGGCTACTACTACGACGACGACGGTAACGGCGGTGGATTCCATAATGTAAGCCTCATCAGCCGTGCCGCGATGCAAGTGTGGGTGGACTACGACAGGGTGACCACCCAGATCGATGTCACCATGGCTCCCCTTGGGATGGCGAGACCCAGCAAGCCGCTGGTCAGCGCCACCCTCAACCTGTCGATGGTGCTATCGGAGCCGTCGTACATCGGCTTCTCGTCGTCGACGGGCCCGGTGAACTCCCGGCACTACGTTCTCGGCTGGAGCTTGGGCATAGACAGACCTGCCCCGGTGATTGACGCGGCCAAGCTGCCAAAGCTGCCGCAGCTGGGGTCCAAGCCTCGGTCAAGAGTTCTGGAGATAGCCCTGCCAATAGCAAGCGCGGTTGCCGTCCTCGTCGCCGGCGCCGCCTTGGTTCTGCTTGTGAGAAGGCGCTTGAGGTACACCGAGGTGCGGGAAGATTGGGAAATCGAGTTCGGGCCGCACCGGTTCGCGTACAAAGATCTTTTCCATGCCACAAACGGGTTCAAGGACAAGCACCTCCTTGGTGCAGGAGGCTTCGGCATGGTGTACAAGGGAGTGCTTCCGGCGTCCGGGGTAGAGATCGCCGTGAAGAAGGTGTCCCACGGATCCAAGCAAGGGGTGAAGGAGTTCGTCGCGGAGATCGTAAGTATTGGCCGCATCAAACACCGTAACCTCGTGCAGTTACTTGGGTATTGCCGGCGGAAAGATGAGCTCATTTTGGCGTACGATTACATGCCAAACGGCAGCCTGGACAAGTATCTATACGGCCAAGGAGATGGAGATGGACTCACCCTGGACTGGGCTCAAAGGTTGCATGCCATCAAAGGGGTCGCTTGTGGCTTACACTACCTGCACGAGAGGTGGGAGAAAGTCGTCGTCCACCGAGACGTCAAGACAAGCAACGTGCTCCTCGACAAGGAAATGAATGGACGGCTAGGCGATTTTGGGCTTGCAAAGCTGTATGAGCATGGCACCAACCCACAAACAACACGTGTGGTTGGAACCACAGGATACCTAGCGCCGGAGCTAGTGAGAACGGGGAAAGCCACCCCTCTAACCGATGCTTTCGCCTTCGGAACTTTCATGCTCGAGGTTACTTGCGGACGACGGCCGATCAAGCAAGACGAGCAAGGCAACCAAATCTTGTTGGCGGACTGGGTACTCGAGCACTTGCATAGAGAGTCACTCGTCGAGGCAGCAGATCCAAAGCTGCAACACAAGTACAACTCTGATGAGGTGTGCCTAATTCTCAAGATTGGACTGCTCTGCTCACACCCATCTCCCTCTGCAAGGCCCACGATGCAGCAAGTTTTGCAGTATCTTGATGGAGAACTGCCACTCCCGGAGATGACACGCTCAACCTTGAGCTTCAACTTGTTAGCTCTTAGGGAAAGAAAGGAGTTGCATTCCGTGTCAAGCACATTCTCATCTACGGCGATGACTATCGGCACCATATCTGACCTTTCTGGCGGAAGATGACACTCATGGTGTTTGATTTTAATATTGTATCATGTACTTGCTCAAGTTCTTAACACCTTTAAATAATATTACGATACTTAAAATATTAGGTGACATATGACATGATAAGTGGATCTTGTTAACCGTATTTAGGGCAACTTAACAAACATATTCTGGCTTTGATATTATGTAAATTCATTTTCATTTTTACTGTCATATCAGAGTTCAGATTTCAATGATTGCTTGGAAATAAGAGGTGGGTAAATATTGGCAAATAGATTAGGTGCATTCTTTCTTGCATAAGGATTCGAGTTTACTTGACAACTATTCTTGTCGGACATGGTTAAGAATGAAATCAGTTGGATTTGTATGGAATGTATTTTTATACAAACAAGAAATTGCTACAACTTAGGCCACTACACTGTCTGCTCTACTTTCAAGTTAAACAACCATGCACACTCAAAGCTCTTAGAGCATCTACACCCAGACTTGTTGAACGCTCCCTATATGTCTGGGGGGATGGCTCGGTTAGTGACCGGTCACAAAAACACGATCCAGTCGCATGGCCCTCCGCCACTCCCAGGAGGAGTGCGCCCACCCGTAATTAGAGATTGATCTAGCTGGAATCCATTGCATTGGCACAAATGGCACTCGAATCTGTCGGGGCTGGTGGCTCGAGGTGTGTGCCCTCTGCCTCACCAGATGTGGTGAGGTTCGTCTCTCGCCCCAACTCCGGTGTGGACACACATGAGGGTTATAGGGAGGGGTGTGCCCGTTGCGCGAGGCAATGGGCACGGGAGGCCGAGGCCTACCTCGCTGCCGACATGGCCTTGAACGAGGAAGTCATTTGTGTCCACAACTCCACATCCTCTAGAAGTGAAAAAGGACGAGAACGCACGCCCTCGCGCGAGAACATAACCGGGCGGTCCGTGGCTTGGCCGGACTACCCTCCAAAGAGAAGGAGGAGGATAGGTACGGGTCGGACAACTCGGATGATGGGTAGGTCCGGCTCGATCCATTTTGCGTCTTCGAGCTCTACTTCCGCAACTAATATGTCAAGGGTGATGCCAAGGGCAAATACAGGTGATGGCTCTATATTTTATACATTTTTAAAGCTCTTTGTTACATGTCCTCTCCATGTATCATGTCCTATTGAGCCAAACATATGTTTATTATGCATGATTGCCTTTATTTTACTGCTTTTCACCGTGAGCATTTTATAATTAGCTCTTGCAAATGATGTAAGGCTATTTGACGATCAACAAAATGTCACGAAGGCTCCTTCAATCTCAGTCAACTGAAACTTAACGAAGTTCAGCCAAGTGACAGAACATATAAAAAAAATTACACGGATCTCCACATCGATCTAAGGAATATAGTATCACTCGATTGAGATTTAGCAACCCGACAATTCGTATGGACCTCCATAGCCAAGTGGAAGGCACGGTTTCCACGATTTACTGTGCCCAAGTCAGGGATGACTTGTCCACTCACAACCGTCGGATCGAGAATCAAAGCACGAGATCGACTCAGGTGCGCTCCCACTACCGTCACGCATCGAAAGCGAAGTCCCGATACTGCACGCTGAAACAGGTACTACACTCCCACTCCCGACTCGCACCGCGCCGCCGGCGGAAGCGATGGCGGAGCTTCGGCACTCGACGGCGGCGGCGGCCGCCCGCGCATCCAACTATCCGGCAAAGCGCGACTCCGACGCGTCCTCCGCCTCCTCCCCATTCGCTTCCACCTCCGCCGCCCGCGGCCGCGACGACGACGGCAAGGACGCCCACCGCTCCTCACCTCTCCTCCCGCACCACCATCACCACAAGCAGCTCCTCCCGTCTCCCCTCCGCTCCCTCCTCGCCCTCGAGGACCCCAGGCACCCCACCGCCTCCCTCTCCTACCGGATCTTGCTCGCCGTCCTCGCGCTCCTCCTGCTCGCGGCCCTCTTCTCCGCGCCCTCCTTCTGGTCCCGCTTCGTGAGTTCCCGTTCCTCCCTCTACACTCGGTTTCATCGGAATCCCCACCTAGCACTTACATTTTTGTTTGTTTATCCAGAACACGCCCTACTTGTGCCAGAAGGAGGGGATCACGCTGCATTGCCCTCAGGTGAAGTGCTCCTGATCTCGGCAACCATTCTGGCGATTCGTATTCACGTGAGAAACTTTTATTCTGATGAATTCAATTGTATTGGGCGCAGACGAAAGAGCCCCTCTCACTGTGGGAGAACCCACGTGCTGCCACCGCGTCCTGGAAGCCCTGCGCAGAGCGTCGAAGCGATGAGCCCTCAGGCAAGCCCAGCATTGACATTACTTCAAAGACAAAGAATGTAGTAGCATATGCTGCACCATTCACTTTTAGCCTTGCTGTACCAGTCACTGTGAGGTCACTTATTGCTTACCACACAACCTAGATTTATGGCAATTCTTTTAACTCTTGCATGTTTAGTGATTACTGTGTTGTGTGGAATTTGTTAGGGTGGCTAAAACCTGAACTACAGTGTTCTTCGAGAGTCGAATTGTGACCCATAGTTCCATACTTTCATTTCCATGTAAGGTTGCAGATTTATGACGCAGCATATGGGAACAGAATTTATTTTATTGCTATGAAATGATGAAATATTGCCAACATTAATGTGGAGTTAAAATTGTAAAGCACTTCTCATTCATAGACTTCTGTCAGCAATGTGAGTCAGAGCACAGAATACTTTCTATGTGAAGCGCAATGCCAGTTCTTATGAAAACATCTTCTAGCCATGATTTTGTGATATTTCCCCTTAGAACCATAGTGCTTCCCTGCAAGAAGGATACCTCAGTCAGTGGAGAGACGTGCACCCTATGTCATTTACATCAACTTCCCGGTCAAAACGAAAACATCAACTTCTGCCTTTTACATCAAACATTTGTGTCCTTTCATGATTGGGCCCTGATAAGCGATAATATTTATATCATTCTATATAATGCAGATGTCCCACCTGAGAACGAAACCTCTGGGTATATTTTTATCCATGCTGAGGGTGGACTGAACCAGCAACGAATAGCTGTATGTATGCACTTCTGTTTTCTCAGCCTTCCTCACTTTATTTTGTGTGATTGTTAAATACTTGTTTCAGTGGTGCAATGGTTTTTTCTGCGTAAGCATAGTTCTGAGTCTCTGAATCTCGCTGTTACATGGGAATTGTTTTTCCTATGATGGTGGTTGCTGCTTAAGCATAATCAGCCTGTACCTTCAACATATTTATGATAATTCCTTTTCATAGCATGTTTTAGCTATGATCTTCTGTTGCTTATTTAAGAAATAAAATTATAATTCTCCTGTTGTTTAATACTTATTTGTGTACCTGCCTAAGAAGATCACGCCAATTTCTTAAGCAGTGGGCAGTGGTAACGAGTTTCCTAAGCTGACATTGAGTTTCAGTTACAACATAGGCCCATCTGCTACTTTCTAATCTTTGGTGTTTCTGCAGATATGTAATGCTGTTGCAATTGCTAAGATAATGGAAGCAACACTTATTTTGCCAGTTCTGAAGCAGGACCAAATATGGAAAGACCAGACGTAAGTGCTACTTTCTCTTGTTACTTCTACTTGTTCTTACTTCTTCTACTTGTATATTGTTCTTTAGTTGATAGTCCTATTATACAAAATTCGCTTCACAGATATTCTAATGAAATTTTCAGTTTACCGAGGATAGTTTCGTACTAGAATGTTTCAAAAATGAACGATAGTTATTCTAGCAAAATCAGTCAGTTTTTCTGCAGGCATGTGGCGCCAATATGCTTCTGGTCTGAGTATCGGATTCATTTTAAGGATATTTTTCTTCTTGTACTACTCCTGGAATGATCAAAATACATGCTCGTGAAAGTCACTGTTCTTCTTCATGCTTAACTATTATTGTATTGTTGTTATAGGATATCCTAATCAGGGGCAAATCCTCCTTGATGCCGCACTGGTGAATTAGTGACTACTGAAAACAACTACATAGTATATAGAATATAACATTTGGAGCTTCAATATGAATTTTATAAAGTGGGAATTTTACAAAATCACGTTTTGTAGGTCTAAAGTTTTCTTACTCCATTGCAGGGTTTGGAAATAAAGAACCAGGAGTAATTGATATTGAATATAATGCAGAGTCATAATTCTCTTAGTTGCAGCATCACATAATTCGACTATGCTAAATGCATGGTGTTTGCCATTGGTATTTAAATTGTTAACAACATTTATTTTCTCTGCAGTAAATTTGAAGATATCTTCGATGTGGATCATTTTATAAACTATCTGAAGGACGACGTACGCATTGTCCGAGACATCCCTGACTGGTTCACAGAAAAAGATGAACTCTTCACCAGTATAAAGTAGGTTATGTCTAATGTACTCTTTTTTTCCCCTGCCTTAAGTCTTGGGGTATATTTGATTCAAAGGATTTTTTTATGAGTTTTGGAGGATTGCAATCTCTTAGATTTTTCCTATGTGGTTTGTTTGATTTTAGGATTGTAATCCATATGAATTTTCAGACTCTATTTCGTAGGAATGTTTCCTTGATTAGTACTTCTTCCAAAAAAACATATGGTTTCCTTTGGTGCAATCAATCCTAGATGACTCAAGGTGTGACATTGCAATCCTACAATATTCCTATCCGTGTGTGTTCTGGAACGTTGTGAGTCAAAGTGGACACTATCGCTACCTTTCTGAAATTGGCGTCACAGCAACCCGCAAACACTAGTGGCATTGAAATTTTTGGTATTTTTCTGTCATTAGTGTCATTTTTTCAATAACTCTGTTGAATTTATCTCAATGGGTATGAGAAGTCCAAAATTACATCCATCTTGATGCACTGTAAATCTTGTGTATTGTCTATCATATGCTCATAGCTATACTTTTTTGTTGGAAAGTAGGCTGACGACCGGCCTTAGAGTGAGGTCCATCGTCTTAGGTATATACTGCTAATCTGAAGCAGTTTATCCTGAAGGCCATCCTTGTTTCTGTCTCAAAATACAACTGGACTGAAAGATAAAATGCTCAAATTAACCAGTATCCACATAGAATGGGAGTTTTAAAGCCTAGTAAATCGAATCAGGTGTACAGACATTTCTTCTTCTTCTTTTTTTTTTTTTTGCTTTTCGCGGAGAGATATTTGAAATACACTGTTTTCTGGGTTTCCTTCTTATGAAGTTAAATGTAGATTCAGGAATTTCTGGAACTGTTGCTTCTTTTCACAACCTGCAGTCTCACCTTGTCTTATGTTCACTATGATAAACCTGTCTTTTTGCTTTCTTACTTGTCTCAATGTATATATCTGTTCTGCTTATAGCGGGTGTTAGGGATCAAATGACTACATTGTGTTAATATGTTCTGCATATAACAGTATTGCAATGTGGTCTATGACAGGCGCACTGTGAAGAACATCCCAAAGTATGCATCTGCACAGTTTTACATTGATAATGTACTTCCAAGGATCAAAGAAAAAACAATAATGTCTATTAAGCCATTTGTCGACAGGTTGGGGTAAGTCAACAGTTGAATGCAACTATATTGTGGCAATTATTCATACATTTGTTGTCTTAACACAAAATGCCCTATCTACTTCCATGCATATAACAGTAAGGAGAACATTGGTTGTTTTTTTTTTTGCTGCAAAAGTTACATTGTACGAAATCTCTCTTGTGCATGGAGGAGTAAAAACAAATATAATGCAAACCTTCAATTTCAGGTATGACAATGTTCCAATGGAGATTAACCGACTAAGATGCAGAGTTAATTATCACGCCTTAAAGTTCCTACCCGATATTGAAGAAATGGCTGATAAGCTGGCAACAAAGATGAGGAACCGAACTAGCAGCGGGAATCCATACATGTAGGCTACAGTGAATATCTTCTGTTCAATCTCTTTGGAGTTCATTGTTTAGGGAATGCTTATTTGATGATCAAGTAATTGCCACTTCTTCTAAAGGGCCCTTCATCTGAGATATGAGAAAGGAATGGTGGGCCTGTCCTTTTGTGATTTTGCTGGAACACGTGATGAGAAAGTGATGATGGCAGCTTATAGACAGAAAGAATGGCCACGGCGCTTTAAGGTCATCTCAATTTTTGTTTTTTAAACAGTTCTGTTATCTCATCGAACTTCGAAGTGATGCCCACAACATAGCTTTCTAACAGTTTTCAATGTTGTTATGCGCACACAGAATGGATCTCACCTTTGGCCATTAGCATTGCAAAAGAGAAAAGAAGGGCGTTGCCCCCTTGAGCCTGGTGAGATAGCTGTGATCCTGCGTGCAATGGGATACACAAGGGAAACACAGATATACGTTGCATCAGGGCAAGTGTACGGCGGCAAAAACAGGATGGCTCCCCTCAGGAACATGTTCCCTAACTTGGTGAGTACTGCTTCCACAGCTCAACCGAAGTGCTTCTTCACTGCCCTTGCAGACACATTACCACATTCCATCAAGTCCTTTTTTTTCTGGAATAAGTCCATTAAACCCTACAACTATTGCTTAAATCTAAAAATCATGAGTCGAGGAGCTTTAAATGTCCGGTTTCGAAGCAGGGATCGACTTCCAGACTTGGAAAATAGTTGAGGAGGGCGAAACAGACTTATTCATTTCCCTGCTCTTCTCCCTGAATGCATTTGCCATGACAGACATAAACTTTGCATATATACGGTATGCAGGTGACCAAGGAGGAGCTGGCGAGCACGGCGGAGATGGAGCACTTCCGGAAGCACGTGACGAGCCTGGCGGCGCTGGACTTCCTGGTGTGCCTCAAGTCGGACGTGTTTGTGATGACGCACGGCGGCAACTTTGCCAAGCTCATCATGGGGGCGCGGCGCTACAGCGGGCGCCACCGGCTCAAGTCCATCAAGCCCGACAAAGGGCTCATGTCCAAGTCCCTCGGTGACCCGTACCTGGCATGGGCCTCCTTTGCCGAGGACGTCGTCATCTCGCACCAGGCCCGCGCCGGCCTCCCCGAGCCCACCTTCCCCGGCTACGACCTATGGGAGAACCCCCTCACCCCCTGCATGTGCAGAGCCTGAAACGAACTGCGTAGCGGCAGACGAGTGACAGCCACTGCTAAGCTAGCTATAGTGCTTTCATTGATGTCCTCCTGATTTTGTTCATATAACACTAGTACTAGCAGTAGGTGCTCCTGCGGCCTTGGCTATCTAAGTTTTTGTGTTGTGTAGATTATCAGAATTCAGTAGTGGTTCACCGGCTAGATTGGTGATTCCATTCACGGCGCAGAAGCACGGTTTCTCGAGACAGATATTGCGTTCTTGGCTGATTAATCGTGCGATAAAACCCCACGAAGAACAAAAGAAAATGCTGATTGATCAGATGTCGCATTATTGAGCTAGCTAGTTGTCAGTTTCTTTTATTCCCTTTTGATTCTGTTCATGTGACAGCGCTAGCAGTAAGCCAGTAAGTGTTCTTGTGCTCCTGGCCATCTAGGCTCTACTGCGTCGCCAAGATCGGTATGCTTCTGTGTACACTTCGCAAAGCACGTTTTTTTTATCCAGATATTGTATTCTTGGCACGGGCTAGCCACGTAGAAAGTTACTGCATTTTAATTCGACGAGTGTGTGGCAGTGGTATCTTTTCATTCAGGTTCGGCCCTCCGCTTCAGTCTCGGGGAAAGGGAATCGCAGAGCAGTCGAAGACGCGCAGACTGGGCTGCCGTTTAGTCCCACCTCGCTACCCGAGCGGTGTGCTGCGTGGTTTATAAGGGGAAGCGCTGCCCCACGTATTCGTGTTCGTAAAAAGGAGAGACGGTTGGCATCTCCCCTGACAGGGACGGGAACGGTCTTCGGACTTTCCTCTAGCACACTGCGGTTAAGGCTACCCGCTTCGGCGGATCTTACCCAAATTTTTTTACCATTTCCTGCGCTTTTGCACTCATACTTGTCACGCAAAAAAAAATCACATTTGCTGCCTTTTTCACCGTAATCGTCAAATGTTAAGCTGTTTGATAGTTTTGTATCTGCAGCGCCTTATACTAAATCACATTTTAAATTGCTTTTCATATTTGCTGCCTTTTGCAAAAGAATTCAGTCTATTGCACCTGTAGTTGCCACACATTAAAAAAAAAATCCATGCTATTGCTTTTCATATTTGCTGCCTTTTGCAAAAGAATTCAGTCTATTGCACCTGTAGTTGCCACACATTTAAAAAATCCATGCTTTTGTTACACTTTTTTTTGGAAGTTCGATAACATATGTTTATATTACAAATCTGGGACGCATTGAAAGTTTGATAACATGTATTTATATTACAATTTAGAAGTTTGATAACATGTGTTTATGTTACAAAACCTTAGCCGCATGATCTCCTTGCTCTGGCACTAATCTTTTCGGTGCGTCCGCTATATTTAAGAGCAACTCTATTTTGTATCTGCAGCGCCTTATACTAATCACATTTTAAATTGCTTTTCATATTTGCTGCCTTTTGCAAAAGAATTCAGTCTATTGCACCTGTAGTTGCCACACATTTAAAAAATCCATGCTTTTGGTACACTATTTTTTTGGGAGTTCGATAACATATGTTTATATTACAAATCTAGGACGCATTGAAAGTTAGATAACATGTATTTATATTACAATTTAGAAGTTTGATAACATGTGTTTATGTTACAAACCTTGGCCACATGATCTCCTTGCTCTGGCACTAATCTTTTCGGTGTGTCCGCTATATTTAAGAGCAACTCTAGTAGAAATCGGCTTTGGATCATAATTTATGGTAGATGCTTTTTGAGCCTGCGAGTCTTCATATTTGGAGGCTGTGGCGCGGGAGGGAAGTGAACTCTCCTCAACCTTACCTCTCCCTGCAAAGGGTGTAGACGGCCACTCGGCCAAGTGCCCATGGCATCCTGAAGTGTGCCAATTAATGGCAGTCATCGCGCGCCAATTGCCCGTGATCATTCTCGCCAAGTTTCTCATCGCCCGTCACGTTTTCCCCACTACCCACGGCTACAAAATGACTGTCTTCATGTTCGAATAGCTCATACCACAGTTGCCCACAACCTCCACTTTCCTCATCGCCGTCCACATCCTTCATTTCCCTCCCGTTGCTATGTCGCTTCCCCTGCGCCCAGACTAGGTGCCGCTCCCGGGGAGGAGGAGAAGAGGATCGTGGATGAGGAGCGATCAGAGGAGAAGGCCGCCCTCATCGCCGACGAGGAGAAAGGAGATCACTGTGATGCACTGGACGCCGCGCAGTAGGATCTTGCCCCACGATGAGTGGCCGGATTGGGATCTCAAAACACACTCCATTGAGTGGGATATCCAGTATGGCTACGTGCAAATCCCGTATGGACAGGAAAGAGCTCCCCTACACAGCTCATATAGAGCGTCACATGCTTCTCGTCGCCTCACTGTTAAGAAGGTATGGAATGAGAGCTACGTTGCCTACACCTCGCCCGCCCGCCCCGGCAAAATCTTCAAGGAGATTGTCGTCGCGCAGGCGTTAGGGTGGAGAGGGACCGCGCCGTGGGGCTCCATTTCAAAGAGTAAACAAGCGAATTTAAAGGCGGAGAGGGAGCGCATCAGATAATACAAAAGAGGCTCCGGTATGGTCCTCCGAGACAGCCTGGGAGGCATCATTTTCATGTCTCATCAACATTCATTCACATGTGATAATGCTCTTGCATCGAAACTTGAAGCTTGTAGAGAGGGAATCACATTAGCCTTGGATTGAAGCTCACCTCCTTTTATTCTTGAGACGGATAATTCGGAAGCGGTTGCAACTATTTGCAACTCATCGGGGAACAGATCACAACATGCCGCTATCATCCAGGAAATCGCCACCATGATGAGAGGAGGTACAAATATAGTGGTAAAAGCTACTAGAAGAGTGTAATCAAGTGACTCGCCACTTAGCTCCGATGGGTAGACGAGGTTAAGATGGCCATTTAATATACAACCCTCCCCCTCCCTCGCGAAAAAAACATAGTGACATCCATCGAGACGGATCGCGTCATACTAGGCCTTGCCTCATACAAAAAGCCATCTCTGACCTCGATGACACGGGGTGGAATGGGATGAATACGAGATCGCCAGACTGTCACATCGCCGTTCCTAGACGAGAAGTTGACTCGTCACATATACATGTGCCCCGTCCATAACATTCATTATTGATGGGGGGGGGGGGCTTCAAAATCATGCTATAGTCGCTAAAAAGCGACATTTTTTGTCCCTATGGTATGAAAATGTCGTCCCCATATGTAGAAACGTTCTAATGCAATTGTTAGCTTAAATTAGTGTTTTCCATATGACAACTTTGAGTATGCGCGTTCTTTTGCCAAACCTACATGTAAAGGCGTTCCATGATTGACCCGATGACCAATGAGGCGCCTGATCCGTTGGCGGGATCAATCGATTGGCGGCATGATTCCAATTGCCTTGAAATAAGGCAAGTAAACACTGAGCATGGCCCCCCCCCCCCCCCCCCCCAAAAAAAAAGAAAAGAAAATAGGAATTGACACAAATATCTGGCGAACGTTCATGGGGGGCAAGATTATCGGTGAACGCCCGGGTTATGCCAAAACAACTAAAAATGTCATGGGTTTATTAGGGACTTGTCTATTTGTCGTATACGGAAGGAAAACTTGTCATGTATAGAGAAGAATTGCCAGTGTATTTTTTCTTCTTAAATGCCATTCGTTTGATTTCGATCACAGGGCTGTGTGGGAGTTTGCTGGGGCCTCCTCCAGCGAACATTCGCCAGTCAACATTTTTCCCAATAGTAAAACAGGAAAACAGGGTGTTTAAAAAAAAAAGAAGAGGAAAACAGGGGCAGCCAAGTAGCCAACAACCAAAACCCCAGCCGCAGCACGGAAACGGAAACTTCTCTGCCCGCGCCCGTACACGGCTCTTGCCTCCATGGCCTCCACGGCGGCGGCGGTGGCGGCGGCGCCGGTGGTGATGGTGACGAACGACGACGGCATCGACGCGCCGGGGCTCCGCTTCCTCGTCGACCAGCTCGTCGCCCAGGGGCGCTACCGCGTCCTCGTCTGCGCGCCCGACACGTCAGTCCTCTCCCCTCCCCCCCCTCCCCTCCCCCCCCTCCCCCCTCACCCCCTCACCCTTGTGATCCCCCCTTTCCTCGATCCGCCTGGTTTCTTGGTTACTTGCTGCTTTGCGAAGATTCTGCCGTGGGAGCACACGGTGATTGACGATGCGCTGGTTCTGAATGGGAATTTCTTGGGTCGAAGGATTAGGAGAGACAAAAAAAAAATATGGAAGAATTTTGGATGGGAAGTGTTATTTCCCCTTCATTATTTGGCATTCGCACCTGAAAAAGCATCAAAGCATGGGAACGGGAGATACAGTATATCTTTTTGTTATGCATTTTCTTTCTGTCGTTTATGTTCTTCCTATTGATCATTGATGTCAAACTACAGAAAGAAATATTACCTTCAAAGAAACAGGTGAATTTCGATGCTGTAAAACTAAAAGTAAAAGTCGCGATTGAACATTTGCATAATTTATTCCACTATTCCAGGTACTAAGTACTGTTTTTCGTGTGGTTAAGTTCAGGATAAATTCCAATGTGGACCATGCACTTGTTAAAAAGCATATAGGTTACTTAAGATTTAAAAGCATCAGCACATCCCATCTCGTTTAGCAACCAAAAATCCCAAAAGTGAAAGGTTGAACCATATTCAAATAAGGATTTCGGCTGTAAAATCTGGTGCAATGCGGTGGAAGTTTTTGAAGTCTGGTTCAACCTGAATATCGGTTGCAATAACTAGATTTGTACAGCGGAATTTACTCTTAAATTTATAAGGAAAAATAATTCATGAAGAAAGGAACCCGTAACTGGGCCTGTTTCGCCAC
Organism: Triticum timopheevii; assembly: GCA_963921465.1. Lineage (NCBI taxonomy): Eukaryota > Viridiplantae > Streptophyta > Magnoliopsida > Poales > Poaceae > Triticum > Triticum timopheevii. The sequence goes on from OY997272.1 coordinate 146,205,686, forward strand.
ATGATTAGAGCACTGAGTATAGCTTTAAGCATTATATATACCGGGGCATCAGCTTCTGCAAGCTGCTGTGTGCAGAACATGGAATCTGTCCTGGTGCAGAATGTAACTGACTTTAGCTTCGAATACACCATTCATCATTGAAGTTGCCACGTTGTGTTCAATAAAGTATGATGTTGGGCAACTCTGATTTGGAATGTGTGCTATTGGTGCATAACAGTATGTCAGATAATAAGATGCACTTATGGTTCATTTAGGGAATGATTTTCTTTGCAAAGTACTGACGTTGTCATCGATCTGAAACCTTGGTGCTGTGGAGAATAAAAATGATTTAGTGTGATGTGAAGCAAAGAAAGGCGTGATTATAAGATTTAACTGATTCCAGTGTCCACCTTATGGCACCAATTTTGTAATGTTGTTTATTTATTTTTCTCGTAAAATGCAGAGACAGGTCGGGCGTTAGCCACTGCATTACATGGCGTTCTGCACTTCGCTGTAAACATGTCAATATCAATGGTGCTACAGCATTTGGAGTTTCAGGTTTGTCTGGTTTAGTTTTATGAGTTTCATCTTTTTATATTACATACATGCCAGGTTTTTTGCCACCCGTGGGCTATACCATTGCATGGGTTGCCGTCCCGTCGCTGCCTCGAGATTTGCTCCGCAGTTGTAGAGCCAACTCACACAGCAGTTTAATAAGAAGTTACCATTAATTACTTAAGACGATTACACCGACAACTATAGTGCAGCATGTCAGCTAGTGGGAGAAGGATATCTGGTTGCTACTGTGTGTCATTTTTGTTTGTTTATTTCTTTTATTTTATTCTGGCATGGTTAAATGAGGACACATGCTAGTGGTAGGTCCAGCTTATTCGCACATACCATTTGTTTTTTTTCATTACCTGCAACCGATGCCAGACTAGGAGAAGACTAGCATTATATATGGTGCCATGATTTCCCAAGAAGCTTTGTCGATGATATTTTTGCCAAATTTGATAGTGTCAATGTGGGGCTGTGGTCTTTATAGACATAAAACAGAACTGTTCACACTTTATTTTACATGAGAAACTTGGAGGCAATGTGATCTTTACATTTATGTGCAATACTGTCAGCTATCTTCTTCATTGCTCCTCTGCTACTGCTAGTTTCCCTTTTAATATTCCAGTTAAGTTATGCAGTAGTAACAGAGGAAGCACTAGACAGTGGCATCCGTCCGTAGTAACAGGGGTTTATCTAAACTCAAGATAAGGTGGTTTTGATAGGTTGGTTGAAACAAAGGAGATAAAGAGGCTGATTTGATTCATCCAATGTAGCCAAGTCATGTGGCGTGTTCGATTCGTATGTGAAAAGATCACCCCATTGAATGATAGAAGTTATTGAATGATAGGAGTATAACTGTTATGTTTCACTGTACATGTCGGACCTAATTGCTATAGTTAATTTTTTTTAGGGGATAATTGCTATAGTGAATGACCATATGGCTATCACAATACTCTAAACATATCGCTACATTCAACAACCGAACATTGCCCGCATCAAGTGAATCCCAAACGGTGGATGGATGCGGGGTTATAGCCTTGGGGGCGCGGGGGGGGGGGGGGGGGGGGGGGGGTGGGGGGGGTGGATAGAGGTTATTTTCCTTATTACATGATGAATGAGGAACATATCTTCATAAATATAACAATAATTCTTAATTGTATTTGGATTTCAACGAGATTATGTGTTAGATGCTCATTTGTTCTTATTGATTTTAAGGAACTCCCGCTGACTGTGCTTCTTTGGGCATCTCTGGGAAGCTCTTTGATGGTTTGGTTCCTGATTTGGTAAGTTTTGGAGTTTCTTCATCGATTATTATGCTCTTTTGTGGTTTTACGCAAGTGTGTAAGAAGTGGCTCTCTGTGTACATAACTACCTACCGATAATCTTTTCTGAAATAATTTTGGGTTCCATGTCTCTTCATTTTTAATGCAGGTGCTTAGCGGAATCAACATTGGCAATAATTGTGGATTACATGTGTAAGTATCTTTGCATGTGCATACCAAACTGACATGCTTGTATTTTTCATCAAAATTACTTCATGTTAACCGATGCCAGAGTATCAATCGAAACCACTCAAGGTCAAAAGCAACAAGAGGAACCACATGCGGTGTTTTGGGCAGTCTAACTGTCTATTGGAATTATTACCATCAACTTAATTGCATTGCTTTGATCTTATCAGTGAATCGTGAGCACTTGTGTTTTTTCTGTGTAGTGTATATTCTGGAACAGTTGCTGGTGCTAGGGAGGCATTTATATATGGGATTCCTGCATTATCTATGTCATACAATTGGTATGCGATGTTTTTTTGTAATATAATTCTATGTATTTACTATCATTTTATTGTGCAAACTGCAAATATTACATTCATATTTTAACCAAACGTTTCAGGCATCTGTACATTCTGGAACTTGATAACAAATTTGTTATATGTTCATATTATGTTATTTATTCAATGTTTTTTTTCTTCATATTTTGTCATATTGTCATCGTGTATCATTTGAAATACTGGTATCTTCAAAGTAACAACGAACAGGCAGTTTGCTGTACTTCTGATTTGTTCAAAACCTTCAAAAAGTGCAACAAATAAATGATTTTGTCCAACATGTGGAAACAAAGAAGCAGCAGAGTTTGCTCACCTGAAAGGCTAAAACCTCATAATTATCTTTCAGCATATGAAGTGGCTGTGGCTGATATAAGAAAGCAGGAGTCACTAGTGATTTGCGTAAGCAATAGTTTTTTGAAATATTTCCCATTTCCTCTTTGGGAAATTTAGGTAATTCCAGACCTCCAAACCAAATCTCAGATCATTGGAACGTGGATTGTTCTGCATAAGTTTCGTGGCAGGATCCCCATGCACTCCTAGTGCTCCACATAAATCCACCGGTGTTCGTCTATAAAAGCTTTATCGCCAGTTTTTGGCTATTTCAGTTTTATCCCAAGCTTGCCCTACCAAATCTCTGGCTAGCCAAAATTCGTCCACGCAAGAAAAATGAACTAGAGTGGGCAAATAGGCAGGGCATGCCCAAATTGGCAACCATCCAAACATAGACCAATATTTTGGCAGTGACCAGAAAATTGGTAGGGTGAGTTTTGGCCACCATATATGCTCAAATTTCATTCACACCTTCCATGGCTCAAATTTATGCAAGTGATTGACTAAGTTAATAAGTGATAGTAGGGTCTACCTGACGATCTCTTAATTGTAACTTTCAGGGTTGCTGGTCAGAGCAGTGTTAATGACCTCAAAGTGGCTGCAGAGGTTTGTATGCCTCTGATAAATGCTGTCATGGTCGAGATCAAGAGTGGAACCTACCCTAAAGGATCATTCCTGAATATAGATGTGCCATCTGATGCTGCACACCACAAGGTATATCTACTGACATTGATTTTGTAGTAAATTATGTACTTCTCTATTTACAGTTTGTACGTTTAAAGGGAAAACAATCGGACTACAGATCTATACAATTTTGTGGACAAAACTGTGGAGTATGCCAAAGGTAGACCTTGTTGGCATTAAAAGTGTTATTACATGAAAGTTGTTGGCATTCAAGATGAAGCAATTTGGTTATTGGTAGACCTTGCCTTACCAGTATGAATTATCTATCTTGAATCGTAACTGCCAAGATTGATATATCTCCCGATTTTCACTGAATGTTAAAACATCATGATTCCTTACCGCACACTTGCCCAAATAAAGTATGTCTGCTCCTGATATTCATTGAGTAGAGATCTAGATATATTTACATTATGTTCTTGTCAGTAGGGATACAAAATTACAAAGCAAGGAAAATATATGGCCAGAATTGGATGGGAGCAAACAGTCTACCAAAAGCCTTCCGTAGAAAGTTACCAGACGGCAAGCATGGATATTGACGGTGAAAAGGACAGAGATATAGACACTTCATCAGCGAATGACCTACTGTTTAAAAGAGTGGTAATTTTCACATATGTTTGATGTTTCATTCTGATTTTCTCCAACCACATTAATCTGAATCTGATATTAAAAATAGTTCAATAAGATATGCAGCATAATTGTTTTCAGGTATTAAATTGTATTTTCATGTCCTGAAGTCCTACTTCTGCTTTCCTGGTGTTTGATATTGGTCTACTGTCATACTGTGGACTGCTTATAGCAAATTTCAGTAAGACTACTTGGTAGTCCATATAAAGATGGAGCACACTTGGTAGTCCTTGTTTAGACAATGATAATTGCTGTTCATGTTATTGAGGATGTCTGGAGATTTTATCGATATCAAATATGATGTTGTTATTCTTATGCTAACTGAAATTAAACAGATTGTGTTTGGAATTAAAATGATGAGTTCATATTTGTAAATTAATTTCGTTGATTGTGTTTTGAACAGATAGTAAAGAGAAGTTATGATGAAGAGGAAGGGGAGGACATGGACTACAAATCCCTTGCAGATGGATATGTAAGAATGACCTAACTACCATACAGTGTCTTTGATGGAATCCATTGATAAGTATCTTGTTTTCCTCCAGATTACTGTTACTCCTTTGGTTGCTCTCTCCCGGGCAGAAGCAGATGTCATACCCTACTACAAGGCTTGCTTGTCTCGCATTTGAAGATGCTCATCTTCCTCATCCCTCTATGTTGGTATTTTTATTCTTTATTGTTATTTCTGTATAGCATTACTTCATATTGCAAGAAGCAGAAACGTCAAGTCAATTTGCATTTCAGGAATATAATTGTCCTGCTTGAAAATATTTCTTTCTTCTCATTTTAATTTATGAAGTATCTTATTACAATTTCAGATGCAAGAAACGTAATGCACATTGGCAGCGTTGTACATTTCAATTAGGAATGCTGTCAAACTGATTTTCTAGAGCCTGTGTAGAACTGCTATTTACCAAACATACCCAAATTGCATTTTGCTTTTCCTAATCAATTTCACCTCTTTGCCTAGTTCGTTTTCTGTTATATAATGTGAAGAATAGCATCTATATTTTTCTAAGCTTTTGAAACCACAAAACCCACACTTCACTATGCGACTGACTCCTTTTCACGTGATGGTTTTCAGGCAAGCATGCTATTTGGGAGGTTGGCCAAACTGAACCTACGGATGTCATCGCCTGTAAATTGCGAATAAATCGATCTGTGACATTCTTGTTGACTTGACCCCTATGCTGCATTTGCCATGTTATGTATTGCTGTGATTATCTTGGCAGCCTCGAACAACTCTAGCTATTCGTAACCGTGGTTTTCAGTATTAGTGGGAGGCTGTTTTTTTTTTTTTTGAAATGACAGTTATCTTGCATTCATTAAGAAGGGAAGAGTTGCGGAAAACCGAGCAAAAACCAGATTGCCCAATTAATTATGGAGAACCGGGCAAAAACCATCACAACCGTTGAGCGGCACAAATAAGATAAACCACACACACCACTCCAAAGAGGGTCTTGCCGAGCCAGCACGCAGACGTCATTGTCATCACTCTTCCCCTAGAGGCGTCATCGTCATTCCTAAACTATGAGCAAATGACTCTGATTTTGTTGTAGGTGATCATCGACTCAACCGACATTGTAGAGACTGTATGAAGATGAAAGAAAATCCGCGCCACACTCAGTCACCTGCGACCAGACCGCGCAGCTCTAACTCTGACAGAGAACTACGAAGGAGAAAACCAAGCATGGTTGGCGCCACGGAAGATCGCCGAACGGGCCACTTTTAACCGGTCATTGTATATCATAGCCCCCCGCCACCGCGGCTTTGACTTCAGAGCAGCAAAACAAACCGAGGCAATCTCGTGGACACGCCGGAGAAGAGCCGACTACCTCAACCATCGCCACGTCGCCAACATCGCTCTCACCATCATCATTGTCGCAGAAGCCTGGACGCCACAACCGCTGCCAATCATTGGTCCCGCTTGACGTTGCCGAGCTCCGAGACGAAGCCCCCAAGAGGGAAAACGACACCAAGACGTCGCCATCGTCCGATCAAAAGATCAAGGGTTTCCCCTGGAGAGGCCGAGATGGCCGGATCCGTGCGGGAGGGGTGCGACAGCAAAGTAGTGATGCCTCCAGGAAGGTCAATGACGGCCACCACCGCCGCCATCGCTGGTCACGGCACAAGGCCGAGACAGGATCTTTACCCAAGCACCCACACCACCTCAGTCGCACATCATCCCGCACTGACGCTGGCAAGCCCACCCAAACACCACCATCGCACCAGCCCGTCGACGCAGAGGTAGACTCTGCAGCCAACCGCACCTCGTGGAGACCACCAATGACCAAACACAAGAGCCGACCGCCAGATCCATGAACGGCCACCGAGAGCGGAGCCACCGGACGCAACGGACCGCTGCGCCCTGCCGAGCACCATGCTGGCAAGGAACGGAGGTGCACTGCCCACCATGGCTGTCGGCCGCAGCCAAGCAACAGACACGTCATGCGCACCACACGCCCCACCGTTCTGCCACATCCGCACCTTGAAGCCGCTCCTCCGTGCCGCCACGGGCCCATAGTTGCCATGTTTCCGATATGGTGGGAACGAGGAATGGGAACAGGGGACGAGAGTAGGAGGCTGGAAAAAATAGGGTACAGTGGGGGTATACATCTCTAGAACGATTTTTCTAAAGCGGAAACACGATCCAATCAATTCCGGTACGATGAATCCGGTACGGTACCATGGAACAAGGAACGTGAATCTGAATTTCTACTGCTGCATGCGCCTCTGGTCGCTGGATGCGGGGAGCAACTGGCTGGGAGGGACCGAGGGAGTACTTATACAAGGAACTGGCTGGGCTGGGAGCAACTAGCTGCATCGTCGATCCATGAGGACTAAAATAAATCATCTTCTTCCCAATAAAAATTTTATTAGCAACCTTGAAGTAATTGGAGAGCAGAACGAGGAGTTATTTAGGGGAGTGGAAAAGAACGGGGCAGAGATTAAAACAAGGAGTTCGTGATTGATATGGTTGACCTTTTGCTTACTCGATCGATTAAAGAACCAAGACTGTCGAGTCGCCGAACCTGAATCGACGATCCGGCTGCGGAAACGCCAAATCCGCATCGAATCTTACCGAATCGACCCTCGTTCCTGAATCTCATTCTGGGTCGATGAATCCAGATCAAGGGACGGCCCACCGTTCCCGTTTCCGGCTACTATGCATGGGCCTCTCAGGTGCGCCGACCGTACCGTCCAGGCCCTCCGCGCGCCCGTGAGCACCACCTGGGCATCTTCTTGACGCAAGATCCGGGCGACACAAGCACCCGCCGCGCCCCTCGCGGCCAAACCGCCGTCCGCGTCACGCCTGCGCGCCCCCACGCCCTGCCGCACCTGGTTCGCTCTTGGCCGCTCGCGGGAGCGACCGAGGAGCACTTTCTCTAGCAAGGGGAGACTGGTTTTGGCTTATGCCAAAAGGTGGGAGACTGGTTTTGGCTAAGATGGTGCTTTGCAATCTTTCTGTTACATGATGACAATGCCCAAGTGGCTTCTCAACGACATGATTGGTAGCCAGCATGCAGCCCAGCCAGGATTTGTTGATGCAAATTTGGAATGTTTGATAGCCGTGCTGCATCGATTTTATGGCACTAACATTAAAGCACCCCTAGACCTGACTGAGGAGAACAACCGGATCGACCATTTTCGTCGAGCCAGTATCGAGCGGGCGTAGCATGGCACACGGCGGCATGCCTTGGGAAGTGTGGAACACGGGATATATTGTCCATAACTCCCCACCCTACTCCCTTAATCGTCCAAATCCCATTGCTCTTGCCACCCCTTTGTTCTAATCAATGGTCGTCGACGCTCCAGCGCCGCGCCGTTCGACTCCTTCCCCCTTCCCTCACACCTAGCAGGGTTTCATCCCTGTTGGAGAGGATGTTGAAGTCCCTTTCCCCCATCTGCATGAGGTAGCTCAAAGCTTGTATTGAACGCTCATCAACGGTGGTACCTCGACGGCTGTGGCGGCCGGAACTTCCTCTACAGTGATGTGGACTTCCCTAGCTTTGGGGTTGGGGATTGTGATGGGCATTGCGGCCTCCTCAACGTGTGCGTCTTCTTCGGCTCTAGCGGCACTTGCTCTACCCGAGGAGGCAAACAATGCATGTTTTTTTATCCGTACAAACTTCTTATATGTAGATTGTGCGACGGAGGTGGAGATTGCATAGGAGGTTAGGTATTTTTAGGATGGTTCGCAGCGATTTCTTCTCCAACTCCAGCAACACTGGTAAGATCCCAGGGGACTGGATAAGCGGGTAATAGATTTGTAGATTACATTGGTTCACATATTAGATTAGATTTAACATGCCAAATTTCTAGGCTCTTCACTTCCATGGATTAGATCATGCCAAGGTTGTTCACTGTCATGAATTAGACCGTGTCAATGCGCACTATGCATGTCTTTGTAGGCCCATGGTTGTGCAATGCTTTGTTCATGTGCTTGCGGACTACTTTGTTTATGTGCTTTAGTGTGCTCCAATGTAGGATCATAGTAGTGGATGAACATAGCAATGTAGGATCATAGTTATGCTTCATTGTGTTGGTACACTGCTTTGTTTATGTACTTCAATGTAGGGTCATAGATATATTGGATCATAGCAATGTAGCATCATAGATATGCTTCATTGTGCTTGTGCATTGCTTTGTTCATGTGCTTCATTGTAGGATCATATATATGCTCAATTGTGCTTGTGCACTTCCTTTGGTTGATTCTACTATGTTACTCACCTATGTCTACTTAAGTGACAAGGCAAGAAATATCAAACGGTACATCATGGGGGTGGCCACCATCCACTGGGCGACTTTGAGGATGTGCTCCCTCGCAACCAGTGAGCACTGGATGACAGGAGGCGGTGACATTACCTCTACCAAGCATGGCCACAAACCCAAGCTTGGGAATAAGGTGGAGGCGGCAAGGGTGGCACGCCATTTCTATGTCTAGATGGACGAGAACGAAGTTGACATGCTTGCTGCCCCGAAAATATTCTAGAAGACGCTCAGGGAGTAGATCCACACCCCTTCTTCCTCGTTCCATGTCGGTGACCGCCTACCGATATTGTGAGCAATGGATGTTGGTCATCGAGTTCAGCAACCATGTGGCATTGGGGCGGAACTGGAGTGAGTTTAGCCACACGCACCAAAGGATACCAAGTGACATCGTCATGTTGAAGCTACTGTTGGGAATTGTTGCATGGAAAACAAAAGAATTTCTATGCACATGCAATGATCTATCCATGGAGATGCATAGCAACGAGGGGGAGAGTGTGTCTATGTACCCTCGTAGATCGTAAGCGGAAGCGTTTCACAATGCGGTTGATGTAGTCGAACTTCTTCGCGCTTCAACCGATCAAGTACCGAATGCACGACACCTCCGCATTATGCACACGTTCAGCTCGGTGACGTCCCTCGCCTTCTTGATCCAGCAAGACGTCGAGGTAGTAGATGAGTTCTGTTAGTACGAGGCGTGGTGATGGTGATGGTGAAGTGATCCCCGCGGGGCTTCGCCTAAGCACTACGAAGATATGACTAGGGGTGTAAACGGTGGAGGGGGGCGCCGCACATGGCTAGGCAATTGTCTAGGGTGTGCAAGGCGCCCCCTCCTCATATATATAGGTGGGAGGGAGAGGGGAGAGCCCAAGGGGTGCCCCAAGTAGGTTCGAATCCAACTTCGGCATCTGACCTTGGCCGTGTCCCCCTACCATATTTATCGGAGGGGAAAGGAAAGAGGGGGGGAGAGGGAAGGAAGGGGGAGTCCTATTCCACTCTTTCCTTTCCCTTCCCCTCTTTCCTTCTCCTCCTAGGACGACCCATATGGGGGGTGCACCAGCTCCTTGTGGCTGGTGCGTTTCCCCTCTTGGCCCATAAGGCCCATATCTTTTGCCGGGGGTGCCCGAAACCCCTTCCGGTGACCCGATAGGTACCCGGTACCCCCTGAAACACTTCCGGTGTTTGAATACCCTCGTCCTATATATCAATATTTACCTCTCGACCATTTAGAGACTCCTCATCATGTCGATGTTCTCATCCAGGACTCCGAACAACATTCGGTCACCAAATCACATAACTCATATAATACTACATCATCATCGAACGTTAAGCATGCGGACCCTATGGGTTCAAGAACTATGTAGACATGACCGAGACACCTCTCTAGTCAATAACCAATAGCGGAACCTAGATGCCCATATTGGGTCCTACATATTCCACAAAAAATTTATCGATCAAACCATTATCACAACATACATAATTCCCTTTGTCCATCGGTATGTTACTTGCCCGAGATTCAATCGTCGTTATCTTCATATCTAGTTCTATCTCGTTACCGGCAAGTCTCTTTACTCATTCCGTAATATATCACCTCGTGACTAACTCCTTAGTCGTTTGCTTGCAAGCTTATGATGTGTATTACCAAGAGGGCCCAGAGATACCTCTCCGATACTCGGAGTGACAAATGCTAATCTCGTTCTATGCCAACTCAACAAACACCTTTGGAGTGAAGGAAATATGCCCTAGAGGAAATAATAAAGTTGTTATTTTATACTTTCTTATATCATGATAAATGTCTATTATTCATGCTAGAATTGTATTAACTGGAAACTTGATACATGTGTGGATACATAGGCAAAACACTGTGTCCCTAGTATGCCTCTACTTGACTAGTTCGTTAATCAAAGATGGTTAAGTTTCCTAACCATAGACATGTGTTGTCATTTGATGAACGGGATCACATCATTAGGACAATGATGTGATGGACAAGACCCATTCATTAGTTTAGCATTATGATCGTTCAGTTTTATTGCTACTGCTTGTTGGGGAACGCGGTAATTTCAAAAAATTTCCTACGATCACGCAAGATATATCTAGTTGATGCATAGCAACGAGAGGGGAGAGTGTTGTCTACGTACCCTCGTAGACCGAAAGCGGAAGCGTTATGACAACGCGGTTGATGTAGTCGTACGTCTTCACGATCCGACCGATCCTAGCACCGAAGGTACGACACCTCCGCGATCTGCACACATTCAGCTCGGTGACGTCCCGCGAACTCTAGATCCAGCTGAGGTTGAGGGAGAGTTTCATCAGCACGACGGCATGGTGACGGTGATGATGAAGTTACCGGCACATGGCTTCGCCTAAGCACTACGACGATATGACCGAGGTGGAAATATGTGGAGGGGGGCACCGCACACGGCTAAAACAATTGTCAACTTGTGTGTCTTTGGGGTGCCCCTGCCCCCGTATATAAAGGAGGGGAGGAGGAGGCCGACCAACAAGGGGCGCGCCAGGGAGAGGGGAGTCCTACTAGGATTCCAGTCCTAGTAGGATTCGGCCCCATCCTTTTTTCCTTCTACCGGAGGGGGAAAAGGGGAAGGAGAGGGAGTAGGAGAAGGAAAGGGGGGTGGTGCCCCCTTCCCAAGTCCAATTAGGCCTCCTGCCCAAAGGGGGGCGCACCAGCCCCTTGTGGGCTGGTGTGCTTCCCTCTTATGGCCCATAAGGCTCATAACTTCTCCCGGGGGGTTCCGGTAACCTCCCGGTACTCCGGAAAAATGCCCGAACCACTCGGAACCATTCCGATGTCCAAATGCAACCTTCCAATATATGAATCTTTATGTCTCGACCATTTCAAGACTCCTCGTCATGTCCGTGATCTCATCCAGGACTCCAAACAAACTTCAGTACATCATATCACATAAACTCATAATACCAATCGTCATCGAACGTTAAGCGTGCGGACCCTACGGGTTCGAGAACTATGTAGACATGACCGAGACACGTCTCCAGTCAATAACTAATAGCGGAACCTGGATGCTCATATTAGTTCCTACATATTCTACGAAGATCTTTATCGGTCAAACCGCATAACAACATACATTGTTCCCTTTGTCATCGGTATGTTACTTGCGCGAGATTCGATCGTCGATATCATTATGCCTAGTTCAATCTCGTTGCCGGCAAGTCTCTTTACTCGTTCCGTAATACTTCGTCCCACAACTAACTCATTAGTTACAATGCTTGCAAGGCTTATAGTGATGAGTATTACCGAGAGGGCCCAAAGATACCTCTCCGAAACACGGAGTGACAAATCCTAATCTCGATATATGCCAACCCGACAAACAACTTCAGATACACCTGTAGAGCACCTTTATAATCACCCAGTTACGTTTTGACATTTGATAGCACACAAGGCGTTCCTCCGATATTCCGGAGTTGCATAATCTCATAGTCCGAGGAACGTGTATAAGTCATGAAGAAAGCAGTAGCAATGAAACTGTAATGATCATAATGCTAAGCTAACAGATGGCTCTTGTCCATCACATCATTCTCCTAATGATGTGATCCCGTTTATCAAATGACAACACATGTCTATGGTCAGGAAACATAACCATCTTTGATTAACGAGCTTGTCAAGTAGAGGCATACTAGGGACACTCTGTTTTGTCTATGTATTCACATATGTACTAAGTTTCCGATTAATACAATTCTAGCATGAATAATAAACATTTATCATGATATAAGGAAATAAATAATAACTTTATTAGTGCCTCTAGGGCATATTTCCTTCAGTCTCCCACTTGCACTAGAGTCAATAATCTAGTTCACATTGCCATGTGATTTAACACCAATAGTTCACATCTGTATGTCATTAACACCCATAGTTCACATCGCCATGTGACCAACACCCAAAGGGTTTACTAGAATCAATAATATAGTTCACATCGCTATGTGATTAACACCCAAAGAGTAATAAGGTGTGATCATGTTTTGCTTGTGAGAGAAGTTTAGTCAATGGGTCTGTCACATTCAGAGACATATGTATTTTGCAAATATTCTATGTCTACAATGCTGTGCATGGAGCTACTCTAGCTAATTGCTCCCACTTTCAATATGTATCCAGATTGAGACTTAGAGTCATCTGGATCGGTGTAAAAGCTTGCATCGATGTAACTCTTTACGACGAGCTCTTTTATCACCTCCATAATTGAGAAATATTTCCTTAGTCCTCACTAAGGATAATCTTGACCGCTGTCCAGTGATCTACTCCTAGATCAAAATTGTACTCCCTTGCCAATCTCAGGGCAGGGTACACAATAGGTCTGGTACACAGCACAACATACTTTATAGAACTTATGACTGTGGTATAGGGAATGACTTTCATTCTCTTTCTATTTTCTGCCGTCGGGCTTTGAGTCTTACTCAACTTTACACCTTGTAATACAGGCAAGAACCCTTTCTTTGACTGATCCATTTTGAACTTCTTCAAAACTTTACCAAGGTATGTGCTTTGTGAAAGTCCAATTAAGCGTCTTGATCTATCTCTATAGATCTTGATGCCCAATAGGTAAGCAGCTTCACCGAGGTCTTTCATTGAAAAACTCTTATTCAAGTATCCCTTTATGCTATCTAGAAATTCTATATTATTTCCAATCAACAATATGTCATCCACATATAATATTAGAAATGCTACAGAGCTTCCACTCACTTTCTTGTAAATACAGGCTTCACTGCAAGTCTGTATAAAACTATATGCTTTGATCAACTCATCAAGGAATATATTCCAACTCCGAGATGCTTGCACCAGTCCATAGATGGATCGCTGGAGCTTGCACACCTTGTTAGTACCTTTAGGATTGACAAAATCTTCTGGTTGCATCATATACAACTCTTCTTTAAGAAATTTCCATTTAAGGAATGTAGTTTTGATATCCATTTGCCATATTTCATAAAATATGGCAACTGCTAACATGATTCAGATGGATTTAAGCATCGCTACAGTTGAGAAAACCTCATTGTAGTCAACACCTTGAACTTGTCAAAAAACTTTTGCAACAAGTCGAGCTTGTAGATAGTAACACTACTACCAGTGTCCGTATTCCTCTTGAAGATCCATTTATTTAATATGGCTTGCCGACCATCGGGCAAGTCCACCAAAGTCCACACTTTGTTCTCATACATGGATCCCATCTCAGATTTCATGGCCTCAAGCCATTTCGCGGAATCTGGGCTCATCATCGCTTCCTCATAGTTCGTAGATTCATCATGGTCTAGTAACGTGACTTTCAGAATAGGATTACCGTACCACTCTAGTGTGGACCGTACTCTGGAAAACCTACGAGGTTCTGTAGTAACTTGATCTGAAGTTTCATGATCATCATCATTAGCTTCCTCACTAATTGGTGTAGGAATCACTAGAACTAATTTCCATGATGAACTACTTTCCAATTCGGGAGAAGGTACAATTACCTCATCAAGCTCTACTTTCCTCCCACTCACTTTTTTGAGAGAAACTCCTTCTCTAGAAAGGATCCATTCTTAGCAATGAATATCTTGCCTTCGGATCTGTGATAGAAGGTGTACCCAAAAGTTTCCTTTGGGTATCCTATGAAGACGCAGTTCTCTGATTTGGGTTCGAGTTTATCAGGTTGAAGCTTTTTCACATAAGCATCGTAGCCCAAACTTTAAGAAACGACAACTTTGGTTTCTTGCCAAACCATAGTTCCATAAGGCGTCGTTTCAACGGATTTCGATGGTGCCCTCTTTAACGTGAATGTAGCTGTCTCTAATGCATAACCCCAAAATGATAGTGGTAACCTGGTAAGAGACATCATAGATCTCACCATATCCAATAAAGTGTGGTTACAACGTTCGGACACACCATTACACTATGGTGTTCATGTGGCGTGAGCTGTGAAACTATTCCACATTGTTTTAAATGAAGGTCAAACTTGTAACTCAAATATTCTCCTCTATGATCAGATCGTAGAAACTTTAGTTTCTTGTTACGATGATTCTCCACTTCACTATGAAATTCTTTGAACTTTTCAAATGTTTCAGACTTGTGTTTCATTAAGTAGATATACCCATATCTTCTCAAATCATGTGTGAAGGTCAAAAATAAGGATATCCGCCACGAGCATCAACACTCATTGGACCGCATACATCGGTATGTATAATTTCCAATAAGTCACTAGCTCGTTCCATTGTTCCAGAGAACGTAGTTTTAGTCATCTTGCCCATAAGGCACAGTTCGCAAGCATCAAATGATTCATAATCAAGTGATTCCAAAAGTCCATCTTCATGGAGTTTCTTCATGCGCTTTACACCGATATGACCCAAACGGCAGTGCCACAAATGTGCTGCACTATCATTATCAACTTTGCATCTTTTGGCATCAATATTATGAATATGTGTATCACTATGATCAAGATTCAATAAACCATCAACATTGGGTGTATGACCATAGAAGGTTTTATTCATGTAAACAGAATAACAATTTATTCTCTATCTTAGATGAATAATCATATCACAATAAACATGATCCAATCATATTTATGCTCAACGCAAACACCAAATAACATTTATTTAGATTCAACACTAATCTCGAAAGTATAGGGAGTGTGCGATGATGATCATATCAATCTTGGAACCACTTCCAACACACATTGCCACTTCACCCTCAACTAGTCTATGTTTATTCTGTAACTCCTTTTTCGAGTTACTAATATTAGCAACCGAACAAGTATCAAAAACCCAGGGGCTACTATAAACACTAGTGAGGTACACATCAATAACCTGTATATCAAATATACCCTTGTTCACTTTGCCATCCTTCTTATCCACCAAATATTAGGGCATTTCCGCTTCCAGTGACCATTTTCTTTGCAGTAGAAGCACTCAGTTTCAGGCTTTGGTCCAGCTTTGGGCTTCTTCACGGGAGTGACAACTTGCTTGCCATTCTACTTGAAGTTCCCTTTCTTTCCCTTTGCCCTTTTCTTGAAACTAGTGGTCTTGTCAATCATCAACACTTGATGCTCTTTCTTGATTTCTACCTTCATCGATTTCAGCATCACGAAGAGCTCGGGAATCGTTTTCGTCATCCATTGCATACTATAGTTCATCACGAATTTCCAGTAACTTGGTGATGGTGACTAGAGAACTCTGTCAATCACTATCTTATCTGGAAGATTAACTCCCACTTGATTCAAGTGATTGTAGTACCCAGACAATCTGAGCACATGCTCACTTCTTAAGCTATTCTCCTCCATCTTTTAGCTATAGAACTTGTTGGAGACTTCATGTCTCTCAACTCGGGTATTTGCTTGAAATATTAACTTCAACTCTTGGAACATCTCATATGGTCCATGACGTTCAAAATGTCTTTGAAGTCCCGATTCTAAGCCGTTAAGCATGGTGCACTAAACTATCAAGTAGTCATCATATTGAGCTAGCCAAACGTTCATAATGTCTCCATCTGCTCCTGCAATAGGTCTATCACCTAGCGGTGCATCAAGGACATAATTCTTCTGTGCAGCAATGAGGATAAACCTCAGATTACGGACCCAGTCCGCATCATTGCTACTATCATCTTTCAACTTAGTTTTCTCTAGGAACATATAAAAACATAGGGAAGCTATAACGCGAGCTATTGATCTACACCATAATTTGCAAAATACTATCAGGACTAAGTTCATGATAAATTAAAGTTCAATTAATCATATCATTTAAGAACTCCCACTTAGATAGACATCCCTCTAGTCATCTAAATGATCACGTGATCCAAATCAACTAAACCATGTCCGATCACCACGTGAGATGGAGTAGTTTTCAATGGTGAACATCACTATGTTGATCATATATACTATATGATTCACGCTTGACCTTTCGGTCTCCAGTGTTCCGAGGCCATATCTGCATATGCTAGTCTCGTCAAGTTTAACCTGAGTATTCTGCATGTGCAAAACTGGCTTGCACCCGTTGTATGTGAACGTAGAGCTTATCACACTCGATCATCATGTGGTGTCTCAGCACGAAGAACTGTAGCAACGGTGCATACTCAGGGAGAACACTTATACCTTGAAATTTAGTAATTAAGGGATCATCTTATAATGCTACCACCGAACTAAGCAAAATAAGAATATAAAAGATAAACATCACATGCAATCAAAATATGTGACATGATATGGCCATCATCATCTTGTGCCTTTGATCTCCATCTCCAAAGTACCATCATGATCTCCATCGTCACCGGCATGACACTATGATCTCCATCATCTTGATCTTTATCAACGTGTCATCACATGGTTGTCTCGCCAACTATTGCTTTTGCAACTATTGCTATTGCATAGCGATAAAGTAAATCAATTATATGGCACTTGCATCTTATGCAATAAAGAGACAACCATAAGGCTCCTGCCAGTTGCCGATAACTTTAACAAAACATGATCATCTTATACAACACATCATGTCTTGACCATATCACATCACAACATGCCCTGCAAAAACAAGTTAGACGTCCTCTACTTTGTTGTTGCAAGTTTTACGTTGTTGCTACGGGCTTCTAGCAAGAACTGTTCTTACCTACGCATCAAAACCACAATGATTTTTCGTCAAGTGTGCTATTTTAACTTCAACAAGGACCGGACGTAGCCACACTCGATTCAACTAAAGTTGTAGAAACAGACACTCACTAGCCACATGTGTGCAAAGCATGTCGGTAGAACCAGTCTCGCGTAAGCATACGCGTAATGTCGGTCTGAGCCGCTTCATCTAACAATATCGCCGAATCAAAGTATGACATGTTGGTAAGCAGTATGACTATTATCGCCCACAACTCTTTGTGTTCTACTCGTGCATATAACAACTACGTATAGACCTGGCTCGGATGCCACTGTTGGGGAACGCGGTAATTTCAAAAAAATCATACGATCACGCAAGATCTATCTAGTTGATGCATAGCAACGAGAGGGGAGAGTGTTGTCTACGTACCCTCGTAGACCGAAAGCGGAAGCGTTATGACAACGCGGTTGATGTAGTCGTACGTCTTCATGATCCGACCGATCCTAGCACCGAAGGTACGGCACCTCCGTGATCTGCACACGTTCAGCTCGATGACGTCCCGCGAACTCTAGATCCAACTGAGGTCGAGGGAGAGTTTCGTCAGCGCGACGGCATGGTGATGGTGATGATGAAGTTACCGACGCAGGGCTTCGCTTAAGCACTACGACGATATGACCGAGGTGGAAACCTGTGGAGGGGGGCACCGCACACGGCTAAAACAATTGTCAACTTGTGTGTCTTTGGGGTGCCCCCTGCCCCCGTATATAAAGGAGGGGAGGAGGAGGCCGGCCAACAAGGGGCGCGCCAGGGAGAGGGGAGTCCTACTAGGACTCCAGTCCTAGTAGGATTCGGCCCCACAGTTTTTCCTTCTATCGGGGGGGGGGGGGGGGAGGGGAAGGAGAGGGAGGAGGAGGAAGAAAGGGGGTGGCGCCCCCTTCCCAAGTCCAGTTCGGCCTCCTGCCAAAAAGGGGGCGCACCAGCCCCTTGTGGGCTGGTGGGCTTCCCTCTTATGGCCCATAAGGCCCATAACTTCTCCCGGGGAGTTCCGGTAACCTCCCGGTACTCTGAAAAAATGCCCGTACCACTCGGAACCATTCCGATGTCCAAATGCAACCTTCCAATATATGAATCTTTATGTCTCGACCATTTCGAGACTCCTCGTCATGTCTGTGATCTCATCCAGGACTCCAAACAAACTTCAGTACATCATATCACATAAACTCATAATACCAATCGTCATCGAACGTTAAGCGTGCGGACCCTACGGGTTCGAGAACTATGTATACATGACCGAGACACGTCTCCAGTCAATAACTAATAGCGGAACCTGGATGCTCATATTAGTTCCTACATATTCTACGAAGATCTTTATCAGTCAAACCGCATAACAACATATGTTGTTCCCTTTGTCATCGATATGTTACTTGCCCATAATTCGATCATCGGTATCATTATACCTAGTTCAATCTCGTTACCGGAAAGTCTCTTTACTCGTTCCGTAATACTTCATCCCACAACTAACTCTTTAGTTACAATGCTTGCAAGGCTTGTAGTGATGAGTATTACCGAGAGGGCTCAGAGATACCTCTCTGAAACACGGAGTGACAAATCCTAATCTCAATATATGCCAACCCAACAAACACCTTCGGAGACACCTATAGAGCACCTTTATAATCACCCAGTTACATTGTGACGTTTGATAGCACACAAGGTGTTCCTCCGGTATTCGGGAGTTGCATAATCTCATAGTCTGAGGAACGTGTATAAGTCATGAAGAAAGCAGTAGCAATGAAACTGTAATGATCATAATGCTAAGCTAACGGATGGGTCTTGTCCATCACATCATTCTCCAAATGATGTGATCCTGTTTATCAAATGACAACACATGTCTATGTTCAGGAAACATAACCATCTTTGATTAACGAGCTAGTCAAGTAGAGGCATACTAGGGACACTCTATTTTGTCTATGTATTCACACATGTACTAAGTTTCCGGTTAATACAATTCTAGCATGAATAATAAACATTTATCATGATATAAGGAAATAAATAATAAATTTATTATTGCCTCTAGGGCATATTTCCTTCACTGCTTTTTTCTTGTCCAAAACATATTCCTCTGACTATGAGATTATGCAACTCCCGGATACCGGAGGAATGCCTTATGTGCTATCAAACGTCACAACATAACTGAGTGATTATAATATGCTCTACAGGTATCTCCGAAGGTGTTTGTTGGGTTGGCATAGATCGAGATTGGGATTTTCACTCCGAGTATCGGAGCGGTATCTCTGGGCCCTCTCGGTAATGCACATCATAAGAAGCCTTGCAAGCAAACTGAATAATGAGTTAGTTGCAGGATGATGCATTACGGAACGAGTAAAGTGGCTTGCTGGCAACGAGATTGAACTAGGTATGAAGATACCGACGATCGAATCTCGGGAAAGTAACATACTGATGACAAAGGGAATAACATATGTTGTCATAACTGTTCGACCGATAAAGATCTTCATAGAATATGTGGGAGCCAATATGAACATCTAGGTTCTGTTGTTGGTTACTGACCGGAGAGGTGTCTCGGTCATGTCTACATAGTTCTCGAACCCGTAGGGTCCACACGCTTAACGTTCGATGACGATTTGTATTATATGTGTTATGTGATTTGGTGACCGAATGTTGTTCGGAGTCCCAGATGAGATCATGGACATGACAAGGAGTCTCGAAATGGTCGAGTGGTAAAGATTCATATATAGGATGATAGTATTCGGACACCGAAAGTGTTCTGGGGGTACCGGGTACGTATCAGGTCACCGGAAGGGGTTTCGGGCAAACCCCGGCAAACTACATGGGCCTAATGTGCAAGAGGGGGACAGACCAGCCCCTAAGGGGCTGGTGTACCCCCATGTAGGCCGAATTGGGGGGGGGGGAGGAAAGGGGGGAAGAGTGAAGGAAGGGGAGGGATTCGGCCCCCCTTCCTTCCCTCCCCCTCCTCCTTCCTTCCCCTCCGACACTTTTGGAAGGGGGGAGGCGGACTTGTGGGAGGCGCCCAAGTAAGATTACTCCTACTTGGGGCGCCCCTTGCTTCCCCTCTCCCTCTCCCACCTATATGTATGTGGGGGGGGCATCGCTAGAACACATAATATTGATTCCTAGCCGTGTGCGGCTCCCCCCTCCAAAGTTTACACCTCCGGTCATATTCACATAGTGCTTAGGCGAAGCCCTGCATGGATAACTTCACCATCACCATCACCATGCCGTCGTACTGAAGCAACTCTCCCTCGACACTTTGCTGGATCAAGAGTTCAAGGGACATCATCGAGCTGAACGTGTATAGAACTTGGAGGTGTCGTACGTTTGGTGCTTGATTGGTCGAAACGAGAAGAAGTTAGACTACATCAACCACGTTAACAAATGCTTCCGCTTTCAGTCTACGAGGGTATGTGGACACACTCTCCCCCTCTTGTTGCTATGCATCTCCTAGATAGATATTGCATGAGCGTAGGCATTTTTTTAAAATTGCATGCTACGTTCCCCAATAGCACCATCAGAGCCAGGTCTATGCGTAGATGATATGCATGAGTAGAACACAAAGAGTTGTGGGCGGTGATCGTCATACTGCTTACCACCAATGTCTTATTTTGATTCGGCGGTATTGTTGGATGAAGCGGCCCGGACCAACCTTACATGACCATGTTCATGAGACCGGTTCCACCAACAGACATGCAACTAGTTTTGCATAAAGGTGTCTAGAGGGTGTCTGTTTCTCCAACTTTAGTTGAATCAAATTTGACTGCGGCCGGTCCTTGTTGAAGGTTAAAACAACAAACTTGATAAATCACTGTTGTAGTTTTGTGCCATAGGTAAGAACGGTTCTTGCTAGAAGCCTGTAGCAGCCATGTTAAACTTGCAACAACAAAGTAGAGGGTGTCTAACTTGTTTTTGCAGGGCATGTTGTGATGTGATATGGTCAAGACATGATGTGATATATGTTGTTGTATGAGATGATCGTGTTCTGTAAAAGTTATCGGCAACTGGCAGGAGCCTTATGGTTGTCGCTTTATTGTATGAATTTCAAACGCCATGTAATTGCTTTAATTTATCACTAAGAGGTAGCGATAGTTGTAGAAGCAATAGTTGGCGAGATGACCATGACGCTACGATGGAGATCAAGTTGTCGAGCCGGTGACGATGGAGATCATGATGTTGCTTTGGAGATGGATATCAAAAGCACAAGATGATGATGGCCATATCATGTCACATATTTTGATTCCATGTGATGTTTATCTTTATGCATCTTATTTTGCTTAGTACGACGGTAGCATTATAAGATGATCCCTTAACTAAATTTCAAGGTATAAGTGTTCTCCCCGAGAATGCACCATTGTGAAAGTTCTTCGTGCTGAGACACCACGTGATGATCGGGTGTGATAGGCTCTACGTTCACATACAACGGGTGCAAGCCAGTTTTGCACATGCTGAATACTCGGGTTAAACTTGATGAGCCTAGCATGTACAGACATGAACTCGGAACACTAGAGACCGAAAGGTCGAACGTGAATCATATAGTAGATATGATCAACATAGAGATGTTCACCATTGATGACTATTCCATCTCACGTGATGCTCGGACATGGTTTAGTTGATTTGGATCACGTATCATTTACATCACTGAGGGATGTCTATCTAAGTGGGAGTTCTTAAGTAATATGATTAATTGAACTTTAATTTATCATGAACTTAGTCCTGATAATATTTGGAAATTATGTTGCAGATCAATAGCTCGCTTTGTAGCTCCCCTATATTTTTGATATGTTCCTAGAGAAAACTAAGTTGAAAGATGATAGTAGCAATGATGCGAACTGGGTCCGTAATTTGAGGATTATCCTCATTGCTACACAGAAGAATTATGTCCTTAATGCACCACTAGGTGACAGACCTATTGCAGGAGCGGATGTAGACGTTATGAACGTTTCGCAAGCTCGATATGATGACTACTTGATAGTTTAGTGCACCATGCTTTATGACTTAGAACGGGGACTTCAAAAACATTTTGAATGCCACGGAGAATATGAGATGTTCCAAGAGCTGAAATTGGTTTTTCAGACTATGCCCATGTCAAGAGGTATGAGACCTCCGACAAGTACTTTGCCTACAAGATGGAGGAGAATAGCCCAACCAATAAGCATGTGCTCAGAATGTCTGAGTACTACAATCACTTGAATCAAGTGGGAGTTAATCTTCCAGATAATTTAATGATTGATTGTATTCTCTAGTCACTATCACAAAGTTACTAGAACTTCATGATGAACTATAATATGCAAGGGATGACGGAAATGATTCCCGTGCTCTTCGCGATGCTGAAATCAGCGAAGGTAGAAATCAAGAAAGAACGTCAAGTGTTGATGATTAACAAGACCACTAGTTTCAAGAAAAGTGCAAGGGAACGAAAGGGAACTTCAAGAAGAATGGCAAGCAAGTTGCCTCTCCCGTGAAGAAGCCCAAAGCTGGACCTAAGCCTGAAACTGACTGCTTCTACTACAAAGGGAATGGTCACTAGAAGCGAAACTACCCCAAATACTTGGCGATTAAGAAGGATGGCAAAAGTAAACAGAGGTATATTTGATATACATGTTATTAATGTGTACCTTACTAGTGTTCATAGTAACCCCTGGGTATTTGATACCGGTTCAGTTGCTAAGATTAGTAACTCAAAACAGAAGTTAGAGAATGAATAGAGACCAGTTAAGGTTGAGGTGACGATGTATGTTGGAAGTGATTCCAAGGCTGATAAGATCACCATCTCACACTCCCTCTACCTTCAGGATTAGTGTTAAACCTAAATAAATGTTATTTGGTGTTTGCGTTGAGCATGAATATGATTGGATCATGTTTATTGCAATACGGTTATTCATTTAAGAATAATTGTTATTTTGTTCATGGGTAAAACCTTCTATGGTCATACACCAAATGGTTTACTGAATCTCGATTATAGTGATACACATATTCATAATATTGATGCCAAAAGATGCAAAATTGATAATGATAGTGCAACATACTTGTGGCACTGCCATTTAGGTCATATTGGTGTAAAGCGCATGAAGAAACTCCATGCAGATGGACTTTTGGAAACACTTTATTATGAATCATTTGATACTTGCGAACCATGCCTCATGGGCAAGATGACTAAAACTCCGTTCTCCAGAACAATGAAGCGAGCCAATGACTTATGGGAAATAATACATACTGATGTATGTGGTCTGATGAGTGTTGAGGCTCGTGGCGGGTATCGTTATTTTCTGACCTTCACAGACGATTTGAGCAGATATGGGTATATCTACTTCATGAAACACAAGTCTGAAACATTTGAAAAGTTCAAAGAGTTTCAGAGTGAAGTGGAGAAGCATCGTAACAAGAAAATAAAGTTTCTACGATCTGATTGCGGAGGTGAATATTTAAGTTACGAGTTTGGCCTTCATTTAAAACAATGTGGAATAGTATCACAACTCACACCACCTAGAACACCACAGCGTAATGGTGTGTCCGAACGTCGTAACCGTATTATTAGATATGGTGCGATCTATGATGTCTCTTACTGATTTACCACTATCGTTTTGGGGTTATGCATTAGAGACAACTGCATTCACGTTAAATAGGGCACCATCAAAATATGTTGAGACGACACTGTATGAACTGTGGTTTGGCAATGAACCTAATATGTCGTTTCTTAAAGTTTGGGGTAGCGATGCTTATGTCAAAAGGCTTCAGCCTGATAAGCTCAAACCCAAATTGGAGAAGTGCGTCTTCATAGGATACCCTAAGGAAACAATTGGGTACACCTTCTATCACAGATCCGAAGGCAAGATCTTTGTTGCCAAGAATGGAACCTTTCTAGAGAAGGAGTTTCTCTCAAAAGAAGTGAGTGGGAGGAAAGTAGAACTTGATGAGGTAATTGTACCTTCTCTCGAATTGGAAATTAGCTCATCTGAGAAATCCCTTCCCATGATGCCTACACCAGCTAGAGAGGAATCTAATGATAATGATCATGAAACTTCAGATCAAGTTACTACTGAACATCATAGGTCAACCAGAGCACGTTTCGCACCAGAGTGGTACGATAATCCTATTCTGGAAGTCATGTTACTAGACCATGATGAACCTACAAACTATGAAGAAGCGATGATGAGCCATATTTCAATAAATGGCTTGAGTCCATGAAATCTGAGATAGGATCCATGTATGAGAACAAAGTGTGGACTTTGGTTGACTTGCTCAATGATCGACGAGCCATAGAAAATAAATGGATCTTCAAGAGGAAGATAGATGGTAATGGTAGTGTTACTATCTACAAATCTTGAATTGTCACAAAAGGTTTTCAACAAGTTCAAGGTGTTGACTACGATGAGATTTTCTCACTCGTATCGATGCTTAAGTCTGTCCGAATCATGTTAGCAATTGCCGCATTTTATGAAATCTGGCAAATGGATATCAAAATTGCATTCCTTAATGGATTTATTAAAAAAGTTGTATATGATGCAACCAGAAGGTTTTGTCAATCCTAAAGGTGCTAACAAAATGCGCAAGCTCCAGCGATCCAACTATGGACTGGTGCAAGCATCTCAGAGTTGGAATATACGCTTTGCTGAGTTGATCAAAGCATATAGTTTTATACAGACTTGCGGTGAAGCCTGTATTTACAAGAAAGTGAGTGGGAGCACTACAACCTTTCTAATAAGTATATGTGAATGACATATTGTTGATCGGAAATGATGTAGAATTTTCTAGAAATCATAAAGGAGAGTCTGAAAGGAGTTTTTCAAAGAAAGACCTTGGTGAAGCTGCTTACATATTGGGCATCAAGATCTATAGAGATAGATCAAGACGCTTGATAAGATTTTTCAATGAGTACATACCTTGAAAAGATTTGAAGTAGTTCAAAATGGAACAATCAAAGGAGTTCTTGCCTGTGTTGTAAGGTGTAAAGTTGAGTAAGACTCAAAACCCGACCACAGTAGAAAATAGGAAGAGAATGAAAGTCATTCCCTATGCCTCAGCCATAGGTTCTACAAAGTATGCTATGCTGTGTACCAGACCTATTGTGTACTTTATCATGAGTCTGGCAAGGGGGTATGATAGTAATCCAGGAGTGGATCACTGGACTACGGTCAAAGTTATCCTTAGTTACCTAAGAGGACTAAGGAAATATTTCTCGGTTATGGAGGTGATAAAGAGTTCGTCGTAAAGAGTTACGTCGATGCAAGCTTTTACACCGATCCGGATGACTCTGAGTCTCAATCTGGATACATATTGAAAGTGGGAGTGAGGGAGTCCTGGACTAGGGGGTGTCCGGACAGCCGGACTATCATCATCGACCGGACTCCAAGACTATGAAGATACAAGATTGAAGACTTCGTCCCGTGTCCGGATGGGACTTTCCTTGGCGTGGAAGGCAAGCTTGGCAATACGGATATGTAGATCTCCTACCATTGTAACCGACTCTGTGTAACCCTAGCCCTCTCCGGTGTCTATATAAACCGGAGGGTTTTAGTCCATAGGACGAACAACCATTACAACAATCATACCATAGGCTAGCTTCTAGGGTTTAGCCTCCTTGATCTCGTGGTAGATCCACTCTTGTACTACCCATATCATCAATATTAATCAAGCATGAGTAGGGTTTTACCTCCATCGAGAGGGCCCGAACCTAGGTAAAAACATCGTGTCCCTTGTCTCCTGTTACCATCCGCCTAGACGCACAGTTCGGGACCCCCTACCCGAGATCCGCCGGTTTTGACACCGACATTGGTGCTTTCATTGAGAGTTCCTCTGTGTCGTCACCGATAGGCTTGATGACTCCTTCGATCATCAACAACGACGCAGTCCAGGGTGAGACTTTTCTTCCCGGACAGATCTTCGTGTTCGGCGGCTTTGCACTGCGGGCCAATTCGCTTGGCCATCTGGAGCAGATCGAAAGCTACGCCCCTGGCCATCAGGTCAGATTTGGAAGCCTAAACTTCGGCTGACATCCGCGGAGACTTGATCTTCGACGGATCCGAGCCGCAGCCGAGCGCGCCGCACTGTCACGATGGGCATGATTTAGCTCTGCTACCGGACAGTGCCCTGGAGGCCGCACACGAGTCGGCTCCAACCCTTAGTTCGGAGTCGACCGCGCAGATCGAGGACGGGTGGCTAGACACCGCCTCGGGGGCTGCAACTTCTACGGCGATGGAGCCGAATACCGACCTTGTCCCTTGTAAAGCTCGTGACTCCGAGGTGCCGGACTCCTCGCCGGACCCCGAACCTCCTGCGCCCCTACCAATCGAATCCGATTGGGCGCCGATCATGGAGTTCACCGCCACGGACATCTTTCAACACTCACCCTTTGGCGACATCCTGAATTCGCTAAAGTATCTCTCGTTATCAGGAGAGCCCTGGCCGGACTGCGGTCAGGACGGTTGGGATGCGGACGACGAAGAAATTCAAAGCCCACCCACGGCCCACTTTGTAGCCACTGTCGACGAACTAACCGACATGCTAGATTACGACTCCGAAGAAATCGACGGTATGGACGATGATGCCGGAGACGACCAAGAACCAGCGCCTACGGGGCATTGGAAGACCACCTCGTCATACGACATATACATGGTGGACATCCCAAAGGATGGGAACGGAGAGGATGCAGCAGAGGAAGGCTCCTCCAAGAAACAGCCCAAGCGCCAGCGTCAGCGGCGCTGCTCTAAATCCTGCCACAGCAAGAATGGAGATTCCAACACCGGGGATAATAACACCCCAGAGAGTGCCGAAGACAACCCCCTCCAGCAAGATTCAGCACAGGAGGACGGAGAAGCCAGCCCTCACGAGAGAGCGGCAGACGAAGAGGTAGAGGATGATAATTACATGCCTCCCTCCGGAGACGAGGCAAGCCTCAACGATGACGGATTCGTCGTGCCCGAGGATCCCGTCGAACAAGAGCGTTTTAAACGCAGGCTAATGGCCACGACGAACAGCCTACAGAAAAAGCAGCAACAGCTTCGAGCTGATCAAGACCTACTAGCCGACAGATGGACTGAAGTCCTCGCGGCCGAAGAGTATGAACTCGAACGCCCCTCCAAAAGCTACCCCAAACGCAAGTTGCTCCCCCGATTAGAGGAGGAGGCATATAAACCCTCATCACCAGTGCACAATACGGCAGACCGACCACCTCATGGCCGCGACAGAGAGGCATCTAGGCCCTCCACCAGAACCATACCCCGGCACCGCTCCAAAAGTATGAAGCCACGGGGGAATGCGCCGGACTTGCAAGACATATTGGAGGACAAGGCAAGACAATCAAGATCGATCTACGGATCATGTGGGCGCCCCACGATGCGTGACGACTACCGTCGCGCCGGATACAGCAACTCCAGCCGGGCCGAACACAGTAGACAAAGCTCTCTTGAGCTACGTCGTGATATTGCCCAATACAGAGGCGCCGCACACCCACTATGCTTCACAAATGAAGTAATGGATCATCAAATCCCTGAAGGGTTTAAACCCGTGAACATTGAATCCTACGATGGCACAACAGACCCCGCGGTTTGGATCGAAGACTATCTCCTTCATATCCATATGGCACGCGGTGACGATCTCCACGCCATCAAATACCTCCCACTCAAGCTTAAAGGACCAGCTCGGCATTGGCTTAACAACTTGCCAGCAGAGTCAATTGGATGTTGGGAGGACCTGGAAGCCGCATTCCTTGACAACTTCCAGGGTACATATGTGCGACCACCAGACGCCGATGACCTAAGCCACATAATTCAGCAGCCAGACGAATCGGCCAGACAGTTCTGGACACGATTCTTAACAAAGAAAAATCAAATCGTCGACTGTCCGGATGCAGAGGCCCTCGCAGCCTTCAAACATAACATCCGCGACGAGTGGCTAGCCCGGCACCTAGGACAGGAAAAGCCGAAATCCATGGCAGCCCTCACATCACTCATGACCCGCTTCTGTGCGGGAGAGGACAGCTGGCTAGCCCGCAGTAACAACCTCAGCAAAAATTCTTGCAGTCTGGATACCAAGGACTGCAATGGCAGGTCGCGTCGCAACAAAAATAAACGCTGCATCAACGGCGATAACACTGAGGATACGGCAGTCAACGCCGGATTCAGAGGCTCTAAACCCGGTCAGCGGGAAAAGCCATTCAAAAGAACTACTCCGGGTCCGTCCAATTTGGACTGAATACTCGACCGCTCGTGCCAGATACACGGCACCCCCGAAAAGCCAGCCAATCACACCAACAGGGACTGTTGGGTATTCAAGCAGGCAGGCAAATTAATCGCCGAAAACAATGAAAAGGGGCTGCATAGCGATGACGAGGAAGAGACCCGGCCGCCGAACAATAGAGGACAGAAGGGTTTCCCCCCACAAGTGCGGACAGTAAACATGATATACGCAACCCACATACCCAAGTGGGAGCGGAAGCGTGCACTCAGGGACGTATATGTGATGGAGCCAGTCGCCCCAAAGTTCAATCCATGGTCCTCTTGCCCGATCACTTTTGATCGAAGGGACCACCCCACCAGTATCCGTCATGGCGGATTCGCCGCATTGGTTTTAGACCCAATCGTCAATGGATTTCACCTCACCAGAGTCCTGATGGACGGCGGCACCAGCCTGAACCTGCTTTATCAGGACACAGTGTGCAAGATGGGCATAGACCCCTCAAGGATTAAACCTACAAAGACGACCTTCAAAGGCGTCATACCAGGTGTAGAGGCCAATTGCATATGCTCAGTCACACTGGAAGTGGTCTTCGGATCCCCGGATAACTTCCGAAGCGAGGAGTTAATATTCGACATAGTCCCGTTCCGCAGCGGCTATCGCGCTTTGCTCGGACGGACCGCGTTCGCAAAGTTCAACGCGGTGCTGCATTACGCATACCTTAAGCTCAAGATGCCAGGCCCTCGAGGAGTCATCACGGTCAACGGAAACACTGAACGCTCCCTCCGAACGGAGGAACACACAACGGCTCTCGCGGTAGAAGTACAGAGTAGCCTCTTAAGGCAATTTACGAGTCCGGCCGTTAAGCGACCAGACGCGGCCAAACGCGCCTTGAGTAACCTACGACAAGACCACCTGGCACGTTCCGAGCACGCGTAGCAATGCGGCCCCAACCCCAGCCCCTGCCAAATTGCAAGACTGGTCCTTCGCGTACATCATTACGCTCTGAAGATACCATGGGCATAGGGGAAGGGGCACGGCCACCACAAGCCCAGAATGCGGCTTAACCGCACCAGGGGCTCCCAAGTGTGTGGCTCTTTTTATTTTTCTTCTTTTTTACGCACAGGACTCCGTTCACCAGAAGCCCTGTCCGGCAGTAGACCTGCCGAACACACGATGCAACAGCCAGGGGATAAGAAGGGCTACAGCGAATATCCAGGTGGTCTCCATTACGAGCATTGAATCCGTTTTCATACACCAAACCGCAGCCTACCCCTGGAGGGGGACATGTTTAATATTTTTACCCCCTGCTTACCGCACTATTTGTATCATTCTACATTCATCGCAGAATTCCTTAAATAAACAATGCATCGCTTTTCGCTTATAATTGCATTTCTTTCTTATATATATGTTCATTATGACATCTTGTATCTGTACACTTTGGTACGGCCGAATACACTAGGGGCTTAAATTCCCCGCATTATGGTGTGATAAATCCGAACACTTTCACAAGTGCGGCACCCCGAACTTATAGCATTATATGCATCGGCTCCGAATCATGTCTTGGGTCAATAGTTGGGTTTGCCCGGCTCCCATGTTTTGGTACCTTACGTTCCATTTTATCGGCTAAGGTAGCACTGGGAGAACCACTGCGATTGTGCTCCGGTTGAGCTGGGCGAGCGCCTCAGTGGAGAAAGCTAAAACTGACCGTCATGATAAGGCGAGAGCTGGTCGCTGTTCAAGAGGTTTTTTCGAGTCCCTAAAGACTTATGCCGCTTAGAGCGAGGAACCGGCTTCGTCCGGCCCAGGCGTGGATAGCGCCCCGAACTCGGTCTTCCGAACACTAGGGGCTTCGCCGAAATTTAAAATTATAGAATTCTATGGCTAAGTGAGAGTGTTCAAGCATTATAAGTCCGGTTGCCTCGTTCGTTGTGTTGAGCGCCTCCCTAGATGGACCCAAATATGGGAACAAGAGTGCTCAAGTTTATCCCGAACACCCCAGCACTAGTGGCATGGGGGCTGAAGCCGACGACTTGCCATCTCTCAGATTTGATAAACGGCCGCACAGAAGGTAATATTTTAAATTAAAAAGCGTTGCTTAGCGCATATGAACAAGGTTTTCAGCGCACAGGATAACAAAATGCGAGTCTACTCAAATAATACATCTTTGGAGCACTCATCCGCAATCATGCGGGCACCCTTCAGGACACTCTTATAATACATTTCGGGCGTACGATACTCCTTTCCCGCCGGCGGCGCGTCCGTCAGCAGCTTCTCAGCATCCATCCTACCCCAGTGCACCTTTGCACGGGCAAGGGCCCGACGGGCACCTTCAATGCAGGCGGAATGCTTGACGACCTCCACCTAGGGACACGCGTCCACCAGCCGCCGTACCAGGCCGAAGTAGCTCCCAGGCATGGCCTCCTTGGGCCACAGCCGAACTATGAGGCCCTTCATGGCCTGTTCGGCTACCTTGTGGAGCTCGACCAGCTGCTTCAGCTGGTCGCTAAGGGGCACCGGATGTCCGGCCTCAGCATACTGAGACCAGAAGACCTTCTCCGTCAAGCTCCGCTCCTCGGCCCGGTAGAAAGCGGTAGCATCCGACACGCTGCGGGGTGGATCCGCGAATGCTCCTGGAGAGCTCCGAATTCGGGTAAGTAATAGGTAATTCACATTCACATGCTTGCTTTGCATGAAAAATGCCTTACCTGCTGCTATTCTCTTCAAATCCTCGACCTCCTGAAGGGCCTTGTGGGCTTCGGCCTTAGCGGCTTTGGCGCTCTCAAGAGCCGATGCAAGCTCGGACTCTCGAGTCCTTGAGTCGCGCTCCAAACCCTCATGTTTTTCCATGAGAGCCTGGAGCTCTTGCTACACCTCCGCCACCCGCGCCTCCTGCTTCTCCCGCTCGGCTCGCTCTGCGGCCGCATTGCGTTCGGCCGCAGACACCGCCTCCTTCAGGGTCGCCACCTCGTTCGTGGCCCCTGTAGTACCCATGTTATCCTTGTTATTTCTCTTGCAACCAAAATCCTTTTCTATAAGGTACAAATTTAATACGGTGTTACTCACCTTCCTTGTCCTCGAGTTGCTTCTTGGCACGGCCGAGCTTGCTCTCGGACCGCTTGAGGTTCTGCTTTAAAGCATCGACCTCCACAGTCAGTGCGGCAGAGGTCAGCAGCGCAGACTGCAATCCCATATTGACATATTTTTTAGACCTCCTGCGTATATCTTTTTAGATCCTCAGTCCGGCTTTTCTTTCCGAACACCAAACCGAGCATCAGGGGCTACTGTCTATGCGGTATTATATTACATATTTTAAATTTCTTACCTCAAAGCCTGTTAGAAGGCTGCTGCAGGCTTCGGTCAGCCCGCTCTTGGCGAGCTGAACCTTCTGAACCACCGCACTCATGATAGTGCGGTGTTCTTCCTCGATGGAAGCGCCGTTGAGCGCCTCCAACAAGTTATCCAGCGCCTCCGGTTGGACGGCGGCCGCCGGTGTCACAGTCTTGCCCTTCTTGCGAAGGGGCCGCCTGCCGGACTCCGGAACCACTACAGGTTCCGGTACGGAGTCCGGTACGAAGTCCAGGAGGTTGCCCTGTGGCACCTCCGGAGCCTCCCCCTCCTGGTGGGTCCCCTCATGGGATCCCACCTCGGCGTCATCAGCGTCACGAGGGGTGGAGGCGGTCGGAAGGGAATCCATATCCGACGTAGCCAAGGACCCGCTCGACGAAGCGGGAAGATCGTCCTTGGCCGGACTATAGGTTGTATGCGGCATTAGAAGGACACCACGTGGCAAAAAGAGAAATTATAAATCATCCAGGAATTCGGACACTTACGATCTTGCCAGGGGCTTGGCCCTTGAGGGCCACTCCTCGTCGCCGTCGTCGGCGTTGGCGGAGCAATCCGGAGGGAGGGTCCGTCCTTTCTTGGACCCTTCGGCCGCCCCCGTTGGGGAGGCCTTCCTCTTCTTCTCTCCCCCGCAGGGGGAGAGGCCTCTTTCTCCTCCTCCTCGGGGGAGGAGTCTGCCTTGGAGTCATCGGACGGTGAGTCCGATACCACCTGGCGCCGAGAACTCCTTAGGGTTCCCGTGGCCTTTTTCTTGGCCTTCTTCTCCGGCACCACGTAAAGTGCCAGGACCAGCAGCCCCGTCAAACGGGTGTCCGCTGGGTCTTCTGGAAGGGGAGCCGGACAGTTAACCTGTCCGGACGTCTTCTGCCAGTCCTGTTAAAGGCATTGGGAGTTTTTAGATCCCACATAGAGTCAAACTATGAAAGAAATGAGTGTCCCATAAAGGATAACATAGCTTACCTCGCCGGCCGGGCGCTGCATACTGAATCCGCGATCTTCAGTTGCGGATGCGGGGGCTTCTCCGCCCTTGAACATCACCCTCCAGGCAGCTTCGTACGTCGTGTCGAAGAGCCCGCTCAGGGTCCGGTGCTGTGCCAGATCAAACTCCCACAGATTGAAGGCCCGTTGTTGGCAGGGGAGAATCCAGCTAACGAGCATGACCTGGATCACGTTGACAAGCTTAAGCTTCTTGTTCACCAGGGTCTGGAGACAGGACTGGAGTCCGGTCAGCTCCTCCGAACTACCCCATAGCAAGCCCTTCTCTTTCCAGGAGGTGAGCTGCATGGGGGTACCAGATCTGAACTCGGGGGCCGCTGCCCATTTAGGGTCACGCGGCTCGGTGATGTAGAACTACCCCGATTGCCACCCCTTGACGGACTCCACGAAGGCACCCTCGAGCCAGGTGACATTGGGCATTTTGCCCACCATGGCGCCTCCGCACTCCGCTTGGACGCCCTTCACCACCTTCAGCTTGACATTGAAGGTCTTTAGCCACAAGCCAAAGTGAGGCTGGATGCAGAGGAAGTGGGGAAGAAATACGACCCCGGACGATAAACGCCGAGATGTTGAGGATGAAGTTTGGCGCCAGATCGTGGAAGTCCAGGCCGTAGTAGTACATGAGCCCCCGGACGAAGGGATGAAGTGGGAAGCCCAGTCCGCGGAGGAAGTGGGGAAGAAATACGACCCTCTCATGGGGCCTGGGGGTGGGGATGAGCTGCCCCTCGTCGGGCAGCCAGTGCGCAATGTCGCTGGACAGGTATCCGGCGCCGCGCAGCTTCTCGATGTGCCCCTCCGTAACGGAGGAGGCCATCCACTTGCCTCCCACTCCGGACATTGCTGGAGAAGGTTGAGGCGAGATGTGCGGACTTGGGCGCTGGAGCTCGGGTGCGCGGAGATGGATAAGCAAAGGAGGAAGAAGGCGTAGGTAAAAAAGGCGGATCCTTATCCCCTTATATATGGGCGGACGAAAACTATGCGTCCCCACCAGCCTGGTAAAACTCGCTTATCTCCCAAGCGCCGCAATCAATGACGCGGTTGGGTTACCCACGTCCGTATTGATGCGAATCCCGGAATACGGGGAACACGATCTCTGCTTCGACAAGACGTGCCAAGGAAACCGCTTCGCTAAACGCGCTGAGGTGGTATAATAAAAATGATTCAAGTAAGGGCTTGGTAGTGGTGTGACGTCACGCCACAAAATACGACAGCAGATTGAACTTGTGTACATATTATTCTCTCTACGGTGGTATGTGGAATTTATTTTACAGAGCCTGACACTATCCTGGTGTTCACAATCTTCTATGAATTATTTGGAGGAGGAACCCGCCTTGCAATGCCGAAGACAATATGCGCGCCGGACTCGTCGTCATTGAAGCTTGGTTCAGGGGCTACTGAGGGAGTCCTGGACTAGGGGGTGTCCGAACAGCCGGACTATCATCATCGGCCGGACTCCAAGACTATGAAGATACAAGATTGTAGACTTCGTCCCGTGTCCGGATGGGACTTTCCTTGGCGTGGAAGGCAAGCTTGGCAATACGGATATGTAGATCTCCTACCATTGTAACCAACTCTGTGTAACCCTAGCCCTCTCCGGTGTCTATATAAACCGGAGGGTTTTAGTCCGTAGGACGAACAACCATTACAACAATCATACCATAGGCTAGCTTCTAGGGTTTAGCCTCCTTGATCTCGTGGTAGATCCACTCTTGTACTACCCATATCATCAATATTAATCAAGCAGGAGTAGGGTTTTACCTCCATCGAGAGGGCCCGAACCGGGGTAAAAACATCATGTCCCTTGTCTCCTGTTACCATCCGCCTAGATGCACAGTTCGGGACCCCCTACCTGAGATCCGCCGGTTTTGACACCGACAGGGAGCAATTAGCTAGAGTAGCTCCATGCAGAGCATTGTAGACATAGAAAATTTGCAAAATACATACGTCTCTGAATGTGGCAGACCCGTTGACTAAACTTTTCTCAGAAGCAAAACATGATCACACCTTAGTACTCTTTGGGTGTTAATCACATAGCAATGTGAACTAGATTATTGACTCTAGTAAACCCCTTGGGTGTTGGTCACATGGCGATGTGAACTATGGGTGTTAATCACATACATATGTGAACTATTGGTGTTAAGTCACATGGCGGTGTGAACTACATTATTGACTCTAGTGCAAGTGGGAGACTGAAGGAAATATGCCCTTGAGGCAATAATAAACTTGTTATTTATATCTTCTTATATCATGATAAATGTCTATTATTCATGCTAGAATTGTATTAACAAAAAACTTGATACATATATGGATACGTAGACAAAACACCGTGTCCCTAGTATGCCTCTACTTCACTAGATCGTTAATCAAAGATGGTTAAGTTTCCTAACCATAGACATGTGTTTTCATATGATGAACGGGCTCGCATCATTAGGAGAATGATGTGATGGACAAGACCCATTCGTTAGCTTAGCATTATGATTGTTCAGTTTTATTGCTACTGCTTTCTTCATGTCAAATACATATTCCTCCGATTATGAAATTATGCAACTCCCGGATACTGGAGGAATACCTTGTGTGCTATCAAACGTCACAACGTAACTAGGTGATTATAAAGATGCTCTATAGGTATCTCCGAAGGTGTTTGTTGGGTTGGCATAGATCGAGATTAGGATTTGTCACTCCGAGTATCGGAGAGGTATCTCTGGGCCCTCTTGGTAATGCACATCATAAGAAGCCTTGCAAGCGAATTGACTAATGAGTTAGTTGAAGGATGATGCATTATAGAATGAGTAAAGAGACTTGTCAGTAACGAGATTGAACTAGGTATGAAGATACCGACGATCGAATCTCGGGAAAGTAACATACTGATGACAAAGGGAATAATGTATGTTGACATAATGGTTCAACCGATAAAGATCTTCGTAGAATATGTGGGAGCCAATATGAGCATCCAGGTTCTGCTATTGGTTATTGACCGGAGAGGCATCTCGGTCATGTCTACATAGTTCTCGAACTCGTAGGGTCTGCACGCTTAATGTTCGATGACGATTTGTATTATATGAGTTATGTGATTTGGTGACCGAATGTTGTTCAGAGTCCCGGATGAGATCACAGACATGACGAGGAGTCTCAAAATGGTCGAGAGGTAAAGATTCACATATAGGACAATAGTATTTGGATACCGGAACTGTTCTGGGGGTACCGGGTACCTATCGGTTCACCGGAAGGGGTTCCAGGCAAACCCCGACAAACTACATGGGCCTAATGGGCCAAGTGGGGGACATACCAGCCCCTAAGAGGCTGGTGCGCCCCCATGTAGGCCTAATTGGGGGGAGGAAAGGGGGGAAGAGAGAAGGAAGGGGAGGGATTCGGCCTCCCCCTTCCCCCTCCCCCTCCTCCTTCCTCCCCCCTACGACACTTCTGGAAGGGGGGGGGGGAGGCCGAGTTGTGGGAGGCGCCCTAGTTGGATTACTCCTACTTGGGGTGCCCCTTGCTGCCCCTCTCCCTGTCCCACCTATATACATAATATATGTGAGGGGGGCACCGCTAGAACACACAATATTGATTCCTAGCCGTGTGCGGCGCCCCCCTCCACAGTTGCCTTCGGTCATATTCACGTGGTGCTTAGGCGAAGCCCTGTGTGGATAACTTCACCATCACCATCACCACGCCGTCGTTCTGATGCAACTCTCCCTCGACACTTTGTTGGATCAAGAGTTCGAGGGACGTCATCGAGCTGAACATGTGTAGAACTCGGAGGTGTCGTACGTTTGGTGCTTGATCGGTCGGTGTCGGTGTCAAAACCGGCGGATCTTGGGACACGATCCATGTGGAAGTTTGACTACATAAACCTTGTTAACAAACACTTCCGCTTTCGGTCTACGAGGGTACGTGGACACACTCCCTCTCTCGTTGCTATGCATCTCCTAGATAGATCTTGCGTGAGCGTAGGATTTTTTTTGAAATTCCATGCTACGTTTCCCAACACGGAGATACCTGTAGAGCATCTTTATAATCACCCAGTTATGTTGTGATGTTTGATAGAACACAAGACATTCCTACGGTAATCGGGAGTTGCATAATCTCATAGTCGAAGGAATATGTATTTAACATGAAGAAAGAAATAGCAATAAAACTGAACTATCATTATACTAAGCTAACGGATGGGTCTTGTCCATCATATCATTCTCCTAATGATGTGATCCTATTATCAAATGACAACTCATACCCATGGTTAGGAAACCTTAACCATCTTTGACCAACAAGCTAGTCTAGTAGAGGCTCACCAGGGACACGTTGTTTGTTTATGTATTCACACATGTATTAAGGTTTCCCATCAATACAATTCTAGCATGAATAATAAACCTTTATCATGAATAAGGAAATATAAAATAACAACTTTATTATTGCCTCCAGGGCATATTTCCTTCAGTCTCCCACTTGCACTTGAGTCAATAATCTAGATTACATTGTAATGAATCTAACACCCATGGAGTCTTGGTGCTGATCAACGTTTTCCTCGTAGAAGAGGCTTAGTCAACGGGTCTGCCACATTCAGATCCATATGTATGTTGCAAATTTTGGTGTCTCCATCCTTGACTTGTTCACGAATGGAGTTGAAGTGTCTCTTGATGTGTTTGGTTCTCTTGTGAAACCTGGATTCCTTCGCCAAGGCAATTGCTCCAGTGTTGTCACAAAAGATTTTCATTGGACCCGATGCAGTAAGTTGTTGGGGAACGTTGCATAAAATAAAAAATTTCCTACGTTCACCAAGATCAACCTAGGAGTTCATCCAGCAACGAGAGAGAGGAGTGCATCTACATACCCTTGTAGATCGCGAGCGGAAGCGTTCAAGAGAACGGGGTTGAGGGAGTCGTACTCGCCGTGATCCAAATCACCGGAGATCCTAGCGCCGAACGGACAGAACCTCCGCGTTCAACACACGTACGGTCAACGTGACATCTCCTCCTTCTTGATCCAGCAAGGGGGAAGGAGAGGTTGATGAAGATCCAGCAGCACAACGGCGTGGTGGTGGATGCAGCAGGGTTTCGGCAGGGCTTCGCCAAGCGTCTGCGGGAAGGGAGAGGTGTAGCAAGGGGAAAGGGAGGTGCCAAGATGCAGGGTGCGGCTGCCCTCTGTCCCCCCTCTTTATATAGGGTCCCCAGGGGGGGCGCCGGCCCTAGGAGATGGGATCTCCTAGGGGGGGCGGCAGCCAAGGGGGGAACTTGCCCCCCAAGGCAAGTGGAGGCACCCCCTCCCCTAGGGTTCCC
This sequence comes from Triticum timopheevii, assembly GCA_963921465.1. Classification (NCBI taxonomy): domain Eukaryota; kingdom Viridiplantae; phylum Streptophyta; class Magnoliopsida; order Poales; family Poaceae; genus Triticum; species Triticum timopheevii. Next base: position 146,243,828 of record OY997272.1, read on the forward strand.
AACCCTAGGCGCAGGGGGGGCCCAAGGGGGGGGGCGTACCAGCCCACCAGGGGCTGGTTCCCCTCCCACTTCAGCCCGCGGGGCCCTCCGGGATAGGTGGCCCCACCTGGTGGATCCCCGGGACCCTTCCGGTGGTCCCGGTACAATACCGGTGACCCCCGAAACTCTCCCGATGGCCGAAATAGCACTTCCTATATATATATAATTCTTCACCTCTGGACTATTTCGGAACTCCTCGTGACGTCCAGGATCTCATCCGGGACTCCGAACAACTTTCGGTTTGCTGCATACTAATATCTCTACAACCCTAGCGTCACCGAACCTTAGGTGTGTAGACCCTACGGGTTCGGGAGATATGCAGACATGACCGAGACGCCAATAACCAACAGCGGGATCTGGATACCCATGTTGGCTCCCACATGCTACTCGATGATCTCATCGGATGAACCATGATGTCGAGGATTCAATCAACCCCGTATACAATTCCCTTTGTCAATCGGTACGTTACTTGCCCAAGACTCGATCGTCGGTATCCCAATACCTCGTTCAGTCTCGTTACCGACAAGTCACTTTACTCGTACCGTAATGCATGATCCCGTGACCAGACACTTAGTCACATTGAGCTCATTATGATGATGCATTACCGAGTGGGCCCAGAGATACCTCTCTGTCATACGGAGTGACAAATCCCAGTCTTGATTCGTGCCAACCCAACAGACACTTTCGGAGATACCCGTAGTGCACCTTTATAGTCACCCAGTTACGTTGTGATGTTTGGCACACCCAAAGCACTCCTACGGTATCCGGGAGTTGCACAATCTCATGGTCTAAGGAAATGATAGTTGACACTTGGAAAAGCTCTAGCTAAACGAACTACACGATCTTTGAGCTATGCTTAGGATTGGGTCTTGTCCATCACATCATTCTCCCAATGATGTGATCCCGTTATCAACGACATCCAATGCCCATAGTCAGGAAACCATGACTATATGTTGATCAACGAGCTTGTCAACTAGAGGCTTACTAGGGACATGTTGTGATCCATGTATTCACACGTGTATTATGATTTCCGGATAATACAGTTATAGCATGAATAATGGACAATTATCATGAATATAGAAATATAATAATAACCATTTATTATTGCCTCTAGGGCATATTTCCAACAGCCCCCCACTTGCACTAGAGTCAATAATCTAGTTACATTGTGATGTATCGAACACCCATTGCATCCTGGTGTTGATCATGTTTTGCTCTAGGGAGAGGTTTAGTCAACGGATCTGCTACATTCAGGTCCGTATGTACTTTACAAATATCTATGTCTCCATCTTGAACATTTTCACGGATGGAGTTGAAGCGACGCTTGATGTGCCTGGTCTTCTTGTGAAACCTGGGATCCTTGGGAAGTGCAATAGCTCCAGTGTTGTCACAGAAGAGTGTTATCGGCCCCGACGCATTGGGTATGACTCCTAGGTCGGTGATGAACTCCTTCACCCAGATTGCTTCATGTGCTGCCTCCGAGGCTGCCATGTACTCCGCTTCACATGTAGATCCCGCCACGACGCTCTGCTTGCAACTGCACCTGCTTACTGCCCCACCATTCAAAATATACACGTATCCGGTTTGTGACTTAGAGTCATCCAGATCTGTGTCGAAGCTAGCGTCGACGTAACCCTTTACGATGAGCTCTTCGTCACCTCCATATACGAGAAACATGTCCTTAGTCCTTTTCAGGTACTTAAGGATGTTCTTGACCGCTGTCCAGTGTTCCTTGCCGGGATTACTTTGGTACCTTCCTACCAAACTTATGGCAAGGTTTATATCAGGTCTGGTACAGGTCATGGCATACATGATAGACCCTATGGAAGATGCATAGGGGATGACACTCATCTCTTCTTTATCTTCTGTCGTGGTTGGGCATTGAGCCGAGCTCAATTTCACACCTTGCAACACAGGCAAGAACCCCTTCTTGGACTGATCCATATTGAACTTCTTCAATATCTTGTCAAGGTATGTGCTTTGTGAAAGACCTATGAGGCGTCTCGATCTATCTCTATAGATTTTGATGCCTAATATGTAAGCAGCTTCTCCAAGGTCCTTCATTGAAAAACACTTATTCAAGTAGGCCTTTATGCTGTCCAAAAGTTCTACATCATTTCCCATCAAGAGTATGTCATCCACATATAATATGAGAAATGCTACAGAACTCCCACTCACTTTCTTGTAAACGCAGGCTTCTCCATAAGTCTGCATAAACCCAAACGCTTTAATCATCTCATTAAAGCGAATGTTCCAACTCCGAGATGCTTGCACCAACCCATAGATGGAGCGCTGGAGCTTGCATACCTTGTTAGCATTCTTAGGGTCGACAAAACCTTCCGGCTGCATCATATACAGTTCTTCCTTAAGATGACCGTTAAGGAATGCCGTTTTGACGTCCATTTTCCATATCTCATAATCATAGTATGAGGCAATTGCTAACATAATTCGGACGGACTTCAGCTTCGCTACGGGAGAGAATGTCTCATCGTAGTCAATCCCTTGAACTTGTCGATAACCCTTAGCGGCAAGTCGAGCCTTATATATGGTGACATTACCATCCGCGTCCGTCTTCTTCTTAAAGATCCATTTGTTTTCTATCGCTCGCCGATCATCGGGCAAGTCTGTCAAATTCCACACTTTGTTTTCATACATGGATCCTATCTCGGATTGCATGGCTTCAAGCCATTTGTTGGAATCTAGGCCCGCCATCGCTTCTTCATAGTTCGAAGGTTCATCGTTGTCCAACAACATGATTTCTACGACAGGGTTGCCGTACCACTCTGGTGCGGAACATGTCCTTGTGGATCTTCGAAGTTCAGTAAGAGCTTGATCCGAAGTATCTTGATCATCATCATTAACCTCCTCTCTTGTCGCTGCAGGCACCACAGGAACATCTTCCTGAGCTGCGCTACTCACCGGTTCAATAGGTAGTACTTCATCAAGTTCCACTTTCCTCCCACTTAATTCTTTCGAGAGAAACTCTTTCTCAAGAAAGGACCCGTTCTTGGCAACAAAGATCTTGCCCTCGGATTTTAAGTAGAAAGTATACCCAATGGTTTCCTTAGGGTATCCTATGAAGATGCATTTTTCCGACTTGGGTTCGAGCTTCTCAGGTTGAAGTTTCTTGACATAAGCATCGCATCCCCCAACTTTTAGAAACGATAGCTTAGGTTTCTTCCCAAACCATAATTCATACGGTGTCGTCTCAACGGATTTAGACGGTGCCCTATTTAAAGTGAATGTAGCTGTCTCTAGAGCGTATCCCCAGAATGATAGCGGTAAATCGGTAAGTGACATCATAGATTGCACCATATCCAATAGAGTGTGATTACGACATTCGGACACACCATTTCGCTGAGGTGTTCCAGGCGGCGTGACTTGTGAAACGATTCCACATTTCCTTAAGTGCGTACCAAATTCGTGACTTAAATATTCACCCCCACGATCTGATCGTAAGAACTTTATCTTTCTGTCACATTGATTCTCTACCTCATTCTGAAATTCCTTGAACTTTTCAAAGGTCTCAGACTTGTGCTTCATCAAGTAGACATACCCATATCTACTCAAGTCCTTAGTGAGAGTGAGAACATAACGATATCCTCCGCGAACCTCAACGCTCATTGGACCGCACACATCAGTATGTATGATTTCCAATAAGTTGGTTGCTCGCTCCATTGTTCCGAAAAACGGAGTCTTGGTCATCTTGCCCATGAGGCATGGCTCGCATGTGTCAAATGATTCAAAATCTAGAGACTCTAAAAGTCCATCAGCATGGAGCTTCTTCATGCGCTTGACACCAATGTGACCAAGGTGGCAGTGCCACAAGTATGTGGGACTATCGTTATCAACTTTACATCTTTTAGTATTCACACTATGAATATGTGTAACATTACGCTCGAGATTCATTAAGAATAAACCATTCACCAGCGGGGCATGACCATAAAACATATCACTCATATTAATAGAACAACCATTATTCTCGGATTTAAATGAGTAGCCATCTCGAATTAAACGAGATCCTAATACAATGTTCATGCTCAAAGTTGGTACCAAATAATAATTATTGAGGTTCAAAAATAATCCCGTAGGTAAATGTAGAGGTAGCGTGCCGACAGCGATCACATCGACCTTGGAACCATTCCCGACGCGCATCGTCACCTCGTCCTTCGCCAGCCTCCGCTTATTCCGCAGCTCCTGCTTTGAGTTACAAATGTGAGCAACCGCACCGGTATCAAATACCCAGGAGCTACTACGAGCACTGGTAAGGTACACATCAATTACATGTATATCACATATACCTTTGGTTTTGCCGGCCTTCTTGTCCGCTAAGTACTTGGGGCAGTTCCGCTTCCAGTGTCCGCTTCCCTTGCAATAAAAGCACTCATTTCAGGCTTGGGTCCATTACTTGACTTCTTCCCGGCAACTGGCTTACCGGGCGCGGCAACTCCCTTGCCGTCCTTCTTGAAGTTCTTCTTTCCCTTGCCTTTCTTGAACTTAGTGGTTTTATTCAGCATCAACACTTGATGTTCCTTTTTGATCTCCACCTCCGCTGATTTCAGCATTGAATATACCTTAGGAATGGTCTTTTCCATCCCCTGCATATTGAAGTTCATTACAAAGCTCTTGTAGCTAGGTGGGAGCGACTGGAGGATTCTGTCGACCACCGTGTCATCTGGGAGATTAACCCCCAGTTGAGATAAGCGGTTGTGCAACCCAGACATTTTGAGTATGTGCTCGCTGACAGAACCATTCTCCTCCATCTTACAACTGTAGAACTTGTCGGAGACTTCATATCTCTCAACCCGGGCGTGAGCTTGGAAAACCATTCTCAGCTCTTGGAACATCTCATATGCTCCGTGTTGCTCAAACCGCTTTTGGAGCCCCGGTTCTAAGCTGTAAAGCATGCCGCACTGAACCAGGGAGTAATCATCACTACGCGACTGCCAGGCGTTCATAACATCTTGAGTTGCTGGGAAAATGGGTGCTTCACCTAGCGGTGCATCTAGGACATATGCTTTCTTGGCAGCTATGAGGATGATCCTCAAGTTCCGGACCCAGTCCGTATAGTTGCTACCATCGTCTTTCAGCTTGGTTTTCTCTAGGAACGCGTTGAAGTTGAGGGCAACATTAGCATGGGCCATTTGATCTACAAGACATATTGCAAACATTTTAGACTAAGTTCATGATAATTAAGTTCATCTAATCAAATAATGAACTCCCACTCAGATAGACATCCCTCTAGTCATCTAAGTGATCCATGATCCGAGTCAACTAGCCCGTGTCCGATCATCACGTGAGACGGACTAGTTATCATCGGTGAACATCTTCATGTTGATCGTATATTCTATAGGACTCATGTTCGACCTTTCGGTCTTCCGTGTTTTGAGGCCATGTCTGTACATGCTAGGCTCGTCAAGTTAACCTAAGTGTATTGCGTGTGTAAATCTGGCTTACACCCGTTGTATTCGAACGTTAGGATCTATCACACCCGATCATCACGTGGTGCTTTAAAACAACGAACCTTCACAACGGTGCACAGTTAGGGGGAACACTTTTCTTGAAATTAATATGAGGGATCATCTTATTTACTGCCATCGTTCTAAGTAAACAAGATGAAAAACATGATAAACATCACATGCAATCAAATAGTGACATGATATGGCCAATATCATATTGCTCCTTTGATCTCCATCTTCGGGGCGCCATGATCATCTTCGTCTCCGGCATGACACCATGATTCATCATCATGATCTCCATCATCGTGTCTTCATGAAGTTGTCACGCCAACGACTACTTCTACTTCTATGGCTAACGCGTTTAGCAATAAAGTAAAGTAGTTTACATGGCGTTCTTCAATGACACACAGGTCATACAAAAAATTAAAGACAACTCCTATGGCTCCTGCCGGTTGTCATACTCATCGACATGCAAGTCGTGATTCCTATTACAAGAACATGATCATCTCATACATCACATATATCATTCATCATTCATTACAACTTTGGCCATATCACATCACAAAACACTTGCTGCAAAAACAAGTTAGACATCCTCTAATTGTTGTTGCAAGTTTTTACGTGGCTTCTATAGGTGATCTAGCAAGAACGTTTTCTTACCTACGTTAAAGCCACAACGTGATTTGCCAACTTCTATTTACCCTTCATAAGGACCCTTTTCATCGAATTCGCTCCAACTAAAGTGGGAGAGACAGACACCCGCTAGCCACCTTATGCAACTAGTGCATGTCAGTCGGTGGAACCTGTCTCACGTAAGCGTATGTGTAAGGTCGGTCCGGGCCGCTTCATCCCACAATACCGCTGAAGCAAAATAAGACTAGTAGTGGCAAGAAAGTTGTCAACATCTACGCCCACAACAAATTGTGTTCTACTCGTGCAAAGAGAACTACGCAAAGACCTAGCTCATGATGCCACTGTTGGGGAACGTTGCATAAAGTAAATTTTTCCTATGTTCACCAAGATCAATCTAGGAGTTCATCCAGCAATGAGAGAGAGGAGTGCATCTACATACCCTTGTAGATCGCGAGCGGAAGCGTTCAAGAGAACGGGGTTGAGGGAGTCGTACTCGTCGTGATCCAAATCACCGGAGATCCTAGCGCCGAACGGACGGCACCTCCGCGTTCAACACACGTACGGTCAGCGTGACGTCTCCTCCTTGATCCAGAAAGGGGGAAGGAGAGGTTGATGAAGATCCAGCAGCACAACGGCGTGGTGGTGGATGCAGCAGGGTTCCGGCAGGGCTTCGCCAAGCGTCTGCGGGAAGGGAGAGGTGTAGCAAGGGGAAAGGAAGGCGCCAAGATGCAGGGTGTGGCTGCCCTCCCTCCCCCTCTTTATATAGGGTCCCCAGGGGGGCGCCGGCCCTAGGAGATGGGATCTCCTGGGGGGGGGGGGGGCGGCCAAAGGGAGAACTTGCCCCCCAAGGCAAGTGGAGGCACCCCCTCCCCTAGGGTTCCCAACCCTAGGCACAGGGGGGGCCCAAGGGGGGGCGCACCAGCCCACCAGGGGCTGGTTCCCCTCCCACTTCAGCCCACGGGGCCCTCCGGGATAGGTGGCCCCACCCGATGGACCCCCGGGACCCTTCCGGTAGTCCCGGTACAATACCGGCGACCCGCAAAACTCTCCCGATGGCCGAAATAGCACTTCCTATATATATAATTCTTCACCTCCGGACTATTCCAGAACTCCTCGTGACGTCCAGGATCTCATCTGGGACTCCGAACAACTTTCAGTTTGCTGCATACTAATATCTCTACAACCCTAGCGTCACCGAACCTTAAGTGTGTAGACCCTATGGGTTCGGGAGATATGCAGACATGACCGAGACGCCTCTCCGGTCAATAACCAACAGTGGGATCTGGATACCCATGTTGGCTCCCACATGCTCCTCGATGATCTCATCGAATGAACCACGATGTCGAGGATTCAATCAACCCCGTATACAATTCCCTTTGTCAATCGGTACGTTACTTGCCCGAGACTCGATCGTCGGTATCCCAATACCTCGTTCAGTCTCATTACCAGCAAGTCACTTTACTCGTACCGTAATGCATGATCCCGTGACCAGACACTTAGTCACATTGAGCTCATTATGATGATGCATTACTGAGTGGGCCCAGAGATACCTCTCCATCGTACGGAGTGACAAATCCCAGTCTCGATTCGTGCCAACCCAACAGACACTTTCGGAGATACCCGTAGTGCACCTTTATAGTCACCCAGTTACGTTGTGACGTTTGGCACACCCAAAGCACTCCTACGGTATCCGGGAGTTGCACAATCTCATGGTCTAAGGAAATGATACTTGACACTTGGAAAAGCTCTAGCTAAACGAACTACACGATCTTTGAGCTATGCTTAGGATTGGGTCTTGTCCATCACATCATTCTCCCAATGATGTGATTCCGTTATCAACGACATCCAATGCCCATAGTCAGGAAACCATGACTATCTGTTGATCAATGAGCTAGTCAACTAGAGACTTACTAGGGACATGTTGTGATCCATGTATTCACACGTGTATTACGATTTCCGGATAATACAGTTATAGCATGAATAATGGACAATTATCATGAACACAGAAATATAATAATAACCATTTATTATTGCCTCTAGGGCATATTTCCAACATAAGTATTACACCTAGATTGGATATGAACTGCTTCATCCAGACTCCTTCACTTTGCCGCTTCCGAAGCAGCTATATGTACTCCGCTTCACACGTAGATCCCGCCACGATGCTATGTTTGGAACTGCACCAATTGACAGCTCCACCATTCAATATAAACACGTATCCGATTTGTGACTTAGAGTCATCCGGATCAGTGTCAAACCTAGAATCAATGCAACCATTTACGACGAGCTCTTTATCACCTCCATAAACAAGAAACATATCCTTGGTCCTTTTTAGGTACTTCAGGATGTTCTTGACCACTGTCTAGTGATCCACTCCTGGATTACTCTGGTACCTCCCTACCAGACTTATGGCAAGGCACACATTTGGTCTGGTACATAGAATAGCATACATGATAGATCCTATGGCTGAGGCATAGGGAATGACTTTCATTTTCTCTCTATCTTGTGAAGTGGTCGGGCTTTCAGTCTGACTCAACTTCACACCATGTAATACAGGCAAGAACCCTTTCTTTGACTGATTCATTTTGAGCTTCTTCAAAACTTTGTCAAGGTATGTGCTTTGTGAAAGTACTATTAAGCATCTTGATCCATCTCTATAGATCTTGATGCCCAATATATAAGCAACTTCACCGAGGTCTTTCATTGAAAAAACTCTTATTCAAGTATCCTTTTATGCTATCCAGAAATTCTATATCATTTCCAATCAACAATATGTCATCTACATATAATATCAGAAATGCTACAGAGCTCCCACTCACTTTCTTGTAAATACAGGCTTCACCGAAAGTCTATATAAAACCATATGCTTTGATCACCTCATCAAAGCGTATATTCCAACTCCGAGATGCTTGCACCAGTCCATAGATGTATCGCTGGAGCTTGCACACTTTGTTAGCACCTTTAGGATCGACAAAACCTTCTGGTTGCATCATATACAACTCTTCTTTAAGAAATCCATTGAGGAATGCAGTTTGACGTCCATTTGCCAGATTTCAAAATCATAAAATGCGGCAATTGCTAACATGATTCGGATGGACTTAAGCATCGCTATGGGTGAGAAGGTCTCATCATAGTCAACCCCTTGAACTTGTCGAAAACCTTTTGCGACAAGTCAAGCTTTGTAGACAGTAACATTACCATCAGCGTCAGTCTTCTTCTTGAAGATTCATTTATTCTCTATGGCTTGGCGATCATCGGGCAAGTCCACCAAAGTCCGTACTTTGTTCTCATACATGGATCCTATCTCCGATTTCATGTCCTCAAGCCATTTGTCAGAATCTGGGCTCATCATTGTTTCTTCATAATTTGTAGGTTCACCATGGTCTTCTAACATGACTTTCAGGACATGATTACCGTACCACTCTAGTGCGAAACGTGCTCTGTTCGACCTACGAGGTCCACTAGTAACTTGATCTGAAGTTTCATGATCATCATCATTAACTTCCTCTTCAGTTGGTGTAGGCATCATGGGAATGGATTTCTTTGATGTGCTACTTTCCAAATTGAGAGAAGGTACGGTTACTTCATCAAGTTCTACTTTCCTCCCACTCACTTCTTTCGAGAGAAACTCCTTCTCTAGAAAGGTTCCTGTCGGTGTCAAAACCGGCGGATCTCGGGTAGGGGGTCCCGAACTGTGCGTCTAGGCGGATGGTAACAGGAGACAAGGGACACGATGTTTTACCCAGGTTCGGGCCCTCTTGATGGAGGTAAAACCCTACGTCCTGCTTGATTAATATTGATGATATGGGTAGTACAAGAGTGGATCTACCACGAGATCAAGGAGGCTAAACCCTAAAGCTAGCCTATGGTATGATTGTTGTAATGTATGTTGTCCTACGGACTAAATCCCTCCGGTTTATATAGACACCGGAGGAGGCTAGGGTTACACAGAGTCAGTTACAATGGTAGGAGATCTATATATCCGTATCGCCAAGCTTGCCTTCCACGTCAAGGAAAGTCCCATCCGGACACGGGACGGAGTCTTCAATCTTGTATCTTCGTAGTCTTGGAGTCCGGCGGACGATGATAGTCTGGCTGTCCGGACACCCCCTAGTCTAGGACTCCCTCAGTAGCCCCCGAACCAGGCTTCAATGACGATAAGTCCAGCACGTATATAGTCTTCGGCGTTGCAAGGCGGGTTCTCCCTTCAAGTTCCATGTACCTGCCGAACAGTGTCCGGCTTTATCATAAATATTGTGTTTCTCGGCTTCTACGCCCAATAATGGCCTTTTTCCATGCGTCGCATGAATGCGAAAAGCCAGGGTGTCTTTTCATGTTTCACCCCCTAGTCGTGCGAGTCGTTCGCCTACAAAAGAGGCAAAAATCCAGATCCAAACCACACCATCTTCCTCCCGCGAATAGTTCATCGGAGCGCCCTTGACCTAAAAATCCATTCCATCATGGACCGTCGACGTGGCTCCTCTTCTCACGCTCCCAGCCCACCGCCAGGGGATTGGAGGAGGTGCTCTGTTCCGCACAACGAGCTAGCGAAGCTCCAAGCGGGGGGATATCTCCCTCCGGCCTTCATGGTCCCAGTCCGAGCCGGACTGGTCACTTATCAAGGTGGGAGGCAAGTGGAGGCTACCCCAAGCCCCAATAAAGGGGAGCGAGTATGCTTCGTCCCTTATCTGATAAGGGGACTCAGATTCCCAATACATCCGTTCCTCCGCGGGCTCCTGGAGTTCTACGGACTCCAGCTCCACCACCTCACGCCCGCCTCTGTCCTGCATATCGCGGGCTACGTAGCTCTTTGCGAGCTATTCCTGGGCATTGAACCCCATTTTGCATTGTGGAAGAGGCTGTTCTGCCTCGTACCCCGTTCTCACGAGGGTTCCATATATCAAGTGGGCGGCGCCGAAATATGGCGCATTGCCGGGACCGGATACCCATCCGGTACTCCCAAGAAGGCGTCCGAAGACTGGCCTTCAGAGTGGTTTTATATAGGAGACGCTCTGCTGCCGGACCCAGTCTGGATTGGCCTCCCGGAGTTTAGTGCTGCTCCTCTGAAGAAACGCCTCAGCTGGCGCCCACGGAGCCCCCGGTTGGAGGAAGACAAGAGCGTCCATTACTTGATGGGCCGAATAAGATTACTGGCCCATTCCGGGTTGACCATGATTGGAATCATGGCGACATGCATCATGCGGGGGGTACAGCCATTGCAATACAGAGGCCACCCCATGTGGGATTTCAACGGGGAAGACGATGCCACCCGTCATGGCCGCGAAGGGCCGGATTCGACCGAGGATCTGGTGGAGATCCTGTCCAGCCTGTACAAGGGGGAGAAGGAGGACTTCCTTCGAACGAACCTTTTGAATGGGTTTTCCATGAACAACCCTAGAGGATGGGTAAGCGAACACTTTCAAGGGCTCAACCCATGCTTTCGAAGTTTAGGCTTCTTACATCACGTCTTCGGCGCAGGATCTACGCCGGACTGTGGAGGACATGGTAAGTCCCGCTCCACAACCTGAGGATCCAGAAAGATCCCTGGATCCGGCCTCCGAAGAGGATCCGGACATCAATGTGGAGCTGATTGACGGGGTGTTTCACCAGCTCAGCATGGATAATGCTTTGGTCGCCATTATGGCGGACTACCCCGGACTGTATCCGGCTTCCCAGGTGACTGTGACCGAGGTCCAGACGCCATTATCTCTTCCTTGCCCATTTCTGACCTTCGCAAACGATGGTATTTTACAGGAAGCGCCTTCAAGGCGGGAAGCCGAGCCCGCGGCGGCTGACCAACAAAGGTCAGTCCGGACCGGCAGGCGGAAAAGGAGCGCGGCACGGACTGAAACGTCGCCGCAAAGGTATAACTCGTATTTAAATTTTCAGAGCAATGCTCCTAGGAAGCGTCTGAGTGCTCATGACCTTTATAGGAGAAAAAGCGCTCGCCGGACTGTGGGCGCGGAAGTTGCCGATCCAACCTATACCGGCCAGGCTCCAACGCCCGGCCTGGAGGGGGAGGCAAGCGCAAAACGCGGGCCGGATCCTCCTCCAACGGAGGACACCGACAGACTGTCTGCCACCAAGTCTGAGGTGGAGAGCGCCATGAACCATAGGCGCCGCCGGACAGTGTTTCGTGAGGCGTGCTTCTCCCCTGAGGCATTGGACGCCTTTAACGCAGGGGACGTGCACCTCCGTGCCGCTCAAGATGGTTTTACCAGAGCCACGGAGCAGTATGTGAAAGACATATGGGTAAGGGAATTTTAATGGTTATATACACCAGTAGCCCCCGAGACTTAAAGTAGTTATATTAACTGATTTAAGGATCATTTAAAACGCAGGCTCTTACCAAGAAGAATGCCCAGCTGTCTCAGGAGTTGCAAGAATGCAAGGCCCAACTTGAGGCCACACTTGCTGCCGCAGGAGGAGACGTAGAGACCCCTCCTGGTAACACATTTTTATTAATAAATATAAGCGCTGTGCGGTGTGCGCGCGAGTCTAATAGTGACATTGCAGGTGCCGCCGGACAAGATCCGGATAGGCAAGAATTACTACGCCAGCTAAAGGCCGGCGAGAGGGTGCTGACTAGGGTGCAGCAAGAAAGGAACAAGCTCCAGGATGCCCACGCCCAGCTCGGAGAAGAGCTGAAAGGTGTTCGGGCCGAGCTGTCCGGCTCCGTTAAGGAGACTGAGCGGCTTCGTCGCGGCATCTATAGTAAGTGCTTGAGCGGACTCCTTTGAAAGGAAGAGTTCGGCGAGGAAGTCAATTGACAAATTATGTCTTGTAGGTATACTCACACGTCGCCCCGCGGAGGAGATGCCCGTATCAACGGGTGATCAACTTCCCGAGCTGTTGCAGCTGCTCGAACGAGTTCGGCAGGCAATGAGTGGCGTCGTCCAGGCTTTATGGCTAGCCCTCTCCCTACCCGAGGGCCTTGGGGAGCTTGCGGAGAAGCTTCAGGGAGTGCGGCAGCGCTTCCGTTTATGGAAGATTTCGGCCTGTGCCAAGGTGCCAGGGAGGCTTGGGCCATGGTGAAGACGCGTTATAAGAGGGCGGATCCCAACCACATGGCCGAAGTTGGACCGGTGGGGCCCGATGGGAAGGAGATCCCTGTGAGTTTAGTATACAGCCAAGTAGAGTTGGCTGCTAAATTTTCCCAATGGGACAGTAGGTTAGACAGCCTGTTAGACGGGATTGAGGAGGAATACAATCAGTAATTTTGACAATGTATGGTTTCCTTTAAATTGACATGTGAAATGCCTTCTAGCCGGATTGTAGATCGTTTGTCTTTGCCGACCTTTTCGCTTCAACCTCGGGACCCTAGAGTCCGGAGTGTGTCCGAATACCTTTTTGGTTAAGAAACAACCGGGTATGCATGGAGACCAGGCGTAGGGGTCATTAGTGCTTTATCAGACAAGTGCCCAACTAGTTATGTTATATTACATGGTTAGTAAGAAACATCTTCCAGAGAGAATAGTTCCGTTAAGGGTTCCTTTCCCTGGGAGGCATGCCCTAAAGTGCATGTCCGGACTGCAAAAAGAGCAAAAAAAACATCTGGGGGCGGATAAATGAGTAGGTAAAAAGTCATCTTTTAAGTCACCGACCGAATATTCCCTTAAGAACGCTAGCTTTCGGCTTCACCCAGTCTGAGGTACACATCCGGCTGACCCGGCAGTAACAATCGCAGAGGTGCTCCCTTTACCTCCTAGCCGAACAATCGGGAACGTAGGGGTAAGCACAGGAGCCAGGCAACCCAGCTTGGCCAAAACTTAAGTCATATCGATGCATATAATGGTGAGTAAAAGGTACATGTGGAAGCTTGACACATGTGCTGGGCATGAGACCCTTATAATTGAGCTTCTGTAAAAGAAGCCCCCAGGTATAATGAGTGCGGATGGCACATCAAGTGTATGCTAACAATGCGAAAGTAGGCCCTTACGGGCTTTGTAGTAAAAAGGTAAGGAAAAGAGAAACAAAAGATAGCCGAAGTGTAAAAATTTGGACGGAGGAAGGGGACGAACTCTTAGTCCGGCGCTAGGCATAGAATATTCGGAGGTGGGCTGCGTTCCATGGGTTCGGCTCGAGTCGGTTATCCAACGCATTTCATAGACGGTACGCTCCGCCGGTCAGGACTTGATCGATAATGAAGGGGCCCTCCCATTTGGGCTTGAGCTTGTCCTTTTTCTTATCCGGCAGGCGTAGAACTAGTTCACCAACGTTGTAAGTCTTGGCCCGTACTTCTCTGCTTTGGTATCGTCGGGCCTGCTGCTGATAGAATGCGGAACGAGCCTTGGCGACGTCGTGTTCTTCCTCCAATGTGTCCAAGCTGTCCTGCCGATCCAGCTCAGCCTCTCTTTCTTCGTACATGCGCACTCGAGGTGAGTCATGGATAATGTCGCATGGCAAGACTGCCTCTACGCCGTAGACCATAAAGAATGGTGTGAATACGGTAGTGCGGTTAGGCGTTGTCCGCAGCCCCCAGAGTACGGAGTCGAGCTCCTCGACCCAGTGCGTGTCAGATTTAGTAAGTGACCGCACTAGTCTGGGTTTAATGCCGCTCATTATTAGACCATTTGCTCGTTCCACTTGACCGTTGGTTTGAGGGTGATAGACTGGAGCGTAGTCGAGCTTGATGCCCATATTTTTGCACCATGACTAAACCTCGTCGGCTGTGAAGTTCGTGCCGTTGTCGGTGATGATGTTGTGGGGGACTCCGTAACGGTGTACTACCCCGGATATAAAGTCTATCACTGGTCCGGACTCTGCTGTCTTGACCGGTTTGGCCTCTATCCATTTGGTGAATTTATCCACCATGACCAATAGGTACCTTTGCTTGTGGGTTCCCCCTTTAAGGGGTCCAACCATATCAAGCCCCCAGACCGCGAACGGCCAGGTAATGGGTATAGTTTTGAGGGCGGTGGGCGGCATATGGCTCTGATTAGCAAAGAGCTGACAACCAACGCATCTCTGGACTAAGTCCTGGTCATCTGCCCGTGCCGTTGGCCAATAAAATCCTGTACGGAATGCCTTTCCTACAAGGGCCCGGGCTGCTGCGTGGTGTCCGCCTAGTCCGGCATGGATTTCAGCCAGGAGGTTTCGCCCTTCCTCTTCGGAGATACACCTTTGAAGGACTCCGGTTGTACTTTTCTTATAAAGTTCTCCCTCATGGACCTTGTAGGCTTTCGACCGCCGGACTATGTAGCGGGCCTCGTTTTGGTCTTCGGGAAGTTCCTGCCTAAGCAAGTAGGCTAGGAATGGTTCTGTCCACGGGGCGATTACTGCCATTATGTCGTGGGCTGAAGGTGTTATGTCATCGGCTGAATCGTCGATTGGCGCGGTTTTTTCCGGTTTGTCACTTCCGGGCTCCTCTTCCCATAGTACGGATGGCTTGAAGAGCCGTTCCAGGAAGATATTTGGAGGGACGGATCACGTTTTGCACCGATGCGTGCCAGTACGTGGGCCGCGTGGTTATTATCTCGGGCTATGTGATGGAATTCGAGTCCTTCAAACCGAGCTGACATTTTTAGGACAGCGTTGCGATATGCTGCCATTTTCGGATCCTTGGCGTCAAAGTCTCCATTTATTTGGGATATTGCAAGGTTTGAATCCCCGCGCACCTCTAGGCGTTGAATGCCCATGGAGACTGCCATCCGGAGACCATGTAACAGGGCCTCGTATTCGGCTGCGTTGTTGGAGTCGGTGTACATTATTTGAAGTACATACTGGACTGTGTCGCCGGTTGGGGACGTCAATACGATGCCAGCCCCCAGTCCGGCCAACATTTTAGAGCCGTCGAAGTGCATAACCCAATTGGAGTATGCGCCGTACTCTTTAGGGAGTTCGGCTTCGGTCCATTCAGCGACGAAGTCAGCCAAAACTTGTGACTTTATAGCTCGCCGAGGTTTGTAAGTTATATCGAATGGTAAGAGCTCAATGGCCCATTTTGCAATCCTACCCGTTGCGTCACGGTTATTTATGATGTCATTGAGTGGTACCTCGGAGGCCACTGTTATTGAACACTCTTGAAAGTAGTGTCGGAGCTTCGGGGATGCCATGAACACCGCATACGCTATCTTCTGATAGTGTGGGTAACGGGATTTGTAGGGAGTTAACACAGTGGATACATAATACACTGGTTTTTGAAGAGGGAATTTATGCCCTTCTGTCTCTCGTTCGACGACGAGTACCGCGCTTACGACTTGATGCGTTGCTGCGATGTATAACAACATTGGTTCGCCTAGATTGGGCTCAGCCAGGACCGGATTTGTTGCCAATATGACCTTTATTTCTTCGAGTCCGGCAGTGGCAGCATCCGTCCACTCGAAGTGTTCGGCGCGTCTGAGGAGGCGATAGAGGGGCAATGCCTTTTCTCCTAGATGGGAGATAAAGCGGCTTAAAGCTGCCACGCATCCTGTTAATTTTTGTATCTGTTTGAGGTCTTTTGGAATATCCAACTGTGACAGAGCTTGGATTTTAGCCGGGTTTGCTTCAATTCCTCTACCGGATACAATGAAGCCCAGCAGCTTTCCGGCTGGTACGCCGAAAACGCATTTTTCCGGATTCAGCTTGATGTCATATGCTCTGAGGTTGTCGAATGTGAGCCTCAAATCGTCTACTAGAGTTTCGACGTTTTTTGTTTTGACGACTACGTCGTCTACGTATGCCTCGACCGTTTTGCCGATCTGGGTAGCCAGACATGTTTGGATCATGCGCTGATATGTTGCGCCGGCATTTTTAAGTCCGAAGGGCATCATGTTGAAGCAGAATGGTCCGTATGGGGTGATGAATGCTGTTGCGGCTTGGTCTGCTTCCGCCATCTTGATTTGATGATAGCCAGAGTATGTGTCGAGGAAGCACAACGAATCCTGCCCTGCGGTAGCATCGATAATTTGGTCGATGCGGGGGAGAGGGAAGGGGTCCTTTGGGCAAGCCTTATTGAGGTCTTTAAAATCGACACAGAGGCGCCAGGATTTGTCCTTCTTTGGTACCATTACCAGATTTGCTAGCCAATCCGGATGTTTGATATCTCTGATGAATCCGGCTTCCAATAGTTTGGCTAGCTCTTCTCCCATTGCCTGTCTTTTGGGTTCGGAAAATCGTCGAAGAGCCTGTTTGACTGGCTTAAATCCTTTTAGGATGTTTAGGATGTGTTCTGCCAACCCGCGTGGGATTCCGGGCATATCCGAAGGATGCCAGGCGAAGATGTCCCAATTTTCCCGAAGGAATTCACGCAGTGCGGCGTCTACTTCGGGGTTCAATTGTGCCCCAATGGAGGCCGTCTTTGTTGGGTCCGTTGGATGGACCTGGAATTTTATTATTTCATCTGCTGGTTTGAAGGAGGTGGACTTGGATCTTTTATCGAGTATCACATCGTCCCTGTTCACCGTAGAGCGCAGCGCGGTGAGTTCTTCTGCTGCTAAGGCTTCAGATAGTGCCTCCAGGGCTAGTGCGGCTGTCTTGTTTTCGGCGCGGAGTGCTATGTCCAGATCACTAGCGAGAGTGATTATTCCGCCGGGCCCAGGCATTTTGAGCTTCATGTACCCGTAATGGGGTACTGCTTGAAAAATTGTGAATGCCTCTCGTCCTAATATAGCGTGATATTCGCTGTTGAACGGGGCCACTTGGAACGTGACTTCTTCGGATCTATAATTGTCCGGTGAGCCGAACACCACATCGAGTGTGATTTTTTCGGTGCAGCGCGCTTCCCGGCTAGGGATTATTCCTCTGAAGGTTGTGCTGCTTCGCTCAATACGGCTCCAGTCTATTTCCATTTTTTGAAGAGTTTCCTCATATATGAGGTTTAGTCCGTTGCCGCCATCCATGAGGACCTTTGTAAGCCGAAAGCCGTCCACTATGGGACTAAGCACCAGTGCGGCTGGTGCTCGAGCTGTTCGGAATTTAGGTTCGTCGCTAGCGTTGAAGGTGATGGCTGTGTCGCTCCATGGATTTGCTGTTGCTACTTGGTAGACTTCGGCGAGTCCGCGGATTGTTCGTTTTCGCATATTGTTTGATGCGAAGGTCTCGAAGACTGTTGATACCGTACCGGTATTGTTGGAGTGGTTTTCCGGGGCTAGAAGCTCCTCGCCACTTTTGGCCACCTGCCGTAGTATCCAACATGCTCGAAGACTATGTGTTGGGACGGCTCCCTCTGTACTATGAAGCTTACAGGGTCCGTTGAGCCATCCCTCCAGTACGGTTCCGTGCCCTTTATGGGGTTTTTGCTTTTTTGTTTTTGCATCTGGGGCCTGAGTGAGAGGCACCCTTTTGTTGCGGACAGGGGTTGGGGCCGGATTATCCCAAAATTGGTTTTCGGTTTTCCGGGAACTCTCCATCGCACAGTACTTTCGTACTACGGACACCAGATCGGCGAAGCGTGTAATTTTACGACGACCGATGGCGTTCAATATTCCCTTGTCCGTGCAATTATTGCAAAAGATTGAGATTGCGTTTTCCTCTCGGCAGTCCTTTATCCTGTCCATAACCAGGATGTATCTGGCCCAGTAGTGATGTACTGTTTCAGTGGGCTCTTGCCGTATTAGAGATAGATCGCATATGCCTGGGCGGGTGGGTGGACTAAAATCCGAATCCCTGCCCATCTTGTGGCTTAAAGGCCGAGGAGTTTCCGAATTCGGAAGCTTGGGTTGCTGGACACGATCCAGCGAGTCCGGGGCGATGCATGGTTTTAAGTTCAATGCTCGATCGAAGTCCGTCCCTCCGCGGAAATCCGGCATGGAGGGCTCGGGAATCCGGACGTGACTAGTTTTCAATATAGGCGAAGAGTTGCCATATTGCTCCTCTACCACTACGACGTGGTGGGTGGCCTGGGGAGAGTTAATCTCTCTCAGATCGGTTTTAAGCCCAATCTGATTGTAGTCTGTAGCGACTCC
The DNA here is from genome assembly GCA_963921465.1 of Triticum timopheevii. Lineage (NCBI taxonomy): Eukaryota > Viridiplantae > Streptophyta > Magnoliopsida > Poales > Poaceae > Triticum > Triticum timopheevii. The sequence continues at coordinate 146,262,846 of OY997272.1, forward strand.
CAGGGCGGCGATGCGATCCAAGAGCTCATTAACAGACGAGAGCTCTATTGGATCCAACTGCTCGGCAGATTTCGAGCTGACGCGAAGATTGCTTCTGACGACTTGAGAAGTCATTGTCGAAGCGGCGGCCGGACAGGCGGTCATAAGAAAACCACCTAGCCGGATAGTTTGGCCGGCGGCCAAGGCCCCTTGGGCGAAAACACCGTCTTTGAAGACGGGTGGAGGCATTCTTCCTATCGGTGATGACACAGAGGAACTCTCAATGAAAGCACCAATGTCGGTGTCAAAACCGGCGGATCTCGGGTAGGGGGTCCCGAACTGTGCGTCTAGGCGGATGGTAACAGGAGACAAGGGACACGATGTTTTACCCAGGTTCGGGCCCTCTTGATGGAGGTAAAACCCTACGTCCTGCTTGATTAATATTGATGATATGGGTAGTACAAGAGTGGATCTACCACGAGATCAAGGAGGCTAAACCCTAAAGCTAGCCTATGGTATGATTGTTGTAATGTATGTTGTCCTACGGACTAAAGCCCTCCGGTTTATATAGACACCGGAGGAGGCTAGGGTTACACAGAGTCGGTTAAGATGGTAGGAGATCTATATATCCGTATCGCCAAGCTTGCCTTCCACGCCAAGGAAAGTCCCATCCGGACACGGGAGGGAGTCTTCAATCTTGTATCTTCGTAGTCTTGGAGTCCGGCGGACGATGATAGTCCGGCTGTCCGGACACCCCCTAGTCCAGGACTCCCTCAGTTCCATTCTTGGCAACGAAGATCTTGCCTTTGGATCTGTGGTAGAAGGTGTACCCAATTGTTTCCTTAGGGTGTCCTATGAAGACGCACTTCTACGATTTGTGTTCGAGCTTATCAGGCCGAAGGCTTTTGACATAAGTGTTGCAACTCCAAACTTTAAGAAACGACAACTTATGTTTCTTGCCAAACCACAATTCATATGCTGTCGTCTCAACGGATTTAGACGGTGCCCTATTTAACGTGCATGCAGCTATCTCTAATGCATAACCCCAAAACAATAGTGGTAAATTGGTAAGAGACAGCATAGATCGCACCATATCTAATAAAGTACGGTTACGACATTCGGACACACCATTACGTTGTGGTGTTCCAGGTAGCGTGAGTTGTGAAGCTATTCCACATTGTTTTAAATGAAGGCCAAACTCGTAACTCAAGTATTCGCCTCTGCGATCAGATCGTAGAAACCTTATTTTCTTGTTACGATGATTCTCCACTTCACTCTGAAATTCTTTAAACTTTTCAAATGTTTCAGACTTGTGCTTCATTAAGTAGACATACCCATATCTGCTCAAATCATTTATGACGGTCAGAAAATAACGATACCCACCGCGTGCCTCAACACTCATCAGACCACATACATCGGAATGTATTATTTCCTATAAGTCATTGGCTCGCTCCATTGTTCCCAAGAATGGAGTTTGTCATCTTGTCCATGAGGCATGGTTCGCAAGTATCAAATGATTCATAATCAAGTGATTCCAAAATTCCATCTGCATGGAGTTTCTTCATGCACTTTACACCAATATGACATAAATGACAGTGACACAAATATGTTGCACTATCATTATCAAGTTCGCATCTTTTGGCATCAATATTATGAATATGTGTATCACCACAATCGAGATTAAACAGAAATAGACCACTCTTCCAGGGTGCATGACCATAAAAGATATTACTCATATAAATAGAACAACCATTATTCTCTAATTTAAGTTAATAACTGTCTCGCACTAAACAAGATCTAGATATAATGTTCATGCTCAAAGCTGGCACCAAATAAGTATTATTCAGGTCTAAAACTAACCACGAAGGTAGATGTAGATGTAGCGTGCCGACGGCGATCACATGGACCTTGGAACCATTCCCGACGCGCATCGTTGATACGTCTCCAATGTATCTATAATTTTTGATTGTTTCATGCTATTATATTACCCCTTTTTGGATGTTTATGGGCTTTATTTTACACATTTATATCATTTTTGGGACTAACCTACTAACCAGAGGCCCAGCCCATATTGCTGTTTTTTTTGCCTATTTCAGTATTTCGAAGAAAAGGAATATCAAACGGAGTCCAAACGGAATGAAACCTTTGGGAGCGTGATTTTTGGAACCAACGTGATCCAGAGGACTTGAGTGCAAGTCAAGAAGCAGCCGAGGCGGCCACGAGAGGGTAGGGCGCGCCTGTCAATGTCAAAACCGGCGGATCTCGGGTAGGGGGTCCCGATCTGTGCGTCTAAGGCTAATGGTAACAGGAGGCAAGGGACACGATGTTTTACCCAGGTTCGGGCCCTCTTGATGGAGGTAAAACCCTAGTTCCTGCTTGATTGATATTGATGATATGGGTGTTAAAAGAGTTGATCTACCACGACATCGTAGAGGCTAAACTCTAGAAGCTAGCCTATGATGATTGTGATCCTGTCTCTAAGGACTAAACCCTTCGATTTATATAGACACCGGAGGGGGCTAGGGTTTACATGGAGTCGGTTACAAAGAAGGAAATACAATATTCGGATCGCCAAGCTTGTCTTCCACGCAAAGGAGAGTCCCCTCCGGACACGGGACAAAGTCTTGAGTCTTGTATCTTGATGGTCCAACAGTCCGGCCAAAGTATATAGCCCGGCCATCCGGATACCCCCTAATCCAGGACTCGCTCAGTAGCCCCTGAACCAGGCTTCAATGACGATGAGTCTGGCGCGCAGTTCGTCTTCGACATTGCAAGGCGGGTTCCATCTCCGAATACTCCAAAGTAATTATCGAACACTTAAACCATGTCCGGATCTGCAAGATGATCTTCACATACCACCGTAGAGAGCATAGCACTTCATAAATCTGATTTGCTGGCAATTTTTGTACGTCGTGCTCCTGCATCGTGGCCCAGTGCAACACGAACCGGTTTTATTTGGCCTGCCTCGATACGCGTTGTGAGGCGGTTTTACTGGCACACCTTGCCAAAGCAGAGATCGTGCTCCCCTTATCGTGGGATCTTCCATTAATATAGGCGCATGCGTCCCCACGACGTCTGTTGGTATGACTTTGTGTTTTTAGGTAAGTCCCGAGCGGTTACGCTGAGGACGCTTGATATTCACCCCCTTTATAAAGGGCCGAGGCCTATCCTTCTTTTCCACCACCCTTGCACCTTTTCGCATCTCGAGTTCTAACACCCGAAACCCAAGCTCAAGCACCCCGGAACCTCCACCATGTCCGTATCAAACCCTCAAGGCCGGTGGGTGGCCTCCCCGGTCACAGAGGAGGACATTGCGAAGCTTAGGGAGGTCGGATATCTGACTACCGACATCAAGCACAGGCTTCCTGCTCCAGGGCAGGTCATCCCTACTCCCGAGCCCAACGAGAGCATCATATTTGTTTCTCACTTCCTCCGCGGCTTGGGCTTCACCCTTGATCCCTTTGTGAGAGGGCTCATGTTCTATTACGGGTTATATTTTCACGATCTAGCTCCGGACGCTATCCTCCATATCTCGTCGTTCATCGTTGTGTGCGAAGCTTTTCTCCACGTCACTCCACACTTCGGCTTATGGCTCAAGACCTTCAATGTGAAGCCGAAGATGATTGAGGGGCGACACGTGGAGTGCGGAGGTGCTGTAATAAGCAGGAACACCGACGCCCCATGGCCAGAGGGTTCCTTCCCAGAGGTGTCCGATTTATGGTAGCGGAGGTGGTTTTACGTCACGGCTCCCAGAGGCACAAAGTGGGTGGCTGCCCCCGACTTCCGTTCGGGCCCTCCGTCACAACTGGCGTCATGGACCAATGTAGGACGGAATTGGGGGTCTGCTAGCGATGTACCAACACTGCAGAGCCGTATCCGGGAGCTTCTTGAGAGGGACATTAGCCTTGTCAGCATAATTCAGGTAATGCTAATCCAACGGATGTTGCCGTGCAAACGCCGGCCTCTCTGGATGTGGGAGTTCAATCCGGAAGGTCCGCGGACTATCCTGCACTTCTTTGGCCTGACGCTCGAAGGGATGTGTAAATTATTCTTCGGACCACAAGTAAAGTGTCCGGATACCACCGAGGATGCGGGCCTGAGCTGCAATCGCTCAGATACCCAAGTAAGTAACCCATAAACCGAACACCTTGTTTATTTTTGCCATAGTCATTATTCTGAAAATCCTCCATGGCCAGGAATGGCTCAGCAAGGCGAAGAGAATCAGGTGTCTGGCGCCACTTCCCGAAGGCTCGCCAAGCCCCGCCATAGCCAAGATGCTTGGTCATGTGCTAATTAAAGTGCCCTCAGGAAAAGACGAAGGGAAGAATAGAGATGCAAAACTTCACACATTGTGCATCCAGACCAGGGGAATTGCTACCTCCCCAAAGGAGGATAGTTGGGGAGGGGAATCTAGGGCCTCCTCCCCTCGCATGAAGAAGAGGGCCGCCTCCGAAGACTTGGAGACGGAGGTGCCCAGACAGGGGAAGAAAGCTTCACCAGGGGGCCCTGCCCTAAAGGGCGTCCTCACCGCGCCATGCCTGCCAACGGGCTAGCCCTCAGCCGAGCTGTAAGTTAATCGTAAATACGAAGGTAATGCTTCCTTCTTCGAGAACAATAACCAGGATCCATTCTTTGCAGTCCGGCTAGCAGCTCTTCTCGACAGAGTTTGTCTTTGGGGGATCTCCTTCCGGAGATGATGGAGAGTGAGACCCCACCAACCTCTCCGCCTCATGAGGCGGGCGATCCCGAGGTGTCGTCACGGAGCAGTCTAGATCTGCCGAAGCCAGAAGCTAATACTTCGGCTGCCCTGAGCCCGGAGCATTCGGCTCCCACAGGGGGCGATACGAAGCCGGCACAATTCGGCGTCCGGCCGGACACACTCACGGGCCTTCTGGAGCAAGCTGCTCTCTCGGAGGAGCACCGTTCATTAATGAGCATGGTGCTCAAGAAGATTTCATCCGCCACAAGCGGGTTGAATGAAGCCTTTACGAGCCTGCTCAGAGGCTTTGAGGTATGTAATGAAAAATACATAATTTTTGGCTGTGATGCATGCGCTAGGTGTGCTCCATATGGATAGTAGCCCCTGAGACTCTGGTTGCCCGCCCTAGGCGGCAAACGGAGGATCATATTGTTTAAGTAATGATCGTGCTGTATTTATGCGCAGGTGTCTAAGGATCCGGCAGCCGACCGGTCCGTTGAAGCTGCCGAACTAAGGAGGCAGATTGGAGCTATTGATGCCGATATTACACTAGTGAACGAGCGGCTTAACGAGTCACAAGGTATGTGCTCTGCTTTCCTTTTTATTTTTTGTAGGAAAACTGAGAGTAGCGTAATGCTAATGTTATATGCTTGGACTGCAGACGGTGCTGCTGCCGTGGAAGCCCTTAGGGCGGAACTTGCCCTGGCCAAGGAACAGGCCCGGGCGAGCAATACGGCTGCCCTAAAGGCGGCCGAAGAGTTGAGGGCCGAACAGGCTGCTCGTCGCCGGAGCAAAGACAAAATAGCCGAAATGGCTGTGGAGCTAGAAAACGTCGCCAACCGGTATGAGCTTCTTGAAAAAGAAAATCAGGTGAATAAGGATGACCTGAAGAAGGCCCTTGATGCGGCCAAGGAGACACGTTCCGACATTAGGGATGCACGGGAGGAGCTTCGACAGGCCGGAGAAATCGCGGCTGGAAACCCCTATTTGTTGTGGATGAAGTTTTTAGATCCGAAGTACGCTCCTCTGGATCGACGGTGGAGTCCTGCAGATGCCTATGCGGATTTGGTGAAGAGTACGGCTGATGCGGCCATGTTTTTTGAGGATCAAAAAGATGATGAAGTGGAAAAGTTGTTCTGGTCGCAGTTCAGCGCTCCAACGCGCACATTGCCTTTGAGTGAGAGGATGGCTGATGTGGCCGAGCTCCACAGGCTGTCCGGTCTTGCAATGCGGTCTGTAATAGACCATCTATGGCCGAAGGGGCCTAAGCCGGACAGTTACTTTGGTTTAGTGCAACAATTCCTTGGTGCCGTATCGCGGATCGATGCCATGAAGAGGTCGGCGTGCATAGAAGGTGCACGGATGGCTCTTGCCCGTGTTAAAGCATATTGGACAGATATGGAAGCCACCGTCGTTGCGACCCAGAATCCGGCGGGGGGCCAGGAGCCGGCCGAGCACATCTTGGAGCAGGTAGCAGAAGGTGCTTGCCTAATAGAGGCTCAGTGCTCGAAGAATGTCATGTTCGAGTGACAAATCGTGTCATTGTAAAAACAATGTTATTTTGATTATGGAGGCTATATTTATACTTTTGCCCGAAAGTGTTGTTGTGCCTCCTGTGCGGCTGTTATATATATATATATATATATATATATATATATATATATATATATATATATATATATATATATCTGTGTGTGTGTGTGCAATTCTGAAAGTTAGCAGTCATTGGCTTTGGCCCCCATGCATATAATGTGGGGGGTGTTCGCGAAAATATGCATAATTAATCACACTTGATCCAACGTCTTGGTCCATTAAGGAGGTGATCGCACGTCGAACTAGGCAACCAGACTATATAGCTTTAACACTTTCACTTAGCCATAGGAGTTTGTCGGTGGGGCTACTATGTAGCCCCTTGTACCTTTGCATGCATCCGAATCCAGGCGCGTGTGTACATGACCGGTAAGCGGTCCTTCGTTAATGCGGAGGAACCCTGAAGGTTCCGATGAGTCTTCGAGTGGTTGAACAGCCTCTCGCTATATCATGACAGTTAGTTTTCGGCTTTCTCTACTGAGGTGCTCGTCCGGAATAACCAGGGCACAATCGCAGTAGTTCTCCTTTAGCCGCCTTAGCCGATAAGAACGAAACGTAAGGCGGTGAACCCAGGAGCCGGGCAAACCCAACATTTGACCAAAGACATGATTCGGAGCTGATGCATATAAGGCCAAACTCGCGACGACGAACACTCCGAAGGTATTCGGACTTTATAATGTATACTGGGCTGAGTAACGCCCTTTATTATGAACCCTGTATTCCCAGGTACGTGCATTAGTCTGTCGTGGCGAAATGCCAATAACGGCAGTATCCTCTGTGGGTGTAGTACCCATGGGATGTGTAAGCAACAAGAGACACTAAAGAAGGTTTACACAGGGGCTTAATCTAAAGAGAAACCTTTGAGAGGGGCCCTGCTGCACGTCTGCGCCTTTGTCCCCGTTGTGCCGTGTCCTGGGAGGGTGTCACATGAATGGTGTCTGTAAAAAGAGAAACTCATGTAGAAGAGTATGACGTAAGCGTGCGAAAAGTTGGCTATGACTAATGGATAGTAAAAGTGTAAGACATTGGCCTATTAGTAAGGTTAGGCCGAGAATTGGGCTTTATTAATTATCTATAGCCCCTGGTGTCCTCTATGGGATTACATGTGTGGTGCCTAGATTAGGTTGATCTGGGCTGCCGGACTCGTCTAACCGTGTCCGTGGTCTTAACGACCAATCATGCTTTCTGGTATTAGAGGCCGCTTAGAGTCCGGCTGCTGGAGCCGTCGTGTATTCCTCCGCGCGTAACGAGCGCTCTGTGTTTCCGTTAACGGTGATGACGCCACGTGGACTGGGCATCTTGAGTTTAAGGTAGGCGTAATGCGGTACTTCATTGAAGCGGGCGAAGGCCGTTCTCCCAAGCAATGCATGATAGCCGCTTTGGAGGGGGGGGGGCAATGATGAAGAGTAGTTCTTCGCTTATGGAGTTGCCTGGGGAACCGAATGTTACCTCCAGTATGATGGGGCCCCTGCCGTAGGCTTCAACGCCTGGTATCATCCCTTCAAAGGTGGTGTTACTTTGGCTGATTCTGGATGGGTCTATCCCCATCCTGTGGACAGTGTCCTGGTATATTAGATTAAGACTACTGCCGCCGTCCATGAGGACGTGAGTAAGATGGTATCCGTCGATTATTGGGTCGAGCAAGTCGGGTAGAGTTTGGGTGCGAAGTCGGGCCCTCCGTGCTGAATACTAGTCGGGTAGTCCCTGTGATCGAAAGTGATCGGGCAAGCCAACCAGTGGTTGAGTTTGGGTGCGACGGGCTCTATAGCGTATGCGCCTCTGAGCGTGCATTCGCGCCTTCTCATGGATATGTGAGTCGCGTGGATCATGTTTACTCTTTTTACCTCTGGTGGAAATTTTTTCTGTCCCCCAGTGTTCGGCTGGCGAGGCTCATCCTTGTCTTCACTTGGTGTTTCCCTTCCCTTGTGTTCGGCATTTAATTTGCCGGCCTGCTTGAAGACCCAGCATTCTCTGTGAGTGTGGTTCGCAGGTTTGTCGGAGGTGCCATGAATTTGGCACAGTCTGTCCAGGACTTTGTTCAGGCCGGACGGTCCCTCTTTGCTGCCTTTAAATGGCTTCTTTTATTGACCGGGTCGAGAGCCCCTAAATCCGGCGTTGACCGTTGTGTTGTTCGGACTCTCTTCTTTGTTTTGACGTTTGTTTTTATTGCGCCGTGGCTTCCTGTTGCCATCCCTGATTTCGGATGTACTTGGGTCGCTGGTGCCTTTACGGGCCAACCAGCTATCTTCACCTGCGCAAAAGCGGGTCATAAGGCTTGTTAAGGCTGCCATTGTCCTCGGCTTTTCTTGGCCGAGGTGTCTGGCGAGCCACTCGTCCCGGATGCTGTGTTTGAAGGCCGCTAAGGCTTTGGCGTCCGGACAATCGACAATTTGATTCTTCTTAGTGAGGAATCTATTCCAAAGCTTGCGGGCGGACTCTCCGGGCTGTTGAATTATGTGACTTAAATCGTCCACGTCTGGAGGCCGGACGTAGGTCCCTTGAAAATTGGCCCTGAAAGCATCCTCGAGTTCCTCCCAACTACCGATTGAATTTTTTGGAAGGCTTTTCAACCAATGTCGAGCTGGTCCCTTCAACTTGAGGGGAAGGTATTTGATGGCGTGGAGGTCGTCCCCACGAGCCATGTGGATATGCAGGATAAAATCCTCAATCCAGACCCCGGGGTCTGTCGTTCCGTCAGATGCCTCTATGTTCACAGGGTTAAAACCCTATGGAAATTCATGGTCCAGCACATCTTCGGTGAAGCACAGGGGGTGAGCAGCCCCTCCGTATCTGGACGTGTTGTTGTATGCCATTGGTTGTTGTTGTGTCCGGTACTGATTCCGAACTGGTATCCGGTCGGTCTGATTGTTTTGGTGACCGTAGTCCTGCGCCGGGGCGTGTCCTCCATACATGGACCTGGCCGCGCCGGCCTTTTCCAGGAGCTCATGCAAATCGTGTGCAGCGTCGGTAGCTGCTTTATTGCGGTTACGAAGTGGTTTGTCCGGCCTCCTGGTCGTATTATTCTTTAGTGGAACGGCCTCATCGTCGAATTCTGGCAGCAGCTTGCGTTTTGTATAGCTCTTTGTGTGGCGATCGTCGCCGTACTTTTATTTAGTGTCTAGCACTTTATTCCATCTGTGATTGAGCGTTTCATGTGCGGCCTTAAGCCTTTGCTTCTGCTTCTTTAGACTTCTCGCAGTGGCCATAAGCCTTCTGTGGAGGTTATCTCGTTCCAAGCGTGTTTCCGGGATGATGAATGCATCGTCATTCAGACTGTGCTCTTGTCCTGGGGCGGTTTGATGAGTTCGTCCCTCAGGATCATTGTGATCGGGCGTCTGCTCCGAACTGTGTTCAGCGTGACCTGGCTCATCCTGCTCCATTGCTGGGTCCATATGGTCGTTGTTGCCTTCGGAGTTGACTGGGGTGTCTGTCTTTCTAGCGCTGTTATCTCTATTTTTACTATTGCTGGACTTGGAGCGGCATCTGCGCTGTCGTTTTGGCTTTTGTCCGTGGGTTTTATCCTCTGGTTTGTCGCCGTCGTCTTCTTTAGGCGCATCCACCATGTATATATCATATGACGAGGTGGCAGTCCAGCGCCCCGTTGGTTCTGAATCGTCTCCTGCGCCGACGTCCATACCGTCGGTATCATCAGAGTCGAAGTCAAGCATGTCTGATACATCGTCGACAGTGGCTATGAAGTGGGTGGTGGGTGGGCAACGGATTTCTTCGTCGCCTTCTTCCCCTCTGAGCCGGACATAGTTCGGCCAAGAGTCTCCTGACAAAGAGAGACTTTAATGAGTTCAGCATGTCACCAAAGGGCGAGTACTGGAAGATATCTGCAGCGGCAAACTCCATTATCGGAGCCCATCCAGATTCGGCGGGCTCGGGGGTGCGCGGACTGGAACCTACAGTCGGACACGAGTCAGGGGGTCCGGTGACACAGGCTTCCTTGGGGGTGAAGCCGATGCTCGGCTCTATCACCGATGGGTGTGCGGCCTCTGGGGCGGGGTCCATCCACCTGTCCTCGGGCAACGCAATCTGCTTCGGATTTAGGTCTGGGGCTCCTGCAGGGGCGATATCCCGAGCATTGTCCGACAACAGGTCTAAGTCGTGCTCATCGTGACTGTCTGGCGCTCCTGGCGGAGGCACGAATTCGTTGAAGATCAGGTCTTCGCGGATATCGGCCGTGTAGTTCAAGTTTTCGAACTTGACCTGATGGCCAGGGGCGTAGCTGTCGATCTACTCCAGATGGCCAAGAGAATTGGCCTGCAGTGCGAAGCCGCCGAACACGAAGATCTGTCCGGGGAGAAAAGTCTCACCATGGACCGTGTTGTTGTTGACGATTGAAGGAGCCATCAAGCCTTGCAGCAACGACACAGAGGAACTCTCAATGAAAGCACCAATGTCGGTGTCAAAACCGGCGGATCTCGGGTAGGGGGTCCCGATCTGTGCGTCTAAGGCTAATGGTAACAGGAGGTAAGGGACACGATATTTTACCCAGGTTCGGGCCCTCTTGATGGAGGTAAAACCCTACTTCCTGTTTGATTGATATTGATGATATGAGTGTTACAAGAGTTGATCTACCACGAGATCCTAGAGGCTAAACCCTAGAAGCTAGCCTATGATGATTGTGATCCTATCTCTAAGGACTAAACCCTCCGGTTTATATAGACACCGGAGGGGGCTAGGGTTTACATGGAGTCGGTTACAAAGAAGGAAATACAATATCCGGATCACCAAGCTTGTCTTCCACGCAAAGGAGAGTCCCATCCGGACACGGGACGAAGTCTTGAGTCTTGTATCTTCATGGTCCAACAGTCCGGCCAAAGTATATAGTTCGGCCGTCCGGATACCCCCTAATCCAGGACTCCCTCAACGCCCCCCTATAGGGCGCGCCCCCTGTCTCGTGGGCCCCTCGAGCGGCCACCAACGTACTTCTTCCTCCTATATAAGCCTACGTACCCCAAAAACATCCAGGGAGCCAACGAAACACAATTTCCACCGTCGTAACCTTCTGTATCCGCGAGATCCCATCTTGGAGCCTTCGCTGGCGCTCTGCCAGAGGGGGAATTGACTATGGAAGGCTTCTACATCAACACCATAGCCCCTCCGATGAGTTGTGAGTAGTTTACCATAGACCTTCGGGTCTATAGTTATTAGCTAGATGGCTTCTTCTCTCTTTTTGGATCTCAATACAATGTTCTCCCCCTCTCTTGTGGAGATCTATTCAATGTAAACTCTTTTTGCGGTGTGTTTGTCGAGATCCGATGAATTGTGGGTTTATGATCAAGTTTATCTATGAGAAATATTTGAATCGCCTCTGAATTCTTTTATGTATGATTGAGTTATCTTTGCAAGTCTCTTCGAATTATCAGTTTGGTTTGGCCTACTAGATTGATCTTTCTTGCCATGGGAGAAGTGCTTAGCTTTGGGTTCAATCTTGCGGTGTCCTTACCCAGTGACAGAAAGGGTTGCAAGGCACGTATTGTATTGTTGCTATCGAGGATAAAAAGATGGGGTTTATATCATATTGCATGAGTTTATCCCTCTACATCATGTCATCTTGCTTAAGGCGTTACTCTGTTCTTATGAACTTAATACTCTAGATGCAGGCAGGAGTCGGTCGATGTGTGGAGTAATAGTAGTAGATGCAGGAAGGAGTCGGTCTACTTGTTGCGGACGTGATTCCTATATACATGATCATGCCTAGATAATCTCATAATTATTCGCTTTTCTATCAATTGCTCGACAGTAATTTGTTCACCCACCGTAATACTTATGCTATCTTGAGAGAAGCCTCTAGTGAAACCTATGGCCCCCGTGTCTATCTCTTATCATATTTGCTTCCAATCTACTTTTATTTGCATCTTTACTTTTTGCATCTATATTATAAAATACCAAAAATATATTTATCTTATCTTACTATCTCTATTAGATCTCACTTTCGCAAGTGCCTATGAAGGGATTGACAACCCCTTTATTGCGTTTTTTGCGAGTTCTTTGTTTGTTTGTGTAGGTGCGTGGTGTTAGGGAACGTAGTAATTTCAAAAAATTTCCTACGCACACGCAAGATCATGGTGATGGCATAGCAACGAGAGGGGAGAGCATTGTCCACGTACCCTCGTATACCGTAAGCAGAAGCGTTATGACAACGCGGTTGATGTAGTCGTACGTCTTCACGATCCGACCGATCCAAGTACCGAACGTACGGCACCTCCGAGTTTAGCACACGTTCAGCTCGATGACGATCCCCGGGCTCTGATCCAGCAAAGCATCGGGGATGAGTTCCGTCAGCACGACGGCGTGGTGACGATGATGATGTTCTACCGGCGCAGGGCTTCGCCTAAACTCCGCGACGATATGACCGAGGTGGAATATGGTGGAGGGGGGCACCGCACACGGCTAAGGAACAATGCGTAGATCAACTTGTGTCTCCATGGGGTGCCCCCTGCCCCTGTATATAAAGGAGTGGAGGAGGGGAGGGCCGGCCTCTCTATGGCGCGCCCTAGGGGAGTCCTACTCCCACCGGGAGTAGGATTCCCCCTTTCCTAGTCCAACTAGGAGTCCTTCCAAGTAGTAGGAGTAGGAGACAAGGAAGGGGAAGAGGGAAGAGAAGGAAGGAGGGGGCGCCGCCCCTCCCCCTAGTCCAATTCGGACTAGTCAATGGGGGAGGGGGCGCGGCCTGCCTCTCCCTCTCCCCTAAAGCCCAAAAAGGCCCATATACTTTTTCCCCCGTATTCCCGTAACTCCCCGGTACTCCGAAAAATACCCGAATCACTCGGAACCTTTCCGAACTCCGAATATAGTCATCCAATATATCGATCTTTACGTCTCGACCATTTCGAGACTCCTCGTCATGTCCCCGATCTCATTCGGGACTCCGAACTCCTTCGGTACATCAAAACTCATAGACTCATAATAAAATTGTCATCGTAACGTTAAGCGTGCGGACCCTACGGGTTCGAGAACTATGTAGACATGACTTAGAACTATTGTCGGTCAATAACCAATAGCGGAACCTGGATGCCCATATTGGCTCCTACATATTCGACGAACATCTTTATTGGTCAACACGCATAACAACATACGTTGTTCCCTTTGTCATCGGTATGTTACTTGCCCGAGATTCGATCGTCGGTATCCAATACCTAGTTCAATCTCGTTACCGGCAAGTCTCTTTACTCGTTTATGTAATGCATCATTCCATAACTAACTCATTAGCTACATTGCTTGCAAGGCTTATAGTGATGTGCATTACCGAGAGGGCCCAGAGATACCTCTCCGGCAATCGGAGTGACAAAACCTAATCTCGAAATACGCCAACCCAACATGTACCTTCGGAGACACCTGTAGTACTCCTTTATAATCACCCAGTTACGTTGTGACGTTTGGTAGCACCCAAAGTGTTCCTCCGGTAAACGGGAGTTGCATAATCTCATAGTTACAGGAACATGTATAAGTCATGAAGAAAGCAATAGCAATATACTAAACGATCAAGTGCTAGGCTAACGGAATGAGTCATGTCAGTCACATCATTCTCCTAATGATGTGATCCCGTTAATCAAATGACAATTCATGTCTATGGCTAGGAAACTTAACCATCTTTGATTCAACGAGCTAGTCAAGTAGAGGCATACTAGTGACACTATGTTTCTCTATGTATTCACACATGTATTATGTTTCCGGTTAATACAATTCTAGCATGAATAATAAACATTTATCATGATATAAGGAAATAAATAATAACTTTATTATTGCCTCTAGGGCATATTTTCTCCAGTCTCCCACTTGCACTAGAGTCAATAATCTAGTTCACATCGCCATGTGATTTAACACCAATAGTCATATCTGTATATGATTAACACCCATAGTTCACATCGTCATGTGACCAACACCCAAAAGGTTTACTAGAGTCAATAATCTAGTTCGCATCGCTATGTGATTAACACCCATAGAGTACTGAGGTGTGATCATGTTTTGCTCGTGAGAGAAGCTTAGTCAACGGATCTGTCACATTCAGAGCCGTATGTCTTCTGCAAATATTCTATGTCTACAATGCTCTGCACGGAGCTACTCTAGCTAATTGCTCCCACTTTCAATATGTATCCAGATTGAGACTTTAAAGTCATCTGGATCGTTGTAAAAGCTTGCATCGTTGTAACTTTTTATGACGGGCTCTTTTATCACCTCCATAATCGAGAAAGATCTCCTTAGTCCTCACTAAGGATATTCTTGACCGCTGTCCAGTGATCTACTCTTAGATCAAAAATGTATTCCTTTATCAAACTCAGAGCAAGGTATACAATAGGTCTGGTTCACAGCATAGCATACTTTATAGAACCTATGACTGAGGCATAGGGAATGGCTTTTCATTCTCTTTCTATTTTCTGCTGTGGTCGGGATTTGAGTCTTATTCAATTTCATACCTTTGCAACACAGGTAAGAACTCTTTCTTTGACTGTTCCATTTTGAACTACTTCAAAATCTTGTCAAGGTATGTACTCATTGAAAATCTTATCAAGCGTCTTGATCTATCTCAATAGATCTTGATGCTCAATATGTAAGTAGCTTTACTGAAGTCTTTCTTTTAAAGAACTTCTTTCAAACACTCCTTTATGCTTTGCAGAATAATTCTACATTATTTCCGATCAATAACATGTCATTCACATATACTTATCAGAAAATCTGTAGTGCTCCCACTCACTTTCTTGTAAATACATGCCTTTCCAAAAGTCTGTACAAAACCATATGCTTTGATCCACTCATCAAAGCGTATATTCCAACTCCGAGATGCTTGCACCAGTCCATTGATGGATTGCTGGAGCTTGCACACTTTGTTAGCATCTTCAGGATTGACAAAACCTTCTGATTGCATCATATACAACTCTTCTTTAACAAATCCATTAAGGAATGCAGTTTTGACATCCATTTGCCAGATTTCATAAAATGTGGCAATTGCTAACATGATTCGGACAGACTTAAGCATCGATACGAGTGAGAAAATCTCATCGTATTCAACCCCTTAAACTTGTTGAAAACCTTTTGCAACAAGTCGAGCTTAGTGGATAGTAACACTACTATCAGTGTCCGTCTTCCTCTTGAAGATCCATTTATTTAACATGGCTTGCTGATCATCAAGCAAGTCAATCAAAGTCCATACTTTGTTCTCATACATGGATCATATCTCAGATTTTATGGCCTCAAGCCATTTCGCGGAATCTGGGCTCATCATCGCTTCCTCATAGTTCGTACGTTCATCATGGTCTAGTAACATGACTTCCAGAATAGTATTACCGTACTACTCTGGTGCGGACTGTACTTTGGAAGACCTACGAGGTTTTGTAGTAACTTGATCTGAAGTTTCATGATCATCATCATTAGCTTCCTCACTAATTGGTGTAGGAATCACTGGAACTGATTTCCGTGATGAACTACTTTCCAATTCGGGAGAAGGTACAAATTACCTTATCAAGCTCTACTTTCCTCCCACTCACTTCTTTCGAGAGAAACTCCTTCTCTAGAAAGGCTCCGAATTTAGCAACGAAAATCTTTCCCTCAGATCTGTGATAGAAGGTGTACCCAACAGTTTCCTTTGGGTATTCTATGAAGACGCACTTCTATGATTTGGGTTCGAGCTTATCAGGTTGAAAAACTTTTTCACATAAGCATCGCAACTCCAAACTTTAAGAAACGACAACTTGGGTTTCTTACTAAACCACAGTTCATATGGTGTCATCTCAACGGATTTAGATGGTGCCCTTTTAACGTGAATGCAGCTGTCTCTAATGCATAACCCCAAAACAATAGTGGTAAATTAGTAAGAGACATCATAGATCGCACCATATCCAATAAAGTGCGGTTACGACGTTCGGACACACCATAACATTGTGGTGTTCCAGGTGGCGTGAGCTGTGAAACTATTCCACATTGTTTCAATTGAAGACCAAACTCGTAACTCAAATATTCGTCTCTGCGATCAGATCGTAGAAACTTTATTTTCTTGTTACGATGATTTTTCCACTTCACTCTGAAATTCTTTGAACCTTTCAACTATTTCAGACTTATGTTTCATCAAGTAGATATACCCATATCTGCTCAAATCATTTTGTGAAGGTCAGAAAATAACGATACTTGCCACGAGCATCAACACTCATTGGATCGCATACATCGGTATGTATTATTTCCAATAAGTCAGTAGCTTGTTCCATTGTTCCGGAGAATAGAGTTTTAGTCATCTTGCCAAAAAGGCACGGTTCGCAAGCATCAAATGATTCATAACCAAGTGATTCCAAAAATCCATCTTTATGGAGTTTCTTCATGCGCTTTACACCGATATGACCCAAACGGCAGTGCCACAAATAAGTTGCACTATCATTATTAACTTTGCATCTTTTGCCATCAATATTATGAATATGTGTATTACTACGATCGAGATCCAACAAACTATTTTCATTGGGTGTATAACCATCGAAGGTCTTATTCATGTAAACAGAATAACAATTATTCTCTAACTTTAAATGAATAATCGTATCGCAATAAACATGATCAAATCATATTCATGCTCAACGCAAACGCCAAATAACATTTTGTTTAGGTTTAACACTAATCCCGAAAGTATAGTGAGTGTGCGATGATGATCATATCAATCTTGGAACCACTTCCAACATA
The DNA here is from genome assembly GCA_963921465.1 of Triticum timopheevii. Classification (NCBI taxonomy): domain Eukaryota; kingdom Viridiplantae; phylum Streptophyta; class Magnoliopsida; order Poales; family Poaceae; genus Triticum; species Triticum timopheevii. The sequence goes on from OY997272.1 coordinate 146,279,782, forward strand.
CATCGTCACTTCACCCTCAACTAGTCTCTGTTTATTCTGTATCTCCTGTTTCGAGTTACTAATTTCTTTAGCAACCTGAACAAGTATCAAATACTCAGGGGCTACTATAAACACTAGTAAGGCATACATCAATAACCTGTATATCAAATATACCCTTGTTCACTTTGCCATCCTTCTTATCCACCAAATATTCAGGGCATTTCCGCTTCTAGTGACCATTTCCTTTGCAGTGTAAGCACTCAGTTTCAGGCTTTGGTCTAGCTTTGGTCTTCTTCACGGGAGTGACAACTTGTTTGCCATTCTACTTGAAGTTTCCCTTTCTTTCCCTTTGCCCTTTTCTTGAAACTAGTGGTCTTGTTAATCATCAAAACTTGATGTTCTTTCTTGATTTCCACCTTCGTTGATTTCAACATCACGAAGAGCTCTGGAATTATTTTCGTCATCTCTTGCATACTATAGTTCATCACGAAGTTCTAGTAACTTAGTGATGGTGACTAGAGAATTCTGTCAATCACTATCTTATCCGGAAGATTAACTCCCACTTGATTCAAGCGATTGAAGTACCCAGACAATCTGAGTACATGCTCACTAGTTGAGCGATTCTCCTCCATCTTTTAGCTATAGAACTTGTTGGAGACTTCATATCTCTCAACTCGGGTATTTGCTTGAAATATTAACTTCAATTCCTGGAACATCTCATATGGTCCATGACGTTCAAAACATCTTTGAAGTCCCGATTCTAAGCTGTTAAGCATGGTGCACTAAACTATTAAGTAGTCATCATACTGAGCTAGCCAAACGTTCATAACGTCTGCGTCTGCTCCTGCAATAGGTCCGTCACCTAGCGGTGCATTAAGGACATAATTCTTCTGTGCAACAATGAGGATAGACCTCAGATCATGGATCCAATCCGCATCATTGCTACTAACATTTTTCAACACAATTTTCTCTAGGAACATATCAAAATAAACATATGAAAGCAACAACGCGAGCTATTGATCTACAACATAATTTGCAAAATACTACCAGGTACTAAGTTCATGATAAATTTAAGTTCAATTAATCATATTACTTAAGAACTCCCACTTAGACAGACATCTCTCTAGTCATCTAAGTGATCACGTGATCCAAATCAACTAAACCATAATCGATCATCACGTGAGATGGAGTAGTTTTCAATGGTGAACATCACTATGTTGATCATATCTACTATATGATTCACGTTCGACCTTTCGGTCTCCGTGTTCCGAGGCCATATCTGCATATGCTAGGCTCGTCAAGTTTAACCTGAGTATTCTGTGTGTGCAAAACTGGCTTGCACCCGTTGTATATGGACGTAGAGCTTATCACACCCGATCATCACGTGGTGTCTGGGCACGACGAACTTTGGCAACGGTGCATACTCAGGGAGAACACTTCTTGATAATTTTAAGTGAGAGATCATCTTAAAATGCTACCGTCAATCAAAGCAAGATAAGATGCATAAAGGATAAACATCACATGCAATCAATATAAGTGATATGATATGGCCATCATCATCTTGTGCTTGTGATCTCCATCTTCGAAGCACCATCGTGATCACCATCGTCACCGGCGCGACACCTTGATCTCCACCGTAGCATCGTTGTCGTTACGCCCTTTATTGCTTCTACGACTATTGCTACCGCTTAGTGATAAAGTAAAGCAATTACAGGGCGTTTGCATTTCATACAATAAAGCGACAACCATATGGATCCTGCCAGTTGCCGATAACTTCGGTTACAAAACATGATCATCTCATACAATAAAATATAGCATCACGTCTTGACCATATCACATCACAACATGCCCTGCAAAAACAAGTTAGACGTCCTCTACTTTGTTGTTGCAAATTTTACGTGGCTGCTACGGGCTTAGCAAGAACCGTTCTTACCTACGCATCAAAACCACAACGATAGTTCGTCAAGTTAGTGTTGTTTTAACTTTCACAAGGACCGGGCGTAGCCACACTCGGTTCAACTAAAGTTGGAGAAACTGACACCCGCCAGCCACCTGTGTGCAAAGCACGTCGGTAGAACCAGTCTCGTGTAAGCGTACGCGTAATGTCGGTCCGGGCCGCTTCATCCAACAATACAGCCGAACCAAAGTATGACATGCTGGTAAGCAGTATGACTTGTATCGCCCACAACTCACTTGTGTTCTACTCGTGCATATAACATCAACGCATAAAACCTAGGCTCGGATGCCACTGTTGGGGAACGTAGTAATTTCAAAAAAATTCCTACGCACACGCAAGATCATGGTGATGGCATAGCAACGAGAGGGGAGAGCATTGTCCACGTACCCTCGTAGACCGTAAGCGGAAGCGTTATGACAATGCGGTTGATGTAGTCGTACGTCTTCACGATCCGACCGATCCAAGTACCAAACGTACAGCACCTCCGAGTTCAGCACACGTTCAGCTCGATGACGATCCCCGGGCTCCGATCCAGCAAAGCGTTGGGGATGAGTTCCGTCAGCAGGACGGCGTGGTGATGATGATGATGTTCTACCGGCGCAGGGCTTCGCCTAAACTCCGCAACGATATGACCGAGGTGGAATATGGTGGAGGGGGGGCACCGCACACGGCTAAGGAACAATCCGTAGATCAACTTGTGTCTCCATGGGGTGCCCCCTGCCCCTGTATATAAAGGAGTGTTGGAGGGGAGGGCCGGCCTCCCTATGGCGCGCCCTAGGGGAGTCCTACTCCCACCGGGAGTAGGATTCCCCCTTTCCTAGTCCAACTAGGAGTCCTTCCAAGTAGTAGGAGTAGGAGACAAGGAAGGGGAAGAGGGAAGAGAAGGAAGGAGGGGGCGCCGCCCCTCCCCCTAGTACAATTCGGACTAGTCAATGGGGGGGCGCGGCCTGCCTCTCCCTCTCCCCTAAAGCCCAAAAAGGCCCATATACTTCTTCCCCCGTATTCCCGTAACTCCCCGGTACTCCGAAAAATACCCGAATCACTCGGAACCTTTCCGAACTCCGAATATAGTCGTCCAATATATCAATCTTTATGTCTCAACCATTTCGAGACTCCTCGTCAAGTCCTCGATCTCATCCGGGACTCCGAACTCCTTCGGTACATCAAAACTCATAAACTCATAATAAAACTGTCATCGTAACGTTAAGCGTGCGGACCCTACGGGTTCGAGAACTATGTAGACATGACCTAGAACTATTGTCGGTCAATAACCAATAGCGGAACCTGGATGCCCATATTGGCTCCTACATATTCTACAAAGATCTTTATCGGTCAAACCGCATAACAACATACGTTGTTCCCTTTGTCATCGGTATGTTACTTGCCCGAGATTCTATCGTCGGTATAATACCTAGTTCAATCTCGTTACCGGCAAGTCTCTTTACTCGTTTATGTAATGCATCATTCCGTAACTAACTCATTAGCTACATTGCTTGCAAGGCTTATAGTGATGTGCATTACCGAGAGGGCCCAGAGATACCTCTCCGACAATCGGAGTGACAAAACCTAATCTTGAAATACGCCAACCCAACATGTACCTTCGGAGACACCTGTAGTACTCCTTTATAATCACCCAGTTACGTTGTGATGTTTGGTAGCACCCAAAGTGTTCCTCCGGTAAACGGGAGTTGCATAATCTCATAGTTACAGGAACATGTATAAGTCATGAAGAAAGCAATAACAATATACTAAACGATCAAGTGCTAGGCTAACGGAATGGGTCATGTCAATCACATCATTCTCCTAATTATGTGATCCCGTTAATCAAATGACAACTCATGTCTATGGCTAGGAAACTTAACCATCTTTGATTCAACGAGCTAGTCAAGTAGAGGCATACTAGTGACACTATGTTTGTCTATGTATTCACACATGTATTATGTTTCCGGTTAATTTAATTCTAGCATGAATAATAAACATTTATCATGATATAAGGAAATAAATAATAACTTTATTATTGCCTCTAGGGCATATTTCCTTCACGTGGGACTTTTGAGGAGCCTCCTACTGGATTGATACCTTGGTTCTCAAAAACTGAGGGAAATACTTACGCTACTATTGCTGCATCACAATTTCCTCTTTAAGGAAAACCAACGCAAGCTCAAGACGTAGCAATCGTCACCTTGTCCTTAGCCAATCTTCGTTTAATCTGTAGCTCCTGTTTTGAGTTACAAATATGAGCAACCAAACCAGTATGAAATACCCAGGTGCTACTACAAGCATTAGTAAGGTACACATCAATAACATGTATAACAAATATACCTTTGTTCACTTTGCCATCATTCTTATCCGCCAAATACATGGGGCAGTTCCGCTTCCACTGACCAGTCCCTTTGCAGTAGAAGCACTCAATTTTAGGCTTGGGGTCCAGCTTTGGGCTTCTTCCCAGGAGTGGCAACTTGCTTGCAATTCTTCTTGAAGTTCCCTTTCTTTCCCTTGCCCTTTTTCTTGAAACTAGTGGTCTTGTTAACCATCAACACTTGATGCTACTTCTTGATTTCTACCTCCGCGGCCTTAAGCATTCCAAAGAGCTTGGGAATTGTCTTGTTCATCCCGTGCATATTATAGTTCATCACGAAGCCTTTGTACTTTGGTGGCAGTGATTGACGAACTCTGTCAATGACACAATCAACTATAAGATCAACTCCCAGCTGAGTCAAGTGATTATAATACCTAGACATTTTGAGTATGTGTTCACTAACAGAATTGTTCTCCTCCATCTTGCAGCTGTAGAACTTGTTGGAAACTTCATATCTCTCAACCCGGGCATTTGCTTGAAATATTAACTTCAACTATTGGAACATCTCGTATGCTCCATGATGTTCAAAACGTCTTTGAAGTCCCGGTTCTAAGCCGTAAAGCATGGCACAATGAACTATCGAGTAGTCATCAGATCAAGCTTGCCAGACGTTCAAAACATTAGCATCTGCTCCTGCAGTAGGCCTTTCACCTAGCGGTGCATCAAGGACATAATTCTTCTGTGCAGCAATGAGGATAATCCTCAAGTTACGAACCCAATCCATGTAGTTGCTACTATCATCTTTCCACTTAGCTTTCTCTAGGAACGCATTAAAATTCAGGGGAATGGTAGCACAGGCCATTGATCTACAACATAGATATGCAAGTACTGTCAGGACTAAGTTCATGATAAATTAAGTTCAATTAATCAAATTACTTAAGAACTCCCACTTAAATAGACATCCCTCAAGTCATCTAAGTGATACGTGATCCAAATCAACTAACCCATGTCGATCATCACGTGAGATGGGGTAGTCATCAATGGTGAACATCTCTATGTTGATCATATCTACTATATATTCACGTTCGACCTTTCGGTCTCTAGTGTTCCGAGGCCATGTATCTACATGCTAGCTAGGCTCGTCAAGTTTAACCAAAGTATTCTGCATGTGCAAAACTGTCTTGTACCCGTTGTATGTGAACGTAGAGTCTATCACACCCAATCATCACGTGGTGTCTCAACACGACGAACTGTAGCAATGGTGCATACTCAGGGAAAACACTTTTACCTTGAAATTTAGTGAGGGGATCATCTTATAATGCTACTGCCATACTAAGCAAAATAAGATGCATAAAATATAAACATCTGATACGTCTCCAACATATCTATACTTTATGAAGCATTCATGCTATTTTATTATCTGTTTTGAATGATTATGGGCTTTATTATACACTTTTATATTACTTTTGGGACTAACCTACTAACCAGAGGCCCGGCCCATATTGTTGTTTTATTGCCTATTTCAGTATTTCGAAGAAAAGGAATATCAAACGTAGTCCAAACGGAATGAAACCTTCGGCAGCGTGATTTTTGGAAAGATTATGATCCAGGAGACTTGGAGTTGAAGTAAAGGAAGCGTTGAGGAAGCCACGAGACAGGGGGGCACGCCCACCCCCCTGGGCGCGCCCTACCCTCTCGTGGGCCCCTCGAGGCTCCTTCGACTGACTTCTTTCGCCTATATATTCCCTTATACCCTAAAAACATCGAGATAGAAGATAGATCGGGAGTTCCGCCGCCGCAAGCCTCTGTAGCCACCAAAAACCTCTCGGGAGCCCATTCTGGCACCCTGCCCGAGGGGGGGATCCCTCACCGGTGGCCATCTTCATCATCCCGGTGCTATCCATGACGAGGAGGGAGTAGTTCACCCTCGGGGCTGAGGGTATGTACCAGTAGCTATGTGTTTGATCTCTCTCTCTCTCTCTCTCATGTTCTCTCTATGGCACGATCTTGATGTATCGCGAGCTTTGCTATTATAGTTGAATCTTATGATATTTCTCCCCCCTCTACTCTCTTGTGATGAATTGAGTTTTCCTCTTGAAGTTATCTTGTCGGATTGAGTCTTTAAGGATTTGAGAACACTTGATGTATGTATTGCCGTGCTTATCTGTGGTGACAATGGGATATCATGTGCCACTTGATGTATGTTTTGGTGATCAACTTGCGGGTTCCGCCCATGAACCTATGCATAGGGGTTGGCACACCTTTTCGTCTTGACTCTCCAGCAGAAACTTTGGGGCACTCTTTGAAGTACTTTGTGTTGGTTGGATGAATCTGAGATTGTGTGATGCATATCCTATAATCATGCCCACGGATACTTGAGGTGACAATGGAGTATCTAGGTGACATTAGGGTTTTGGTTGATTTGCGTCTTAAGGTGTTATTCTAGTATGAATCTTGAATAGATCGATCCGAAAGAATAACTTTGAGGTGGTTTCGTACCCTACCATAATCTCTTTGTTTGTTCTCCGCCATTAGTGGATTTGCAGTGACTCTTTGTTGCATGTTGAGGGATTGTTATATGATCTATCTATGTTATTATTGTTGAGAGAACTTGCACTAGTGAAAGTATGAACCCTAGGCCTTGTTTCCTACCATTGCAATACCGTTTACGCTGACTTTTATCATTAGTTACCTTGCTGTTTTTATATTTTCAGATTATAAAAACCTTTATCTACCATCCATATTGCACTTGTATCACCATCTCTTCGCCGAACTAGTGCACCTATACAATTTGCCATTGTATTGGATGTGTTGGGGACACAAGAGACTCTTTGTTATTTGGTTGCAGGGTTGCTTGAGAGAGACCATCTTCATCCTACGCCTCCCACGGATTGATAAACCTTAGGTCATCCACTTGAGGGAAATTTGCTACTGTCCTACAAACCTGTGCACTTGCAGGCCCAACAACATCTACAAGAAGAAGGTTGTGTAGTAGACATCAAGCTCTTTTCTGGTGCCGTTGCCGGGGATGTGAGTGCTTGAAGGTATATCTTTAGATCTTGTAATCGAATCTTTTTGTTTCTTGTTTTAGCACTAGTTTAGTTTATAAAAGAAAACTACAAAAAAATGGAGTTGAGTTTGTCTCATACGCTTCGTCTTTTTAATATCTTCCGTGAGTATGATGGAAAGGAAAATTGTGCTCAATTGCTAGAAGAAGAATGCATTAAAATTCTTGGTACTAAATCTTTGAATGATGAGCATGATTGCAATGTTGTTAGTATGAACTCTTTGAATATCCATAGTACTAATGACGATTGCACTAGTTATGATGAAAATGTCTCTTATAAGCATGTTGATTTTTGTGGAGTAGATTGGGTTTGCAAGTACACACCAAATAGGGAAGATAGATATTGCAAGAGGCATAAGCATTTAGAAACTAAATGGTTGCAAGAAAGGCTAAATGTGAGTGCTGAAAATTTAAATTTCCTTTGCCGTACTTGTGAACTTTGCAATGAACGTGGTCATTTACATCTCCGATGCAAATTGTTTCATGATCGAATCGTGTCCAAAAATTGTGATGATTTGATATCCCTTGCTCATTACAATGAACTTAGTTTGCTTTTGGGTTATGAAGAATTGAAACGTTTAATTAAGGACCTTCCAGAATTTGCCCATAAGAAATTCCTTGATATTGATCTAGAGAAGATTTATTTATATTGTGCGGTGAAAGTCCTTAAATTGCCAATTACCTAAAGAAAAGAAAGCAAATAGAAGATGAAGAGAATACTAATGAAAGGGAAGAGACTTCCCAATATCTTCCTATTATTTTTTATGATGAATCAGGTATCGAGGAGGAGCTTTCTATTCAACCAATCTCATCTATAAGAAGCTCAAAGAAGAAGGTTGAATCCACACACAATGTGAAAAATAAAATGAAAAGAAGGAGCAACAAAGGTAGAAAGGTATCTATCCCAAATGATGTTGCTCCTACCACTTATTGTGATGATGATAATTGCTATACTATTGGTGCTATCCATACTATTAATGATGAGAGTGATTATGCTTATGATATGAAAAGGCCCAAGCTTGGGGAAGCTATGTTTGATGAGGATGAAATATTTGAGAATATATTTGCTGAAATTAATGTTTGTCCCAAGCTTGGGGATGCTACGTTTAATGAAGATGATATTTTTAGCATCCCAAGTTTTGATATGCAAAGTTGTTATGATGATAGCATGCCTCTCACCTATGATGATTATACTGATGAAAGTGGGTTTGGAAGAGTGTCAACTTTAGGAAGTAGTGATCCCACTATTTTGGAGGATGTTGAATTTTATTCTGATGAATATGAAAGTGGATTTGGAAGAGTGTCAACTTTATTTAGTGATGATTCCACTATCTTGGGAGAGGTTTCAATCGATTATGATGAGAACAAAGTTGCTACTTATGATGATTATTGTGATGAAACTTATGCTATAAAAAGTAGTGATGATTATATTTATAAAACTTGTCATGATTATGATTACCCTTTTTCTGGACATTACTCTTTTAATGTGGAAACAATTTTTAGTGTTCAAGTCTCTTATGATACTCCCACTATTCCGAATGAGAAGAATTTTCCTTATGTAGAGAATAGTAAATTTTCTATGCTTGTAGATCATGAAAAGAATGCTTTAGGTGCTGGTTATATTGTTTAATTCATTCATGATGCTACTGAAAATTATTATAAGGGAGGAATATATGCTTGTAGGAATTGCAATAATGTCAAGTTTCCTCTCTATGTGTTGAAAATCTTGAAGCTATGCTTGTTTTACCTTCCTATGCTAGTTGATTATTGTTCCCATAAGTTGTTTGCTCAAAAAATCCCTATGCATAGGAAGTGGGTTAGACTTAAATGTGCTAGTCATATGCTTCACGATGCTCCCGTTATGTTTCAATTCTTATCTTTTATGTGAGCATCATTGTCATCATCATGCCTAGCTAGAAAGGCATTAAAGAAAAGCGCTTGTTGGGATACAACCCAATATTTACCTTTACTGTTTTTGTGTGTTCACATGATTATGCTACTGTAGTAATCATGTTTTATAGCTTTAATTTCAATAAAGTGCCAAGTAAGACCTTTAGGATGGCTTTTGGTGATAGTTGTGTTGATCCTGCTGAAAATCAGAAACTTTTGCACCCAGTAAATTAGTTTTGTTAATTCACATAAACGTGCTCTTGATCTGATTCTTTTTGATCTGGATTGGTACACGAATTTCTTAGGACTTCCTAGTTTTGTGGGATTTTTGGAGTTCCAGAAGTATACGTTTGATACAGATTACTACAGACTGTTCTGTTTTTGACAGATTCTGTTTTTCGTGTGTTGTTTGCTTATTTTGATGCATATATGGCTAGTATTAAGTGGTATGAACCATAGAGAAGTTAGAATACAGTAGATATTACACCAATATGAATTTATAATGAGTTCATTACAGTACCTAAGTGGTGGTTTTATTTTCTTATACTAACGGAGCTTACGAGTTTTGTGTTGTGAAGTTTTCAAGTTTTGGGTAAAGATTCGATGGACTATAGAATAAGGAGTGGAAAGAGCCTAAGCTTGAGGATTCCCAAGGCACCCCAAGGCAATATTCAAGGACAACCAAGAGCCTAAGCTTGGGGATGCCCCGGATGGCATCCCCTCTTTCGTCTTCGTTCATCGGTAACTTTACTTGGAGCTATATTTTTATTCACCACATGATGTGTGTTTTGCTTGGAGCGTCATTTTCTCTTGTTAGTATTTGCTTGATGTTATCTAGAATAATGTTTTGTATCTTTAGTTTCAATAAAAAGTCAAGGATAGCCTTTACCATGCTTATTTTGCTAGTATACATGTTGCTGTTTGAAAACAGAAAATTTACCGCTGTTGCAAAAATTCCCTAGAAAAGTCAGAGAATGATATAATGTTGAAACCTTTTGCATAATGAGCTCTGATAAATTTACTACAGTGGGAATTTTCTCTCATAATTTTTGGAGTTAGGGAAGTATTGATACTCTTGCATTCTTTACATACTGTACTGTTTTGGCAGATTGCTGTTATGTTCACATTGTTTGCGTATGTTTGCTTGTTTAATGATTCTATTTGAGGATAGGAGTATTAAATATGCAGAGGACTTTAGTATGCAATGTTGAATAATAATTTTAGTGATTTTTTACAGTAGAAAATGATAAGGTTTTGCATTGGTTTATACTAACCTATCTCACGAGTTCTTGTTGAGTTTGTTGTGGATGAAGCTTTTGATAAATGGAGAAACCATGATATGAGAGGAATTAAGGAGACACAAAAGTTCAAGCTTGGGGATGCCCAAGGCACCCCAAGATAATATTTCAAGAAGTCTCAAGCATCTAAGCTTGGGGATGCCCCAGTAGGCATCCCACCTTTCTTCTTCAACAACTATCGGTTAGTATCGGTTGAGCCTAAGTTTTTGCTTCTTCACATGAGTTGTGCTATCCTTGCAACGCCATTTTATTTTGATTTTATTGCTGTTTGAATACAATACCAAGATTTGAAATTCCTTAATGTTAGAGAGTCTTCACATAGTTTCACGATTATTCGACTACTCATTGATCTTCACTTGTATCTTTCGGAGTAATTTGTCATTTGCTCCAGTGCATCACTTATATCTTTTAGAGCACGGCAGTGGTTATATTTTGTAGAAATTACTAGTCTCTCATGCTTCACTTATATTATTTTGAGAGTCTTTTAGAACAGCATGGTATTTGCTATGGTTATAAAGTTGGTCCTAGAATGATGAGCATCCAAGTTGGGTATAATAAAAACTATCATAGAAAGTGAATTGGATGCTATGATCAATTTGATACTTGATAATTGTTTTGAGATATGGAGGTAGTGATATTAAAGTCATGCTAGTTGAGGTGATTATGAAAAATGCTTGTGTTGAGGTTTGTGATTCCCGTAGCATGCACGCATGGTGAACCGCTTTGTGATGAAGTTGGAGCACAATTTTATTTATTGATTGTCTTCCTTATGAGTGGCGGTCGGGGACGAGCGATGGTCTTTTCCTACCAATCTATCCCCCTAGGAGCATGCACATAGTGCTTTGTTTTTGATGACTTCTAGATTTTTGCAATAAGTATATGAGTTCTTTTGACTAATGTTGAGTCCATGGATTATACGCACCCTCACCCTTTCCCCCTCATGCTAGCCAAAATTTCTTGCACCAAGTAGAGATACTACTTGTGCTTACAAATATCCTTAAACCCAGTTTTGCCATGAGAGTCCACCATACCTACCTATGGATTGAGTAAGATCCTTCAAGTAATTTGTCATCGGTGCAAGCAATAAAAATTGCTCTCTAAATATGTATGATCTTTTGGTGTGAAGAAAATAGCTTTATACGATCTTGTTATGGAAGCAATAAAAGCGACGGACTGCATAATAAAGGTCCATATACAAGTGGCAATATAAAGTGACGTTCATTCACATTAAGATTTTGTGCATCCAACCCTAAAAGCGCATGACAACCTCTGCTTCCCTCTGCGAAGGGCCTATCTTTTACTTTATGTCTTTTACTTTTATGCAAGAGTCAAGGTGATCTTCACTTTTCCCTTTTTCATTTTATCCTTTGGCAAGCACCTCGTGTTGGGAAGATCCTGATATATATATATATATATATATATATATATATATATATATATATATATATATATATATATATTCCAATTGGATGTAAGTTAGCATGAACTATTATTGTTGACATCACCCAAAGGTGAATACGTTGGGAGGCAACACTATAAGCCCCTATCTTTCTCAGTGTCCGATTGAAACTCCATAACCATTAGTATTGCGTGAGTGTTAGCAATTGTAGAAGACTATATGATAGTTGAGTATGTGGAGTTTGCTATTCCTGAAAATAAGATGAATTGCAATTGTTTGATGACTGAGAATGAAGTTTGCTAGTTTTCAAGAAAGTTTATGGTCTATGCTTTGACATGTGAATTGCTTGTTACTTTATCGTGAGAAGTTTTATGGGATGAACTACTGTTATGACATATTATCATGCTAGAAAATGTGATTGAAATTATCATTGATAAAACTTGTGCACCTTCTAGCATTCACACTTCATAAATTTTTCTTTTATCATTTACCTACTCGAGGATGAGTAGGAATTAAGCTTGGGATGCTGATACGTCTCCAACGTATCTATAATTTATGAAGCATTCATGCTATTTTATTATCTATTTTGAATGATTACGGGCTTTATTATACACTTTTATATTACTTTTGGGACTAACCTACTAACTGGAGGCCCAGTCCATATTGTTGTTTTATTGCCTGTTTCAGTATTTCAAAGAAAAGGAATATCAAACGGAGTCCAAACGGAATGAAACCTTCGGCAGCGTGATTTTTGGAAAGATTATGATCCAGGAGACTTGGAGTTGAAGTAAAGGAAGCGTCGAGGAAGCCACGAGACAGGGGGGCGCGCCCACCCCCCTGGGCGCGCCCTACCCTCTCGTGGGCCCCTCGAGGCTCCTCCGACCGACTTCTGTCGCCTATATATTCCCTTATACCCTAAAAACATCGAGGCAGAAGATAGATCGGGAGTTCCGCCGCCGCAAGCCTCTGTAGCCATCAAAAACCTCTCGGGAGCCCATTCCGGCACCCTGTCGGAGAGGGGATCCCTCACCGGTGGCCATCTTCATCATCCCGACGCTATCCATGACGAGGAGGGAGTAGTTCACCCTCGGGGCTGAGGGTATGTACCAGTAGTTATGTGTTTGATCTCTCTCTCTCTCTCTCTCGTGTTCTCTCTATGGCATGATCTTGATGTATCATGATCTTTGCTATTATAGTTGGATCTTATGATGTTTCTACCCCCTCTACTCTCTTGTGATGAATTGAGTTTTCCCCTTGAAGTTATCTTGTCGGATTGAGTCTTTAAGGATTTGAGAACACTTGATGTATGTCTTGTCGTGCTTATCTGTGGTGACAATGGGATATCACGTGCCACTTGATGTATGTTTTGGTGATCAACTTGCGGGTTCCGCCCATGAACCTATGCATAGGGGTTGGCACACGTTTTCGTCTTGACTCCCCAGCAGAAACTTTGGGGCACTCTTTGAAGTACTTTGTGTTGGTTGGATGAATCTGAGATTGTGTGATGCATATCGTATAATCATGCCCACGGATACTTGAGGTGACAATGGAGTATCTAGGTGACATTAGAGTTTTGGTTGATTTGTGTCTTAAGGTGTTATTCTAGTACGAACTCTTGAATAGATCGATCCGAAAGAATAACTTTGAGGTGGTTTCGTACCCTACCATAATCTCTTCGTTTGTTCTCCGCTATTAGTGGCTTTGGAGTGACTCTTTGTTGCATGTTGAGGGATTGTTATATGATCTATCTATGTTATTATTGTTGAGAGAACTTGCACTAGTGAAAGTATGAACCCTAGGCCTTGTTTCGTACCATTGCAATACCGTTTACGCTCACTTTTATCATTAGTTACCTTGCTGTTTTTATATTTTCAGATTATAAAAACCTTTATCTACCATCCATATTGCACTTGTATCACCATCTCTTTGCCAAACTAGTGCACCTATACAATTTGCCATTGTATTGGATGTGTTGGGTACACAAGAGACTCTTTTTTATTTGGTTGCAGGGTTGCTTGAGAGAGACCATCCTCATCCTACGCCTCCCACGGATTGATAAACCTTAGATCATCCACTTGAGGGAAATTTGCTACTGTCCTACAAACCTGTGCACTTGCAGGCCCAACAACGTCTACAAGAAGAAGGTTGTGTAATAGACATAAATATCACATGCAATCAAAATATGTGACATGATATGGCCATCATCATCTCGTGCTTTCAATCTCCATCTCCAAAGGATCGCCATGATCTCCATTGCCACCGGCTCGACACCTTGATATCCATCGTAGCGTCATGGTCGTCTTGCTAACTATTACTTCTACAACTATCGCTAACGCATGGTGATAAAGTAAAGAAATTACATGGCGTTAACATTTCATACAATAAAGAGACAACCATAAGGCTCCTGTCGGTTGCCGATAACTTACAAAAAATCATCATCTCATACAATAACATTTATTGCGTTATGTCTTGACCATATCACATCATAACATACCCTGCAAAAACAAGTTAGATGTCCTCTACTTTGTTGTTGCGAGTTTTACGTGGCTGCTACGGGCTTCTAGCAAGAATCGTTCTTACCTACGGAAAAAACCACAATGATGATTCGTCAAGTTTGTATTTTTAACCTTTTTCAAGGACCGGCCATAGTTAAATTCGATTCAACTAAAGTAGGAGAAACAGACACCCGCCATCCACCTTTATGCAAAACTAGTTGCATGTCTGTCGGTGGAAACGGTCTTATGTACGTGGACATGTAAGGTTGGTCTGGGCCGCTTCATCCCACAATACCACCGAATCAAAATAAGACGTTGGTGGTAGGCAGTATGACTATCACCGCCCACAACTCTTTGTGTTCTACTCGTGCATATCATCTACGCATAGACCTGGCTTATGGTGCAACTATTGGGAATTATTGCATGGAAAACAAAAAAAATCTACGTACATGCAATGATCTATCCATGGAGATGCATAGCAACGAGGGGGACAGTGTGTCTACGTACCCTCTTAGACCGTAAGCGAAAGCGTTTTACAACGCGGTTGATGTAGTCGAACTTCTTCACGCTTCAACCGATCAAGTAACGAACGCATGGCACCTCCGCGTTCTGCACACGCTCAGCTCAGTGACGTCCCTTGCCTTCTTGATCCAGCAATACGTCGAGGTAGTAGATGAGTTCCGTCAGCACAATGGCGTGGTGACGGTGATGGTGAAGTGATCTCCGCAGGGCTTCGCCTAAGCACTATGAAAATATGACCAGGGGTGTAAACGGTGGAGGGGGGCGCCGCACATGGCTAGGCAATTGTCTAGGGTCCGAATCCTACTTGGGCTCCTTCCCTTTGTCGTGCCCCCCTGCCATATTTGTCGGAGGGGGAAGGAAAGAGGGGGGAGGGAAGGGGAGTCATATTCCACTCTTTCCTTTCCCTTCCCCTCTTTCCTTATCCTCCTAGGTTGGCCCATATGGGGGGAGCACTAGCCCCTTGTGGCTGGTGCGTTTCGCCTCTTGGCCCATAAGGCCCATATCTTTTGCCGCGGGTGCCCGAAACCCCTTCCGGTGACCTGATAGGTACCCGGTATCCCCGAAACACTTCCGGTGTCTGAATACCTTCGTGCTATATATCAATCTTTACCTCTAGACCATTTCGATACTCCTCGTCATGTCCTCTATAGAAGAAGGAAGAATTCAATCCGTATACTCCAAGCGCCGTAACTATCGCACTTTCCAAGCAACCCTCTGATCTCATCCGGGACTCCGAACAACATTCAGTCACCAAATCACATAACTCATATAATACTATATCGTCATCGATCATTAAGCATGCGGACCCTACTGGTTCGAAAACTATGTAGACATGACTGAGACACCTCTCCGGTCAATAACCAATAGCGGAACCTGGATGCCCATATTGGCTCCTACATATTCTACGAAGAGATTTATCGGCCGAACCGTTATGACAACATACATAATTCCCTTTGTCCATCGGTATGTTACTTGCCCGAGATTCGATCATCGGTATCTTCATACCTAGTTCAACCTCATTACCGGCAAGTCTCTTTACTTGTTACGTAATACATCACCTCGTGACTAACTCCTTAGTCATTTGCTTGCAAGTTTATGATGTGTATTACCGAGAGGGCCCAGAGATACCTCTCCGATACTCGGAGTGACAAATCCTAATCTTGATCTATGCCAACTCAACAAACACCTTCGAAGATATATGTAGAGCATCTTTATAATCACACAGTTACGTTGTGACGTTTGATAGCACACAAGGCATTCCTCCGGTATCCGGGAGTTGCATAATCTCATAGTCGAAGAAATATGTATTTGACATGGAGAAAGCAATAGCAATAAAACTGAAAAATCATTATGCTAAGCTAACGGATGGGTCTTGTCCATCACATCATTCTCCTAATGATGTGATCTCGTTATCAAATGACAACTTATGTGCATGGTTAGGAAACCTTAACCATCTTTGATCAATGAGCTAGTCTAGTAGAGGCTCACTAGGGACACGTTGTTTGTTTATGTATTCACACATGTATTAAGGTTTCCAATCAATACATTCTAGCATGAGTAATAAACCTTTATCATGAATAAGGAAATATAAAATAACAACTTTATTATTGCCTCTAGGGCATATTTCCTTTAGCTAACAAGTTGGGCTTTGAGGTCAAAGCCTTCGACCGCATAAACTTGACTGTCAAGCGGTACAACTCCGTTAAGCATGCCTAGGTGGTGGAATGTTGTCAAGGTCTGAAGTAAGTAGTAGAGTAGTAGTAGATTAGTAGTAATGTCGTGGTGAACTGTACATTTTGATGTTGGTTAGGGGCATGGGATACCCAAAACTTATTGTTTTGATCAGGTGTTTCAACCCTTGATGTTAATAAGTGTGCAGTGGCATGAGATGCCCAACACAAATACCCCTAATCAGTATGATGTTATGTGCTTATGTTGTTATATGCTAATGTTGTCATGTGCTTGTGAAGTGCTTGTTAGTGTGCTACATATGGGTGGAAAGGTCATCATGTTTGAAAGGCACGAGCAGAATACCCCATTGCACACAATTAAACATTTGAGTTTTGCATCCGCTCATCTAGAAACCACAGATGCAGGTGACCAAACACCATGCAGAAATATGACCAGTTACTCGATACAGGCTACCAAACATAGTAGAACATGTCCCAAGCTATGTTTCAACTGATGCAGGCTCAAGCGACCCATAGACGTAGGAGGCCCAAATCGATACAATCTATCAATCACGCCCCAAGTGGATCAATAGCAGGATCCATGCCCGGCTTTGGTGAGGTGAGGATTCTTGTTGGATGATCAAAGGTTTGTTAACCTCTTAAGACTTGGAGAAATTTGGCCACGCACTCAGGTTTACGTGGTTATGGATGCGTTGTGTTAGTCATTAGGTAAGCCCTAGCATGGCTCTGCGTTCCTGTTCTATGGGCCTTGTAATATTTGCATCGGCCACTACGGTGGCAATTGGGGATCGATGCACCGCGAGCTTCTGTAAGGGATGCATGGCTATGTTTGACATGGTACCTACTAGAAGTCAAGGGGTGCCTTGCCTTGTGTTGTTGTTGTGGAGTTATTTCTTTCTGTTATGCTTGCTACAATGGACATTGGTTAAAAAAGTATTTCCATCATAAAAGTACTAACCACCGTGATACCAACAACTTCATCATCTAGGGAAGAATGGTGTTTTACTGTTTAAACCTAAATTATTCGTCATGAAACAACATGGATAATGAATCAACTTGTACACAAATGCATCTATCATGGAGGGGAGATCCGTTGTTCATTTTAAAGGCATTGTTCATTCAGAGGCCAAGGGGTATCCCTCTTTTCAAAATAAATACCATCCTTAATCGGCCCCACGTAAGAACAAATGTTCAAGTGTGGGGACCATGTCCGCAGGATCCCCTTTGTATGGTAGCAGTATCATCTGTTGTCGTTAATACATGAGGACGACAAGGAGGCTGTTCGGGGGCAGGGATGCCACATCATTATTCTTTGTCATTTATTGATCAATTACTAGAAATATTATCAAAATAGCACCTCAAAATAGTCACTTTTGTTGTCTCGATGGTTATTCTGGTTAAAATACATGTGTTTCCCGAGGATCGGTACTTTTACTTGTCCTTTTGGTTGTATACAATCAAATGGACACTACTTTTTTCTGCCATAGATGTTTTTTTCTACTGACCGGGGTGCTTATTTTCCACTTTCAACATTAACTAGTTTACCTAGAACGGAAAGTGATTACACCTCCTTTTGTTGGATACTGGTGCTAGGAGGGCTACTTCCCAGAGAATGTTTGAGAAATGGTGGCTTAATCACCCTAATTTTATAATGCGGTTGATAATTGAAAGTGCAACTATCCCTAGGTGGTTTTGGTAATTCATAACAACATATAGCGCATTGAGCTAATGCTATTCCAAGACTATTATTTCAGGAAAGCTCAATGAATGGTATGGCATGGATGATGAAAGTGGATCCCTCAAAATACTAAGGAGAAAGGATTGGCTCAAGCTCAAAAGCTCAAGACTCTTCATTTTATATTTTAGTGATCCAAGATCACATTGAGTCTATAGGAAAATCCAATACTATCAAGGAGGGATGAGGTGTTGCTTAATGAGCCTCTTGCTTCATGTGCTTTGTGATATGCTCCAAAACCCTCAGCTACTTTCACACATCCACAAATAACCTAAACCCAAAGCCAAAATCGGTCACACCGATTCTTCCAATCCGGCGCCACCGATTCCAAAGGTCATAGCCACTGCCACAAACCCTAAGCAAATCGGTCTTACCGATAGGGATCTCGGTCTCACCGAGATGGGATTGTAATCTCTCTGTTTCCCTTCGTAACGTTTTGGTCTAACCAAAGTGAGCGATCGGTCCCACCGAGATTGCAATGTAAACTCTCTGTTTCCCTTTTGTAACATTTCGGTCTCACCGAAAAGAGCAAATCGGTCCCACCGAGTTTACCTAACCAACTCTCTGGAAAGCTTATTACCAAATCGGTCTCACCGAGTTTGTGTAATCGGTCTTACCGAGATTACGTTATGCCCTAACCCTAACAGAGTCGGTCTCACCTAGATGCATGTCAGTCCCACCGAAAATCACTAACAGTCACTAGGTTTACTAAATCGGTCCGACTGAGTCTGTTGAATCGGTCCCACCGAGTTTGGTAAATTGTGTGTAACGGTTAAATTTTGTGTGGAGGCTATATATACCCCTCCACCTCCTCTTCATTCGTGGACAGAGCCATCAGAATGAACCTACACTTCCAACTTACCATTTCTGAGAGAGAACTACCTACTCATGTGTTGAGGCCAAGATATTCCATTCCTACCATATGAATCTTGATCTCTAGCCTTCCCCAAGTTGCTTTCCACTCAAATCTTCTTTCCACCAGATCCAAAACCTATGAGAGAGAGTCCAGTGTTGGGGAGACTATCATTTGAAGCACAAGAGAAAGGAGTTCATCATCAACGCACCATTTGTTACTTCTTGGAGAGTGGTGTCTCCTAGATTGGCTAGGTGTCACTTGGGAGCCTCCGACAAGATTGTGGAGTTGAACCAAGGAGTTTGTAAGGGCAAGGAGATCGCCTACTTTGTGAAGATCTACCGCTAGTGAGGCAAGTCCTTCGTGGGCGACGGCCATGGTGAGATAGACAAGGTTGCTTCTTCGTGGACTGAGGGAGTCCTGGATTAGGGGGTGTCCGGATAGCCGAACTATCATCATTGGCCGGACTCCAAGACTATGAACAAACAAGATTGAAGACTTCGTCCCGTGTCTTGATGGGACTTTCCTTGACGTGGAAGGCAAGCTTGGAGATAGGGATATGTAGATCTCCTACCATTGTAACCGACTCTGTGTAACCCTAGCCCTCTCCGGTGTCTATATAAACCGGAGGGTTTTAGTCCGTAGGACGAAAAACAATCATACCATGGGCTAGCTTCTAGGGTTTAGCCTCCTTGATCTCGTGGTAGATCTACTCTTGTACTACCCATATCATCAATATCAATCAAGCAGGAGTAGGGTTTTACCTCCATCGAGAGGGCCCGAACCTGGGTAAAAACATCGTGTCCCTTGTCTCCTGTTACCATCCGCCTAGACGCACAGTTTGGGACCCCCTACCTGAGATCCGCTGGTTTTGACACTGACATTGGTGCTTTCATTGAGAGTTCCTCTGTGTCGTCGCTCATAGGCCCGATGGCCCCTTTGATCATCAACAACAACGCGGTCCAGGGTGAGACTTTCCTCCCCGGACAGATCTTCGTATTCGGCGGCTTTGCACTGCAGGCCAATTCGCCTGGCCATTTGGAGCAGATCGAAAGCTACGCCCCTGGCCATTAGGTCAGATTTGGAAGTTTGAATTATACGGCCGACATCCGTGGAGACTTGATCTTCGACGGATTCGAGCCATAGCCGAGCGCGCCGCACTATCACGATGGGCATTATTTAGCTCTGCTTCCGGACAATGCCCTGGAGGCCGCACAAGAGTCCGCCCTGACCCTTAACTCGGAGCTGACTGCGCCGATCGAGGATGGGTGGCTAGACACCACCTTGGGGGCTGCTACCTCTATGGCGATGGAGCCGAATACCGACCCTGTCCCTTGCGAAGCTCGTGACTCCGAGGTTCCAGACTCCTCGCTGGACTCCAAAACTCCCGCTCCCCTACCAATCGAATCCGATTGGGCGCCGATCACGGAGTTCACCGCTGCGGACATCTTTCAGCACTCGCCTTTTGGTGACATCCTAAATTCGCTAAAGTATCTCTCTTTATCAGGAGAGCCCTGGCCGGATCACGGTCAGGACGGTTGGGATGCGGACGACGAAGAAATTCAAAGCCCACCCGCCACCCACTTCGTAGCCACTGTCGATGACTTAACCGACATGCTAGACTTCAACTCTGAAGATATCAACGGTATGGACAACGATGCCGGAGACGACCAAGAACAAGCGCCCACAGGGCACTGGAAAGCCACCTCAACTCACGATGTATATATGGTGGATACACCAAAAAGAAGCGATAACGAGGAACAACGGGACGCTGCGAAGGATAATTCCCCCGAAAAACAGCCAAAACGGCGACGCAAGCGCCGCCCGAAGTCCCGCCTAGACAACAACAGCACCAATACAGACCCAGCCGTAGAGCAGGGCGAACCAGTGGACGACGAACATGCCACCAAGAAACCGCCTGAACAGGATGAATTGGACAAGCAACCCATCCCCGGCGAAAACAACAGTCCGGATGATCTCACGCCGGACACATCATCGGAGCATAAGAACCTCCATAAAAGGCTCGTCGCCACTGAAAGAAGTTTGAAGAAGCAGAAGTGGAAGCTCAAAACAGCGGAAGACGTACTCAGAATGAGATGGAGCAAAGTACTCAAGACCGCAGACAAATACAGTGATAGTCACCAAGCAAAGAGCTACCCGAAGCGCAAGCTGTTGCCCGAATTTGACGAGGAGGCCGTAGAGCCCCCACAGCCAAAAAACAAAGAGGCCGCCTGGTCGGATAGACGACCACACGATAAACAAAGAGCGGCAAGCGGCGCCGCACACAAACCGGCACGTGATTCACATAAGGATCCTCGCAAAACGGATGGCCCAATCAGGTCCATCTATGGGCCAAAAAAGCAAGCTCCAGAAAGCAACAAAACACGTCGAGTACTCGAAAATCATGGCACACCCAAGTACAGGGGCGCCGCACACCCCCTATGTTTCACCGACGAGGTACTGGATCATGAATTTCCAGCGGGATTCAAGCCCGTAAACATAGAGGCGTACGACGGAACAACAGACCCTGGAGTCTGGATTGAAGATTACATACTACACATACATATGGCAAGAGTAGATGACCTCCACGCCATAAAATACTTACCCCTCAAGCTCAAAGGGCCAGCCCGGCATTGGCTCAAAAGCCTCCCAGAGAATAACACTGGAAGTTGGGAAGAGCTTAAGGATGCGTTTCGGGCAAATTTTCAGGGGACTTATGTCCGCCCTCCGGATGCAGATGATCTAAGTCACATAACTCAACAGCCCGGAGAGTCAGCCCGCAAATTCTAGAATAGGTTCCTCACCAAAAAGAACCAAATAGTCGACTGTCCAGACGCCGAAGCCTTAGCATCTTTCAAACATAACGTCCAAGACGAATGGCTCGCCAGACACCTCGGCCAGGAAAAGCCAAGGACAATGGCCACACTAACAAGCCTCATGACCCGATTTTGCGCGGGAGAAGATAGCTGGCTGGCAAGATGCAGCACCAGTGACCCGAGTACATCCGAGGTTAGGGATGGAAATGGGAAACCACGACGCAGAAAAGACCAGCGCCGGACTAAGGAAAATGGCCCAAAGAGCACGGCAGTCAACGCTGGGTTCAAAAGCTCTAGGCAGAATAACAAAACACTGCCTCTCAAGGACAACAGCGACGATCTATCCAACCTAAACAAAATCTTGGACAGGATATGTCAAATCCACAGCACCCCCGGGAAGCCTGCAAACCATACCCACAGAGATTGTTGGGTCTTCAAGCAGTCCGGCCGACTTAACACCAAACACAAGGGGCTCGACACACCAAGTGAGGACGATGACGAACCCCACAAGTAGAGCACCGGAAACCAAAAGAATTTCCCACAAGAGGTCAAAACAGTGAATTCACTTCAAGTGATAACAAGGAAAAATAGAGCGGCGCCCACTAAAGTACGCGCCGCACGGTCCACCCCAGCGGAGTCCCGAAACTGGATGTCAAAACCAATAACTTTCGACCATCAGGATTACTCCGAAAGTATCCGAAACGCAGGATGGACTGCTTTGATATTGGATCCCATAATCGATTACACATGTCCTAATGGACGGCGGCAGTGATCTAAACCTGCTATACCAGGACACAATCCGCAGAATGGAGATAGACCCAACCAAAATTCTCCATAGCAACACTTCCTTTAAAGGAGTGACGCCAGGCCCATATGCCAATTGTACGGGCTCCCTACTACTAGAAGTTGTGTTCGGTTCACCCGACAACTTCCGTCGCGAAAAGCTAATCTTCCATATCGCCCCATTTAAAAGTAGCCATCAAGCACTATTGGGACGCGAAGCTTTCGCCCGCTTTAACGCAATACCGCATTACGCGTCTCTTACACTTAAAATGCCCGGTCCACACGGCATCATCTCATTAAAGGGTAACTTCGAGTGTTCCTCGACCACAGAAGAACGTGAGACTGCCTTGACAGCCACACACTAATCCGGCTTTGCTGATCAAAGCCCCTAAAACAGGTCATTCAGACCCCGGACACGGTTAGGCGAGTCCGGTATAAATAAACAAGGGGCTTACTAGCCGCGTACCCCTTTACAAGAGGCTGCGCACACGAACAATGAGAGCCAATAAAAGCTCAATTGTATTCATTTTTTGAATCATACTCTGTTTTAAATACATTGTTCACACAATCCTTTTTTTTCTTCTCAAACTAAGTTCTTCTCTTTTACAGATGAACAACGTGCTACACCCGTCCAGGATACAGCACAACGGAGACACAGGCGCAGACGTGCAGCATGGACCCGTTGCAAGGATTCTTTTTAGATTAAGACCCTGCGTAAACCTTTTTTACCGTCTCTTGTTGATACACATCCCCCGGTTTCTTACCATAACCGAGGAGGAGGCTAGCGTTTTGGCATGGGCCGCGCCAGACGTTTTCACGCGTACCTGGACACTAGGGGCTTAGGGCATTGTTCTGCCCATTTTCATAAAGACCGAATACCTTAGGGAGTGTTCGGCGTCTCGAGTTAGGCCTTATATGCATCAGCTCCGAATCATGTCTTTGGTCAAATGTTGGGTTTGCCCGGCTCCTGTGTTTTGCTGCCTTACGTTCCGTTATATCGGCTAACGCGGCACCAGGAGAACTACTGCGATTGTGCCCCGGTTCGGCCGGGTGAGCACCTCAGTAGAGAAAGCCGAAAACTGACTGTCATGATATAGCGAGAGATTGGTCAACCACTCGATCGACCACCAGAATGTTTAGAATTCCTCCGCTTTGACGAAGGACCGTTTCCCGGTCAGGCACACACGCGCCCCGAATTCGGAGAGCGCGGTGCCCCTAGGGGCTATATAGTAGCCCCACCATCGAACTCCTATGGCTAAGTGAAAGTGATAAACCATTATAGTCCGGTTGCCTAGTTTGCTACGCTATCACCTCCTTCACAGGACCAAGACGTTGGATTAAGTGTGAAAATGCGCTTTTTTGCAAACACCCCCGCACTATGTGCGTGGGGGCTGAAGCCAAAGACTGCCATCTTTCAGGTTATATATACATATACATTAACAGCCGCACAGGAGGTATTTCAATACTTGAACGCACAAGTATAAAAAGCCCTATTATATATTTGGAACATGGTTTCACAAATCATACATGTCATTTGAACATAACGTTTTTCGAGCACTGCGACTCTATTAAACGAGCACCCTGCAGGACTTCCTCAAAATAGTGCTCGGCTGGTAATCGGCTTTTGTCCGAATCCCGGGATGCAACGTCACTGGCCTCCATCTCTGCCCAGTATGTTTTGACATGGGCGAGAGCCATCCGTGCACCCTCTATGCATGCTGACCACTTCATCGCCTTGATATGCGGCACCACATCAAGGAACTGCTGCACCAAGCCAAAATAACTCTTCGGCTCGGGCCTTTCTGGCCACAGATGAGCCACGACATCCTTCATGGCAAGTCTGGACAACCTGTTCAGCTCAGCCCACTCAGCCAACCGATCAGTTAACGGAAGCGGACGCTCCGGATTATGGAATTGAGACCAAAAAAGCTCTTCCATTCCGTGATCCTTTTGACCTCGGAAATGTACAACTGCGTCCGCCGCACTCGCCGCCAAATTCAGATAAGCATCCTCCGCACCCCACAACTGGCCCAACTGAGCATACTTCGGATTCGTGAACTTCCTATGTAGTAGAAAGGGCATTCCAGCCGCAATATCACCGGCCTGACGCAGTTCCTCCTTTATAGCCCTCATCGCGGAGCGGGCATCCCTGGCTTCGGCGGTGGCCTTCTTCAGGTCCTCTTGCTCCGCTCGGCGTTCTCTTTCAAGAAACTCATAGCGGTCGGTAGCATCCTTCAGCTTCACGGCCATTTCAGCCATTTCCTCCCTGCTTCGGCAGTGAGCAGCCTGCTCGGCTTTTAGCTCTTCGGCCGCCTTCAAGGCAGCCGCATTACTTTCTCTGGCTTGCTCCTTGGCTCGGGCAAGCTCCGCCCGAAGCTCCTCCATAGCAGCGGCACCATCTGCATCAAAGCATACATGTTGTAAGGCACGGGCGTCCAGCTCCCTTACCAGGTGACCGCGGAGAAGCCACATACCTTGTGACTCCTCAAGTCGTTTATTGACCAGCGCGATGTTCGCATCCGCAACGTCAAGTTGCCGCTTCAGTTTGGCAACTCCATCAGTCCGGCTGGCCACCGAACGCCCCGCCACCTGTATGGGAAGGGCAACATCTTATAACTGACATTATGATCCTCGGCACGCTGTCATTTTCGACAACATACCGAGTCTCAGGGGCTACTATCTATACAGGGCGCATTCTAAGCGCAAAACTGTCAAAAGGTATGTCATTTTCACGTACCTCAAACCCCGTCAGTAAACTTCTGACGGCCTCATTCAACCCGCTCTCAGCGGATGAAATCCTTTCAATCACTGTACTCATCAATGTACGGTGATCTTCTGAGATAGACGCCCGCCCGAGCAGATCTTTCAGCTCCTCCGGCCGTACACCAGTTGGTGCCGAACTCTCCGGCCCCGTCGGACTTGGGGAAACCCTCCGCGACGACACCTCAGGGTCGTCCGCCCCGCCTGACAGTGCGGCAGATGGAGGCGTTTCTCTCTCCATCATTTCCGGACGAAGATCCCCCGAAGATGAGCTCTGCTGAGAAGGGCTAAGATCCGAACTACAAGGTAAAAACTTCGGTTATCCTCAGAAATAAAAACGGGGATGTCCCTTATTACAAAACTCCCCTTTCTACTTACGGCTCACTGGAGAGCTGATTCTCTTGGGGAAATACTGTGGCCGGGGCTTCTCCCGGCGCAGGACCCTCTGGTGAAGATTTCTTCCCCCGCTTTGAGGCCTTGGCCTCTGGATCTTCGGAAGCGGTCCTTTTCTCCCTAAGGGAGTCCTGGACTAGGGGGTGTCCGGACAGCCGGACTATCATCGTCCGCCGGACTCCAAGACTACGAAGATACAAGATTGAAGACTCCGTCCCGTGTCCGGATGGGACTTTCCTTGGCGTGGAAGGCAAGCTTGGCGATACGGATATGTAGATCTCCTACCATTGTAACCGACTCTGTGTAACCCTAGCCTTCTCCGGTGTCTATATAAACCGGAGGGCTTTAGTCCGTAGGACACAACATACATTACAACAATCATACCATAGGCTAGCTTCTAGGGTTTAGCCTCCTTGATCTCGTGGTAGATCCACTCTTGTACTACCCATATCATCAATATTAATCAAGCAGGACGTAGGGTTTTACCTCCATCGAGAGGGCCCGAACCTGGGTAAAACATCGTGTCCCTTGTCTCCTGTTACCATCCGCCTAGACGCACAGTTCGGGACCCCCTACCCGAGATCCGCCGGTTTTGACACCGACATTGGTGCTTTCATTGAGAGTTCCTCTGTGTCGTCACCGATAGGTTCGATGGCATATTCGACCAACAACGCTGTCCAGGGTGATACTTTTCTCCCCCGACAGATCTTCGTATTCGGCAGCTTCGCACTGCGGGCTAATTCACTTGGCCATCTGGAGCAGATCGAAAGCTACGCCCCTGGCCATCAGGTCAGATTCGGAAGCCTAAACTTCACGGCCGACGTCCGCGGAGACTTGATCTTCGACGGGCTCGAGCCACAGCCAAGCGCGCCGCACTGTTACGATGGGCATGATCTAGCTCTGCCACCGAACAGTGCCTTGGTAGCCGCACATGAGTCCGCTCAGGCTCTTAGCTTGGAGCCGATCGCCCAGATCGAGGACCGGTGGTTGGACACCGCCTCGGGGGCTTCAACTTCCACGGCGATGGAGCCGAACACTACCCTTGTCCCTCGCGAAGCTCGTGACTCCGAGGTGCCGGACTCCTTGCTGGACTCCGGACCTCCCGCGCCCCCATCGATCGAATCTGATTGGGCGTCGGTTATGGAATTCACCGCCACGGACATCTTCCAACGCTCGCCCTTCGGCGACATCCTAAATTCGCTAAAGCATCTCTCGCTGTCCGGAGAGTCCTGGCTGAATTATGGCCAGGATGGTTGGGATACGGACGACGAAGAAATTCAGAGCCCACCCACCACCCACTTTGTAGCCACTGCCGACGATCTTACCGACATGCTAAACTACGACTCCGAAGACATCGACGGTATGGACGACGATGTTGGAGATGAACAGAAAACAGTGCCTACAAGGCAAGGGAAGACCACCTCGTCATACGACGTATACATGGTGGACACCCCAAAAGGAAGCGATAACGAGGACCAACGGGGCGCGGCAGAGGATAATCCCGCCGACAAACAACCAAAACGGCGACGCAGACGCCGCACTAAGTCCCGCCTCGACAACATTAGCGCTCCTAACGACCCAGCAATACAGCAGGGCAAACCAGCGGACGACGAACACGCAGACAAGCAACCGTCCGAACAAGACGAGTCGGATAATCAATCCAGGCCCGGCGAAAACAACAGTCCAGGCGACCTCACGCCGGACACACCGCCGGAGAATAAAAACCTTCGAAAAGACTCATTGCCACCGCAAGAAGCTTGAAAAAGGAAAAACGGAAGCTCAAAACAGCGGAAGACACACTCAGAATGAGGTGGAGCAAAGTGCTCAAAACCGCAGACAAATACGGCAATGGCCATCAATCAAAGAGCTACCCAAAGCACAAGCTACTGCCAGAATTTGATGAGGAGGCCATAGAGCCCCCACAGTCAAAAAAACAAAGAGGCCGCCTGGCTGGATAGACGGCCAGATGATAGGCCAAAATCTGAAAGCGGCGCCGCACATAAGCCGACTAATGACCCTGGACAGACAGATGGCCCAGCCAGGTCCATTTACGGGCCAAAGAAGAGGGCCCCAGGAAACAATGGAACACGACAAGTGTCCGAAGACAGCGATGCACCCAAATACAGAGGTGCCGCACACCCACTATGTTTCACCAACGAGGTGCTGGATCATGAATTCCCAGCAGGATTTAAACCCATAAACATAGAGGCCTACGACGGAACAACAGACCCTGGAGTCTGGATAGAAGATTATATACTACACATACACATGGCCAGAGGAGACGATCTCCACGCCATAAAATACCTACCCCTCAAGCTCAAAGGGCCAGCCCGTCATTGGCTTAAAAGCCTCCCAGAAAACACTGTTGGAAGTTGGGAAGAGCTCGAGAACGCGTTTAGAGAAAATTTTCAAGGGACTTATGTCCGCCCTCCGGATGCAGATGATCTAAGTCATATAACTCAACAGCCCGGAGAGTCAGCGCGCAAATTCTGGAACAGGTTCCTCACCAAAAAGAACCAAATAGTCGACTGTCCGTACGCCGAGGCCTTAGCAGCTTTTAAACACAACGTCCGAGACGAATGGCTTGACAGACACCTCGGCCAAGAGAAGCCGAGGACAATGTCCGCGCTAACAAGCCTCATGACCCGCTTCTGTGCGGGAGAGGATAGCTGGCTAGCAAGATGCAGCACCAGCGACCCAAGTACATCCGAGATCAGAGATGGAAACAGAAAATCACGGCGTAGAAAAGAGCAGCACCGGAATAAAGAGAAAAGCCCAAAGAGCACGGCAGATGAGCTATCCAACTTAAACAAGATTTTGGGTCGGATATGTCAAATCCACAGTACCCCCGGAAGGCCTGCAAATCACACCCATCGAGATTTTTGGGTTTTCAAACAGTCCGGCCGACTAAACGCCGAACACAAGGGGCTCGACGCGTCCAGCGAAGATGACAAACCCCACCAGCAGAGCACCGGAAAACAAAAGAATTTCCCACAAGAGGTCAAAACAGTAAATTCACTTCATGTGATAATACGGAAAAACAGTGCGGCACCCGTTAAAATGGGTCTCGCACGGTCCAACCCAGCGGAACATAGAGATTGGACATCAAAACCAATCACTTTCGACCACCTGGATTATTCCAGAAGCGTTCGAAATGCGGGATGGACTGCCCTGATATTGGACCCTATAATCGATGGACTACAATTTACTCAAGTCCTGATGGACGGAGGCAGCGACTTAAACCTGCTATATCCAAACACAATCCGCAAGTTGGGGATAGACCCTACAAAAATTCGACACAGCCGCACTTCCTTCAAAGGAGTGACGCCAGGCCCTTACGCCAAGTGCACAGGCTCCCTATTACTAGAAGTTGTGTTCGGATTACCGAACAACTTTCGACGCGAAAAACTAATCTTTCATATCGCCCCATTTAAAAGTAGCTATCAAGCACTCTTGGGACGAGAAGCTTTTGTCCGCTTCAACACCATACCACATTACGCGTCTCTTACACTCAAGATGCCCGGTCCACGTGGCATCATTTCAGTGCGAGGGTCACTTAAAGACCCCGGACATGGTTAGACAAGTCCGGCATAAGTAAGCTAGGGGCTCCCTAGCCGCACATCCCTTTACAAGGGGCTGCGCGCACAAACAACAGCGAGTTCATACAGACCACGCTTTACTTATTTATATTTCTTCTTTCACATATACCTTTTTTGCATGAGTTCTTTTCAAACTAAAGTTCCTCTCTTTTTACAGATGAACAGCATGCACACCCGTCCAGGATAACGGCACAACGGAGACACAGGCGCAGACGTGCAGTAGGGACCCGTCGCGAGGATTCTTTTCAGATTAAGACCCTGCGTAAACCTTTTTTACTGTCTCTTGTTGTTATTTTCCCTTGGTTTCTTCTTATAACCAAAGCGGAGCCTGACGTTTTGGCATCGGCCGCGTCAGAGGACCATGCCCGTACCTGGACACTAGGGGCTTAGGGCATTGTTCTGCCCATTATTATAAAGACCGAACACCTTAGGGAGTGTTCGGCGTCTCGAGTTAGGCATTATATGCATCAGCTCCGAATCATGTCTTTGGTCAAATGTTGGGTTTGCCCGGCTCCTGTGTTTTGCTGCCTTACGTTCCGTATCATCGGCTAACGCGGCACCAGGAGAACTACTGCGATTGTGCCCCAGTTCGGCTGGGCGAGCACCTCAGTAGAGAAAGCCGAAAACTGACTGTCATGATATAGCGAGAGACTGGTCAACCACTTGATCGACTACCGGAATGTTTAGAATTCCCCGCTTTGATGAAGGACCGTTTCCCGGTCAGGCACACACGCGCCCCGAAATCGGAGAAGCGCGGTGCCCCAAGGGGCTATATCGTAGCCCCACCCTCGAACTCCACTGGCTAAGTGAAAGTGATAAAGCATCATAGTCCGGATTGCCTCGTTTGCTACGGTACCACCTCCTTAACAGGACCGAGACGTCGGATTAAGTGTGAAAACGCGCTATTTTTGCGAACACCCCCGCACCTTGTGCGTGGGGGCTGAAGCCGAAGACTGCAATCTTTCAGGTTATACAAATGTATACATAAACGGCCGCATAGGAGATATTTTAATACTTGGGACACACAAGTATAAAAAGTGGTTACATTATAATCATCGTCTTACAAGATAAAAACGTTCATTTGAACGTAACATTTTTTGAGCACTGCGACTCTATTACACGAGCGCCACGCATAACTTCCCCAAAATAGTGCTCGGCGGGTAACCGGCTTTCGTCCGAACCCTGGGCGGCAATAGCGGTGGCATCCATCTCTGTCCAATGTGTCTTCACACGGGCAAGGGCCATCCGCGCACCTTCTATGTAGGCCGACCGCTTCATCTCCTTGATATGCGGCACCGCTCCAAGAAATTGCTGCAATAAGCCGAAATAGCTCGTCGCCTTGGGCCTCTCTGGCCAGACATGAGCCACGATATCAGTCATGGCAAGTCCGGACAATCTATTTAGCTCAGCCCATTCGGCCAACCGATCAGTCAACGGAAGTGAACGATCCGGACTATGGAATTGAGACCAAAATAGCTCTTCCATCTTGTGATCCTTCTGGCTCCGGAAGTGCTCAACGGCATCAGCCGCACTTGCCGCTAAGTCCATATATGGATCCTCCGGACCCCACAGCTAGCCAAGTTGAGCATACTTTTGATCCGTAAACCGGCGACGCAACAAAAAAGGCTTGCCAGCCACAATATCTCCGGCCTGGCGTAGCTCCTCCTTCATAGCCCGCATTGCAGAACGGGCATCCTTGGCCTCAGCGGTGGCCTTCCCCAGGTCTTCCCGCTCTGATAAGCGCTCCTTTTCAAGAGCCCCATTGCGGTCGGTAGCATCTTTTAATTTCACGGCCAATTCGGCCATCTTTTCCCTACTTAGGCAGTGTGCAGCCTTTTCGGCTTTCAACTCCTCGGCCGCCCTCGAGGCAGCCGCATCACTCCTTCGGGCTTGCTCCTTAGCTTGAGCAAGTTCGGCCCGAAGGCTCTCCACAGCAGCAGCACTGTCTGTATCACAGCATATATGTTATCAGAGGCGGGCTTTGACCCCCTTAAATAAGTGACTGTGGAGAATTCATTTACCTTGCGACTCGTCAAGTCGCCGGTTGACAAGTGCGATGTCCGCATCCGCCACGTCAAGTTGCCGCATTAACTCGGCAACTCCACTAGTCCGGCTAGCCCTCGGACTATCTGCCACCTGCATAGGAATGGTGACATTCATTACTTGAGATTTTGATCCTCTGCACGCTGTCGCTTTCGACAACCTACCGAGTCTCAGGGGCTACTATCTATACAGGGCGCACTTTTATGTGCAAAACTGTCAAAAAGGTGCGTCATTCTTGCGTACCTCAAATCCCGCCAGCAAACTCCTGGCGGCATTATGCAATCTGCTCTCGGCGGACGAAATCCTTCCAATCACCATACACATCAAAGCACGGTGATATTCTGAGATGGACGCCCTCTCAAGCAGATTCTTCGGCTCTCCCGGCCGGATACTAGTGGGCGCCGAACTCTCCGGCCCCTCCGGACTCGGGGACACCCTCCGTGACGATACTTCAGGCTCGTCTACCCTGTCCGGCGACGCAGCAGACGGAGGCGTTTCGCTCTCCATCATCTCCGGACGAAGATCCCCCGAAGACGAACTCATCTGAGAAGTCCGCAAATCCGAACTGCAAAGTAAAATTTCGGTTATCCATAGAAGCACAAATGGAGGTATTTTCTTATTGATGAACTCCCCTTTTCCTACTCACGGCTCGCTGGAGGGCTGATCCTTTAGAGATGATTGTACGTCCGGGTTCTCCCCGTGCGCCGGACCCCCCGGTGAAGATCTCTTCCCCCGTTTAGGGGTGTTGGCCTCCGGATCTTCGGAGGCGGTCCTCTTCTCCCCCTGGGAGGAGGGGTTTTTGATCCCCCCTCTTCAGACGCCCCTTTGGGCGAAATAATAGCTCCTCTATTTTCCCCATCGCTCCCTTCTACGGGCGCGACCTCCAACATTCTGACCAGCACGGGCTCTAGTGCGGTCTCTGGGAGGGGAGCCGGACACCTTATCAGCTTCGATCGCGCTACCCACTCCTGATGAAGAATAATGGGTCAGGAGGCGAACTCTAGAAAAGCAGATAAACAGAACGTCCGGACTCTGAGCTATTTACCTGAGTATCCGGGCGATTGCAGCTTAGGCCTGCGTCCTCGGTCAATTCCGGACACGCTACCTGCGGTCCGAAGAACAACTTGTACATCTCCACGGGTGTCGTACCCATGAAGTGTTGGAGAATTCGAGGTCCCTCCGGATTGAACTTCCATAAACGGAGAGGACGGCGTTTGCAGGGCAGAAGATGCCTGATTAGCATAACCTGCATCACCACGACCAGATTGATCTCCCTCGCCTGGAGGTCTCGAATCCGGCCCTGCAATGAGGGCACGTCTTCGGACGGCCCCCAATTGAGCCCTTGGTTGACCCACGACATCAGTCGGCGTGGAGGTCCCGGGCGGAATGAAGGCGGCGGCTTTTGCTTGCTGCCCTTCGGAGCGGTGATATAGAACCACTCCTGCTGCCACAGTCCGAGCTCCTCTTGGAAGGAACCCTCGGGCCACGGGGCATCGGCCCTTCTGCTTATGGCCGCCCCGCCGCACTCCGCTTGACGCCCCCCGATCATCTTCGGCTCCACATTAAAGGTCTTCAGCCACAGGCCGAAGTGGGGAGTGACGCGGAGGAAGGCTTTGCAGACGATAATGAATGCGGAGATATGGAGGATGGACTCCAGAGCCAAGTCGTGAAAATCCAGCCCGTAGTAGAACATGAGCCCTCTCACGAAAGGGTCCGTTGGGAAGCCTAAACCCCGTCGGAGGTGGGATACGAAGACAACGTACTCACCGAGCTCGGGAGCGGGCACGGCCTGCCCTTGGGCAGGCAGCCTGTGCGAAATCTCGTAGGACAGGTACTTGGCCTCACGTAGCTTTAACACGTCCTCCTCCGTGATGGAGGAGGGCATCCACCGACCCTGGAGGTCGGAGCCGGACATGGTTGAGAATCCGAAGCGCTCGAATCTGGGGCTCTGGGTGTTGGAACTGGGAGCAAGGAGGAGATTCGATGCGAGATTGAAGAAAAGAAACGAGCCTTGGTCCTCTTATAAAGGGGAAAAATACCAAGAGTCGTCTCCGTGACCGTTCGGGATTCACCTTCGATAGAGGAGGCGTGGCGACGGGCACGGTTGGATTACCCACGCACGTATTGATGAGAATCCTGGAATAAGGGGAACACGATCTCTGCTTCGACAAGACGTGCCAAGGAAACCGCTTCGCTAAACGTGCTAAGGTGGTATAATAAAAAACGATTCAAATAAAGGCTTGGTAGCGGTGTGATTTCATGCCGCATAATACGTCAGCAGATTGGACTTGTGTACATTTTATTCTCTCTACGGTGGAATGTGGAATTTATTTTGCAGAGCCGGACACTATCCTGGTGTTCATGATCTTCTCTGGATTATTCAAGGGAGGAACCCACCTTGCAATGCCGAACATTATGCGCGTCGGACTTATCGTCATTGAAGCCTGGTTCAGGGGCTACTGAGGGAGTCCTGGACTAGGGGGTGTCCGGACAGCCGGACTATCATCGTCCGCCGGACTCCAAGACTACGAAGATACAAGATTGAAGACTCCGTCCCGTGTCCGGATGGGACTTTCCTTGGCGTGGAAGGCAAGCTTGGTGATACGGATATGTAGATATCCTACCATTGTAACCGACTCTGTGTAACCCTAGCCTTCTCCGGTGTCTATATAAACCGGAGGGCTTTAGTCCGTAGGACACAACATACATTACAACAATCATACCATAGGCTAGCTTCTAGGGTTTAGCCTCCTTGATCTCGTGGTAGATCCACTCTTGTACTACCCATATCATCAATATTAATCAAGCAGGACGTAGGGTTTTACCTCCATCGAGAGGGCCCGAACCTGGGTAAAACATCGTGTCCCTTGTCTCCTGTTACCATCCGCCTAGACGCACAGTTCGGGACCCCCTACCCGAGATCCGCCTGTTTTGACACCGACACTCCCCTTGGAGGGAGGGATTCTCGATCCCCCCTTCCTTAAAGGCCTCCCTAGCGGAGGCGGTAGCCTTCCTATTCCCCCCTTCGCCCTCTTCCAAAGGCATAGCCTCCAGCATCTTGGTTAACACAGGATCCGGTGTGGTCTCAGGGAGGGGGGCCGGACACCTTATTAGCTTTGCTTCTGCTATCCACTCCTATTCCAGAGACAGCTTTTTAAAGGGCAAGTATTATGATGAATGTACGGATAGCACGTCCGGGCACGGGAACTACTTACTTGAGCATCCGGGCGATTGCAACTCAGACCTGCATCCTCGGTCAAGTCCGGACACATCTCTTGTGATCCGAAGAACATTTTATACATCTCCTCGGGCGTCGCGCCCATGAAGTGGTGAAGAGCTCGCGGTCCCTCCGGATTGAATTCCCACAGACGAAGAGGGCGACGTTTGCAGGGCAGAAGGCGCCGAATTAGCATAACCTGTGCCACTACGACCAGATTGATCTCCCTCTCTTGGAGGTCTCGAATCTGGCCCTGCAATATTGGTACGTCCTTGGACGGCCCCCAGTAAAGCCCTTTGTTGACCCATGACGCCAGCCGTTGTGGAAGGCCCGAGCGAAAGGCAGGTGGCACCACCTGCCTGGTGCCCCTGGGAGCGGTGATGTAGAACCACTCCTGTTACCACAAACCAAGCTCCTCTTGAAAAGAGCCCTCGGGCAATGGAGCATTGGCCCTCTTGCTTATAACTGCCCCTCCGCACTCTGTCTGTCGCCCCTCGATCATCTTCGGAATCCACGTTGAAGGTCTTGAGCCACAATCCGAAGTGAGGGGTAGTGCGGAGGAAGGCTTCGCAGACAACAATGAACGATGAGATGCGGAGGATTGTCTCCGGAGCCAAGTCATGGAATTCCAGCCCATAATAAAACATGAGCCCCCTCATGAAGGGGTCCATCGGGAAGCCTAAACCCCGACGGAAGTGAGACATGAACACCACACTCTCACCAGACTCGGGAGTGGGAATGACTTGCCCTTGGGCGGGCAGCTTATGCGAAATCTCGCAGGTTAGGTACCTGGCGTCTCTCAGCTTTAGCACGTCCTCTTCCGTGACGGAAGAGGGCGTCCACCGGCCCTGTAGGTCGGAGCCGGACATTGTCAAAGGTCCGAAGCGCCCGAATCTGGAACCTTGGGTGTGGGAACTCGAGGCGAGGGGCGGATTCGATCGAGATTGAAGAAAAGGAACGGGCCTTGGTCTCATTATAAAGGGGTAGAATACCAAGAGCCGTCCCCGTGACCGTTTGGAACTCGCCTTCGGTGGCGGGGGCGTGGCAATGGGCGCGGTTGGGTTACCCACGTCCGTATTGATGAGAATCCCGGAAAAGGGGACACGATCTCTGCTTTGACAAGACGTGCCAAGGAAACCGCTTTGCTAAACGCGCTGAGGTGGAACAGTAAAAATAAGTCGAATAAAGACTTGGCCGTGGCGTGACGTCATGCCACGAAATACGTCAGCAGATTGAACTTGTGTAAATATTATTCTCTCTACGGTGGTATGTGGAGTTTGTTTTGCAGAGCCGGACACTATCCTGGTGTTCAAAATCTTCTATGAATTATTCGGGGGAGGAACCCGCCTTGCAATGTCGAAGACAATATGCATGCCGGACTCGTCGTCATTGAAGCCTGGTTCAGGGGCTACTGAGGGAGTCCTGGACTAGGGGGTGTCCGGATAGCCGAACTATCATCATTGGCCGGACTCCAAGACTATGAAGATACAAGATTGAAGACTTCGTCCCGTGTCCGGATGGGACTTTCCTTGGCGTGGAAGGCAAGCTTGGCGATAGGGATATGTAGATCTCCTACCATTGTAACCGACTCTGTGTAACCCTAGCCCTCTCCGGTGTCTATATAAACTGGAGGGTTTTAGTCCGTAGGACGAAAAACAATCATACCATAGGCTAGCTTCTAGGGTTTAGCCTCCTTGATCTCGTGGTAGATCTACTCTTGTACTACCCATATCATCAATATCAATCAAGCAGGAGTAGGGTTTTACCTCCATCGAGAGGGCCCGAACCTGGGTAAAAACATCGTGTCCCTTGTCTCTTGTTACCATCCGCCTAGACGCACAGTTCGGGACCCCCTACCCGAGATCCGCCGGTTTTGACACCGACATGGACCCTTCGTGGGTGGAGCCCTCCGTGGACTCGCGCAACCATTACCCTTCATGGGTTGAAGTCTCCATCAACGTGGATGTACGATAGCACCACCTATCGGAACCACGCCAAAAACATCCGTGTCTCCGATTGCGTTTGAATCCTCCAAACCCTTCCCTTTACTTTCTTGCAAGTTGCATGCTTTACTTTCCGCTGCCTATATACTCTTCGCATGCTTGCTTGAATAGTGTGATGATTGCTTGACTTGTCCTAAAGTAGCTAAAATCTGCCAAACTCTAAAATTGGGAAAAGGTTAAGATTTAATTGGTCAAGTAGTCTAATCACCCCCCCCCCTCTAGACATACTTCAAGGTCCTACAAGTGGTATCAGAGCTTTGGTCTCCATTTGCTTTGATTTCCATAGCTTTTGGTGGTCATAGCCTTGGTTTCACAACCTAGGAGAGTATGGCGTCTAGCGAGGGAAATTATCACCGTAGAGGTCCTTACTTTGATGGTACTAATTTTGCTAGTTGGAAGCATAAGATGAAAATGCATATTCTCAGACATAACCCCGCCGTTTGGGCAATTATTTGTATGGGCTTGCAAGGTGAATTCTTTGATGGGAGAGAGCCGAACCGTGAAGCTAATGCGGAAGAATTGAAGATGATGCAATACAATGCTCAAGCTTGTGATATCATCTTCAACGGATTGTGCCCCGAAGAATTCAACAAAAACAGCCGTCTTGAGAATGCAAAGAAAATTTGGGATACTTTGATTGATATGCATGAAGGTACCGAATCCGTCAAGGAATCCAAGTTGGATGTGCTCCAAAGTCAGCTTGACAAGTTCAAAATGAAGGATGGTGAAGGTGTCGCTGAAATGTACTCTAGGCTTGCTCTTATCACAAATGAGATTGTCGGCTTAGGGAGTGAAGAGATGACCGACAAATTCATCATCAAGAAGATCCTAAGAGCATTGGATGGAAAGTATGATACCGTGTGCACATTGATTCAAATGATGCCAAACTACAAAGATCTCAAGCCAACGGAAGTCATTGGAAGAATTGTTGCTCATGAGATGTCACTCAAGGATAAGGAGGAAATTCACAACAAGTCAAGTGGTGCTTACAAAGCCTCAAGTGAAGCCCCCACATCATCAAGTGAGAAACAAACCTTCAATGAAGAATTGAGCTTAATGGTGAAGAACTTCAACAAATTCTACAAGAGTAGAAGCAAAGAAAGAAGCTCCAAGTCAAGGTCTTACAATGACAAAAGATCTTCTAGTCGAGAGTGCAATTGCTACAATTTTGGGAGACCCGGACACTATTCCAATGAGTGTACGGCACCCTACAAAAGAAGAGAAGATTCTCCAAGAAGAAGAAGCAAAAGAGAAGAATCACCACCAAGAGAGAGGAGGAGTAGAGATGATCGTTATGAACGAAGACCCTCACGGAGAAGCAAGGATTCGGAAAGGAAGGACAAGTCATCAAGGAGCTACACAAAACAAAGACATCAAGCTCATGTTGGTGAATGGGTATCCGGCTCCGACTCCGATAATCACTCCGAGAGAAGCTATCACTCCGACTCCGAATATACTCAAGATGAAGGTGTTGCCGGTCTAGCACTTGTGTCAACCAACTCCTACGACATATTTGATTCACCAAATGAAGGAATTTGAAGATGCTTCATGGCCAAAGGTCCAAAGGTAACACATCCTGAGTATGCTGATTTCAATAGTGATGAAGATGACTTGCTTGTGGATGATGATTTACTTGTTGACAACTCTAGTGATGGATACTATGATGAAACGTCAATTAATCATGCTAATCAAGATAAAACGAATGACAATGATAAAGAGAAGATTGAGCTTCTAACTAAAGAACTAAACACTCTTAAGTTGGCTCACGAAACTATCTTCGAAGATCATCGAGAACTTTTAAGGGCTCATGAGAAGTTACGCTTTGAAAAGCTCAATCTTGAGCAAGAGCATGAGTTCTTAAAGGCAATCAATGATGATCTTCGTAAGAAAAGTTCTTCTTACATTGCCAAGTGTTTACTCTTATCTACTTACATGCCTCAAGTCAAGTCTAGTAACAAGTACAAGAAAGATACTTCCTCTAGTAGTAACAATAATAATGTCAAATCTAATATTGTTGCTTCTAGTAGTTCTGTTGATTCCACTAATGATTCTCTTAGCCAAGTTACACTTGAGCAAGAAAATAGCTTATTGAAGGGAATTATAGAGAAAGGTGTTTACAAGAGCCTTGCCGGGAGTAAGCAATTTGAGGAAATTGTACGCAAGCAAGGAAGGCACCGAAAGAATCAAGGTGTTGGTTTTGAACGAAAGTTCAATGCTAATGGAGTTGAGTGGGAAGAAGATCAATACCCCAAGACGAAGTTTGTTCCTCAACAAGAGAAGTATGATCCTACTTCCTTCAAGGGAACACAAGCTCAAGATGATCTTCCACCACAAGACCACAAGAACAAAGGCAAGGACAAGCTTCAAGAAGAGATTGATGCATTTGAAGAAGCACCTAAAGCCTCGTTCAGTTGGGTTCCCAAGACTACGTCAAGTTCTACTTCATCAAGTACAACTACAACTCCAAGGATTCCCATCAAGATGATGTGGATCCCGAAGAAGAAGAACTAGAGAGTTCTTGAGGGTGACTCCGCCAACATTCTTCACTCATATCATTATGGCAAGAACAAGTGCAATCAACTTCCGCATCTTGCACTAGTTCAAGGAGTCAAAAACCCTCATGTTGGTAAGGCAAGGGACAAGGTAACCTAATGATTTCATGGACATCATGTTGTGTGTGCATCACTCTATGTCTATGGATATTCTTGTTTGTTCCTTGTGGGACTAACCCATGTAGGTAAGTTGAAAGTGCAACTCACTCCAAATGATTGCTCCAAATGATCTACATCAACATTGAGCATCCACATCTTCAACACCTACATGAAGTCATCATCGACAAAACCCAAGGTTAGTTCATCCCTCTAAGGGGGGATCTCACATCTAGGGGAGCTTAACTCTAAGAATTGAGTCAAAGCAACTCTAATGGTGTAAACACATCAATGCATTATGTAAAAGTAGTAACCCCACTTGAGCTTAAACGATGAGTATGACCTATGATCAAATGTTTTCATTTGACTCCTAAGTCAATATACTCATATATAGATGACCTAGTCATCGCCAATTGTTTGATAGATGCTAGAATTGGTTGTGCATGCTTTGCCACATATTTCATTTGCCATCTTATTGTGTGAGCATGTTGGTGCATATTTTACTCATTCAAGGACATCCACTTGTTGTTTTGATTGTTTGGCTTCTTTTCTTTTTGCCAAGTGTATGGACAAGAATGCCTAAGAACCTTCTCTAGCTATCTATGCTTTTCTCGTCTCAAACTCTATTCATGCTACATCACAAAATTTGATCAAGTCAGATTCGAACCACTCTGTGTGAGGAGCACTCGGAGTCCCCGATTCGTCATAGACTTAAACTTCCAAAACCTCTTTGTGACTCTCGGTCTGACCGATTCCTCCATTTCGGTCCTACCGAGATCGTTAAGTTGATCTGAGTTTTCAATCTCGATGCAACCGATTTGAACTTTTTGGTCACACCGATTTGCTGTAACTGTACACAGTTATGCATCACGGTGCCACCGAGTTGTTCCACTCGATCACACCGACAGGGTCGGGCTATATATAGTCACGGGCAAAATTTTGGAAATTTCTCCGAACCCCTTTCGCTCGCGCAATAGCTCGCTCTGCCATCGAAGGTCTCCGGGTCGTCTCCTCGTCGCCAGCCGCCTCCAGTAGCTGGTCTCCGCCGCCGTCAACGGATTTCGCCCCCGTCGTTGCCGCCGTAGCGAGTTCATCGCCAAGCTAGGGTATGGACTCGATCATTGTGCTATCCACATCTGATTCCTAGCACATTGTGTTCTTATAGATTCTTGCCACGATTGAAACAATCCTATCCACTCAATATAGTCCGTAGATTAGATGAGATTCAAAATTTTAGGGTTAGGTTTCTGCCGAAACCATCTCGGACCCACCGAGTTGAAAAACTTGGTCTCACCGACTTGGCTTATGCCATTGCACTAGTAACTCTCGGTCTAACCGAGAATTGCTAATCGGTGCGACTGATTTTAGGACTTTGTGAAACCCTAGCAGTCTCGGTGCCACCGAACTGTGACTCGGTCCAACCGAGATCATCAGTTTAGGTTCCAAAACTGCTTCGGTATCACCGAGTTTGAAAATTGGTTGATCCGAAATGCTTTATGTGGAAAACTAAAACTGAATTTTTGAATCATTCTTTTGCAAAAATCTCTGCATTTTGTGATGCTCATCTATTCTATCTCAACTACAACTCTTCACAGGGTCAGCAGTCAGTATTTGCAGCATGTCAGACCAGAGTGACAGCCAGAACAGGTCAGAAGAGCAGATTGACATGAGCAAGGGCACTAGTCCCTCAAGTACAGATGAAGGGAGCAGAAGCACTCCTAACAACCTGCCCAAGGCTGCTACCAGGCAAAGGAGGAAGAGAACCTCAGACTCAGAGGATGAGGACTACAAAGCTGAAGAAGATGAGGCTACTTCCAAGAAAGTAGTGCTCAAGAAGGAATATGGCTCTGCACATAGCACAAAGCCTGGACTGAAAAAGAAAGTTCCTGCCAAGAGGACACCAATTCCCAAGGCCAGAAGGTCCACTCAAGTGCCAGCACAGACTGAGCCCAAGGAAGCACCCAAAGCTGCCTCCAAGGCCAAGCAAATACCAAAGAGGAATACTAGGAGTATTCCAGCTGCTGAGAAGAACAAGGCCCCAGTGCCAAATGTTGCTGAAGAAGAAGATGAAGAAGGACAGGTCCTAAGGAAGCTCAAGCCCAAGATACCAGACCACAATGATGCCCATCCTGTGGCTAAGGGCATGAGGATCAGGAAGGACTCAGGGTTGAGGCTGTGGAGGATGGAAGATCCATATGCCTCAAGGAGAAGAACTGCTGTTGACTACAGGTTCCATACAAAGGAACAGCAGGACTTCTATGAGACAATTCTATTGGATAAGAAGCCCATAGTTTGTGACATGAGGTGGGTCGACTGGACCTACATCAAGGACAATGAAGAGCACTATCATGGAGTGCAGGAAAGCTTTGTTGCTTGTGGAGTTGCTGATTTTGTTGGGCAAAAGCTCACCCACTGGAATGATGAGCTTATCATGCAATTCTACTCCACAGCACACTTTTATCCAGATGGAAGAATTGTTTGGATGTCTAAAGGTACAAGGTACCAATCCACTGTTGAAGAATGGGCAAGTCTGATAAATGCCCCAAAGGAAAATGAGGATGACCTGGATATTTATGCAAAGAAGAAGATGGATGACAATTCCATGGCACACATGTACAAGGAGATCCCAGACAAGGCTGTTGAGACACATAAGTTTGGATCAGTCCATTTTCTGTTGTCAGGGCTGCCAACAATCAATTGGATTCTGAGGCACACTCTGTTGCCTAAGTCTGGTGACCATAACATGATCAGAGGACATGCCATCAACATGTTGCATGTGTTTGATGTGCCACAAAAGTTTAAAGTCATGAGCCTTATGATTGAAACCATTAAAAGGACTGCAACAGATCAGAAGAGGAGCTGTGGATATGCCCCTCAGATTCAGGAGTTGATAAACTCAAATATGGGCACAGGGAAATGTCAATTGGATAAGGAACATTTCCCACTTTATCCAGACTTTGAGGACAATGAGGTTGTCATGAATGAGAATGATCCATCATCAGTTCAAGCTCAAGAGAAGAAGGAGAAGGCAATGAAGGAGAAGGCTGCCAAGATGCCAACTCAAGAGGAGGCATCTAAATATTTCTTGAAGAACAAGCAGGAGCAGCTTGGTTACTTAATAGCATCTACACTGAGGATTGAGAAAGGACTGGCCACCCTCACTCAGAATCAGGAGAGCCTAGAAAGAATCATGGAACTCAAATTCCATGACCTTGATGTCAAAGTAACTGAGATTCAGTCAGTTGTGGAGCAGCTGCAGGATGATATGCAGGAGAGGCAGGGCAAGACTACCACAAATGTGTTTGCCAGTGCCTAGAGCCCAGAGGTCAGTTGCAGTGCCTGTGATAGACACTAGAGCAACATCATCTGCACCAGCTACAGCCCCTTCAGCTCCAGTGCACCCAGCTCCAGCATCCACTCCAGCCCCCTCTACTTCAACTGAAGCCTTCGTCCTTGGAGTTATCCGGACACCACCACCAGAAGATCAAGTCTGAGAGTCGATCTAGCACTATGCATTTTCTATGAACTTTTTGGTAACTTGTTGCCAAAGGGGGAGAAAAATGTATAGATCATAGGCTTCGAGAGAGAGTGTGTTGCTTTTGTTCTCTCTTACTTTATTTGGTGGTTAAACTTGTTTGCTTTTGATTGCTTGACATACTATGCTTGTGAGACATTGATGATCATGTGTTTGATCATAAGCTACACTTATGCATGTTTGATATTATCTTATCTATCCTATGTGATCATTCACTTTGCTTGGTGATGAGTGCATGTATTCAATGTTTATTATTTTGAGCGCTCCACCAAGATGTATGTGACATGGAAGAGTAACCCATGAGCCTAATTCATTGTGCATTTGCAGTCCAGAGCACATCTTAAACTATGCACAAATTTAGGGGGAGCTCTTGCTTATCACATACTTCTCAAAGCGACGATGTTATTCAATCTTATTATCATTTGTCGAAGCTTTGATCTATATGTTGTCATCAATTACCTAAAAGGGGGAGATTGAAAGTGCAACTATCCCTAGGTGGTTTTGGAAATTCATAACAACATATAGCTCATTGAGCTAATGCTATTCCAAGACTATTATTTCAGGAAAGCTCAATGAATGGCATGGCATGGATGATGAAAGTGGATCCCTCAAAATACTAAGGACAAAGGATTGGCTCAAGCTCAAAAGCTCAAGACTCTTCATTTTATATTTTAGTGATCCAAGATCACATTGAGTCTATAGGAAAAGCCAATACTATCAAGGAGGGATGAGGTGTTGCTTAATGAGCCTCTTGCTTCATGTGCTTTGTGATATGCTCCAAAACCCTCAGCTACTTTCCCACATCCACAAATGACCTAAACCCAAAACCAAAATCGGTCACACCGATTCTTCCAATCCGGCGCCACCGATTCCAAAGGTCACAGCCACTGCCACAAACCCTAAGCAAATCGGTCTTACCGATAGGGATCTCGGTCTCACCGAGATGGGATTGTAATCTCTCTGTTTCCCTTCGTAACGTTTCGGTCTAACCGAAGTGAGCGATTGGTCCCACCGAGATTGCAATGTAAACTCTCTGTTTCCCTTTTGTAACATTTCGGTCTAACCAAAAAGAGCAAATCGGTCCCAACGAGTTTACCTGACCAACTCTCTGGAAAGCTTATTACCAAATCGGTCTCACCGAGTTTGTGTAATTGGTCTTACCGAGATTACGTTATGCCCTAACCCTAAACGAGTCGGTCTCACCGAGATGCATGTCAGTCCCACCGAAAATCACTAACGGTCACTAGGTTTACTAAATCGGTCCGACCGAGTCTGTTGAATCGGTCCCACCGAGTTTGGTAAATTGTGTGTAACGGTTAGATTTTGTGTGGAGGCTATATATACCCCTCCACCTCCTCTTCATTCGTGGAGAGAGCCATCAGAACGAACCTACACTTCCAACTTACCATTTCTGAGAGAGAACTTCCTACTCATGTGTTGAGGCCAAGATATTCCATTCCTACCATATGAATCTTGATCTCTAGCCTTCCCCAAGTTGCTTTCCACTCAAATCTTCTTTCCACCAGATCCAAAACCTATGAGAGAGAGTTGAGTGTTGGGGAGACTATCATTTGAAGCACAAGAGCAAGGAGTTCATCATCAACGCACCATTTGTTACTTCTTGGAGAGTGGTGTCTCCTAGATTGGCTAGGTGTCACTTGGGAGCCTCCGACAAGATTGTGGAGTTGAACCAAGTAGTTTGTAAGGGCAAGGAGATCGCCTACTTCGTGAAGATCTACCGCTAGTGAGGCAAGTCCTTCGTGGGCGACGGCCATGGTGGGATAGACAAGGTTGCTTCTTCTTGGACCCTTCGTGGGTGGAGCCCTCCGTGGACTCGCGCAACCGTTACCCTTCATGGGTTGAAGTCTCCATCAACGTGGATGTACGATAGCACCACCTATCGGAACCATGCCAAAAACATCCGTGTCTCCAATTGCGT
Organism: Triticum timopheevii; assembly: GCA_963921465.1. NCBI lineage: Eukaryota > Viridiplantae > Streptophyta > Magnoliopsida > Poales > Poaceae > Triticum > Triticum timopheevii. The sequence goes on from OY997272.1 coordinate 146,324,703, forward strand.
TTGAATCCTCCAAACCCTTCCATTTACTTTCTTGCAAGTTGCATGCTTTACTTTCCGCTGCCTATATACTCTTTGCATGCTTGCTTGAATAGTGTGATGATTGCTTGACTTGTCCTAAAGTAGCTAAAATCTGCGAAACTCTAAAATTGGGAAAAGGTTAAGTTTTTAATTGGTCAAGTAGTCTAATCACCCCCCCCCCTCTAGACATACTTCAAGGTCCTACAATAATGTTTGGAATGTTCACACATTTGGTACTTCAGCCATTAAGATCTAGCAGAATAAAACTAGACTTCTTAGCAGCCAATGGCACCAAAGGAGCTTCAAAGCCAAAAGCCCCAGCAAGGTATGAGATGGCTCGTGACTGGAGAATTCAACCAAGTCTATCGTGCCCGTGACAAGAACTGCACAAATGTTGATCGCAGCCGATTGGTGTGCTTCTGAAACACCCTCAATTCATGTGAGCTAAAGGAAATACACCTTCAGAACTAAAGGTTCGCGTGGACGAATGAGCAGGCTAATCCGACAATGAGCAAATTGGATATCAAGACTAGGATGTGGAATTTGGCTCGCACATCCTTCATGCGCTTTCGTCCTCGCTCTCTGACCATTGCCCACTTCTTCTCGCTAGTGACAAGGGGCCGACGAGACCCAAAACATTCAGATTTGAAAATTTCTAGATCAAAATGCCCAACTTCAAGAAGACAATGCAAGATGCTTGGAATGAAAGGGACAACCATTCCGAGCCCTATCATGTGTTGTACCACAAACTTAAAAAAACAAGTCAGCGCCTTCGGACATGGAGCTGGCGTATCTTCTCTAATCACAAAGTTCAACTCCATATGGCCCTTGAGATCATCCTTTGGCTGGACATGGCACAAGAGGAGAGGACCCTTAGCTCCGGTGAGCGTGACCTTAGAAGAGAGCTTAAAAGAAAGGTCGTGGCCTTGGTTGTTCTGGAAAGTGCCCGAAAGAGACAATCCTCATGAATCACCTTACTCAAAGAGGGAGATGCTAACACTCGCTTCTTCCACCTCCGGATCAATCATTGAAGAAAAAATAATTTTATCCACCGCCTCAAGCATAACACAGTATGGGTCACAAATCACGATGACAAGAAAGATATTGTGCAATCCCACTTTGCTAGAGCCATTGATAAAGGCCCCCTGCGCTGTAAGGACTTCAATTGGTCTTGCATCCCCCCTTCAACTTGTGACCTCTCGGATTTAGATGCCCCGTTCACAGAGGAGAAAGTTTGTGGTGCAATCTATGATCTCCCTAGCGACAAGGCCCCTGGTCCGGATGGCTTCACTGCTGCTTTCTTCAAGGAATGTTAGGATATTGTAAAACCTGAATTTATGCCAGTGATCAACAATTTTTCCGTCCTCCGCGTCTCCAACCTTCATTGGCTCAACACTACCAACATTGCTCTCATTCCCAAAAAAGATGGGGCGGAGGACATCTCTGACTTCAGGCCCATAAGTCTTATTCATATTGTGGATGATGGCCACTCGCCTTTCTCTTCACATTCCCAACCTCGTTTCCAATACTCAAAGTGCTTTCATCAATAAAAGGAGTATCCATGATAACTTCATGTACGTCTGCAACTTGGCTCATCGGCTGCACCGCAATAAAGCTCCATCCTTGCTATTCCAAGCTTGACATCAAGAAAGATTTCGACTCTGTGAGATGGGATTATTTAATGGATTTATTTTGTCACCACCAGTTTCCGAGCCGGTTTCGAGATTGGGTTTGCGCCCTCCTATCCATGGCCTCATATAGAGTTTTGCTAAATGGTGTTGCTTGTGATCCAATTAAGCATGGGTGTGGTCTTAGGCAAGGGGATCCTCTCTCCCCTCTGCTTTTTGTCCTCGCTATTGACCCACTTCATCACATCCTCGCCAAGGCTACTGATCAAGGCCTGCTGCATCCTCTTCATGGTCGGCCCATCCGTGCATCCTTGTATGCAGATGATGCTGCTATCTTTGTTGCGCTGATCAAGGAAGATATCCACTTCTTGGCTTCGACTCTGAGCTCCTTTGGGGAGGTTACCAGATTGGTCACCAACTGTGCCAAAAGCCTTGTGGCGCCCATTTGTTACGGCAACATCGACCTTGACAACATTTCGCAGGCCTTCCCGGCGGTCCAGACTACCTTCCCCATGCGATATCTTGGTCTTCCGCTGTCTGTCACAAGACTAAAGCGCATTCACTTTCAGTATTTGGAGGACAAGGTGGCTGGAAAGCTTCCACCTTGGTCGGCTATGCATGTGGCTATGCCGGGGTGCATTGTTTTGGTCAAGGTTGTGCTCACTGCCATTGCCATTTACCACCTAACGCCCCTTGACCTTCCGGTTGAAGTGATGAATAAGATCGATAGCCTTCGGCGTGCCTACCTTTTGGTGGGTTGTCATAAGGTGACCGGCAGAAAGTGCAAGGTTAATTGGGACCTCATCTACAAGCCCAAGATTTATGGTGGACTAGGAGTGCTCAACCTCCAGAAATTTGCGACTGCGCTACGCTTGCGTTGGCTCTGGCACGAATGGGATGATCCACCTAAGGCTTGGTCTGGCTCAGGAACGCCTTGTACTAGCAACGACAAAGATCTCTTCGCCGCTGCCACACGGGTGTGCATCCGAGATGGAAACAAGGCTAAGTTATGGGAAGCTCTATGGCTGGATGCCCTCCGGCTTAAAGACATTGCACCAAAGATTTTTGAGTTGTCAAAAAAGAAAATGTGCCTGGTCTGGAAAGCTCTTGACAATAACCTTTGGATCCGCCATATTGACACTCAGCATGGGCTAACCTTGGCCCATATTCAGGAATTTGCAATCCTGTGGGGGATGCTTGCTGATGTAACCCTCAACCAGGGAAGCCAAGACACCATAACTTGGAAGTTCACAAACAATCACGAGTACTCCGCCTCCTCGACTTACATGGCGCAATTTGCCGGTCTCTCCTTTTGTCCAATGAATGCTACAATCTGGAAGATGTGGGCTCCACCGAAGTGCAAATTTTTTACTTGGTTGATCTTCCAAAATCATGTTTGGACAGTCGATCGTTTACTGCGTCGAGGCTGGCCAAGCTGCAATTTGTGCCCTCTCTGCAAGCAAGTGCAAGAATCTGCAGCTCACCTCCTATTCCAACGTAGGTTCATTGTCCGGATTTGGACCGAAATTTGCACTTGGCTTGGCATCCTTGACTCCTCACCATTGATTTGGCGTCATGAAGACTCAGTTAGAGATTGGTGGCTCAAGGCGGTTAATGTTGGAGGTGGCTGCAGGAAGGCCATCGCCTCCTTGATGATGCTTGTCTCATGGAAAATTTGGAAGGAGCGCAACGCAAGAATTTTTCAAAATTTCTCTGCCCCGACCTCCATTGTTATTGCAAAAATCAAAGAGGAGGCCCATCTCTAGTCTTTGGCGGGAGCCAAACAGCTTAGTACTATTATGTCGTGAAAGTAAACCTTTTTCTTTTTGTCGCCTCGTGGCATATGTCTAAACCTTCTTCTTAATCAATGAAAATGGCAAGTCTTTTGCCTTGTTTAAAAATATATTCTTAGGAAGAAATCCAAAGGCTGCCTTGAAGAAGAAGAAGAAAATGAGATTTAACTATTGAATATAATATCCTTGAATATAATATCCTTGAAGTTTGTTTTTCTCACGAGAATAAGTTAGAAGACCCTTAGGATGAATAGTACTTTCTCCGTCCGGAAATGCTTGTCCTAAAAATGGATATATCTAGATTTATTTTAGTTATAGATACATCTATTTTATTTATTTTTAGGATAAGTATTTTCGGACGGAGGAAGTAGCAAAAGTGAATTGGATAATATATGGCATAAAGAGGAGGCTGCCAAAGACCCAGAGATTGTAAAAGTAGAGATGAAGATAAGAAACACTACGGTCCGTCCCGTGAGTGATGGTTAGGATTTTGTTTTGAGGCGATCGAGAGGCGATCCTCTCGCCCCCTCGTCTTCCCCGGTAGCCATCGCCATCGCTTGGGCTCCGCCCCTGGTCTCTTTCCACACATCTCCCTACTGGCCGGAGTTGGGGTGGATCTCAACGATCGCATTCCGGGTCCGGTTCCGTTTTTTCCCGAACCCACACAGATCATCCTTCCGGGTGTTTCTAGGGCACCTGGTCGTAAACCACCAAACCTAGAGTGAATTGGATCTATTCTTGATCCCTAGTGTGGAGCGATGGAGAAGGTGGAAGGGATGTTGCGGAAGATGAACCTGTCGGAAGCGAAGAAGAAGGGAGTGAAGGTGGGGTGGAGAAGATCCATGCAGAAGCAGAAGGAGGATGCTGACCTGAAGGCGGTGGGGAAACTGATGTCAGACAGGCATGGATACACGGGGGGGGTGGAAGTGGCGCTGGGGAAAGCTTGGTGCCCAATGAAGAGATTAGAAGTGAAGGACATGGGGGAGAGTAGATTTCTGTTTGTGTTCCAGGAGGAGATGGGAAGGAGGAAGGCGGTGGAGAATGGTCCCTGGACCTTCAATAAGGAACTGCTTGTAGTAGAGGATTTTGATCCGGCCAAAACCATAGACGAATACACTTTTGAGAAGGTCCCAATTTGGGTTCGCATATACAATGTGCCGCTGGGGATGATGTGCAAGGATCTGGCTGAGGACATAGGGGAGCAGATCGATGACCTGGTGGAGGTGGATACCGGAGAAGATGGTACGGCAGTGGGCCAGTGCCTCCGGGTTAAGGTGAAAATCAAAGTGGCTGAACCTCTCATGAGGGGTTTATTTCTAGAGGACGAGGAGGATGAGGATGGGGATACTGTAGTGAAAGACTCGAGGAAGAGGAGGGAGGAGGAGGAGAAAAACTGGTGCTATTTCAAGTACGAATTCCTGCCTGATTTTTGCTACATTTGTGGACTGATGGGACATATAGACAGAGAGTGCAAGAAAAAGTTGAAAAGGGGGGAGGAAGCTGAATACGGGAGATGGCTCCGTTATGTACCTGAAGCTAGCGTGGGTGTTGATGATAGGAGGAGGGGGTGCGGAGTATGGCAATGCATATGGTAGAAGGCGTTATGGGTGGGGGGCAGCGAGAATAGGTCGGCCAGTGATGGGCCTAGTTGGAGGAAGTCTGATACATCCTCAGGAGGAGCTGGGGGTAGGAAGAAAGGGGAGGAGGGTGAGGTCACAAGCCCACTAAAGCTAAAAGCAAAGGACGACGAGACCCAGAGGAGCAAGGAGGACTCTGGTAATAGGAAGAAATTGTTTTTGGAGCAATCGAAGGGCGGGGAGAAGGGGGGTAACACACCAAACAAACCACGGGGAGATGATAAGCATGCTGGAAGTGAACGGGAGGTGGTAGTGGTAACAGAACCGGAGAAGTCAAGTGCAAAACAGCAGAAGATGGTCGAAACTTCAGACGAAAAGGGTGGACAGGATGGGGTGACAGAGAGGGGGTGATTGGAGAGGGGCCAAGGAAGGGAGCAGCACGGGAGGAGCAGCCGAAGGGAAGAGGGGGGAAATTCAAAAGGGTTCACAGGGAGGGAAGGTTGACAGAAGGCAGTGGGGGAATGGGCTTGGAGAAGAAAAGAGGGCTGGAGGACATGGAAGAGGAGGAGGAGAACTCACAGAAGAAGAGCAAATTGACGGAAGGAATGACGCAGACGGAGGGCAGTAATGTAAACTTGAGCGCGGGGCTGTCGGAACAGCTCCGCGAGATCCAATGAGACTAATAACTTGGAATTGCAGGGGGGTTAGGGAACGGCCCGGCAATTCGTAGTCTTTTGGAGCTCCAGAAGAAGGAGGACCCTGACGTTCTATTCTTGTCGGAGACAAGGATGGAGCAGCATAGGTTGGAGTGGCTACGGTGGAAGATGAACATGACATGCATGATGGTTAAGAATTGTGAAGGGCGAGGTGGAGGGCTAGCGTTGTTTTGGAAGAAGGAGGCAAATTTGAGGATTGTTGGTTTCATCTCAAAATATCATATCGATGCAGAAATCACGAAGGAGGATGGGTTTATGTGGAGGTTTACCGGACTCTATGGGGAACCGAAGATGGATGAGAAGGACAAGACGTGGAGGCTCCTAAGGAATCTTAAGCACCAAAGCAACAAGCCTTGGCTTTGTGCTGGAGACTTCAACGAGGTTCTACACTCTTGGGAGAAGGAAGGGGGGCCTCCGAGGAGCCAAGCCTGTATGGACAGATTCTGCACCGCTTTAGAAGAGTGTGAATTGGGAGATCTTGGATATGTGGGGGACACATTCACATGGAGGAACAACAACCACATAGCAGTGAAATATGTTAAGGAGAGGTTGGACAGAGCTGTGGCGACACAAGCATGGCGTGATAGGTTCATTGCATACCTGTCACAAATGGAGATCCTCGTCACTCCGACCACAAACCGGTCGTCATCGACACGGTTGGGCAAGCAGCAACCAGGCGAGCTTCTGCTCACGCGGCCATGCCACGGTTTGAAGCGGGTTGGCTGGACGAGGAGGGAAGTCGGGAAATAGTGAAGAATGCATGGGAGAAGGAGACATGTATGAAGGGAGAAGATGTGGCTGGGGCGGTGAAGGGAGTCATGAAAGAATTAGTGGACTGGAGTAGAAATATCCTGGGGGATCTTGAGAAGAGAATACATCGTGTGAAGAAGGAGTTGGAAGAGGAGAGAAGGAAGAATATTAGTGAGGAGCAAGTCAGATGAGAACAGATCCTCCGCTTTAAACTAAGTCGCCTGGAGGAGCAACTTGAAACATATTGGAAGCAGCGAGCTCATGTTAATTGGATGAAAGGAGGAGACCGTAACACAAAATTCTTCCATGCGGCAGCATCGGAGAGAAGGCGGAGAAATAAAATTGAGAGGCTGAGAAAGGATGATGGTGGTGTTGTGGAGAAGGTGGAGGAGATGAAGGAGGTTGTAACTAACTATTTTTAAATTTGTTTACGTCCCATGCAGGAGCCCGCCAAGAGGAGTTGCTAGCGTGTGTGGACGCACGCGTGACCCCCAGCATGAATGAGATGTTGCAGAAAGAGTACACACGGGAGGAAATTTTCGACGCACTACAAAGCATTGGGGATCTCAAAGCTCCTGGCCCGGACAGTATGCCCTCGGTCTTCTACAAGAAATATTGGGAGACGGTGGGGACAATGTTGTAGCTGAAGTGCTTCAGTTTCTCAATGGGGGTCGGATGCCGGAAGGATGGAATGAGACATGTGTTGTTCTGATCCCCAAGACTAGAAACCCTGAAAGTATGAAGGACCTCCGACCGATCAGCTTATGCAACGTTGTATACAAGCTAATATCCAAGGTACTTGCAAATAGGTTGAAGCAAATTCTCCCGGATATTATTTCTCCTAACCAAAGTGCATTCGTGCCTGGCCGGTTGATCACGGACAACATCCTCCTCGCATACGAGTGCACACATTATATGCAGAATAAGAGGAAGGGGAAGGAAGGGTATGCGGCAGTGAAACTCGATATGAGCAAGGCCTATGATAGAGTCGAGTGGCACTTTCTGGAGAAGATGATGGCAAAGCTTGGGTACCAGCAGCAATGGATCGAGCGTGTCATGATGTGCGTAACTTCGGTATCCTACAAAGTCAGGGTCAATGGAGAACTCACTGATGTCATTATGCCACAAAGAGGGCTCCGACAGGGCGACCCTCTCTCTCCATATCTGTTTCTTATCTGTGCGGAAGGTTTCTCTTCGTTGCTGAATAAGGCTGAGGCAACAGGATCCTTAAGTGGTATCCGAATCTGCAGTGCAGCCCCTAGTTTCAACCACCTACTGTTTGCGGATGACTCGCTAGTGCTCATTAAAGCTTCACGGGAGAGCGCTATGTCACTACAGAATATGCTACAGCTATATGAGGTGTGCTCGGGGCAGGTAATCAATTTTGAGAAGTCCTCTGTCATGTTTAGCAAGAATACAAAGGAGGCACAGAAGAAGGAGGTACTGGATGCGCTATATATTGGAGCTGAAGCGAGGTCGGAAAGATATTTGGGGCTCCCAGTCTATGCTGGTCAAGCAAAGAAGCGTCTTTGCATATCTGAAGGAGAGGATTTGGTAGAAAATTCAGGGATGGCAGGAGAGACCTCTGTCAAAAATGGGCAAGGACGTGCTTATTAAAGCTTGTGCTCAGGCAATACCAACCTTTGCTATGTCTTGCTTTGATATAACAAAAACTCTGTGTGAAGAGATTGGCATGATGATATGTAGATTTTGGTGGGCAAAGCAAGAAAGGAATAACACAATGCACTGGCTGAGTTGGGAGCTTCTGACAAGGCCAAAAAAGGAGGGGGGGATGGGATTCAGAGACATATATGGCTTCAACCTAGCGATGTTAGCAGGGCAGGCCTGGCGTATGTTATCCAACCCCGATTCCCTTTGTGCAAAGGTTCTCAAAGCAAGATATTTTCCACGCTCGTCGATTCTTGAAGCTGAACCACACCCTGGCATTTCCTATACCTAGCGAAGCATTCTGAAAGGAGTGTCACTTCTGAAAGAAGGCCTTATATTCAGAGTGGGAGATGGCACTTTAGTGCGAATTTGGGACGACCCGTGGCTAAACAGAGAGCATGTGAGAACTGTTTCAACGCCAAGGGGGCGATGCTTATTGACCCGAGTTTGTGAACTGGTCGACCCTGAAACCCAATTGTGGGATGAGCAGCTCGTGCGCGCAATCTTCAGAGAGGAAGAAGCTCGAATCATTCTTGCCACACCCGTCCGTTGAGGAATTTGAAGACTCCTATGCCTGGTATTATGACAACAAGGGCAAATTTTCAGTTAAATCAGCCTATAAGCTGTACATCAGTATACGGGATTCAGGTTTGCCTCAAGCATCAAACCCCCCGGTAGCAAATTGGGAGTGGAAGGAGATATGGTCCTTACCTTGCCAACCAAAGATTCAGCAGTTCATGTGGCGTCTTGCGCATAACAGCCTACCACTGAAGCTGAATATGAAGCGGAGAGGAATAGATTGTGACACTCTCTGTGTTTGCTGCCAACGACGGGATGAAGATGGGGCGCACTTATTCTTGCAGCGCAAGCAGGTCAGGGAAGTATGGAGAGCGCTGCAGCTAGAACCAGAGCGGCTGCAAATGTGCACGAGCAGAAATGCTTCTGAACTTATGCATCAGATACTGCGACTACCGGAGCCCAAGAAAGTTCTGATTACATGTCTTCTGTGGCGGTGGTGGACCTGGTGAAACAAACTGAATGCGGGAGACAAGGCGGGATCTGCGGAGCGGCTGCCGGCGGAGATTAATCACTGGGCCACGGACTCCCTTGCGATGTGCAAACCACCTTGTCTTGACAAGCAGCCACGACAAAATCAGGTTTGGAACAAACCTGCGGAGGACTGCCTGAAGATCAATTGTGATGGAGCCTTCTCAGCAGAACAGATGACGGGTGGCTGGGGCTTTGTGGTACGGGACCACCAGGGTGATATCCGCGGTTCTGGAGCTGGACGGTTGCGCTATGTTGCATCGGCAATCCAGGCAGAAGCGGAAGCCTGTGCGGCAGCCCTGGCAGCGGCATCGAATTGGGGCATGACAAACATTCAGGTCGAACTGGACTGCCAGGTTCTTATCAAGGCGCTGAAGGGAACGGAGGCGGACCTAGCTCCTGAAGGCCTGCTGTTCAGGGGTTCAGGGAAATTCGTCATTACGCTAGACTAAATTTTAGCATTGTTTCCTTCTCTTTTGCCCCGAGGGCATGTAATAAGCTAGCTCATGCTTTAGCTGCCTATGGTGCTGGCCATGAGGCAAGTGGAGAGACCTGGTCGGAGGACCTCCCTGACGATGCAGCTGTACGTTTGGCCAGCGTGTTGGCTGAGCCGGTGTGAAGTATGGAATCGCTGTGTTCCATTTCAAAAAAAAAAGAGAGAGATGAAGATAAGAAAAATGCTTACTTCTATGCTTTGGCCAAACATACATAGGCATAGGAAAAATCACTTGCTTATGTTGAATGGTGATAATGGTCTTTTTTATTCCACTGAAGATATGCTGTGGCTACTTCCTTCTACAGCGGAACTTTAGACGTGGTGGTCGGTGGCTCGCTACACCACGTTGCTTTCCACACGGCAGCTAGGCAGGCGATGCAGCCTCGCTGCTCGCCACGTACACCCTCACTCGAAACACCCGATCCGGAGGCATTAAAAACTCATGTCGGGCAGACGCCACACTCACTCACTCTGGTACTGCTGCAGTGAACTACTACTACTACTCCCAAGAAAGACTTCCTGAATTGGCAAATGGCGCAGCTGAGAGCGTTCGCCGACGAGCAGCAGCAGCGAGAAGCGCTGCACGGACACGACGGCGACAGCAACAGCAACAAGAAGGCGCGCGCGGGCCTGTGCGGCGTCCTCCGGGAGCGCAAGGTGGTGGAGCTGGCGCGCGCCAAGCGCCGGCTGGTGGAGGTCCCCTACACGGCCTCGCTGGCCAACGCGGCGAACGCGCTCCTCGCCGGCCGCGTCTCCGCCGTCACCGTGGCCGCGCCGCCGGGCCACTGGATCGGGGCCGGCGGCTCCTTGATCGTCGAGTCCGACCCGGCCACCGGCGCCGCCCGCAAGCACTACATCGGCATGGTCAACATGCTCGACATCCTCACCCACATCGCCGAGACCGGCCACGACGACGACGACGCCATCGCCCTTGAGGATGGCGGTGGCTCGCCGCCGGTCGACCTCGACCGCCGCATGTCCGTGCCTGTGTCCTCCGTCATCGGCCACTCCTTGGAGGGCCTCACCCTGTGGACGCTCCACCCAAACACGAGGTACTTCTTGAGCATGCGCAGCCTGCAATTTGTGCACCGCTTTAATTCCTCGACGAATTTAGATCGTACAACCAACACACATTGTTGACTTCTTGTTGTGATTGAAGCTTGCTGGATTGCATGGAGACTTTCAGCAAGGGCGTGCACCGCGCGCTGGTGCCGCTGGAGAGCTCGGCGGACAACGTGGTGGCGGTGGAGCTGGTGGAGTCGGCGCCGGTGTACAGGATGCTCACCCAGATGGACGTGGTGAGGTTCCTGCGCGCGCACGGCGCGGAGCTCGGCGGCGTCCTGTCGCGCACCGTCCGCGAGCTCGGCGCGGCGAGCGAGGCCGTGCTCGCGGTGGCGAGCCGCACCAAGGTCATCGAGGCCATCAGGACGATGCGGGCGGCGTCGCTCACGGCCGTGCCCGTCGTGGACGCCCCCATGGACGCCTACATCCTGCAGGACGTAAGACGCCGCCACTGCTTCCTGCTACATCTGCATGTTGCTCTGTTCGTGCTGTTCGTATTCATCGAGCTGGTACGGCTGCTCTGTTTGTCCGGCAGGGGAGAGGGAAGAAGGTGGTGGAGACGTTCTCGGCGACGGACCTGCGCGACTGCCCGGTGGCGCAGCTGCGGTCGTGGCTGGGGGCCAGCGTGGCGGAGTTCAAGGACAAGATGGCCGAGTACCGGCGCGAAGGCAGCAGGCCCCTCGACGCGGCGGCCGGCGTCCAATCCCCGGACGAAGGCGACACTAACACCACCGTGGACGCCGGCACCGGCAACGAAGAGGAGCCGCCGCGGCCGCGGGAGATGGTGACGTGCTCCTTCGAGAGCACGCTCGGGGAGGTGATCGAGAAGGCGGCGGCGAGCCACGTGCACCGGCTGTGGGTGGTCGACGACGAGGGGGAGGAAGAGGGGTTGCTGCGCGGGGTGGTGTCGCTGACCGACGTGCTCCGGGTGGTCAGGGAGGCCGCCCTCGGCGAGGACCGGGATCTCCACGACATCGTGTCGTCCTAGAGGAACATTAGCGGTGTGTTTCCGAGTTCCGACGGTGGGCGGGCGTGTTACGTATGTGTCCGACACTGACCGTGCCGCGCGTCTTTTGCTAGAACTGGCGCCCAGTGTAACGTGTCTCGGTTTTATTGTTTCAGCCAGATAACTTTTGGGTCGCGCTAACTGCCACACGTGTGGCAGGAAGGGAGATGCACCACACGTATCTAATGTAAACAAATTGCCACGTCATCGCATGCATGTATGCAGGAATCTTTTTGGATTTTCAGTTTTTAAAATATTTTATCTCTTAAACGAAAAATTTGATTGAAAATTCGTTTTTATCATTAAATCCCTCGCGATGAGATCTTCAAGATCCCATGTTGATATGTTTTGATGAAATTTTTTTATTAAAAGTTGCCATGTCTATTGCATATGAATTACCATGATGTTTACATTGAAATTGCCATGATATGTTTCAGCTATTTTTTTCTACATTTAAAAGTAAATTTTGACATTTATAAAACGGGGAATTAAGGAACTAGACTTGCCATGAACCATAAACTAAAATTGCCATGATACATGCACGTAAAATTGCCATGGTTCATATAGAAAATAATTTTCATGATCAAAGTACTGGAGTTGCCATCATCATCAAAATACTAAAATTGCCATGATCTACAAACTAAAATTGCCACATATCAACATGGAGTTTAGTTTTGAAGATCTCGTCGAGACGGATTTAATAATGAAAACGAATTTTTAGTTCGCTTTTTTATTTAGGAGATACAACATTTTTAGCCGAAAACCAAAAAAAATTCTGCTGATGTCATCTATTTATACGTGGCAAAATCGGTGGTGATGAAGGCGTGTGAACGATGTGCAAACACCCACACGTGTGGGCGTTAACATTTCCGTAACTTTTTAGTGCTTTTCTCTGTGTTTTAAAAAAAAGCCTTTCAACTAGATGTAACCTTAATTTCTCAATTAGCCAATCAAATTTTCGACGAGAAGGATTCAGGTATCCTCCACTAGGGCATCTCAAACGCGGACATTATCGGCGGACCAGACGCATTGCATTTTTCCTAAGGGACTTTGCAGGCATCCGACCTCTCACTGCTGCTGGCATGCAACTTCTCCATGTTTAAATTACACCACGCCGGACAGAATACATAGATGTTGAGCGCAGCAACACCATTCCTATCGATGAAGCACTCAACATTCAGTTCAGGAGGGTGCTTGTGGGTGATCGATGGGAAGTATGGCTTCACCTAGTCTGTAGACTGATGGAGGTTCAGCTAACTCCTCAGCCCGATCAGTTATGTTGGAAGCTTACTAGATCTGGGGAGTTCACAGTTAAATCGATGTATATCGATATCATTAACTCTAGTGTGATTCCTAGTTCCAAAGATGTTAGGAAAGTTAAGATCCCTTTGAAGATTAAAGTGTTTATGTGGTTTGTGCATAAACAAGTAATTTTAACAAAGGACAATTTAGTTAAGCGCAACTGGACATGTTCTACTAGGTGTAGTTTCTGTGATCGGGAGAGACTATCAAGCATCTCTTTTTTGACTGTCCATTGGCACGAGGGTTGTGGCGCTCCGTGCAAATTGCCTTTAACATTACTCCTCCGACTTCGGTCAACACGTTATTCGGGGCGTGGCTTGCTGGGATAGAGTCCGAAACAGCTAGATACATTCGTATAGGAGTATGTGCGTTGTTATGGGCAATTTGGAATTGCAGAAATGATTTGGCTTTTAACAGAACAACAACTATTCTTTTTTGCAGGTTTTATTTCGGGCTACTACACTGATCCGTATGTGGTTCTTACTCACTCAGCGTTTGGTTACTGGATCTGTCCGGTGGGAGATGGTAGCGCGGGATATATTCAATCGGTTTGAATGACGGTCATGTAATAGGATAGGCAATTAGTTTACCTATCTTTTATTTTGCCTGCCGGTTGTGGCTTATTGGGCTTTTTGTTTTGGCGTTGAGGCTCTGTGTGAGCTAGCCGTTGCTTTTGTTTGCAGACTTTAAGACCTTGTTGAACCTTATTTACTCTCTAATAAATGTGGTCGTATGCATCGTTCTAATGCAAGGCCGGGGAGTCCACCCTTTTCGAAAAAAAAGAAGAGATGAAGCCGCATGCGACGAACCGTGTACTTCAAGGCGGCGCTTTCAGAAAGGATACGACATCGGAGCGCCGCCGTCGCCCGACCAGAGGGTCAGAGTTTCTCCTAGAAGAACACAACGGGTCAGTGTTTCTCCTAGAGAAACACAACGGGCAATGAGAGCCGTGACGACGCCTTCAAGAAGAGAACGAGCTTCGCCGTCGCCGATCCGTCTGAGGATAGAACAGGTTTTCACCCCGGCCAACACTCACCGCCACCGAACGCCACACCTCGATCACCACGCCGCCCACACGGCAATGGCAACCGGACAGCACCAAACCACGACGGTTCGTCACATTACATTATCACGACCTTTTGGCACGTGACTGGTCTGCATTCAAACGATACCATGATGGTTCGCCACCCTGCATTCAAACGATACCATGATGGTTCGTCACCCTACATTAATGCTATGCGGTTGTCGAGGAAACTACTCCGGCACCACATGGATTCAAGCACTCTGGATTACATGGAGACGTTTAGCAAGGGCGTGCATCGTGCTGGTGCCGCTGGAGAGCTCGGTGGACAACATGGTGCTGGTGGAGCTTATGGAGTCGGTGCCAGTGTACAGGATGCTCACCCAGATTGACATGGTCAAGTTTCGACGCGGAGCTCGGTGGCGTCCTGTTGCGCATCGTCCGTGAGCTCAGCGGGGCGCGCGAGGCCATGCTCGCGGTGGCGAGCCACACCAAGGTCATCAAGGCCATCAGGACGATGTAGGCGGCTCCACTCACGGTCGTGCCCGTCGTCGACGCCTACATCCCGCAAGAAGTAAGACGCCCCATTGATGCCTACATCCTGCAAGACGTAAGACGCCGCCATGAACAATTTTTGAATTCATGAACAAAATGGAAAATGAGATTTTTTTTTCTTCAAAAAACACCTTTTGAAATTCCGTACATTTTTTGAAAATGAACATGTTTTGAAATGACCCTATTTTTTGATGAATTTGTGAACAAATTTTCTAAAAATGAACAATTTTTAAATTTGTGCAATTTTTTCGGAAACTAGAAATTTTATTCAAATTCTTGAACATTTTTGAAATACGAACAATTTTTGAAATTCCAATCTTTTTTGAATTTTGAATATTTTTTGAAATTCCCAAACCGAATTTGAAAACAGAAATGTTATTTGAGAACAAATATTTGAAAATCCGATGTTTTTTAAATTTTGGAACATTTTTGAAAAGGAAAATAATTTTTAATAAAATTGAAACAGAAAAATGGAAAAAGAAAAACAAAAAAAGGAAAAACAAAGAAATAGAAAAGAATAGAGAGCCAAAGAAACCAGAAAAGAAACAATGTAAGGGAAACCCAAGTTCTAAGGTTCCCAAAACCGGTTGGCTGCATTGTGTAAATCTGGAAGTGGAACGGCCCATATTAGTAGCTCGCATTGCTGCTTTGTGGGTGAATAGGGTTTTCGTGTCTAAACTCTAAACATAGGAACCCCTGAAGTTGTGGCGAGTTGTGGGCTAAGAGATTAAGGCCGGATTTGGCCCAAACCACATCAGCAAGTTTGCAGCGAAGGATGATATGACTTATGTCCTCAGTGGCTGGGCAAATATCACAACCATTATGTTGCACAACTTTCTTCTGTTAGAAGTATAAACACGATTAGGATAGATATAAGGAGATAGAAGGTAAGAGTTATTTAAATATATCATGTCTTGTCTTGTACTGCAAGATTCTTCTCATGTTGTACTCTCTATATATAACCCTACGAAGGTCACATCAATATAGCAAATATTGTAGGTTCTATAAGTTTCCACATGGTATTAGAGCGGTTTGTCCAACAACGCCAATCCTAGGACCTTCAACCACTTCCGCAGCTCACCACCCCGGGGAGATTAATCTTAAGAAAATGGCTTCTATACCACTGAGACAAGCATCAATTGCTCATTTGCCATCGAACAAAGCTCTAGTGTTCATATACCAGTAACAAACGAATTCTAGTGCTCGTATGCCACTGGCTGTTAGTGAAGAAAATATGCCCTAGAGGCAATAATAAAGTTATTATTTATTTCCTCATATCATGATAAATGTTTATTATTCATGCTAGAATTGTATTAACCGGAAACATGATACATGTGTGAATACATAGACAAACATATAGTCACTAGTATGCCTCTACTTGACTAGCTCGTTAATCAAAGATGGTTATGTTTCCTAACCATAGACATGTGTTGTCATTTTATTAATGAGATCACATCATTAGGAGAATTTTAGGAGAATGATGTGATTGACATGACCCATTCTGTTAGCCTAGCACTTGATCGTTTTAGTATATTGCTATTGCTTTCTTCATGACTTGTACATGTTCCTGAAACTATGAGATTATGCAACTCCCGTTTACCGGAGGAACACTTTGGGTGCTACCAAACGTCACAACGTAACTGGGTGATTATAAAGGAGTACTACAGGTGTCTCCAAAGGTAGATGTTGGGTTGGCGTATTTCGAGATTAGGTTTTGTCACTCCGATTGTCGGAGAGGTATCTCTGGGCCCTCTCGATAATGCACATCACTACAAGCCTTGCAAGCAATGTAACTAATGAGTTAGTTACGGAATGATGCATTACGTAACGAGTAAAGAGACTTGCCGGTAACAAGATTGAACTAGGTATTGGATACCGATGATCGAATCTCGGGCAAGTAACATACCGATGACAAAGGGAACAACGTATGTTGTTATGCGGTTTGACCGATAAAGATCTTCGTAGAATATGTAGGAACCAATATGGGCATCCAGGTTCCGCTATTGGTTATTGACCGAGAATAGTTCTAGGTCATGTCTACATAGTTCTCGAACCCGTAGGGTCCGCACGCTTAACGTTACGATGACAGTTTTATTATGAGTTTACAAGTTTTGATGTACCGAAGTTTGTTCGGAGTCCCGGATGTGATCACGGACATGACGAGGTGTCTCGAAATGGTCGAAACATAAAGATTGATATATTGGACGACTATATTCGGACACTGGAAGTGTTCCGGACGTTTTCAGAGAAAACCGGAGTGCCGGAGGGTTACCGGAACCCCCCCGGGAGAGTTAATGGGCCACATGGGCCTTAGTGGGAAGAGAGAGGGGTGGCCAGGGTGGGCCGCGCGCCCCCTCTCCCTCTAGTCCGAATTGGACTAGGAGGGGGGCGGCGCCCCCCCTCTTTCCTTCCCCCTCTCCCCCTTCCTTCCCCCTCCTAGTAGGAGTAGGAAAGGAGGAGTCCTACTCCTACTAGGAGGAGGACTCCTCCTCCTTGGCGCGCCCACAAGGGCCGGCCGGCCTTCCCCCTTGCTCCTTTATATACGGGGGCAGGGGGCACCCCATAGACACACAAGTTGATCTACGGATCGTTCCTTAGCCGTGTGCGGTGCCCCCTCCATCATATTCCACCTCGGTCATATCGTCGCGGAGTTTAGGCGAAGCCCTGCGCCGGTAGAACATCATCATCGTCACCACGCCGTCGTGCTGACGGAACTCATCCCCGAAGCTTTGCTGGATCGGAGCTCGGGGATTGTCATCAAGCTGAACGTGTGCTGAACTCGGAGGTGCCGTACGTTCGGTACTTGGATCGGTCGGATCGTGAAGACGTACGACTACATCAACCGCGTTGTGATAACGCTTCCGCTTACGGTCTACGAGGGTACGTGGACAACACTCTCCCCTCTTGTTGCTATATCATCACCATGATCTTGCGTGTGCGTAGGAATTTTTTTGAAATTACTACGTTCCCCAACAGTTAGAACAACGTTACCTCACTGTTTTCATATGCCAAAATGACTTGTTTGCCCTCAGTGGCAAATAAGCAACAATGAGAGAACATATCTAGGAAAAAACTGACAGCATTTTGCCTGTAATTTGAGCATTTCAGCAAAACAACAATGCACATATAACAGTATCAGCATATATATAATTCAGCTACAGAATAATACTCATCAAAGTTCACATCATTTAGAAACCATTCAGCAAACACCAAATTCAGTCATGCATAAGTAAACTCAAGTTTTCATCCCTATCAAAAGACCACAACCGAGAGTAGGTTGTTCACATAAGCAAACTCTATAGATAAATTAGACATGAAGAGTTGTGATATGTAAATAATATGTGAAATCTTGCTGAATATCATAGTTTCAGCTTCTTCTTGCTTCGAGTGCTCATTGCAGGGTTGTCAGGTGCAACACTCCTCTTGCTTAGAGTGCCCATTGTAGGGCTGTCAGGCGCAACAGATATTGCCTTTGATCTACATTAAAACATCATATTACATACTATGATGTCCCTCGCAGAATATACCTAGTCATGACTTTCTCACACACCCATGCCTTTGAAGCATTATGCTGCTCCTTTTTTTTTCTTTGTACTAGCACATGTGTGCTTCTCCAAATGAACCTTGACCTGCAGTAAATTGTAATGGGTAAGAAAATAGAGCCAACTCCATTTAATAATAGCTAGAGTATGCAACTAACTAAAATATATACCTCCATAGTTTCTCCATCATCCAACCTCCCAGCATGAATTCTCCATGTGCAATCTTTAGACTCGCGACAATGAGCCCTGAATCGTGTAGGCTCACTTTTGTCAACTTGAAAATCAAACTCTCTCTTTATGGCATACGTAGCAATTGCCAACCTAAACTCTTCAATATTAGGATACTTTGCACCAACATGCATTGGTGGGTTTTCTTTATCATACACTATTTCTGGAATAACATCTGGTCTAGCATCTTCCGTAACCCACTCCTCGTCATCGCTGCTATCCTCTACATGCTCACTATTTGGTATACCTTTTTTTTCTCCGAGCTCATCATCACTATCTGAACCAGCACTATCAATTGAGTATTGGTCCTCCTCATCTACACCAACATGTTCATATTCTTCATGTGGATTTGCAAGATATGTATCTATAAGGCATACTTTAGCTTCATCATTTACATTGCTTGCTTGACTAGGCAGTGCTACTGATGGTGTTTGATTCAATGGAGTAAAATGCACATCAACACTATCACTTGGGTCAGATTGTTTGATGATCAGATTACCGCTTCTATTTTGATGAAAAGACTCATACATTTTCAGGCATTCTTGATCATTTGACACACAAATATTGTTGCCACTAATAGAGTCAACGTACTCAAGAATTATATTCTCCACTGAAAATAGTGGAAAAGTTCTAGCAATGGAAGCCACTAGATCCTTCAAGCTTGAGCTACTACCCTCAACAATATCCCAAGTAAATGTAGAATCCCCACAGATTTCTGTTCCACCGCCACAAATCTTCACCTCTACTGTGTAAGTACATGATTGGATCATCCTGTGGATGATGAAACCATGTCAATATTTGTATGCTCGTATCTAAAACTTTAGCAAAAATAGACAGACCGAAAAATTACCTAGCACAAATATCAGAGAGAGAAGTGGAGCCGCATTCGTCAGCCACGACGTCCTCCTCATGGAGCTTGGAAATTTGGGGCAGAGGAGCTGCAGCAAGTGTGCCCACGTATGGGATGATCTCTTCGAGGGCCTCGATCGTGGAAATCCCTGACCCGCTCTCCACATCGCCGGAATCCCCGATTCTAGGGTTCTGCGCGACATGGTCGCGGGGAGAGGTCGGCGCTGCTAGTTTGGCTAAGGCAGTTGAAGTCGCGGATGACGGGAGGGAGGGAAGCAGGGCCGCGACGGGAGGCGGCGGAGGCCGGGGCTGGGGGAGCGGCGCCGTCGGCGGTGCCTCCATTGGCTGAGGCTTGGGAAGCGGCGGAACCTTCCGCGTCGGCAAAGGCTGGGGGAGCGGCGGAACCTTCGACGAGTAGTTAGCCTGAGGGAGCGGGAGAGGGAGGAGGGGCATGCGCTGGGGGAGCGGCGGCGGCGGTTCCGCCATGGCCGCTGCTGTGTGCGTGCGTGAATTGGTCGGGTGGTGTGGTGTGCGTTGATTTTTCTGTTTTTTTCCTATTCTAAGAGAAGAGATAAGACGAGGGTAAAACTGGAATCCTCAGATTAACTGACAGGAAAACGTAGAGATTCTGACGATGGACTAACGGCGATGGCAAATAAGCACTAAAATTCGTTTGTGTCTGGTATATGAGCACTGGAGCTTTGTTCGATGGCAAATGAGCAATTGATGCTTGTCTCAATGGTATAGAAGCCATTTTCTCATTAACCTTCTCTCCCGGGGGCGCGGCATCCGATCGAAATCAAAGATGAGATCGGTTCCGTAGATTAGTTTTCTCAAATGATAAGTGTCACACGTGTGGCATGAAATAACACCGACCTGACGTTTAAACTAATATAATTGCCATCCGAAAAATAACCCCCAAAAACTGAAACTTGACATCTAAACAGAAAGTTGCCATGCTTCACAACTAAAATTTTCATCCCCAGATAACTAAGTTGCCATAAAAAAGCGTCAGGGCAGAATTTGTTTCGTTGCCATAAAAAAGCGTCAGGTTTCGTGCCACACGTGTGACACTTATCAGCGTTTTAGATAAAAATCTCAATTTCCGAAATTCCCATAGGTCAATTTTTCTTTAGCCACCAAATCTCTACCTAATAATAAAGCAGCTACGGTTTCTGGTCGTACGTCGTCGCTGGCGATTTGCAAAAAAGTCCCTCTGCGTATGTGAATTCAACCCGCGGTCCTTTTTAAAGTGGCTAATCTGGAAAAAAAACGATTCATCATGTCGGAGGAGCGCGAAGCTGACGGGGAGGTGGCGGGCCGGAGGCAGGGCGTGCTCCAAGGCGGCCCAGGCGGCAGATCAATGGGC
Organism: Triticum timopheevii; assembly: GCA_963921465.1. NCBI lineage: Eukaryota > Viridiplantae > Streptophyta > Magnoliopsida > Poales > Poaceae > Triticum > Triticum timopheevii. Next base: position 146,345,330 of record OY997272.1, read on the forward strand.
GCTCCTCTCGGTCGTCCTCCTCCCGGCCGTAGGATAGGCAAGAGGCGGCTCTTGGTTGGTGGTCTGGGCGGCGGATCCGGATGCTCCGTGGATCCTGCGGTGGGGCGGACGGATCGAGGCGGAGGAGCACGAGGCCGACGGAGAGATGGCCGGCCGGGGACGGGCCGAGCTCCAAGGCGGCGGGGTTGTTCCATGGTGACTTCCCTATAGAAAACAAAGATTAGAAACAGAGAGAAGAAAAAGGTAAAAGCCGAGAGAGAGAAGGAGAGAGGGGGCGGCGACAGCTCCTGGGCTGGCCTGCTCGTCGCACAGCTGGAGCTCCTCTCCAGGCGCGGTCGGAGGCAGGGAGGCCGGGCTACTGGAGTGGCAAAAAGGGAGGATTTGCGATAGAAACGAGTGCGGTTGCGTGCTTTTGCCGTAAGAAGAAATATGTTTATTATCAAAATAAATAGTACCACCTCGCTGCTTTGTAATCAATCGAATCAATTTATATACGGCGGTTGCTTGATGCAGCAACAAGCACAGAAGGGAACAGATTAAACTCAATGGAAGGCTACGAAGGAACAACTTAAGCACACAAGTAGCGGCTGCTTTGAGGCATCAACAACCAGAGGAAGGGAACAACAGGAAGAAGTACAATCTAATAGCAGGAGGACGACGGCCCCTTGAGGAATAGAAAATGCGTCAACACAGTATGAAGCTAGCCGGCTTGGAGCACCAGCCACACTCCTCAAACAATTTACCAGTGTACAAGTTGAAAATGCGTGTGTCGCCTGCCCCTTGGAGAGCAGCGAGCCCTGCCTGGCAAAGCCCGCACCTTGCACAGTCGAGCACGACAGTGCCTCCTCCAGCGCAGCATCGGAGCGCACGGACGGCGGGAAGCTTCGCGGCAGGACCCATCCGTGCATCGTCTCCAGCGTACTCAGCCGTGCATCGTCTCCAGCGTCCTGTTGCGCTGGCGAATGAAGATGAGGAAAGCGAGAGGGAGAGGAAGAATCGAGACGAGAGGGGGACGAGAGGCCCGTGGTAACACATCCAAGTGTACTTTATCTAAAAAGACATCCAAATGTATGGTGTTTGCTTAAAAAATTCTAAGTGTACGGGGTCAATTCAAATTACGCGGTTGGATTGCTAGAGTACTAATTTGCACATGGTCATTCTCAAAAAAGAAAATTTCACATGACCATGCAGTTTGATTATAAAAAAATCAAAAAATTATCGGTAGATCAAAATTTAGCAAATTAATTTTATATTTCAGAGTAAATAATAATGGTATGAGTAATAAAACATTAATTCAATCATATATTATATACATATAATTTGCCGATCATGCAATGATTCAATTCTTTATTCGGGAAAAGTATTAACATTGACAGGTGTCAATAATTTCTTAAGGTTTTTTATGGGATTTCTCAAGGGTTTTCAGTTGTACACATACATCGATCAAAAGGATGTAGCTTTTAAAATAATATCAAAGTGATTTGTTAGCCGGAGAAAACGGTTACACAATATTAAAGGCTGTGAATTTTGATGGTATATACTATAATTATTTATGTGCTATTTATTATTATTTTTAATGAAGTTATGTGCAAAAACACACTCTACACATTTCTATCAGTATTTGTGTTACTCGCGTGCATTGTCTTGGACACTGTGGCCACTGTCGATAAGAGCAGGAAGGAGGTTAAGAGGTGATATAGGTGGGCATCGTGTTAGAAAAGATCGTGTGAACCTACGGAGGTCTGAGCCATACTTTTTGGAGTACACACATGCAAAAAAAATTCTCTTTCGTTGCAACGCACGGGCATTTTTTGCTAGTAAAACCAACGACCCTAGAATTCATTGGTGCGTCCACATCCCTCTACCCCCGCCGTCCTGCGTCCGTCGAGGCGGTTTCTTCACAGCGGCGCTCCCTCAGCTCCAACAAGCGCAGGCGCAGCTGCCTTGATTTGATCGAGCACCGGCTGCTGAACCTGGCGACACTACACACACGTTCAGATAGCTCCCGGCGTCCACGGGCGATCAATGGCCAATGACTCTTTTCGAGCCCCATGCAACCAGATTGCATCCACGGAGAGGCCAGAACAACACCGGCCAGTACGCGGCACGTCCACTCCGAACGGGCCGGCAAACAGGAGATCCAGCGGCCCGATGCATGCATGCAACGGCGGGTGCATCGAGCCTGCGATCGAGCGGCCGGAGACATCCACGCACGTGGAACCGGCAGCCATACGCCCGTACAAGCAGAAGCCGTACGGAACTAGATGATGGCGCAGCCCAGAGTCCGTGTGCTCCACGAGCTCTACGCAACTCCAGTACGTGCATCAGCTTTATCCCCTTGAAAGATCCAGTACGGACATGTATCCAGTACGAGATCTAGGTCCTTCCAGTTTCGTGCCATAGATTAGAAACCACATGGACTGGGCGACGACCAATCCGACGGATCGGTGCATAGATCACTGGAGGGCACTACATTAGCATCGGCCACGGGCGTACCGAGCACACTACATCGACGCCATCTGCACCAGATATTCTTCATCGAGCCGACTGCATCAAGCTGTATGACTACGCCATGCTACAAGCCAACATACTTCCTCGACACGACACGGCACCCACATCTCATCGCCACGGAGGGACGCCTTCAAGCTAAGCATCATCGTGACACGCCACTGCAATGTCAATACCGACACTTTATCGTTAAGGTCTTCGTCGAATGGTCTTCATCAACATGGTTTTTATCAATAATCTCGTCAACACACTGCCACCTCCTCTACAACCTCATCCACAAGAATGGACACACGTCCTTTGACAGTACTACTGCAAGACGCGAACGACACCGACGAAGGCATTGACCGCGTCAAACGGCTAAGACTGCATCGACACACCGACATCAGTTTTGTGAAAGCCACTACAACACGGTTCTGGCAAAATCATTTTGTGCTCGGTGGGCTTCCTCCAGTCTTGGCAAAACTGGTGGTCTCACCTACAACCGCGTCCCCCAACATCCACAAGATGCCCACGATGGTACCTCTCAAGGTGCAATACGTCGCCCCCGATGGCACCTCTCCAGGTGCAAAAACATCGGCTACATGATTGCACCTCCGTCATACACACCGCGCATTTTGTTGCGCCTCCAGGGATTACGGTTACGCCAACTATGATGAATTCTGCACCGATCACGACTACTTCGACTACGGCTACATCACGATCGGCGACCTCGACATTGACCACACGACTATGTCTACATGAACACATCGGTAACAACTCCAGTCAACAGCATCCGCGTCGTCACTAGTGTCCACGCCACACAATTTCCCACATATTCCACCCGATCACACCCATTATGTTGCACAACTTTCTTCCACCCGATCACATCCATTATGTTGCACAACTTTCTTCCACCCTTTCTTCAACATATTGTCTCTGGTTATCCTTGAGAGCAATCCATAAGAAAATCCGGTGCTTGTGTGGGATAAGCTTGTCCCAAACATGTGGAGCCACCGGACATAGCACTCCTCTGAAGGAGGGAGAGAAGCTTGTAGAAAAAGGCAGTAGACAGCTTCTCATTGGAAAAGCAGCAGGGCATCTCGCATCCGTTTTAGTACCATCAGGTTGTGCACTGTCAAGGAGACCGGTAAGTATCCCAAGCTCCTGGGCCTGGGTAGCCGTGGCAGACAAATTGGGGTGCAGCTGAATAATCCATTGACCATCCCTGAACTGAGAAGCGACAGTGCAGTATTTGGATGATGAGAAGGAGAAGTGCGTCGGGAATGACAGCATAAGCCGGCCACAACTCAGCCAGTGGTCAAACCAGAAAGAAATCCTTGAGCCATCCCCAAGTCACACTTGGTGGATTTCGAAAACCAAATGAAGTGACGACTTGAAACAACTCCAAATAGCAGTGTCACTGCAATGTTTGTCCAAGGAAATAATCTGCCGGCACTAAGTGGATTTAAACCAAGTGTAGCACGGGGCATTGCTATGCTGCAAGATCCTAGCCATAAACTTGCAAATCATCGCCACATTGTGAGCACGAACATCTCTGATTCCAAGCCCACCGTTCATCTGAGGCAATGTGACAAAATCCCAAGCAACGAGACACTGTCCCCCTTTTGCAGAATTCTTGCCTTGCCAAAGAAAACCCCTCAGAATTTTCACAAGCTTCTCTAAGGACTGTTTAGGCCACAGGAAGCATGCCATGATGTAGCTCACTACCGGAATAACAGCCAATGCCGATGGCTTTTCCTATGCCGACGGCCGGTATATCTCTGTCTATGCCGACGGCAGCCGTAGAATAAAACTCATGGATTCAAAACATCCTTGAACACCTTATAGAATTCATTAGTGTATCCATCAGGCCCAGGACTACAGTTATTAGGAGATTTGTGAATTATGGCAGCAGTTTCGCCCCAAGAGAAAGGCTCCTCCAAAATGCTCAAGTCTGTTTGATCGTAAAGCAGAGAGATATCCAGTGTAGGTAAAGACATGGAGGGCTGACCGAAAATAGTAGTGAAAAAAATCAGTGCCGATTGCCAACTTGTCCTGATCCCCATAAAATTCAATACCATCCTTTGTCAGTACTCTGATGCTGTTTTTTCCTATGGTGACAATTTGCAGCAGCGTGGAAGAACCTTGTATTTTCATCCCCTAGGTTACAGACCTACAGTCCGGTATTTTTGCCCGGCGCCTCCAAACACTTGTTTGCCACAAAATAACTTGCTGGGCCTTAATATTTGCATGCTTTCTCAGGGAAAACTCCAGCTTGGACAGGCTTCGTTTTTCTTCGACCGCGTCCGGATACTGAATAACATGCTTGCAATTATCAATGACTGACAAGAGAGGTGATCTAGACCTGTCCCACTTTTTAACGGCTGCTCTAAGCCTTCTCAGTTTGAAGCTGAACAGCGATGATGCAGAAGAAAAGGGCCTAGTTCCCTTTTTCCATAGGTTAACAACTAAATCAAGTACATCTGGGATTTCTAACCAGTGGTTCTCAAACATGAAGAACTTACACTTGGGTGGGTCCTTATTGAAATCCACACAGATAGTTACATGATCAGACGTGGTGGCAGTAAAAACCGCAGCAGTGGTGTTCAAGAAACCCAGGCTCCACTCAGCATTAACCAGCACTCGATCCAGCTTAGCGAGAGGCGGTTTCTTTCTTTTGGCAAATTGACGAGCTTAAGCGGAAGTATAGACTTGCAAAGTGGGATATTATTTGCAGACCTAAAGACCAGGGTGGCTTAGGTATTGAAAATTTGGAAATCAAAAATATATGTCTCCTTAGCAAGTGGCTTTTTAAGTTATCATCTGAGACGGAGGCCACTTGGGCACAGCTTTTACGCAATAAGTATCTCTTTGCTAAAACCTTGGCCCAAGTGTCTGTGAGACCTTCAGATTCGCCCTTTTGGAAGGGGCTTATGAGAGTTAAACAGATATTCTTCAACAAGACTAAATTTATTGTTGGGAATGGTACCACGACGAGGTTTTGGGAGGATACGTGGCTTGGGGAGACGCCACTAGCACTTCAATATCCTTCTTTGTATAACATAGTTCAACGTAGAGATGCCTTTGTTGCTACTGTTTTACAATCCGTTCCCCTCAATATCAGCTTTAGGCGGACGCTTGTTGGTAATCGTTGGGAGGCCTGGCTCCATCTGGTTCGACGTTTGATGGATGTCAGGTTGTCCGCACACCCTGACCAGCTGCATTGGAAACTTACTAAGAACGGTGTGTTCTCGGTCAAATCAATGTATCAGGATGTCATTAACTCTTCGGTCCTCCCTACCTCCTTACATGTCTGGAAAGTTAAGGTACCCTTACGTATCAAAGTGTTTATGTGGTTTGTGCATAAACAGGTAATTTTGACTAAGGATAATCTTGCAAAACGTAATTGGGTAGGTTCGTCTCGGTGTAGCTTCTGTGATCATTCTGAAAGTATCAAACACCTCTTTCTCGATTGTCCGTTGGCTAAGATTCTGTGGCGGTTGGTTCATATTGCTTTTAATATCAGTCAGCCTACCTCTATTAGTATGTTATTTGGAACATGGCTAGATGGGGTGGATTATGACATTGCGAGACACATTCGTGTTGGCGCTTGTGCTCTTTTGTGGGCAATATGGAATTGCAGAAATGACTTAGTCTTTAACCGATCAACAAACTTTCACTTTTTGCAGGTTGTTTTCAGAGCCACAGCGTTCATCCGTATGTGGTCGCTACTCACTCCGACGGAGGCCAGGGAGCGTTTGGTTACTGCGTCTACCCGATGGGAGATGGTAGCTCGGGTTATTTTCAACCGGTTTGGATGGCGGTCATGTAATAGGATAGAGTGATCCTATAGTTTTGCCAGCCGGTTGTGGCTTTCAGAAGTACTTTTCAGCAGATTTTGTTTTACTTTCCACTATGACCTTTTTGTACGTTTGAGACTGGTTCCTTATTTTTAATAATATGAGCCGTATGCATCATTCTGATGCAGAGGCTGGGGTATGGCCCCTTTTCCAAAAAAATGTAAAGCTCCGGTTGGTGATGTCAATATCATCCAAGGCATTTTCTCTGATTCAACTGTTAAAACTGTCCATTACAGCCCAATTTTTTCTCCCTCGAGATTTCTCATGCTCGAACCTGTACATATTAAAATCCCCTAGAATGATCCAGGGTCCATCGATGATAGCAGCAGTCTGATCCATTTCCATAAAGACCAAAGCGGACGTTGTTGCTGACCGATGGACCCTCGAAAGTAACATGACAAACTGCAGATACAGGAGCCACACTGGCAACAACACACTAACATGAGCCAAAGATGAAGCTAAGCTCAGACTGAAAAGCAGAAGGACCAAGTACACTAATACGATGAAAGTAACATAGACAAACTAGACTAGGATGCATGCAAATGGCAGGATCCTTGAGGTATACACTGCGTTTATTTTTCTGCAGGAACCTTTATCACATTTTGTTAGAAAAACAGGGAGCGCTCTCCAGCTCCATTTCATAGAAAGAAGCCTGAACAAACAGGTCCACAAGTCACCTTATTACATTTTGCAGCTGGGATAGACCACCCAACCAAAGCTACAGAACATATACTAATAAAAGAGCAAAAAGCAAAAGAAGTTCCAGCACCGCGCTGCTAAATTTTTATTACAATTACTTTGACATATTACACTTAAGCAATTTTCTACGAAACTAAGCATCATATGCCACACCAGGGGAGAGCGCCTTTGCCGCCTCCAAGATGGAAACTGGCTTCTCTGTTAAGCCAGTTCCCCACTGTGTCTTGCTCCAGAGCTTGTCATCGGTTCCTCTGGTGATCTTCACCCCCACCCAAGCTGGAAGACGACTTCATCTCAATTTGCTGATAACTGACGGAAGACGATGAAGACATTTCTTCATTGTAGTTGCTGAGAATGGTCTACTTGGTGTCGGTGAGGCCCTCCTTATTTTGAATCCCTGGATATTTTGAACAGCGGCATCCACATCAATGAAGTTCTGGCTCGGAATATCACGTAGCAGCTGCATACAAGAATTAGGATTATGTGGCTATGTTATGGCTACAAATACTAGCATATCGGTGAACTTTAAAGCAAAGTAAACTAGCATCGAACCTGCTTATTATACTGCCATCTTTCTCCGAAGATGCTGCTCAGGTGATGTGGCTGGCCACCGGCTTCTTCCGCGCCTCTATCCAGTGGGAAACACTTCCAAGTTCTTGTGCGCGTCTCCCACTGTGGCCTTGGGATGGCGTTATAAGGATAAATCAAGAGGCATCTCATAGCATCCTCAGCAGTTACAACATCCTCTGTTGGAGGAAATTTCGCCTCACATAAGTCAGCAGGATATCTGAGCCTCATCAAGAAGCAGTGAAGACTGCCTTCACTGAACTTCATCCACCTCTTATTCTTTTTCGATACCAACCAATCCATGTAGGTATTGCCCTCTGATATGAGTGAATCACAATTCAATTTCATTGATGGATTCTGCTTATACCCTTCACAGGCATAATTGACAATTATCCCACACGCTGTTTGAAATTCCAGTGTGGTAGGCATTTCTGCTGTATGCTTTGCGGCAACTTTGATAGCCCACTGAATGGAACGTACGCCAAGTTGCATCTTGGTATGACCATTTGGTGCCAAGTTCGCATAGTTTCCAGGGAAATCCAACATCATCTCATTTTCTTCTGTCATGTATCGCATATAAGCATGATGGTACTCAAATCGACCATGATCATTTATGATACCATAGGTCCAACCCTCCCTGCCATCAATGGGCACTGTCACCCTGTAGTTTTCGTCATCCTCAGCATCATAGTACTCCATGGTGAGATAAAAGGTTCCCTCAACTGCTGTTGTGGACAGGAAACAATCTTCACCCAATAATTTGCTTACGTCAAGCTGTTTTCCTTTTAGGAAATTCCACATCAACATATTGCCCATGCATTGTTTGTAGCTTTCACAAATGAAGTTCCCTGGACCATTAACACTCCATGTGCATGCATTCTGCAAGGAAAATCAAAATTACCAAAGGAAAAGACATAGCTAAGAACTTTGTACGCAGAGATTAGCAAGAATATAAACAGAGAGTAGGAGGTATTCTAGATTCTCACATAAACTTGTGACCCTCCAAACATAAGTGGATCAAGGACTCGTTCATATGATATACGTTCCTGCAGAAAAATACCTTAGGAAATTAAAACTGGCTGTCCATTTTCTTTACTACTAATAGAAGAAGTAATGAATTTACCTCGCCATCCATCACTTCAGAGTTAGTATCCTGGCTTTTGCTGCAGCCAATCCAGCTCAAAACTGCACAATAGTAGCAAAAACAGGCAACACAATGAATATTTTGGTTTAAGTTACTGAAAGCAAAAATGTTGTGAATCCAGCAATAGATCATGGAACATCTTTGTTCTGACGTGTTTTTAAAGTAATTTTGAGGATACTACTAAGTCGTATCACAAACTTTTAGTTAAGACTTGAGATTCAAATATATTGGCAGATAAAGGACATCGAAACTGCAATCTATCAGTTTTTGAGCAATTCTACTCTGAACAGCAACCTATCAAGATATTTATCACCATTCTACTCTGAGAGAGCAACAGTAGCATAATTTTGTTCCCATTTAATTAAAACTACGTAACATAGCTTAATAAGTGGGAAGCAGTATTTATTAAGATGGATCGACGTTAAAAACTTGTAATGTAATTATGACATCTTGTCTCAGTAGAAACAACAAAGGATGGTCACTTGTGGCCTTGTGCTGGTAAAAGAACTGCAGTTACCTCTTTTATCTGATAGCGCCGCATCTGCCAATCCTGCAGTTTTGTTCATCTCATCTTCACATGTGTCAGCCTTGAGCATCTCTTCCTCTTTGTTTAATGTCTGTAAGAAATTTGGCCTTGTTAGTGCCCCACACATTAACAATTTTAGGAATTAAAAGTAAGATTAGTGTCAAGGAACCGAAAAATAAAAATCAATGGCACACAAAATACCTCCAGGTTCCTTATCTGTCTGTTGTCACCGTTTTGATGATCCATATGCTTTGCTTGGGAGTAAATTGAGCTGAAAACAGCATCAATCTTTGCATCACCAATTGTATTTCCAGGGTCATTCACAGCATGAGCAATATCTCTTTTAATATCTCTCTGCAAAGAAGGTTTTCAATTAGCACACATATAAGTAGTGGGTAAACAGATGGTATAACTAGAGGAGCCAAGCATTCCAGATTTAAACCAACCCATCGAAATGATCCTGCAAGGGGAAGTATGACTTGACGATAATCCATAACTGAAACTTCAACAAACTTAAGCAGCATCGCTTGTATTTCCAAGCAACAGTCTCCAAACTGCATGATCAACCAAATCAGTAATTAGTATGATAAAACATTATTATAGGCAGACAGTCAGGTAAGGAACACATGCTAAACTGAATCGAGTGTCAAGTGCAAGACCTCAGTGCTAGATGACTCTTCCGGCAGCATCTTCAGTTTCTCTTTCATGGCCTCCAGGATCTGCAAAGCTTCGCTGCATTTCCTCCGTTGCATTCCGGCAACCGACTCTGCTTCAATTCCAACAGATGGCCAACATAGCAAGGATTCAAACACATCCTCCATCCTTGGTAAGCGGAAAACGTCATGCTGATGGAGTGAATCCTCACTGAGAGTTACCCCATTCAGCAAGTGATCCTCCTTCAATGAATATGCACGAAGTGCGGTTCCTAACATTGCCTGAAGTTTCTCCCAGTTATCGTCTCGGTGTTTGCTGGACATATGTTGCCAAAGTGAGTGGGGGTTCAGAAACTTCTTGGCATTACAACTCGAATGAGGGCACGTCCAGAACCTCCAAACATTGTGCTTCTTAACAAGGCGTTGCACATCAGTTATGGTATTTGCGGCAGACTTGTCGATCCTCTGATAATGTGCGAGCAACTCGTCAACCCTCACCGATCTGATGCAGTCCTGCTGCTGCGTGTTTGTCATAGAGCACCAGTAGGTTGCAGCCCCCACTGTGATCTGCTTACGTAAGACATGCAGCTGCTTCTTCATAGATAGTACTCTGGAAGCGTAATCTTCCCCAGAGACAGAAAGAGGAGGGATGGCTTCGTGACTGGGGTCATCTGGGGTAGCAATGCGAAGTGCTCGGAGGCACTCGCTCTCAGCAGCATCAAATTCATCCAAAGCGAACAAGAGCTTGGCGCGGAACAAAGCGATGACGAGTGAGGAATCAAACTTTGCTGCGGCAGGACTAATGATGCTGAGAGTGCGACGCAAGAACTGCTTCTTGCAGGTTGGCAGATGGAGAGCACGAGCTTGCGCCAAATCGGTGTATGCAGCAAGGAGCTGGGCACGCGCGGAGTAAGGATAGCTGTGGGAGAGGATCCTTGCCTTCTCTCGCGTTGCAGCAGCAGCAATTGCAGGATCCAGCAACTCCTTGGCCTCTCTAGGTACAGTCTCTTGGCAGATGATCTTGGCGAATCGGTCCATAATGGCTTTCCTCTTCCTCGGCTTCTCCATGTCGCGGGCTCGCGGCACAGCAAGTCGGACGAGTCAACCCGCACGTTGTGAAGAGCAGGGTCGTCGTGGTCGGCGTCGGTGATCGCGAGGGCGCGGAGGAGCTCCTTGTGCGCGTCGCCGTGCCGATGGCAGGCGGCGAGCGCCTCCGCGTGGGCCAATGCTGTGACGATGCAGTTTGGAGCTAGAGTCGCCGCGGCGGAGAAGGACTCGAGCGAGGCGGAGTAGTGCTCGGACGCGGCCTGCTCGTCGCCGAGGGCGCGGCCGGTCGATGCGGCGAGGCCCGCCCGCTTGTGCAGATACCCGGCGAGGTTGTGCGCGAGCGCGGAGCCTGGATGAGCGCCGGCGAGCTCCACGGCGCGGGCCAGCGCCTCCGCGTGGTTGCCCGCGTCGTGGAGCTTTAGCGCCTCCAGGGCCTCGTCGCGGACAGCCGCGGCCTCGGATGCGTCGCGGTCAGCCATTGTTGGGGGCGCGGGGAGGCGAAATGCCGAGTTGCCGCGCGCGCGAAGGTATGGAGACGGGGCGCCCGATGTGTTCGTGGAAATGCCGCCAAGCAGGAGAGGGCGGGAGCTTGGGAGGCTTAGGGTTTGGTGGAAAGAGGAGGCGAGGTGTTGCCAAACCGGAGATCGCGACTGGGGTGTTGATGATGAGGAGGGTGTGGTTTGTTTGCTGGTTTGGTGAGGCGGAGATGGGAAGGAGAAGGGGGGATGGCGGTGGGAATCTGGATGACGACAAGTGGGCGATTAATACGGGGAAACGAAACGTCTCTCCGTGGCTTACTGTTTTGAAACGAACCAGACTGCTTTCGTCGGAACAATGTGTGCATAATGTGATGATGGGCGATCTGCGTGAGTATATAGTTTTAGAATGTGGAAGCTTCAGTACGAGCATATCATATTATATATATGTCAGTTCATTTCACTAGCATATCAGATCATATCAGTTCATTTTGGACTATTGGAAGCTTCAGTATGAGCAGTGAAAGGAGAAAGCTTGTGATAATTGCTATTTACTTCTTTTTGAAAAAATAGATTAAACTCCCTTTATTAATTATTCAACAAAGGTACCACAAGAACGTACATCAAGCCACCTGAAGCCACCACTCGCACCTACAAACTCAATAATGTGGAGTGCTCTCACTCCTCATATCTAAAACCGGTGTCGTCGCGATCCATCCGCATAACGTGTCGGAACCAACACCCGATGCAGCAAACCTAAAGCGTACACCACATGCACACGTTTTAGAAGTTGCCATCATCATCGAACCGCACTCATCTCCAGGAAAGAGATCCGTATCATCCTTGCCAGTCCGGCCATCCGTCAACGCCACCACGCGCACAACGACACCACCTCCCTAGCTACGTGCAGACTTCTGAGCACGTTGCAGTCGCCGCCGGTACACCGCAGTACCATGCCGCCAAGTACCACCAGCGAATACAACTTGAAGTCTCTGAAAGATCTGTCGCACGTAGCACCTGCCGAACAGGCATGACACAGCGTAGGACCTGTCAGCCAGCCATGATTTGACATCTTCACTGAAGCTCCGTACAAGACGAAGCCGCTCCATCTCCTTCCTCTGTTTTTTAGTGCTGCTCCACGAACGATGCTCCCAAGAGAGAAATGACACCGCAGTGCCGCCATCGTCCGATCTGAAAGACCAGATCCTAGGGTTTCCCCCGGAGCAGCACGAGTGGGTCGTCAGTAGTTACACGATGATGCCTTCATCAACGTAACGGAGAATGCCGCCATCGCCCGCCGCCGGCTCGGTTTTCACCGGCAACTATGTCTCCCCGACTCGCAACTAGGACTAGATGACAGATCTCGAGATCTGACCACCTAGCCTAAGGCCGACCACCTCCGACGGAGATGACCACCACCACCAATCCCAGTGTCGCCGCCCCAAGCGTCCGCGTGATGCAGATCAAGACCCGGAGCGTCATCACGATCCGAAGCCGAACCGGAGGTTGAGCGGCTGCAGCATGGCCGCCGCCGCCGCCACCTGCTGCTACGGCTATAGACCTGTCGCCACACTCCAGCCGTCGTTGTTCACCATCACCATCGAGGAGATCAAGACCGGAACTGCCGCAACGATCTTAAGCAGCCGAAGCGCGAGAAGAAGGCCGCCGCCGGCGGCGTCGCATGAGAGCGGGGGTAGGGTCCCTGTCGCCGCCTGGAGATTAAAGGGATGGGTCATAATTGCTATTTACTGAGCTACGGAGTAGGAGTATTTGGTTGGCCAGGAGTAGGAAGTTTTTGGACAACATTGTGCAGTGACGGTATGTGACTACGGTGAGACTTTGGATTCGGCTTTGTGAGTTCGTGCAAGTAAACCCTATGAACCCCTAACCCAACATTGCATATTTCCATCGGGAATCTTCACAAAGGTCAAAGAAACTTAGAAAAAGATGGACACATATAGTAGCTAACAAAGAGCAGGAGCTTCATCAGATAGCCTGTGTTTTCTCTCAAGATTCTGTTTACACATAATGTCGCGTTGGATCCATCTTATATTTCTTAACTTTTGCAAAAAAGAGTAGATGAAGGCATGAATGCTTCTCCATGCAAACCTTCCTCTCGTGAGGAAATTAGTACTGCTTTATTTCATATTGCTCCCCTAAAAGCTCCAGACCCCGGCCGGATGGCGGTCCGTATTCTAATGCCCGCCGGAGAGCCAACCATGCCCCAACATCGAATTCTCCCCAAAGCAATCGTCCATAAGCTTCTGATGACCGACTTTAATTTCTTACTCCGGCCAAGTACTATATGCCTAGGCTCTGGACCTCCCCACTTCGGTTTCTGGTTTACCATGATGTTCACAACGCGATCACTATTAGGGAAAACTTTATACACAGAATCTTATCAACAGTGCGGTCTAAAATAAGGCGATATTGCTGCTTAGCAGTAGCGCGTGGGCAGAGACCGCACTATTGATATCAACGTAGCAGTAGCGCGTTAGAAAAAAACAGCGCTACTACTAATATTGCCACGACGTAGCCATCAGACTAGGAATAGTAGTAACGCCTGTTTTGTAAACGCGCTGCTGCTATTAAACTTAGCAGCAACGCTTTTCGCCAACACTCGCTGCTGCTAACTTTAGTCCACTCGTTGCAACTAAGTTTAGTCCCACCTACCTCCGTGAACAGGGTGTACCTAGCTCCGTGAACAGGGTGTTTACCATCTTAAATATGTTACTTCTCAAACCATCACAATCACTTGATCTTCATTGAACTCTATGTGCAGGATTTGTGGCCGCAATCTACACAAAAAGATCAATGATTACCAATGTATTTTTGATTTTTTTACATGCTTAGCCTTAGCTTATCAGTAGCGCGTTTTGCTGAATGCGCTAGGTATAGCAGTAGCACGTTTCTAGTTAAAAGCGTTACTGTTATGGAGTTTAGTAGTAGCGCTTTATCCTAACACGCGCTACTGCTAAACGCGACCTATCTCCCCCAACCGGCCGCTCCCACTCTCCCTCTCCACTCTCACCCCTCCTCCCCTCCCCCCCCCCCCCCCCCCGCACCCCCTGTCGTCCGCCAGCGTTCCCCGACCACCGTCATCGCCCGCCGCCGCCGCCGCTCCTACTCCTCCTACATTGAGGTAGTCCCTCCTACCCTCCTCCTCCTCTCTCCTCCCTCCTCCCTACCATGCCCCTCCCTCCTCCTCCGACCGCCCCCTCCTCCCTCCTCCTCCGGCCAAGCCCATTGTCGGCAGCCCTCCTCCCCCCCCTCTCTCCTCCCTCCTCCCTCCTCCTCCTCCTCCGGCCTGCCCCTCCTCCCTCCTCCCCCTCCTCCTCCCTCCTCCGGCCCGCCCCCTCCTCCCTCCTCTCCCTCCTCCTCTCTCCTACCTCCTCCCATCCCTCCTCCCTCCTCCTCCGGCCCGCCCCCTCCTCCCTCCTCCCTCCCAACTAGTTAAAATTTTATTACTGTTCTTAGTTGAATTAGTAAGAAAATTAATTATTTTTATTTATAGTAAGTGCTTAGTTGAACTAGTTGAATTAATAGAACTAGTTTATTTTTAGTAAGAAAATTTAGGTATATGAGATTTGATTATCTAATTAAAATTTTACTATAGACCTAGTTTATTTTTAGTAAGAAAATTAATAGAACTAGTTTATTTTTAGTAAGTGCTTAGTTGAATTAGTTGAATTAATAGAACTAGTTGAATTAATATCATTATCACTTTTTCATCAAAGAATGCTATATGAGATTTGATGATCTAATTAAAATTTTACTCGGTGGAATATGCAGACTTTGTAGAGTCGTGTCTCCTTGGAGTGATCGTCATCCGAGCTACCTCTACTTTCTCTACACCCGAGTCGGTGAGCTAAAAGTTCACCTCCTCCTTCTCCACTCCTCGGTGTTGAATAGAGTAGAACTAGGGTATTTAGTTATGCTTCTTAACCAAATGAAATGTTCGGAATATAAGATATATTGAAATGTTCGGATTATAAGATATATTGAAATGTTCGGATTATAAGATATATTGAAACGTTTTCGTCAATATTGAACCATTGAAATGCAATGAGCACCAGTTTATGCTCATGTGCGAAGTGTTGATTCATTTCCGAGTGACCTATGTTCTGCCGGAGTGTTGATTCATTTTCGTTCCGGCAAATTTCAGGCTCTCGATATGTCCTATTTTAGCAAAGGTCATGCCGGATTTTTCTATGAATTTAAGCATGACTTGTGCTAGAATATGTAGGAAATATCGAGTGCCCCGGATTTGCTAGAAAGAGAATTAAACGACATTTCAAGTTGACTTTAGGTCTATTGGGGCTCCATACATGACAATCAAAAAATCGGTGAGGGAGAGTCTCCACCATATATGAGAGAAGAAGAATGCTGACTGTTGTCGTGGGGGTTGCTTCTCCTTCTTCTCTTTGTGGTAGACCTTTGTTATGCACTAGGGGAAGAAGGAGTAGCGACCATCATCGACGGTCGAAAAATCGTTGAGGGAGTGTCCACCATATATGAGAGAAGAATAATGCCGACTATTGTCGTGGGGGTCGCTTCTCCTTCTTTTCCTTGTGTTAGATATTTGTAATGCACTAGGGAAAGGAGGAGTAGTGACCATCACCGACGGTAGCAATATCAGAGAGGGAGTGCCCACCACATATGAGAGTTTAGGAAGGAAGACTCGACAGACCTAAAGTCAACCCGTTGCATATTGAGTAATAGTGATATGTGTGTTGAGTTTCCTGGTAGTTGCCTTCGATCGATTTTTAATTAATGTTTCAACTATGAACATAGGAAATGTCTGACAATGAAAAGGAATACTGTATGTGTGAATACTGCGAAGACGAGCGCGGCCTGTGCGACATGCCTCACCTAGTTGGTGGTAGGCGCTTCAGCATCAAGCTGGATGAGACCTTCGAAGTGGATGCAGTAAGTCACAACGACAAGTATTTTTCGTAATTAAGCATGACTTCTGCTTCTTTTGCTTCAGCTTATAATTTTAATTTTATACTATTCTACTAGTGTATCCCCTGCCATGCAAGAATGTATGTCTTGGATAAGGTTGGTTTCAGTACTATGGAAACTATGGAGGTAAAGAGAGCTAACTTGAGGACCGAGCATGGTTATACTTTTGCCGCAAAATTATACAATGCAGACACCACTAGTAGAAAAACGGCCTTATGTTCAACTCTTTAGTCCCGGTTTGTAATAGAACCGGCACTAATGTGACCATTAGTGCGAGTTCCAACGGCTAGGCGGGCGGCTCTCATTAGTACCGGTTCGTGGCGAACCTTTAGTACCGGTTCGTGCCACGAACCGGTACTAAAGAGGTGGTGGCAGGCTTGTGTCAGGCTGCGGCCCGATCATGACCTATAGTACCGGTTCATGCCACCAACCGGTACTGGATTTTTTTAGTTGATTCTTTTTGCAGTAGTTTTTTAGTCCCACCTCGCTCCGCTAACAGGGTTTTTACCACCTCAAATATGTTACTTCTCAAACTATCACGAGCACTTGATTTTCATTGAACTCTATGTGTAGGATATGTGGCCGCAATAGGAATCTTCATCGGTTCTTAACCGGTGAAGATTCCTATTGACAATTCAGATTCTACACAAAAAGATCATTGATGATCAATGTATTTTTATGTATATTTTTACATGTTTACACATAGCAGTAGCACGTTTTGGCTGAAAGGCGCTACTGATGAATGTATTTTTGATATATATTTTTACATGTTTACACAATCTCTTTCGAAGTATCAGGGTTTCGGACGAAAACTCATCTGTTACAAAGGCATTTCATTTTTTTTAAACTTATTATAACTCCAGACATTTTCTGCGTTCAGTATGCACCATTCAAAGCCACGTCATCAACTTTCAACCCTTTCTGCCTTCATTTTCTATTTTTTATGCATATACTGATTTTTTGAGCTAAATGACCCTGATATTGAAAAACACTACCAATGAACTCTGAAGAGGTTGAAAGTTGGCATGGTATCATCATTTCACCCACATAGCATGTGCAAAAAAGTTGAGAGGGTTACGGCAAAACTGGATGCACTTCGTATACAAACTGGACAATCTCTTTCGAAGTATCAAGGTTTTGGACGAAAACTCATCTGTTACAACTAATTACAACTCCAGACTTTTTGTGCGTTCAGTATACACCATTTAAAGCCACGTCATCAACTTTCAACCCTTTCTACCTTCATTTTCTATTTTTCATGCATATACTGATTTTTTTGAGCTAAATGACCCTGATATTGAAAAGCATTACAAATGAACTCTAAAAAGGTTAAAAGTTGGCATGGTATCATCATTTCACCCACATAGCATGTGCAAAAAAGTAGAGAGGGTTACGGCAAAAACTGGATGCACCTTCGTGTACAAACTGGACAATCTCTTTCCAAGTATTAGGGTTTCGGACGAAAAATCATATGTTACAAGGCACTTCATTTTTTAAAACTTATTACAACTCCACACTTTTTGTGCGTTCAGTATGCACCATTCAAAGCCACATCATCAACTATCAACCCTTTCTGCCTTCATTTTCTATTTTTCATGCATATACTGATTTTTTTGAGCTAAATGACCCTGATATTGAAAATTACTACAATGAACACTGAAAAGGTTGAAAGTTGGCATGGTATCATCATTTCACCCACATAGCATGTGCAAAAAAGTTGAGAGAGTTACGACAAAAACTAGATGCACTTCGTGTACAAACTGGACAATCTCTTTCGAAGTATCAAGGTTTCGGACGAAAACTCATTAGTTACAAAAGCACTTCATTTTTTTAAACTTATTACAACTCCAGACTTTTTGTGCGTTCAGTATGCACCATTCAAAGCCACTTCATTAACTTTCAACCCTTTCTGCCTTCATTTTATATTTTTCATGCATACACTGATTTTTTTGAGCTAAATGACCCTGATATTGAAAAGCACTTCAAATGAACTTTGAAAAGGTTGAAAGTTGGCACGGTATCATCATTCCACCCACATAGCATGTGCAAAAAAGCTGAGATGGTTACAGCAAAACTGGATGCACTTCGTGTACAAACTGGACAACTCTTTCGAAGTATCAGGGTTTCGAACGAAAATTATCTGTTACAGAGGCACTTCATTTTTTAAAACTTATTACAACTCCAGACTTTTTGTGCGTTCAGTATGGACAATTCAAAGCCACGTCATCAACTTTCAATCCTTTCTGACTTCATATTCTATTTTTCATGCATATACTATTTTTCTTGAACTAAATGACCCAGATATTGAAAAGCACTACAAATGAACTCTGAAAAGGTTGAAAGTTGGCATGGTATCATCGTTTCACCCACATAGCTTGTGCAAAAAAGTTGAGAGGGTTATGGCAGAAACTAGATCCACTTCGTGTTCAAACTGGACAATCTCTTTCGAAGCATCATGGTTTCAGACGAAAACTCAGCTCTTACAAAGCCACTTCATTTCTTAAACTTATTACAACTCCGGACTTTTTGTGCGTTCAGTATGCACCATTCAAAGCTACTCATCAACTTTCAACCCTTTCTGCCTCCATTTTCTATTTTTCATGCATATATACTGATTTCTTGAGCTAAATGACCCTGATATTGAAAAGCACTACAAATGAACTCTGAAAAGGTTGAAAGTTGTCATGGTATCATCATTTCACCCACATAGCATGTGCAAAAAAGTTGAAAGGGTTAAGGCAAAAACTAAATGCACTTCATGTACAAACTGGACAATCTCTTTCGAAGTATCGGGGTTTCGGACGAAAACTCATCTGTTACAAAGCCATTTCATTTTTTAAACTTATTACAACTCTAGACTTTTTGTGCGTTCAGCATGCACCATTCAAAGCCACGCCATCAACTTTCAACCGTTTCTGCCTTCATTTCCTACGTTTCATGCATATACTGAATTTTTTTGAGCTAAATGACCCTGATATTGAAAAGCACTACAAATGAACTCTGAAAAGGTTGAAAGTTGGCATTGTATCATCATTTCACCCACATAGCATGTGCAAAAAAAGTTGAGAGGGTTATGGCAAAAATTGGATGCACTTTATGTACAAACTGGACAATCTCTTTCGAAATATGAGGGTTTCGGATGAAAACTCATCTGTTACAAAGCCACTTCATTTTTTGAAACTTATTACTACTCTAGACTTTTTGTGCATTCAGTATGCACCATTCAAAGCCACCTCATCAACTTTCAACCCTTTATGCCTTCATTTTCTATTTTCCATGCATATACTATTTTTCTCAAGCTAAATGACCCAGATATTGAAAAGCACTACAAATGAACTCTGAAAAGGTTGAAAGGTGGCATGGTATCATCATTTCACCCACATAGCATGTGCAAAAAAGTTGAAAGGGTTACGGCAAAAACTGGATGCACTTCGTGTACAAACTGGACGATCTCTTTCGAAGTATCAGGGTTTCCAACGAAAACTCATCTGTTACAAAGGCACTTCATTTTTTGAAACTTATTACAACTCCAGACATTTTGTGCATTCAGTATGCACCATTCAAAGCCACGCCATCAACTTTCAACCCTTTCTGCCTTCATTTTCTATTTTTCATACATATACTACTTTTTTGAGCTAAATGACCCTGATATTGAAAAGCATTACAAATGAACTGTGAAAAGGTTGAAAGTTGGCATGATATCATCATTTCACCCACATAGCATGTGCAAAAAATTTGAGAGGGTTACAACAAAAATTGGATCTTCTTCGTGCACAATCTGGACAATCTCTTTCGAAGTATCAGGGTTTCGGACGAAAACTAATCTGTTACAAAGCCACTTCATTTTTTAAACTTATTACAACTCTAGACTTTTTGTGCGTTCAGTATGCACCATTAAAAGCCACGCCATCAACTTTCAACCCTTTCTGCCTTCATTTTGTATTTTTCATGCATATACTATTTTTCTCGAGCTAAATGACCCAGACATTGAAAAGCACTACAAATGAACTCTGAAAAGGTTGAAAGGTGGCATAGTATCATCATTTAAAGCCACATAGTATGTGCAAAAAAGTGGAGAGGCTTACGGCAAAAGCTGGATGCACTTCGTATACAAACAGCACAATCTCTTTCGAAGTATCAGAGTTTCGGACGAAAACTCATCTGTTACAAAGGCACTTCATTTTTTAAAATTATTACAACTCCAGATGTTTTGTGCGTTCACTATACACCATTCAAAGCCATCTCATCAACTTTCAACCCTTTCCGCCTTCATTCTCTATTTTTCATGCATATACTACTTTTTTGAGCTCAATGACCCTGATATTGAAAAGCACTACAAATGAACTCTGAAAAGGTTGAAAGTTGGCATGGTATCATCATTTCACCCACATAGCATGTGCAAAAAAGTTGAGAGGGTTACGGCAAAAACTGGATGCACTTCGTGTACAAACTAGACAATCTCTTTCGAAGTATCAGGGTTTCGGACGAAATCTCATCTGGTACAAAGGCACTTCATTTTTTATATTTATTATAACTCAGTATGATCCATTCAAAGCCGCGTCATCAACTTTCAACCCTTTCTGCCTTCATTTTCTATTTTTCATGCATATACTAATTTTTTTGAGCTAAATGACCCTGATAGTGAAAAGCACTACAAATGAACTCTGAAAAGGTTGAAAGTTGGCATGGTATCATCATTTCACCCACATAGCATGTGCAAAAAAGTCGCGAGGGTTACGTAAAAAACTGGATGCACTTCATGCACAAACCGGACAATCTCTTTCGAAGTATCAGGGTTAAGGACAAAATCTCATCTGTTACATAGCTGCTTCATTTCTTAAAAGTATTACAACTCCAGACTTTTTGTGTGTTCAGTATGCACCATTCAAAGCCATGTCATCAACTTTCATCCCTTTCTGCCTTCATTTTCTATTTTTCATGCCTATACTGTTATTTTGAGCTAAATGACTCTGATATTGAAAAGCACTACAAATGAACTCTGAATAGATTGAAGTTGGCATGGTATCATCATTTCACCCACATAGCATGTGAAAATAAGTTGAGAGGGTTACGGCAAAAACGGGATGCACTTCATGTACAAACTGGACAATCTCTTTCGAAGTATCAGGGTTTCGGACAAAAACTCATCTGGTAAAAAGGCACTTTATTTTTTAAACTTGTTACAACTCCAGAATTTTTGTGCGTTCAGTATGCACCATTCAAAGCCACCTCATCAACTTTCAACCCTTTCTGCCTTCATTTTCTATTTTTAATACATATACTAATTTTTTGAGTTAAATGACCCTGATTATTGAAATGCACTACAAATGAACTCTGAAAAGGTTGAAAGTTGGCATGGTATCATCATTTCACCCACTTAGCATGTGCAAAAAAGTTGAGAGCGTTACGTCAAAAATTGGATGCACTTAATGTACAAACTGGATAATCTCTTTCGAAGTATCAGGGTTTCAGACAAATCTCATCTGTTACATAGCCACTTCATTTTTTAAACTTATTACAACTCCAGACTTTTTGTGTGTTCAGTATGCACCATTCAAAGCCACATCATCAACTTTCATCCCTTTCTGCCTTCATTTTCTATTTTTCATGGATATACTGTTGTTTGAGCTAAATGACTCTGATATTGAAAAACACTACAAATGAACTCTAAATAGGTTGAAGTTGGCATGGTATCATCATTTCACCCACATAGCATGTGCAAAAAATTTGAGAGGGTTACGGCAAAAACTGGATGCACTTCGTGTACAAACTGGACAATCTCTTTCGAAGTATCAGGGTTTCGGACGAAACTCATCTGTTACAAAGGCACTTCATTTTTTAAACTTATTACAACTCCAGACATTTTGTGCGTTCACTATACACCATTCAAAGCCACCTCATCAACTTTCAACCCTTTCTGCCTTCATTCTCTATTTTTCATGCATATACTACTTTTTTGAGCTCAATGACCCTGGTATTGAAAAGCTCTACAAATGAACTCCAAAAAGGTTGAAAATTGGCATGGTGTCATCATTTCACCCACATAGCATGTGCAAAAAAGTTGAGAGGGTTACAGAAAAAACTGGACGCGCTTCGTGTACAATCTGGACAATCTCTTTCGAAGTATCAGGGTTTCGGACGAAAACTCATCTGGTACAAAGGCACTTCATTTTTTTAAATATATTACAACTCCAGACTTTTTGTGCGTTCAGTATGCTCCATTCAAAGCCGCATCATCAACTTTAAACCCTTTCTGCCTTCATTTTCTATTTTTCATGCATATACTAATTTTTTGAGATAAATGACCCTGATAGTGAAAAGCACTACAAATGAACTCTGAAAAGGTTGAAAGTTGGCATGGTATCATGATTTCACCCACATAGCATGTGCAAAAAAGTTGAGAGGGTTATGGAAAAAACTGGATGCACTTCATGTACAAACTGGACAATCTCTTTCGCAGTATCAGGGTTAAGGACAAAATCTCATCTGTTACATAGCCGTTTCATTTTTTAAAAGTATACAACTCCAGACTTTTTGTGTGTTCAGTATGCACCATTCAAAGCCACGTCATCAACTTTCATCCCTTTCTGCCTTCATTTTCTATTTTTCATGCCTATACTGTTATTTTGAGCTAAATGACTCTGATATTGAAAAGCACTACAAATGAACTCTGAATAGGTTGAAGTTGGCATGGTATCATCATTTCACCCACATAGCATGTGAAAATAAGTTGAGAGGGATACGGCAAAAACGGGATGCACTTCATGTACAAACTGGACAATCTCTTTCGAAGTATCAGGGTTTCAGACGAAAACTCATCTGGTAAAAAGGCACTTTATTTTTTAAACTTGTTACAACTCCAGACTTTTTGTGCGTTCAATATGCACCATTCCAAGCCACCTCATCAACTTTAAACCCTTTCTGCCTTCATTTTCTATTTTTAATACATATACTAATTTTTTGAGTTAAATGACCCTGATTATTGAAATGCACTACAAATGAACTCTGAAAAGGTTGAAAATTGCCATGGTATCATCATTTCACCCACATAGCATGTGCAAAAAAGTTGAGAGGGTTACGTCAAAAACTGGATGCACTTAATGTACAAGCTGGACAATCTCTTTTGAAGTATCAGGGTTTCAGACAAATCTCATCTGTTACATAGCCACTTCATTTTTTTAGACTTATTACAACTCTAGACTTTTTGTGTGTTCAGTATGCACCATTCAAAGCCATATCATCAACTTTCATCCCTTTCTGCCTTCATTTTTTATTTTTCATGCATATACTGTTTTTTGAGCTAAATGACTCTGATATTGAAAAGCACTACAAATAAACTATGAATAGGTTGAAGTTGGCATGGTATCATCATTTCACCCACATAGCATGTGCAAAAAAGTTGAGAGGGTTACGGCAAAAACTGGATGCACTTCGTGTACAAACTGGACAATCTCTTTCGAAGTATCAGGGTATCGGACGAAAACTCATCTGTTACAAAGGCACTTCATTTTTTAAACTTATTACAACTCCAGACGTTTTGTGCGTTCACTATACACCATTCAAAGCCAACTCATCAACTTTCAACCCTTTCTGCCTTCATTCTCTATTTTTCATGCATATACTACTTTTTTGAGCTCAATGACCCTGATATTGAAAAGCACTACAAATGAACTTTGAAAAGGTTGAAAATTGGCATGGTATCATCATTTCACCCACATAGCATGTGGAAAAAAGTTGACAGGGTTACGGCAAAAACTGGATGCACTTCGTGTACAATCTGGACAATCTCTTTCGAAGTATCAGGGTTTCACACGAAACTCATCTGGTACAAAGGCACTTCATTTTTTTAAATTTATTACAACTCCAGACTTTTTGTGCGTTCAGTATGCGCCATTCAAAGCCGCATCATCAACTTTCAACCCTTTCTGCCTTCATTTTCTATTTTTCATGCATATACTAATTTTTTTGAGATAAATGACCCTGATAGTGAAAAGCACTACAAATGAACTCTGAAAAAGTTGAAAGTTGGCATGGTATCATCATTTCACCCACATAGCATGAGCAAAAATGTTGAGAGGGTTACGAAAAAAACTGGATGCACTTCATGTACAAACTGGACAATCTCTTTCGAAGTATCAGGGTTAAGGACAAAATCTCATCTGTTACATAGCCGTTTCATTTTTTAAAAGTATTACAACTCCGGACTTTTTGTGTGTTCAGTATGCACCATTCAAAGCCACGTCATCAACTTTCATCCCTTTCTGCCTTCATTTTCTATTTTTCATACCTATACTGTTATTTTGAGCTAAATGACTCTGATATTGAAAAGCACTACAAATGAACTCTGAATAGGTTGTAGTTGGCATGGTATCATCATTTCACCCACATAGCATGTGCAAAAAAGTTGAGAGGGTTACGACAAAAACTGGATGCACTTCGTGTACAAACTGCACAATCTCTTTCGAAGTGTCAGGGTTTCAGACGAAAACTCATCTTGTACAAAGGCACTTTATTTTTTTAAACTTATTACAACTCCAGATTTTTTGTGCGTTCAGTATGCACCATTCAAAGCCATCTCATCAACTTTCAACCCTTTCTACCTTCATTTTCTATTTTTCATGCATATACTAATTTTTTGAGCTAAATGACCCTGATTATTGAAATGCACTACAAATGAACTCTGAAAAGGTTGAAAGTTGGCATGGTATCATCATTTCACCCACATAGCATGTGCAAAAAAGTTGAGAGGGTTACGGAAAAAACTGGATGCGCTTCGTGTACAATCTGGACAATCTCTTTCGAAGTATCAGGGTTTCGGACGAAAACTCATCTGGTACAAAGGCACTTCATTTTTTTAAAATTTATTACAACTCTAGACTTTTTGTGCGTTCAGTATGCTCCATTCAAAGCCGCGTCATCAACTTTCAACCCTTTCTGCCTTCATTTTCTATTTTTCATGCATATACTAGTTTTTTTGAGCTAAATGACCCTGATAGTGAAAGACACTACAAATGAACTCTGAAAAGGTTGAAAGTTGGCATGGTATCATAATTTCACCCACATAGCATGTGCAAAAAAGTTGAGAGGGTTACGGAAAAAACTGGATGCACTTCATTTACAAACTGGACAATCTATTTCGAAGTATCAGGGTTAAGGACAAAATCTATTTCGAAGTATCAGGGTTAAGGACAAAATCTCATCTGTTACATAGCCGCTTCATTTTTTAATAGTATCACAACTCCAGACTTTTTGTGTGTTTAGTATGCACCATTCAAGGCCACATCATCAACCTTCATCCCTTTCTTCCTTCATTTTCTATTTTTCATGCCTATACTGTTATTTTGAGCTAAATGACTCTGATATTGAAAAGCACTACAAATTAACCCTGAATAGGTTGAAGTTGGCATGGTATCATCATTTCACCCACATAGCATGTGAAAATAAGTTGAGAGGGTTACGGCAAAAACGGGATGCAGTTCATGTACAAACTGGACAATCTTTTTCGAAGTGTCAGGGTTTCGGACAAAAACTCATCTGGTAAAAAGGCACTTTATTTTTTAAACTTGTTACAACTCCAGACTTTTTGTGCATTCAGTATGCACCATTCAAAGCCACCTCATCAACTTTCAACCCTTTCTGCCTTTATTTTCTATTTTTAATGCATATACTAATTTTTTGAGTTAAATGACCCAGATTATTGAAATGCACTACAAATGAACTATGAAAAGGTTTAAAGTTGGCATGGTATCATCATTTCACCCACATAGCATGTGCAAAAAAGTTGAGAGGGTTACGTCAAAAACTGGATGCACTTAATGTACAAACTGGACAATCTCTTTCGAAGTATCAGGGTTTCAGACAAATCTCATCTGTTACATAGCCACTTCATTTTTTTTAAACTTATTACAACTCCAGACTTTTTGTGTGTTCAGTATGCACCATTCAAAGCCACATCATCAACTTTCATCCCTTTCTGCCTTCATTTTCTATTTTTAATGCATATACTGTTTTTTGAGCTAAATGACTCTGATATTGAAAAGCACTACAAATGAACTCTGAATAGGTTGAAGTTGGCATGGTATCATCATTTCACCCACATAGCATGCACAAAAAAGTTGAGAGGGTTACTGCAAAAACTGGATGCACTTCGTGTACAAACTGCACAATCTTTTTCGAAGTGTCAGGGTTTGAGACGAAAACTCATCTTGTACAAAGGCACTTTATTTTTTTAAAACTTATTACAACTCCAAACTTTTTGTGCGTTCAGTATGCACCATTCAAAGCCATCTCATCAACTTTCAACCCTTTCTACCTTCATTTTCTATTTTTAATGCATATACTCATTTTTTGAGCTAAATGACCCTGATTATTGAAATGCACTACAAATGAACTCTGAAAAGGTTGAAAGTTGGCATGGTATCATCATTTCATCCACATAGCATGTGCAAAAAAGTTGAGAGGGTTACGTCAAAAACTGGATGCACTTCATGTACAAACTGGACAATCTCTTTCGAAGTATCAGGGTTTCGGACAAAATCTCATCTGTTACATAGCCACTTCATTTTTTAAAACTTATTACAACTCCAGACTTTTTGTGTGTTCAGTATGTACCATTCAAAGCACGTCATCAACTTTCATCCCTTTCTGCCTTCATTTTCTATTTTTTTCATGCATATACTCTTTTTTTGAGCTAAATGACCCTGATATTAAAAAGCACTACAAATGAACTCTGAATAGGTTGAATTTGGCATGGTATCATCATTTCACCCACATAACATGTGCAAAAAATTTGAGAGGGTTACGTCAAAAACTGGATGCACTTCGTGTACAATCTGGACAATCTCTTTCGAAGTATCAGGGTTTCACACGAAAACTCATCTGGTACAAAGGCACTTCATTTTTTTAAATTTATTACAACTCCAGACTTTTTGTGCATTCAGTATGCTCCATTCAAAGCCGCGTCATCAACTTTCAACCCTTTCTGCCTTCATTTTTTATTTTTCATGCATATACTAATTTTTTTGAGCTAAATGACCCTGATAGTGAAAAGCACTACAAATGAACTCTGAAAAAGTTGAAAGTTGGCATGGTATCATCATTTCACCCACATAGCATGTGCAGAAAAGTTGAGAGGGTTACGGCAAAAACTGGATGCACTTCATGTACAAACTGGACAATCTATTTTGAAGTATCAGGGTTTCGGACGAAAACTCATCTATTACAAAGCCACCTCATTTTTAAACTTACTACAACTCCAGAATTTTTGTGCGTTCAGTATGCACCATTCAAAGCCACATCATCAACTTTCAACCCTTTCTGCCTTCATTTTCTATTTCTCATGCATATACTGATTTTTTTGTTCTAAATGACCCTGATATTGAAAAGCACTACAAATGAACTCTAAAAAGGTTGAAAGTTGGCATGGTATCATCATTTCACCCACATAGCATGTGCAAAAATGTTGAGAGGGTTACGGCAAAAACTGGGTGCACTTCGTGGACAAACTGGACAATCTCTTTCGAAGTATCAGGGTTTCGGACGAAAACCATCTGTTACAAAGCAACTTCATTTTTTAAAACTTATTACAACTCCTGACTTTTTGTGCGTTCGCCATTCAGTATGCACCATTCAAAGCCATGTCATCAACTTTCAACCCTTTCAGCCTACATTTTCTATTTTTCATGCATATACTGTTTATTTGAGCTAAATGACCCTGATATTGAAAAGCACTACAAATTAACTCTAAAAGGTTGAAAGTTGGCATAGTATCATCATTTCACCCACATAGCATGTGCAAAAAAGTTGAGAGGATTACGGCAAAAACTGAATGCACTTCGTGTACAAACTGGACAATCTCTTTCGAAGTATCAGGGTTTCAGACGAAAACTCATTTGTTACAAAGGCATTTCATTTTTTTAAACTTATTACAACTCCAGACTTTTTGTGCGTTCAGTATGCACCATTCCAAGCCACGCCATCAACTTTCAACCCTTTCTGCCTTCATTTTCTATTTTTCATGCATATACTGATTTTTTTGAGCTAAATGACCCTGATATTGAAAAGCACTACAAATGAATTCTGAAAAGGTTGATTTGGCATGGTATCATCATTTCACCCACATAGCATGTGCAAGAAAGTTGAGAGGGTTACGGCATGAACTGGATGCACTTCGTGTACAAAATGGACAATCTCTTTCAAAGTATCAGTGTTTCGGACGAAAACTCATCTGTTACAAAGCCACGTCATCAACTTTCAACCCTTTCTGCCTTTATTTTCTATTTTTCATGCAGCACACCCCTTTAGTACCGGTTCGTGGCTCTGAAAAGATGAATTGGATATATTGATTTTTTTTACCTAAAGCAAAAATATTCACAAAGAAACTCTAAATACAGCATAAAACAACTCAAAAATAAATACAAGAAAATAAATAAAGCAGAAAAGAAAAAAACTACATAAAAAAACTCTGCGTGCTGCCCAGTGGACCTTCTTGGCCTTGGGCTAGGATTCAGGCCCATAAGGCCCAGCAGGCCCACAGGGCAGCGCGGCAAAGTTAGGCCCAGAAGCCTGCTATAGAGAGGAGCTCGAGAGAGCTACCGCACTGGGGCTTATAAACAAGTGCGGACGCCCCTCGCCTAGCGAGGTGGGACTAAACTTGCCGCATCGGACCTACGCCAGCGCACCCCTTTAGTACTGGGTCGTGGCTCCAACCGGTACTAAAGGGGTGGTCTTTAGTACCGGTTGGAGCCACGACCAGGTACTAAAGGGGGTTGCTTCCCGCTATTTGGTCTGGCCAAATTTGACCTTTAGTACCAGTTGGTACCCCAACCGGTGCTAAAGGCCCCCCTATATATAGCACTTATGAAAATTTCAGTTAGTTTCTTCTTCATCTGCTTCGTCGTCGCGCCCGTCCCCGCCGCCGCCCCCGTCGCCGTCCCCGTCGCCGTCGTCATTGCCGTCCCCGTCGCGCGCGCCCGTGTGCGCCCCTGTCGCCGCGTGTGCCCGTCCCCGTCGTCGATCGCGCGTGCGCCGCCCCCGGCCTGCCCGTCGCCGCCCCCATCGCCTCGCATCACCGGCCGTCGCCCCGCTGTAAGACTGCCCCCTGCCGTGTGCGCCATGGCGGCCCTCACACACACACTAGTACACACACAGAGGGATAGATTTTTCTTAATTATTTTCTGTTTTCTGCTTTTAATTTTTTATACTTTTAGTTTATATAAATGTTAGATTAATGTCAATTGTTAGATTTATATATATATAGGATGGGTCTATTATGATAACACTCCCTTAAGACCTTATTCTGCACACTGGGGCTTATTCTGCTAACACCCGTCGAGACAAACAAAAACAAAAAGCCGACCCCTCCCCGCACCTTATCCACCCCACGCCCCCACCTTCCCTGCCAGATCCCCACGCCGCCTCACCTCCACCTTCTTCCCCACTCCCCTCCGCTGCCCCATGTCCCTCTCGGCCGAGGCCAACTCCAATGGCACGCCTCGCCGGCTACCACCCCGCGCCGCCCCACCCCGCAGGCCCGCGCCAGCGGCTAGCCATGGCCGCCGTGCCTCCTCTCCATCCCGGCCGGCGCGCCTCCCTTTCCCCAACCCATAGCACCACCACTC
This sequence comes from Triticum timopheevii, assembly GCA_963921465.1. Classification (NCBI taxonomy): domain Eukaryota; kingdom Viridiplantae; phylum Streptophyta; class Magnoliopsida; order Poales; family Poaceae; genus Triticum; species Triticum timopheevii. Next base: position 146,375,373 of record OY997272.1, read on the forward strand.
CCCCAGCCAAGCTGACGGCCGCCGCGCGCCACCGTGTCCAGGCACCTAGACCCGCCCCCTTCCATCACGCTCCCGCCGGATCCACGAGTCTCGCCACCGCCCATGCTCCGACTCTCGACTCCCCGACGCCCCTCCCCAAGCCCAGCGATGCGCAGGTCCCCGACGCCCCTTGGCTCCCGATGTGGACCTCCCCTGGCGGCCCTCCCCCAGCGTGCTCACCTCCCGCCTCGAGGGCCACCGGATCCCGACAGGATCCAAGCGAGCACTGCTCGCCACAAGCGGCGGCGGCGCGCCAGTGGGCCTTCCAAGCAGGAGCCTTTCAAACAGCACCGTCGACGGGCGCCTCTCCCTGTCATCGACGGGCGCCTCACACCTACCTCGCCTCCACATCCCGACCACGCCGGAACCTGACACACCGCGGACGAGTTCTCCACCACCAGATCCAGGCGCGACAATCAGCATCGGGATGCAGCCACTGCGGGCGCCGCTGCCGGAGTCCTGCGCCTCCCCTTATTCTCGTGCTTGTCTGCGTCCAGGCGCGGCCATCAGCAGCAGTGCGCTGCGAACGATGCTGCAGCTCGGCTCGCATGGGCGAGGAGTTTGTCCCACGGGACAGTGCAGTACTGGTGTGGGATCCAAGTACTGGATTATTTTTTGTTGATCGTTTTTCCTCCGCAGGCTCCCAGACGACGGTGGCACGCTTGGTTCAATTTTTGCATTTTTTCGGATTTTGTTTTGCAAGTTCAGTGCAGTTCGCGTGGAATTACCCCTAGTGCAGTTTCAGACGGCGAAAAAGAGCGCACCTCGCCGAGCGGCATGAAGCAGGGTTGTGCGGGCGTGCGGCTCGGCCAGCTCGTTTGTGCAGTTTGCTTGATGCGTATGTGATGCAATACTGGATTTCTCTTTGTAAAGTAGTAGTCTTCTGTAAAAAGATTACATGGTCCTATTTGTGCAATGCTTGCGGTTTGCGCCGCTCGTGTGTGTGAAATTCACTAATGTTCACAGTGTAGTTTCAGACGTGTTTAAAAAAAGGTTAGAAAAACGACAAAAAATGGCATGCAGTTCGCTTCAATTTGTGAAGGGCAATTGTTCCATGTGGTATTGTGTGTTCAAAATCAGTAAAAAATGCATCGAAGTGGTTTGCGCCTGCAGTGCACTTCGTCGTTGTGTGAAGTTCCCTGTGTCGCTATTGCGGTTGCCCGTATTTTCAGAAGAAGTTTGTTTCTTTTTAGATGAAGTCCACTAGTTTCTGCCCTGCGATTCACTTTCACCAACCGAAACAATGCAGTTCTCTAGTCTGGGCCACACGGTGCACAAACTCTGACCATGAGGTTCACAAATAAGCGTAAAAAAGTTTGAAAAAAGAGAAAACTTACGGGGTTCACTTGCCCGTTCGATGCAGTGCGGTTTTCATTCTGAAGCAGTGCAGTCGGTCGTATGATGTTGTTCATCCCGTAAGTGCAAAAAAATTGTTACGGAAACAAAAAAAAGTAATGCGGTTCATTTCTTGAGAGTGTTGTGGTTCATTTACACCCGATGTGAAGTGCACTCTACTATCTTGTTCTTGAAAAAATTACGTTTGAATAAAAAAAACCATGCAGTTCTCTTACCCGTGTGATGCAGTGCGGTTTTTCGTCCGTTGCAGTGCGGTTTTCAGTCGGATGAAGTACCCACGTCGATTTGGGTGTCGCGAAAAACAGAGTGCCCGCATTTCGGTAAATTCGAAATTCCTCTTAAACCGTAAAGAATTAGAGAGAGTGTTCTACATGAAAGAGTTGCGTATCGTCGATATCTTTCCAACGGCATATCGTTTGAATCATTCCGACCAGCGGTTTGCAAAAATTTCGCCAAAAACGGTCGCTGCCACTCGTCGTCCGCCGCACAATTTTCAAAATTAACTTAAAACCGTAAGGAATTTCAAAACTATTTCAACATATGAAAGTTGCGCCTCGTCCATAGCTTTCCAACGACGTATTGCACGCCTCGTTTCGACAAACGATTCAAAAACTAGAGCGAAAACAGTACCAAAAATTGCAAAAATTTCAAAAAAAACGTAATTCCGCGATTTAGTAAATTTGAAACTGCTCTTAAACCGTAACGAATTAGAAAACATAATAGATATGAAAAAGATGCGCCTCGATGATATATATCCAACGGCGTATCATTTGCTTCATTCCGACGAGTGGTTTAGAAAAAAACGCGAAAAAACGCTTGCTGTCACTCGTCATCCGCCGCACTATTTTCAAAACTGCTCTTAAACCGTGGGGAATCTCGGAAAGTGTTCAACATGTTGAAGTTGCGCCTAATCCATAGCTTTTCAATGGTATATTACACGCCTCATTCCGATAAACGGTTAAAAAACTAGAGCGAAAACAGTACCAAAAAATAATGCGTGCAATTTTTTTCGACTAGAAGTTCACTAGTCTCTATTGCAGTGCTCGTCGTCAAAATGAAGCAGTGCGCTTCTGTTGAGCGTGCAGTGTCGATGTGGTGTGCAGAATAGTTATTCTGCTAATATTAGCAGAATAGACCGTCTGTATATATATATATATATATATATATATATATATATTAGATATTAATGTCAAATGTTAGATGAATTGGATAGAAAATGTTGATATATTAGTGTCAAATATTGTTAGATGAATAATTAGATGGATTAGCTAGATATTAATGTTAGATGAGTTAGTTTTTTATACTTTTAGTTATAGATGAATTAGATATATTAATGTTAGATGAATTAGATATATTAAATTTAGGTATATGAGATTTGATAATCTAATAATTAATTAAAATTTTACTATGGAACTAGTTTATTTTTAGTAAGAAGCTTAATAGAACTAGTTTATTTTTAGTAAGTGCTTAGTTGAATTAATAGAACTAGTTGAATTAATATAACTAGTTGAATTAGTTGAATTAATAGAACTAGTAAGTGTTTATCAATTAATGTTTCAACTATGAACATAAGAAATGTCTAACGATGAAAAGGATTTCGTTATGTGCGAATACTGCGAAGGCAAGCGCGGCCTGTGCGACAGAAATTTCCTAGTTGATGGTAGGCGCTTCATCATCAAGCTGGATGAGACCTTTGAAGTGGATATAGTAAGTCACAACAACATGTCTTTTTCGTAATTAAGCATATGCTTCAACTTATAATTTTAATTTTTTACTACTCTACTAGAGTATCCCCTGCCATGCAAGAATTTTTGTCTTGGATAAGATAGGTTTCAGTCCTATGAAAACTATGGAGGTAAAGAGAGTTTACTTGAAGACCGAACATGGTTATAGTTTCTACGCAAAATTATACAATGCAGGCACCTACACCTATTTGGAATGCAAAACTTGGCAAGCACTGATACGTCTCCAACGTATCTATAATTTTTGATTGTTCCATGCTATTATATTATCCGTTTTGGATGTTTATGGGCTTTACTTTACACTTTTATACCATTTTTGGGACTAACCTACTAACCGGAGGTCCAACCCGAATTGCTGTTTTTTTGCCTATTTCAGTGTTTCGAAGAAAAGGAATATCAAACAGAGTCCAAAGGGAATGAAACCTTCGGGAGCGATCTTTTTTGAACAAACGCAATCCAGGAGACTTGGAGTGGATGTCAAGAAGCATCCGAGGTGGCCACGAGGGTGCAAGACATGCCCTAGGGGGGTGGGCGCGCCCCCACCCTCGTGGCTCCCCTGACCTACCTCCTTCACCAATATATATCTACGTACCCCGAAAACATCCAAGAGCACCACAAAAACCTATTTCCACTACCGCAACCTTCTGTATCCGCGAGATCCCATCTTGGAGCCTTCGTCGGCGCTCCGCCGGAGGGGGAATCGATCACCGAGGGCTTCTACATCAACACCATAGCCTCTCCGATGAGTTGTGAGTAGTATACCATAGACCTTAGGGTCCATAGTTATTAGCTAGATGGCTTCTTCTCTCTCTTTGAATCTCAATACAAAGTTCTTCTTGATCTTCTTAGAGACCTATTCGATGTAATTCTTTTTGCGGTGTGTTTGTCGAGATCCGATGAATTGTGGGTTTATGATCAAGTTTATATGAGAAATATTTGAATCTCCTCTGAATTCTTTTATGTATGATTGGTTATCTTTGCAAGTCTCTTGGAATTATCAGTTTGGTTTGGCCTACTAGATTGATCTTTCTTGCAATGGGAAAAGTGCTTAGCTTTGGGTTCAATCTTGCGGTGTCCTTTCCCAGTGACAGCAGGGGCAGCAAGGCACATATTGTATTGTTGCCATCAAGGATAAAAAGATGGGGTTTACATCATATTGCTTGAGTTTATCCCTCTACATCATGTCATCTTGCCTAATGCATTACTCTATTCTTATGAACTTAATAGTCTAGATGCATGATGGATAGCGGTCGATGTGTGGAGTAATAGTAGTAGATGCAGAATCGTTTTTATCTACTTGTCGCGGACGTGATGCCTATATACATGATAATGCCTAGTTATTCTCATAATTATGCACTTTTCTATCAATTGCTCGACAGTAATTTGTTCACCCACCGTAATACTTATGCTATATTGAGAGAAGCCACTAGTGAAACCTATGGCCCCCGGGTCTATCTTCCATCATATAAGTTTCCTATCTACTTTATTTTGAAATATTTACTTTCCAATATATATCATAAAAATACCAAAAAATATTTATCTTATCTTATTATCTCTATCAGATCTCACTTCCGCAAGTGGCCGTGAAGGGATTGACAACCCCTTTATTGTGTTGGTTGCAAGGTTCTTGTTTGTTTGTGTAGGTACTAGGGAATTGTGAGGAGCCTCCTACTGGATTGATACCTTGTTCTCAAAAATTGAGGGAAATACTTACGCTACTTTGTTGCATCACCCTTTCCTCTTCAAGGGAAAACCAACGCAGTGCTCAAGAGGTAGCAAGATGGATTTCTGGCGCCGTTGCTGGGGAGGTCTTTGCTCAAGTCAAGACATACCAAGTACCCATCACAAACTCATCTCCCTCGCATTACATTATTTGCCATTTGCCTCTTGTTTTCCTCTCCCCCACTTCACCCTTGCTGTTTTATTCGCCCTTCTTCTGTTCATCTTTTTGTTTGCTTTGATGTCTTACTTGGCTCGTTTGCTCGTTTGGTTGGAATAGTTGTTTATTTATTGCTAAACAGAGAACCTAAGATCTATGGATCCTCATCCGCTTGCCAATCTTTTTAAGAGATCCAATTATGATGAACCAAATCCTAGTGATTTGAGTGCACTAGGTTATCTTTATGAGGTTTTGCTTGAAATTCGTGAATCTGAAAATTGTGATGAAGAAATTTATGAAGAGATTCACGATAGCTCCTTGAATAAAAAGCATGGTTGCAATGATCATGATTGGGGTGACTCTTCTTATGATCTTGAAAATTTATTTAAGCCCCATGATGAATATGAGATTGATAATAGTGTTTGCAATAATATTGAAAGTGGGTTTGGAAGAGTATCAACTTTAGATCCCACATATTTGGAGAATGTTCAATCTTACGGTATTTTTGATAAAAGTGGGTTTGGAGAAGTCATGACTTTAGTTAATGATAATCCCACTATTTTGGAAGAGTGTCAACTTCACATGCATGTGGATCATGTTGAGAATATGTTATGTGATAGATATTTTGTTGAATTTGCCTATGATTCTACATGTAATTATTATGAGAGAGGAAAATATGGTCGTATAAATTTTTATCTTACTAAATTACCTCTCGTCATGTTGGGATTGCTATCGTCTCTTTCTTCTTCCTTGCATATGCTAGTTTTTGCTTGCCTTGCAAATTTGTTTGCTTATAATATGCCAATGTATAGGAAGTATTTTAGACTTAGATGTGTTTGTCACGTGTTTCATGATGCTCTCTTTGTGCTTCAATTCTTGTCTTTCATGTGAGCATCATTAAAATTATCAATGCCTAGCTAAAAGGCTTTAAAGAAAAGCGCTTGTTGGGAGACAACCCAATATTTTTCCTTTCTGTTATTTAATAAATAATTCATCTAGCCTCTGATTAGATGTGGTTTTATGTTTTAATTAGTGTTTGTGCCAAGTAGAACCTATAGGATCATCTTGGGTGATAGTTAATTTGATCTTGCTGAAAAACTGAAACTTTTGCATGCACGAGAATAATTTTGGTAAATCACAGAAACATGCTTTTCAGTTGATTATTTTTTCAGTAGATCAATATACAAATTTCCTAGGACTATTTTGGTAGGATTTTTAGAGTTACAGAAGTATCCGAAAGTTACAGATTACTACAGACTGTTCTATTTTTGAAAGATTCTGTTTTTCGTGTGTTGTTTGCTTATTTTGATGAATCTATGGCTAGTATCGGGGGGTATGAACCATAGAGAAGTTGGAATACAGTAGGTTTAACACCAATATAAATAAAGAATGAGTTAATTACAGTACCTTAAGTGGTGGTTTTTCTTTCTTGCACTAACGGAGCTTATGAGATTTCCTGTTGAGTTTTGTGTTGTGAAGTTTTCAAGTTTTGGGTAAAGATTTGATGGACTATGGAATAAGGAGTTGCAAGAGCGTAAGCTTGGGGATGCCCATGGAACCCCAATATAATTCAAGGAAAACATAAAGCCTAATCTTGGGGATGCCCTAGGAGGCATCCCCTCTTTCGTCTTCGTCTATCTGTAACTTTACTTAGAGCTATATTTTTATTCGCCACATGATATGTGTTTTGCTTGGAGCGTCTTGTATGATATGAGTCCTTGCCTTTTAGTTTACCACAATCATCCTTGCTGTACACACCTTCTGGGAGAGACACAACATGATTCGGAATTTATTAGAATACTCTATGTGCTTCACTTATATCTTTTGAGTTAGGCAATTTTGCTCTAGTGCTTCACTTATATCTTTTTAGAGCACGGCGGTGGTTTTATTTTGTACTCCCTCCGTCCCATAATGTAAGGCATTTTTTGACACTAGTGTAGTGTCAAAAAACGTTCTACATTATGGAACGGAGGGAGTAGAAATTATTGATCTCTCATGCTGCACTTATATTATTTTGAGAGTCTTTTAGAATAGCTTGGTATTTGCTATGGATATAAAATTGGTCCTAGAATGATGGGCATCCAAGTTGGGTATAATAAAAACTATCATAGAAAGTGAATTGGATGCTATGATCAATTTGATGCTTGATAATTTTTTTGAGATATGAGAATGGTGATATTAGAGTCATTCTAGTTAAGTAGTTGTGAATTTGAGGAATACTTGTGTTGAAGTTTGTGATTCCCGTAGCATGCACGTATGGTGAGCCGTTATGTGATGAAGTTGGAGCATGATTTATTTATTGATTATCTTTCTTATGAGTGGCGGTTGGGGATGAGCGATGGTCTTTTCCTACCAATCTATCCCCCTAGGAGCATGCGCATAGTACTTTGTTTCAATGACTTGTAGATTTTTGTAATAAGTATATGAGTTCTTTATGACTAATGTTGAGTCCATGGATTATACGCACTCTCGCCCTTCCACCATTGCTAGCCTCTCTTGTGCTGCGCAACTTTCGCCGGTACCATACACCCACCATATACCTTCCTCAAAATATCCACCATACCTACCTATTATGGCATTTCCATAGCCATTCCGAGATACATTGCCATGCAACTTTCCACCGTTCCATTTATTATGACACGCTCCATCATTGTCATATTGCCTTTGCATGATCATGTAGTTGACATTGTATTTGTGGCAAATCCACCTTGATAATTCTTTCATACATGTCACTCTTGATTCATTGCATATCCCGGTACACCGCCGGAGGCATCCACATAGAGTCGTATTTTGTTCTAAGTGTTGACTTGTAATTCTTGAGTTGTAGGTAAATAAAAGTGTGATGATCTTCATTATTAGAGCATTGTCCCAAGTGAGGAAAGGATGACGGAGACTATGATTCCCCCACAAGTCAGGATGAGACTTCGGACTTTACAAAAAAAATAAAAGAGGCCAAAGAAGCCCAAATAAAAAAAAGTCCAAAGAAGCCCACCAAAATAAAAAAATGAGAGAAAAAGAGAGAAGGGACAATGTTACTATCCTTTTACCACTCTTGTGCTTCAAAGTAGCACCATGATCTTCATGATAGAGAGTCTCCTATGTTATCACTTTCATATACTAGTGGGGACTTTTCATTATAGAACTTGGCTTGTATATTCCAATGATGGGCTTCCTCAAAATGCCCTAGGCTTCGTGAGCAAGCAAGTTGGATGCACACCCACTTAGTTTCTTTTGTTGAGCTTTCATACACTTATAGCTCTAGCGCATCCGTTGCATGGAAATCCCTACTCACTCACATTGATATCTATTAATGGGCATCTCCATAGCCCGTTGATACGCCTAGTTGATGTGAGACTATCTTCTCCTTTTTTGTCTTCTCCACAACCACCTTTCTATTCCACATATAGTGCTATATATGTCCATGGCTCACGCTCATGTATTGCATGAAAGTTGAAAAAAATTGAGAATACTAAAGTATGAAACAATTGCTTGGCTTGTCATCGGGGTTGTGCATGATTAAATACTTTGTGTGATGAAGATAGAGCATAACCAGACTATATGATTTTGTAGGGATAGCTTTCCTTAGCCATGTTATTTTGAGAAGACATGATTGCTTTGTTAGTATGCTTGAAGTATTATTGTTTTCATGTCAGTATGAACTTTTATCTTGAATCATTTGGATCTGAACATTCATGCCACAATAAAGAAAATTACATTGAGAAATATGCTAGGTAGCATTCCACATCAAAAATTCTGTTTTTATCATTTACCTACTCGACGACGAGCAGGAATTAAGCTTGGGGATGCTTGATACGTCTCCAAAGTATCTATAATTTTTGATTGTTCCATGCTATTATATTACCCGTTTTGGATGTTTATGGGCTTTACTTTACACTTTTATATCATTTTTGGGACTAACCTACTAACCAGAGGCCTAGTCCGAATTGCTGTTTTTTTTGCCTATTTCAGTGTTTCGAAGAAAAGTAATATCAAACGGAGTCCAAACGGAATGAAACCTTCGGGAGCGATCTTTTTGGAACAAATTCAATCCAGGATACTTGGAGTGGACGTCAAGAAGAAGCCAAGGCGGCCAGGAGGGTGCAAGGCGCGCCCTAGGGGGGTGGGCGCGCCCCCACCCTCGTGGCTCCCCTGACCTACCTCCTTCGCCTATATATATCTACGTACCCCGAAAACATCCAGGAGCACCACGAAAACCTATTTCCACCGCCGCAACCTTCTGTATCCGCGAGATCCCATCTTGGAGCCTTCGCCGGCGCTCCGTCGGAGGGATAATCGATCATGGAGGGCTTCTACATCAACACCATAGCCTCTCTGATGAGTTGTGAGTAGTTTACCACAGACCTTCGGGTCCATAGTTATTAGCTAGATGGCTTCTTCTCTCTCTTTGAATCTCAATACAAAGTTCTCCTTGATCTTCTTGGAGATCTATTCGTGTAATTCTTTTTGTGGTGTGTTTGTCGAGATCCGATGAATTGTGGGTTTATGATCAAGTTTATCTATGAGAAATATTTGAATCTCCTCTGAATTATTTTATGTATGATTGGTTATCTTTGCAAGTCTCTTTGAATTATCAGTTTGGTTTGGCCTACTAGATTGATGTTTCTTGCAATGGGAGAAGTGCTTAGCTTGGGTTCAATCTTGTGGTGTCCTTTCCCAGTGATAGCAGGGGCAGCAAGGCATGTATTGTATTGTTGCCATCGAGGATAAAAAGATGGGGTTTACATCATATTGCTTGAGTTTATCCCTTTACATCATGTCATCTTGCCTAATTCGTTACTCTGTTCTTATGAACTTAATACTCTAGATGCATGCTGGATAGCGGTCGATGTGTGGAGTAATAGTAGTAGATGCAGAATCGTTTCGATCTACTTGTCGTGGACGTGATGCCTATATACATGATCATGCCTAGATATTCTCATAATTATGCACTTTTCTATCAATTGTTCGACAGTAATTTGTTCACCCACCGTAATACTTATGCTATCTTGAGAGAAGACACTAGTGAAACCTATGGCCCCCGGCTCTATCTTCCATCATATAAGTTTCCTATCTAATTTATTTTGCAATCTTTACTTTCCAATCTATATCATAAAAATACCAAAAAATATTTATCTTATCTTATTATCTCTATCAGATCTCACTTTCGTAAGTGGCCGTGAAGGGATTGACAACCCCTTTATTGCGTTGGTTGCGAGGTTCTTGTTTGTTTGTGTAGGTACTAGGGACTTGTGAGGAGCCTCCTACTGGATTGATACCTTGGTTATCAAAAACTGAGGGAAATACTTATGCTACTTTGCTGCATCACCCTTTCCTCTTCAAGGGAAAACCAACGTAGTGCTCAAGAGGTATCAAGCACTATGCAAGGCTTATGCATTTATATGGCTATCACCTTTGATATTCGTCCGGAACACGATATTGAAGGTAATATCGACATCTGGGTCGATGTGCAGACGCCTCCAGTTCTACCATTATGTGAGTTTCTCAACCATATTTATGTCTTTGATATTGTTTATTCAAAAATAGTTGACAACTAATTTCTATTGACAGCTTATTTCCATTCAAGCAAACATGTCCGGCGCTTGGTAGAAAGGACCGCCCACTATCCCGGGGCTGAACTAAACTGCGAGGAGATAAGTCATTATGTTTCATGGCTTGAGGATCTTGATGCTGTCAAGAGAAATTATTTTCCTAGACTTGAAAATCTTAGTACTCAAAACGTGCGACCAATAGTGTTCGTATTGAACTACGGTCACATCTATTTAGGAAAGATGGTAAAAATTTTACTATTTGTCCTCAGTGCATCTTTTGCATACTTTATTTTTTAAGCTAAACTTCATTGTTAAGTATGTTACTATACGATGTTCTCAACAGGGACTCCTGATGATAGTTGTGCCAGAGTGGATCGAGACTAACGGTCGCATGTCAATGGTTAGTTTACGGCCAACATCCTACATTGCACATGAGTGCATTCAGGATTTCTAAAACCGAGGAATGCTTAACAGTGAAAGACTGGAGCAACATTGTGAAGGATCGCAAAGAAGTACTAGGGGGCAACAATCAGCAACGCAACCCATGATTAGGAGATAGGTTCATCTGCATGCTCCAATATGATGAATCAGGAGAGCTACACATGTTCTATGCTATTTTACCTGAGAGAGAGAGAGAGCAGCAGCAGGAGTGATTAGCTAGTTCCTGCTCTTAGTATTTGTCCTCTCATGTCCATGTTCTTCGTCCTGAACTTAATCTCTCAAAGTGATTTGCTTTTGTGGTCTTAATTATGAACGCTTATAATCTCATGACCATGTTGAACTTGATGATATCTTTGCTTTTTGTACAAGTGAATGTTTCTTCTTTAAGCTAGTGTTGGTGATGATTAGATAATGATGATTAAAATAGTGGTAATGATTATATATATATATATACGATGATTATTAGCTAGTGTTGTTGGTGGTGATGATATGATGCAAGAGTTTTTATATTAATATGATGATGATGATGATGATGATAGTTATTATATAATTTATAAAAGGGAAAATAAATGGAAAACAATCTCTAAATTAAATGGAAAACACAAAATTAAAGGGAAAATAAATAATAAAACCAAAACCCCTAAACCTTTTAGTGCCGGTTGGTGTTACAAACCGGTACTAAAGGTATCCCCGCCCCCGACGCTGGCTCGTGCCACGTGGTGGCCCTTTAGTGCTGGTTCGCGCTGGATTGGGACTAAAGGGGGGGACCTTTAGTCCCCACACTTTAGTGCTGGTTGTAGAACCAGCACTAAAGGCCTCTACGAACCAGTAATATAGCTATGTTTTCTACTAATGCACCTACACCTATTTTGAATGCAAAAAATGGAGAGCGCTATGCAAGGCTTATGCATTTGAGCCTAATATGCTTATCACCTTTGATATTCGTCCGGAAGATGATATTGAAGGTAATGTCGACATCTGGGTCGATGTGTAGACGCCTCCAGTTCTACCATTATGTGAGTTTCTCAACCATATTTATGTCTTGGATATTGTTTATTCAAAAATAGTTGACAACTAATTTCTATTGACAGCTTATTTCCATTCAAGCAAACATGTGCGTTGCTTGGTAGACATGACCTACTATTGTCCCGGGGCTGAACTAAACTGCGAGGAGATAAGTCACTATGTTTCATGGCATGAGGATCTTGATACTATCAAGACAAATTAGTTTCCTGGACTTGAAAATCTTAGTACTCAAAACGTGCGACCAATAGTGTTCGTACTGAACTCTGGTCACATCTATTTAGGAAAGATGGTAAGATTTTTACTATTTGTCCTTAGTGCATCTTTTGCATACATTATTTTTTAAGCTAAACTTCATTGCTAAGTATGTTACTACGATGTCCTTCAACAGGGACTCCCGATGATAGTTGTGCCTCATTGGATCGAGGCTAAAGGTCGCATGTCCATGGTTAGCTTACGGCCAAGACATCCTACATTGCACATGAGTGCATTCAGGATTTCTAAAAGCGAGCAAGTCTTAATAGTCAAAGACTAGAGCAAAATTGTGAAGGATTGTAGAGAAGTACTAGGAGGCAGCAATCAGAAGCGCAGCCCACAATTAGGAGACAGGTTCATCTGCATGCTCCAATATGATGAATCAGGAGTGCTACACATGTTCTATGCTATTTTACCTGAGAGAGAGCAGTAGGAGTGATTAGCTAGTTAGAATGAGCGTTAGTGGTGATGTCTATGATGATTATTATTAGCTAGTGTTGGTGGTGATTAGATAGTTACACTATGACTGATGATTAAATAGTGTTGGTGGTAATGACTATGATGATTATTAGCTAGTGTTGTTGGTGATGATATGATGCAAGAGTTTTTATATTAATATGATGATCATGTTGGGGAACGTTGCAGAAAATTAAAAAATTTCCTACGGTTTCACCAAGATCCATTTATGAGTTCATCTAAGCAACGAGTGATAGGAGTGCATCTACATACCCTTGTAGATCGTGAGCGGAAGCGTTCAAGAGAACGGGGATGATGGAGTCGTACTCGTCGTGATCCAAATCACCGATGACCAAGTGCTGAATGGACAACACCTCCGTGTTCAACACACGTACAGAGCAGATGACGTCTCCTCCTTCTTGATCCAGCAAGGGGGAAGGAGAGGTTGAGGAAGAAGGCTCCAGCAGCAGCACGACGGCGTGGTGGTGGTGGAGATGCAGTACTCCGGCAGGGCTTCGCCAAGCAACTGCGGGAGGAGGAAGAGGTGTAGCAGGGGGAGGGAGGCGCGAAGACTCAGGGTGCGGCTGCCCTCCCTCCCCCCTCCTTTATATAGGCCCCCAGGGGGCGCCGGCCCTGGAGATGGGAATCTCCCAAGGGGGTGGCGGCCAGGGGGGTGGAGTGCCCCCCAAGGCAAGTGGTGCGCCCCCCCACCCTAGGTTTCCAACCCTAGGCGCAGGGGGGCCCAAGGGGTGGGGCACCAGCCCACTAGGGGCTGGTTCCCCTCCCACATCAGCCCACAGGGCCCTACGGGATAGGTGGCCCCACCCGGTGGACTCCCGGGACCCTTCCGGTGGTCCCGGTACAATACCGGATGACCCCGAAACTTTCCCGATGGCCGAAACAGCACTTCCTATATATAAATCTTCACCTCCGGACTATTCCGGAACTCCTCGTGACGTCCGGGATCTCATCCGGGACTCCGAACAACATTCGGTAATCACATACAAGTCTTCCTAATAACCCTAGCGTCACCGAACCTTAAGTGTGTAGACCCTACGAGTTCGGGAGTCATGCAGACATGACCGAGACAGCTCTCCGGTCAATAACCAACAACGGGATCTGGATACCCATGTTGGTTCCCACATGTTCCACGATGATTTCATTGGATGAACCACGATGTCGAGGATTCAATCAACCCCGTATACAATTCCCTTTGTCAATCGGTACGTTACTTGCCCGAGACTCGATCGTCGGTATCCCAATACCTCGTTTAGTCTCATTACCGACAAGTCACTTTACTCGTACCGCAATGCATGATCCCGTGACCAAACACTTCGTCACTTTGAGCTCATTATGATGATGCATTACCGAGTGGGCCCAGAGATACCTCTCCGTCATACGGAGTGACAAATCCCAGTCTCAATCCGTGTCTACCCAACAGACACTTTCGGAGATACCTGTAGTGCACCTTTATAGTCATCGAGTTACGTTGTGACGTTTGGTACACCCAAAGCACTCCTACGGTATCCGGGAGTTACACGATCTCATGGTCTAAGGAAAAGATACTTGACATTGGAAAAGCTCTAGCAAACGAACTACACGATCTTGTGCTATGCTTAGTATTGGGTCTTGTCCATCACATCATTCTCCTAATGATGTGATCCCGTTATCAACGACATCTAATGTCCATAGTCAGGAAACCATGACTATCTGTTGATCGACGAGCTAGTCAACTAGAGGCTTACTAGGGACATGTTATGGTCTATGTATTCACACGTGTATTACGATTTCCGGATAATACAGTTATAGCATGAATAAAGACAATTATCATGAACAAGGAAATATAATAATAATACTTTTATTATTGCCTCTAGGGCATATTTCCAACAGTCTCCCACTTGCACTAGAGTCAATAATCTAGTTACATTGTGATGAACCGAACACCCATAGAGTTCTGGTGTTGATCATGTTTTGCTCACGAGAGAGGTTTAGTCAACGGATCTGTGACATTCAGATCCATATGTACTTTGCAAATATCTATGTCTCCATCTTGAACATTTTCACGGATGGAGTTGAAACGACGCTTGATGTGCCTAGTCTTCTTGTGAAACCTGGGCTCCTTGGCAAGGGCAATAGCTCCGGTGTTGTCACAGAAGAGTTTGATTGGCCCCGACGCATTGGGTATGACTCCTAGGTCGGTGATGAACTCCTTCACCCAAATTGCTTCATGCACTGCCTCCGAGGCTGCCATGTACTCCGCTTCACATGTAGATCCCGCCACGATGCTCTGCTTGCAGCTGCACCAGCTTACTGCTCCACCATTCAACATATACACGTATCCGGTTTGTGACTTAGAGTCATCCAGATCTGTGTCGAAGCTAGCGTCGACGTAACCCTTTACGACGAGCTCTTCGTCACCTCCATAAACAAGAAACATGTCCTTTGTCCTTTTTAGGTACTTCAGGATATTCTTGACCGCTGTCCAGTGTTCCTTGCCGGGATTACTTTGGTACCTTCCTACCGAACTTACGGCAAGGTTTACATCAGGTCTGGTACACAGCATGGCATACATAATAGATCCTATGGCTGAAGCATAGGGGATGACACTCATCTCTTCTTTATCTTTTGCCGTGGTTGGGCATTGAGCCGAACTCAATCTCACACCTTGTAATATAGGCAAGAACCCTTTCTTGGACTGGTCCATTTTGAACTTCTTCAAAATCTTATCAAGGTATGTGCTTTGTGAAAGACCTATGAGGCGTCTCGATCTATCCCTATAGATCTTGATGCCTAAAATGTAAGCAGCTTCTCCAAGGTCCTTCATTGAAAAACACTTATTCAAGTAGGCCTTAATGCTGTCCAATAGTTCTATATCATTTCCCATCAAGAGTATGTCATCTACATATAATATGAGAAATTCTATAGAGCTCCCACTCACTTTCTTGTAAACGCAGGCTTCTCCATAAGTCTGCATAAACCCAAACGCTTTGATCATCTCATCAAAGCGAATGTTCCAACTCTGAGATGCTTGCACCAGCCCATAAATGGATCGCTGGAGCTTGCACACTTTGTTAGCATTCTTAGGATCGACAAAACCTTCCGGCTGCATCATATACAGTTCTTCCTTAAGATGTCCATTAAGGAATGCCGTTTTGACGTCCATCTGCCATATCTCATAATCATAGTATGCGGCAATTGCTAACATGATTCGGACGGACTTCAGCTTCGCTACGGGAGAGAATGTCTCATCGTAGTCAACCCCTTGAACTTGCCAATAACCCTTAGCGACAAGTCGAGCTTTATAGATGGTAACATTACCATCCGCGTCCATCTTCTTCTTAAAGATCCATTTGTTTTCTATCGCTCGCCGATCATTGGGCAAGTCTGTCAAAGTCCATACTTTGTTTTCATACATGGATTCTATCTCGGATCGCATGGCTTCAAGCCATTTGTTGGAATCTGGGCCCGCCATTGCTTCTTTATTGTTCGAAGGTTCACCGTTGTCTAACAACATGATTTCCAAGACAGGGTTGCCGTACCACTCTGGTGCGGAACATGTCCTTGTGGACCTACGAAGTTCAGTAGAAAGTTGATCCGAAGTACCTTGATCATCATCAATATTTTCCTCTCCAGTCGGTGTAGGCACCACAGGAACATTTTCCTGAGCTGCACTACTTACCTATTCAAGAGGTAGTACTTCATCGAGTTTTACTTTCCTCCCACTTACTTCTTTCGAGAGAAACTCTTTTTCTAGAAAGGATCCGTTCTTGGCAACAAAGATCTTGCCCTCGGATCTTATGTAGAAGCTATACCCAACGGTTTCCTTAGGGTATCCTATGAAGACGCATTTTTTCGACTTGGGTTCGAGCTTTTCAGGTTGAAGTTTCTTGACATAAGCATCGCATCCCCAAACTTTTAGAAACGACAGCTTAGGTTTCTTCCCAAACCATAATTCATACGGTGTCGTCTCAACGGATTTAGACGGTGCCCTATTTAAAGTGAATGTAGCTGTCTCTAGAGCGTATCTCCAAAATGATAGCGGTAAATCGGTAAGAGACATCATAGACCGCACCATATCCAATAGAGTGCGATTACGACGTTCGGACACACCGTTACGCTGAGGTGTTCCAGGCGGCGTGAGTTGTGAAACGATTCCACGTTTCCTTAAGTGTGTACCAAATTCATGACTTAAATATTCTCCTCCACGATCTGATCGTAGGAACTTTATCTTTCGGTCACGTTGATTCTCTACCTCATTCTGAAATTCCTTGAACTTTTCAAAGGTCTCTGACTTTTGTTTCATTAAGTAGACATACCCATATCTACTCAAGTCATCAGTGAGAGTGAGAACATAACGATATCCTCCACGAGCCTCAACGCTCATTGGACCGCACACATCGGTATGTATGATTTCCAATAAGTTGGTTGCTCGCTCCATTGTTCCGGAGAACGGAGTCTTGGTCATTTTGCCCATGAGGCATGGTTCGCATGTGTCAAATGATTCATAATCGAGAGACTCTAAAAGTCCATCAGCATGGAGCTTCTTCATGCGCTTGACACCAATGTGACCAAGGCGGCAGTGCCACAAGTATGTGGGACTATCATTATCAACTTTACATCTTTTGGTATTCACACTATGAATATGTGTAATATTACGTTCGAGATTCATTAAGAATAAACCATTGACCATCGGGGCATGACCATAAAACATATCTCTCATATAAATAGAACAACCATTATTCTCGGATTTAAATGAGTAGCCATCTCGTATCAAACGAGATCCAGATACAATGTTCATGCTCAAACTTGGCACTAAATAACAATTATTAAGGTTTAAAACTAATCCCGTAGGTAAATGTAGAGGTAGCGTGCCGACGGCGATCACATCAACCTTGGAACCATTCTCGGCGCGCATCGTCACCTCGTCCTTCGCCAGTCTCTGCTTATTCCGCAGCTCCTGCTGTGAGTTACAAATATGAGCAACGGCACCGGTATCAAATACCCAGGAGTTACTACGAGTACTGGTAAGGTACACATCAATTACATGTATATCAAATATACCTTTAGTGTTGCCGGCCTTCTTGTCCACTAAGTATTTGGGGCAGTTCTGCTTCCAGTGACCCTTCCCCTTGCAATAAAAGCACTCAGTCTCAGGCTTGGGTCCATTCTTTGACTTCTTCCTGGCAACTGGCTTACCGGGCGCGGCAACATCCTTGCCGTCCTTCTTGAAGTTCTTCTTACCCTTGCCCTTCTTAAACTTGGTGGTTTTATTGACCATCAACACTTGATGTTCTTTCTTGATTTCTACCTCTGCTGACTTCAGCATTGAAAATACTTCAGGAATAGTTTTCACCATCCCCTGCATATTGTAGTTCATCACAAAGCTCTTGTAGCTTGGTGGGAGCGACTGAAGGATTTTGTCAATGACCGCCTCGTCCGGGAGGTTAATGTCCAGCTGGGACAGGCAGTTGTGCAACCCAGACATTTTGAGTATGTGCTCACTGACAGAACTATTTTCCTCCATCTTACAACTATAAAACTTGTCGGAGACTTCATATCTCTCGACCCGGGCATGAGCTTGGAAAACCATTTTCAGCTCCTCGAGCATCTCATATGCTCCGTGTTGCTCAAAACTCTTTTGGAGCCCCGGTTCCAGGCTGTAAAGCATGCCGCACTGAACGAGGGAGTAATCATCAGCACGTGACTGCCAAGCGTTCATAATGTCTTGGTTCTCTGGGATGGGTGCTTCACCTAGCGGTCCATCTAGGACATATGCTTTCTTGGCATCTATGAGGATGATCCTCAGGTTCCGGACCCAGTCTGTATAGTTGCTTCCATCATCTTTCAGCTTGGTTTTCTCTAGGAACGCGTTGAAGTTCATGTTGACATGAGCGTTGGCCATATGATCTACAAGACATATTTGCAAAGGTTTTAGACTAAGTTCATGATAATTAAGTTCATCTAATCAAATTATTTCAATGAACTCCCACTCAGATTAGACATCCCTCTAGGCATCTAAGTGTTACACGATCCGAGTCGACTGGGCCGTGTCCGATCATCACGTGAGACGGACTAGTCATCATCGGTGAACATCTCCATGTTGATCGTATCTTCCATACGACTCATGTTCGACCTTTTGGTCTTTGTGTTCCAAGGCCATGTCTGTACATGCTAGGCTCGTCAAGTTAACCCTAAGTGTTTTTGCATGTGTAAAACTGTCTTACACCCGTTGTATGTGAACGTAAGAATCCATCACACCCGATCATCACGTGGTGCTTCGAAACGACGAACTTTAGCAACGGCGCACAGTTAGGGGAGAACACTTTCTTGAAATTGTTATAAGGGATCATCTTATTTACTACCGTCGTTCTAAGTAAACAAGATGCATAAACATAATAAACATCACATGCAATTATATATAATAGTGACATGATATGGCCAATATCATATAGCTCCTTTGATCTCCATCTTCAAGGCTCCATGATCATCTTCGTCACCGGCATGACACCATGATCTCCATCATCATGATCTCCATCATCGTGTCTTCATGAAGTTGTCACGCCAACAACTACTTCTACTTCTATGGCTAACGCGTTTAGCAATAAAGTAAAGTAATTTACATGGCGTTCTTCAATGACACGCAGGTCATACAAAAATAAAGACAACTCCTATGGCTCCTGCCGGTTGTCATACTCATCGACATGCAAGTCGTAATTCCTATTACAAGAACATGATCTCATACATCACAATATATCATTCATCATTCATCACAACTTTTGGCCATATCACATCACAAGGCAATTGCTGCAAAAACAAGTTAGACGTCCTCTAATTGTTGTTGCATCTTTTACGTGGCTACAATAGGGTTCTAGCAAGAATGTTTTCTTACCTACGAAAAAGCCACAACGTGATTTGTCAACTTCTATTTACCCTTCATAAGGACCCTTTTCGTCGAATCCGCTCCAACTAAAGTGGGAGAGACAGACACCCGCTAGCCACCTTATGCAACTAGTGCATGTCAGTCGTGGAACCTGTCTCACGTAAGCGTACGTGTAAGGTTGGTCCGGGTCGCTTCATCCCACAATACCGCTGAAGCAAAATAAGACTAGTGGCGGCAAGAAAGTTGACAACATCTACGCCCACAACAAAATTGTGTTCTACTCTTGCAATAGAGAACTACGCATAGACCTAGCTCATGATGCCACTGCTGGGGAACGTTGCAGAAAATTAAAAATTTTCCTACAGTTTCACCAAGATCCATCTATGAGTTCATCTAAGCAACGAGTGATAGGAGTGCATCTACATACCCTTGTAGATCGCGAGCGGAAGCGTTCAAGAGAACGGGGATGATGGAATCGTACTCGCCGTGATCCAAATCACCGATGACCAAGTGCTGAACGGACAGCACCTCCGTGTTCAACACACATACGGAGCGGATGACGTCTTCTCCTTCTTGATCCAGCAAGGGGGAAGGAGAGGTTGAGGAAGAAGGCTCCAGCAGCAGCACGACGACGTGGTGGTGGTGGAGATGCAGTACTCCGGCAGGGCTTCGCCAAGCAACTGCGGGAGGAGGAAGAGGTGTAGCAGGGGGAGGGAGGCGCCAAGACTCAGGGTGCGGCTGCCCTTCCTCCCCCCTCCTTTATGTAGGCCCCCAGGGGGGCGCCGGCCCTGGAGATGGGAATCTCCCAAGGGGCGGCGGCCAGGGGGGTGGAGTGCCCCCCAAGGCAAGTGGTGCGCCCCCCTCCCCCCACCCTAGGGTTTCCAACCCTAGGCGCAGGGGGGGGCCCAAGGGGGGGGGCGCACCAGCCCACTAGGGGCTGGTTCCCCTCCCACTTCAGCCCACAGGGCCCTTCAGGATAGGTGGCCCCACCCGGTGGACCCCCGGGACCCTTCCGGTGGTCCCGGTACAATACCGGATGACCCCGAAACTTTCCCGATGGCCGAAACAACACTTCCTATATATAAATCTTCACCTCCGGACTATTCCGGAACTCCTCGTGACGTCCGGGATCTCATCCGAGTCTCCGAAAAACATTCGGTAATCACATACAAGTCTTCCTAATAACCCTAGCATCACCGAACCTTAAGTGTGTAGACCCTACGGGTTCGGGAATCATGCAGACATGACCGAGACAGCTCTCCGGCCAGTAACCAACAGCGGGATCTGGATACCCATGTTGGCTCCCACATGTTCCACGATGATTTCATCGGATGAACCACGATGTCGAGGATTCAATCAACCCCGTATACAATTCCCTTTGTCAATCGGTACGTTACTTGCCCGAGACTCGATCGTCGGTATCCCAATACCTCGTTCAGTCTCGTTACCGGCAAGTCACTATACTCGTACCGCAATGCATGATCCCGTGACCAAACACTTGGTCACTTTGAGCTCATTATGATGATGCATTACCGAGTGGGCCCAGAGATACCTCTCCGTCATACGGAGTGACAAATCCCAGTCTCGATCCGTGTCAACCCAACAGATACTTTCGGAGATACCTGTAGTGCACCTTTATAGTCACCCAGTTACGTTGTGACGTTTGGTACACCCAAAGCACTCCTACAGTATCGAGGAGTTACACGATCTCATGGTCTAAGGAAAAGATAGTTGACATTGGAAAAGCTCTAGCAAACAAACTACACGATCTTGTGCTATGCTTAGGATTGGGTCTTGTCCATCACATCATTCTCCTAATGATGTGATCCCTTTATCAACGACATCTAATGTCCATAGTCAGGAAACCATGACTATCTGTTGATCGACGAGCTAGTCAACTAGAGGCTTACTAGGGACATGTTATGGTCTATGTATTCACACGTGTATTACGATTTCCGGATAATACAGTTATAGCATGAATAAAGACAATTTTCATGAACAAGGAAATATAATAATAATAATTTTATTATTGCCTCTAGGGCATATTTCCAACAGATGATGATGATGAGTTATTATATCATTGGGTGAAAGAACCGCGGATTAGTTTCAAGTGGATTGATCCTAAGTGATCAAGTCCTGGATTATCGTGATAATCCATGACTTGGTCACTTAGGATCCATCCATTTGAAACTAATCCGTGATAATCCATAACTTGGTCACTTAGGATCCATACATTTGAAACTAATCCGTGGTTCTTTCACCTAGTGATTTAATAACTCATTATAATGTAAAAACAATCTCTAAATTGCTACTGTATGAAAACTTGTATAAAGGTGTATGAATACGACGTAAAATAAAAAACAAATAGAATACGGAATAATAGTAGTAGCGCGGGCAGTGAGAGGCGCTACTAGTAATTACCAGTAGCGGTTGTTGTAGCACGCGCTACTGCTAAGTAGATATAGCAGTAGCGCGTGTGAACAAACGCTACTGCTAACCTTTAGCTGTAGCGCCGTATCAGTAGCGCGGTTACCCACGCTATTGATAGGCCAAAAACCCGCGCTACTGCTAGGCTTTTCCCTAGTAGTGAATAGTCATTTCAAGTTCTTCATTCTCATCCAAGCTTGAGTCCTCGAAAAATAACTCAACGAACACCTTGAGGACAAAAGGAAACGGAGACTTGTTCAGCAAGATCCAGCGTGGGAAGGTGGAGCCAAGGGAGGCAAGGGCCCGCTCTAGTCGGTGATAGGGGCAGTGCGGTGCGGCATGCTGGAATCGAGCCTCAGGAGGCAGGCCGGTACGGGGAGGGGAGGTCCAGCCGCTACATGGGGCCGCATGGTCCGGTGCATCGGTGATACGCCTCAAACGTATCTATAATTTTTACATATTTCATGTTATAATTATATCATTTTGGCATAGTTTTGGTACCAATTTATATGATTTTTCTGGAGTAACCTATTACCTCACTGCCCAGTTATTTTTTATGCATGTTTTTCGACTTTGAGGAAAAATAATTTTACAGAGCTCCAAAAAGCATGAAAATTATTTTGCATCGTGAAGCTTCCGAGAATCACCTACATAGGCAAGGGATGGCCCACAACCTCCAGGTGCGCCCACAATGTGTCCAAGGGCGCGTGGTGGGCGGTGTGGGCCCCTTGGTGTTCCTTTGCACCGCCTCTTGGTTCCTATATTTATCTTATGCCAAGAAAACCCTAAATATATTGGAGTTCTTTTGTTTCTGTTGCCACACCTCTCTGTTCCATGATGATCCCATCAGAGGCCTTTTCTGGTACTATGTCGAAAGGGAAATCATCACGGTGGCCATATCCATCAACTTGAAGGCCATCATGATCATCTCCGATCTATTCTTCTTTCTCCGTCCAAGTTTTCCAAAAGGGGGTTGTGTATTATAGTTGGGTTCAAGCAAGTAATCTACCGTGCGGACAGAAAGTGGAAAAGGCTTCCATTGTGTTGTTGCAGCTAGGGATAAAATGATGGTTGTGTAGTTAACCTTTCAACACAGGTGAAGACAATATATCATCTACTTCGTCATCATGCTTAATGCAACTCTATTTCATTTAATACTTTGAGATGCATGTTGGATAGCGCATTTGGGGTGGAGTATTAGCTATAGATGTAGTTGGATAACAATCTATAGATATTGGGACGTGATGCTCATATGTTAATTATGCCATGGATATTTAGACTCATAAACATTGCAATTTAATTGATGTTGAACTGTAATTTGTTAAACCCCACCATGCTATCTTTTGGAGAGAAACCACTAGTGAACCTATGGATCCTGCTCCATCTTCTTCTTATAATCTTTTCATCGCAATTTACACTTTCATTTTACTTTCTTGCTGCAATAAAATCTTTCATACACTTGTGGTTTTAATCCCTTGTAGTATTGTATCTGTGTATGCAACTGTTGATCATTAGTTGTGTACTCAAACTCCTGTTGGTTCGATAAGCCTTAAGGCCACTTGAGGGAAACTGCTGCTTACTGTAAATCCTTACACTTGGGGCCCAACACCTACCAAATTGAGAGGAAACAAGCCTTTTTTCAGCGTCATTGCCGGGGAGTTTGGAGAAGGTATACATATATTAATTTGTCATTGAAGGTAAAAAAGTTCTAACAAATTGTTGAGGAGTCTACTGCACAGTTATAGGTCCTACATGCCTTTATTTTACCTTGTTATCTACCTTGCTTAGTTACTTTTTGTTGCTTGTTATTTTGCTTTTCTGCTTTTCTAAAAACTCTAAAAACATAGAAATATTTAAATTCCAGCAAGTAGTTACTTTGGTTTAAGGCTTGGAAACATGTCTACTCAGTACAGAATACCGAACTTTATGATATCACAGGTAGTGATGGTAATGATTTCATCAGTACGCCAATTGTTTCATGAGCCACTAGTGCCCAAGCTTATGAAATTAAACCTGCTTTTTCGAATGATAGAATTCCTTATTTGACTGTGACGCCCCCGATTCAATCGTACACTAATCATAAACGCAAATGTGTACGATCAAGATCAGGGACTCACGGGAAGATATCACAACACTGTTAGGGAACACAGTAATTTCAAAAATTTCCTACGATCACGCAAGATCTATCTAGGTGATGCATAGCAACGAGAGGGAAGAGTGTGTCCACGTACCCTCGTAGACCGAAAGCGGAAGCGTTTCAATAACACGGTTGATGTAGTAGAATTTCTTCGATCCAACCGATCAAGTACCGAACGTACTACATTGCCGCATTCAGCACATGTTCAGCTCGATGACATCCCTCGTGCGCTTGATCCAGTTGAGGACAAGGGTGGTTCCGTCAGCACGACGGTGTGACGATGGTGATGATGATGCTACCAGCGCAGGGCTTCGCCTAAGCACTACAATGGTATGATCGAGCTGTGTAACTGTGGAGGGAGGCACCGCAAATGGTTAAGAGAAACTTGTGTGTCTTTGGGGTGACGCCTTCCCGCGTATATATAGGGGGAGAGAGGGAGGCCGGCCCCCTAGGGGTGCGCCTAGAGTATGGAGTCCTACTAGGACTTCCATGTCCTAGTAGGAATCCCTTTCCCTTTTGGAGTAGGAGAGAAGGAAAGAGGGAAAGAGAGAGGGAGTAGGAAAGGGCAAAGGGGGCACAGCCCCCTTCTCCTAGCCCAATTCGGACCCATGGGGGGCGCCACCTCCCCTTTGGACTGCCTCCTCCTTTCCCGTATGGCCCAATAAGGCCCATTACTTCTCCCGGTGAATTCCCGTAACTCCCCGGTGCTCAGAAAAATACCTGAATCACTCGGAACCTTTCCGATGTCCGAATATAGCCTTCCAATATATGAATCTTTACGTCTCAACCATTTCAAGACTCCTCGTCATGTCTGTGATCTCATCCGGGACTCCAAACAAATTTCGGTCATCAAAACACATAACTCATAATACAAATCATCATTGAACGTTAAGCGTGCGGACCCTATGGGTTCGAGAACTATGTAGACATGACCGAGACACATCTCCAGTCAATAACCAATAGCGGAACCTAGATGCTCATATTGGCTCCTACATATTCTACGAAGATCTTTATCGGTCAAACCGCATAACAACATACGTTGTTCCCTTTGTCATCAGTATGTTACTTGCCCGAGATTCGATTGTCGTATCATCATACCTAGTTCAATCTCATTACCGGCAAGTCTCTTTACTCGTTCCATAATGCTTCATCCCGCAACTAACTCATTAGTCACATTGCTTGCAAGGCTTATAGTGATGAGCATTACCGAGAGGGCCCAGAGATACCTCTCCGATACACGGAGTGACAAATCCTAATCTCGATCTATGACAACCCAACAAACACCTTCGGAGACACCTGTACAACATCTTTATAATCACCCAGTTACGTTGTGGCATTTGATAGCACACAAGGTGTTCCTCCTGTATTCGGGAGTTGCATAATCTCATAGTCCGAGGAACGTGTATAAGTCATGAAGAAAGCAGTAGCAATGAATCTCTAACGATCATAATGCTAAGCTAATGGATGGGTCATGTCCATCACATCATTCTCCTAATGATGTGATCTCGTTCATCAAATGACAACACATGTCTATGGTTAGGAAACATAACCATCTTTGATTAACGAGCTAGTCTAGTAGAGGCATACTAGGGACACCTTGTTTTGTCTATGTATTCACACATGTATCAAGTTTCTGGTTAATACAATTCTAGCATGAATAATAGATATTTATCATGACATAAGGAAATATAAATAACAACTTTATTATTGCCTCTAGGGCATATTTCCTTCAGTCTCCCACTTGCACTAGAGTCAATAATCTAGTTCACATCGTCATGTGATTTAACATCAATAGTTCACATCTGTATGTGATTAACACCCATAGTTCACATCGCCATGTGACCAACACCCAAAGGGTTTACTAGAGTCAATAATCTAGTTCACATTGCTATGTGATTAACACCCAAAGAGTACTAAGGTGTGATCATGTTTTGCTTATGAGAGAAGTTTAGTCAACGGGTCTGTCACATTCAGAGCCGTATGTATTTTTCAAATATTCTATGTCTACAATGCTATGCATAGAGCTACTCTAACTAATTGCTCCCACTTTCAATATGTATCCAGGTTGAGACTTAGTGTCATCTGGATCGGTGTAAAAGCTTGCATCGATGTAACTCTTTACGATGAACTCTTTATCACCCCCATCACCGAGAAACATTTCCTTAGTCCTCACTAAGGATAATTTTCACCTCTGTCCAATGATCTACTCTTAGATCACTATTGTACCCCCTTGCCAAACTCATGGCAAGGTACACAATAGGTCTGGTACACAACACAACATACTTTATAGAACCTATGACTGTGGCATAGGGAATGACTTTCATTCTCTTTCTATCTTCTGTCGTGGTCGGGCTTTGGGTCTTACTCAACTTTACACCTTGTAATACAGACAAGAACTCCTTCTTTGACTAATCCATTTTGAACTCTTTCAAAAACTTGTCAAGGTATTTACTCATTGAAAAATCTTATCAAGCGTCTTGATCTATCTCTATAGATCTTGATGCCCAATATGTAAGCAGCTTCACCGAGGTCTTTCATTGAAAAACTCTTATTCAAGTATCCCTTTGTGCTATCCAGAAATTCTATATCATTTCCTATCAACAATATGTCATCCACATATAATATTAGAAATGCTATAGAGCTCCCACTCACTTTCTTGTAAATACAGGCTTCTCCAAAATTCTGTATAAAACCATATGCTTTGATCACACTATCAAAGTGTTTATTCCAACTCCGAGAGGCTTGCACCAGTCCATAAATGGATCGTTGGAGCTTGCACACTTTGTTAGCACCCTTTGGATCGACAAAACCTTCTGGTTGCATCATATTCAACTCTTCTTTTTTCTGAAGAGTTAAAACAGTAGGAGAGGCTCCTACTGTTGCTTTATTGAAAATAAAAGGAGAGCTTACAATTTACATTTTGTACATAGCCCAAGGCTAGAGGGGGGGAAGCTATACAAAAGTACCCTAGAGTAGTGACAAGTTTTGGATCAGCCCCTTTATGAATGTAACCACCTCCCCCTGAGTCCTAAAGATTAGGATTTCTAAGTCATTCTTGAGCATCCTCAACCAGTCAGCATGAGATGGCACCTCCCCATCAAACACCACTTTGTTTCTTTGTTTCCAAATGTTCCATACTGCTAGTATAGTGATTTCTTTGAATGCAAGTTTGCGCCAAGCTGTAATTGAGGTATCAAACATTATGTGGATATCATCATTTGTCCCCAAATCCACTCCAATTAGCTCCCAACATCTCTTGGCAAATTGACACTCATAAAAAAGATGTTTGTTTGTTTCCAGATCAGTAGTGTTACACATCAAGCATGAGTGGTCCTCTCCGATGTTAAAGTGCCTTCTAAGAAGCAAATCTCTTGTGTTGAACCTATCCATCAGCATTAACCAAGCAAACACTTTGTGTCTAATGATGCATTTTGACTTCCAAATTGAGGTTATAAAACTAGGAGCCGACACATTTCTGAAAAGAAACCTGTAGAACTTTTTTGGTTTATATTCTCATCACCCCAACAGAGAATCCATTCATCGATCTCTAGATGATTTAGTGTCATGGAGTTAACCACAGGCATGATATCATCTAGTTTAGCTTTAGCCTCAACGGACAGTGGTAGATGAAACAAGGATGACACTGTTGAATTTGACTGAAATTGAGCCAGAGACAAATCCTCATCTTTTTTGGTTTATACAACTCTTCTTCCAGAAATCCATTCAGGAATGCAGTTTTGACATCCATCTGCCAAATTTCATAATCATAAAATGCAGCAATTGCTAACATGATTCGGATAGACTTAAGCATCGCTACGGGTGAGAAAGTCTCTTCGTATTCAACTCTTTGAAGTTGTCGAAAACTTTTCTCTACAAGTCGAGCTTTGTAGACAGTAACATCACCGTCAGCGTTAGTCTTCTTCTTGAAGATCCATTTATTTCTATGGCTTGCCGATCGTCGGGCAAATCCACCAAAGTCCACACTTTGTTCTCATACATGGATCCCATCTTAGATTTCATGGCCTCAAGCCATTTCACGGAATCTGGGCTCATCATTGCTTCCTCATAGTTCGTAGGTTCATAATGGTCTAGTAACATGACTTCTAGAATAGGATTACCATACCACTCTGGTGCGGACCATACTTACGAGGTTTTGTAGTAACATGATCTGAAGTTTCATGATCATCATCATTAGCTTCCTCACAAATTGGTGTAGGAATCACTGGAACTGATTTCTGTGATGAACTACTTTCCAATAAGGGAGAAGGTACAATTACCTCATCAAGTTCTACTTTCCTCCCACTCACTTCTTTCGAGAGAAACTCCTTCTCTAGAAAGGATCCATTTTTAGCAACAAATATCTTGCCTTTGGATCTGTGATAGAAGGTGTACTGATGACCCACAAGTGTAGGGGATCTATCGTAGTCCTTTCGATAAGTAAGAGTATTGAACCCAACGAGGAGCAGAAGGAAATGACAATCGGTTTTTAGTAAGGTATTATCTGCAAGCACTGAAATTGTAGGTAACAGATAGTTTTGTGATAAGATAATTTGTAACGGGTAACAAGAAATGAAAGTAAATAAGGTGTAGCAAGGTGGCCTAATCCTTTTTGTAGCAAAGGACAATCTTGGACAAGTTCTTATAATGAGAAAAGCGCTCCCGAGGACACATGGGAATTATCGTCGAGCTAGTTTTCATCACGTTCATGATTCGCGTTCGTTACTTTGATAATTTGATATGTGGGTGGACCGGTGCTTGGGTACTGCCCTTTCTTGGACAAGCATCCCACTTATGATTAACCCCTATTGCAAGCATCCGCAACTACAAAAGAAGTATTAAGGTAAACCTAACCATAGCATGAAGCATATGGATCCAAATCAGCCCCTTACGAAGCAACTTATAAAGTAGCGTTTAAGCTTCTGTCACTCTAGCAACCCATCATCTACTTATTACTTCCCAATGCTTTCCTCTAGGCCCAAAGAATGGTGAAGTGTCATGTAGTCGACGTTCACATAACACCACTAGAGGAGAGACAACATACATCTCATCAAAATATCGAAGAATACCAAATTCACATGACTACACTACAAAAAAAATACACTTCCGTGATAATACGTGTTTGTCACAGTAGGTCGCGTTTTTTGTCATGCATGTACATCCATGACAAATTTATGACAGAATCAAGATAGTCATACCTGTGCTGTCGTAGAAGTGTTCATGACATTACCAAAATTATCATCACGGAAGTGTCCACTTCCATGACGATAAATCAAGCGTCACAGAAGTGCTTTCGTCAAGGGTGACCGACACGTGGCATCCACCGTAACGGAAGGCCGTTAAGCTATCAGGTCGGTTTTTGGATCCGATAACCCGTTAACAACCCCGACCAATGGGGATTTTCCATGTGTAAAATCGTCATTGGCTGGAGGAAACACGTGTCAGCTCACCGTTGGGACAGATGTCATCCACTCATTGGCCAGAAGGCGCCTATGATACGTCAACACGTGGCACGGCCCAATAGAGGCCCATTCCTGTGAAAAGGCCGGCCCATTTGACTTGGTAAAAAGGTGGCAGACTGGCCCATGTAAAGCATGTTAACGGCATGTTCGCATATAGCCCATTTACAGCCCGCTAACCCAAGGCCCATTACGCCCTATCTGAATTAGGCCCAGTAGCGTCATCTGGGCCACCCAATATGATTCCAGCCCATTTGAGGGAGTCCTGGACTAGGGGGTGTCCGGACAGCCGGACTATCATCGTCCGCCGGACTCCAAGACTACGAAGATACAAGATTGAAGACTCCGTCCCGTGTCCGGATGGGACTTTCCTTGGCGTGGAAGGCAAGCTTGGCGATACGGATATGTAGATCTCCTACCATTGTAACCGACTCTATGTAACCCTAGCCGTCTCTGGTGTCTATTTAAACCGGAGGCTTTAGTCCGTAGGACACAACATACATTACAACAATCATACCATAGGCTAGCTTTAGGATTTATCCTCCTTGATCTCGTGATAGATCCACTCTTGTACTACCCATGTCATCAATATTAATCAAGCAGGACGTAGGGTTTTACCTCCATCGAGAGGGCCCGAACCTAGGTAAAACATCGTGCCCCTCGTCTCTTGTTACCATCCGCCTAGACGCACAGTTCGGGACCCCCTACCTGAGATCCGCCGGTTTTGACACCGACATTGGTGCTTTCATTGAGAGTACCTCTGTGTCATCACCGATAGGCTCCATGGCATCTTCAATCAACAACGCTGTCCAGGGTGAGACTTTTCTCCCCGGAAAGATCCTCGTGGTCGGCGGCTTCGCACTGCGGGCTAATTCACTTGGCCATCTGGAGCAGATCGAAAGCTACGCCCCTGGCCATTAGGTCAGGTTCGGAAGCCTAAACTTCACAGCCGACGCCCGCGGGGACTTGATCTTCGACGGGCTCAAGCCAAAGCCGAGCGCGCCGCACTGTTGCGATGGGTATGATCTAGCTTTGCCGCTGAACAGTGCCTTGGTGGCCGCACACGAATCCGCTTCGGCCCTTAGTCCGGAGCCGATCTCCCAGATCGAGGACCGGTGGATGGACGCCACCTCGGGGGCTTCAACTTCCACGGCGATGGAGCCAAACACTAATCTTGTCCCTCGCGAAACTCGTGATTCCGAGGTGCCGGACCCCTTGCCGGACTCCGGACCTCCCACGCCCCTACCAATCGAATCGGATTGGGCGCCGGTTATGGAATTCACCGCCACGGACATCTTCCAACACTTGCCCTTCGGCGACATCCTAAATTCGCTAAAGCATCTCTCGTTATCGGGAGAGTCCTGGCCGGACTATGGCCAGGATGGTTGGGATACGGACGACGAAGAAATTCAGAGCCCACCCACCACCCACTTTGTAGCCACTGTCGACGATCTAACCGACATGCTAGACTATGACTCCGAAGACATCGACGGTATGGACGACGATGCCGGAGACGAACAAGAACCAACGCCTATAGGGCATGGGAGAACCACCTCGTCATACGACGTATATATGGTGGATACCCCAAAAGAGAGCGATAACGAGGACCAACGGGCCGCGGCAGATAACCCCGCCGACAAACAACCAAAACGGCGGCGCAGACGCCGCCCTAAGTCCCGCCTCGACAACAACAACGCTCCTAAGGACCCCGCAATGCAGCAGGGCACACAAGTGGACGACGAACATGCAGATAAGCAACCGTCCGAACAAGACGAGTCAGATAATCAGTCCAGGCCCGGCGAAAACGACAGTCCGGACGACCTCATGCCGGACACGCCGCCGGAGAGTAAAAACCTTCGGAAAAGACTCGTCAACACTGCAAGAAGCTTGAAGAAGGAAAAACGGAAGCTCAAAACAGCGGAAGACACACTCAGAATGAGGTGGAGCAAAGTGCTCAAAACCGCAGATAAATACGGCAATGGCCACCAATCAAAGAGCTACCCGAAGCGCAAGCTGCTGCCAGAATTTGACGAGGAGGCCATAGAGCCCTCACAGTCAAAAAATAAAGAGGCTGCCTGGTTGGATAGACGGCCAGATGAAAGGCCAAATTCTGAAAGCGGCGCCGCACATAAACAGACTAATGAACCTGGAAAGATAGATGGCCCAGCCAGGTCCATTTACAGGCCAAAGAAGAAGGCCCCAGGGAGCAATGCAACACGTCAAGTGTCCGAAGATAGTGGCACACCCAAATACAGGGGCGCCGCACACCCACTATGTTTCACCAATGAGGTGCTGGACCATGAATTCCCAGCAGGATTTAAACCCATAAACATAGAGGCCTACGATGGAACAATAGACCCTGGAGTCTGGATAGAAGATTATATACTACACATACACATGGCCAGAGGAGATGATCTCCACGCCATAAAATACCTACCCCTCAAGCTCAAAGGGCCAGCCCGTCATTGGCTCAAAAGCCTCTCAGAAAACAATGTTGGAAGTTGGGAAGAGCTCGAGGACGCGTTTAGAGCAAATTTTCAAGGGACTTATGTCCGCCCTCCGGATGCAGATGATCTAAGTCATATAACTCAACAGCCCGGAGAGTCAGCGCGCAAATTCTGGAACAGGTTCCTCACCAAAAAGAACCAAATAGTCGACTGTCCGGACGCCGAAGCCTTAGCAGCTTTTAAACACAACGTCTGAGACGAATGGCTCGCCAGACACCTCGGCCAAGAGAAGCCGAGGACGATGTCCGCGCTAACAAGCCTCATGACCCGCTTCTGTGCGGGAGAGGATAGCTGGCTAGCAAGATGCAACACCAGCGACCCAAGTACATCCGAGATAAGAGATGGAAACGGAAAATCACGGCGCAGAAAAGAGCAGCACCGGAATAAAGAGAAAAGCCCGAAGAGCACGGCAGTCAACGCCGGATTCAAAAGCTCGCGGCCAAACAACAAAACACCGCCCCTTAAGGATGACAGCGACGAGTTATCCAACTTAAACAAGATTTTGGGTCGGATATGTCAAATCCACAGTACCCCCGGAAGGCCTGCAAACCACACCCATCGAGACTGTTGGGTTTTCAAACAGTCCGGCCGACTAAATGCCAAACACAAGGGGCTCGACGCGTCAAGCGAAGACCATAAACCCCACCAGCAGAGCACCGGAAAACAAAAGACTTTCCCACAAGAGGTCAAAGCAGTAAATTCACTTCATGTGATAATACGGAAAAACAGTGCGACATCCGTTAAAATGGGTCTCGCACGGTCCAACCCAGCGGAACATAGAGATTGGACATCAAAACCAATCACTTTCGACCACCTGGATTATTCCAGAAGCGTTCAAAATGCAGGATGGACTGCCCTGATATTGGATTCTATAATCGACGGACTGAAATTTACACAAGTCCTGATGGATGGAGGCAGTGACTTAAACCTGCTGTATCCAAGCACAATCCGCAAGTTGGGGATAGACCTTACTAAACTTCGACACAGCCGCACTTCCTTTAAAGGAGTGATGCCACGCCCTTACGCCAAGTGCACAGGCTCCCTATTACTAGAAGTTGTGTTCGGATCACCGAACAACTTTCGACGCGAAAAACTAATCTTTCATATCGTCCCATTTAAAAGTGGATATCAAGCACTCTTGGGACGAGAGGCTTTTGTCCGTTTCAACGCCATACCACATTACGCGTCTCTTACACTCAAGATGCCCGGTCCACGTGGCATCATTTCAGTGCGAGGGTCACTTAAAGACCCCGGACACGGATAGACGAGTCCGGCATAAGTAGGCTAGGGGCTCCCTAGCCGCACATCCCTTCACAAGGGGCTGCGCGCACAAACAACAGCGAGTTCATACAGACCCCGCTTTACTTATTTATATTTCTTCTTTCACATATACTTTTTTCACACGAGTTCTTTTCAAACTAAGTTCCTTTCTTTTTACAGATGAACAGCGTGCACACCCGTCCAGGATAACGGCACAACGGAGACACAGGCGCAGACGTGTAGTAGTGACCCGTCGCGAGGATTCTTTTCAGATTAAGACCCTGCGTAAACCTTTTTTACTGTCTCTTGTTGTTATTCTCCCTTGGTTTCTTCTTATAACCAAAGCGGAGCCTGACGTTTTGGCATCGGCCGCGTCAGAGGACCACGCCCGTACCTGGACACTAGGGGCTTAGGGCATTGTTCTTCCCATTATTATAAAGACCGAACACCTTAGGGAGTGTTCGGCATCTCGAGTTAGGCATTATATGCATCAGCTCCGAATCATGTCTTTGGTCAAATGTTGGGTTTGCCCGGCTCCTGTGTTTTGCTGCCTTACGTTCCGTATCATCGGCTAACGCGGCACCAGGAGAACTACTGCGATTGTGCCCCAGTTCGGCTGGGCGAGCACCTCAGTAGAGAAAGCCGAAAACTGACTGTCATGATATAGCGAGAGACTGGTCAACCACTCGATCGACTACCGGAATGTTTAGAATTCCCCGCTTTGACGAAGGACCGTTTCCCGGTCAGGCACACACGCGCCCCGAACTCGGAGAAGCGTGGTGCCCCAAGGGGCTATATCGTAGCCCCAGCCTCGAACTCCACTGGCTAAGTGAAAGTGATAAAGCATTATAGTCCGGATTGCCTCGTTTGCTACGCTACCACCTCCTTAACAGGACCGAGACGTCAGATTAAGTGTGAAAACGCGCTATTTTTGCGAACACCCCCGCACCTTGTGCGTGGGGGCTGAAGCCGAAGACTGCAATCTTTCAGGTTATACAAATGTATACGTAAACGGCCGCATAGGAGATATTTTACTACTTGGGACGCACAAGTATAAAAAGCAGTTATAGCAAAATCATCGTTTTACAAGCTAAAACGTTCATTTGAACGTAACATTTTTTGAGCACTGCGACTCTATTACACAAGCGCCACGCATAACTTCCCCAAAATAGTGCTCGGCGGGTAACCGGCTTTCGTCCGAACCCTGGGCGGCAATAGCGGTGGCATCCATCTCTGTCCAATGTGTCTTCACATGGGCAAGAGCCATCCGCGCGCCTTCGATGCAGGCCGACCGCTTCATCTCCTTGATATGCGGCACGGCTCCAAGAAATTGCTGCAACAAGCCGAAATAGCTCGTCGCCTTGGGCCTCTCTGGCCAGACATGAGCCACGATGTCAGTCATGGGAAGTCCGGACAATCTATTTAGCTCGGCCCATTCAGCCAACCGATCGGTCAACGGAAGTGAACGGTCCGGACTATGGAATTGAGACCAAAATAGCTCTTCCGTCTTGTGATCCTTCTGGCTCCGGAAGTGCTCAACAGCATCAGCCGCACTTGCCGCTAAGTCCATATATGGATCCTCCGGACCCCACAGCTGGCCAAGTTGAGCATACTTTTGATTCGTAAACCGGCGACGCAACAGAAAAGGCTTGCCAGCCACAATATCTCCGGCCTGGCGCAGCTCCTCCTTCATAGCCCGCATTGCAGAACGGGCATCCTTGGCCTCAGCGGTGGCCTTCCCCAGGTCTTCCCGCTCCGATAAGCGCTCCTCTTCAAGAGCCTCATTGCAGACGGCGGCATCTTTTAATTTCACGGCCAATTCGGCCATCTTTTCCCTGCTTAGGCAGTGTGCAGCCTTTTTGGCTTTCAACTCCTCGGCCACCCTCGAGGCAGCCGCATCACTCCTTCGGGCTTGCTCCTTAGCTTGAGCAAGTTCGGCCCAAAGGCTCTCCACAGCAGCAGCACCGTCTGTATCCCAGCATATATATTATCAGATGAGGGCTTTGGCCCCCTTAAATAAAGCGACTGTGGAGAACTTATTTACCTTGCGACTCGTCAAGTCGCCGGTTGACAAGTGCGATGTCCGCATCCGCCACATCAAGTTGCCGCATTAACTCGGCAACTCCACTAGTCCGGCTAGCCCTCGGACTATCCGCCACCTGCATAGGAACGGCGACATTCATTACTTGCGATTTTGATCCTCGGCACGCTGTCGCTTTCGACAACCTACCGAGTCTCAGGGGCTACTATCTATACAGGGCGCACTTTTATGTGCAAAACTGTCAAAAAAGGTGCGTCATTCTTGCATACCTCAAATCCCGCCAGCAAACTCCTAGCGGCATTACGCAATCCGCTCTCGGCGGACGAAATCCTTCCAATCACCATACGCATCAAAGCACGGTGATCTTTTGAGACGGACGCCCTCTCAAGCAGATTCTTCAGTTCTCCCGACCGAATACTAGTGGGCGCCGAACTCCCCGGCCCCTCCGGACTCTGGGATACCCTCCGTGACGATACTTCAGGCTCGTCTGCCCTATCTGACGGCGCAGTAGACGGAGGCGTTTCGCTCTCCATCATCTCCGGAAGAAGATCCCCCGAAGACGAACTCATCTGAGAAGGCTGCAAATCCGAACTGCAAGATAAAAATTTCGGTTATCCACAGAAGCACAAATGGAGGTATTTTCTTACTAATGAACTCCCCTTTTCCTACTCACGGCTCGCTAGAGGGCTGATCCTTTAGAGACGATTGTACGTCCGGATTCTCCCTGGACGCCGGACCCCCCGGCGAAGATCTCTTCCCCCGTTTAGGGGATTTGGCCTCCGGATCTTCGGAGGCGGTCCTCTTCTCCCCCTGGAAGGAGGGGTTTTTGATCCCCCCCTCTTCAAACGCCCCTTTGGGCGAAATGATAGCTCCTCTATTTTCCCCGTCGCTCCCTTCTACGGGCGTGACCTCCAACATTCTGACCAGCACGGGCTCCAGTGCGGTCTCTGGGAGGGGAGCCGGACACCTTATCATCTTCGATCGCGCTACCCACTCCTGATGAAGAGTAATGGGTCAGGAGGCGAACTCTAGAAAAGCAGATAAATAGAACGTCCGGACTCTGAGCTATTTACCTAAGTATCCGGGCAATTGCAGCTTAGGCCTGCGTCCTCGGTCAATTCCGGACACGCTACCTGCGGTCCGAAGAACAACTTGTACATCTCCACGGGTGTCGCACCCATGAAGTGTTGGAGAATTCGAGGTCCCTCCGGATTGAACTCCCATAGATGGAGAGGACGGTGTTTGCAGGGTAGAAGACGCCTGATTAGCATAACCCGCATCACCACGACCAGATTGATCTCCCTCGCCTGGAGGTCTCGAATCCGGCCCTGCAATGAGGGCACGTCTTCGGACGGCCCCCAATTGAGCCCTTGGTTGACCCACGACATCAGTCGGCGTGGAGGTCCTGAGCGGAATGAAGGCGGCGGCTTTTGCTTGCTGCCCTTCGGAGCGGTGATATAGAACCACTCCTGCTGCCACAGTCCGAGCTCCTCTTGGAAGGAACCCTCGGGCCACGGGGCATCGGCCCTTCTGCTTATGGCCGCCCCGCTGCACTCCGCTTGACGCCCCCGATCATCTTCGGCTCCACATTAAAGGTCTTCAGCCACAGGCCGAAGTGGGGAGTGATGCGGAGGAAGGCTTCGCAGACGATAATGAATGCGGAGATATGGAGGATGGACTCCGGAGCCAAGTCGTGAAAATCCAGCCCGTAGTAGAACATGAGCCCTCTCACGAAGGGGTCTGTCGGGAAGCCTAAACCCCGACGGAGGTGGGATACGAAGACAATGTACTCACCGGGCTCAGGAGCGGGCACGGCCTGCCCTTGGGCAGGCAACCTTTGCGAAATCTCGTAGGACAGGTACTTGGCCTCACGCAGCTTTAACACGTCCTCCTCCGTGATGGAGGAGGG
Organism: Triticum timopheevii; assembly: GCA_963921465.1. Lineage (NCBI taxonomy): Eukaryota > Viridiplantae > Streptophyta > Magnoliopsida > Poales > Poaceae > Triticum > Triticum timopheevii. Next base: position 146,412,730 of record OY997272.1, read on the forward strand.
CATCCACCGACCCTGGAGGTCGGAGCCGGACATGGTTGAGAATCCGAAGCGCTCGAATGTGGGGCTCTGGGTGTTGGAACTGGGAGCAAGGAGGAGATTCGATGCGAGATTGAAGAAAAGAAACGAACCTTGGTCCTCTTATAAAGGGGAAAAATACCAAGAGTCGTCTCCGTGACCGTTCGGGATTCACCTTCGATAGAGGAGGCGTGGCGACGGGTGCGGTTGGGTTACCCACGCACGTATTGATGAGAATCCTGGAATAAGGGGAACACGATCTCTGCTTCGACAGGACGTGCCAAGGAAACCGCCTCGCTAAACGTGCTGAGGTGGTATAATAAAAAACGATTTAAATAAAGGCTTGGAAGCGGTGTGATGTCACGCCGCATAATACGTCGGCAGATTGGATTTGTGTACATTTTATTCTCCCTACGGTGGAATGTGGAATTTATTTTGCAGAGCCGGGCACTATCCTGGTGTTCATGATCTTCTCTGGGTTATTCAAGGGAGGAACCCGCCTTGCAATGCCGAACATTATGCGCGCCGGACTTATCGTCATTGAAGCCTGGTTCAGGGGCTACTGAGGGAGTCCTGGACTAGGGGGTGTCCGGACAGCCGGACTATCATCGTCCGCCGAACTCCAAGACTACGAAGATACAAGATTGAAGACTCCATCCCGTTTCCGGATGGGACTTTCCTTGGCGTGGAAGGCAAGCTTGGCGATACGGATATGTAGATCTCCTACCATTGTAACCGACTCTATGTAACCCTAGCCGTCTCCGGTGTCTATATAAACCGGAGGGCTTTAGTCTGTAGGACACAACATACATTACAACAATCATACCATAGGCAAGCTTTAGGGTTTAGCCTCCTTGATCTCGTGATAGATCCACTCTTGTACTACCCATATCATCAATATTAATCAAGCAGGACGTAGGGTTTTACCTCCATCGAGAGGGCCCGAACCTGGGTAAAACATCGTGCCCCTCGTCTCTTGTTACCATCCGCCTAGACGCACAGTTCGGGACCCCCTACCCGAGATCCGCTGGTTTTGACACCGACACCGTTTTCACTTCTGGCCCATGTATGGCCCATGACATCTTTCGGCCCATATGAGGCCCTATGTAACTCTTGGCCTATTAACGGCCCGTGGTGAAACTGGCTCGTAATGAACAGTGTATTTCTTTACACCCATTAACGGCCCATGGTGAAACTGGCCCGTAATGAACAGTGTATCACTTTATACCCATTAAGGGCCCGTTATTCCGTTTGGCCATTTCCAGCCCATGTTATCTTTCGGCCTTCTCAGAGCCCATTTATTCTTGGGCTCATTTCCAGCATTCGTTTACTTACGACCCGCAACTGTCATTTTTTGCTTATGGGCCAAATTCAGCTCGTGGTTACAGTCGACCCGTTTGTGGTCCGCTAACACGTTGGGCCGTTTTCATAGCGTCATGAAATATGGCCTATTAACGATGGCCCGTTATGGTCGGCCCATGAACGGACAATTCCAACTCTAGCCCGTTTACGGCCATAATGCGGCCTGTTATTGGCCCATGTTTGGTCAATCGATCATACTGCCCGTATAAGGCCCATTGATGATATGGCCCGTAGAAGGCCCGTTGTTTCTGCGGCCCGTAGAAGGCCCATTGTTTCTACGGCCCGTGGAAGGCCCATTGTTTATACGACCCGTAGAAGGCCCACTGTTTCTATGGCCCGTAGGTGCAGTGTCACTACAGTAAATATTAGCCCATGGTTATTGTGGCCTTGTTTTAAGAAATAGGTTGTTGCAGCCACTAGCAAACCGTAGAAAAAGAACTGCACTGACTACAAGCAAACAAATAAACAAGACAACAAGGAAATAAATAAGCAAGCAACTTACACTAGGCTATCATGGCTATTACACATATTACATCCACTGGGCATCAAAGTTCGCCACCAGTGCAAATATAGGGAACACAGCAGCATATAAACACCGCAGCAAAACAAGTCCAGAACTGAAACCACTTTAGAAGAGCTCAAGAAACAATATCCTGGGTACCCATAATGCTGGCAAGATGCTTAGCAAGCTTATTAACTTTCTCTTGTTTGGCGCTTAAGTCCTCCAGCGCCTGCTGTTGCACCAGAAAGTATGCATCTGAATTCTGCAGGGACTTCCTCAGTCCTTCAGCTTCCTGTCGCATAACATTTGATCGATGTCTTTCAACTTGAAGTTGAGACTCAAGAAGCCGAACTGATTCAGGCAACGAGTTCGAAGAGCTGGTGCCAGCAGTGGTAGCCAGTAACTCGAACACTACATCAAGATAGGACTTTGGGGTTGTCTCAGTGTCCTCAATATAGTTTTTATCAGCTTTCTTGGAGACCAACAGGGATGTCTCACTATCTTGAACCTTATCTGCATTACTTCCTTTACCATTGCATAACAGGGTACTCTTCTCCAATATTTTATCCGCGTTCTAAAAGGGAAACAAACAAACACATCTCAGGTTTACAATGTAGTATATGAAACTCATTTTGGTAAACTAGTTTAGTAGTAAGGTGGACAGGATAATAGCATGAAACAAACATATATCTATGTAGATGGTCACTGTATGGTCTATATCATTCTAGTTTATGTTGCCAAATCAAGATAGATACAATTCGAATCATATCTATTTAAGACAAAGCAACATAGACAGAATATAAGTGTGGGAAACTACACAGCAATAACAACACTTGTAATGTGCATGGCATGAGAACATAACTGTTTATTCGATTGAATCTGAAATCAACATAGAGCAAGTTACAACAGCAAACAGCCAAACACGTTGAAGAAACAGGTTTAAAACATACCTGTTGCGCCATTGGAGTTTCAATTGCATCCTTCAAATTTGAAATTGGTTGGTATTAGTAAATACAGTGATGCAAGAGCAAAGTAGTATGAACCATAGCTACGGAACCTGACCTGAGAATAATTCTTCTTCTGCTTTAAGCGTTGACTTCGGGTTCGGAGTGGTGGTCCTCGTGATTTGGGCACTGCAGTTGCCTTACTAACTGCTCGTGTTTGGGTGCTCTGTGGTGGAGACGGTGTTGTGTCAACGGGAACTGGGTGTCTATCTGCTGGGGTTGGGGTTAGAAGGGGTGTAGCTGGTTCTCTGTCCAACTAGGTAGGGGTACAATCTGCATGAGTGTGGGTTATGTGTGGTGGGGCTGATTCTTGAGCAAGTACAACCGTGGTTCTATCTACATCGACAGGTAGCATGATCTTTTCTGAAGACCGTGTTTTTACTCCCATAGATACTTCCATCACTCCCTCCAATTGAAATGGCTGATAAACAAGAAAAGTAATTGAATGTACAGACATTGTAAGATAGACAGGTGCAATGGATAGTAGGGAAGAAAATAGGGCATGAAATAATTCACATTTATGTTGTCTAAGCAAACAGAATAGCAGGACATAATTTCACATATATGATGGCTAATTAAACAGGATAGCATGACACAATTTCACATGTATGATGGCTAACTAAACAGGATAGAATGACATACTTCAAAATATGATGACTATGTAAACAGGATGACATGATATAACTATACGATGTGTCTATTAAAGTGGTTGGCATGCCATAAATCACAAACATGCCATCGATGGAAACATGATGGCATGATATAATTCACGGATAGAATGACATAATTTAAAATATGATGACTATGTAAACAGGATGAGATGATATAACTATATTATGTCTTTAGAAAATGGGTTGGCATGCCATAATTCAGATACATGCTGTCTATGTAAACATCATGGCATGACATAATTCAAATATATGATTTATATACTAAGGAAGTGATCAGAGGGCAATTGCATATATGATGTGTCAACTAAGGAGATGGCATTCAATATTGTGTATATGATGTAAAAAATAAGCATTGCAATACAACATATGCATTATATGAGTAATATAACCCTGCCAAGTTTGAGCATACACCTCAGGGGGATAATAGGACTGGTCATCTGCCTCTGAATCCTCCTCTGAAGAGCTATCTGTAACCAGCAAGATATCTGCTTCAGCAGGTAGCATTGTCTGCTCTGAAGACCTTGTTTTCACTCTAGATTTCTCCATCACTAGTTCAAATGGCTGATGCATAGGAAGATCAGTTGAATATACAAACATTGTCGACAAAAGCAATGAGAAATACAAAAAAAGGACGGCATGATATAATTCACATATATGACGCTTGCCTAAACAGCATGGCATTGCATAATTCACATACATAATGCCTTGCAACAAGATAACATTGCATAATTCACATATATAATGTCTTGCAACAAGATGGCATTGCATAATTCACATATATGGTAATTAGACACTAAACAGGTGGCATTCACACAAAGCATGTCTAAACTAAGCAAATGACATAGCAATGCAAGATACCATACGCATGATATGAGTAACATAACCCTGCCAAGTTAGGGCATGCACCTCGGGGGGGAAATATGACTGGTCATCTGTCTCTGAATCCTCCTTTGAGGAGCTATCGGTAACCAGCAAGACATGCGCTTCGTCAGATAGCATTGTCTGCTCTGAAGACCTTGTTTCCACTCCAGATTTTTCCATGACCATGCCGAATGGCGGATGCACGGGAAGAGTAATTGAATGTACTAAAATTGTTGACAAATTTAACACATAATAAAAAAATGATGGCATGATATAATTCACATATAAGATGACTGGCTAACCAGGGTGGCATTGCAAAATTCACATATATGATGCCTGGCTAGACAAGATGGCATTGCATGATTCACATATACGATAAAGAAACAAAACAAATGGCATTGACACAAAGCATGTCTAAACTAAGCATATGACATCTTTAATGTATACAGTAAGCAATGCAAGGCACCATATGCATGATATTACCAACATCAGCATGCCAAGTTAGAGCGAAGACCTCATGGGGGTAAATAGGAGTGGTCTTCTCCTTCTGAATCACCCTCAAAACAGTTATCTTCCTCTTGATTATGATCCGAAATGGGTGGAGGGGGGCTGCCTTTGCGCCCACCATGGAACGACGTCTACATGAAATTTTATTGCCACGCAAGGCTCGTCTCTTTTGCTCTACATGATCAGTTCCATTGTGTACAATAACTGGCATGCATAGGAATAAAACATAGTGAGATTATGTAAGGAGTGCATGCACAAATCCAGAGTGATGGTAGCAAACTGTGGATAGACCCAAAACCAATGATAGCAGGTAGATAATAGCTTTAGTTAAAAAATACAGATAATGGCTCCTTTAATGTTTGTTTGCACCCAACATGAAACTCATAGTAGACACCGGAGATTAACCAGATAGTAGACAGATAGTACTGATTGCTGCCCCAATATGTACCCCACAACCATTTAAAAACTCAAGTTTCAACATTAGTTTGGACCTGACTCGGAGTCTAATAGGTGAACACGACGATAATGTAGCATGTCATGATATTAAGCAACGCATAACGTAAGCAGACACGGAAGAGTGCGACCTCTCTTGCGGACCCGTGTAGTCCTCAAGGTCATCTGCTCAGTTGATGATGGTAATGCAGTTGTCGTGGCTGCCGGCGGCGGGGAAGAAGATCTGAGGCGGAGAAAGACAGTCTGGAGAGCGGATCCCTGCTGTGGTGAACCCTTCCGTCGTTGGAGCAGCTGAGCTGGGGTGGAACACAGCGCCGCAGGAGTAGGACAAACCACACAAGGTTTTCTTTGACACATATCTGTAACAGAAGTAATTGAGTAAGGGCTTATTTGAATTTGAGGATTCTAACAATGCAGGGATAGGAAATAGACAGGAATAGGATAGGAATGCACGTGCAAAACAGAGAATTTAAAAACACAGGATTTCTGCCAATCTGGGTGTTTGATTCACAACAATTGGAAGATCACAGGATGCAAAAAAGCATGATGAGATTAAGTGAAACCACAAGAAAATGTACGGTTATAATGCTATTATGCTACTATCTCTTAGTCTTGTACTTGATGAATAGGAATATGAAAAGGAGGAGAAGTGGAAATTAGAATTCCTACGGTTTTTCTTTCAAGGAGACACTAAAGGAACAAATCCTACAGTTTTCCTTTGCTCCATTCCTTTGCACCAAATTCATGAAAAGTAGTACCATAGGAAATTTTCCAATTCCTATGTTTTTCATTCACTTTTCCTTTCAAGCACTGGCGATTCTAGTAGGCAGGCTTGAGCAAGGAAAATCCTACACTAAAAAAATGTTTTTGTGCTACTTCTATTACTTTGGACCCAGGCCACTGCCATACTAGCTCAACTCCCAGTCCCATCGACAAATGCACAGCTCAAACGCGCAGAGATAAATAATGATGGCGTTCAAGAGAGTCCATCACGGATAGCTAAGTTGCCTGGTACCTCACGGCTTGTCATATAGTAGGATAAAATAATCATATTTCCCGTTACTACGAGTGCTCAGTGGACAATATATATAACATGTAGAGTAAAAAAGAGATGCAACAAGTGTACAACCTCTTTGGCGAAGCCATGTCGATCTCAGCGTGATTGGGTTGGCCGGTGAGGATGCTCCGGCTGACTTTGCTGTCGGAGGAGGGGAAGAAGATCTTAGGCATTTGGAGATGGAGCCCGAGGTACTGCTCCGCTGTGATGGAGGGTTTCATCGTTGGAGCAGCTCCAGTGAGTTGTATGACGCCGAGGCTGAAGCAGGACAAGAGAGACAACGAACAACGTTAACCTGAGTGGAATTCTAATAGCATCTCCAATACATGACGTAAAATACATAACCACAAAGTGCTAGATGTAAAATACATCAGCCGCTCATCTCTAAACTTAACTGTCGAAACTGAACTTAACTGTCGAAACTGAACTTAACTGTCGAAACTGAACCTAACTGTCCAAACTGAATTTTGCTGTCAAAACTGAACGCACTATCAAGGTGGGGCTACACGTCGGTCGACTGGCTTTTTCATCTCTGGTCAGTCGATTTTGCAGCCGTTGGATACAAAATCAAGGGCCTGCGGTTCATCCTCAACCTCCACCCCCCCGAGCCGCCAACCACCACCGGCCAAACAATAGCCCCCCGCCGCCTACGGCCGGCGGTGCGCCGCCCCGCCCACCCCGAAAACACTCCCCACCGCCGATCCACCGCCGCCCCGGCCATCCCTCTAGGCCCCCCTATGCCGAGCTTTTTCTCCGGCGATCCCCACGCCACCGGCCCGCCAACGCCCCGCCACCGCTAGCGACCGCCGCCCCCATCCTGAACCCTAAGATAGATAGTGGGGTACCTCTTTGGCGTGCCACCCTCCCTGCTGCGGCTGGTTCTTCCTTCACCCCGGCGAGCCCACCCCTTGGAAATCGACTGACCCAAAAGTCGATTCAGTTGACTGAAGTGTAGCCAAATCAGAGCAGCATCGCAAGCAAGAGCAAGAGCGAGAGCAGCAGCGCGAGCAAGAGCAATAGCAAGAGCAGACCAGGCAGGGGACCGAGAGCAAGAGCAGAACAGCAGCGCGAGCGAGAGCTAAAGCAGCAACAGCTCCTACTGATGTGGACGTCACCACTGAGGGAGCGACATCGTGGAGGAAGTGGCCGGTGACGCCACCGTGGATGGAGCCGCGCCGTGCCGGCTCGGTACCGAGCGCTGGCAGCACCGTGAGATCAAATCAAGAAGAAAATGCGGCGATTAGTGTACAACCTCTTTGGTGGCGCCGATTAGGCCGCAGCTTCATCCGAGGAAACGGTGATGATGATGCTCTTCCGATGGTGCAGGTGAAGACGGCGGTGTGGGAATGGAGGTGGCGCGAAAGACGAGGGGAACATCGGGGCAGCTCCTTGGAGGTAGAGGATGGGGTGGCTGAACCGGCGGGACGATGAGATCGACGACGAATCCTCATTCGGTACGGTGGATGAGGGACGTCGAGGTGTTGCTGTGGACGACATCGTCGGGGAAGAAGCTCCGGCTGGGTGGCGGACGGAGCAGGGTGTGGGGTTTCGTCGCGGGTTTTTGCAGCCTCGGTGTACGAATGGGTGGGTGGATGGGATGGCAGTGGGGAACCATGGCTTAGAGACGCGCTTGTCCGAAATGTGGGGTAAGTTATGAAAGTACCCCCCACCGATTTGAGGCGGTTCTTTCGGTTCAGGGGTACCACAGGCATTTCGCGTGTCGGGATTTCATAGGAGGTGGGAGTTTTCGCGCGCGTTGTAATTTCGGAATAGCAAGGCGCAGGTTGAGATGGAGGGAGTTGTCGGAGCACAACAAGACAAAGATATATCTTAAATATTTCGGGCTAACAAGGCGCGGGTTGAAGAGGCGGGAGTTTCGCAGCACGATAGACAGAGACGCTAGCTTCAATTTTCGGCATAACAAGGCACGGCTTGAAATTTCGGAAGAACAAGCTTAACGTGTACCCAAAAAAAAGACAATTTGCGCCTCAACATGCACAACACACACAAACACCATTTAGACTAGAGTAAGGTACACGTGCATTGCACGCATGAGATTTGGCAACCAAATTATGAATAAATACCACATTATAGCATGCAAGCTTTGAGTCATATATGCATGATGTAGATGTTCGTTTAATTCTTATAGTTCATTTCATTCAAAATCATCTAGTTTTATAAGAAAGCTAATCTATTTTAAGATTCATGGAATTATGCATTGTAAGACATAAAGTAAAAACAAATAATGGCAAATCATGTAGAAAAACATTTGGGCAATTCTGATACGGAAGATTCTAGAACAAATAAGAAGTGCTTGTGTTTTGATGTTTGTGCATTATGCTTAAGTTCAACCATGGAGTCTTCTAGATTATACATGTGGCGAAATCTGGTGGAATCTAGATGATATCCAACAGCCAACAGTGCTCAAATTTGCCATATTTGGACCTTCGGATTCGCCTCATCCAACGACCATCTTTCAAAGTCTTTCAAAGTTAAAGTTACCCGCACACAATATAAAAAATATAATATATATATATATATAGGGGTATAGATATAGATATGTGATGCGAAAGCCGCCCATCATCTCCAATTACATGCACGGATGCGACATGGGAAAATGATGTCTACCATCGGTATCTCAAATTGAAATCAGTCTGAGCTTGTTCAATGTGTATACATTACAACATGCTCATTTCCAAAGCACACCGCGCAGATCTCCGTTATATTCATGCATGCATGGGTTTCAAACATCAGGATCTCTTATTCAAATATTTGAATTCAACTTTACATTGATTATGACCTCACCTATTCTTTTACAGCCACACAGTAGTCTTCTCTTTAGAATTGTACCACTAACTTTCTTTCGTGCATGCATGCACACACACTACCAGTCGGCATTATCTATCGAACGCATGCAATCTTTTTCTTCAGGTCGGTCTCCCATGAAGGCACACACCCACACACATCCCCCTCTCCCTCATACCGGGCATTCTTTATCTCTCACACGTGCATGCGCAACGATCGATGTTCCTCTATGTATGTGTGTATATAGCTAGGTCTTTCATAGTTTTCCACACAAACCGATCAATCGATATGTCTAGTGAGGTTTCACCCTCTTTCCCACGTCCACATCGATCAATCTATACCTCTCCCATGTCCACATCGATCAATCTATACCTCTCTATATAGGATTAACATAAATAGCTAATACACCCACATTAATTATATATCCAACGTCCCCCTCTCATCATCCATGCCTTCCGCTTCATCTCTTAGATGCGTGCACAATGGCGAAGACAGGGGGCAATAAGGGCCCTGCCTCCCCTAGCATCACTATATATCGAGGCTAATATGAATGTGATCATTAGACAATTGCTGCTAAAAAGGTTTAATTTCATGAATTGACCCTCCTCGTAAAGGATTAGCAATGCTTGTCCCCCTAGCTCATTTATTTTTCATGGCTCCGCCACTGCGTGCAACAGCGCACGTGTTCGCCCCCTCTCTCTAAATATCGATCTCGCACTTGTGCATTCCTTCATAGTCTCCCTCCACTCGGCCCCTCGCACCATCTTCTAGCCCCCCACCGGATTTTGCCACATGTACAATCTAGCAGACTCCATGGTTGAACTTAAGCATAATGCACAAACCTCAAAACAACAGTGGTTCTCTTTTGTTCTAGAATCTTCCGTATCATAACTGCCCAAACTTTTTTTCTAGTTGAATTGCCATTATTTGTTTTTACTTTATGCTTTACAACGCGCAATTCCATGAATCATAAAATAGATTGAGGGCTTCTTTCATTCAAAGGATTATGAAAGGAATTTTGGAGGATTCTAATCATTAGGAATTTTTCCTATCTTGGTTGTTTGATTCGTAGGATTGTAAACCATAGGAATTTTTCCATATGATTCATTTGCACTAGATTTCATAGGAAACATCCCATCCACTCAAACCTCTTTGAAAGAATTCTGTGTTTTTTCTATGCACAAACAAACACTCGTACAATCCCGTGTTTTCCTATTCGCACGTTCTTAGCTTTTTTTATAAAAACTAATTTGATTTTGAATGAGATGAACTATAAGAATTAAACGAAGGGCTACAACACGCATATATGACTAAGAGCTTACATGCTATAGTGTGGTATTTATTCATAATTTGGTTGCAAAAACTGATGCGTGCAATGCACGTGTAAATTACTAGTACTTCGAGTATGTGCAAAACACGTAAATTAGAATACCAATGGCACGCTACACAGTGTCTCTCTTACAGTTCATGAAGCCACGTGGCACATGTGGAGGCGTTGTCGTGACCTCCTTGCGTGGATTGATCACAGTGATGTGCTGCTGGTTCCAGAAGAATGTACTCGTCCTCCCTGAGCCATACTGGCGGTACATGCATGAAGCGAAGATGTGCACACACGCCACGCACGCACTCATTCCCTCGCATGCACACGCGGGTACATGGGCGGACGCAATTTTGTACCAAGATCCACCCCATGTGATAATTTGACGCGTGTAAAGTCGTTCACTTCATTGATGGTCAATTAATACAGCGCATACAAATTGAGTGGACGTGAGGGCGGAAGAAAGACATTATTACTCCACTGCGCGCATGCGAGTAGTTAAATCGTGGGTTGCTAGTAGTACTTCCATTAGTCTCCTTCGTATTTTGTGCCGGTTTTTGACAGTAACATAATGTTTTACGCATTTGAGCAGTGTAGTCTACTTGAGATTTATGTTCCACTAAACTCATCGGGAGCCGTTTCGGGCCTCGAAATCAAAAGCATCAATTAATCTTTACCTTGTTCCCATCACATTCGAAAGCCTGCTCACACCTACTAGTACTACGTACCAAACCTGAACGTGTTCCCACTATGCAGGTATTAGCACTACTAGTGCTAGTACTTAGGTTATAAAAAGGGGAACTACCTAACCGAAAATTACTCTACCTTTCCTCCTCATAAGTGCTTCTTCTTCAGCCGTCGTTGCCATGGCCGGTGAGTAGAGCTCTAGGTCGAGAACTACTCGTAACAAGGGAGCGGCAACCAAGACTGTAGAAAAAAAGAGAGGGCTCGCCGCCATGCAGAGACCTCAAAAGATCTCTCATGGGCAGGCGATGGCTCCCAGGAGCGCCCTAGCCGCGGAGGCGAACATGCCGAGCCGGCAGAGATGGAGTCGTTATCCCTCGATGGCATGCCCGATCAGCTCAATAAGCACCTCAATAAGCAGAAGGAGTTCATCCAAGGCTTGACGGAGTTGCTGAAGGAGAGCCTCGATGACATGCCCGCTGAGCTCAATTAGCAGGGGGAGTTGACCGCCGGCTTGGTGATGCTGCTGAAGAAGAGCATTGCCTCGGAGAAGAAGGCGACCGGCGAAACCCTGTGACTTCAGGAGGACAAGGTGAAGCTCTGCCACGAGATCGACCTGTTGAAGGAGAAGAACGCCGGCTGGAAGAAGTTGCATGAGAATAGTAGTTCCTCGATGAAGATGCTGCAGGCCCTCGTCATGGAACAGAAGGATGAGTTGGCGAAGCTCCGCATCGAGCACCCGGCTGCTGTCAAGGTACGTAATGCGGCCGTGGAACAGATAATGAAGGCTCGCGTCGAGAAATCCCGCGTCATGGACAGAATGAAGAAGATGGCGGAGGAGACGCGCAAGGAGATGGGGGTCATGGAGGCGATGAAGAAGCAGTTACGACTCCGCGGCGAATTAGATCATTTGGGGTGATAATCTTCTTCTTCTTTTGCTGCTGTGTTTCATCTTTTCTTCGGGTGTGTCGCCGCACGTGTCATGTTCTCTGCGAGGCATGAATAGAACAATGGTTTTTGTTTTTGGAGGGAATTAATAGAACAATGCTAACAATGAGATGACTAGCAAATTAGATCATTTTTTATCGCCATATGGCACTGGGCTGCCGTGTTTCGTGCTCCTCCGTCGCAGTACTACTCTAGTGGAAAACTTGAGTATACCGCACGGTTCTTTGCTCCTCCTCGATCAGGTCGTCGGTGCATTTATACGAGCAGTCAAATCACAAGGCCCCGCCTTCCAGCAGTAATGAGCCGTCAAATCACAAAGGCCCTCGCCTCTCGTGAAACCGACCAAGCTATACTGCCCCGCCCTCTAGCCTTTTAAAAAATGTATACTTTTGTAAAGCAGTAGTATCGATGGATTGCACCATGGAGCAAAACTTGAAATTAAAAAAGGTGGTACATATAGAGAGCGCTCGTCGCCAAATTATGCATATAGTACTATTAAAAAGGCTAGTCACAATAATGGTGTCCAACACAACCCACCCCTCAAATTAAACTAAGCACCCTGGAATTCTTTGACTAAACTAAGCACCCTGGAATTCTTTGACAACTAAACTGCTGGCTATATGATGTTGGACATATATATTATACATATATAATGTGAATAAACGAGTGGTAGTACTATACCAACTAAAAGATGAAATGTAAGAAATACTAGTATGTACTTACTGAAGAGTTAAAGTAACAAGAAGAAACATAACATAGTTCTGCTAGGGGCTCAGCACAACACACCCCTCAAATTAAATTAAGCACACCCGAAATTAAACTTTGCAACTATTCCGGTAGACACTTCATTAGAACCACCATGAGCAACGACACTGCCAGCTTACTCGGAGTCCTCGTCCAGGTCCTCGACTTCGTCCTTGTCCCTCTTCCTCTTGGCCGATACTTCTTTGCTTGAACCGCCAACTTGGCTGTTGCTCTTCATCCAACCCTTGTAGATATTGAAACAAAGGTAGCCATCCATTGCAGCGTACTGGATGTGCTCTATATCTAGTACATTCCACTGCCATGCATGACGATGAAACGTGTATGGAGGTTTCTCCAGTTTACCGTACGAAGGATGAACCATGGCTCCTGCCAGGGTCAGCATTGAAGGCTGATGAGAGGACACCAGCTGATTCTTTTGGAGGTCGAAGGTGTTGCCTACAATGAGGCCTATCCGATGCAGGACTTCTTTGTCGTTACCAAAGTCTACAGTAACGAATTTGACTAGGTTGCTCTCGAGGAAGTCCTTAAAATCCTGGCACTCAACGTCGGCATGGCATATGTGGTAGACCAAGCATAAGTCATGCACGCAAACCTAGATCACGGCGAGCTTCTTCCTCTCTTCGTCCTTTAGATCCTTCTCTCGTCCCACGACTGTGGTGTACTCAACATCTAGCCCGGTGACCCACGCATCATGTGAGTCATCGAACATGCGTCTGAAGCGAGAAAGGCATCCTTTCACCATCGCGGAAGAACGGGTGTAGATGCCGTCGAACTCATTGCCGGTGATGGTTCTAACCTTGTACTCACCGCCGATCGGGGAGATTTGGGACGCCATGGATTTGGGAGGAGGGTTAGGATAAGTGGAACTGCCGTAATGTGAATGGATGGGACGACTAGGAGCGAACCACCGTAGTATTAAAGGACGTGCGGGGACGAGTAGGAGCGAACTGCCAGCGTGCGAACGGCAGGGTAGTGGCTTTCCATTCTCCCATGATACGGGCTTCCGAGAGCCCTTGGATCGGAGATCGAACGATTGCATGGCGTGATTCTAGACCAATGGGTGAATATCCTATCCTGGAGGGTTATTCTGCAAATTTTCAGCAACTTAGCATGCGACCGTTTGATCTCAGATCCAAGGGCTGCTAGCAGCCCGTATCATGGTCGCGCCTACCATGACCGTCGCATCGCTTGCGCAGTCGCGCCCTTGGAGATTTAACACGGTGCGTTAGGCTATCTGATGTTGGCATGTCATACATTGTCTTCACTTAGTCACTCATACTACAACAAGGTTGTCTATAAGGTTGGCTATAAGTGTATTTTTTTACTCCTCTCTATCTCTTTCTTTGTACTCCCTCTGTCCCATAATATAAAAACGTTTTTGACACTAGTGTAGTGCCAAAAACGTTCTTATATTATGGGACACAGGGAGTACTAGTATTTATTGCATTTGCCAAGGAGTGATCTCTTCCAATGAAATGGTGTTGCTAAGTTTGCTTCATTTAATTAGCTATAGACTCAAAATTGTCTTTTCACCTAGGTACATGCACTTAGCACTGTTTCTTCCTTGGGTCACCAAACTAGTCTCTCTCTTCTTGATTAACTTGCCGCATCAGATTTTATGCCTATGTGGCAAGCTTAAGCACCTGTAGGAGCAAGTAAGGTGCCCGTCCGTTGCACGGAAGAGTGAAATGCATTGATCGGGGTGTTGTTTATTTTGACAAAGGATGTGGGGGTCATCTCATGTGCAACCGGGTCGACGTGTCAAGCACCAAATAACAGTGCAGAACAGCAGGGGAGACGCACCCCACTCGTACCGGCCCAGTGTTAGTAATGAGCAATGAGACGTCAAATCACAATGCCGCACCTTCCCAGACGGACGAAGCAACCATTATTTCACACTTCGGTTCGACATCATCTCAAACCACGTACTAGTATTGCTTCTGCCTCAAGAGGGACACGCGCATCGCCTTGGTACATCATGACACGTGGGACTGCATGACAGGCCATGCTCCCCCGCCGATCGCTGGGTAAAATCACCTCATTTTTACTATACTTCCTCCGGATCGGTTTACTACATGGCCTGCACGTCGTTCTAGGTTGAGAATTTAACTGGCTATATGTGTGTGTGTGTGTGTGTGTGTGTGTGTGTGTGTGCGTGTGTGTGTGTGTGTGTGTGTGTGTGTGTGTGTGTGTGTGTGTGTGTGATGAACAGTACGCTAGCCTTTTAAAAAATGTATACTTTTGT
Source organism: Triticum timopheevii (assembly GCA_963921465.1). Taxonomy (NCBI): domain Eukaryota; kingdom Viridiplantae; phylum Streptophyta; class Magnoliopsida; order Poales; family Poaceae; genus Triticum; species Triticum timopheevii. The sequence goes on from OY997272.1 coordinate 146,427,927, forward strand.
ACAATAGTACTCCACTATCGATGGATTGCGCCATGGAGCAAAAATTGAAATTTTTAAAAAAGATGGTACATATAGAGAGCGCTCGTCGCCAATTTATGGATATAGTACTATTAAAAAAGCAAGTACGTGCTTAATTGGGGTGCTAAATTCTATTAAATAAATACTAGTACTAGTATGTACATACTGAAGAGTTAAAGTAACAAGAAGAAACATAACATAGTTCTGCTGGGGGCTCAGCACAACACACCCCTCAAATTAAACTAAGCACACTTGAAATTAAACTATGCAACTAATCCGGTAGACACTGCATTAGAAGTTTAGAACCGCCATGAGCAACGACACTGCCACCTTACTTAGAGTCCTCGTCCACGTCCTCGACTTCGTCCTTGTCCCTCTTCCTCTTGGCCGATACTTCTTTGCTTGAACCGCCAACTTGGCTGTTGCTCTTCATCCAACCCTTGTAGATATTGAAACAAAGGTAGCCATCCATTGCAGCGTAGTGGATGTGGTCTATATCTAGTACATTCCGCTGCCATGCATGACGATGAAACGTGTAATGAGGTTTCTCCAGTTTGCGGTACGAAGGATGAACCATGGCTCCTGCCAGGGTCAGCATTGAGGGATGACGAGAGGGCACCAGCCGATTCTTCTGGAGGTCGAAGGGGTTGCCTACAACGAGGCCTATCCGACGCAGGACTTTTTGTCGCTCTTAAAGTCTACAGTAACGAATTTGACTGTTTTGTCCTCGAGGAAGTTCTTAAAATCCTGGCACTCAACATCGGCATGGCATATGTGGTAGACCAAGCAAACGTTATGTACGCAAACCTGGATCACGGCGGGCTTCTTCCTCTCTTCGTCCTTTAGATCCTTCTCTCGTCCCACGACTGTGGTGTACTCAACATCTAGCCCGGCGACCCACTCATCATGTGAGTTTTTGAACATGCGTCTGAAGCGAGAAAGGCATCCTTTCACCGTCGCGGAAGTACGGGTGTAGATGACGTCGAACTCATCATCGGTGATGGTTCTAACCTTGTACTCACCGCCGATTGGGGAGATTTGGGACACCATGGATTTGGGAGGAGGGTTAGGATTAGTGGAAGTGCCGTAAGGTGAATGGACGGGACAACTAGGAGCGAACCGCTGTAGTATTAAAGGACGTGCGGGAAAGAGTAGGAGCGAACTGCCAGCGTGCGAACGGCAGGGTAGTGGCTTTCCATTCTCCCATGATACGGGCTTCCTAGAGCCCTTGGATCTGAGATCAAATGGTTGCATGGCGTGATTCTAGACCTATGGGTGAATATCCTATCCTGGAGGGTTATTCTGCTAATTTTCAGCAACTTAGCATGCAACCGTTTGATCTCAGATCCAAGGGCTGCTAGCAGCCCGTATCATGGTCACGCCTACCACGACCGTCGCGTCGCTCGTGCGGTCGCGCCCTTGGAGATTTAACACGGTGCGGTAGGCTATCTGATGTTGGCATGTCATACATAGTCATCACTTAGTCACTCATACTACAACAAGGTTGGCTATAAGGTTCGCTATAAGTGTTTTTTTTACTCCTCTCTATCTCTTTCTTCGTACTCCCTCCGTCCCATAATATAAGAACGTTTTTGACACTAGCTAGTGTAGTGTCAAAAACATTCTTATATAATGGGAAACAGGGAGTACTAGTATTTATTGCATTTGCCAAGGAGTGACCTCTTCCAATGAAATGGTGTTGCTAAGTTTGCTTCATTTAATTAGCTATAGACTCAAAATTGTCTTTTCACCTAGGTACACGCACTTAGCACCATTTCTTCCTTGGGTCACCAAACTAGTCTCTCTCTTCTTGATTAACTTGCCACATCAGACTTTATGCCTATGTGGCAAGCTTAAGCACCTGTAGGACCAAGTAAGTACAATAGTACGCTTTACATGGCATTTTTGCATATGTGGAGGAAAGAGAGGCAAGGAAAAAGTGGAGAAGTGGCCTCTCATGCAAGAGCCAGCCTCTACTACTACATGGTGGAGCATTGGGAGAGGCACCTTTATGGAGGTGGTCAGGAATCGGGAGACTCACGCCGGTCGTAGCGCCGCGGTTAAAATGATAATGGCAAGTCAAATCACGGGGCCCCACCTGTCCAGTAGTAACTCGCTGTCAAATCACATAGCCCTACATTTGCAGCAGCCTACTCCCTCGTCTTCTCGCGTCTTTGTCGAACCGACTAGGCGGAACTGTCCCGCCACCTACCGGGCAGGAAAAGCCCCGCCCTCGACTTTTAAATAGTATACAGTATACTAATTTTGTATCCATGGATTGCGCCCGCGCCATGGAGCAAAGTGTCTAGAAAACGGCGGTACACATGTACGGAGTATACAGCACGCACGTTGCGTTCGCGTCGCACCCCAGATGGTCGGTCGGTCTGGCACGTTGCTCTCCGAATGGAACACGCGTCATATTGCGCTCGCACACACATGTGGGACAGCAATTGAGAACCGACCATAGGCACACTCCCCAGCCCCGCAAGTTGGGTGACTTAATAGAAGAGGGAGACGAGTGATAGTACTAGAGAAGTGTTGTACTACATTGGTGCCTGCACGATCCCTGCAAGACATGGAAGATCAGTTCGTCCATGCATGTGACCAGACTCTAGCAGACACGCCTGGATTGGCTATTGTCTACATATCGTGCAGGCTGTGTTGTACATGGCTGTAGTTGTGGTGAGAAATCTAAAAAAAGGTTTCTTGTCATCTCGCAAAATTATGTGTCATGTGCTTCGGATCACTGCGAGGGTTAAACAGCGACAACTGAGTTGGGCTAGTCATTGGGGGCACATGAACGAACAGTGACTACTCAGCTGCCATCTAGGTCAAGCTGGCTATGTTAATTAGGACATCTATCGACGGACCCCTTTTCTACGAGTTTATCTTTAATTTGAGCTTTGTTCCTCGTCCAGTTTGTCTGTCGGGATTCATGTTGTGTCCTTTGGGCGGTGAGGTTATGATTTCTTGTCAGGTGGCATTTTTTCGTGTTATATGTTATAATCTGGTGCTTCAGATCAAAATGACGACAACTGCGCCTCCGGGCCACGTGCATGAAGACTTCTCGACAGTCATTGACGAGGTCAAGCCGGCTCCGGTAGACAAAAGAAAACTAAGTACTACTCCACTATATAGGCAGGAGCCTCTGCGCTTGCTTGCTAGTGTTGCTCTCTTCACACTGTCTCGGCCTCTCTAGATCTAAACACGACAACGGTGGCCACTCTCTCTCTCTCTCTCTCTCTCTCTCTCTGCTCACCGCTGGTCACAGATCCAGCCGGATCCTCTCCGCCGGGGAAGGTGAGAACGTGCAACGTTCACGCGGTCATCCTCGGCGGCGGCTCTTACCCACTGCTGGGCGCGTCCCGATCAGCCTGCCTTGCCGTTCTCTCCCAAGCACCGCTGGCGAGGGAGGGCCTCCGACCCCTTCTTCCTCGCTGCCGTAGTGTGGGCAGATCCGGCCTCCCGCTGCCCACCTAGCGACATCCCGGCGACCATTAGGTATAACTTCCTTCGAAACCGGCCTTGCTCTACTTCCCGAGCTCCTGACGTCGCTGCATTTGTAACTTTTACTATTTCTCAGGCCCCCTCGTAGATAGGATCAATCGGCTGTTCGAAAACCACCTAATTTTTTTACATTTAAGAGGTAAAACTAGTTCATGCACTCGAATCTAGTACTACTTGGTTCAAACAAGGAAGAAAGGGAGTGGGGGTGGGGGAGGATTTGTTACCTGAATCTAGGACTTGGTCGAAAGAGGAAATAATGGGGGCGAAAAGTAGCAGAGACTGGCTATCCAACTGGTCTCTAGGTCTAATAGGGAAATAAAGGGAAACGCATTACAAACTCAATATAAACCCGATCTATTGGTTGAAAAAGGAAAGAAAGTGGGGATTGGGGGACAAGTCAACAGAGTAAGTCCAGCACTAGATTTGCTAGCCTCACACGGTATAAGGTGGCTATACCGAACAAAAATGGGACCAACCTAGATATACCGTTCTGATGTTTGTTGCCCCGAGCCACTCTTATGTAATGCCACTGGTAAAATGTAGTAGTCGCACTGTTAAAAGTAAGGACACGTTATACCAATGTTGTTTTCAATGTAATGCCTCCAGTAATATGAATCAATGGCACTTATTTACATGTCCTGCTAAAATTTCCCATTAAGATAAGTTGGTTCTTTTCGTTAGAAATGCAACTGTCCTGGTCCGCCTACTCTCCCGTGCCCAAAGTAATGTCGTATTTAACGGTTGTCATAGTTAATTCTGATGCCCACACTAATTTCTAGCAATGCCACTGCTTTAGAAATTGCTACTGTCCTTGTAGGATTGCCATTCAGATAAGGAACATGCTTCTTTTTATTTGATGCATGTTTCATCACTTGTTACTTGTTAGTCACCCTCCTTTCCACCTTTTTTGTGCAAACAGAGATATAAATTTCACGCTCGATCTAAGTTGAACTGCACAAATGATATCCAAATTATAGTTGAGCATTCCAGGAGCTTCACAACCAACCTTGATGTTGCTCAATTTTATTGCAACTAATGAAGAAGAAGCTATGTGGGTTTCGTTTTCTGATGGAAATGGAACCGGGGCTGGAGCCCTTTTCTTAAATTTTTTTGAAGAAGAAGCTGCTAGCTGACGGGACATTGCTTCATTTTAGGTGAACTGCACCAAAAGGTCCCATGAATTGAATCATCCATGTTGGTGACTGAAAGAGCCAGCTTCAGCATCCCAGTCTAAGCACCCCCGGCATCCATCCTTGCGATGCACGGTACACCTCGTTTGCCACCTGCTTGACCCTAGTGTCACTGATAAAATGAAGTAATAATACAGTTAAAATAGAGCGAGTGTCATCTCTATCATTTCATTTCCAATGTAGATAAAGAAAGTGCTTCTCTTTGTTAAAGTATGTTTCATCAACTAGTCCCATTGTTAATGTTTAAGCATTTCTGCAAACTGGGGTGCTTAATTTTAGTTGATATGTACAAAAATAGAGATTTGAATGTCTCAAGGTGCCTCCTTGTACTACTGTTGTACACTGATGTTCATCACTGGCAGAAGGTGTATCTGGGAGACTTGGGACGATGTCCAATATGAGGCGTACCGTATGAGGCATCACAGGGCCCATCTCGCCCTCGCAGCATGGCATACTATGATACTATCACAATATTTTCTTCTATTTATTTTTTGTGTTTCATCAACTAGTGCCACTATAATGTAATCACGCTTTTTCATTATCTGTGCAAACAGGGTTAGCTGCATTTTGGTGGAACTGCACAAATGTACGTATGGAACCGGCATATATGCAGAGTGCGAGGTGTGCCAAGAAAAAATTACCGACACCAACCATGCTGCATGCACGCATTGGCATCCACCACAACCAGTGGGATGTGTGGCGCTCTTTGTGGACGGATCTTTCTCGGCAGCTAATCCTCTAACCAAATACTAGTAGCTTATATTGGCAGTTTTCTAGGGAGTACTCTTTTCTGAAAGAAGCACCAATCTATTTTTTTTATTTGTACACTGTGTCACAACTTTGACCCAAAGGTCCAGAGCTATTTTAGGGTGATTGGCGTAGTACTCGGAGACTGATTGTAAGCATGATTTTCATTAGCTGTCACACTGATTGTAAACATGAGCAGGTGGAAGATTAGGTTAGTGCGAAGCTTACCTTAAACCCTACCGCCGCCGTTGAAATGAGGCGAGCGTCGAGGGAACCGTGGAGAACGTCGGGGAAGCGACGTCACGCCATCCAGCCTCCTCTTGCGGTGGGAGAACGAATACTCCTGTGGCTCCGGCTGGCTCTGCACCCTCACGAACGCCACACCATACTCGATCGATTTGTTATCCTCTGGGTGCTCGACCTTCGACCTATAAGCCCACCACCTCCACCTGACCGTCGCCTCGGGCAAATCTGTCTGCTCCATCGCCCATAGGAGATACTCAATGAGCTCGGAGGACTGCGGCGTGACTACTGCCGAGGAGTACATGTACATCGACACCCTCATCGCCACCGTCTCGCTCTTTCGCGTACATTGCCACATGGCCCGCACCGTCCTCGAAATCTCCCACTCATTGTCAAACCAACTAAGGATCTCCTTCAACCTGGCTAACTTTGCCTGGTCGCCGCCGGCGATCTGCCTGATTCGCTGCTGCATCCTCTCCATAGATGTCGTTCTGAGTGTTCCGGTGCTAGCTTTGGAAGATGGGAGGAGAGACGGTGGTCTTGCAATAGAGAAGAGGGAGAGGAGAGGAGGTGGTTTTGGAATGGAGATGATGGAGAGGAGAGGATGTGGTTTTGCAATGGAGAGAAGATCAGAAGAGGGAGAGGCGAGATGGTGGTTTTGGAATGGAGATGATGGAGAGGAGAGGAGGTGGTTTTGGAATGGATATGATGGAGAGGAGAGGAGGTGGTTTTGGAATGGAGATGATGGAGAGGAGAGGAGGTGGTTTTGCAATGGAGAAGATCAGAAGAGGGAGAGGCGAGACAGTGGTTTTGGAATGGAGATGATGGAGAGGAGAGGAGGTGGTTTTGCAATGGAGAAGATTAGAAGAGGGAGAGGCGAGATGGTGGTTTTGGAATGGAGATGATGGACAGGAGAGGAGGTGGTTTTGCAATGAAGAAGAGGGAGAGGAGCGTGCGGCAGCGATTTAGGATTGGGCGAGAGGGCCGGCGCACTATGACTGGATCAAAATCAAAATCTATTTACCCTTCAATTAATAAAGCGACCCCACATTAACTAGTCTCCCTTTTATTCTGGGTCATAATTGACCATAATTTTCGCACATAAAATATATGTTATACGTTGCAAAAATAATATAATTTGAAAGTACATTCAGATACGAACCAAACGATACAATTTTTGGTGACATGCATTCACATTTTGCTTGTCACATACAGTACGTGGTCAAACTTTGACCCAAAATATGCAAAACAACAAAAAAATACTTCCAAGACCAGCGCCGCTCTTCCGCTCTTCTCCTCTTAAACCACCGCCGCTCCTCTCCTGTTCCAATCTAAATCTAGTGCCGCTCCTCTCCTCTTCCATTTCAAAACCACCGCCCCTCCTCTCCTGTTCCAGTCCAAAACCAGCGTCGCTCCTCTCCCGTTCTAATCCAAAACCAGCGCCGCTCCTCTCCTCTTCCATTCAAAAACCACCGTCGGCGAGTGAAGGTGCTGTGGAGAAGTAGATCAATGGAGGAGTACAACCGATACGTGAGGATCGCAGACGGCGACCCTGTGAAGCTAGCTAGGATGTTGGAGATACAGTCTTGGTTTGACAACAAGGACCAACTAGAGGTGACAGCGACATCCATGGCCAAATATCTGCAACAGAGTGAAAAGGCGGTGATACTCCCAGAGGGAGTCGCGCCGGAGTACATAGAGCTGCTCCTCTGGGCCATGGAGCAAACAGATTCACTGAATCTGATCGTGAGGGAGCGGTGGTGGGAGTATCGATCCCAGATGGAGCATCCACCAGAGATTGAAGGATCGAGCATCTACAGGGTGCTGTTTGTGAGGGTGTCCTGCCAGAGAGAGCCGGTGGAGTCTTCGTCGACCGAACCCAACTGCAAGAGGAGAAAAACAGTTGGCCCGACGACGCTTCCCCGCCATCGTCTCCCTCGCGGTTCACATCGTCTCACGGGGCGGCTGTCTGCCGCCGAGGAATAGGAGGGGACTGCCCCCCAGCCAATAGTCGGGCAGGTTGTGAATTGTCAGGAGGAGCTTAGGGTTGTCGGTATTTGCAGGTTGTGAGTTGTGTTTTGTGTTGTGTATTTTGAGAGTACTTTCAGATATGAATGTCTTTTGAATTTCAGATTTGCAGTATTGAGCATATGAAGAATTTAATGAATTCTAGAGATCTATTTTTAGCACTTAAAAAATGTAGTTTCATAGGAGTATAAAAGTGCAGACGAGAAGAAACTGCAAGTTTCAGTTTCAGATAAGAAACTGCAAGTTCAGTTTCAGATAAGAAACTGCCACTTTCAGAGGCAGAGCATTTATATTAACACGGCCTCTTCAAACAGGGTTAACATCATGTTGGAAGTTTTATTTGTGGTTGAAAATGGAACTACCAGCCAGTTAACATCATGCTGATCAACATTCATGCATAGCAGATCTTCATATGATGCACAGTCAAAATGCCCACACAATGTTGAGTGTGCGAAACACAGAGAAAACGAGGGACGAAATTTTGGCAAGTGTTGGACGTGGTTTTGGGCTGCCCCGTCTAGGCTTTCATTTTTAACATGCACAGCCCACGACCTCGGATGGGAGGGCCTGTTAGTATTTTCTTAGGGCCGTCATGTATCGACCGGCCTATGGACCTCCCATCCGAGGTTTTATTTTTGGCAGCCCAATTTATGTTTTTTTTGAAGAAAACGCAGCGGTTTGTTCTATTTTTCTATATAAGAATAGGAACGCCAGGTACAACTTATGTTTCCCTTTTAACTATATTATATGTATTTAAATTATTTTATATGTTATTATATATTATTTTTATTGTCATCATATATTTAACAGATACTTACATATGTAAGAAAACAATATCCCACATCTTATTAACTTATAAAAATAATTTCTTAACAAATAAAATCCTGGATTGTTTTGGCATGAAAATCCTAGTGATTGTGTACAAAAGATTGGTAAGATTTAAGGACGAATGTAATAATATCACTTATTATTTAAATATATTTAGAACAAAATGCTCAGCCCTTTTTTATTTTTTGATAACATTGCTGGCCCAACCCACCATTATAATTAGAATCAGCCCAGCAAAACCGTGTATCTAGATAAAGTGCAAATGGCCTGTAATTTTTTAGGAAAGAAAATAAATAGGCCACATGAAAGCTACATTAATTGTTCACCCATCCCAGCTAATGGCTGTAATTCAAAAAAAAAGATCAAATTGACTGTAAATTCTACCGCGCAAAAAAAGACTGTAAATTCTGAAAAAATGGGTTGAATACGTGCCACATTTTTGGAGGCTGAAATGTGGGCCAATAGGTCGAAGCCAACGCAAGTCCTTGTAAATTTAGTCAACAAATGATTCTGACATGTTAGCCGTTGGATTTACATCCAACTGCCGGCATCGATCTTCAATCTCTCGTCTTCTTCCTCCAGCGCCGCCGGGACCACCTCCCGCCTCCTGCTGCTAGCAGCTCTGCTTAGCATGCTTCGCTATGAAGCGCTACTCCACCGTTGGCCAGGCCATCCCTCCAACCCTCCACACCTCATCTTCTTCTCCACCGACTGTCGAACCACACCACACTAGAACCAGTTAACCCTCGTACACCTCTCTGTCTGTGACTCTACTCCCGCGTCTTCCCATCTCCGGCTCGTTGCTGTCCGGGGCCTCGCCGTCGTCCACCACCTTGGTTGCGCTCGGCACGGCGTGGTCAACGTGGTCAACGAACGACACCATCGAAAGTAGGCTATGCGTGGAGAGGCTGACAGCTGGGTCCACGGCCGCACACAAGGAAATGCCTCCTTATTATGCGCAAAATAATGATTCCTCCACCTGACATCTGGGACCCACCGCAATGGCCTCTGTATTTCGCAAAAAAAAACGTGCCCCCTGCTGACTTGTCGGACCCACCAGCTATCTTCGCACGCAAGGAAGTGCCTCCTTATTACGCACAAAAAAATGAATACTCCCCCTGCCAGCTGGAACCCAGCATACTGGGAGGCTGACTTGTGGGCCTACCAAGTTGACGGGGATGGAGGGCTTTGTCAACTTAGTCAATATGAATGATTCTAGCTCCTGTTACCGTACAATGTTCATCCAACGGTTGTAGTGCTTCTTCAACCTCTGGTCTTCTTGCTCCAGCTGCCCAAACCAGCGCCGGTCGTGCCGCGTGCTCCTGCCTCCCGTGGCCGGTTGTGATGCCGCGGAGGCCTCACCGCCCCTACTACTCCCACCGCTGGCCAGGCCATCCCTCTACTCACCCACACCCCCTATTAATCTACGGCGACAACAGCCTCACACCGCAGCCGAACCAGTGAACCCTCGTACTCCTCTTCGCGTGGGCATCCACTGCTGCGTCTTCCCCAGCTCCGAGTCGTCCCCTTCCTAGGCCTCGCCGTCGTCCACCGCCGTGGTGCTCTCGGTGTGGCATGGTCAACATGGTCAAGGAACGACTTCCATTGGACGTGGACTGTACGTGGAGAGGCTGACAGCTGGGTCCACGGTCGCAGCAAGGAAGTGCCTCCTTATTACACGGAAAATAATGATTCCTCTACCTGACAGCGGGGATCCACCGGACGGGTCACCATATTTCGTGAAAAAAAGTTTCCCCCTGACTGCTGGGACCCACCAGCTACATCTTCGCATGCAAGGAAGTGCGTCCAAAAAAAATGATTCGCCCCCCTGACTGCTGGGACCCACCAGCTACATCTTCGCACGCAAGGAAGTGCGTCCGGGCAAAAAAATTGATTCGCCCCCCTGACTGCTGGGATCCACCAGCTACATCTTCGCACGCAAAGGAAGTGCGTCCGGGCAAAAAAACGATTCGCCCCTCTGACTGCTGGGATCCACCAGCTACATTTTCGCACGCAAGGAACTGCTTGACAGTCGGGACCCACCTGGTCGAAGCGTACGTAGCGTTGTCATTCTGGTCGCGAACGTGTACGTACATATATACTGGTCGATGTAGAGGCGCGCACGTGTCGTAGTAGAGGCGCGTACGTGTCGTAGTAGAGGTGCACACGTAGCATGTACACGTACGTACAACGGCCAGGGTGCAAGAAAGAAAATACGGCCACGTATGTGTACATACGGGCGGGGTCTCGAATGCCTAGTCGCGCATACATACGGCGAGGGCTCGTGTTCATGGGTAGGCAACAGAATGCGTCGTGTTCATGGGGAGGCAACGGAATGCGTCGTGTTCATGGGGAGGCAACGGAATGCGTCGTGTTCATCGGGAGGCAACAGAACACGTGGGAGCCAACCGGCTTGGACGGAACAGGCGATCGAAACGAGGCCTAGCGTACCGCAGAATGGAGGAAACGGACCTCCTATGGTCGAAACGGGGGTCCTGTTGATCGGGAGGGGTGTGGCGTACCGCAAAACGGAGGAAAAGGACCTCCTACGGTCGAAACGGGGGTCCTGTTGATCGGGAGGGGTGTGGCGTACCGCAAAATGGACGAAACGGACTTGTGTTGGAGCGCTACGGTCGAAACGGGGGTCCTGTTCATCGGGAGGGGTGTCACGTACCACAAAATGGGACTCCATGGGATACTGTTCATCTCCACCATCGACCTCCTCTAGCCTCCACGGGCTCCTGTTCATCCAGCCTCCACCGCGTGCTACTCCACCGGCTACTGTTCAACCACCCCTCCATGGGCACCCCTCCACCGTCTACTGTTCATCCAGCCCTCCACACCACAGGGTCCTGTTCAACCACCCCTCCACGGCCACCCCTCCACCGTCTACTGTTCATCCAGCCCTCCACACCATGGGTTCCTGTTCATCCAAAGGCAACGCCACCGCTCACTGTTCATCCAACCCCCACCCCCCCCCCCCCCGCAATGCTCACTGTTCATCCAATCGATCGGCTTCAGTTAGCAGCAGTAGAGAAGGAATCGCTCCATTGGGTTCAGTTAACAGCCATCGATCGATCGCTCAGGTTCAGTAACGCGTAGCCTGCAGTGCAATCGCTTGGGTTCAGTTAGAGCCCAACGCCTCGCTCGGGTTCAGTTAGAGCCAACGCCTCACACACACGCGCATACGTACGAGAGAAACGCGCATCGCTCGGCCCCCAACCTCCCACCGTAACCGGTAACTCCCCGAAATTTTCCTCCCCCTCGCTTCTACCACGGTTTTTCCGTCATGGACGGCCCAAAGAATGTCATGCAACTGCGTTTCCGGCCCGCCCAGGACGAAAAGCCCATTTTCTGTCATGATTTTTTGTCATAGAAGTAGGAGCCCACCACATCTATGATGATACCGGGTTTTGTCACAATTATTGTCATAGAAGTCTCATATGTATGACAGAAAAAAAATGTTCAGTCCAAAATGTCATGGATGTGTCTTTTTTTTGTAGTGCTACTAATAGCAAGACTTCACCCATGTCCTCAGGAATAGACGTAACTACTCACAAAGCATATTCATGTTCATAATCAGAGGGGTATTAATATGCATTAAGGATCTGAGCATATGATCTTCCACCAAATAAACCAACTAGCATCAACTACAAGGAGTAATCAACACTACTAGCAACCCACAGGTACCAATCAGAGGATTTGTATAAAGATTGGATACAAGAGATGAACTAGGGTTTGCGAGGAGATGGTGCTGGTGAAGATGTTGATGGAGATTGACCCCCTCCCGATGAGAGGATCATTGGTGATGATGATGGTGATGATTTCCCCCTCCCGGAGGAAAGTTTCCCTGGCAGAACAGCTCTGCCGGAGCCCTAGATTGGTTCCGCCAAGGTTCCACCTCATGGCGGCGGAGTTTCATCCCATAAGCTTGCTTATGATTTTTTTTCAGGGTAAAAGACTTCATATAGCAGAAGATGGGCACTAGAGGGCTGCCAGATGGCCCACGAGGCAGGGGGTGCGCCCAGGGGGTAGGGCGCCCCCCCCCCCACCCTCGTGGACGGTGGGTAGCCCCCCTCGGGTATTTCTTCTGCTGAATATTTATCATTAATTCCAAAAATGACTTTCATGGAGTTTCAGGACTTTTGGAGCTGTGCAGAATAGGTCTCCAATATTTGCTCCTTTTCCAGCCCAGAATCCCAGCTGCCGGCATTCTCCCTCTTTACGTAAACCTTGTAAAATAAGAGAGAATAGCCATAAGTATTGTGACATAACGTGAAATAACAACCCATAATGCAATAAATATCGATATAAAAGCATGATGCAAAATGGACGTATCATGTACCCAATAGTTTCCTTTGGGTATCCTATGAAGACGCACTTCTCCGATTTGTGTTCGAGCTTATCAGGTTGAAGCTTTTTCACATAAGCATCGCAGCCCCAAACTTTGAGAAACGACAACTTTGGTTTCTTGTCAAACAACAGTTCATAAGGCGTTGTCTCAACGGATTTAGATGGTGCCCTATTTAACGTGAATGCAGTTGTCTCTAATGCATAACCCTAAAACAATAGTGGTAAATCGGTAAGAGACATCATAGATCGCACCATATCCAATAAAGTGCGGTTACGACATTCAGACACACCATTACGCTATGGTGTTCCAGGTGGCGTGAACTGTGAAACTATTCCAGATTGTTTTAAATGAAGGCCAAAATCGCAACTCAAATATTCTCCTTCATGATCAGATCGTAGAAACTTTATTTTCTTGTTACGATGATTCTCCACTTCACTCTGAAGTTCTTTAAACTTTTCAAATGTTTCAGACTTGTGTTTCATTAAGTAGATATACCCATATCTGCTCAAATCATCTGTGAAGGTCAGACAATAATGATACCTGCCACGAGCCTCAACACTCATCGGACCGCATACATCGGTACGTATTATTTCCAATAAGTCATTAGCTTGTTCCATTGTTTCGGGAGTTTTAGTCATCTTGCCTATAAGGCACGGTTCGCAAGTATCAAATGATTCATAATCAAGTGATTCCAAAAACCCATCATCTTGGAGTTTCTTCATGCGCTTTACACCAATATGACCTAAACGGCGGTGCCACAAATATGTTGCACTATCATTATCAGCTTTGCATCTTTTGGTATCAATATTATGAATATGTGTATCACTACGATCAAGATTCAATAAACCATCAACATTGGGTGTATGACAATAGAAGGTTTTATTCATGTAAACAGAATAACAATTATTCTCTGACTTAGATGAATAATCGTATTGCAATAAACATGATCTAATCATATTTATGCTCAATACAAACACCAAATAGCATTTATTTAGGTTTAACACTAATCTCGAAAGTATAGGGAGTGTGCGATGATGATCATATCAATCTTGGAACCACTTCCAACACACATCGTCATTTCCCTCTCAACTAGTCTCTGTTTATTCTGTAACTCCTGTTTCGAGTTACTAATCTTAGCAACCGAACAAGTATCAAATACCCAGGGGCTACTATGAATACTAGTAAGGTACACATCAATAACCCGTATATCAAATACCTTTGTTCACTTTGCCATCCTTCTTATCCACCAAATATTCAGGACATTTCCGCTTCCAGTGACCATTTCCTTTGCAGTAGAAGCACTCAGTTTCAGGCTTTGGTCCAGCTTTGGGCTTCTTCACGGGAGTGAAAACTTGATTGCCATTCTACTTGAAGTTCCCTTTCTTTCCCTTTGCCCTTTTCTTGAAACTAGTGGTCTTGTTTAATCATCAATACTTGAGGCTTGATATGTCTCCAACGTATCTATAATTTTTGATTGTTCCATGCTATTATATTACCCATTTTGGATGTTTATGGGCTTTATTTTACACATTTATATCATTTTTGGGACTAACCTACTAACCGGAGGCCCAACCCATATTGTTGTTTTTTTTGCCTATTTCAGTATTTCGAAGAAAAGGAATATCAAACGGAGTCCAAACGGAATGAAACCTTCGGGAGCGTGATTTTTGGAACGAATGTGATCCGAAGAGCTTGGAGTGCAAGTCAAGAAGCACCCGAGGCTCCCACAATATAGGAGGCCGCGTGCCCCCTGTAGGGCACGCCCCCCTGTCTCGGGGGCCCCTCGGGCGGCCACCGACATACTTCTTCCTCCTATATATACCTACGTACCCCAAAAACATCCAGGGGCACCACAAAACACAATTTCCACCGCCGTAACCTTCTATATCCACGAGATCCCATCTTGGAGCCTTCGCCGGCACTCTGTCGGAGGGGGAATCAACCACGGAGGGCCTCTACATCAACATCCTTGCCCCTCCGATGAGTTGTGAGTAGTTTACCACAGACCTACGGGTCCATAGGTTGTGTTCTCCCCCTCTCAATACAATGTTCTCCCCCTCTCTGGTGGAGATCTATTCGATGTAAACTCTTTTTGCGGTGTGTTTGTTGAGATCCGATGAATTGTGGGTTTATGATCAAGTTTATCTATGAATAATGTTTGAATCTTCTCTGAATTCTTTTATGTATGATTGAGTTATCTTTGCAAGTCTCTTCGAATTATCAGTTTGGTTTGGCCTACTAGATTGGTCTTGCTTGCCATGGGAGAAGTGCTTAGCTTTGGGTTTAATCTTGCGGTGACCTTACCCAGTGATAGAAAGGGTTGCAAGGCACGTATTGTATTGTTGCCATCGAGGATAACAAGATGGGGTTTATATCATATTGCATGAGTTTATCCCTCTACATCATGTCATCTTGCTTAATGCGTTACTCTGTTCTTATGAACTTAATACTCTAGATGCATGCTGGATAGCGGTCGATGTGTGGAGTAATAGTAGTAGATGCAGGCAGGAGTCGGTCTACTTGTTATGGACGTGATGCCTATATAAATGATCATGCCTAGATAATCTCATAACTATGCGCTTTTCTATCAATTGCTCGACAGTAATTTGTTCACCCACCGTAATATTTATGCTATCTTGAGAGAAGCCTCTAGTGAAACCTATGGCCCCCGGGTATATCTCTTATCATATTTGCTTTCAGTCTACTTTTATTTGCATCTTTACTTTCTGCATCTATATTATAAAATACCAAAAATATATTTATCGTATCTTACTATCTTTATTAGATCTCACTTTCGCAAGTGGCCGTGAAGGGATTGACAACCCCTTTATTGCGTTGGTTGCGAGTTCTCAATTTGTTTGTGTAGGTGCATGGGAATTTTGAGGAGCCTCCTACTGGATTGATACCTTGGTTCTCAAAACTGAGGGAAATACTTATGCTACACTTGCTGCATCACCCTCTCCTCTTCGAGGAAAACCAACGCAAGCTCAAGACGTAGCAAGAAGGATTTCTGGCGCTGTTGCCGGGGAGGTTTTTGCTCAAGTCAAGACATACCAAGTACCCATCACAAACCCATCTCCCTCGCATTTACATTATTTTCCATTTGCCTCACGTTTTCCTCTCCCCCACTTCACCCTTGCCGTTTTATTCACCCTCTCTTTCCCAATCTCTTCCTCTCTTTTTCGCTTGCTGTTTTTCTGTTTGCTTGCGTGTTGGATTACTTGTTGCCATGGCGCAAGATAATACCAAATTGTGTGATTTCTCGAATACCAATAATAATGATTTCCTTACTACTCTGATTGCTCCTCTTAATGATGTTGAGTCTTGTGAAATCAGTACTGCCTTGCTGAATCTTGTCATGAAAGATCAATTCGCCGGCCTTCCTAGTGAAGATGCCGCTACTCATCTAAACAATTTTGTTGATTTGTGTGATATGCAAAAGAAGAAAGATACAGATAACAATATTGTCAAATTGAAGTTATTTCCGTTTTCACTTAGAGATCGTGCTAAAGTTTGGTTTTCGTCTTTGCCTAAAAATAGTATTGATTCTTGGAACAAGTGCAAAGATGCTTTTATCAAGTATTTTCCTCCCGCTAAGATCATCACTCTTAGGAACGATATTATGAATTTTAAACAACTTGATCGTGAGCATGTTGCCCAATCTTGGGAAATAATGAAATTGATGCTTCGCAATTGCCCTACTCATGGTTTGAATTTATGGATGATCATACAAAAATTTTATGCCGGTTTGAACTTTGCTTCTAGAAATCTCTTAGATTCAGCCGCGGGAGGCACCTTTATGGAAATCACGTTAGGAGATGCTACAAAACTTCTTGATAATATTATGGCTAATTATTCTCAATGGCACACCGAAAGATCTTCTAGTAAAAAAGTGCATGCTATAGAAGAAATCAATGTTTTGAGTGGAAAGATGGATGAACTTATGAAGATGTTTGATACTAAAAATACTCTTCTTGATCCCAATGATATGCCTTTGTCTTCCTTGATTGAGAATAATAATGAATCTATGGATGTGAATTTTGTTGGTAGGAATAGTTTTGGAAACAATGCTTATAGAGGAAATTTTAATGCTAGACCGTTCCCTAGTAATTCCTCTAATAATTATGGAAATTCCTACAATAATTCTTATGGTAATTTTAATAAGATGCCCTCTGATTTTGAGAATAGTGTGAAAGAATTTATGATTTCTCAAAAGAATTTTAATGCTTTGCTTGAAGAAAAATTGCTCAAAGTTGATGTTTTGGCTAGGAACGTTGATAGACTTTTGCTTGATGTTGATTCTCTTAAACTTAGATCTTCTCATCCTAAGCATGATATCAATGAGTCTCTCAAAGTAATGAGAATTTCCATTGATGAGTGTAAGGAAAGAACCGCTAGATTGCATGCTAAAAAAGATAGCTTTATAAAAGCGTGTTCTTCTAGTTTCCATGAAAATAATGATGAGGATCTTAAAGTTATTGATGCGTCTCCTATTAGATCTATGTTTTGCAATATGAATTTTTATGATTATGGGACTGATGATGAATCAACTTTGCCTAGAAGGCGCCCCAAGAATTCGGAATCTTTAGATCTTAATGCTAAATTCGGTAAAAATGAGATTGGAGAATCCTCAACTTCTAATAATATTGAACCCACTATCTAGGATTTCAAGGAATTTGATTATGATAATTGCTCTTTAAAAGGTTGTATTTCCTTGTTGCAATCCGTTGTTAATTCTCCTCATGCTTATAGTCAAACAAAGCTTTTAGCAAACATATCGTTGATGCCTTAATGCAATCTTATGATGAAAAACTTAATTTGGAAGTTTCTATACCTAGAAAACTTAATGATGAGTGGGAACCTACTATAAAGATTAGAATTAAAGATTATGAGTGTTTTGCTTTGTGTGATTTGGGTGCTAGTGTTTCCACGATTCTGAAAACTTTATGTGATATTCTAGGTTTCCATGATCTTGATGATTGCTCTTTAAATTTGCACCTTGCGAATTCCACCATTAAAAAGCCTATGGGAAGGATCAATGATGTTCTTATTGTTGCAAATAGAAATTTGGTGCCCGTAGATTTTATCGTTCTTGATATAGATTGCAATCTTTCTTGCCCTATTATTCTTGGTAGACCTTTCCTTAGAACGATTGGTGTGATTATTGATATGAAGAAAGGGAATATTAGATTTAAATTTCCACTAAAGAAAGTCATGGAGCACTTTCCAAGAAATAAAGTCAAATTACCTTATGAATCTATCATGCATGCTACTTATGAATTTAGTGCCAAAGATGGCACCCGTTAGATCTATCCTTGCTTTTATGCCTAGCTAGGGGCGTTAAACGATAGTGCTAGTTGGGAGGCAACCCAATTTTTCTTTATGTTTTTTGTTTTTGCTCCTATTTAGTAATAAATATTGCATCTACCTTCTGGTTAGATGTTTTTTATCTTTTAATTAGTGTTTGTGCCAAGTAGAACCTATAGGATAACCTACGATGATGGTTGATTTGATTCTGCTGAAAAACAGAAACTTTGCACGCACGAATATAATTTTGTTAAATCACAGGAACGTTATTTTGCGTTGATTCTTTTTTCTTCGGATCAGTAAACAAATTTTACAGGACTTCCTATTTTGGTAGGATTTTTAAAGTTCCAGAAGTTTGCTTTAGTTACAGATTGCTACAGACTGTTCTGTTTTTGACAGATTCTGTTTTTCATGTGTTGTTTGCTTGTTTAAATGCATTTATGGCTAGTAAATTAGTTTATAAACCATAAGGAAGTTGTAATACAGTGGGTTTAACACCAAAATAAATAAAGAATGAGTTCATTGCAGTACCTTATGTGGTGGTTTTGTTTTCTTTCACTAACGGAGCTTATAAGATTTCCTGTTGAGTTTTGTGTTGTGAAGTTTTCGAGTTTTGGGTAAAGCTTTTATGGACTATGGAATAAGGAGTGGCAAGAGCCTAAGATTGGGGATGCCGATGGCACCCCAAGATATTCAAGAATAGCCAAAAGCCTAAGCTTGGGGATGCCCCGGGAAGGCATCCCCTCTTTCGTCTTCGTTCATTGATAACTTTACTTGGAGCTATATTTTTATTCGCCACATGATATGTGTTTTGCTTGGAGTGTCGTGTATTATATTAGTCATTGCTTTTTAGTTTACCAAAATCATCCTTGCTGTACACACCTTTTGGGAGAAGCCTATTTGATTAGAATTTTGCTAGAATACTCTATGTGCTTCACTTATATCTTTTGAGCTTGATAGTTTTTGCTCTAGTGCCTCACTTATATCTTTTAGAGCACGGTGGTGTCTTAATTTTGAAGAAATTGCTAGCCTCTCATGCTTCACTTATATCTTTTTGAGAGTCTTTTAGAACATCATGGTATTTTTTATGGTCTTATAGTTGGTCCTAGAATGATGAGCATCCAAGTTGGGTATAATAAAAACTATCATAGAAAGTGAATTGGATGCTATGATCAACTTGATGCTTGATAATTTTTTTGAGATATGGAGGTGGTGATATTAAAGTCATGCTAGTTGGGTGATTATGAATTTAAAGAATGCTTGTGTTGAAGCGTGTGATTCCCGTAGCATGCACGTATGGTGAACCGCTTTGTGATGAAGTTGGAGCACAATTTTATTTATTGATTGTCTTCCTTATGAGTGGCGGTCGGGGACGAGCGATGGTCTTTTCCTACCAATCTATCCCCCTACGATGGTTTTTGATGACTTCTAAATTTTTGCAATAAGTGCATGAGTTCTTTTGATTAATGTTGAGTCCATGGATTATACTCACCCTTTCACCCTTCCACCATTGCTAGCCTCTCTTGTGCCGCGCAACTTTCGCCGGTACCGTATACCCACCATTTACCTTCCTCAAAACAGCCACCATACCTACCTATTATGGCATTTCCATAGCCATTACGAGATATATTGCCATGCAACTTTCCACCGTTCCGTTCATAGTTGACATTGTATTTGTGGCAAGGCCACCTTCATAATTGTCATACATGTCGCTCTTGATTCATTGCATATCCCGGTACACCGCCGGAGGCACTCATATAGAGTCATATCTTGTTCTAGCTTTGAGTTTTAAATCCATAAAAGTGTGATGATCTTCATTATTAGAGCATTGTCCTAGTGAGGAAAGGATGATGAAGACTATGATTCCCCCACAAGTCGGGATGAGACTTCGGACTTTACAAAAAGAAAAAAAAAGAAAAAAAGAGAAAGGCCAAGAAGAAGAAAAAAAGAAGGCCAAAGAAAAAAAAGAAAAAAAAAGAAAGAAAAAAATATAAAATGAGAGAAAAAGAGAGAAGGGACAATGCTACTATCTCTTTTCCCACACTTGTGCTTCAAAATAGCACCATGATCTTCATGTTAGAGAGTCTCATATGTTGTCATTTTCACATACTAGTGGGAATTTTTCATTATAGAACTTGGCTTGTATATTCCAATGATGGGCTTCCTCAAAAATGCCCTAGGTCTTTGTGAGCAAGCAAGTTGGATGCACCCCACTTAGTTTCTTTTGTTGAGCTTTCATATATTTATAGCTCTAGTGCATCCGTTGCATGGCAATCCCTACTCACTCACATTGACATCTATTAATGGGCATCTCCGTAGCCTGTTGATACGCCTAGTGGATGTGAGACTATCTTCTCCTTTTTTGTCTTCTCCACAACCACCATTCTATTCCACATATAGTGCTATGTCCATGGCTCACGCTCATGTATTGCGTGAAAGTTGAAAAAGTTTGAGATTATTAAAGTATGAAACAATTGCTTGGCTTGTCATCGGGGTTGTGCATGATTAAATACTTTGTGTGATGAAGATAGAGCAACAGCCAGACTATATGATTTTTGATATGTCTCCGTCGTATCTACTTTTCCAAACACTTTTGCCCTTGTTTTGGACTCTAACTTATATAATTTGAATGGAACTAACCCGGACTGACGCTGTTTTCAGCAGAATTGCCATGGTGTTGGTTTATGTGCAGAAAATAAAAGTTCTCGGAATGACCTGAAACTCCACGGAACACCTTAGAAAAAACAATAAAAAATCCTCGCAAAAGATGAAGACCAGGGGGCCCACACCCTGCTCACGAGGGTGGGGGGCGCTCCGACGCCAACTCCAACTCCATATATTGGCTTTCGGGGAGAAAAAATCAGAGAGAAGAAATCATCACGTTTTACGATACGGGGCCGCCGCCAAGCCCTAATCTCTCTCGGGAGGGCTGATCTGGAGTTCGTTCGGGGCTCCGGAGAGGGGGATTCGTCGCCCTCGTCATCATCAACCATCCTCCATCACCAATTTTATGATGCTCACCGCCGTGCGTGAGTAATTGCATCGTAGGCTTGCTGGACGGTGATGGGTTGGATGAGATTTATCATGTAATCGAGTTAGTTTTGTTAGGGTTTGATCCCTAGTATCCATTATGTTCTGAGATTGATGTTGCTATGACTTTGCTATGCTTAATGTTTGTCACTAGGTCCCGAGTGCCATGATTTCAGATCTGAACCTATTATGTTTTCATGAATATATGTGTGTTCTTGATCCTATCTTGCAAGTCTATAGTCACCTACTATGTGTTATGATCCGGCAACCCCGAAGTGACAATAATTGGGACCACTCCCGGTGATGACCATAGTTTGAGGAGTTCATGTATTCACTATGTGCTAATGCTTTGTTCTGGTTCTCTATTAAAAGGAGGCCTTAATATCCCTTAGTTTCCAATAGGACCCCGCTGCCACGGGAGGGTAGGACAAAAGATGTCATGCAAGTTCTTTTCCATAAGCACGTATGACTATATACAGAATACATGCCTACATTAGATTGATGAACTCGAGCTAGTTCTGTGTCACCCTATGTTATGACTGTTACATGACGAACCGCATCCGGCATAATTATCCATCGCTAATCCGGTGCCTACGAGTTTTCCATATACTGGTTCTCGCTTATTTACTTTTCCGTTGCTATTGTTACAATCACTACAAAATACCAAAAACATTACTTTTGTTGTCTTTACTTTTGTTACCGTTACCACCACTATCATATTACTTTGCTACTAAACACTTTGCTATAGATACTAAGTTTCCAGGTGTGGTTGAATTGACAACTCAGCTGCTAATACTTGAGAATATTCTTTGGCTCCCCTTGTGTCGAATCAACAAATTTGGGTTGAATACTCTACCCTCGGAAATTGTTGCGATCCCCGTTGCCGGGGAGCATAGCTCTATTCTTTGAGTCACTTGGGATTTATATCTGCTGGACACTATGAAGAACTTGAAAGATGATCGAACTACTATTTTGCCCTCAACTACGAGGGGAGGTAAGGGACTGCCATCTAGCCTTGCACTAGATTCTCCTTCTGTTATGAGTAAGTTTGCGACACCTAAACCTACTACTGCTATGAACTCTGATATGTCTCATGTTATTGATGATGCCACTTCTTCTATGCATGATACTTATGATGAAGCTACTTCTATGCTTGATACTACTGTGCCCCTTGGTGAATTTCTTGATGAGAAAATTGCTAGGTCTAGAGAAAGAGAAATTATTGAACCTGAACATGATGATGTTAGTGATGATGAAACTATGCCTACTATTCCTGAGGGTTATCTTTTTGATGCTGAATCTTCTGCAGCTATTCTTGCTTGCCAGGATAGACAGGAACTTAAGAGGTTGCTAGTTAAATGGAGTAAAGAATCTTTTAGAGATAGAATGAAGCCCGACCCTGCTTTTGCTACTTCACCTATCTGTGTTCCTGATCAGGATTATTATGATTTTTCTGTTCATCCAGATATAATTACTTTGGTAGAATCTGATCCTTTTTATGGCTATGAATCTGAAACTGTTGTGGCACATCTTACTAAGTTAAATGATATAGCTGCCCTGTTTACTAATAATGAGAGATCGCGCTACCTTTATTTACTCAAAATATTTCCGTTCTCATTAAAGGGTGATGCTAAGATATGGTTTAATTCTCTTGATCCTGGTTGTGTGCAAAGTCCCTAGGATATAATTTATTACTTCTCTGCTAAATATTTCCCTGCTCATAAGAAACAAGCAGCTTTGAGGGAAATATACAACTTTGTGCAAATTGAAGAAGAGAGTCTCCCACAAGCTTGGGGGAGGCTTCTCAAGCTACTTAATGCTTTGCCTGATCATCCTCTTAAGAAACCTGAAATATTTGATATCTTTTATAATGGACTAACTGATGCTTCTAGAGATTACCTGGATAGTTGTGCTGGTTCTCTTTTCAGGGAAAGAACACCGGATGACGCTGAAATTCTATTGAATAATATGTTGGCAAATGAAAATAATTGGGCACCTCCTGAGCTAGTTCCTGAGCCAATTACTGAGCCTATTCCTAAACCAACTCCGAAGAAGAGAGGTGTTCTATTTCTCAGTCCCGAAGATATGCAAGAGGCAAAGAAATCTATGAAAGAAAAAGGTATTAAAGCTGAAGATGTTAAGAATTTACCTCCTATTGAAGAAATACATGGTCTTAATTTACCGCCTGTTGAAGAAGTATATGATCTCAATTACTTATTTACTGAAGAACCTCCCGATATCCCGACACAGGTAGTAAAGGTAAATTCTCTCTATAGATATGATGAAGCTGAAGTCCCTCCTACTAAAATTGCTAGTCAGTGCTTGGATGAGTTTGATGACTTTATGTTTAAGCAAGATGACTTTAGTGCTTATTTTGGTAGACAATTAAAACAGAATACCTTTATGATTAAACGCTTGGGTGATTATATGGCTGATATTAGAGGTGAACTTAAACTTGTTAGCAAACATGCTTCTATGGTTACCACTCAAGTAGAACAAGTACTTAAAGCTCAGAAAGAAGTGCTTGATGAAATGAATAGTAAGAAAAATGATTATGCTGTTAGAGTGGTGATACGTCTCCAACGTATCTATAATTTTTGATTGCTCCATGCTACTTTATCTTCTGTTTTACACTATATTGGGCTTTATTTTTCACTTTTATATTACTTTTGGGACTAACCTATTAACCGAAGGCCCAGCCCAGAATTGTTGTTTTTTGCCTTTTTCAGTATTTCAAAGAAACAGAATATCAAACAGGGTCCAAATGGAATGAAACCTTCGGGGTCGTGATTTTCCAACCAAACGTGATCCAGGAGACTTGGACCCTGCTCCAAGAAGCTTTCGAGGAGGTCACGAGGGTGGAGGGCGCCCCCCCCCCCCTGGGCGCGCCCCCTACCTCATGGGCCCCTCGGAGCTCCACCGACGTACTCCTTGCTCCTATATATATACCTATGTATCCCCGTATGATCAAAGGGGGAGCCAAAAACCTAATTCCACCGCCGCAACCTTCTGTATCCATGAGATCCCATCTTGGGGCCTGTTCTGGAGCTCTGCCGGAGGGGGCATCCACCATGGAGGGCTTCTACATCATCACCATAGCCCCTCCGATGAAGTGTGAGTAGTTTACTTCAGACCTTCGGGTCCATAGCTAGTAGCTAGATGGCTTCTTCTCTCTTTTTGGATCTCAATACAATGTTCTCCCCCTCTCTCGTGGAGATCTATTCGATGTAATCTTCTTTTTGCGGTGTGTTTGTTGAGACCGATGAATTGTGGGTTTATGATCCAGTATTATCTATGGAAAATATTTGATTCTTCTCTGAATTCTTTTATGTATGATTGAGTTATCTTTGCAAGTCTCTTTGAATTATCCGTTTGGTCTGGCCAACTAGATTGGTAGTTCTTGCTATGGGAGAAGTGCATGGCTTTGGGTTCAATCTTGCGGTGTCCTTACTCAGTGACAGAAAGAGTTGCAAGGCACGTATTGTATTGTTGCCATCGAGGATAACAAGATGGGTTTTTTATCATCTTGCATGAATTTATCCCTCTACATCATGTCATCTTGCTTAAAGCGTTACTCTGTTTTTAACTTAATACTCTAGATGCATGCTGGATAGCGCTCGATGAGTGGAGTAATAGTAGTAGATGCAGAATCGTTTCTGTCATGGAATTATCACGTCAGATGTCCTCATGAAAGGACTTAGTCGTGGATCCATCGCAATGGGTTAGCTTGAAGGGATTAAACCGGACAAGGGACACGCGAGTTTATACTAGTTCGGCCCCTTCGATGAAGGTAAAAGCCTACGTCTAGTTGTGATGGGATTGATTGGGTTTCGATGATCAGGGAGCGAAATATGCTTGCCTGAGTCTCGAGTTGTTGTTTGTTGTCCCTGAACCGCTGCCGGGTCGTCCCTTTTTATACATAGGTTGACGCCCGGCCGGTCTACAGAGCCCCGAGGCTGACTCATACAAAGTGTCCGGCTCGGTCTCTCCTTTCCTAACTTACATTACAAGTTTACATAGTCATGGCGCTTTACCACTATGGGCCCTAATCCGCCTTTGGGCTTCGGGCTTCTATGCTTCATTTAGTAAAGCGCCATCTTCTGGATCTTCATGGGCTTCAACATAGTCGAGGGTGAACCGGGCCCTCCTGGCCGGTTTACACTCAGTAGCTATATCCTCAACATTAGGCCCCAGATTGATTTGAATTTGTTCATGTCAATCTTCAATACTTGAAATATCTCTTGCAGGCATCTTCTTGTATTTTCGTAAACCGCCATATTGTCTTCTCCTGTAATTTTGTAAACCGCCGTGACGTCATCTTCTGAACACAGCAACGGTCCATCATGACATCTGTCGGCGTTCTGGGAACGGGGGTCCCCAGACTTGCCTGCCTGCGGCCTGCGGCGTGGCCCAAAAGGGGGCCCAGCGCGGCCCATCTTCATCAACACAAGCTCAAGACCCTCGCGAGGGGCCAAGCCTCGCGGGGCGGACGACAAGGAGCTTACTCAGGCACGGCCTCGTCAGGCTGGCTCACAAGGAGGCGGAGAGTTCAAGGCGGGGTACCTCGCGAGGTGCCCATGACGCAAGCCATGACGACCAAGGGCGCATGTCGGGCGCCAGCCCGCACAGTGTCCTCCTTTCCTCTTTGGTGCAAAAGGGGGCAAGCGCAGGTGAGAGCATCAAGCAAAGGCATCCATTTCGGTGCAACAAGACCAAGACCAGCCCAACGGCCGGAAGGAAGTCATTGTGGAGCCCAAGCAGGCGTCACCACCAGAGCCTTTGACAGGCGAGGACCAACTTTAGTCAGGATAAGTGTATCGGACGTTCCCCTTCAAAATGGCCGATTGTTGGCGCCCTTCCCGCTCAATATTTGGGAAGAGGCCCAGGGCCTTTGCCTATAAATAGGACTAGCCACCCCCGGGCAAGAGGCAGCTAGACCTGATCGAGAATCCAAGAGCCAGAACCAAGTAGCACCAGCCAAGAACAGACCCTCGCGAGGCTGTTCCCCCTTGTATTGTTCATCATCAGCCCAAGAGGCAATCCACCACATCACACACTGGAGTAGGGTATTACACCACAATGGTGGCCTGAACCAGTATAAATCTTGTGTCTCTTGTGTTGTTCTATTTAGTAGTTTAGATCCTAGCGATTCGGCGAGGAGCAAGCCGGTAGAGGGTTAAATCTCCACGCGCACCCCAGTGTTCGAACCTCAAGGGTCTGCCGGAACCCGAAATCTGACATTTGGCACGCCAGGTAGGGGTGCGCCGGAATTTGCCTTCCGTTGTCTCATTCTTATCCGACCATCGCATCCATGTCTGATGCTCGTCGGGCTCACGCCTAGCTCCGAGCCGCCCTCGCTTCCCATCTCGCCCAGACGGCTCCCGTCGGCGGGCGCCCTCGTCGTTCCCCGTCACCTGCCGTCAACACCGCCACCGGCCCAGCGGGGAACGAACAGCAAGCATTGTCCCAGCATCCATCCATGAGGCGGGACGGCAGCACTGCCACACCCTTGCTCACCCCCGCTGGTTCTTCGTCACGCGCGCCCCACACGGCCATGGAGGCCCGAGCTGCACTCATCGCGGCAAACGAGCTCCTGTGCTACCGCCCCATCGACGACATCTATGAAGAGTGGCTCGACCGAGTCGCCGAGCTCGTCCGCGCCGCTGGGGGCTCCCCCGCGCCGTCCTTCTCGCTGCGCCACGCCCCGCCCTGCGCGGGCAATGAAGCTCCTAGGGCGCCTCAGCTGCCTCCTCCTCAAGAAGGCGCCCTGGCCCCAAGGCGCGCGGCCCCTGGACGGAACCCGCTCCGTCAGGGGCCAGCACGGCAAGAGCAGAGCTGCCAAGAAGTCCCTCGCCCTCGAGAAGATGCCTGAGCGCTCCCTGCTCCAGCACGTCAAGACCCTGTGCTACCCCCAGCCGCGGCGCATGGGGACCCGCAGGACCAAGCTCTCCGTCGCCCAAGGCCCCCTGTGGCCACAGCGGGCTGCCCTGCCTTCACCTCCGAGCTACGCAGCGTCGCGTGGCCTAGCAAGTTCAAGCCAGACCTGCCTCCTCGCTACGACGGCACGGCTGACCCTGCAGAGTTCCTGCAGCTTTATGAGTTGGGCATCGAGGCTGCCAACGGGGACGAGAAGGTCATGGCCAACTGGTTTCCCATGGCGCTCAAGGACGGGGCCCACACCTGGCTCCTGAACCTGGCTCCAGGCACGATCTCCTCCTGGGACGGGATGCGCACCCGCTTCATCGCCAACTTCCAGGGTACTCACGACCGGCCACCCGCTGTGAGCGACATGCGCCGTATCAAGCAGCAACCAGGGGAAACCCTGCAGAAGTACATCCAGCGCTTCAACAACACGCGCCTCAAGATCCCCAAGGTGACGAAGGAGGCCATCATCTCAGCCTTCTCCGACGGTGTGCGCGACGTCAAGATGAAGGAGGAGCTGGCGATGCATGAAGACCTGTGCACCTCCTTGGAGCTGTTCAACTTGGCGACCAAGTGCGCTAGGGCTGAGGAGGGACGCCTCTCCCTCCTCGAGCTGCCTGCCGCAGACCCAGAAGAGAAGAAGCCCAAGGCCAAGGACGTGAAGTGCAAGGGGGCTGTCGTACTCGCGGCAGAGCCAGACACCAAGTGGGGCAGAGATCAGCCCGAATCCTCCAAGGGCAGTCGGTACTGCGTGTACCACGACCTCCACACCCACAACACCAATGAATGCCAAGAGCTCCGGGCCGTGCGTGAAGGAAGGGTCGGCAGACGTCCCGACTGCAGCGACCGGGGCTACGGCCGAGGAGGAGGAAGGAACGCGGGACATTGGGAAGACCGCGGCCCACGCCAAGGGTGGCGCGACCAACCTCGCGAGGATCGCTGGCAGGACCCGCCTCGCGAGGGAGGTTGGAGGGATCAGCCTCGCGAGGATCGCCCGCAAGGTAATGCGGGCCTCCCTCCGCTGCCGCCGCAGCCAAGGAGAAATGAAGACCGTCATCAGGACGAGGGGGCTGGGGGCTTCCATGAACCGCGTGCGATCGCCTGCATCCTGGGCGGAGCTCAAGCCCCAGCCTCTCAACGCATCTTCAAGTAGTTCGCCCGCGAAGTGAATGTAGTCCTCCCCAAGCTCGAGGCCACGCACCCTCTCAGGTGGTCGGCATGCGCCATCACGTTCAGCTCAGCGGATCAGCTCAAGTGCGCGGCCACAGCCGGAGTCCTCCCGATGCTTTGTTCCCCAACCATCAGCAACGTGCTAGTCACCAGGACCCTCATCGACGGCGGAGCAGGGCTCAACGTCCTGTCCGTGGAAACGTTCAACAATCTCCAAGTGCCCTACAGTCAGCTTCAGCCAACCAAGCCCTTCTCCGGAGTCACCGACGGCTCCACGGTCCCGATTGGGAGGGTCCGCCTTCCTGTCACCTTCGGGGCACGCGACAACTACCGCACCGAGCTCATTGACTTCGACGTCACCCACATTCGCCTGCCGTACAACGCCATCCTCGGGTACCTGGCGCTGGCCAAGTTCATGGCCGTAACCCACCACGACTACAAGGTCCTCAAGATGCCAGGAAGTGGCGGGGTCATCACGGTGCCCTGCGAAGAGAGGGACGCAGTGTGCTCCCTGGAGCGAGCTTTTTAGGCCGCATCACTGGAAGACCCGGACCGCGGAAGCAGGAGGCCTCCCGAGGCTGCCAAGAAGAAGAAGACATCGTCCAGCTCGGTCCCTCAGGGCCCGCGCCTGCTCAGGGGGAACCTCCTTCCATCGCATAGGGAAACGCGCCCGGCGCCCTCCTCAGGCAGGGCTCGGGGGCTCTCCCCTGGAGGGCCGTCGACCTCGCCAAGGTCATGAGGGAGGCGCTTGGGCACCACGTGGAGGCATGTTTCGAAGCACATTTCCCTCAAGAAGGAGCAAGGCAAGGAGGGCCCAACCCTCATGAGTTCGTCAGCAAGGCCATTCAGGAGCTACAGGAGTCAAGGGTCATGAGAGGCAGCCGCCGCCTACCCGCTGTGGCCCCCCATCCAGGCGAGGATGGTGGGCTGCGCGTCTGCATCGACATACCGGGGCTCAACCGAGACGCGTCTCAGGAGTGCCTCTGGCCCTCGCGAGTGGGACGCTGCGAGGGTCTGCCCCACAGCTACGTGTGCATGCCTTATGGCTTGCCGAACGCGGCTGCTGCGCACCAGCGCCTCATGAGGGCCATCCTGGAGGCTCAAGAAGTCACGCGTTCCGCAGCCCTGGTGGAGATGGAGATGGCCCGCGAGGAGCCGCCAGTGCTTCCGAAGCCTCCTGAGGCCCCTGGGCCTGGGGGCTCGTGAGGATCGGCTCCCGCAGCCCACCGAGTCTGCTACACCAACACCCCTTCGTCCCCAACATCATCAGGTGACATATTTCAAGTTTCATTTCCGGCTGGGAGCACCCTCAGGGCCGCATTATTCCCAGGTCGCGTGGGTCTGTCCCTGCGGCGTGTATCCCTTTTATTTCATGTTCTTGGCATACCTTATTGGGGGCGCCCCTCGGGCTGCATCATCCCCAAGTCGCTTGGGCCTGACCCAGCGGCGTGTACCCTTCTTGCGTTTACCTTAGTGCTATGCTTTCGACCCATCATGCTTGTTATTTGGTGCCTTTTCCTCCTGGGTGTCGGAATCTTGGGCGTTAAAGGGCGGGTGCCTGAGCATCGCGACTCAGGGCTCCTACCGGCTCTCCGGCCCTCACCCTCTGGTCTTGTCCATGGCATCGCGACCTGGCATGCCAGCGACGGCTGAGACCAGCTCGAGAGCCGGGACCCGAGGACGTAGAGTTTCGACATCTAACCTAGCTTGCGCGTTAAAGGGGGGGTGCCTGAGCATCGCGACTCAGGACTCCTACCGGCTCTCCGGCCCTCACCCTCTGGTCTTGTCCATGGCATCGCGACCTGGCATGCCGGCGACGGCTGAGACCAGCTCGAGAGCCGGGACCCGAAGACGTAGAGCACCGGCATCTGGCCAAATTTGGAGGAACACACTCCAAGATAAGGCCCAGAGCCAGGCGCAACCCTCCTTGAGGTAGGGCCCCGTGAGTCCCGCGCAGGCTCACGGGAGCCCCAACACGCCTCGCCAGGCCTTTCGTGCGTCGTCGCCTCTCCAAAGCAACTAATGGCTAACTGTCGATTGCCACGACAAACTCTCGTTCCTTTTGTGATGAACCTGCAGGGTCCCTCCAAAGAGCATCGCCAGGCGAGGCCCTCACGGTGCTTTCTTCGCTCTCGTTCACGCAACTCGCTTGCACGTTAAAGGGGGGGTGCCTGAGCATCGCGACTCAGGGATCCTACCGGCTCTCCAGCCCTCACCCTCTGGTCTTGTCCATGGCATGGCGACCTGGCATGCCAACGACGGCTGGGACCAGCTCGAGAGCCGGGACTCGAGGATGTAGAGCAGAAAGGGGAGCGAAGGCGAGAGGGGAGGAACACGCGAGGACCTCGCCAAGCAACCCCTCATCGGCCATGGCACGGATCTAGCGCCGCACCAGGAAGCGTTTCCTGACCCTCAAAGATAAGTCACTCTCCAGAAACACTGGTTATCGTAGCACCGTCCCCGCACCAAGTTCAATCCTGTGTTAGAAACGTCGCTCTCCTTTCTCACCGAATGAAGGCTGCTTGAGCGCTAAGGGGGACCTCCTGAGCATCGCGACTCAGGGGCTCTTACCGGACCTCGGGCCGCTCACCTCCTGGCCTTGACCACGGCATCGCGACCTGGCATACCAGCGACGGCTAAATCCGCCTTGGGACTGGGACCTGTCGGCGCAGAGCATCAAGCCCTCACGAGGTCTGAAAGGAGGAAACTAAGCTAAAACGGAATAAGCATCTCGCACTGCTTCACAATAAGGATCATATTGACAAACGGAGCTGCAAACATCTTACAAGCCCTCGCGGGGTACATTCTTGGCTCCTCGCAGGAACAAAAGGCGCGAATCCTAAGGAGTCCTAGCTACAGAGGCCATCGCGGCGGACACCATCATCAACAGTGGGCCGCCCAGCACCGGCGCCAACCCCATCCAGATCAGGGGCGGCAACAGCCTGATGAGCCCGCCCTGCTCCGGGAGCGGCGCAGGCTCGGGGGCTCGTAGCTGTCGTCGCTCGTCTCCGGAGTCGCGAAGAGCTCGGCGGAGTCGCTGGATCCACTGGCGCCTCCGCCGCCTAGGGAGCTGCTGGGGGAGCGGTTGGCCGGCCTCTGCCTCGCCGCAGCCAGGTCCCGACCACCTCTTCCGGGGCAGCACTCCAGCCGGCGACCCTCCGCATCGAAGACCTTGAAGGACATCACCGAAGCACCGTCATACTCCAAGTGGATCACGAGGGCACCCCTTGTCCTGCAGACCCGGGCGACCTCGCCCCAGCCTCGAGTCATGAAGACCTCGCCCGGGGCAACGACCGCGACCTCTGCCCCGGTCACGAGGGTGCTGCAGTCGGCGTGCCGCAGCCAAAGCCCCACGGGTTCCCCCTGCTGGATGACGGAGGCGAAAAAAGGAGGGAGACGAATCCAAGACTTAGGAGGCGTGGCAGAGCGAAGCACGAACTCTCGGTAGGATCCCTCGGTGTGGACTCCAGGGGGAAGACGCACACCTTCATGACCCGCCGGCGCCGACGGCGGCGCCGCCCGTGGTGTTCGGTGCCGGCTCCTTCAGAGCCATTGATATGCGCGTACAAGGGAAGCAGGAACCCTAGTGGTGGCTGCTCACACCAGGGTCTTAACGCTTCCAAGCGAGCGCCCTCGCCCCGCTACCAGAGAGCAAGCCGCTTCTTCGGGGGAAGCGGGTCAGGATCCTCTTGGGGGGCTTTTCCCTTCTCTTCCGCGGAGAACCGGCGGATCGGAGCCATTGCAGCAAGACGGAGCAAGACCCAGGAGGGAGGAGAAGCAGAGGGAGTAGACTGGAAGGGCGCGCGCCGTTCCGTACTTATAGCCGGCGAAGGCCAACCGACGACCTCCACGATCGCAGGTAATCATGGCCCGCTTTGCATGCAGGGACTTGTCGAATCCGTGCGGTTACCAAGGCGTCGTGGGGAAGCGGAGGCGCCCACGTCCAATCGACCGCCACGCGGCGCCCAAGGCCGCAGGCTGATAGGGCCCGCGACGCTTCGCAGTTGCCCTTTCGCCTCCCTGCTCGGCCAAGTCCGGGCGCGCCATGGGCCCGGGGGCTACTGTCGGCATTCTGGGAACGGGGGTCCCTAGACTTGCCTGCCTAAGGTCTGCAGCGTGGCCCAAAAGGGGGCCCAGCGCAGCCCATCTTCATCAACACAAGCTCAAGACCCTCGCGAGGGGACAAGCCTCGCGGGCGGACGACAAGGAGCTTCCTCAGGCACGGCCTCGTCAGGCTGGCTCACGAGGAGGCGGAGAGTTCAAGGCGGGGTACCTCGCGAGGTGCCCATGATGCAAGCCATGACGACCAAGGGCGCCAGTCGGGCGCTAGCCCGTGCAGTGTCCTCCTTTCCTCTTTGGTGCAAAGGGGGCAAGCGCAGGCGAGAGCATCAAGCAAAGGCATCCATTTCGGTGCAACAAGACCAAGACCAGCCCAACGGCCGGAAGAAAGTCATTGTGGAGCCCAAGCAGGCGTCACCACCAGAGCCTTTGACAGGCGAGGACCAACTTTAGTCAGGATAAGTGTACCGGACGTTCCCCTTCAGAATGGACGATTGTTGGCGCCCTTCCCGCTCAATATTTGGGAAGAGGCCCAGGGCCTTTGCCTATAAATAGGATTAGCCACCCCCGGGGTAGAGGCAGCTAGACCTGATCGAGAATCCAAGAGCCAGAACCAAGTAGCACCAGCCAAGAACAGACCCTCGCGAGGCTGTTCCCCCTTGTATTGTTCATCATCAACCCAAGAGGCAATCCACCACATCACACACTGGAGTAGGGTATTACACCACAATGGTGGCCTGAACCAGTATAAATCTTGTGTCTCTTGTGTTGTTCTGTTTAGTAGTTTAGATCCTAGCGATTCGGCGAGGAGCAAGCCAGTAGAGGGTTAAATCTCCGCGCGCACCCCAGTGTTCGAACCTCAAGGGTCTGCCGGAACCCGAAATCCGACAACATCATCTCTGTAAACAAAAATTAAAAAGATTCCCTTCACTTAATGGTTATCCCGAAAATCGGGGCGACAGGCACACTGCCGTTTCAGGCTCCTTGATTCTCGCGCCTGCCATTTTACTCTCTCCTCTATAAATAAGGCCCGAGGGCCCTTCTCTTTTTCCCCTTCTGTGCCTTCTTCTTCCTCACAACGCCCAAGCTCTGGAGCTCCGCTGCCGTCCGCGACCTTCGAGATCCGCACCGACAAAGGCCGCTGCATCAACCTGAAACGGACCAGAAATTCGTCGCCCTTCTCCGCAGCAGATCTGCAGTGGTAAACTTCCTTTCTCCTACATCTTTAGATCTGTTTCTAGGGTTTGCGAGCTCCTCTGCGCAGTTCTTCATCCTTCTTCTTTGTTCTTCCTCCTGCCGCAATAGTTTTTGATCCAATAACAGTGTAGATCTCATGCGGTAGGTACTCCATGTCCATTTTTAATGCTAGCAGATCGTTCTTTTTCCTCTATAGAGTACATGGCCTTCCCTGTTCTACTTAGCACCTTTAGAGCTCACAGAAAAAATTGCTTTACGGATGTGTGGTAGATCCAAATAAATTTGACCATTGTGTGAAATCTGTTTCTGTCAATACTTAGCAGAAATTTTGAATTCTGGCCCTTCTACCTACAGGCGGTTTAATCCTTTGATAGCCAATCTGCCATATATCATTAGCCCTCTCTTAAACCGCCAACTGAACCTTGCATATTATTTTCCTCCGGTTTAACATTGAATTGTACACCTTAAACTGTAAATTGTTAAACTGGCACTCTTTCTTTCAGTTCCCTCCTTCCGGAATGTCGAGGCAATTTTCTGCTTGCAATTGGGTTCCGTCCCAGATCACGGAGACACAGATCAATGGTTATGTCACCACTGGTGCCTTAGCCTCAAAAAGGGCTCTCCACTGGCGAGTTCCGGAATCGGAATGTCCGCCTGAACCTCAAGAAGGAGAGGTAATTGTCTTTATGCAACACTTAGACCGGGGATTCAGTCCGCCCGGATCAAAAAATTTCCGAGATGTCCTTGCAAGCTTCCAACTCCATCCGCAAGATATTGGTCCGAACTCCGTGTCAAACATATGCAATTTTCAAGTTTTCTGCGAAGTCTATCTTCAAGAAGAACCAACTGTGGAGTTGTTCCAGGACTTTTTCCACTTGA
The DNA here is from genome assembly GCA_963921465.1 of Triticum timopheevii. NCBI lineage: Eukaryota > Viridiplantae > Streptophyta > Magnoliopsida > Poales > Poaceae > Triticum > Triticum timopheevii. The sequence goes on from OY997272.1 coordinate 146,462,406, forward strand.
ACCGCCATACGGAATTCTCAGACGGCCCCAACACAGAGCTTGGCAGCGTTTCAATTCAGAAAAGAAAAGAAGTTGATTTCCCTCATGCCAAACATCATAGCCATCCCAAAGATTGGAATCAGACCTGGTTTTACTGCCGGAACACTGCCCCTGATGGAGAAAATCCCTTCCGGGTTATCGCCCTCACCGGCTTAGCAATAGCCACCCATTACCTTCACGCTTGACCGCCGCAGAACGGAAAAATTTTGCACCTCAACTCGCCAAGCTCAGGGCTTTGATGGCCAACGGATTAACTGGCATTGATCTTGTCCGCTGTTGGGTTTCTTGGGGCATTTTACCTTTAAGCCGCCGCCCCGGATTGATGCATGAGTACACTGGTGATGGCAAAGACCCTCAACGATATCATGAAATAGTAATGACTGATCTTGAAGTCACTGAATCGGTGAAGAAAATGTTTGATGAACCGATCTCTGCATGCAGCCAAACCGGTTTGGCTCCGTTTTGCGCCTCCAACAAACCGCCAGCGGTAAAGTTCATCTAAATACTTTACTGATTTGCTTATGTATTGACTGTGTACTAACCTTTCCTTGTCTTAATTTCAGGCTAACAGCTCCTTTTGGAAACGGACTAAACCGGCCCGGGCTCCTCGTGCAAAGACCAAGGCCCCCAAGAAAGCTGGCAAGAGGAAAACCGCCGAGTCTTCTGACCCGCCAGAGGATGAGGAATCAGACGCTGAGGTAGAACTTGACTCACTTGGTTCCTTTTTCGTTCATCTTATTGACAATGACTATTCCCAGGATGATGCGAAGGCTAGCCATGCAGAACATGTTGAGGTAATCCTTCTTTCTTCCGATTCAGATCTTGTACCGGTTCAAAGAATTCGACGCACAGTCCGGAAAGTAAAACAATCTCACCCCCTTGCTCATTTGTATCCAAAATTTTCTTTGAAGACACAGCAAGTTGAAGAACGTCGCACAACCCGGCATAGCGGTCAACAAATCACGTCGTCCGGTTTAGCTGATACGCCAACCTGGAAACGTCGTCCAGAGGTGACTTGCTCTCCTCAAAAACATTACCCTTTGAAAGGTTTCTTCCGCTGCCCTCTCAATCCGTCTGACCCGAATTACCAGGCTTCTTCCAACTCGTCTGGCGGTTCATCAACCACTCAGCTGCCTCCTCTTAAAGTCGTCGCTGGGTAAGTATACTACTCCTTAATTTGTTTTCTTTTATTTGCCGGTTTACCATATTCTAACCTTTGATGTTGTAGCGCCAAGGCTCGATTGAGTAAGAAAGCCAAGACTAGCGACCCAACTGTGGATGTTGATCCGGAGAAAACTCCAGAGCATCATGGCGAAGACCCTGAAGTTGCCATAGACAGCTCTGCTGGGCAGAACCAAGATGTTGATGCTAACCCCCCAGAGGTTGAACCGGACGTAGAAGTTGACACTTCACATCCTCCTGCTCCTCCAAGCCCAACAGTAGAGCAGCGGGGCTCAACTGCTGATCCGCCAAGTCCAACTAACAAACCGCCAAGCCCTGCTACCAAGGCGCCAAGTCCTGTTAAGAATATTGATTCCTCCAGTCCGGCCAAAGATGATGATGTTGTCGTTACTGGCACTGCATATAACGCCCCTGGAAATCCGCTTGCTCTATCAAAGCACACTGCCAAGGATGAATTTGCCGCTATGAGCAAGGGGAAGGGGAAGACTGACTTGTCAGCTTATGTCGATCTCTCTGCTCAAGATCTTCACTCCGGCTTCTTGAACCGGCTTTACACCAGCCGTGATTATGAAGCCGGTTTAGTAAACCTGATGAAGGAGTGCTACGAGGTAAACAATTTGATCTTTGCTCTATACCTTCAGTGTATTGTAGCCCCCAAGGGCCGGTTTGACTTGAGAAAGTCAAACCGGGACTTTGTATACTCCATTCTGTAGTTTATAAAATTTCCTTGTATATGTCTGATTAAACACACATTAGCCCCCAAGTGCCATGATTAAAACTTGTAATAATCCTTGGGACTTCAACAATCAGCATAAAAATAATCCGCATTAGCCCCCAAGTGCCAAGTGTATAACTGGTTATATGCTTGGGACTTTAACAAAGATATTAACATGCTCTCGTATTGTTGCAGAGTGAGATAAACCAACAAGTCTCTCAAATTGCTGACCTTCAAGAAAATCTGAAATCCCAACAAGCAGAAACCACCAAGGCCAAGGATGAGCTAAAAACCGCCTTGACCACCATGGAGCAGCTCAAAGAATGGTTCAAGTCTGAGCAGGCCAACTGGGATACCGAGAAGGCCGGATTGCTGAAGCGGGCAGAAAACGCTGAATCAGCTCTTAAACCGGTGACGGAAGAGCTTACTAGTTTAAAGCGCCAAGTGAATGCCATGACCTCTGCAATATTTGGTAAGCACTATTTTTACAAAGCTTTATGAATAGTTTGCTTTGAAATTTTGCCAGTTTAACATGAACTTTCTTAAACCGATATAGGCAGTCGCATTGCTCATCTGGGTTCTGATATGCGGAAGAAACTCAAGGCCGCGTATACACTGGTTGAACAGCTTTATATCGGTGTTCAACGGGTGATCTGCGCCACTTCTTACGACAATGCGGCGCCAACACTGATCAAGGACACGCTGGACTGGCTATCTATGACGCCAGCGCAAATAGAAGAGTTGAAGCAATCCGCTGCCCGGGCTGGCACTTTGTTGGCGCTAGCTCGAGCCAAAGCATGGATAGCTGATCTTGATCCGGCTGACATAGCCAAGGGCTTCCCCAGTGCACAAGAAAACGGTGAAGTGTTTGACAACGACGCTCTCAGGCTGGTGACAACGGAGATGCGTCCTCTGGCGAGTCAGTTGGCAGATGAGGCTAACCTGACGGTTCACCGATCCTTCTATGATGCAAACAACAGACGGGTTGAAGCTGTGATTCCTAAAGTGCAGAACCTTATTCCACCAATCCGTAAGCATACTTACGCCCCTGACGTTGATCCGGCTGAGCTTATAAGTGAAGAGGCTGTCTTTCAGGCTTTAACCCGGACTGACTGGACCACCAATGATTTCCAGCCATTGGATGGGGAGGAGGCTGAACCGACGCCAGATGACCCATCTACATCACATCAACCCGGCGATGAAGCATAATCCGTCAAGGCGGTTGATATGTCAGAAACTGTCCGTGTGAAAACAATTCCATATTTTGGGCCTCTGAGTGCCTTGTAGTAGGGTAGAAAAAACTTATTGTGATATGCTGCCATCGTGCAGGAGGAGATACTTTGTGTGATCCGCCATATCAATGACATTTAGGTTCAGGTATCCTAATATGCCGCTCCTGTGTGCATAAAAGACAAGGGTCCTGGCGGTTTACCGCCGGACGGGTCATAATGCCCAAAAATAGGTCGGATTGATAATCAAACCGTAAAAATATGAAATGATTCATACCTGGGATATAAGGTCCCTGTTTAGTTGGCTGGTCAACTTTGATTGTAATAAGGGTGAAATCCCAAATCTGAATTTCTTGTATAACTCCATCATGTACTGATGTCGTATAGTAAGTCATACCGGGTGATGATTCACGCCAGATGATCCAAGCTGGTGACAGGTAGTCAATGCCAGGCCGGGTTGATAAACTCCGGTTTAAGAATAAGGTCTGTCAACGTGTAGTTGCAAACCAAGCTGATTTAAAGAATATCGGGCTAATAAGAGGACTGTGCAGGCCAAGAAAATCGGTTTAACACAAAAGTCAGCAAAGAGCAAATAAAACCGTGTAGTCAAGGCTTTTGGGGGGCTGCCAGGCCCAAATTCGAGGCTTTTTGTGGGCTGCCAGGCCGCTGAGTTAAACCATTTAACAAAGCCTTTAAGATGGACCTCCAACTAACCAATCACCGTTTTAACTTTGACAAGTGCAGGGTCTCAATGAGAGTAACTGTCAAACGTTCGGAGGGCCGTGCCAGGATGACCTGGATAGGAGTGTCTTACTTGATGAAGGCAGGTTAACCCAGGGTTTTAGGTAAATATACCAGGCTTCCAAGCCGTGGGTCGATACCCAGCTACAATGGTCCATTCAAACTCCTTGGTATTGGACCAAGGAGCCCCCAAGTAACGTGATGAGCTATGTTCATTGGGTGCCTATGTTTGAGTTGTGCAAAGCATCCAGACTCTCTTTGGCCCCTTGGGTGTGAAGCTCCCAAGCTGTGTGGCGCGATAGCCGGTTTAACAGGTAGTACTCCGCTTTGTCAGCTGAAGCCCCCATGTAACTCAAAGGATATTTGAGAAAAAACAGCACAGGCCCCGCTTTAGAGCAAGGATGCTGATTTATTTATTGATCATAATATATACATTGTCAAGATATGTACATAAAAGAGCTGATGGCTCAAGTGTAATAAGGCCGGAGGAGAGCTATGTTCCACGGCCGCTGGGTCTCCTCCTCAGAATTGCGTGAGTCGTCTCGAACGTCAATGAGGTAGTATGATCCGTTGTGCAGATTCTTGCTGACCACAAAGGGTCCTTCCCAAGGCGGGGATAACTTATGCATGTAGGTCTGATCCTGGATGAGCCGGAGCACCAAGTCACCTTCTTGAAAGGTTCTTGTCTTAACCCGGCGGCTGTGATAACGCCGTAGGTCTTGTTGATAAACCGCCGATCGAGCCAAAGCCATATCCCGCTTCTCATCTAACAGGTCCAGTGCCTCTTGGCGATCTTGCTCGTTGTCCGCTTCAACATAATTAGCAACCCGGGGCGAATCATGACGTATATCACTTGGGAGAACCGCCTCTACCCCGTATACCATAAAGAAAGGTGTGTAGCCTATTGATCGATTGGGGGTGGTGTTGATACTCCATAACACAGAAGGTAATTCTTCCACCCAACAACCCGGCGTCCGCTTCAAGGGAATCATAAGCCGGGGTTTAAGACCCTTTAAAATTTCTTGATTAGCTCGCTCCGCTTGCCCGTTGGATTGAGGGTGCGCCACGGATGCTAGGTCAAGCCGGATGTGCTCTCTCTAAAAGAAATCCTCCATCTCACCTTTGGACAGGTTGGTATCATTATCCGTGATGATACTGTGTGGAAAGCCAAACCGGAAAATAATCTTTTTGAGAAATTGAACCGCCGTGGCTGCATCACACTTGCTAACAGGCTCCGCTTCAACCCACTTGGTGAATTTATCAACTGCCACCAAAAGGTGGGTCTTCTTGTCTTGAGAACGTTTCAAGGGTCCCACCATATCGAGCCCCCAAGTAGCAAAAGGTCAGGTGATAGGGATCATCCGTAGTTCCTGAGCCGGAATATGAGCCCGACGTGAAATTTTTTGACAAGCATCACATCGCTTTACCAGATCCTCCGCATCAGCATGAGCCTTCAACCAGTAAAACCCATGATGAAAAGCTTTTGCAACCAAAGACTTTGAACCGGCATGATGACCACAATCCCCTTCATGAATTTCCCGTAGGATCCCTTGGACTTCTTCCGGAGAAACACAACGCTGAAATACGCCTGAAACGCTACAGCGGTGTAACTCGCCATTGTGAACAACCATGGACTTGGATCGCTGGACTATCTGTCGGGCCAGGACTTTGTCATTTGGTAGCTCGCCCCGGCTCAGATACGCCAGATATGGAACCGTCCAATCCGGCACGACGTGTAAAGCAGCCACCAACTGAGCCTCCGGATCAGGAACAACCAAATCCTCTTCTGTGGGCAACTTAACAGACGGGTTATGCAAGATATCTAAAAAGGTGTTAGGAGGTACCGGTTTATGCTGAGATCCAAGCCGGCTCAAAGCGTCTGCTGCTTCGTTTTTGCGCCGATCAATATGCTCAACTTGATACCCTTTGAAATGACCCGCCACAATATCCACCTCACGCCTGTAAGCCGCCATGAGTGGATCCTTAGAATCCCAAGTACCAGAAACTTGCTGAGCCACCAGATCAGAATCTCCGAAACACCGAACTCGACTTAAGTTCATCTCTTTAGCCACACGGAGACCATGAAGTAGAGCTTCATACTCAGCTGTATTGTTAGTACAAGGAAACATCAAGCGGAGGACATAGCAGATTTTATCACCTTGAGGGGAAGTAAGGACAATTCCATCCCCCGAGCCTTCCAACTACCTTGATCCATCGAAATGAATAGTCCAGTACGTATTATCTGGCTTATCTTCCGGTGCTTGCAACTCGGTCCAGTCATTGATAAAGTCCACAAGAGCCTAAGACTTGATGGCTGTTCGAGGTACATATTTTAAACCGTGTGGACCAAGCTCAATTACCCACTTTGCAACCCGGCCTGTTGCTTCTCTGTTTTGGATGATATCGCTCAAGGGAGCAGAACTAACCACTGTGATGGGATGACCTTGAAAATACTGCTTGAGCTTTCGACTGGCCATAGAAACCCCATACACCAACTTCTGCCAATGCGGATAGCATTGTTTTGACTCGATCAGAACTTCACTGATGTAGTATACCGGTCGTTGAACCGGATATTCCTTCCCAACCTCTTTACGCTCAACCACAATTGCCACACTGACCGCTCAGGCATTGGCAGCCACGTATAATAGTAAAGGCTCATGATCAACTAGGGCTGCAAGAACTAGCGATTCAACCAACTGCCGCTTTAACTCCTCAAAGGCCGCATTGGCTGCGTCACTCCAGATGAAATCATCCGTCTTCTTCAGCATATGATACAAAGGAATGGCCTTCTCACCCAGACGACTGATAAACCGGCTAAGAGCTGCAATCCGACCTGCTAGACGCTGAACATCATTGATACACTTCGGTTTAGCCAGGGATGTGATTGCCTTGATCTTTTCCGGATTAGCCTCAATGCCCCTGTTGGACACAAGAAAACCGAGCAGCTTGCCTGCCGGAACACCAAAGACACACTTATCCGGGTTAAGCATCATCTTGTAAACCCGAAGGTTGTCAAACGTCTCCTTGAGATCAGCTATCAATGTTTCCTTTTTCCTGGACTTTACCACAATGCCATCCACATAGGCATGAACATTATGCCCGATCTGCGTGTGAAGACAATTTTGCACACAACGCTGATAAGTTGCCTGAGCACTCTTGAGCCCAAAGGGCATAGAAACATAGCAAAAGGCTCCAAAGGAAGTGATGAAGGCTGTCTTCTCCTGGTCCTTAACTGCCATCTTAATCTGATGATATCCTGAGTAAGCATCCAAAAAACTCAGGAGCTCACAACTCGCCGTCGCATCAATGATCTGATCAATACGCGGGAGAGCAAAGGGATCGGCCGGGCAAGCCTTGTTCAAGTCCGTGTAGTCCACACACATACGCCAGGTGCCATTTTTCTTAAGAACCAGCATCGGATTAGCCAACCATTCAAGATGAAACACTTCAACGATAAACCCAGCAGCCAACAGTCGGGCTACCTCCTCACCAATTGCCTTGCGTCTCTCTTCATTAAAGCGACGAAGAAATTGCTTGACCGGTTTAAACTTTGGATCAATATTAAGAGTGTGCTCAGCGAGTTCCCTCGGTACACCTGGCATGTCAGAAGGCTTCCATGCAAAAATGTCCCAGTTCTCACGGATGAACTCGATGAGCGCGCTTTCCTATTTTGGATCCAGATTGGTGCTGATGCTGAACTGCTTGGACGAATCGCTAGGTACGAAGTCAACAAGCTTAGTCTCGTCAGCCGGTTTGAAATGCAGGGTTGGGTCATGCTCAGTGGTGGGCTTCTTCAGAGGGGTCATATCTGCCGGATCAACATTCTCCTTGTAAAACTTCAACTCCTCTGTAGCACAAACCGACTCAGCGTAAGACGCATCACTTTCCTTGCAATCCAAAGCGATTTTTTGACTTCCATGAACCGTGATGGTTCCTTTTTGACCCAGCATTTTGAGCTGCAAGTAAATATAACAAGGCCTCGCAATGAATTTTGCATAAGCCGGTCGCCCAAACAGTGCGTGATATGGGCTCTGGATTCTCACCACCTCAAAGGTCAATGTCTCAAACCGGGAATCATGTTCATCACCAAACACAACTTCCAAGGCAATCTTACCCACTGGATATGCCGATTTACCTGGTACCACACCATGAAAAACAGTATTGGACGATTTAAGATTCTTATCTGTCAACCCCATGCGGCGGAATGTCTCATAATACAGAATATTGATACTGCTTCCTCCATCCATGAGTACTTTGGTGAACTTATAGCCTCCCACCTGAGGCGCCACCACCAGAGCTAGTTGACCCGGATTGTCAACCCGGGGCGGATGATCCTCCCTACTCCACACAATAGGCTGCTCCGACCACCGCAGATAACGTGGAACTGTCGGTTCAACCGCATTGACTGCCCTCTTGTGCAGCTTCTGATCATGCTTGCACAGACTAGTGGTGAACACATGATACTGCCCACCATTCAACTGCTTCGTGTGACTCTGGTAACCCGACTGCTGCTGATTCCCTTGATTATTCTACTGGTTATTACCACCTTGGTTGTTCTGGTTGCCATGATTATTCTGAAATCGAGAACTTGAACCGCCGCCACCATGAAAACCTGGACCTGAACCGCCCGACGGACCCTGATCATACCGGAAAAGATCAGAGTTTTTGAACTCCTTCATAATGTTACAATCCTTCCAGAGATGCATTGCAAGAGCCTCCTTGGTCCCATGCTTTGTACAGGGCTGATTCAACAAGCGCTCCAGATTCATCGCCCCGCCGCGCTGGGGCGGTTTACCCTTACGACGCTGCACATTAGCGTTAGCCACAAAATCTGAATCCACTTTGCGCTTACCATTATTCCCATGGCCTCCTTGGTTGTGCTACTGTCCCTTTGCACCGCCGTTCTTCTTTCCCTTCTCCGGTTTCTCATTATCAGAATCGGGATCCTTGGTATTATCAGAATCGGCATATCATTGCAGTGGCGCTTGAGCCGTCCCAACTTCATCTTCAGTGACTTAAATCGGCAATTGCGCTCCAGTGTGATAATCGCTTGGCCAGCATTAATCCAGTCGGACGAGTGCAACACTTCTGAAACCCGGCGTACCCAATGAGTTGTGGAATCGTTCTCTCCCTGAACACAAGCGTCCAGATCCACAATGGACATGGGCTGTTTGCACGTGTCTTTAAAATTGGCTATAAACCGGGCCTTCAACTGATCCCATGACTCGATGGAATTGGCTGGTAGATTTTTCAACCAAGTACGGGCCGTTCCCTCCAACATCATCGTGAAGTACTTTTCACAAGTTGCTTCATCTACATCTAGCATCTCCATTGCCATCTCATAACTCTCGACCCACGCCTCAGGTGGCTGATCCACCGTGTAATTAGGCACTTTGCATGGACCCTTGAAATCCTTGGGCAGACGCACATTAAGAAGAGCCAGAATAAGGCACGGCACTCCCTAGGAACTGAAAGCAAGCCCGGTGCCTCTGTCAACTGACGCTGCTAGCTGAACCGGGGCGGGTTGATAACAACCCAAAGCGGCATCCCTTCGTGCCCTACCATGATCTACCACATCTTGAGCATTGCGATGCCACGCGCTGCTAGACACTTTTGGTTCATCCATACGTCTGCTATAACTTGGGCTCAGACGAGGGGTTGAATGAATTCTATCCCGGCTATATGAATAAGCCTGCTGCTGCACTACGGCGGTTTGAAGGAGATCTTTCGCCCGCCACGTCTCAACTGCTGCTATTGAATCGCCCTCCATCGGAATGGCTGCCAAACGTGAGGCCGCGGCAATCATGTTATCCAGAGGGCTCAAAAAGTGACCCGGTGGTGTATGCACGTACTGCGGCGGGTTATCTATCCGTGGGGGTGGCTCCGTTGCTCGTGGCTGATCCAGAGCTGTCCTAGGCGCCTCAGCCCGGTTTACAGCTATCGGATTGCTTGGCCCAGCGCCTGGCGTCTGAAAGAGATTTAACCCTTCATAAACCGGCAGCAGACGTGACCGGTACTTCCTTTGCATTACATCCTCTGATGCGGTCCGATCTAGCATGAGCTGGTAATTCTGCGCCTGTATCTGCTGTGACTGGGCATCCAAAGCGGCCCGTTCTTCAGCCATCCTGGCATCCTCCGCTGCCAGGTCCTCCTTAGCCTGTGCTATTTGGTCCTTCAGTTTTGCAACGTCCACATTGTGCTGATCCTGCATCTCCGGGGTGACTGCCGCGGTTAACAAGGTTGCCCAGGCATCCATCAATCCGGCAAGGACTTGAGCCGGCTGGCGCGCCGGGACTCCTGCCGCGGCTACTGATCTGGTATTCATTGCTGCGGTAGATGAAGACTGCAACGTGGGCTATGTTCCGGCCATGTAAACAGCAACCCGACTTGGCGGTTCAAGGAGGTCTGAAATACTATTGCCATCGGAATATCCTTTGAACGCACCGCTTTGAATCTGGTACAAGGACTCGGTTTCGGCGGTGGATGACTCGCCGTCGGAATACACGGCCGTCTCACCCTCGGACACCGGTTCAGATCCGATCCCATGGACACATCCTACGAACGCACACTTCACGGCAGGCTGAACCCGGGCTGGACTCGCACGCTGAGCCATCTCGACGAGGTCGGTGCAAATGTCCGGCTCAGGGCCCGGTTCGCCAATCTTGCCGATGAAGACATGAATTCCGCCGAAGGGGACCCAGTACCCGTACTCGATCGAGCCGGCCTCGGGGCCCCATCCTTCGTCGTCGATGTAGAGCTTGCCACGATGACTCTTGGTCATCCGGCCGATCACGTACCCCTTTACTCCTTCAGAGCGGCCCTTCAAGAACTCGACACCATCGTGCGATAGCCCCACGGTGGGCGCCAACTGTCGTGGAATTATCACGTCAGATGTCCTCATGAAAGGACTTAGTCGTGGAGCCATCGCAATGGGTTAGCTTGAAGGGGTTAAACTGGACAAGGGACACGGGAGTTTATACTAGTTTGGCCCCTTCGATGAAGGTAAAAGCCTACGTCTAGTTGTGATGGGATTGATTGGGTTTCGATGATCAGGGAGCGAAATACGCTTGCCTGAGTCTCGAGTTGTTGTTTGTTGTCCTTGAACCGCCGCCGGGTCGTCCCTTTATATACACAGGTTGACGCCCGGCTGGTCTACAGAGCCCCGAGGCCGACTCATACAAAGTGTCTGGCTCGGTCTCTCCTTTCCTAACTTACATTACAAGTTTACATAGTCATGGCGGTTTACCACTACGGGCCCTAATCCGCCTTTGGTCTTCGGTCTTCTATGCTTAATTTAGTAAAGCGCCATCTTCTGGATCTTCATGGGCTTCAACATAGTCGAGGGTGAACTGGGCCCTCCTGGCCGGTTTACACTCAGTAGCTATATCCTCAATAGTTTCGATCTACTTGTCACGGACGTGATGCCTATATACATGATCATTGCCAAGATATACTCATAACTATGCTCAATTCTGTTAATTGCTCAACAGTAATTTGTTCACCCACCATAGAATACTTATGCTCTTGAGAGAAGCCACTAGTGAAACCTATGGCCCCCGGGTCTATTCTCATCATATCAATCTATATCACTTTATTTACTTGCTTTGTTTTTACTTTGCCTTTACTTTTTACTTTGCATCTATCTATCAAAAATACCAAAAATATTATCTCTATCAGATCTCACTCTCGTAAGTGACCGTGAAGGGATTGACAACCCCTAAGCGTTGGTTGCGAGTTGCTATCGTGTTGTGCAGGTACGAGGGACTTGCGCGTGACCTCCTACTGGATTGATACCTTGGTTCTCAAAAACTGAGGGAAATACTTACGCTACTGTGCTGCATCATCCTCTCCTCTTCGGGGAAAACCAACGCAAGCTCGAGACATAGCAAGAAGAATTTCTGGCGCCGTTGCCGGGGAGGCTTACGCAAAAGTCAACATACCAAGTACCCATCACAATCCCTATCTCTCGCATTACATTATTTGCCATTTGCCTCTCGTTTTCCTGTCCCCCACTTCACCCTAGCCATTTTATTCGCCCTCTCTTTCCCAATATCCTCCTCTCTTTCCGTTGCCTTTTCCTCGTCCTTTTGTTTGCTCGTGTGTTAGTTTTCCTATTTGTTGCGATGGCTCTACCTAGATTTGGTGACCTTCACCTTAAAAGGCTAGAGGAGATCGAAAGCAATGTTAGAAAGTGTATGGTTTTGCAATTTGAGCACAATAATTTCTTTAGAAACGAACTTAAGGAACAAAAAAGTTTTATGAGCTTTATGAATAAAGAACTCGATGATATGTCTAAAGAATTTGATGGTATAAGGGCCCAAATTGCTCGTCTTGAAAAGATGACCGCTGAAATTTCGGATATGCAAGCTACCTTAGTCAATAAGATGGCCGCTAAATTGAATTCCTATGAAAATCAAGATGAAGATCTAAAAGTTATTGATGTGTCCCCCATTAAATCTTTGTTTTGCAATATGAATCTTGATGAATCTAAAGATTATCTTCCTTTACCTAGAAGGCGTTCTAAGAATTCGGAGTTTCTAGATCTTGATGATGAAATTGATGAAAGTGGGATTGAAATAAATAGAAACCATGATGTTGCTAAACCTACTATTTTGGATCTCAAGGAATTTAATTATGAAAATTGCTCTTTGATTGGTTGTATTTCCTTGTTGCAATCCGTGCTAGAATCTCCTCATACTTATAGTCAAAATAAGGCCTTTACCGATCACATTGTTGATGCCTTGATGCAATCTTATGAAGAAAAACTTGAGATGAAAGTCTCTATCCCTAGAAAACTCTATGATGAGTGGGAACCTACTATTAAAATTAAAATTAAAGACTTTGAGTTTCATGCTTTGTGTGATTTGGGTGCTAGTGTCTCTACTATTCACAAAACTTTATGTGATTTGCTAGATTTCCGTGATTTTGATGATTGCTCTCTAAACTTGCATCTTGCGGATTCCACTATTAAAAAGCCTATGGGAAGAATTAATGATGTTCTTATTGTTGCAAATAGGAATTATGTGCCCGTAGATTTTATCGTTCTTGATATAGATTGCAATCCTTCATGTCCTATTATTCTTGGTAGACCTTTCCTTAGAACAATTGGTGCAATTATTGATATGAAGGAAGGGAATATTAGATTCCAAATTCCCTTAAAGAAGGGTATGGAACACTTCCCTAGAAAGAAAATAAAATTACCTTATGAATCTATCATGAGAGCCACTTATGGATTGCCTACCAAAGATGGCAATACCTAGATCTATCCTTGCTTTTATGCCTAGCTAGGGGCGTTAAACGATAGCGCTTGTTGGGAGGCAACCCAATTTTATTTTGTGTTTTTTTGTTTTTGCTTCTGTTTAGGAATAAATAATACATCTACCTTATGTTTGGATGTGGTTTTATGTTTTAATTAGTGTTTGTGCCAAGTAGGACCTATAGGATAACCTACGACGATAGTTGATTTGATTCTGCTGAAAAACAGAAACTTTAGCGCTCACGAAATTAGCTGTCATGTTTTACTGGAGAGTGCTTTTACGTTGATTCTTTTTGCTGCTGATAAGTAAACAAATTCTCCAGGACTTCCTATTTTGGTAGAATTTTTAGAGTTCCATAAGTTTGCGTTAGTTACAGATTACTACAGACTATTCTGTTTTTGACAGATTCTGTTTTTCATGTGTTGTTTGCTTATTTTGATGAATCTATGGCTAGTAAATTAGTTTATAAACCATAGAGAAGTTGGAATACAGTAGGTTTAACACCAATATAAATAAAGAATGATTTCATTACAGTACCTTGAAGTAGTCTTTTGTTTTCTTTCTCTAACGGAGCTCACGAGATTTCTGTTGAGTTTTGTGTTGTGAAGTTTTCAAGTTTTGGGTGAATTCTTTTGATGGATTATGTAACAAGGAGTGGAAAGAGCCTAAGCTTGGGGATGCCCATGGAACCCCCAAGATAATCCAAGGACACCAAAAAGTCAAAGCTTGGGGATGCCCTAGAAGGCATCCCCTCTTTCGTCCACTTCCATCGGTAATTTACTTGGAGCTATATTTTTATTCACCAACATGATATGTGTTTTTCTTGGAGCGTCTTGTATTATTTGTGTCTTTGCTTGTTAGTTTACCACAATCATCTTTGCTGTACACACCTTTTGAGAGAGCCATACATGAATTGAAATTTGTTAGAATACTCTATGTTCTTCACTTATATCTTTTGAGCTTGATAGTTTGCTCATAGTGCTTCACTTATATCTTTTTGAGCGTGATAATTTTTGCTCTAGTGCTTCACTTAGATCTTTTTGAGCACGGTGGTGGATTTGTTTTAAAGAAACTTGATCTCTCATGCTTCACTTAGATTATTTTGAGAGTCGTTAATAGCATGGTAATTTGCTTAATGTTAATATACTTGGTATTCAAGATATGTGAAACTTTCTTTTGAGTGTGTTGAATACTAAGATAAGTTTGATTCTTGATAATTGTTTTGAGATGTGGAGGTAATAATATCAAAGTCGTGCTATTTGGGTGATTATGAATTTGAGAAATACTTGTGTTGAAGTTTGCAAGTCCCGTAGCATGCACGTATGGTTAAAGTTATGTAACAAATTTGAAACATGAAGTGTACCTGGCTTGTGCATCCTTATGAGTGGCGGTCGGGGACGAGCGATGGTATTTTCCTACCAATCTATCCCCCTAGGAGCATGCGCGTAGTACTTGATTTTTGATGACTTCTAAATTTTTGCAATAAGTACATGAGTTCTTTTGACTAATGTTGAGTCCATGGATTATACGCACTCTCATCTTTCCACCTTTGCTAGCCTCTTCGGTACCGTGCATTGCCCTTTCTCACCTTGAGAGTTGGTGCAAACTTCGCCGGTGCATCCAAACCCCGTGATACGATACGCTCTATCACACATAAACCTCTTTATATCTTCCTCAAAACTGCCACCATACCTACCTATCATGGCATTTCCATAGCCATTCCGAGATATATTGCCAGGCAACTTCCACCATCATCATCATAACATGCATTACTTTTGTCATATTGCCATTGCATGATCTTGTAGTTGACATCGTATTTGTGGCAAAGCCACCTTGCATTATTTTTCATACATGTCACTCTTGATTCATTGCACCATCTCGGTACACCGCCAGAGGCATTCATATAGAGTCATATCTTGTTCTAGTATCGAGTTGTAATTCATATGTTGTAATGAAAGTGTGATGATCATCATTAGAGCATTGCCCAAATAAAAAAAGAAAGGCCAAAAAAAGAGAAAGGCCCAAAAAAATAAATATATATATATATATATAAAGGGGCAATGCTACTATCTCTTTTTCCACACTTGTGCTTCAAAGTAGCACCTTGTTCTTCATGTAGTGAGTCTCATATATTGTGCTTCAAAGTAGCACCATGTTTTTCATATAGTGAGTCTCTTAAGTTGTCTTGTTCATACTAGTGGGAATTTTTCATTATAGAACTTGGCTTGTATATTCCTACGATGGGCTTCCTCAAAATGCCCTAGGTCTTCATGAGCAAGCAAGTTAGATGCACACCCACTAGTTTTCTTTTGTTGAGCATTCATAGCTCTAGTGCATCCGTTGCATGGCAATCCCTACTCCTTGCATTAACATCAATCGATGGGCACTCCATAGCTCATTGATTAGCCTCGTTGATGTGAGACTTTCTCCTTTTTTGTCTTCTCCACACAATCCCCATCATCATATTCTATTCCACCCATAGTGCTATATCCATGGCCCACGCTCATGTATTGTGTGAAGCTTGAAAAAGTTTGAGATTATTTAAGTATGAAACAATTGCTTGGCTTGTCATCGGGGGTATAGAAGTTGGAAACATCTTTGTGTGACGAAAATGAAGCATAGCCTAACTGTATGATTTTGTAGGGATGAACTTTCTTTTGCCATGTTATTTTGAGAAGACATGATTGCTTTGATTAGTATGCTTGAAGTATTATTATTTTTGTGTCAATATGAACTTTTGTCTTGAATCTTTCGGATCTGAATATTCATATCACAATTAAGAAGATTTACATTGAAATTACGCCAAAGTATCACTCTGTATCAAAAATTCTTTTTTATCATTTACCTACTCAAGGACGAGCAGGAATTAAACTTGGGGATGCTTGATACGTCTCCAACGTATCTATAATTTTTGATTGCTCCATGCTACTTTATCTACTGTTTTGGACTATATTGGGCTTTATTTTTCACTTTTATATTACTTTTGGGACTAACCTATTAACCGGAGGCCCAACCCAGAATTGCTGTTTTTTGCCTTTTTCAGTATTTCAAAGAAACAGAATATCAAACGGAGTCCAAATGGAATGAAACCTTCAGGATCGTGATTTTCCAACCGAACGTGATCCAGGAGATTGGACCCTACTCCAAGAAGCTTCCGAGGAGGTCACGAGGGTGGAGGGAGCCCCCCTGGGCGCGCCCCCCTACCTCGTGGGCCCCTCGGAGCTCCACCGACGTACTCCTTCCTCCTATATATACCTACGTATCCCCGTATGATCAAAGGGGGAGCCAAAAACCTAATTCCACCGCTGCAACCTTCTGTATCCACGAGATCCCATCTTGGGGCCTGTTCCGGAGCTCCACCAGAGGGGGCATCCACCACAGAGGGCTTCTACATCATCACCATAGCCCCTCCGATGAAGTGTGAGTAGTTTACTTCAGACCTTCGGGTCCATAGCTAGTAGCTAGATGGCTTCTTCTCTCTTTTTGGATCTCAATACAATGTTCTCCCCCTCTCTCGTGGAGATCTATTTGATGTAATCTTGTTTTTGCGGTGTGTTTGTTGAGACTGATGAATTGTGGGTTTATGATCCAGTATTATCTATGGAAAATATTTGATTCTTCTCTGAATTCTTTTATGTATTATTGAGTTATCTTTGCAAGTCTCTTCGAATTATCCGTTTGGTTTGGCCAACTAGATTGGTAGTTCTTGCAATGGGAGAAGTGCATGGCTTTGGGTTCAATCTTGCGGTGTCCTTACTCAGCGACAGAAAGAGTTGCAAGGCATGTATTGTATTGTTGCCATCGAGGATAACAAGATGGGGTTTTTATCATATTGCATGAATTTATCCCTCTACATCATGTCATCTTGCTTAAAGTGTTACTCTATTTTTAACTTAATACTCTAGATGCATGCTGGATAGCGATCGATGAGTGGAGTAATAGTAGTAGATGCAGAATCGTTTTGATCTACTTGTCACGGACGTGATGCCTATATACATGATCATTGCCTAGATATACTCATAACTATGCTCAATTCTGTCAATTGCTCAACAGTAATTTGTTCACCCACCGTAGAATACTTATGCTCTTGAGAGAAGCCACTAGTGAAACCTATGGCCCCCGGGTCTATTCTCATCATATCAATCTATATCACTTTATTTACTTGCTTTGTTTTTACTTTGCCTTTACTTTTTACTTTGCATCTATCTATCAAAAATACCAAAAATATTATCTCTATCAGATCTCACTCTCGTAAGTGACCGTGAAGGGATTGACAACCCCTAAGCGTTGGTTGCGAGTTGCTATCGTGTTGTGCAGGTACGAGGGACTTGCGCGTGACCTCCTACTGGATTGATACCTTGGTTCTCAAAAACTGAGGGAAATACTTACGCTACTGTGCTGCATCATCCTCTCCTCTTCGGGGAAAACCAACGCAAGCTCGAGACATAGCAAGTGGCTACTAGAACTGGTAGAAGGCCACCCTAAGAGAATCGAGCAAGATTCTCAGAGAAACAATATTGATGTACCTAGTTCTTCTAAGAGGAAGAAAAAGAAAAATGATAGGACTTTGCAAACTTCTAGTGAACCTATTTCTAAACCACTTGAGAATCCAAATGCCACCTCTATTTCTGATGCTGAAACGCAATCAGGTGATGAACATGAACCTAGTGATAATGCTAATGATAATGTTCATGTTGATGCTCAACCTAGTAATGATAATAATGTAGAAGTTGAACCTGCTGTTGATCTTGATAACCCACAATCAAGGAATCAATGTTATGATAAAAGAGACTTCATTGCTAGGAAACATGGTAAGGAAAGGGAACCATGGGTTCAGAAACCCATGCCTTTTCCTCTGAAACCATCCAAGAAAAAGGACGATGAGGATTTTGAGCGCTTTGCTGAAATGATTAGACCCATCTTTTTGCGTATGCGATTAACTAATGTGCTCAAAACAAATCCTTATGCTAAGTATATGAAGGATATCATTACTAATAAAAGAAAGATACCTAAAGCTGAAATTTCCACCATGCTTGCTAATTACACTTTTAAGGGTGGAATACCAAAGAAACTTGGAGATCCAGGAGTACCTACTATACCATGCTCCATTAAGAGAAATTATGTTAAAACTGCTTTATGTGATCTTGGAGCCGGTGTCAGTGTTATGCCTCTCTCTTTATATCGTAGACTTGATTTGAATAAGTTGACACCTACTGAAATATCTTTGCAAATGGCTGATAAATCAACTGCTATACCGGTCGGTATTTGTGAGGATGTGCCTGTTGTAGTTGCAAACGTTACTATTTTAACGGACTTTGTTATTCTTGATATTCCCGAGGATGATAGTATGTATATTATTCTTGGAAGACCTTTCCTTAATACTGCAGGGGCCGTTATTGATTGCACCAAAGGCAATGTCACTTTTCATGTTAATGGCAATGAGCACACGGTACATTTTCCGAGGAAACAACCTCAAGTTTATAGTATCAACTCTATTGGAAAAATCCCATCGATTATATTTGGAGGTTTTGAATTTCCTCTCCCTACTGTCAAGAAAAAGCATGATATTCTTATTGTTGGGGATTTTCATATCCCCGTTGAGGTAACTTAGTGTTATTCGATATTTCTCCGGTTCCGTGATTATTCGGAATGAGTTTGTTAACAAGACTTGATCAACCTTGTTAGTGGGTTCATTTTGATGATCACGAGATGGATGAAACTAGAAGAACAACCTTCTGTACCCTCTTTATATTTTCTGTCATTTAGTAGAAATAAAGTAAAAATATTATTTTTTGTCTGTTTCCCGACTTATCCGTGCAATATAAAAATATCCTGAAAATAAAAGTCCTCAGAATGCCATGCCAATTTAATACGATTTTTCGGGAATATTTGAGAATTTACTGTGCAAAAATTACCACGGGGGGAGCTGCCACCTGGCCACGAGGGTGGAGGGCGCACCCTACCCCCCTGGGCGCGCCCCCTGCCTCGTGGGCCCACGGTGGCCCTCCTCCACTTATTCCTGCACCCATCCTCTTCCTCTGCCTCACACAAACACGAAAAACCAACTCAAGCACGAGTTCCAGCCCCCGTTGCTGTGATTTTCGATCTCCTTGCTCAAAGCACCTCTTGCAAAACTGCTTGGGGAGATTGTTCCTTGGTATGTGACTCCTCCATTGGTCCAATTAGTTTTTGTTCTAGTGCTTTATTCATTGCAAATTTGTGCTGCATAGGTGACCATGTTCTTGAGCTTGCATGTCAAATTTATATGGTTCTAAGTAGTTCCAATGCTTTATATAGGCTCTAGGCACTTGTGGGAGTTGTTACTATCAATTTTATTGAAGTTGGTTCACTTTTATTGGAAGTTACTAAAAATTTCAGATTGTTTCAGAAATAATGAAGAAATTTTTGAGGGGCTCGTCGAGCCGAAGCTCTAAGGAAAAACAAAAGGAAGAAGAGCAGAAGCCCAAATTTAATTTGCCTCGCACCGCGAAGGTCCGGCCGTGTGAATGGCCTTCCGATGACTTCTTTAGGAGAGCCGGGATTTATGAGGATTTCTATTTATTGATTGAGAACGCCGGCCTCACCAACTTCCTTCGCGACCAACGTCATCAGTATCTCTTACTCACATATACTTTTGTGCAAAACTTCTACTTTTTCCCTAAGAAATCACCTCCGACAGTAGAGTTTTATATGACGTTGTTAAAGAGATGACATTAGCTGAATTCTGCGAGGTTTGCAGAATACCCTTTGAGGGCACCTTAGATGAACCCCACCGTAACGAAGTAGAAGCTTTTATTAATACCATCATGGTGGGAGAAACCAGGAAGGTTTCTGATGCAAGGATCACTAGCATACATTTTCCTGTTTTACGCTACTTTGCCTTATTTGCTAGTCGTTGCTTAATTGGACGCCGGAACTATGGGAACCTTAGTATTCCTGATATTATTATTTTGCTCCATGGTTTATACCGCAATAACTCTGTTAGTATGGGTGGAATTGTTGCTAGACGGTTAAGTCTGAACCGCACTAAGGGCCCCATCTTTGGAGGCATTTATGCTTCACGCCTAGCTAAACATTTTGAAATACCTATTAGGCATGAGGAGGAAGAAGAAACAGCGCTGCCCCGTGTTTATTTGGATTATAAGAGTATGATAGCGCATGATTTTCTTGTTAAGAGTCGCGATGGGGAGCTCAAATATAAATTATACTTTGATAAACATCACCCTGAAACTATTACTTTGCCAGCTCCTTCTTTGTTTAACTTGTCTGCAGAACCTCACATCGTTCCGTGGTCGGCTGTTCAAGCCTATCGGAATCCTGCACCAGCCCCGGAGCCGGAGCCACAAGATGAGCCTCCATGACTATCCGTTTATTCTTGGGATCCAGAGGAAGCTGCCAGCCAGTGGCAGCCGGAGCCTTCTGCGTCACAGTACGACCCCAGCTTCACCTACGGGTATCCGCCAGGCTATCCCTGGCAATAGACCAACTTAGGCCAAAAGCCTAAGCTTGGGGGAGTACGTATTTCCCACCGACATTACATTCATGTTCACACACACACTCATTGCTAGATGTCGGTGCTCATACTTTTTCACTGTAATATCCATGTTAGTTTAAATTTCCTTTTCTAGCTTTCTTCTTGTGTGTTTGATAAACCTTAAGAAAAACAAAAAAAATAGTTAGTTTACTTTCCATGCTTGTAGTAGAATTAAAAAGAAAACCCAAAAATATTTCCCGTTCTTCTTTTACTTGTTGCGAGCTTTCCCGTGTAAATAGTTTTTACTTCTTTTCCTTTCTTTGGGGGTCGAGAAGACCATATTGAAAATTCTTAGTGGCTCTTATATGCATGATTGTTTATTTAACTTAGAGCCCATATTACTTGTCTTCTCTCTTGAGTCGAATGCTTGCAGATTCCAGCTTAGTCCAATGCACGCGCACTCTTATTATTATACACACCGTTCGATCGTGCAAGTGAAAGGCAATAATGATGATTTATGATGGACTTATTGGGAAGAGAAAAGCTGGTATGAACTCGACCTCTCTTGTTTTTGTAAATATGATGATTCATCGTTCCTGATTCAGCTATTATGAAGTAAACATATTTGCAATGACATTTAGAGATTATAGTTGCTTGTGCCATGCTTGATTAGCTATGAGTTATAATGGTTTACGTTGCGTGCCAACATGCTATTAGAATGATTATGATGTGGTATGATGGGATGGTATCCTCCTTTAAATGTATTGAGTGACTCGACTTGGCACATGTTCACGCATGTAGTTGAATCAAATCAACATAGCCTTCATGATATCTATGTTCATGGTGGATTATATCCTACTCATGCTTGTATTCGGTGTAAATTAATTTTAATGCGTGTTTACGACTGTTGTCACTCTCTCAGTTGGTCGCTTCCCAGTCTTTTGCTAGCCTTCACCTGTACTAAGCGGGAATACTGCTTGTGCATCCAAACTCATTAAACCCCAAAGTTGTTCCATATGAGTCCACTATACCTTCCTATATGCGGTATTTACCTGGCGTTTCAAGTAAATTTGTATGTGCCAAACTCTAAACCTTCAAATAAACATTCTGTTTTGCATGCTCGAATAGCTCATATGTCAACTAGAGCTGCCCTTATCTTCCGTGTTAGGCGGGTTATTCTCAAGAGGAGTGGACTCTGCTCCTCATTCACGAGAAAATGGCTGGTATCCGGGATGCCCAGTCACATGCTTCATGCAAACTAAATCAAAATAACTGCAAACAAAACTTCCCTTGGGACCCGTTGAATGTTGGAGGCACTCGTTGTTTCGAGCAAGCCATGGATTGATGCTTGTGGAGGAAAGGGAGTATAAGCTTTACAATTCTGTTTGGGAACCGCCTATAATCTGTTTAGCATGGGAGATATCATCGTCTTTTAGTTGTTATGTTGACAATGAAAGTATGCCGCTCAAAATATAATTTATCTCTATTTTCAAAACCGAGCTCTGGCACCTCTACAAATCCCTGCTTCCCTCTGTGAAGGGCCTACCTATTTACTTTTTATGTTGAGTCATCACCCTTCTTATTAAAAGCACCCGCTGGAGAGCACACTGTCGTTTGCATTCATTATTATTGGTTTATATTGGGTATGACTTGACTGGATCTCTTTTACCATGAATTACAATGTTTAGTCAGTCCTTGATCTTTAAAGGTGCTCTGCATTTATGTTTTGCGGTCTCAGAAAGGGCTAGCGAGATACCATTTTGTTATATCATGTTATGATTATTTTGAGAAAGTGTTGTCATCCGAGTTTTATTATTATGGCTCGCTAGCTAATTATGATATTGGTAAGAGTAATTGTGAGACCTACGTGTTATTGTGAGTATGGTTAGTTCATAATAATTGCTGAAACTTGAATGTTGGCTTTTCATGTTTACAACAACAAGAGCAAACAGAGTTTGTAAAAGTTTTTCTTTTTCTCTTTCTGTTTGTCAACTGAATTGCTTGAGAACAAGCAAGGGTTTAAGCTTGGGGGAGTTGATACGTCTCCGTCGTATCTACTTTTCCAAACACTTTTGCCCTTGTTTTGGACTCTAACTTGTATAATTTGAACGGAACTAACTCGGACTGACGCTGTTTTCAGCAGAATTGCCATGGTGTTGTTTTATGTGCAGAAAATAAAAGTTCTCGGAATGACCTGAAACTCCACGGAACACCTTAGAAAAAACAATAAAAAATCCTCGCAAAAGATGAAGACCAGGGGGCCCACACCCTGCTCACGAGGGTGCCCCCCCCCTGGGCGCGCCCCCCTACCTCGTGGACCCCCTGGTGGCCCTCCGACGCCAACTCCAACCCCATATATTGGCTTTCGGGGAGAAAAAAACCAGAGAGAAGAAATCATCGCGTTTTACGATACGGGGCCGCCTCCAAGCCCTAATCTCTCTCGGGAGGGCTGATCTAGAGTCCGTTCGGGGCTCCTGAGAGGGGGATTCATCGTCGTCGTCATCATCAACCATCCTCCATCACCAATTTCATGATGCTCACCGCCATGCGTGAGTAATTGCATCGTAGGCTTGCTGAACGGTGATGGGTTGGATGAGATTTATCATGTAATCGAGTTAGTTTTGTTAGGGTTAGGGTTTGATCCCTAGTATCCATTATGTTCTGAGATTGATGTTGCTATGACTTTGCTATGCTTAATGCTTGTCACTAGGGCCCGAGTGCCATGATTTCAGATCTGAACCTATTATGTTTTCATGAATATATGTGTGTTCTTGATCCTATCTTGCAACTTTATAGTCACCTACTATGTGTTATGATCCGGCAACCCCGAAGTGACAATAATCGGGATCACTCCCGGTGATGACCATAGTTTGAGGAGTTCATGTATTCACTATGTGCTAATGCTTTGTTCTGGTTCTCTATTAAAAGGAGGCCTTAATATCCCTTAGTTTCCAATAGGACCCCGCTGCCACGGGAGGGTAGGACAAAAGATGTCATGCAAGTTCTTTTCCATAAGCACGTATGACTATATACGGAATACATGCCTACATTAGATTGATGAACTCGAGCTAGTTCTGTGTCACCCTATGTTATGACTGTTACATGACGAACCGCATCCGGCATAATTATCCATCGCTAATCCGGTGCCTACGAGTTTTCCATATACTGGTTCTCGCTTATTTACTTTTCCGTTGCTATTGTTACAATCACTACAAAATACCAAAAACATTACTTTTGTTGTCTTTACTTTTGTTACCGTTACCACCACTATCATATTACTTTGCTACTAAACACTTTGCTATAGATACTAAGTTTCCAGGTGTGGTTGAATTGACAACTCAGCTGCTAATACTTGAGAATATTCTTTGGCACCCCTTGTGTCGAATCAACAAATTTGGGTTGAATACTCTACCCTCGAAAACTGTTGTGATCCCCTATACTTGTGGGTTATCAATTTTGTAGGGATAACTTTCTTTAGCCATGTTATTTTGAGAATACATGATTACTTTGATTAGTATGCTTGAAGTGTTACTATTTCTTATGTCAATATGGACTTTTATTTTGTATCATTTGGATCAGAACATTGATGCCACAATAAAGAAAATTACATTGAGAATTATGCTAGGTAGCATTCCACATTAAAATTTCCTTTTTATCATTTACCTACTCGAGGACGAGCAGGAATTAAGCTTGGGGATGCTTGATACGTCTCCAACGTATCTATAATTTTTGCTTGTTCCATGCTATTATATTACCCCTTTGGATGTTTATGGGCTTTATTTTACACATTTATATCATTTTTGGGACTAACCTACTAACCGGAGGCCCAGCCCATATTGCTGTTTTTTGCCTATTTCAGTATTTCAAAGAAAAGGAATATCAAACGGAGTCCAAATGGAATGAAACCTTCGGGAGCGTGATTTTTGGAACAAACGTGATCCGGAGAGCTTGGAGTGCAAGTCAAGAAGCACCTGAGGCCCCCACAAGATAGGAGGCCCCCCCCCCTGTAGGGCGCGCCCCCTGTCTCGTGGGCCCCTCGGGCGGCCACCGACGTACTTCTTCCTCCTATATATACCTACGAACACCGAAAACATCCAGGGGCACCACGAAACACAATTTCCACCGCCGTAACCTTCTGTATCCGTGAGATCCCATCTTGGAGCCTTCGCTGGCACTCTGCCGGAGGGGGAATTGACCACGGAGGGCCTCTACATCAACATCCTTGCCCCTCCGATGAGTTGTGAGTAGTTTACCACAGACCTACGGGTCCATAGTTATTAGCTAGATGGCTTCTTCTCTCTTTTTGGATCTCAATACAATGTTCTCCCCCTCTCTTGTGGAGATCTATTCGATGTAAACTCTTTTTGCGGTGTGTTTGTCGAGATCCGATGAATTGTGGGTTTATGATCAAGTTTATCTATGAATAATATTTGAATCTTCTCTGAATTCTTTTATGTATGATTGAGTTATCTTTGCAAGTCTCTTCGAATTATGAGTTTGGTTTGGCCTACTTGATTGGTCTTTCTTGCCATGGGAGAAGTGCTTAGCTTTGGGTTCAATCTTGCGGTGACCTTACCCAGTGACAGAAAGGGTTGCAAGGCACGTATCGTATTGTTGCCATCAAGGATAACAAGATGGGGTTT
This sequence comes from Triticum timopheevii, assembly GCA_963921465.1. Taxonomy (NCBI): domain Eukaryota; kingdom Viridiplantae; phylum Streptophyta; class Magnoliopsida; order Poales; family Poaceae; genus Triticum; species Triticum timopheevii. Next base: position 146,487,686 of record OY997272.1, read on the forward strand.
ATATCATATTGCATGAGTTTATCCCTCTACATCATGTCATCTTGCTTAATGCGTTACTCTGTTCTTATGAACTTAATACTCTAGATGCATGCTGGATAGCGGTCGATGTGTGGAGTAATAGTAGTAGATGCAGGCAGGAGTCGGTCTACTTGTTATGGACGTGATGCCTATATACATGATCATGCCTAGATAATCTCATAACTATTCGCTTTTCTATCAATTGCTCGACAGTAATTTGTTCACCCACCGTAATACTTATGCTATCTTGAGAGAAGCCTCTAGTGAAACCTATGGCCCCCGGGTCTATCTCTTATCATATTTGCTTTCAATCTACTTTTATTTGCATCTTTACTTTCTACATATATATTTATATTATAAAATACCAAAAATATATTTATCTTATCTTACTATCTTTATTAGATCTCACTTTTGCAAGTGGCCGTGAAGGGATTGACAACCCCTTTATTGCGTTGGTTGCGAGTTCTCAGTTTGTTTGTGTAGGTGCGCGGGACTTTTGAGGAGCCTCCTACTCGATTGATACCTTGGTTCTCAAAACTGAGGTAAATACTTACGCTACACTTGCTGCATGACCCTCTCCTCTTCGAGGAAAACCAACGCAAGCTCAAGATGTAGCAATGCTCTTTCTTGGTTTCTACCTTCGTTAATTTCAGCATCACGAAGAGCTCGGGAATCGTTTTTTGTCATCCCTTGCATACTATAGTTCATCACGAAGTTCCAGTAACTTGGTGATGGTGACTAGAGAACTCCGTCAATCACTATCTTATCTGGAAGATTAACTCCCACTTGATTCAAGTGATTGTAGTACCCAGACATTCTGAGCACATGCTCACTAGTTGAGCAATTCTCCTCCATCTTTTACGCAAAGTACTTGTCAGAGGTCTCATACCTCTTGACACGGGCATGAGTCTGAAATACCAATTTCAGCTCTTGGAACATCTTATATGCTCCATGACGTTTCAAAAATGTTTTTGAAGTCCCAGTTCTAAGCCGCAAAGCATGGTGCACTAAAATATCAAGTAGTCATCATATTGAGCTAGCCAAACGTTCATAATGTCTGCATCTGCTCCTGCAATAGGTCTGTCACCTAGCGGTGCATCAAGGACATAATTCTTCTATGCAGCAATGAGGATACACCTCAGATCATGGACCTAGTCCGCATCATTGCTACTATCATCGTTCAACTTAGTTTTCTCTAGGAACATATAAAAACATAGGGAAGCTATAACGCGAGCTATTGATCTACAACATAATTTTCAAAATACTATCAGGACTAAGTTCATGATAAATTAAAGTTTAATTAATCATATTACTTAAGAACTCCCACTTAGATAGACATCCCTCTAGTCATCTAAATGATCACGTGATCCAAATCAACTAAACCATGTCCAATCATCACGTGAGATGGAGTAGTTTTCAATGGTGAACATCACTATGTTGATCATATCTACTATATGATTCACGCTCAACCTTTTGGTCTCTAGTGTTCCGAGGCCATATCTGCATATGCTAGGCTCGTCAAGTTTAACCCGAGTATTCTGCGTGTGCAAAACTGGCTTGCACCCGTTGTATGTGAATGTAGAGTTATCACACCCGATCATCACGTGGTGTCTCGGCACGAAGAACTGTCGTAACGGTGCATACTCAGGGAGAACACTTATACCTTCAAATTTTAGTAAGGGATCATCTTATAATGCTACCGCCGAACTAAACAAAATAAGAATATAAAAGATAAACATCACATGCAATCAAAATATGTGACATAATATTGCCATCATCATCTTGTGCCTTCGATCTCCATCTCCAAAGTACCATCATGATCTCCATCGTCACCGGCATGACACCATGATCTCCATCATCTTGATCTTTATCAATGTGTCGTCACATGGTCATCTCGCCAACTATTGCTTTTGCAACTATTGCTATCGCATAGCGATAAAGTAAAGCAATTATATGGCGCTTGCATCTTATGCAATAAAGAGACAACCATAAGGCTCCTGCCAGTTGCCAATAACTTTAACAAAACATGATCATCTAATACAACACATCATGTCTTGACCATATCGCATCACAACATGCCCTGCAAAAACAAGTTAGACGTCCTCTACTTTGTTGTTGCAAGTTTTACGTGGCTGCTACGGGCTTCTAGCAAGAACCTTTCTTACCTACGCATCAAAACCACAATGATTTTTCATTAAGTGTGATGTTTTAACCTTCAACAAGGACCGGCCGTAGTCAAACTCGATTCAACTAAAGTTGGAGAAACAGGCACCCGCCAGCCACCTGTGTGCAAAAGCACATTGGTAGAACCAGTCTCATGAACGCGGTCATGTAATGTCGGTCTGGGCCGCTTCATCCAACAATATCGCCGAATCAAAGTAAGACGTTGGTGGTAAGCAGTATGACTATTATCGCCCACAACTCTTTGTGTTCTACTCGTGCAAATAACATCTATGCATCGGCCTGGCTCAGATGCCACTGTTGGGGAACGCAGTAATTTCAAAATTTTCCTACGATCACGCAAGATCTATCTAGGTGATGCATAGCAACGAGAGGGGAGAGTGTGTCCACGTACCCTCATAGACCGAAAGCGGAAGCGTTTCAATAACGCGGTTGATGTAGTCGAACTTCTTCGTGATCCAACCGATCAAGTACCGAACGTACGACACCTCCGCGTTCAGCACACGTTCAGCTCAATGACGTCCCTCGTGCCTGATCCAGTTGAGGACGAGGGTGAGTTCCGTCAGCACGACAGCGTGGCGACAGTGATGATGATGCTACCGGCGCAGGGCTTCGCCTAAGCACTACGATGGTATGATCGAGGTGTGCAACTGTGGAGGGGAGCACCGCACACGGTAAAGAGAAACTTGTGTGTCTTTGGGGTGACCCCTGCCCACATATATAAAGGAGGGAGGGAGGCTGGCCCCCTAGGGGTGCGCCTAGAGTATGGAGTCCTACTAATACTTCCAAGTCCTAGTAGGAATCCCTTTCCCTTTTGGAGTAGGAGAGAAGGAAAGAGGGAAAGAGAGAGGGAGTAGGAAAGGGCAAAGGGGGCGCCGCCCCCTTCCCCTAGTCCAATTCGGACCCATGGGGGGCGCCACCTCCCCTTTGGCCTGCCTCCTCCTTTCTCGTATGGCTCAATAAGGCCCATTACTTCTCCCGGTGAATTCCCGTAACTCCCCGGTACTCCGAAAAATACCTGAATCACTCGAAATGTTTCCGATATCCGAATATAGCCATCCAATATATGAATCTTTACGTCTCGACCATTTCGAGACTCCTCGTCACGTCCGTGATCTCATACGGGACTCCGAACAAACTTTGGTCATCAAAACACATAACTCATAATACAAATTGTCATCGAACGTTAAGCATGCGGACCCTACGGGTTCGAGAACTATGTAGACACATCTCCGATCAATAACCAATAGTGGAACCTAGATGCTCATATTGGCTCCTACATATTCTATGAAGATCTTTATCGGTCAAACCGCATAACAACATACGTTGTTCCCTTTGTCATCGGTATGTTACTTGCCCGAGATTCGATCGTCGATATCATCATACCTAGTTCAATCTCGTTACCGGCAAGTCTCTTTACTCGCAACTAATTCATTAGTCACATTGCTTGCAAGGCTTATAGTGATGAGCATTACCGAGAGGGCCCAGAGATACCTCTCCGATACACGGAGTGACAAATCCTAATCTCGATCTATGTCAACCCAACAAACACCTTCGGAGACACCTGTAGAGCATCTTTATGATCACCCAGTTACGTTGTGACGCTTGATAGCGCACAAGGTGTTCCTCCGGTATTCGGGAATTGCATAATCTCATAGTACGAGGAACGTGTATAAGTCATGAAGAAAGCAGTAGCAATGAAACTGTAACGATCATAATGCTAAGCTAATGGATGGTTCATGTCCATCACATCATTCTCCTAATGATGTGATCCCGTTCATCCAAAGACAACACATGTCTATGGTTAGGAAACATAACCATCTTTGATTAACGAGCTAGTCTAGTAGAGGAATACTAGGGACAATATGTTTTGTCTATGTATTCACACATGTACTAAGTTTCCGGTTCATACAATTCTAGCATGAATAATAAAGATTTATCATGAAATAAAGAAATAAAATAATAACTTTATTATTGCCTCTAGGGCATGTTTCCTTCAAACACAACTCTAAACACAAATCAAAATAATACAAGATGTATATTACAAGCCAGGGGCCTCGAGGGCTCGAATACATCAGCTTGAAAACAAACGAGTCAGCGGAAGCAACAATATCAACGATGATAAAAAAGGCAAGGCCTCCTGCCTGGGAACCTCCTAACTGCTCCTGGTCATCGGCGGCCTCCACGTATTAGTAGGCACCCTTGGGGTAGTAGTAGTCATCGGTGTTTGCATCTGTCTCCTGGACTCCGCCATCTGATCGCAACAGCCGGGTATGGGGAAAAAGATGTAGCAAAGCAACCGTGACTACTCATCCAAAGGACTCGCAAGACTTACATTAGATCTAAACTAAGTATGCATCAGTATCAAAGGCATAGGGCTATATCTTTGGACTGAACTACAGAAATGCCAAAATAGAGGGGAAGGCCTAGCCCATCGAAGACTAGCATCTTCAAGCATCTTGCAGCATCAGAAGAGATAGGAGTAACATACCATAATAGTAGTAAGTATGTTGTAACAATGCCCAGAGATCACTTTCTTGACTCCCTGCGAGAAAGCAATCCCGTAGCCACATATCCATTTCATGCCTCAGCATCCAGTTCTAGTTGTATCAATCGGGATACAACTCCGAGCGTCCGTTACTGTGGACACGGCTATTCGAATATATATACTTCCTTGCAGGCGTGCACAAACTTACCCAACACGCTCGATCAACTCCGGCTGGACACACCATCAGGTCATGACCGGCCTCGACCGATCAACACGCCGCAGTCCTACCTGGACTCAACAGAGAGGCCAGCACATTGGTCTACTTCCTAAGCGCGTAGGGGTCTGGGCCCATCGCCCTTTGCACTCCTACATGTTGCATACATGGCCGACATCAGTCCTGGCTACCTCCTTATACAAGGCAGGTGCTTACGTGGGCCACCCGGGCGCGCTCCGCTCAGTCAGTGACATCCGAAGAGCTTTCAGTTGATACATACCACACAGAGTGCTCATACCTATTCCTGCGAGGTGGTTAGTGCGAGAAGGCCAGAGGCCTACTATCACATATCCAAACCGTTAGTGTCTTGGGAGAGCGCGGTAGCAATCAATGATCCACGATATGTGGTCCCATCGGCCCATCTCACGGACTTACAACAATGGTTAAAATTCCCGGCCGTGCCGCATAGAAAACTCGCGGGTACCCTCCAGTTCAACCCGACTACACATCAACTCGCGGGTACACTCACGGTCAACTTGAATTCATATTTCTCTCGCGGGTACCCCTCGGGGTCAACCCAACTTCGTCATTGTTCTGTGGTAAAGTCAAAGTAACCGTGTGTCCAAAACAACAAGGGAGGAACTCGAGGAATCACCTCGATGGATTCTCACTCGATGTAACCGTCAAGGTGAACTTAGAGGAATCACCCTCGATGGTCCAAACTTGAGGGGTTGCACGACAGAGTCGTTGTCGGGAGTGGTGAAGGAGGAATCACCCTCGATGACCATGACCAGTTAACTACACTACAGAGTTAACATCAGAAGTGCTATACGAGGTATCACCCTCGGCACTCAATAGTAACTCTGGAGTGTCATACAAGTAAGGGGGTGTGATGTGATGTGTCGGGCTCTGGACATCGATCACGTTGATCGAGTCATCGAACATAAAGCAGGGGCAACTGGGACCAGGTGAGGGGTCACTGATGGATCACTAACCAACCTATACTAAGCAGGTAAGGTAACAACTGCAGGTTACAAAATCAGGCTATGCATTAGAATAGGATCATACAAAAGCAGTAGCAATTCTAATGCAAGCATAAGAGAGAGGGGAATGGGCGATATCAAAGGGTTTACTTGCTTGGTTGCTCTGCCGAGAAGGAGGGGTCGTCGTCGATGTAGTCGATCACAGGGTATCGGTAGCGGTCGCAGGGTCTACTAGAGAAGGAGGGGAAGAAACAATAAATAACAGGCATACAATTGCAACAGAAAGCATGACATGACAGTAAACTATGCTAGGGGTGACCTAACGCAATGCTACACGTAACAGACGGAGCGGGAAAATATCCGGAAATATTTTCCGGGCTTCAGGAGTTTATCGGTCAGACAAACCGGAGGGGAAGGTTCCATGTTCGCTGTGTAGGGGGCATATGGCATGTATGTGGATGGCATATTCGGATTTATCATAATTTTTTGAGCAACATTCGTATATAAAACTTTTTCATCCGAGCTACGGTTATTTTTCTATAAATTATCAAAGTTTTAATCATTGTCTTAAATATTATTAATTTGATTTTAAGAAAAAGCAGAATTATTTTTGTCACCTAGTACTCCTGTAGTCAGAGTCTATTACATGTGGGGCCAGGGGGTTAGTCAACAGTTGACAAGCAAGGTTGACTGGTCAAACGGGTCAATGTGGGGCCCATCTGTCAATGACACCGATTTTACATTTTCTTTTAATTAGATAATTAGAGGTGGGGGGCCACATGTCATAGGGCATTTAGACTAAAATTTTTTTTGAGTCAACATTTAGACTAATTTTTTAGGGGAACATTTAGACTAATTGGGACGAGGGTTATCTAACAGGCGATTAGCCCTTATAAGCTAACAAAGGGTCGGCCCCGATGTGCATTGGCCCAAGGCCATGGCTGGTGTGTACGCATGGGCAGGTGAAAGGATCGATATGGTTGACTAGAGGGGGGTGAATAGGCAACTAACAATTTTTAAGCTTTTCTTTACCAAAATAAACTTTGCAACAGAATAGGTTGTCTAGATGTGCAACTAAGTGAGCAACCTATATGATGCAATAACAACTAGCACATAAGCAAGCAAGGGATGCAACACAAGTAGGCTTGCAAAAGTAAAGGCACGAAATAACCAAGAGTGGAGCCGGTGGAGACGAGGATGTGTTACCGAAGTTCCTTCCTTTAAGGGGAAGTACGTCTCCGTTAGAGCGGTGTGGAGGCACAATGCTCCCCAAGAAGCCACTAGGGCCACCGTTTCTCCTCACGCCCTCACACAATGCGAGATGCCATGATTCCACTATTGGTGCCCTTGAAGGCGGCGATCGAACCTTTAGAAACAAGGTTGGGGAAATCTCCACAACAATTGGACGCTCCCAACAACACCAGAAAGCTTCACCACAATGGAGTATGGCTTCGAGGTGACCTCAACCGTCTAGGGTGCTCAAACACCCAAGAGTAACAAGATCCGCAAGGGATAAGTGGGGGGAATCGAATATCTCTTGGTGGAAGTGTAGATCGGGCCCTTGTCACCCAATCCCGAGCAAATCAACAAGTTTGATTGGCTAGGGAGAGATATCGGGCGAAAATGGAGATTGGAGCAACAATGGAGCTTAGAGGTGGAAGAGGTTGTCAACTAGAGGTAGAAGACGCCCCTTATATAGTCATGGGAAATATCCAACCGTTATCCACATGTTCAGCCCGCGACAAGCGGTGCTACCGCTCCAAGGGCGCGGTACTACCGCAAGGCTGCGCGGTACTACCGTGGTTGACCATGGTACTTCTGCGACAGCAGCAGAGGCCGGGACTTGCCTGACTAGGGTGCAGTACTACCGCTTGCGCGGTACTACCGCTCCCCCTTGCGGTACTACCGCAAGGCAGGGAAGTCATAGCCTACGAAGAGCGCGGATGAAATAAATTACATCCGTGCCTACTTCCACTGAAAATGAGGTGGTGCAAAAATCCGACGCGGTACTACCACGCACGAGGCGCGGTACTACCGTTGAGGCGCGGATGTAAAAAATTACATCCGCTCCTACTACCGTGACGCCGCGGTACTAGGTAGGAGGGCCACGGTACTACCACTCCTGGGGAGCGGTACTACCTTGGGCTCCCGCGGTACTACCGCGCTGGACGAGCGGTACTACCGTGGGTGGCGTGGATGTAAAAAATTACATCTGCCCCTACTACCGTACCGGAGCGGCACAAGGCCTGGGAGCCACGGTACTACGGTTCCAGAGGAGCGGTACTACCGTGACCCATAGCGGTACTACCGCTGGTACTTGCGGTACTACCGCAAGTACAGCAGTAGCCGTCAGATTTCGGCACAACAAGGATAACAAAGAGAAGCTCCAAAGTGCAAGGAAAGGTAGGACAAGTGTACGTGTTGGTTCCACCCAAACCTTTCCGACGCGGACCCCCTCTTAATAGTACGGCTCTTCTACGACTCAAATCCACCAAAGAGAAACGTAGAACAACGCCGACTTCAATAGACTCCAAGGGGCACCGAATAGTCTCGTGCCTAGTGATGAAGTATCTGAGAAACTCAAGGTACACGATTAGTCCGCAAAAGCATTGTCATCAATCACCAAAACACCTAAGGGATAAATATGCCCTTACAATCTCCCCCTTTTTGGTGGATTGATGACAATACGGGATTTGCACATAGATAAGATAATTTTGAGCAAGGGCAAACCCCGCCTCTCTAAAATATAGACGGGCTCCCCCTAGATGTGTGCAATCTAGATGAATGCTTTGGACTACATAGCACACAAACTAGGATCAACACTCCCCCTATACTTTAGAGACCAAGGCACGATAATAAACATCAAAGTAGAGCATAGCATAAAGAGACCACAATATAACACAAGCTCGCTAGGATAGATAGAGTGCATATGTCTTACACCATACGAAGTAAAGCAACCGAGGTTCAAACGAGAAAGCAGCAAATAGTTCAACCGAGAAAGCAGCAAACACACAACACACACGACTCGCAAATCCCTACACTCTCTCCCCCTTTGGCATCGAGACGCCAAAAAGGCAGAGAGGACACCTACACACAAGAGGTGGCTCAAGCAAGGAACTCGTCCCAACCCTCTCCGTCGGTCTCCTCGGCAGCAGGGATGGTCTCCTCGACGTCCTCCTCAGAATCAGTCCACCTGTAGCCTTGCTTCTCCATCCACTCGGCCTCTGGAGTGATGCGCTCCTCAGACCCGCCAGACACTTCCTCACCATAGAGCTGCAAGATCTTCTTGTCCCTGCGACGGCTCTCCTTGGATGCCACGTGAGTCCTGTACTGCCCCTTGGCTTGCATGCAGAAAAGAGTCTTCATCTTGTCCTTCAGCTTCTTGGCCCATGGTGGCATAGTGGAACTCTGGGAAGGCCTAGCAGCACGGCCCTCAGCAACATCCTCGGCGCCAGCATCCTCCTCATCAACAGCAGCCCTAGCAGCAGTCGCCTCGGCACGAGTAGTGGTGTTGGCCCAGTTGGGTTTGATACGCAAACAGATGGGATCATGGCGAATCCAGTCTGGAGCAAGGAACTCCTCACCAGGGAACATCTTCTCCCAAGTCTTCGAGATCAGCAGAAACAGATAGGGTCCATAGATAGGCACCTTGCGGTTGAATACTACAAACCGAAGCTCACACCACATGATGTGTGAGATATCAAGTGGCTGAGACTGAGACGAACGAGCCTCCTCGCAAATGAGCATCATATCCACCATATAGGCATGAACCTTGTCTTTGTCACCTATGCGAGGGAACAAGGAGTTGCGGAAGATGCGATACATGATATCCAGAAAAGAGTTGAGCACCAACGTTGTCTTGCCATTGGCAAGCGCCTTCTCAACCATGAATGGTGCAAGCTTGTCCTTGTTGGCAGACTCAGCATTGGCATGGGGGCGAACACCCACTGGAGTGTTGAGCCCATCATCAGGAACATGGAGCAGATCCATGAACTCCTTCCATGTAGCAGACAGTTGACGGCCATTGGTCATCCAGGTCATCCTCCGCTCCTCATTAGAGTGAAAGTAAACTGAGGCAAAGAACTGACAGATAAGCTCAGGGTCATAGTCAAGGTGAAAGGATATCACATGCTCAATGCCAAACTGCTCCACCAAGTCCAGAGCCTCTCCAAAGTAGTCACGGAACTTGTCCTTCCTCATGTGATGCATATCAATCCATTTCACATCCACGTAGGTATTCTGCTTGTTCTTGATGACATCCAGATAGACGTTGGTCTGTTGCTTGTTCCAGAACAGCTCACAGCCTCTGACAGTGGAACGAGGGTTCACATATGGGTGAAGCTGCCTGAGACGGACGTACTCAGATGGGGTTATCTCATCCATGCCCTTAGCAGGCTCCTTGTGCTTGCTAGCTGAGGTCTTGACATTGCTCTTGGAGGCAGAAGAGCCCTCTAGTACTTCACCTGGGTTGTGCAGACGCTTGGAGCCAGTGTCACGACTGGGATTGGACCGGCGAGAGCCACCACCTGAGACACACACGCAAAACACCAACGAACGTGAAGAAGATCAATGCAAAGGCCACGGTAAAGCACAAGAAACACACAGAAGGCATACGAGAAAGTTGTCATGCGATAGATGTGAGCCACGGTAGAACTGCCAGTGCCTGCGGTACTAAAATATTAGTACTGCTCCAAAACGCGGTAGTACCGTGCGAAGTCACGGTAGTACCGTGGTTGGAGCGGAAGTAAATTTTTAGTGCCGTAGTGAGCGCGGTAGTACCGCTCCCGACGGGCGGTAGTACCGTACGAGCGGTAATACTGCTCCCGACGGGCGGTAGTACCGCGTCGCGTCAGATCCAAACAGAGGTTCGAATCTGAAAAGAACCGTGAAACAACAGCGGTGCTACGATGATCAAATCGAGCGCAAGACACAAATACAAGTATAATGCCTACACAATACTACGCTCCTTCATCCTACTCTTGCATAGATTAAGCCTAGGAATCTCAAGAACACACAAGTCTCCCCCAAAACCTAGAAACACCAAACACAATCAACAAGGAGAGGGAGTTGGGTAAAAACCTTGGTCCATAGCAAGAGCACGTGGTGGGGAACGATCCCACCGGACGGAATCACGGGAGGGCAGCCGGAGGAGGAGATCCGGCGACGAACGCCGGCTCCGTTCTTGAGCGAGGGAGAGAAGGAGACGACGTGGGGGAAGAACTGCGAATGGGTATGGGGAGTTAGAACTCCCCCTGCCCGTCCTTATCCCCACGCGCCCAAACCAGCGCGGTAGTACTGCGTATCATCGCGGTAGTACCGCTCGGGCGGAAGTACCGCACTGAGGCAGTAGTACCGCTCACCCAGGCGACAGTAAAAAATTACTGCCACGTGGGGACGGTAGTACCGTGCTCCCACATGCGGTAGTACCGTGGCTGGCTGCGGTAGTACCGTAGCTGGCCACAGTAGTACCGTGAAGTCACGACACAGCATGTTTCAACACGAGAAGAAGGCCTTTGCACGGAAACTTTTCACACACAGGAAACCACAAGAGCACGCACAAGCCAGAGGCATAAAGACAACAAGAAACCACCAAGCGACAAAACCTCTCAAAGAGAGAGGGCGGTGGCCAAAGCCACCTATGTTTGAGTTAGATGGTATGGCACCGTGAAGAATTATCCTTGGTCCCATGACCAAAACTCGTCTTTGAAGCACAAGTACCGTCAAAAATGGCTAATGTGAAAGAGGTGATCGATTTATGCATAATGGGGGGAGGGAGAGTTCATTGAGAGAACAACACTCCCCCTATGTCCATGCCTACACCTAAACTAGACAACAAGTTGAGTGTGGTGGGGGGTACATGGGTTCAAGTCACATTGCTCAAATCAATGATATTTAGCTCATGCCTTAACTCGCGAAATCTTGCTTCATCCAAGGGCTTCGTGAAAAATATCTGCAAGGTTATCATGAGTGTTGACATACTTGAGCTCGATCTCCCCTCGCCTAATGTGATCCCGGATGAAGTGATACCGAATCTCAATGTGCTTCGTCTTGAAGTGTTGCACCGGGTTGAGAGAAATCTTGATGGCACTTTCATTATCACACCAAAGAGGCACTTTGTCACAAATGACACCGTACTCCTTTAAAGTTTGCCTCATCCATAGGAGTTGAGCACAACAACTACCGGCCGCCACATATTCCGCTTCGGTGGACGAGAGAGACACACAACTTTGCTTCTTGGAAGACCAACTTACCAAAGAGCAACCAAGAAATTGGCACCCTCCGGAAGTGGACTTCCTATCCACTTTGTCTCCCGCCCAATCGGAATCCGTAAATCCTTCAAGCTTGAAGTTTGCTCCCCTTGGGTACCATAAGCCAAAGTTTGGGGTATGAGCCAAATATCGAAAGATTCGCTTGACCGCCACATAGTGACTTTCCTTCGGTGCGGCTTGAAACCGTGCACACATCCCCACGCTCAACATGATATCCGGTCTAGATGCACAAGGGTAAAGCAAGGAGCCAATCATGGAGCGATATACCTTTTGATCCACCGCTTTACCATTGGGATCAATGTCAAGTTGGCACTTGGTAGGCATTGGTGTAGTAGCCGGCTTGACATCACTTAGCTTGAATATTTTAAGCATGTCTTGAGTGTATTTGGCTTGGTTGATGAAGGTTCCTTCTCTTCTTTATTTGATGTCAAAACCAAGGAAGAACTTCAACTCTCCCATCGAAGACATCTCGAACTTGGAGGTCATGAGAGTGGCAAATTCCTCATTGAAAGCTTTGTTAGGAGAACCAAAGATAATATCATCAACATATAGTTGGCATACAAACAACTCCCCTTTGACCTTCTTAGTAAAAAGAGTGGGATCGATTTGTCCTACTTCAAATCCACGATCTTGTAGCAACTCGGTAAGGTGGTCATACCACGCACGTGGGGCTTGTTTAAGGCCATAGAGTGCCTTATCGAGTTGATACACATGATCCAGGAAGTAGGGGTCCTCGAACCCGGGGGGTTGCTTGACATAGACCAACTCATTAATAGGACCATTAAGAAAAGCACTTTTCACATCCATTTGTTGCAACTTAAAGTTGTGATGGGAAGCATAAGCAATCAACAAACGAATGGATTCAAGACGAGCAATGGGAGCAAAGGTTTCACCATAGTCGATACCCTCGACTTGGGAGTAGCCTTGTGCTACCAATCTTGCCTTGTTGCGAATGATGTTCCCATGAGCATCTTGCTTGTTCTTGAAGATCCACTTGGTTCCAATGATGTTCTGGTTCCCCGATGGTCTTGGCACCAATCTCCACACCTTGTTGTACTCAAAGTTGTTGAGTTCTTCATGCATGGCATTGAGCCAATCCGAGTCTTCGAGCGCCTCATAGACCTTTTGGGGTTCAACACAAGAGACAAACGCGTGATGTTCACAATAGTTTGCTAATTGTCTACGAGTGCTTACCCACTTTCTTAGGCTTCCAACCACATTTTCCATGAGATGGCCTTGGGAGGTGAGCTTGGAAGCAATCTTTGCGGCACAATGCTCTAATTCCTCCTCGGGTGTGGAAGGAGGAGGGTTAACTTGATCATCTTGAGCGCCGTCTTGAGCTTGTTCTTCATCTTGAGCTTGCTCATGATCTTGAACTTGCTCGAAGGGGAGAACTTGACCTTGGGCATCATTTAGAGGTTCACCACCATCTTGAGGCTGATCTTGCCCTTGGTCTTGTTCACGAGGTTGAGGTCCTTCACTTTGTTCTTTGGAAGCGTGTGGGTCTTGATGAGGTGATGGCTCCACTTGAGTAGAGCATTGTCCTTCTCCTTCGGCCACAAGGGGTTCCTCAATGGGTAGAATTTGACCAATACCCATTCTTCTTATAGCTTGGGGAGGAATTTCATCACCTACATCACAAGTACCACTTTGCTCCACTTGGGAGCCGTTATTTTCATCAAACTCCATGTTACACGTCTCCTCAATGAGTCCGGTGGACTTGTTGAGAACACGGTAAGCATGAGAGTTTGTAGCATAACCAAAAAATATGCCCTCATGAGCTCTAGCCTCAAATTTAGACAAACGAACACCTTTCTTGAGAATGAAACACTTACAACCGAACACCCGGAAGTACTTGAGGTTGGGCTTGTTGCCGGTGAGTATCTCATAAGGAGTCTTGTTCAAGACTTTGCGAAGATAGAGCCGATTGGATGCATGACAAGCGGTGTTGATGGCTTCGGCCCAAAAGTTGTATGGAGACTTGAACTCCGCCATCATGGTCCTTGCCGCATCCATCAACGCCCGGTTCTTCCTCTCCGCTACACCATTTTGTTGAGGAGTATAAGGTGCAGCATATTGATGCTTGATCCCCTCATCACTGAGAAACTCATCCAAGGTGTAGTTCTTGAACTCGATGCCGTTGTCACTTCTTATTGTCAAGATCTTTGCATTGTGTTGACGTTGAGCTTCATTTGCGAAGTCGATGATGGTTTGTTGAGTCTCACTCTTCCTCTTGAAGAAGTATACCCAAGTGTATCTTGAATAGTCATCCACAATCACCAAGCAATACTTTCTACCTCCAAGACTATCAAAAGATGGAGGCCCAAAGAGATCCATGTGAAGGAGCTCCAAGGGTCTCTTCGAGTAGATGATGGTTGATGGAGGGTGAGCCTTTTCATGAAGCTTTCCTTCGATACAAGCACTGCAAGCACGATCTTTGGCAAAACTAACATTTGTTAGTCCACGGACATGGTCCCCCTTGAGAAGACTTTGCAAAGATCTCATATTGACGTGGGCCAAACGGCGATGCCAAAGCCATCCCACGTCAACTTTAGCCATTAGGCATGTCGCGGTCTTAGTGGGTCGCTCCGAAAAGTTAATCACATAGAGACCGTTCTCGACATGCCCAACAAAGGCTACTTTAAGACTCTTGCTCCATAAGAGGGCCGCGGTATCAATGTCAAAGAATGTAGCAAAACCCATGAGGGCAAGTAGACGAACGGAAAGCAAATTGTATGCAAGGGACTCAACAAGCATGACTTTCTCGATCGTTAGATCATGAGAAACGACAACCTTGCCGAGACCCAATACCTTAGAATGTGAAGCATCACCCCACTCGACATTGGTGGGCATAGATGGAATCTCTTGCATGTCCACCACCAAGTCCTTGCTCCCGGTCATATGATTTGTTGCTCCACTATCGAGCAACCATGATCCCCCACCGGAAGCAAACACCTACAAGAGATCAATGCCTGGTTTTAGGTACCCATTTAGTAATGGGTCCTTTGATGTTAGTAACAAGGGTCTTGGGAACCCAAATAGACCATTCAATGTACTCATAAGGAGAACCAACAAATTTAGCATAAACATGTCCATCACTAGCACGACACAACACATATGACGGGTTAAAGTCGCCGGCTTTGTTTGAGGAAATGCTTTTGCCCTTTTCTTTTTCCTTCTTCTCCTTAGGAGCACCCTCTCCCTCTTTCACAAACGTTTGCTTGAGAGGAGGAGGACGTTTGGTCTTGTTGTTCTTCTTCTTCTTGCTCTTGGACTTGGGTGCAAACCCAATTCCTTCCTTGGCCACAACTTCCTTTTGATTGCTCAAAAGGTCGCTGAGGTTCTTCTCACCTTGAATGCATGTCACAAGGCCTTTCTCAAGTTGATCCTTCAACTTGGCATTCTCCTCCACAAGATGCGCATGCTCACAACAAGGGTTAGTAGCACATGCATTATCAATTAATACCATATGAGGAAAGGTGGCCTTTTCCTTGATTAGCTTAACTTGGAGTTGAGCATCAGACTCCTTGAGGTTAGCGTGAGCACCCTTCAAGACCTTGTGGGCCTTGTCAAGTATCTCAAACTCCTCTTTGAGTCTAGCATGATCAACCCCAAGTTTAGCCTTCTCGGAAGTTAGCACACGAGACACAACAAGAGAATGATCAAGATCTTTCCTTAACTTAGCATGGTCATCATTGTGTGACTCCTCAAACGTCAAACAATGCACACGCTCTTCCTCGAGAGCATTAGAGAGATCCGATATCTCATCGGCATAGTCACGACTATGACCTTCCATCTTAGAGATGGTTTCTTTGTGAGCCTCGATCATGTCATTGGCCTCACCAAGTTGTTCCAAGAGAGCAACAAAGTGCTTCTTGGACTTACCCTTGAGCTTACTCATAAAAGACTCAAATTCATTCACTTCCTCATTAGACTCAACATGTTCATCAATGCAATCCTCCAAGGAGGGATTAGTAATGACGGTGGTTGTGATGTTGGGGGTTACCTTGTTTGAAGCTTTAGCCATGAGGCACTTGGCGGTGATGTTTTCGTTGGGTGAATCAAAGAGAGACACCGGGGGAGTAGTAGCAATGGCAACGGATGCCATGGCCATTGCTTCTCCACTTTCATCATCATCATCATCCTCTTGGTATTCTTCTTGAACCACCAACCCACGAGTTGGAGTCTTCTTGACGAAGTTGTTCTTGTTGGGGAAGGACTTGGCTTTGTCTTTTCGAATGAATTTGCCACCATTGTCTTCCCGCTTCTCGTAGGGACAATCCGCAACGAAATGGCTCACATTGCCACAGTTGAAGCAAGTTCTAACTCGTTGCTTACCCTTGATGCCACTTGAGTTGTTCTTGTTGAAGTTGGGTCTTGAATTCTTCTTGCTCCAAAATTGTCTTGAAGCAAGGGCCATGTGCTCATGATAATCATACTTGGTGTCTTCAGGATTGCTCTCCCCATCTTCAACTTCTTCCTCTTCTTCCATGATGACCTTGGCCTTCAAAGCAAGGTTGGGCTTCTTTGCTCTTTGAGAACGGAGCACCGCATTGTCGGCGGTCTTGTCCAAGATGCTCATTGCAACGAACTCATCCAACACTTCACTTGAGGTCATGGAGTGGAAGTCCGGTCTTTGACGAATGACGGAGGACATGGCCTTATTGTAGGGCATCATGGCCTTGAGGAACTTGCGCTTGATCCAATTGTCATCCGTGTCCTTGCTTCCATGATCTCGGAGTGAGACCGCGAGTTTGGTCACTCTTCGAAAGAGCTCACGAGGTTCTTCATCTTCTTTCATTGCAAACTCATCGGCTTCATCTTGTACCACTTCATAGTTGGAGCGTTGAATGCTAGCACTTCCTCGATAGAGAGACTCAACACATTTCCATGTTTCTTTAGCCATGGCATGAGGTCGAAGATGAGGGAGATCTTCGGGAAGGATTGCATCTTGGATGATGAAGAGAGCACTCTCATTGAATTGATTGTCCACGACTTCTCGAGGGGTGAAGTTGCTTGGGTCATGAGGATAGAAACCTTCTTCAATGATTCTCCAAAGGTTAGTGTTCACATGTTTTAAATGACGCTTGAAGCGATAAACCCAAGAATCAAAATCTTCATGTTTCTCATATTTAGGAGGAGGACCGGCATGATTCAAATGAGTGGAGGGGATCGGCCCTCCATAAATTGGGGGTTCCACATGGGCAAAGATGCCGGTGCCATTTCTACCGCTAATAGAAGGACTCTTTTCAATGTTAGCTTCCCCCTTGTCGGAGGTAGCATCCATCACCTTGTTGGTGGGATCACCCACTTTCATCGGCGAGGTAGATTGTTTAAGTCCTTATAGGAATTCCTTAAACATGTCCTTGACCTCGGTCGTCATGGAGGTTTTCAATGTTTCCAAAGCCACATTGAATTCCTCACGTGAGATCGAGTTACCCCCATCTCCCGTAGATGATATCGGATTCGCACCGGAGTGCTCTCCCACCTCATCTACGACATCAACCATACTCTTCGGACGGTAAAGTCCTTAAAAAGAGACGAGGCTCTGATACCAATTGAAAGGATCGATATGGTTGACTAGAAGGGGGTGAATAGGCAACTAACAATTTTTAAGCTTTTCTTTACCAAATTAAACTTTGCAACAAAATAGGTTGTCTAGATGTGCAACTAAGTGAGCAACCTATATGATGCAATAACAACTAGCACATAAGCAAGCAAGGGATGCAACACAAGTAGGCTTGCAAAAGTAAAGGCACGAAATAACCAAGAGTGGAGCCGGTGGAGACGAGGATGTGTTACCGAAGTTCCTTCCTTTTAAGGGGAAGTACGTCTCCGTTAGAGTGGTGTGGAGGCACAATGCTCCCCAAGAAGCCACTAGGGCCACCGTATTCTCCTCACGCCCTCACACAATGCGAGATGTCGTGATTCCACTATTGGTGCCCTTGAAGGCAGCGACCGAACCTTTACAAACAAGGTTGGGGCAATCTCCACAACAATTGGAGGCTCCCAACAACACCACGAAGCTTCACCACAATGGAGTATGGCTTCGAGGTGACCTCAACCGTCTAGGGTGCTCAAACACCCAAGAGTAACAAGATCCGCAAGGGATAAGTAGGGGGAATCGAATATCTCTTGGTGGAAGTGTAGATCGGGCCCTGGTCACCCAATCCCGAGCAAATCAACAAGTTTGATTGGCTAGGGAGAGAGATCGGGCGAAAATGGAGCTTGGAGCAACAATGGAGCTTAGAGGTGGAAGAGGTTGTCAACTAGAGGTAGAAGACGCCCCTTATATAGTCATGGGAAATATCCAACCATTATCCACATGTTCAGCCCGCGACAAGCGGTACTACCGCTCCAGGGGCGCGGTACTACCGTGGCGGACCACGATACTTCCGCGACAGCAGCAGAGGCCGGGACTTGCCTGACTAGGGTGCAGTACTACCGCTTGTGCGGTACTACCGCTCCCCCTTGCGGTACTACCGCAAGGCAGGGAAGTCATAGCCTACGAAGAGCGCGGATGAAATAAATTACATCCGTGCCTACTTCCGCTGAAAATGAGGTGGTGCAAAAATCCGACGCGGTACTACCGCGCACGAGGCGCGGTACTACCGTTGAGGCGCGGATGTAAAAAATTACATCTGCTCCTACTACCGTGACGCCGCGGTACTAGGTAGGAGGGCCACGGTACTACCACTCCTGGGGAGCGGTACTATCGTGGGCTCCCGCGGTACTACCGCGCTGGACGAGCGGTACTACCGTGGGTGGCGCGGATGTAAAAAATTACATCCGCCCCTGCTACCGTACCGGAGCGGCACAAGGCCTGGGAGCCACGGTACTACGGCTCCAGAGGAGCGGTACTACCGTGACCCACAGCGGTACTACCGCTGGTACTTGCGGTACTACCGCAAGTACAGCAGTAGCCGTCAGATTTCGGCACAACAAGGATAACGAAGAGAAGCTCCAAAGTGCAAGAAAAGGTAGGACAAGTGTACGTGTTGATTCCACCCAAACCTTTCCGATGCGGACCCCTTCTTAATAGTACGGCTCTCCTACGACTCAAATTCACCAAAGAGAAACATAGAACAACGCCGACTTCAATAGACTCCGAGGGGCACCGAATCGTCTTGTGCCTAGTGATGAAGTATCTGAGAAACTCAAGGCACACGATTAGTCCGCAAAAGCATTGTCATCAATCACCAAAACACCAAAGGGATAAATATGCCCTTACAACAGGCCACGGCGGGTGCTCCTAGTTGGCGCCAGCTAAGAGAGCTGGCGCTCACAGAGGGTCTCCTGACTGGACGAGACTTGTCTGCTCCCCTGGCGTGTGCCCATCCGTGCTCCCGCGTACGTGGCTTGTTTTAATTGGAACAAAATAAGGTCCGGCCCCACCCCCTTAAAATCAGGGGGGAGATTATTAGATTAAAAAGAGAAAAAAAAAAGACAGTCGTAGGATGAAGTTGGAGCACGAATGGGAGCATGAGAAGGGAGCACGCAAGCCGGATTCCTCCTGACTGGGCCGACCCATATCGCTAGCGACCAGAACTAAACGAAAAAAATGCAGCGCTCTATAAAATAATGCTCCAAGCAGGGTTTGAACCTTAGACCAGACGCGTGAAAGAAGTGCAGCAAACCAGTTGATCTAGAGAGCTACCTGGTTTCTAATGCAGCACAAAATTTTAAGACCGAAACCAAGCGTACATCCGAACGTTTCTAATATTTGTACACAAAATGTTATGTTTGAGAAAAAAAAAGTGAAGGTCGTATGAAACGGCGAACACTTTTAGAAATTGTGAATAAAAAATGAAAAAACTCAACAATTCGAAAAATGCAAACAATTTTTGGAAATGGGAAATTTTTTTGTAAAATCTCCCAAAAATAGAAAACCTGAAAGTTTTTTTGAAAGCCCGAACATTTTTCAAATTCTAAAACAATTGCTGCATACTCGAACATTTTTAAGTTCCGAACAAAATATGAACACATGAACAGTTTCGAAAACATGGGTACATTTTTCAAAACTCCCGAACAAAAATTGAAACATGAATATTTTTTAGAATTTGTGAACAATTATTTAAATGGAACATCGCAATTTTTTTGAAAACATGAACATTTTTTTAAAAATGTGAGTACATTTTTTGAAACTCCCAAACAAAAATTGAAACATGAACATTTTTTAGAATTTGTGAAAAATTCTCTAAATAGAAACATTTATGGAAACTCGCACCAAAATTTGAAAACATGAATAATTTTTTAGAATGGTGAATAAATTTCGAAATGGGATGATTTTTTGAAACTCTCAAACATAATTTTAAAACGTGAAAATTTTGTGAACTTGTAGATTTTTTTTGGAAAGTGAACAATTTCAGTAATAGGCGAACATTTTTTAGAAAATGAAGAACATTTTAAAAATTTCTGAACAAAAATTAATAACAAGAACATTTTTTGAACTTCTGAACATTTTTAGAATTTAGAGAAGAATTTGGAATTCTTAAGAACAAAAAGAAAATAATAAGAGAAGAAATAGGAATTCGAAAATTAAATAAAAAACAGAAAAACAAAGAAAAAAGAAAAAAAATAAAAGAAACTGACAAAACCAAAAAGAAAAGGCAAACAGAAAAAACCAGTGAAAACTCAGTTCGAGAACCTTCTAGAATGTTCACAAAACCGTTCAGGGCCCCTCCAGAAGGTTCCCAAAACCAGACGCTGTAGATCTCGTAATTGGCCCGGCCCATCTTAATCGCTAGGTCGCTCCCCTCTGTGCGAAGCCTCGACAACTTGACGCAACGAGCGTCCGTTAGGAAATTCCCGCTCTAGCCTCGTGGCTGTTTGTACGGTCGCGGTTGACCCATTAAATTTCAAAAAAAGAAGGAAAAAATATTAAAACTAAAAAACCACAAAAAAGATAAAATTAAGATTTTTTTTACAGATTTTTAAAAACTTCATCATTTTTTTTCAAAATAATAATCGAATTTGGAAAAAAGTTCACAAAAATGAAAAAACCTTCATCCATTTAAAGAAAAGTTCATCGAATCTAAAAAAAGTTCATCCTTTTAAAAAAAAGTTCATCGATATGAAGAAAAGTTCATCAAATTTGAAGAAAATTTTCATCGAATTTGAAGAAAGTTCATGTAATCTGAAAAAAGTTTATCGATTTTGAAAAAAGTTCATCAAATTCAGGAAAATTTCATGTAATCTGAAAAATTTCATCGATTTTGAAAAAAGTTCATCGAATTTGGAAAAAATTCATGTAATCTAAAAAAAGTTCATGCATTTTGAACAAAAATCATCGAATTTGAAATAAATTCATCAAATCTGCAAAAAGTTCATCAGTTTTTTTAAAAGTTCATTGATTTAAAATAACAAAATCTTCTTAAAAAATCACACATTTAAAAAAACTAAAGAAAAAGAAAAAAGGAAAACCCGAATAAAACCATCCTTGAACTAAACCGCGAACCGAGAAAAATCGGTTTGGGAAGCTTCTGGAAGCTTCGCGAAACCGGGTTTTCGCGAACGTGAAGAAACGAAATAAAATGCAGAAGCAAAAATCCTTGGCGTACTAGCCGGTCGATGGCAGAGTGGTTTGAGTGGAGCGGTCGCAACGAGTGGGACGCGCACCTTTTTTAACGTTTCTGAAAACCAAGAAAAAATATAATGTGCCGGGCCAGCTTGGACTGCTGCAGGCGCCCGTTTGCACATTTCACTGTAACGGGCGCCTGCAGTGGCAAGGATGGCGGCAACAGTAGCAGGCAAAGAGAAAAGCAACATCAGCACCGGCGAGCAGCGTTAGCAAGCGAGGCAGGCGCAGAGGAGCAGGCAATAGCGAGCGGCTGGTGGTACGCGCGCAGACGGCGTGGGAGCAGCGGGTCGCAGTAGGATGCACGCGGACGACGCGGGTCGCGATAAGTCCGGCCAGGCGAGGCGGGGCAGTGCGTTCCCGGGAGAATCGAGCTCCCGGCCATGGCTGACGAGCGCCGGGTTGGCTAAACGATGACGGATCGAGGCGGAGGAAGGGGCATCCGGACTAGTGCAGGCGCCTGCTTGCACATTGCACTGTAACGGGCGCCTGCAGCGCCAAATAGGAATTGCCGGCCACGGCGGCCGAAGCTAACGGCAGGCACGGGAGCAGGTGCGGCCCAGCGTGCGTGAGCGGCGCAGCATGCGCAGGCGGGTACAGGTAGGGATGGCGGCAACAGCAGCAGGTAACGAGAAAAGCAACATCAGCGCTAGCAGCGGCAACGCAGAAGCAGAGCGCCAGCGAGCAGCGGTAGCAAGCGAGGCAGGCGTTGAGGAGCAGGCAACAACGAGTGGCTGCTGGTGCACACGCGAACGGCGCGGGCAGTAGCGGGCTGTGGCGGGATGCACGCGGACGACGCAGGTCGCGGCAGGTCCGGCCAGGCGAGGCAAGGCAGTGCGCGCCCGGGAGAATCGAGCTCCCGGCCATGGCGGCCGAGCCCCGGGTTGGCTAAACGACGACAGATCGAGGCGGAGGAAGGGGGATCCAGAGGAGGTTCTCACCGTGAGTCCATTGGCGTGCTCGGGGAGGGTCGGGGGTGGACCGGAGAGGCGGTGGTGATGGTGAGACGACGACGGCCAGACGAAGAAGATGAAGATTGTGTCGGCTATGCAGCTCCCCGCCTCGTTCCAATGCCCCAAACGGACGCGGTAGAGCATGGTGAACGTCCAGGATGTACTCCCATACGCCGGAGAGACCGGTGGACGTGTCAATGAAGGGGAGGCAGCGGGGACCGCATGAGCTTACAAGCTCAAAATCAAGCTAGAGGAGAGGGGGGACGATGGGCATCGAGGGGGGAATGGGAAAGGGCGAGCTAGGATTTTTGTTTGGGGGGGGGGGGGGGGGGGGGGGAGGGTTCAAGAGGCGACGTGGACGACATCCATAGCCATGGCGCTGTGGATGGTTGCCACGCACCTGCTCTGCCTCCTATGTCTGTACATAGGAGGAAGAAGGGCCTGTGGTGGACTGGCTAAATGCTCTGTGGCCACTTATGGCCCATTAGCACAGTGGTCTTTAGTAATTTTTTTCTTTTTCTGTAATATTCTTTCTCCACTGTTTTGCCCTTTATCTCCACACCAATTGACTGTTGTAAAAGGTGAAACTTGCTAGATTAAATACTATGCAATATATAGCACTGCCACAAGTAATTTGGAGCTCATTCGAATTTGGTCACTGTTTTTTGGATGTTAGGGTCAATTTGGAAATCCAAATAATGTTGGTTTGTTTTTATAATTTCTTTGGGATTATTTTAAATATTATGAACTATTTTATTTAATTATCTGAAGAAGAAGTTATTTGACTTGCATTTCAAATGGAATTTGAACTTGATTTTGGACAAGTGGCTATTTGGGATGGAAATGCATGATGACATGGCATCATTAGTGTGAGGTCACTATAGCATGACACCGGGGGTGTTACATTGACCCTTTTAAAAAATATGCTTGCTTATTTGGCCCTAAGAATGTTTTTCTTCCCTATATGACCCTTTTCTATATGACCCTTGATATAAAATTTGTTCCTTATGCGACATTTCTGTCAATTTTGGCTCTTAACGGTGTTAAGTGTGACCTGAAAATACAGTTCTACCCCTGGTAGAGTATTTGACCAATCTTTTCGATTTGACACACAACAACTGAAGAATATACATTACTACAAATTGTTACTGTTCAGCAATCGACCGAAACCAATCAACTCTAAAAGAAAAGTCTAAATAAAAGAATACCACATCTACAACACATGCATTTCCACGCGGAGAACACATACTCCCTCCGTCCGGAAATACTTATCCTAGAAGTGGATAAAATGGATGTATCTATAACTAAAATAAGTCTAGATACAACCATTCCTAAGACAAGTATTTCCGAAGTACTACATATGTGCTCGTCACCATGCAGCTGCTGTAGGCTAGCTATGGCACACGCCATCATTCTTGCCTTGCCACTATGCCCATATACAAAATGCTAGCACGTCGATGGCAAGGCCACGCACTGAAGCACATGGCTGTAGCTGTTGCACAGTGCTGACCGTCGCGCGTGCCCACAGCGACTGTGTTCTGCTGTTGGCTGTGCAGCCCGCAACGTGCCACCGTCGCGTCCACAGCTGCACATTGATGGCCGCTGTGCGCAGCTCCCCGAGTCTGCCGGGCGCGTACGTGCTGGTCGTAGCTGTCGTGCGAGTTGCCCGCTGCCGCTGCACCACGCGAGCCTCCGCGTACTGCCGTTGAACCGTTCGTGTGCCTATTGGCCTGAACCTACACCTTGTGCGACGCTTGCCATGCAGCCGCGCATGGCCGCCTCTAGCCCAGCACGGCCGGTTGCTGGTCACCGCAGGTCATGCGTCGCAGATCCGTCCCCGCTGCTCGCCGCATCCTGTGTCTGCCCGCTGTCGTTGCCAAATGCGATCGAGCAGATCAAGAGAGGAACGAGAGATGAACAGAGTAAATTACACGATAGTACCACATTTGGGACGGTGGTGACGGATTGGTATCACTTTTCGTAATTTTTACATGCCAGTGCCATGTTTGGGGCAGTTTGTTACAAAATCTCTCCCTAATAATAAAGCACGTCACAATACGCTTTCTTCTTATGTCATAATACGCTTTTACAATTTGTATGGACAAAGTCGTAATATAAACGAGGTGGTACTAATAATTACGTAAAAATTGTTCAGTATACGTAAAAATTCCTGCGCTTGGCGTTACACTAGCTTCATGGGCCTTCAGAAGCCCAGTCAGCTCTCTGCGGTGCTGGGGTGTTACTCACACAAGCCATCGATGAGCGCTCCGGGTAGGCCGGCCTGTTTAGCGTTCAGCCATACCCGGTTTCGGAAACCTTCTATGATCTTCCAAGCCGGGTTTTTTTTTCCGGTTTTAGAAACCTTTTAGAAGGTTCTTGAACCGTATTTTCTTTTTATATTTCTTTTTCGTGTTAATTTTTTATTTTCCTTTTTATTTTTATCTTTTTTCTTTTTTCTTTTCTTTCTTCTGGATTTTTTCCTTTTTCAACTAATGTTTCAAAAATTTGAGAATGTCCTATTTTTAGTTATTTGTTAAAAAATCATAAATGTTACAATTTCAAAAATTGTTGCTTATTTTCAAATAATGTTCAATTTCAAAAAGTGTTTGCCTTTTCTTTCTTCTTTTTTCCTTTTTCAACTAATGTTTCACAAATTTGAGAATGTTCCTGTTTTTAGTTATTTCTCCAAAAATTTCATAAAATTTTACAATTTCATTTTTTTGCTTATTTTTAATTAATGTTCCAAATTTCAAAAAGTGTTCGCCTTTCAAAATTTTCTTCACAAACTAATAAATGTTCGGTTTGAAAAACATGTCTCAATTTTCAAATTTTGTTCAAAACTAAAACTATATTCAGGTTTCAAAATTTGTTCATAAACTCAAAAATGTCCGTGTTATAAAATTTTGTTGACGAATTAGAAACTTTTCAGGATTTAAAAAATCCATTTTCGAAAATTGTTCTCAAAATTTAAAAAATGTTCATGTTTTTAAAATTTGTTCAAAAATTTAGAAAAGTTTCATGTCACAAAATTTTGTTCGCAAATTTAAAAATGTTTGGGAATTTTAAAAAACTGTTCCTGTTTTCAAATTTGTTCACAAATTCAAAAAAAATCATGTTTCGATTTTTTTCTCAAATAAAAACATGTTCGGGAATTTCAGAAAATGTTCTTGTTTTCCAAAAAAATCAGAAATTCTGAAATGTTTCCTTTTTTAAAAATTTCATTTAAAAAATGTTTACAAAGCTAAAATTGTTTGTGTTTCATAAAATACTCAGTTTTGGTTCATTGCGTTTGAAATCTAGAAATATGTCGGATTGATGCTGGATGTTGATTTTTAAATCTTTAGGCTGCTATTTGTTCAACAACCTTTGTTAGCTCAACTGGTTGTGGCGCGTGGTCTCTTCCACGAGATCCTGTGTTCGATCCCTTCGATATATATTGAATCGCATGTTGGCTTTGCACGTTCCACATGCTAATAAATTAAAAAATAATGCTATGAATTTTTGTAGGAGAATTAATGCAAAAGCGTGGATTGGAGTCTTAGCTTGGTGAGAAATTTCCAATTATTCACACCAATATACTAATCTAGATACCGTCAATAATTTAGACATTGCCCCTCATCTGATTATTTTGTTGGCCACAGTCCAAGATCTATGACATATGTGGACGCGAACCAGATGTTGCCAACTCTTGCATCACCTTGACGAGGTCATCGGAATGCCGTCCCCAAGTAAAAATGTTGTCACTTAGTTAGCATCATCCGTACAAGTTTAGAGCAGCGAGCCTCCAAAGCTTCGTCTTCCACCTATTTTCTTACCCGCTGTTTCATAAACAATGTTATATTTTTTCTAGACTCCCGTTGCAACGCACGGGCATTTGTGCTAGTAGTCTAAAATGCGTATAATAGTGTATTGATGGTGTATCTGATCGTTGGGGCCCGCCTGACAGGTGTGACGTGGCATGTTCTTTTACAAAAAAAACCCTTACTTTTTATTTAATCACGCATCCATCCCTTGTTGGCCTAAAAAAAGTCTTGTCTGGAAACAAAACACGACGGGGCGCGGCGAGGATTCAAACCCGCGCCGTTAGGTTCGCAGCGTGACGCCAATGCCACTGCGCTACAACATCCTTCGCCCCATAAAACACGCGTTTGTTCTTTTATAGTGCGAGTCATTTCGTTTTTTCTGTGCTTTTCTTTTCATGTTTCTTTTTTTTTCCTATCTCTTTTATCTTTTCTCAGATTTTGGGTATTTTCTTTGGGCCGTACGCAGTGTGCATATCTATACCTACTAATAAAGCAAGGTGATATTCTTAGTTTCGTCCTGCAGTTGTTGGGCCTGCTCCAGGGCTACATAAGATAGCAAAAATAGAATGTTTGGGCAAGGATTCATGGTCAAGAAACATCTTCTTCCGGTGTCTATGCATGGTACAGCTAGGTATTCGTTTGGCCCTCTCTCTCTCTCTCTCTCTCTCTCTCTCTCTCTCTCGGTCTGATATGTGATTCTATTTATTTATCTCATATAAATTCATGCTAGGGAAAAAGGTGCCAAGAGATGGTGATCCCTCGATCATAGATGGCAAAATTATAGTACTCCCTCCGTAAATAAATATAAAACATTTAGATTACTAAAGTAAACACTCTTATATTTCTTTACAGAGGGAGTAATATCTGGCACTCCCCCTGTAAAAAAACAGAGGAAGTATTTACTAAATTGACTTGCAGATACATACTTCTGGTTTTATATCATCTTGTTTGAAAAAGTTGGATGAGACAGACATATTTTTTTTGAATCACGTCCGCTTTATTTAAGTAATAGTGTGTGATACAAAGGACACTAAGCGAAACTGTCGATCACGCACGACGACCCTCTCGGCACTTTCCCATCTTTATTAGAAGGTCTTCTCTTATCTATATCTATATCTATCTATATTTATATCTATACCTACTAATAAAGCAAGGTGATATTCTTAGTTTCGTCCTGCAGTTGTTGGGCCTGCTCCAGGGCTACATAAAATAGCAAAAATAGAATGTTTGGGCAAGGATTCAAACCTGTGACATCTCCTAACTTCACCACAGTTGTAACCAACTAAGCTAGATCCATCTTGTGATACGTCATGGGTTTGCTTAGTATTAAATAGTCCCACCTCGCTCCTTTAAAGTACTACAATTTACCAATTTATATATGACTGTGAGTTTAGGAGAATCATTCAATCGGATCAAGAAGATATAATAAGAAAGAGGGGCCAATAAAGGGAGGAGAGGGATACATGCATGCATGCATTTATCTGCGTTGGTCAAAACGGGCTCGTGACATGCATATGCGCTGGATGTGCTGCATCATAGGGAAAGCCTGGTGCGATTGGAACAAAATAATCACGCCGAGAAAACGTCCTCATGGTTGACGACGTGGGTTCCCGGTGGATAAAAAACGAGTTTTTTTTGGTGAATTCTACGGAGGATCTTTAATGCCACATCGAAGGAAAGTTTTTTTGTTGCATTTTACCAGATGATTTGTTAAAAATTCAGATTTATGTTATAAATGATTATGTATTATTTTTTTTTCATTTACTACTACATTGAGATTGATGTAGTATGAATTTTACTGAATTGACACATCTTGGCTTTGAGATAATCTTTATTTTGTAGCAACCGGCGTGCATCAATGAGTAGCTCGTAGAGGGCGGTCCTCACATCTACCTCCACAAGATTAGTTTTTTGAAGTTATAAATGTTTCTTTGTTTTTTTGCAAGGTAGAAACATTGCTTTGTTGGCACGGTTCAAAGATAATGTGATGGCCGAGCTCGTCACCTTGGGTTAATCACTTTCGAAGCGCCGTGGCCACGTGAACGGCATCATGGACTGCGTGTGGGGTGGTGGTGGTGTTCGCGAGAGGGGTAGGGATTGTGATATTATTTTCTTCCGTTGCAACGCACGGGCATATGTGCTAGTCATATATAGAAAGATTTACACACACACACACATAGGGAAAATCCATCCTACCACCCGGTGGTATTTACCCCACATATCTCATATACTATCATGTGGTACTATATATATACTATTTTATTATTTTAAATATGTTCATATACTATATCTAAGATATTTCAAAGCAAGTTACATTAAAAAGTTGCATATGAGCCCATAGTTTTTCTTATATTTGTGAAATACGTACATATTTGTACGTAAAAAAGAGCATACTCAAAACATGATACATACTACCTAAAAATTATTATATATACTACCTAATCATTATTATATACTACATACTATACGTGCATACTCTCGGTTTCGATAGATACTACATACAACATACAAAACGTAAGTGTTGGTAACTACCACTACTTGTAAGAAACATTTGTCATATATAGTACACAATTTTTTGAATTTTGAATCTACCTTCTTCTTGCATGTTTTGTCCACCAACTTACATAATGGGTTCATCTGTAGCCGTCCACTTTGTCAGATCGAACGGCCCACATTACCAGGATTCGCCACCCACCTAATCCCGCCAAAGCCTGAACTCAGTCGCCCCTTCTGGAAGACTCCACAACCCACGCTCGCCTCCAGCAAATCGATTCCCGCCAAGGCTCCGGCAAATCGATTCCCCGCCAAGGCGCAGCCTCACTCACTTCACCACCACATCCATATGCTCTGTATGAAATTTCTCTAGCGTGTACATCACACACCACGATCTCCGCCAGTTCATAACCGCCGTCCATGCCCCCAGCTCCTTCCAATCACCTCAGCGTCCAGATTGCAGCTTCACCATCGTCTCCTTGCAAGCTCTGACTTGGTTCGATTTTTCTTGCCGCCTGGTGAGTCCAGGTTCATGAGAGCTGGACATCCTCCTACAACCAGCTGACCATAGTGCCACCGACGGACCACAAGTGAGCTATTCCTTCTCTAGGTGTCCCATCCTAATCTGTTCCTTTGGAATTCTGTGATGATTCTTTTGTGTGCGAATGTTGCGCAAGTTATCCTTCTTTCTATCGATTATATGAAATGCATATTCACTGGTCTGATTGTGGCTGTTGATTTTTTCTGCTTTTCTTGCACGCAAGGTGTTTGTGCTTTTGTCCAAGAAGCTATCTGTTGGTAGACTATAAAAGGCAGTGTTATCTGAACATAAAGCACATGTTGATTCTGTTCATGTCTCATAGCTGTTTGCAAATTTGAGTATGCTTTAATTATTTTTCTCGGATTTGGCAACCTAAAAATGGTCTAATGCTTATATACTGTAGGTTGTGGCTGAAAACACCTGGCTTATAACAATCAAGAATCGAAGTCATAACCGCTAGCTGTCCAGTAAAACCCAAGAGATGGAAGGCTGAATTCCTTTCAAAGATATTACAAATGTTCACTCGATGACTTCACCAAAAGGGAACCAACGTACGTTTTTTAATATGTCGATATCTTCTACTTATTATCCTTATTGATCGCTTGCCTTGATATACAGTGTGTTTTTGGTGGGGAAATAGTAGCTGCAGTTGCAGAGCAGAATGATCCTTTAGCAGAAACCAATAAGGCTATGCAAATGAATTCTTCCCAGCGTAAGCATTACCGCGACCGGGATATGTATTTGCAAATGACTCCATATCAGAGGAAAGCCTATCTGCAAAGGAATCGTGAGTATAAAAGAATGCGACGTGAGTGCAGTGCAAGTCGTAACAACACACAACCAGCACCACAACAGAAAATTTTGAGAGCTAATAATAAGAACCAATCCATGACAGGTGACTGTTCTAATCAATAAAATATGCATTACAAACTTTATCAATGGTTGTGAATGTTAGTTTATCTTTTTTATTATGCGATGTATAATTATTGGGTAAGCTGAACCTACATTACAGGAGAGGAAGTCGTGGGCAGTTCAAACTATGAGAGGCACGATTCAGTATTTACTCAACTAGGGTCTTCATCAAAAGGCAAACAAGGTTGTGATATATAATTAATTAACAAATATCTATTATACAATTTTTTTTATTATATTTCATTATGTTAGAGTATATATAATATAGTCATGTGCCTCTTTGTATTTATCTCATTATATAAGGGGTTTCCTGCATATGTTCCACACCTGTACATGTATATATATCGGCCTATGGCCTCATTGGAATACTAAGTTGCATATTCCTAACATGGACGCGGATCCTCTGCCGTGCGGCAGGGTGCCGTTCGGCGATTGACAGGTGGGCTCGCCGTGAATCAGCCCCACATGCTAGTGTCCCCAACGGCATGTAACGTACGTCAGGGGAGCTACTTCCTCCTAACATGGTATTAGAGCCTAGGCTTTTTTTCGCACGCGCAACTCGTGCTCCTCCGATCCAAAAATTTGTGCGTCCGCCGTCGCTGCCAGGGGCGGAGCCAGGATTTGGATATAGGGGGGGCCAGGCCAAGTTGGTAAAAAAATATCAAGTGCGAAAAAAATAAGCATGTAGTATAATAAAGGTTTTTCTTTGGTGCTATAAAAACATCAGTACATTTGAATTAGTTTAAATTTGTCTCTATAGTTGCAAGTAAAATCATTAATTTGTACCTTAGCTTCTAATTATCTGTGAATGTAGCTGACCATGCAAAGACGAAGCAAGTTGTCTCGCATTTTAGTACAAAGACGTGTCTTGACGATTTTAATAGTCGAATAAATTCACTTTACGTAGGCCATTGAAACTGAGAGAATTATAACTAGTCGCATCAACATGCTTTACAAAAGATTGAATGGTGTTTGGTGGCGCATTTCTCTTCATCGGATCTGATCTCCAAATTAGCTACATTGTATAAATTCGTAATATGAATCTTTTTACATAGATATGAACTAGTAGATGATAATTTGTAGCATGGCGAAAATTTACAGCACGACGTGCAAGATCACAAAAATCGTCACAGCATCATAGATCGCAAAACCAAAGTACTATTAAGTAATTAAACCTGACGTACAAGTGTGACACGAACAGAAAGAGAACTGAGAAAGATTAATAGACAGGTAGTGTGTTTACCATGGCTAGTTCAGTAGATCGTTAGCTCAAAGCACCCGCGTCGCTGTTGATCATACTGTAGCACCAAGCAGGGAGGGCGACGGCGGCCGGGAGGCAGGAGTCGCATGACGGCGGCGGCGCAAGGGTTAATCCCACGCACATGCTAATCATAAGGGCATCTCCAGCCGCGCCCCCAAGAAGGCCTCCCCAGGCGATTTTTTTGCGCCGGCGCCGAAAAAACGGCCCACTCGCGTCCCTAGGAGCCCGATTTTCGCCGGCTTGGGCCGAAAACAGCGTCGGCGGACCCAACCCGAACCCGGCGCACTGGGGGGCGCTCGGGGGTGCCGGGCGAACTTTTTTGGCGCGAAGAAACCACGGGCCCGACGCGTCAGCGACACGGATTACTTCTCGGCCCTTCGTCGTCCTCATCGCCTTGTTTCCCGCGGCGAATCAATGCCAAAGCTGCCGCGCTGCCGCGCCGGTCAGCCTGCGCCATTGATGCTTCACGGGCGGCGCAGTGAAGGCCGGACGACGCGCGTCCCTCGACCTCGCCTCGCCCGCCACGCGTACGCCCGGTGCCACGCGTGTGAGCGGCGCATCGGCCTATATATGCCGCGCCCCGGCGCACTCGGTCGCCTCACACTTACCCTCCGCCGTCGCTCCCCCCCCCCCCCCTCCGTCGTCGCTCCTTCCTCCCTCTCCTCTCCTCCTTTTCGCCGCCTTCCAATGGTGCCACGGTACGCCCCCGACAGCCCGCTGTGGGAGCCGTACTTCCGCCGCCGTCACGCCGAGCAACTCGAGGCCACCAACGGCGTCGTGCCCTCCGGCCGGCAAAACTCCGCCGGCCGGCGTCGATGGTGGGGCGTGCCAGGGCGCACGCTGGACGCCGTCCTCGAGTACATCGAGGGCGGCAACACGCCGCACCTCGACTACCCCGCTCCCCCTTCCTTTTCACGCCGCCGGGGAAGCTCCTGGACCCCGAGGCGCATGGAGACCGGGGGGTCCTCCTCTTCGTCCGGCGGCTCGCCCTGCCTCCGCCCCGTCAAGCCGGAGCCCCAAGACACGCCGGTGGCCGCGCGCACCCGCAGCTCTGGCGTCCGTATCGGCGCCCCGTCAAGCCGGAGCCCCACCGGCCGTTTTGTCCTCGTCGAGCCCAAGCCGGAGCCCGGCCTCGTCGAGCCCAAGAAGGAGCCCGGCCTCCCCGCGGAGTACGAGGAGATAGCCCGGCGCGGCTTCTCCGACGAGGACGCCATGCGGTGGGCGCGGGAGGACTACCTCCGCGAGGAGACGGTCCGGCAGTTCTGGGCCTTGGAGGAGATCGCCGCCCGCAAGCGCGGGCGCGAGGACGAGCACGGCGTCGTCATCCTCGACAGCGACGACGACGACGCCCCCGGGCCTTCCAACCCGCCGCGCCAACCGGGGGAGGGGTGCAGCAGGGACGGCGGAGGTTTAGGCGGGGGCGACGACGACGACGACGACGACAACGACGACTACACGCGGTTCTACAGCCTCCTCGGCATGTAGCCGCGTGGGCGGGCGGCGAGGCGGGCGGCGAGACGGGCGGCGAGGGAGACGGCGGGAGTAGCCCGCCGGTTTTTTTGTGTGTAAAATATGTTTAAGTTTGAACGAACTCGCCGAAGTTTGCAATGAATTTGCGCCGTGTTTGTGCCGTGTTTAGATTTTTTAAAATACCGTGGGCGCCGCGACTGGGGGGCATCACGCCCCCAGTGCGCGGTTTAGCGCCGGTGCGCCCCCAGAGGGCGATTTTTTGCCCCTCCTGGGGGGCCAACGGCTGGAGATGCCCTAAGAGCGCTATGGACGGCCTACAGCCTAGCAAACTACTACGAACGGAGGACGCCATCCGGCCATTAGTGGGCTTTCTCATGGGCCCTTTTTCCTTTCTTCAGAGTTTACGTGAGTCAGGGGGGGCCAAGTACGACTGGTCAGCCTTGTTATCGCTAATTTCCTGGTAGCTCGTGAATGCTTACTCGATCGTTAGGGGGGGCCAGGCCCCTGCTCGCCCCCCTTGTCTCCGCCACTGGTCGCTGCGCCTCTCTTTCTCGGTCTCTTCCCGGCCGATTGCTGCTGCTACTCTACTGCGCGCCCGTCCGCGTACTTCGGTTGAATCTACAGGTCTCCCGGCTCTATCTTTTTGGTTCATCCTTGCCAGTCCTCCATCGACTGGTTGTCTGGTTCCATTGCCGGGGCCGCCCCTTAGTGGATTCCGCCGCCAGCTGCTGGTCTCGGCCGCCCTCACCAGATCCCGCTGCCCTCGTCGAATCCTGCTGCCAGCCGCTGCTCTTCGCCGGATCTCGCTGTCTCCTCCGGCCTCCACCGCCGTCCGTCAGCCGTCGCCCGCAGCTGTACAGTCGCGCGTGCACGGCAGAGCGAGGCTGCTTTGCGCGCTGACCTGGGCCTCGGCTGCTACTTTGGACATTGGGCTGCTTCATCCACGCATCCAGTGACGCTGTGTTCCGGTGGATCAGGAATTCGGGATTGACTGGTTGGGTTGGCTAAAAAAAGAAAAGAAAAAGGAAAAAAAAGAGTACGTCTTCGTTTGGTCAGATGTCTCATTGCTGCTCGTTGCCTTCTGGGGGTGTTCCCTATACCGATCCTATCTTGCACATGCATCGATCCTCAGTGCTTGGTGCTCGTCCGCCTATGGCGTCGTCTCCTTCGGCGTCTCCCGTAGACTGGGCTGGTCGTTCTTTTGCGGCTCCTCCTGCGATCTTCACACATGGTGATTGTCGCTCTACACCGACACCTCTCGCGACTGTCACCGGTTGTGTTGGTGCATATGACTCCATCGACTGCGCTTCGTACACGTGTCTTCCCTTGACGCTTGGTGCTTGTCTGCATACGGTCTTATCTCCTCCATCGGCCTTTGCGGACGCTACTGATCATGCTACATCGCCACATCTAGCGGCTTCCACGGGGGGTGGTGGTCGCTCCTCTCCTGGTGCTACTGTGTCGACTCCTTCAGCTATGTACTTCATCGAGCAGGAGATTGTGCGACTTCGCGATCTGCTGGCTGCCTCCGGCTCTTCACCGTCGGGCGCATCTACGTCGACCACTTCAGTTGAGCTCCTGACTGAGCATGAGATTACGTGGCTTCGATGTCTGCTCGCTACGTCCCCTGGTTCTTCACCGACAGGTTTTGTTGGTTCTGCTACTAACTCTTTTGGCATTGTGAGACCACCCTCTACACAAGCAGGTACATCTCCGTGGATTCTTGATACTGGAGCATCTTTTCATATGACTCATGATGCATCCATTCTGTCCTCTACTCGACCTCTCGATTCTCCTGTTCATGTTCTTACTGCGGATGGTACCTCTCTCCCGGTTACTGGCCGAGGCACTCTTAGCACTTCATCTTTTCATGTTCCCGATGTTGCTCATGTTCCTCGACTTACCATGCAGCTCATTTCCGGTGGTCAGATTGTTGACTCTGGTTGCAGGGTCATTCTCGACTTTGACTCATGTTCCGTTCTAGACCGTCACACTGGTGCTCTTCTTGGTGCTGGCCCCCGGCGCCGTGACTCTCAGGGTCTCTGGGAGCTTGACTGGCTTCACCTTCCATCCGCTGCCACCGCCGCCAGTCTCTCCACCACTGTTGCCTTGTCTACCAGCTCTTTTCAGCAGTGGCATCATCGCCTTGGTCACTTATGTGGCTCTCGTCTCTCATCCTTAGTTTGACGTGGTCTTCTTGGATCCGTCTCCGATGGTGTGTCTTTAGACTGTCAGGGTTGTCGGCTTGGTAAACAGGTCCAGTTACCTTATCCTCATAGTGAGACTGTGTCTCGGCGTCCTTTTGACCTTGTTCACTCTGATGTTTGGGGTCCAGCTCCCTTTGCCTCGAAGGGAGGTCATCGCTACTATATTATCTTTATAGATGATTTCTCGCGACACACGTGGATATATTTTATGTCTTCTCGTAGTGAGGTCTTATCTATCTATAAGCGTTTTGCTACCATGGTTCACACTCAGTTCTCTACGCCTATTCGTGTGTTCCATGCTGACTTTGCTGGAGAGTATATCTCCAAGATTTTGTGTGGAGTTCTTGCTGAGCAGGGTACTCTTGCTCAGTTCTCTTGTCCCGGTGCTCATGCTCAGAATGGCGTGGCTGAGCGCAAGCATCGTCACCTTCTTGAGACGGCTCGTGCGTTGATGATCGCCGCCTCTCTCCCGCCTCATTTTTGGGCTGAGGCCGTCTCCACCTCCACCTATCTTATCAATATACATCCTTCCGCTGCTCTACAGGGTGGTGTTCCTTTCGAGCGTCTTTTTGATCGTTCTCCCGATTATTCGATGCTTCGCTTGTTTGGTTGTGTTTTCTATGTTCTTCTTGCCCCTCGCGAACGCACCAAACTAACCGCTCAGTCTGTTGAGTGTGTCTTCTTAGGCTACAGTGATGAGCATAAGGGCTATCGTTGTTGGGATCCTATCGGTCGTCGGATGCGTATCTCTCGAGACGTGACTTTTGATGAGTCTCGTCCCTTCTACCCACGCCCATCTTCCTCGACTTTTTCAGTGGAGGATATCTCTTTCCTCACTTTCCTGACTCACCTATCACCCCCGTCGAGCCTGTGCCTATTCGTTCCACTCCCTCTGCTTCTCCACCTCTAGTCGATTTGCAGCCACCATCTTCCCCGGTCTCCTCGCCTAGCATGTCACCGGATTCTACACCTTCATCTCTGGTGACTTCTTTGTCGCCACCCCCCGATTCTACCTTGGCGATTCCTCCTTCTATTGTTCCATCTTTTCCTCAGCATTACACTCGTCGTTCACGACCTGTGGATGCCTCTGTGGATGAGTCGTCATCTTCCTCTCAGCCTACTTATGGCCTGCGTTCTCGTCCTCGTCCGCCTATTGATCGCTTTGGATTTCCCACCGTTGGTGCTGCTGTTCTTGAGCCGACTTCTTACCGTCAGGCTGTTGTTCATCCTGAATGGCAGTTTGCGATGGCAGAGGAGATTGCTGCTCTTGAACGCACTGGTACCTGGGATCTTGTTTCTCTTCCTCCCAGCGTCCGTCCCATCACTTGTAAGTGGGTCTACAAGGTTAAGACTCGCTTCGATGGTTCTCTTGAGCCTCACAAAGCTTGTCTTGTGGCTCGTGATTTTCAGCAGGAGCATGGTCGTGATTATGACGAGACTTTTGCTCCTGTGGCCCATATGACCACTGTTCGTACACTTCTTGCCGTTGCCTCTGCACGCCACTGGTCTATATCTCAGCTTGATGTTAAGAATGCCTTTCTTAATGGTGAGCTGCGTGAGGAGGTGTACATGCAGCCACCACATGGGTATTCTGTTCCTGATGGCATGGTATGTCGTCTTCGTCGCTCTCTCTATGGCCTTAAGCAAGCCCCCCGCGCCTGGTTTGAGCATATAGCCTCTGTGGTCACTGCCGTTGGTTTTTCAGCAAGTGCTCATGATCCAGCATTGTTTATTCACCTTTCTCCTCGTGGTCGGACTCTTCTTCTTCTCTATGTTGATGACATGATCATCACTGGGGATGACCCCGAGTATAGTGCCTTTGTAAAGGCCCGTCTTAGTGAGCAGTTTCTTATGTCTGATCTTGGACCTCTTCGTTACTTTTTTGGGATTGAAGTCTCTTCTACCTCTGATGGCTTTTTTATATCCCAGGAAAAGTATATCCAGGATCTTCTTGCTCGTGCTGCTCTTACTGACGAGCGCATTGTTGAGACTCCTATGGAGCTCAATGTTCACCTCCGTGCTGCTGATGGTGATCCTCTCCCTGACCCGACGCGTTATCGTCACCTTGTTGGCAGTCTTGTCTATCTAGCTGTCACTCGTCCGGACATCTCTTATCCGGTTCATATTCTGAGTCAGTTTGTCTCTGCTCCCACATCGGTTCACTATAGTCATCTCCTTCGTGTTCTTCGATATCTTCGGGGTACGATCTCTCACCGTCTATTCTTTCCTCGCTCCAGTTCTTTACAGCTTCAGGCCTATTCGGATGCTACGTGGGCTAGTGATCCTTCAGATCGCCGTTCACTTTCTGCTTACTGTGTTTTTCTTGGTGGTTCTCTCATTGCCTGGAAGACGAAGAAACAGACGGCAGTTTCCCATTCGAGTGCAGAGGCTGAGTTATGAGCGATGGCTCTTTTGACAGCAGAGGTGACTTGGTTACGGTGGTTACTTCAGGATTTTGGTGTTTCTGTCACTACACCGACTCTGCTCTTATCTGACAGTACAGGTGCTATTAGCATTGCGCGCGATCCTGTGAAGCATGAGCTCACCAAGCATATTGGTGTTGATGCTTTCTATGTGCGCGCTGGTGTGCAGGATCAGGTTATTGCTCTTCAGTATGTGCCTTCCGAGTTACAGTTGGCAGATTTCCTGACGAAGGCCCAAACTAGAGCGCAACATGGCTTCTATCTCTCCAAACTCAGTGTTGTTCATCCACCATGAGTTTGAGGGGGGGTGTTAGAGTATATATAATATAGTCATGTGCCCCTTTGTATTTATCCCATTATATAAGGGGTTTTCTACATATGTTCCACACCTGTACATGTATATATATCGGCCTATGGCCTCATTGGAATACTAAGTTGCATATTCCTAACACATTACACTGCCGTTGACTATTTTTCCTTGAAAATTGTGGCAGATAGTGGTGGTTCTGAGACAAGCCGTCCAAAAGCTGGAACTCGGTTCACTATCAGTCCATCTGGCATATATTTATCATCGATATCCTTGCAAGAACAAGCTACAAAATATGAATTGAAAAATGTAGGTCAGCGTAAGCGACAACATTGCACCAATATGTACTCACAACTATCACATGATCAAGAAGAAACATATGTACAAGAGATTTGTGGCCCTAATAAAAGAAAGAGGTCAGAAAAAGGAAGTTGTAGTACTGCACGGGATCCTGGTAGAAATACCAACAACTTGCATGAAGACATCATTTATGTGCCCCAGGATTATTTTCCTGTCATTCATGGTAATTTTAGTCATAAAAACAATGATTTAATCTATATGTAGCACATAACAAGTATTTCATCTATTTACAACTAGATATAATTTGTCAACAGATTATCTGGCAAATACCGAAGACAACATTGAGTGCGATGAGGTGGACGATGAAAGTCTTATGTATAATGGGCCAGGTAAGTATTGACTGGTACTTTGCTCAATCATTCATAGTTATTTGTAATACTTTACTAAAATATTACTTTAAAAAATACAGGTCTTGACTTTGAATCATATCAAGAACCAAAGCTTGTTACAAAATGTATACAAGCAGATCCATATGATCGTATATATTATAATGTGCCCAGTGGTCATCATTTTCTAGAGCGAGTGCCCAACTGTAGACATTGTAATGCGAAAAGGTTTCCATATGAGACACCAACTTTTTGTTGCATGAATGGAAAGGTGAAGATAATAACCCCAGTGGTTCCTGACGAATTGCGTCAGTTGTACACGAGTCAGGATCCAGATGCAAAATACTTCCAAGATCATATACGGTACTTCAATTCTCATTTCTCTTTTACCTCTCTTGGTGTCATCTTGGATCAAAGGTTCTGCAATAGGAGGTCTGGAGTTTACACCTTTCGTGCACAAGGCCAAATTTATCACCGTATTGACCAGTTGGTTCCAAAAGAAGATGGCCCCAAGCATTTACAGTTATACTTCTATGACACGGATGCAGATTTGCAACAAAGATTTCTTCACTCGCCTAACTTAAACCAAATTCTCATCTAGAAGTTGGTAAATATACTTTCAAGTAACCCTTATTTACAAATATTTAGAAACCTTGGTTCTATTCCAAACCTTGATGAATATATGATTGAGCTCAACACAGATATTGCCTTAGATCAGAGAGTATATAATGCTCCAACAACATCACAAGTAGCAGCAATCTGGGTTGAGGGAAATAATCCTCGAGGTTATTTTGACAGGAGTATCATGGTGTATGGTAAATCGGACAAACCACGGTACATAAAAGCATACCATGGTTGCTATGACCCATTGTCATATCCGCTTTTTTTCCCGAAAGGGGAAGTTGGATGGAACTTGAATTTACCAAAAGTTGGTCCCCATGCTAGGAGGAAGAGAGATGATCAAGCAAATGCTCTCAACGAAGAAGGCAAGTTTTTTGTCAAGTATACTTTTTTATTACGTTGTTTCAGATTCATTTATCTAACCATAAATTGCCTTGCACGCAGGGATGGAAAAGAGCCCTGGTTCTTGTGTGTCACCAAGAGAATATTATTGTTATAAGTTACAAATTCGAGATGGTGATTTCAACGTTAGCACATATCATTTTTTGTGATAGCCATTGGGCTTCACAAGTATATGCAATAAACATACATTTTTCAGTTTTAACATACGACAGAAACATTAAGTCAACAGAAATAGGCATAGGTTAGTTTCCTTTATTTTCTGAATACTCATACGGAATCAGAGTTACAGAGTCGTTACAAGCCAACTCAACAATGGATGGACATACCCCATCCATAGTAGATTACTAATACTAATCTGATGAGCCTGGGCAGCAAGACCATGAGTCGGCGCACTGCGCCCTCTACCAATTTGCAGGAACTTACACAGGAGATAAACCAAGAAGGAAATTTACGAACATCAGCATAGATGTTGTGGCTTCTACATGCTGGGGCTACATCACAATGAGCAGAATCAGATCCGAACTCATCAGGGGAAATGCAATGATCAAGCGTCAAGTGCACATCAAACTTCAGAGTGCTCTCACTTCATAGTTCTGAAACAATTCTCAAGTTCCTGCCTCCTGGTTAGCAGCAAAGGGGATCTTGCCATGGTGATACCTTGACATAACACCTGCAGAAGCTACAAATATAACACATGAAAATTCAAAATAATGACAACGAACCTATAAATTATTCTTAATAAGTGGCAACATCTAATAATTTAGTTACATTGTACGAACATGGAAACTTACAGTTTAACTCCATTATATTTCTTTTGTAAGCAAGGAATGGGTGCAGAAATGTTTCAATCACCAGACTTGTTCTTTATTTTTGTAACCTACAAATCAACAAATTTAAATATATTATTCACACTGATCAATCTTATCTCCATTCTTTA
Organism: Triticum timopheevii; assembly: GCA_963921465.1. Taxonomy (NCBI): domain Eukaryota; kingdom Viridiplantae; phylum Streptophyta; class Magnoliopsida; order Poales; family Poaceae; genus Triticum; species Triticum timopheevii. Next base: position 146,528,432 of record OY997272.1, read on the forward strand.
ATTGGAAAAAAAAATCAGAAATTCAGAGAAGTTGAAGTACTCACGGTGCTGCTGCCTACTGAGGGCATCTCCAGCCGTTGGCCCCCCAGGAGGGGCAAAAAATCGCCCCCTGGGGACGCACCGGCGCTAAACCGCGCACTGGGGGCGTGATGCCCCCCAGTCGCGGCGTCCACGGTTCGAGCAAAAAAGGCAAACACGGCGCAAAACGACTCAAATTTAACGCAAACACGGCGAGTTCGTTCAAACTTAAACATATTTTACAAAAAAAAAACTACCGCGGGCTACCCCTGCCGTCTCCCTCGCCGCCCGCCTCGCCGTTCGCCCACACGGTTCTACATGCCGAGGAGGCTGTAGAACCGCATGTAGTCGTCGTCGTCGTCGTCGTCGTCGTCGCCGCCGCCGCCCCCGCCTAAACCTCCGCCGTCCCTGCTGCACCCCTCCCCCGGTTGGTGCAGCGGGTTGGAAGGTCCGGGGGCGTCGTCGTCGTTGCTGTCGAGGATCACGACGCCGTGCTCGTCCTCGCGCCCACGCTTGCGGGCGGCGATCTCCTCCAGGGCCCGGCACTGCCGGACCGTCTCGTCGCGGAGGTAGTCGTCCCGCGCCCACTGCATGGCATCCTCGTCGGAGAAGCCGCGCCGGGCTATCTCCTCGTACTCCGCGGGGAGGCCGGGCTCCGGCTTGGGCTCGACGAGGACGAAACGGCCGGTGGGTGGTGACGCGTTGGCGCCGATACAGACGCCGGAGCTGCGGGTGCGCGCGGCGACCGGCGTGTCCTGGGGCTCCGGCTTGACGGGGCGGAGGCAGGGCGAGCCGCCGGACGAGGAGGAGGACCCCCCGGTCTCCATGCGCCTCGGGGTCCAGGAGCTTCCCCGGCGGCGTGAGAAGGAAGGGGGAGCGGGGTAGTCGAGGCGCGGCGTGTTGCCGCCCTCGATGTACTCGAGGACGGCCTCCAACGTGCGCCCTGGCACGCCCCACCACCGACGTCGGCCGACGGAGTTGAGCCTGCCGGAGGGCACGACGCCGTTGGTGGCCTCGAGCTGCTGGGCGTGACAGCGGCGGAAGTACGGTTCCCAGAGCGGGGTGTCGGGGACGTACCGTGGCCCCTCCCTCGCCGCACGCGGCAGGTTCGAGCGGATGCGTGCGATCTCCGCACGCCGCGTCACGCCGGTGGGTATCGGGGGCACCGGCACGCCGCCCGCGCTGATCCTCCACGCCCCGGGCACCCGCATGTCCGGCGGGACCGGGTACTCCGCCTCGTAAAGGAGGCGAGCCTCGTCTTCATGAAGATGGCGGCGGCCGAAGCTGTTCGCCACCGCGCCGTCGCCTGGGAAGCGCTCGGCCATTGGTTTTGAACTAGAGACGGCGAAAGGAAGGAGAGGAGAGGGAGGAACGACGGCGGGCGGGGAAGTGTGAGACGCCGAGTGCGCCGGGGCGGCATATATAGGCCGAGGCGCCGCCCACACGCGTGGCACCGTGCGTACGCGTGGCGGGCGAGGCGAGGGCGAGGGACGCGCGTCGTCCGGCCTTCACTGCGCCGCCCGTGAGGCATCAATGGCGCAGGCTGACCGGCGCGGCAGCTTTGGCATTGATTCGCCGCGGGAAACGAGGCGATGAGGACGACGAAGGGCCGAGAAGAAAGCCGTGTCGCTGACGCGTCGGGCCCGCGGTTTCTTCGCGCCAAAAAAGTTCGCACGGCGCCCCCGAGCGCCCCCCAGCGCGCCGGGTTCGGGCTGGGTCCGCCGGCGCTGTTTTCGGTCTAAGCCGGCAAAAATCGGGCTCCTGGGGGCGCGACTGGGCCGTTTTTTCGGCGCCGGCGCGAAAAAAACGCCTGTGGAGGCCTTCTTGGGGGCGCGGCTGGAGATGCCCTGAGTACCGTATGCTGATGCACTGACGCTACGGTCGGTGCTAATCGCCGGCGCAATAGCGGAGGAGCCGTGGAGGCGTGAAGTGTTCCACCTGCCGGCGTGTGCTCTTTTGAGGTCGTGGCTGTCGGATTCAGGCGCCGCCATGGCTGCTGATGACGATTGGGCTGGGCGAGGCGACCAGCCGAGGTCGATTGCCGGATGTCCGGGTCGTGCGCTGCCCCTTCGCCCTCTCGCGGTCCTCGGGTCGGCGTTCGTCCGGTCGCGGGGCCAGAGATGGGGGGGAGGGGCGGCGCCGCGGTGCTGCTCCGGTTGAGAGTTTATTTTTTTTCAAAAGAATCTTTTCTTTTTCTAAGAGCCGCTCGACATAGAGGCAGGGAACTCACTTTTTTTTTAGCTAAGGCAGGGAACTCACCTGTGTTGGCGTTTCTGAGTGGGCCTCCATACAAACTGGCCCAGTGGCAAGCTTCCAGGCCCGTATAGCTGTGTGTTACTCTGCTGGCCCAAAACCACATTTTAGCATAAGGCAGGACGCAAAAGGTCGAGGGGTCTTCCCTAAAACAAAAGGTCGAGCTGAACGGCCATTCTTACAAATATTACGACGATACATACCTTTTTTTGTGAAGTCCTAAATATTGAATTTATTTTTTTGCGGAGACCCTAAATATTTTTTTTTGAACACTGGAGACCCTAAATATTGATTTGCATGGTAGAATGCATTATATTCCATCTATGTCCAAGTTATGTACAATGCATGCAGATGATTATTTTTTGAAAAAATTTGGTCCCATGATTTGACCTACTGTTTTGAGAATACTAACTATAAGTTTGTAAGTGTTAAACAAAATTACTCTTAACATGTTTTGGAAATATAAGAATCAAATTTGTTCATCAACATTATAACACGGCAAGAGGTTGCGAAGCTTAAACTCCATACAAAAAGTGCTTCATTTTTATTTAAAGTTTTCTTGTTTGTATGAAAATTTTAGTTAACAACGCACACGTGCAAAGCACGTGCCTTCGATATATATATATATGATAAATTTTTCCTACTATCAGGTGTAGTTACTCCCACTTTTGTTTCATACGTTCTAGGTAGTATCTATCATATCGGAGAGTATATACGCGTAGTATGTACTATGTAAAAATGTTTAGATAGTATATATATACTATTTTTTAGGTAGTATGTAGTATATTTTGAGCATACTCCTTTTTACGTACAAATATGTACGTATTTGAGAAATATTATAAAAACATGGGCTCACATGCAATTTTTTCATATAACTCGCTTTGTAGTATCTTAGATATAGTATATGAACATAGTAAAAATAGTAAAGTCGAGTATATACTACCACATAGTAGTATATGAGAAATAGGTGTAACTACATCCGGTAGTAGGATGCATTTTCCACACACACACACACACACACACACACACACACACAGATATATATATATATATATATATATATATATATATATACACCTGAGCACACAACTACTTATTCTACGCTCCGGCCGAAGACCACGCCCAGTGCCTTGAATGAACTTACGAGCCTCCCGCTTCACCGTAAAACATTAGTAAGATGTAGTAAAGGAAGTTAACTGCTTTACTATACCTTGTCCATTTTTCCAAAGGAGATGCATTACGAGCACGTAATTCTGCATGGAAAAATATGACATTTGTAGACCAATGAAGTATTGGTGGTAACAACAACAACAAGTTTTATTACGTAAAGTAGTTCATTTACCACCTAGCAAAACTAAAACATCAAGCAATCTATTACTACAAGTATGCAACATTTACTAGAAACTCTACTTTATATTACCACCATCGAGTCTTAGTTCAACTTTTTTTTACAAAAGAGTCTAACTTCATTTTCTAAATGATTACTATTCCTATGACCTAAAATAAAAAGTATTGTCGGTTCAACCAGACGATGGACTATATGTTTTACTAAAAAAATAAGAAAAGCTTACGGTTAAAATAAAGAAGCATTATGCTAGTTAACTACATGATTTACTAGAGAATAGGAATGATTACGACTAGAAATATAAGCCTAAGTTTTTACATGGGAGAAAAAACTCATGTCGATCGAAGCCTTCACGATGTAATTTTACTATAGATGCACCAACTTTATCATTAAACAATTGTTGTTATGTTGCTGATCTGATCATCAGAGTAGTAGTAAAGAGTCATACGTGGTTACCACACCATATGCACTTGTTACGGCTATACAAGCACATCAAATGCCTCATTTTTACTAGGAAGTCCCATCTCGTTTACCATCACTTTCCTTCCCGGTCATTAGTAGTAGTAACTAGCCGTACCTGATTACTGCATTTATCACGGACATTTACTAGCAGGTGGGACGAGTGGCGGTTTGATTAGGCTTGTGCCGTGCTGCGCGCTGGTTTGCTTTGGTCCATTGCGTGGGCGCCGTTCGAGCGGAGCGTAGAATAGCTAATTATGCGCTCGGGCTTAGAATAGCGCCACCGTGTGTGTGTGTGTGTATATATATATATATACATCCGGTAGTAGGAAAAAAAAATATATATATATATATATAGCGAGCGCGCATTCTGCTTAAACTACGCTCCGGCCGGACCTAATTAGGCCAGCGGGTGGCGCTGAGAAGGCCGTCCTCCACCGCAGAAATGTTGAGGGTAACGCTGAGTGCTAGGAAAAGTAACACATTTAATTCTATTACCATGTGCTGGTCCGCCTCGTCCTGCTTTTTGCTTACTAATCATTGGAAGTAATAGGGTATAGCGGACATGGTAATGGACCTAGTTTTATTACGGGGCAGTGAGATATGTTGTAAAACCTGGCAGAAACATGTAGTAATGTATTACTACATGCTCACAAATTGGCAGTAGTAAAAAAAATGAAGTGGATGGTAACGCAAAAAAGAAAATTACGAACAAAAAAGTTAAAATACTTCGATCTAGATTGATATGTAGTAATGCATTACTGCATGTGCTATGTTCTTCCCAAGCATAATCTAGCATTTGTGGACAGCAAAAAACTCAAAATGCTTCGATCCAGGTTGATATATAGTAATGCATTAGTGCATGTCTATGTTTTCCCCAAGCATAATCTAGCATTTTGTGGGCAATGAAAAAGTTAAAATGCTTTGATCCAAGTTAAAATCTTATTTAAATGCAAATGGACAACGTTTTATGTACGTAGAAATCTAGCCACACCGATCGCAAAAAAGACCAAGTCCACTGCAACCAGCCATGTGCTTATAAAAAAAAACGATCATTACCATCAACTAGTGCGCTTTTACTATCCACAAGTGTGCTTTTACGTTGGATTTGATGGTCAAACGTTGCTAGTAAAACTTTGTAGTGCATTACTCTGTCCTATCCATCTTTTACCCTTGATTAGGAGGCAACCCAGGTGGCGCACAGGGAGTTGCTTTTTTTAGTTGAGTTTCCGGTTGTGTGGAGAGAGCGCGCCGGCCGGAGCGCAAAATAAGTGATTTTGCACTCAGGCTTAGTGTGTGTGTGTGTGTGTATATATATAGACACACACACATACATACATTGTGTATTAAAAATGTATGTATACTACAAATATTATTATAATACAGAAAAAGTTCATTGTATATTTAAATGTTCATCTTATATTTAAATAAGATCATTGTATATTAAAAAAATATTAAATATATATGTTGTACAATATGATGAAAAATTTATTTAAATACAATACACTTATGTAAAGCTTTTTTCTCATGTCATAATACGCTTTTACAATTGTATGGACAAAATCATAATATAAACAAGGTGATACTAATAATTACGTAAAAATCGTTCAGCGTACGTAAAAGTTCCTGCGCTTGGCGTTACACTGGCTTCATGGGCCTTCAGAAGCCCAATTAGCTCTCTGCGGTGCTGGGGTGTTACTCACACAAGCCATCGATGAGCGCTCTGGGTAGGCCGGTCTGTTTAGCGTTCAGCCCTACCCGGTTTCGGAAACCTTCTACGATCTTCCAAGCCGGGGTTTTTTCTGGTTTTGGAAACCTTCTAGAAGGTTCTTCAACCAGTTTTTCTTTTTATATTTCTTTTTCGTATTTATTTTTTATTTTCCTATTTATTTTTATTTTTTATAATTTTTCTTTTCTTTCTTCTGGATTTTTTTCCTTTTTCAACTAATGTTTCACAAATTTGAGAATGTCCTATTTTTAGTTATTTGTTAAAAAATCATAAATGTTGCAATTTCAAAAATTGTTGCTTATTTTCAAATAATGTTCAATTTCAAAAAGTGTTCCCCTTTCTTTCTTCTTTTTTCCTTTTTCAACTAATGTTTCACAAATTTGAGAATATTCCTGTTTTTAGTTATTTCTCCAAAAATTTCATAAAATTTTACAATTTCATTTTTTTGATTATTTTCAATTAATGTTCCAAATTTCAAAAAGTGTTCGCCTTTCAAAATTTTCTTCACAAACTAATAAATGTTCGGTTTAAAAAACATGTCTCGGTTTTTGAATTTTGTTCAAAATTAAAACTATATTCAGGTTTCACAATTTGTTCATAAACTCAAAAATGTCCGTGTTATAAAATTTTGTTCACGAATTAGAAACTTTTCAGGATTTAAAAAATCCATTTTCGAAATTTTTTCTCAAAATTTAAAAAATGTTCACGTTTTAAAAATTTGTTCAAAAATTCAGTAAAGTTTCATGTCACAAAATTTTGTTCACAAATTCAAAAATGTTTGGGAATTTTAAAAAACTGTTCCTGTTTTCAAATTTGTTAACAAATTCAAAAAAAATTCATGTTTCGATTTTTTTCTCAAATAAAAACATGTTCGGGAATTTCAGAAAATGTTCTTGTTTTCCAAAAAAATCAGAAATTCTGAAAATGTTTCCTTTTTTTAAATTTCATTTACAATTTTTTTTACAAAGCTAAAATTGTTTGTGTTTCATAAAATACTCAGTTTTGGTTCATTGCGTTTGAAAATCTAGAAATATGTCGGATCGATACTGGATGTTGATTTTTAAAGCTTTAGACTGCTATTTGTTCAACAACCTTCGTTAGCTCAACTGGTTGTGGCGCATGGTCTCTTCCACGAGATCCTGTGTTCGATCCCTTCGATATATATTGAATCGCATGTTGGCTTTGCACGTTCCACATGCTAATAAATTAAAAAATAATGCTATAAATTTTTGTAGCAGAATTAATGCAAAAGCGTGGATTGGAGTCTTAGCTTGGTGAGAAATTTCCAATTATTCACACCAATATACTAATCTAGATACCGTCAATAATTTAGACATTGCCCCTCATCTGAGTATTTTGTTGGCCACAGTCCAAGATCGACATATGTGGACGCGAACCAGATGTTGCCAACTCTTGCATCACCTTGACGAGGTCATCGGAATGCCGTCCTCAAGTAAAAATGTTGTCACTTAGTTAGCATCATCCTTACAAGTTTAGAGCAGTGAGCCTCCAAAGCTTCGTCTTCCACCTATTTTCTTACCCGTTGTTTCATAAACAGCGTTATATTTTTTTCTAGACTCCCGTTGCAACGCACGGGCATTTGTGCTAGTAGTCTAAAATGCGTATAACATTGTATTGATGGTGTATCTGACCATTGGGGCCCGCCTGACAGGTGTGACGTGGCATGTTCTTTTACAAAAAAACCTTACTTTTTATTTAATCACGCATCCATCCCTTGTTGGCCTAAAAAAAGTCTTGTCTGGAAACAAAACGCGACCGAGCGCGACGAGGATTCAAACCCGGGCCGTTAGGTTCGCAGCGTGACGCCAATGCCACTGCGCTACAACATCCTTCGCCCCATAAAACACGCGTCTATTCTTTTATAGTGCGAGTCATTTCGTTTTTTCTGTGCTTTTCTTTTCATGTTTCTTTTTTTTTGCCTATCTCTTTTATCTTTTCTCAGATTTTGGGTATTTTCTTTGGGCTGTACGCAGTGTGCATATCATATATAGAAAATTTTACACACACACACACACACGCACACACACACACACAAACACACACACACACACACATAGGGAAAATCCATCCTACCACCCGGTGATAGTTACCCCACATATCTCATATACTATCATGTGGTACTATATATACTATTTTATTATTTTAGATATATTCATATACTATATCTAAGATATTTTAAAGCAAGTTACATGAAAAAATTGCATATGAGCCCGTAGTTTTTCTTATATTTCTGAAATACTTACATATTTGTACGTAAAAAAGAGCATACTCAAAACATGATATATACTACCTAAAAATTAGTATATATACTACCTAATCATTATTATATACTACATACTACACGTGCATACTCTCGGTTTCGATAGATACCACATACAACATAAAAAACGCAAGTGTTGGTAACAACCACTGCTTGTAGGAAACATTTATCCTATATATATATATATATATATATATATATATATATATATATATATAGGGTCGCGCTATTCGTCACCCTAGGTGAGGAATAGTTATTCTTCCCCCCCCTCTATTTTGACATCAATGCACCATAATTTTACGTTCCGTAAATTTTGTCTTATTTCAGATGTAAAAAGAGAACGTAAGAAAATATATAATCGCCGTAAAAAATATTTTATGTTACGTAAATTACAAATGTAAAAACATAGTGTAAAATGTACATAAAATGTAATTTTTCTGGTCTTTTGACTTTTTTTATGCCAAATTTTACGCAGCGAATCAATATTACTGTAATTATTTGTATTTGAAACATAATTTATTTATGAAATAATCGTAAGAGTACCTCGGGTGAAGAAATAACTTACTCTGCACCCTGGGTGATGAATAGTAACACTATATATATATATATATATATATATATATATGATGAATAGTAACACTATATATATATATATAGACACACACACACACACACACACACACACACACACACACATACATACATACATTGTGTATTAAAAAATGTATGTATACTACAAATATTATTATAATACATAAAAAGTTCATTGTATATTTAAATGTTCATCTTATATTTAAATAAGATCATTGTATATTAAAAAATATTAAATATACATTGTACAATATGATGAACAATTTATTTAAATACAATACACTTATGTAATATTACGCCGAAGAATACCCAAGACTAAAAAACGATAAAAGAAATGCGAATAAAGGAACATACACACAAAAAATGGAAGAGTCCAAAAGGCTAGGACATGTCTAAAGTGTATGAAAACATATATGTCGTCTGTCTGAACATATATGTTTGTTTGTGTTTCCCTATTTACAAAAAGTTCACCGTATATTACAACAATGTGTATATTAAAATTATCATACTAAATGTTACTCCCTCCGTCCCACACTAGTGACAAAAAACGTCTTACATTATGGGACGGGTGGAGTATATGATACTGAAAAAGGGTATATGATATTAGAAAAATGTTCATCACATCAGATAATTATAAATATGGTCATTGCATCATATATTAAACAAGTGTATCGTATTTAAATAAATTGTTCATCACATCGTTCAATATGCATATTAAATATTTTTTAATATGCAATCATCTTATTTAAATATAAGATGAACATTTAAATACACGATGAACTTTTTCTATATTATAAAAAAGTTCACCGTGTATATATAGGGTCGCGCTATTCGTCATCCTGGGTGAGGAATAGTTATTCTTCACCACCCTCTATTTTAACATGAATGCATCGTAATTTTATGTTCCGTAAATTTTGTCTTATTTTGGACATAAAAGGAGAACGTAAGAAAATATATAATCACCATAGAAAATATTTTATGTTACGTAAATTTCAAACGTAAAAACATAGTGTAAAATGTACATAAAATGTAATTTTTTTTGGTCTTCTGACATTTTTTTATGCCAAATTTTACGCAGTGAATTAATATGACTGTAACTATTTGTATTTAAAACATAATTTATTTATGAAATTAATATGACTGTAACTATATATATTACACACACTGCGTACGGCCCGAAGAATACCCAAATTCTGAGAAAAGATAAAAGAGACACGCAAATAAAAGACACGAAAGGAAGCAAGTACGGAAAAAACGCAACATGGAAAACTATATAAAGCGTAACGCACTGCCATGTGCAGCCAAGGAGGCCGTATTGCAGTGGTAGAGACGCCGCGGTGCAATCCTATTTTTAAATATTTTTTCCTGCCAAGAATTTTTTTTAGGCCAACAAAGATGGATGCGTGATTAAATAAAAAGTACGGGTCTTTTTTTAAAAGAATATGCCACGTCAGCATCTGAGAGGCAGGCCCCAACGGTCAGATACACCGTCAATACACTGTTATACGCATTTTAGACTATTTCGTAACAAACTGCCCAAAACATGGTACTGACATGTAAAAATTACGATTACGAAAAATGATACCAATCCGTCACCACCGCCCCAAATGTGATATTATCGTGTAATTTACTCAGATGAATGAGACACTGGTTTTTTTGCGCCGGGCAGACCCCCAGCTTTTATGTTCTTTCTATTATCTCTGTTATTATATTCTGTTTAGAAAAGCAATGTAGCTAACTAACCCGGCCAGCCCGCTACGATCCGGAATTGTCGCGCCATCCCACGACTTCCTTCTCGCTAGCGTGCCACACTGACTGGGAAAAACTCACAACAGAAAACAGGAACGAGGGGATCGTGTATACGAATCAGCCCTCCTACTCGGATCCGGCTTGCCTGCTCCCTCCCCTTGCTCCCATCCGTGCTCCCACTTCATTCTACGGTTGTCTTTTTCTTTTTTCCTTTTTTCTTTCTAATCTAATCATCTCCCCCCTGATTTTAAGGGGGTGGGGCCGAACCTTATTTTGTTCCAATCAAATCAAGCCACATAGACGGGAGCACAGATGGACACACGCGGGGGAGCAGGCAAGTCTCATCCCTCCCACTCCTACGTGCATGCTGCATGCGTGTGTCACATTACCAAACATGCAAAGGTTATTCAAAACAGAAAACTGCTACGTGGACCCTAAAAAAAACTGCTACGTGTCGATGGAGCTTAGGCAACACCCGCTGCGTGTGCTCCACCGCCTTGGTTCACGGCGTATCAGGCCAGCCGCTACACCTACTAGTAGAATGCCCGTGTATTACCACGGGTTTTTGAAATATTTCGTTGGAGTTATATAAACACATCCGGTTTGAAGGATTTTTACAGGAAAAGTATAGGAACAAAGATTCCAGAGGAAAATTTCCTATAGATGCATTTGGTTCGTAGGGAACGCATATGGGATTTTCATAGAAATACTATTTATTTTCTATGTTTTTGAAGAAATAATCTACACATCCACTCAGAGCTCATTTTGTGCGTAGGAACGAGGCAAGACAATTCCTTAGGATGGCAAGTGACACCCTCTCAATTTCCTTTACTATTCCGAAATCCTATGTTTTGGTTTCATTCAAACCGAATGAGGCCTAAAGACACAATAGAACGGGTGCAATCGGATAATAATTGAAGTCCACTTTACTTGTAATATAAATAGATAATAAAAGCAAATTGATGATTCATACATAAGAGCTATGATCCAACTGAGAATCTATTACAAATTAAGATTTACTTGATTCTGTTAAGAAATTCTCACACAATATCATGCATGTTGTCTTTAGCTTTGCATGATATTTGAGCAAGCATATTAAAAACTTCTTCCTCAACTCATTACCATTTTGCACAAGCAATATATATAGTTAACACGAATACTTCATGTTGAAGGTCTTAAAATGTGTAACGGAGAATACTCACCACGGCCATTTAAATATTTTTCTGGTATTATATATAAACATAATGGGTGTTAAAATTTGCATGTATATAAAAGATAACAAATGGAAAATAATTGAAATCCATTTCACTGGCAATGTTAATGTTTTGCAAACTTTTTTTTTCTAATAGACATGATTGATTCAATGATGGTATATCTTTAGGGGTGCAGACATAATATGTCGTTATGATATCACAATGAGCCAAATCACCTTAATACAAAAAAATGGATGAAAGAAAAGAACGGTAATCACAATAAAAATAATATCCCATGGTTTAAGATATTTTTTTTGCCCTTTTTGGTTTCTTATAGGCTATCATCGCTTGCACGCTTTTCTCTCTCTATAAAACTCGCTGAATTTTCGTCTCCTCCTAACGACGTCGCCTCGGGACCCTTGTCGTGGATTCTTTTTAAACATCGACATAATCAATCTCTATCTCATTCTGCAAAAATAAACATATAGAAAAATACACCCTTTGTGTTATCATGTGCACCACACTTACAAAGAAGAATAGTTATTTGTATGCATCTCATCTGGTAGTTGAGTAAAACTTGATGATATTGTTACATCAATGCCAGTGTCACTCGACATTTTGAAAGTTTCATCCGAATCCATGAGTTAAAACACTTATCCACAAAACTGAAGCATATAAATATATAAACATACAAATGGCATTTTATATATTATAAACATGTAAATAAAAGTGAGACAAACCAATTTTTTCACAAACTAAAAAAACTTCTCCTCACAATACAGATGGGAGCGACTAGTATAGAAAATGGCCCTTCGGTGCAAAAATAGAAAAATCAAAGCTGGCCCATTGGATTGAAGGTGGATGGCACAGATTTCCTGGAGGGATCTCAGTCCACTTAAACGTACATTTCAGGAAAACCCCCTGGTAAAATTAGATATGTCACACAACGTTTACAGTAACCACCTCATCTATTTCTTTCCATTCGTTACGTCCTTCAGGATTTCAATTCTGCACAACAGTAATGACTAATCTCATAAAAGCCACGCATATTTAAATACACTATTGGACACCACTAATTATGCAAGAAAGTTGAGCAAAGAGGTATGCCAATACTTATCACAAATTTGAGTACACAACATCAACAACAATAAATTCTCATCACAAATATTTTAGTACATGAACAAAATTAAGCCAGCCCCTTCAATCAGAACTAAACATCTGGACATTTCAAAAAAAAAACTAAACATATGGAACACCCCTACCAGAACAGAGCACAACAGACATACATAAATATCAATTGATACATAAGATGGGAGGGTCATTTTTGGTACAAGAACAAGTCATGTTGGTGGTTGTGTCGAAGCAGAGCTCGTAGAGCTTGTGATCCTTGACACGGATGCCGAACACAAACACCATGCCGCCCATGCCGGTGAGCGGCAGGGGAACCTAGCCAGCCGAGTCGAGAGCAGACCAGGATTGCGCCTTGAGGTCGGATGCATACATGGTACTGTCTACTGGCGACCATTCAGTTATACAACAGAGAGCTGACACCTATCAAAAATTTCTTAGTAGTCAAATTTCAGAAAAAAAAACTGCAGCCATCATTGTTGTACAACTTATATTATTCACCTTGGTCGAGCTTCTGCCGTGCTGAACAAACGGCTCTCTCATCTCGCCAATGTTGCGTACGTCATGGATGGATCAATTATTCTGAAACCCTCTGGCCAGAAAATAGGAGAATTAGGAAACACGACCATGTGCATGCAAGAGGCAACAATGCCAAATCACCCTGTTATTTAGGTTTCAGAACAGAAAAGCAAGACCAAAAGTTTAGGTTTACAAAATGTTAGAATAATCCGAGGCACTCCGTCGATCTACCGAGGACCAAGCAATCGCACAAGCACGACACCAAGATTTGTTAACGAGGTTCACCATCATGACTACATCCCCGGGGCATGACTACGGGCGCTCCTCCCCATGACACCGTCACAATACCGCACCGCGGCTGCCTGGGCGCCGGCACACGCCGCCGGCTCCCCCGCGTGCCCGTGCTATTATGTTGGCATAGGTTACATCGTGTGTTTACCCCCGCTATATATGAGAGGCCTAGGATACAAGTGTTCTACTTGGACACGACTCCCACTAGTACAGAACCGGCCTTTAGTGCCGGTTCATGACGGCCTTTAGTGCCGGTTCGCCAACCGGCACTAAAGAGTGGGGACTAAAGATCCCCCCTTTAGTACCGGTTCGTCACGAACCGGCGCTAAAGTGCCACCACGTGGCACGAGCCAGGCCCGGGTGCGTGTAGGGCATTAGTACCGGTTGGTAACACCAACCGGTACTAAATGTTTGGGTGTTTTTTAATTTTTCTTTAATTTTGTGTTTTCAATTTAATTTAGTGATTATTTTACATTATAATGAGTTGTTAAATCATTAGGTGAAAGTACCACGGATTAGTTTCGATTGGATGCATTGGATATCTAGCTACTAGCTAGCTAAGTGATCAAGTATATGCCATATCCATATTATACTTGATCAAGTATAATATATACGGATATGGCATATACTTGATCACTTAGGTAGGATCCATCCAGCTGAAACTAATCTGCGGTTTCTTTCATTAAATGATATAATAACTCATCATCATCATCATATTAATCATCATAGTCATGCATTACCGCTATCTAATCACCACCAGCACTACTAGCTTAAAGAAGAAACATTCACTTGTACCAGAAGCAAAAATATCATCGAGTTCAACATGATTGTCATGATATTATAAGCGTTCATATATAACACCACAAAAGCAAATCACTTAAGTTCAGAACGAAGAACACAGACATGAAAGGACAGGTACTAAGAGCAGCATGAACTAGCTAAATCACTCCTGCTAGCTACTCTCCCTCTGGTAAAATAGCATAGAACATGTATAGCTCTCCTGATTGATCATACTGGAGCATGCAGATGAACCTGTCTCCTAATCGTGGGCTGCGCTTCTCATTGCTGCCCCCTAGTACTTCTCTGCGATCGTTAACAATTTTCCTCCAATCTTTCACTATTAAGCATTCATCGCTTCTAGAAATCCTGAATGCATTCATGTGCAATGCAGGATATCTTGGCTGTAAGCTAACAATTGACATGCGACCTTTAGTCTCGATCCCCTTAGGCACAACTGTCATCGGGAGTCCCTGTTGAAGAACATCGTATAGTACTTAATTAATATACTTAGCAATGAAAGTTTAGCAAAAAAATTATGTATGCAAAATATGCACCGAGGATAAATAGTAAATATCTTACCATCATTCCTAAATAGATGTGACCGTAGTTCAATACCATCACTATTGGTCGCACGTTTTGAGTACTAACATTTCTAAGTGCAGGAAGAAAATTTGTCTTGACAGTATGAAGATCCTCAAGCCATGAAACATAATGACTTATCTCCTTGCAGTTTAGTTCAGCTCCGGGACAGTAGTAGGTCCTGTCTACCAAGCGCCGGACATGTTTGATTGAATGGAGATAAGCTGTCAATAGACTCACATAATGGTAGAACTGGAGGCGTCTGCACATCGACCCATATGTCTCTATTACCTTCAATATCATCTTCCGGACGAATATCAAAGGTGATAACCATACCAGGCTCAAATGCATAAGCCTTGCATAGTGCTTGCCAAGTCTTCTTCTTCATCTTCCTCTCCTTCTTCTCCTTCTTCTCCTTCTCCTTCTTCTTCCTCTTCTTCCTCTTCTTCTTCATCTTCCTCTCCTTCTTCTTCATCTTCCTCTCCTTCCTCTTCTTCTTCTTCTTCTTCTTCTTCTTCTTCTTCTTCTTCTTCTTCTTCTTCTTCTTCCTCTTCTTCTTCCTCTTCTGCTTCCTCTTCATCTTCCTCTTCATCTTCCTCTTCTTCTTCATCTTCCTCTCCTTCTTCTCCTTCTTCTCCTTCTTCCTCTTCTTCCTCTTCTTCTTCTTCCTCTTCTGCTTCCTCTTCATCTTCCTCTTCATCTTCCTCTTCTTCTTCATCTTCCTCTCCTTCTCCTTCTTCTTCCTCCTCTTCTTCCTCTTCTTCTTCTTCCTCTTCCTCTTCTTCTTCCTCTTCCTCTTCTTCTGCTTCTTCTGCTTCTTCTTCCTCTTCTTCTTCTTCTTCTTCTTCTTCTTCTTCTTCTTCTTCTTCTTCTTCTTCTTCTTCTTCTTCTTCTTCTTCTTCTTCTTCTTCTTCTTTATATAGAGTTCAATGAAGACCAAATGCTTGTGATAGTTTGAAAAATAACATATTTAAATTGTGCATCTGAACGCAAAAAAATACATTGATCAGTACCGCCTTTCAGCCAAAACGCGCTACTGCTACACAGAAGTACATATGAAAAATACATTGATCATCAATGATCTTTTTGTATAGAATCTAAATCGTCAATAGGAATCTACCACTGAAGAACCGGCGAAGACTCCTATTGCAGCCACAGATCCTACACATAGAGTTCAATGAAGACCAAATGTTTGGGATAGTTTGAGAAGTAACATACTTAAGGTGGTCAAATTCTTGTTAGGGGAGCGAGGTGGGACTAAAAATAGCGCCTGCCACAACCTCTTTAGTACCGGTTCGTGCCACGAACCGGTACTAAAGGTGCTGGCTGGGCACCAGCATCTTTACTACCGGTTCGTGGCACGAACCGGTACTAAAGATTCCCAAAGAACCGGTACTAAAGGTCACCTCCCGCCAAGTCATTTGAACCGGCACTAATGGGCGCATTAGTGCCGGCTCATATGCAAACCGGTACTAATGTTTCTCATATTTGACCCTTTTTCTACTAGTGTCGATATCCTGTCCACACACCGTACGACTCCAAGTCCAACTGTAACCTAACTTGTACAATAATATTCGACACAACTCTAACAAACTCCACCTTGGCGAATATTCTCCACCACCTTGAATTCGTCCATGCGTTGAACCTCCATGTATATTGGACTTAAGATACGCCATGAGCACCGCTGCTACTCCCAGACTCCATATGACTCCACCTGCAACTGTAGTCCTTTCTCGTATTCTTCACAGTCAACACTCGAGCAAAATTAAGTTTCTCATTACTCTACTTTGTGCTCCCAACTTCCGGAGTTTCCGCTCAACGTCATCACACATCGATAATTTATCTGCGTGAAAATGAACAACTCACATATTGGATGTCACATACAAGAGTTACCTGAACTCAATATCATTCGTTCTTGACCGTCTGTGTGGAACTTGAAGAAATTTCTCCGTTGCCCTGTGTCACCCTAAGTCAAATTCACAGTTGTCTCACCCTTTTTCGGGATAGTCTCTAACATGCCCCATTGCTATAGCACTCCGCCTCCTTCTGTACTTGTCATCCGCACTTTGCCATGTACACTGAACACCACAGAATATACGACCATGTACTCTCTTAGCTTTCGACAATTTCAGACTTTCCGCCACTTTCTCAGATTCTCCACGGTCAACTCATGTCCATCAACTAGCACCGATAGACCCAGTCACCAACTTGAATCTGGTAGTCGTCAACACTGCTTCAGCACCCCTGCATACTTTGTCTGACCACATGTCTAACCACCAGTGCCTTGGCCTGTCGTTGTGTCCCGTGCTTACCGCACGCCTCGCCGCTATCACCGCGTCGAGCCTCTGCTGTCCTGGTCGAGTCTCCCGGGTAGCTAGCCCCCACTGCAGAGAACCACCGATCATCACCGACCGATGCCGAGTATCACGTCTCCATCAGACCACTGGTACCCAGTCCGAACCACGTGTCTCTTGCTATCCCAGCTGAAATAGGCTTCGACTCTCCGTTAACTTACGTCGTAGCCCCTCCATCAGCTCAGAGTGAAGTCACCCATCAGACTCCAACTCCACCTTCAACATGACTCCATGGTGGTTGTACGTGCCACCCTCCCGCGCCCTGTCGACTCCAAGCTCTCATGTGCACCGTCTTGAATCAACCCCACGCCATAGTCTGTCGAAGCCGCACAAGCCCTCAGGCATGCACCACGTGTTTCCACGCCCCAGAAGTTGGCCACCATCAGCATCACGCTCCTATGTCGTCGTCGCTGAAATCACCGCCGTCTTCTGCTTTGACCGACATCCCCGTCGATCCGTCAGATAGTCCAATCAGACCCAGCCGAAATTATCCGTGCAACCATACTCCATCCTGCGTCGTGTCCATCCGCACATCTCCGTGCATTGCCTTGACGCCCTGTGTATGCATGATCCATCTGCCAGGCTATTCGAGCCTTATGCTTATGCCGCCCTTTGTATCTTTGTCATTGCCTTTGATAATGATTCTCTGGCTAACTCCCATGTACAATCCCTGAGTGCAATCAGCGGCAAACTTGATAAAAGAAACAACTTCCATGCAAAACTGACGTGAGTCTTTCACAACCTTTATTTCTTTAATTCCCATTGCTGCACTATGCTCCTCCCAAGAAATCAATTGAGTTTTGCCCTACAGAACTCCAATCACATGCAACGACTCACATCGGGCTTCCTTTTTTTTCACAAACAAATCTCACCTTTGCCTGTATCCTGCAGCTTCCTGCGCACCTCGCCTAGCCAACTCATACAGCTCCCGTCGAAGACTTTCCGCTCCGGCCACAAGTTCCTGATGGACTCCGTACCTGTGCATAGGCTGCTCCAGGCATGTGCCTTGCAAACCCAAACACTTGAACCGAGTCCTGCTTGAGCCACGTGCTACCCCCGTGCACCTTGAGCCACGCTAGTGCTGCACCTGGGCCATGAGAAATCCTCACGCCCTTCTGCTCCATACACGTAGACTACTTGTGCAGCCACGCCTTGGCCCAACAGCTCACCTGTCTCCGTCCAGCTCGGCCAGAGCCACGCGTGAGCGCTCTACCAGGCCTCCGATGCTGCTGACGCGCCCGAGCTCACGCGCTCCATCGCTCGCCCATCGATCGCGCCGCCATCGTACGTATGCTAGGTCACCAGCCGCCATGCACACTTTGGATCGAACCAGACTCCTGCCGCTTAATGATCTGATTGATCGATCTCGCCGAGTCTTTCTCCGAACCGATCAGCATCTTGCTTCTGATTGCTTTACACGCGGTGATCTCCGATTGCTGCCGCACATCACCATGCCTCCACAGCCGCGGGTCTTCATCGCTCTCCTCTAAATCAACTTCCACGGCCTCTTCGAACCTTGCTCATGATACCACTTGTTAGAATAATCCGAGGCACTCCGTCGATCTATCGAGGACCAAGCAATCGCACAAGCACGACACCAAGATTTGTTAACGAGGTTCACCATCATGACTGTATCCCCGGGGCATGACTACGGGCGCTCCTCCCCATGACACCGCCACAATACCGCACCGCGGCCGCCCGGGCGCCGGCACACGCCGCCGGCTCCCCCGCGTGCCCGTGCTATTATGTTGGCATAGGTTACATCGTGTGTTTACCCCCGCTATATATGAGAGGCCTAGGATACAAGTGTCCTACTTGGACACGACTCCATATCCTGTCCACACACCGTACGACTCCAAGTCCAACTGTAACCTAACTTGTACAATAATATTCGACACAACTCTAACACAAAATATACAACTTGACATTTCTCCCAAATATTTTAGTTCTGACTGTAGTACAACCAGTATATTTGATGCCTATTGGGCAGCTAGTATCTACAAAGCACATAATGCATAAGAAACAACAGAAGACCGTATATTGGCAAATGATTTTTACTGTTCTTTTGAGAGAAAATTAAAAGACTGGATTGACTTCTTGCTACACTCTATTTATTCTTAATGTACAATATGCAGACTCACATCTCGCCATGACCAAAAGAGAACACAAAATAGACTCTATGAATGAGATTTGTTAACAAAATGGAGTGACTGACAACTGATTAACTAGTACACATGCAACATTACTTATCAGGAAACCCATAACCCCAAGCTCTAGTTATCCCATCTCAGGACAATGCTATTATGATATACATTCAGCTTAATTTTGTTTGTAGAACAAAATGGAGTGACCAAATAACAAAGGTGCTCAACACACAACAGTTCTGTCCAGAATATACATCTTGAGACTAAGTACACATATTTTTGTTCAGAACATCGATGCTGTATGATTAATTTTTTTGGGCCTATAAGTTTCATCTCTTCTATCACTAATTTGCCAGAAATCGTTCGGGTCACTACCATTTCGTCATTAGTCAGCCAAAATGCCAAATGTAAGTTGTGGTCACTCCATCATATCAAAGTACCAAACTCAGCCATTTTCCCTAACATCTACCAACAGACCTAAATAATTTACAGACCAACAGACCTAACTAATTTACAGCAATATGGCATGTATGTGAAGACCATCTCAAAATATATGCTTAATTTTATGGTATTCCCCTGCTAATATTTTTACAAGTGCTGATGCCAAAACATTGCAACCCTGTAGTTCAGGCTCAGAGTAAAAACATTTGATAAATTAATCTACACAATTGTTTACAACTACTAAGACAGGGATCTGACAGCTAGTTCCCCCCTTGTTCGTCATACTTTTGTTGATTTCAGAAAGGAGAGATCGGATCCTAGAATAGGGATCTGACTGCCATGTGAGCTCATTTGTATTCAAAATTAAGACCAATAATTCAATCTTCCCACCGGACCATGAACCCTAGAATTATCGAGACCTAGACCAAGAACCCTAGAAATTAAGAGGATGACTGGGGGGGGGGGGGGTGTTGAAGAAGAGGAGGAGGAGCGGTGAAGGAAATATGCCCTAGAGGCAATAATAAAGTTATTATTTATTTTCCTATTTCATGATAAATGTTTATTATTCATGCTAGAATTGTATTAACCGGAAACATAATACATGTGAATACATAGACAAACATAGTGTCACTAGTATGCCTCTACTTGACTAGCTCGTTAATCAAAGATGGTTAAGTTTCCTAACCATAGACATGAGTTGTCATTTGATTAACGGGATCACATCATTAGGAGAATGATGTGATTGACTTGACCCATTCCGTTAGCTTAGCACTTGATTGTTTAGTATGTTGCTATTGCTTTCTTCATGACTTGTACATGTTCCTATGACTATGAGATTATGCAACTCCCGTTTACCGTAGGAACACTTTGTGTGCTACCAAACGTCACAACGTAACTGGGTGATTATAAAGGTGCTCTACAGGTGTCTCCGAAGGTACTTGTTGGGTTGGCGTATTTTGAGATTAGGATTTGTCACTTCGATTGTCGGAGAGGTATCTCTGGGCCCTCTCGGTAATGCACATCACTATAAGCCTTGAAAGCAATGTGACTAATGAGTTAGTTGCGGGATGATGCATTACGTAACGAGTAAAGAGACTTGCCGGTAACGAGATTGAACTAGGTATTGAGATACCGATGATCGAATCTTGGGCAAGTAACATACCGATGACAAAAGGAACAACGTATGTTGTTATGCGGTTTGACCGATAAAGATCTTTGTAGAATATGTAGGAGCCAATATGAGCATCCAGGTTCCGCTATTGGTTATTGACCGGAAACGTGTCTCGGTCATGTCTACATAGTTCTCGAACCCGTAGGGTCCACACGCTTAAGATTTCGATGACAGTTATATTACGAGTTTATGAGTTTTGATGTACCGAAGGAGTTCGGAGTCCCGGATGAGATCGGCGACATGACGAGGAGTCTCGAAATGGTCGAGACATAAAGATCGATATATTGGACGACTATATTCGGACTTCGGAAAGGTTCCGAGTGATTCGGGTATTTTTCGGAGTACCGGAGAGTTACGGGAATTCGCCTGGGAGTATATGGGCCTTATTGGGACATACGGGAATAGAGGAGAGAGGCCAAAAGGAAGGAGGCCTGCGCCCCCCTCTGGTCCGAATTGGACAAGGGGTGCAGCCCCCTTTTCTTTCTTCCTCTCCCCCTCTTTCCTTCTCTCCTACTCCAACAAGGAAGGAAAGGAGGAGTCCTACTCCCGGTGGGAGTAGGACTTCCCCCTTGGCACGCCCTCCTCCTTGGCCGGCTGCCTCCCCCTTGCTCCTTTATATACAGGGGCAGGGGCACCCCATAGACACAACAATTGATCTCTTGATCTCTTAGCCGTGTGCGGTGCCCCCCTCCACCATAGTCCTCCTCGATAATATTGTAGCGGTGCTTAGGCGAAGCCCTGCGACGGTAGAACATCAAGATCGTCACCACGCAGTCGTGCTGACGGAACTCTCCCTCGATACTTGGCTGGATCGGAGTTCGAGAGACGTCATCGAGCTGAACGTGTGCTAGAACTCGGAGGTGCCGTAGTTTCGGTGCTTGATCGATCGGGCCGTGAAGACGTACGACTACATCAACCGCGTTGTTCTAACGCTTCCGCTTTAGGTCTACGAGGGTACGTGGACACACTCTCCCCTCTCATTGCTATGCATCACCATGATCTTGCGTGTGCGTAGATTTTTTTTTGAAATTACTACGTTCCAAACAGTGGCATCCGAGCCTAGGTTTTATGCGTAGATGTTATATGCACGAGTAGAACACAAGTGAGTTGTGGGCGATACAGGTCATACTGCTTACCAGCATGTCATACTTTGGTTCGGCGGTATTGTTGGATGAAGCGGCCCGGACCGACATTACGCGTACGCTTACGCGAGACTGGTTCTACCGACGTGCTTTGCACACAGGTGGCTGGCGGGTGTCTGTTTCTCCAACTTTAGTTGAACCGAGTGTGGCTACGCCCGGTCCTTGCGAAGGTTAAAACAACACTAACTTGACGAACTATCGTTGTGGTTTTGATGCGTAGGTAAGAACGGTTCTTGCTCAGCCCGTAGCAACCACATAAAATTTGCAACAACCAAGTATAGGACGTCTAACTTGTTTTTGCAGGGCATGTTGTGATGTGATATGGTCAAGACGTGATGCTATATTTTATTGTATGAGATGATCATGTTTTGTAACCGAAGTTATCGGCAACTGGCAGGAGCCATATGGTTGTCGCTTTATTGTATGAAATGGAAATGCCCTGTAATTGCTTTACTTTATCACTAAGCGGTAGCGATAGTCGTAGAAGCAATAGATGGCATAAACGACAACGATGCTACGATGGAGATCAAGATGTCGCGCCGGTGACGATGGTGATCACGACGGTGCTTCAGAGATGGAGATCACAAGCACAAGATGATGATGGCCATATCATATCACTTATATTGATTGCATGTGATGTTTATCCTTTATGCATCTTATTTTGCTTTGATTGACGGTAGCATTATAAGATGATCTCTCACTAATTATCAAGAAGTGTTCTCCCTGAGTATGCACCATTGCGAAAGTTCTTCGTGTTGAGGCACCACGTGATGATCGGGTGTGATAGGCTCTATGTTCAAATACAACAGGTGCAAAACAGTTGCACATGCGGAATACTCAGGTTAAACTTGACGAGCCTAGCATATACAGATATGGCCTCGGAACACGGAGACCGAAAGGTCGAGCGTGAATCATATAGTAGATATGATCAACATAGTGATGTTCACCATTGAAAACTACTCCATCTCATGTGATGATCGGACATGGTTTAGTTGATTTGGATCACGTGATCACTTAGATGACTAGAGAGATGTCTGTCTAAGTGG
Source organism: Triticum timopheevii (assembly GCA_963921465.1). Lineage (NCBI taxonomy): Eukaryota > Viridiplantae > Streptophyta > Magnoliopsida > Poales > Poaceae > Triticum > Triticum timopheevii. The sequence goes on from OY997272.1 coordinate 146,551,645, forward strand.
GAGTTCTTAAGTAATATGATTAATTGAACTTTAATTTATCATGAACTTAGTCCTGGTAGTATTTTGCAAATTATGTTGTAGATCAATAGCTCGCGTTGTTGCTTTCATATGTTTATTTTGATATGTTCCTAGAGAAAATTGTGTTGAAAAATGTTAGTAGCAATGATGCAGATTGGATCCGTGATCTGAGGTTTATCCTCATTACTGCACGGAAGAATTATGTCCTTGATGCACCGCTAGGTGACAGACCTATTGCAGGAGCAGATGTTATGAATGTTTGGCTAGCTCAATATGATGACTACTTGATAGTTTAGTGCACCATGCTTAATAGCTTAGAATCGGGACTTCAAAGACGTTTTGAACGTCATGGACCATATGAGATGTTCCAGGAGTTGAAGTTAATATTTCAAGCAAATACCCGAGTTGAGAGATATGAAGTCTCCAACAAGTTCTATAGATAAAAGCTGGAGGAGAATTGCTCAACTAGTGAGCATATGCTCAGAATGTCTGAGTACTACAATCGCTTGAATCAAGTGGGAGTTAATCTTCCAGATAAGATAGTGATTGACAGAATTCTCTAGTCACCATCACCAAGTTAGTAGAACTTCATGATGAACTATAGTATGCAACGGATGACGAAAATGATTCCCGAGCTCTTCGTGATGCTGAAATCAACGAAGGTAGAAATCAAGAAAGAGCACCAAGTGTTGATGATTGACAAGACCACTAGTTTCAAGAAAAGGGCAAAGGGAAAGAAAGGGAACTTCAAGTAGAATGACAAGCAAGTTGTCACTCCCGCGAAGAAGCCCAAAGCTGGACCAAAGCCTGAAACTGAGTGCTTACACTGCAAAGGAAATGGTCACTGGAAGCGGAAATGCCCTGAATATTTGGTGGATAAGAAGGATGGCAAAGTGAACTGTGACACCCCAAAATTTTAACCTTGTTTTGTTAATTAAAATTTTGCCGTGAAACTTAAACTTTTTATTTCTGGAATTTCTTTTGATTTCAGAACCATTCTTCTCTTGGTTAATATGGAGTTTTTACCCCAAGTGAAAACTTTCCAAATGTTTTGTTGGACTTGTGTACCCTCTCAAGAAAAACTTTTCTTTTCATCAGAGGAATTAATTATATAATAATTTTCCTGACCTTTATTTCTTTAAAAATGGTCTCCCATGGTTTTAGGGTACCATTTGAACTACAACCCTTCAAAAGTTTTAGGATGCACCCTGCCTCTACACAACTTGAAGGCAAGCATTCTGAACCCTGGCATAATATTGTCGTGTGTTGTTTGATACGGTTACAACACCTCTCATCTCGAAATTTTTCGTTATTTTTCTGTGATGATATGATCAAACTCTCGAGTGCATATTGATGATTCATGCTGTTGGAGTTTAATATGTTGAGATGGTAGTCACCATCACATGCCTCTCGTGCATACCGGAAGGAACTCGGCAAAGCCTCTGTCTTGGGTAGACACGAGCTTGTCTCCGGTCGTTGAGACGACTGTGTCCGGTACGGCACAGTGAGACATGATGAGTGGTGGTTATGCCTGTTGCTTGAAAACACATTTTCTATGCTAATCATGCAGGTAACACATAAACCTCCTGAGTCGACCGTAGATCGAGTCTTGTTCCAGTAACCCCCACACTTGTTTCATACTACCACTAGTCCCTGCCACACGTAGGGTGCGGTTCAGTAATTTGTCAACCCCTTTCTAGCACACACCGTACAGAGGGGCCGGGATGAGGGTACCATGGCCATGGATTAAAGCCAGTCATCCGGTCAGGGGGCATGGGTGTTTCCGGTTGGGACCGAGAGGGGAGGCCACCCCTTAGAGCGCGCGATATAAATTTGATCCCATGCTACGCGAGGTTGTAGCCTCCCCACTTAAAGTTTTGCCTGACAGGTGTCGTGGGTGATTCCAGACACCGGTAAGTTAAGCTGGTGTGTGCAAGTCAGGTGTGTTTTCAATTAAAAGACCGTAGACGGAATTAGTCCTGATGGACTAAAGGAATCCGTTACTCGTGGGTAAAGAGTACACTCTCTGCAGAGATTAAATCTATTCGAATAGCCGTGTCCATGGTTAAGGACTACAGTCTGGGATGGGTCAAGTGTCAGTCTTAGTGTCGGTCTTCGGAGGAGAAACCGTTAAACCAGAACTTGGATCATGACTTGTGACTGGTGATGATCATGATTATTATTTGTTATGGACTAATCCGTTATATTATTGGAATTATTGAGTATCACCGGGATGGTTCTACCTCCTGGATATTCACTGTAATTCTTTAAAGGCCCTTTATGCGGTGTCGCTGAGACGCCCGACTGTGGCATGCTTGTTATTTATTTACCTTATAAGCCCTTTATGCGGTGTCGCTGAGACGCCCGACTGTGGCATGCTTGTTATTTATTTACCTTATAAGCCCTTTATGCGGTGTCACTGAGACGCTCGACTGTGGCATGCTTGTTATTTATTTACCTTATAAGCCCTTTATGTGGTGTCGCTGAGATGCCCGACTGTGGCATTGCTTGTTATTTATTTACTTTATAAGCCCTTTATGTGGTGTCACTGAGACGCCCGACTGTGGCATTCCTTGTTATTTATTTACTTTATAAGCCCTTTATGTGGTGTCGCACAGACGCCCGACTGTGGCATTTTATTCCCACTCCATTATTGCATATTCATGTTGCATATAAATAACCTGCTTGCATGCATAAAAGATTTTTATTTATGACTGACGATGTGATCATTTTCAGTGCATGATTATTGTTTATAATATCCCAGTGTTCCTGATGTTTGCGAGTACATTCAAAGTACTCACTGGCTTGTCCCTAGCTATTGTCTTGGCCAGATTTCTTGCTTGGAGAGGAGCGATGCGACGACAGCCCCTGAGCCTACGCAAGGATGATAGCAGCCGCGCGAAGATAGGAGTTAACCTGGTCAGCTATTCCTGTGAGAAATGGAGTCCCATAGACACAGATGATCCACAAACCGCTTCCGCCATCAACCACTAGAAACCATTTGTTGTACTCACAGGCCAGAATGGTCTTGTACTATATATTTTGTATTTTGCTTAGAATTTCTGTATCAAGTTGGTGCCTCATCAGCTAACAGTAATCCTGGTGCTGGTGAGCACAACGGCCATTTTCTGGAAATTAATACCCGGAAAACCGGTCGTGACAAACTTGGTATCAGAGCCAGGCTGACCATTGGCTAACCCTATCTTAGCCAGGTCAATAAACTTAGGCAAACCAACCCACCAGACCTTAACCGAACCCCAGCCAAGCTTCTCATGCAAGATAGCCACACAGTGACCCCGAGATTTCTGGCAATCGGTGCCTAACCTATCAGCATAGCCTGTCGATCACGCGCCAGTGACCGACACCTAAATTGCCTCATTCGCAAGCGTGCGAAGGAAGACTCCGTCCCCTTTTTCTATAAAAAGGGCACCCTAGCCTCAACACAACACAGCCCAGCCTCTTCCTCAAACCAAGCTATAATGCCTGGCCTCATCGTGCATAATGAGACCACAGCAAGCAACCTTGGAGGGTTTGTGACCGTGCTCGCGAACCTCACCTGCCGTGCCTTTGCAATAGAATAGCCTCTAGAGTATGTGGTGTACCAAGGACCCATGGGCGGTGAAAGCCGTCAATTCTGGGCTACCGTGCACATCTATGGTATGGGTCTATCTCCAGAACGCCCCTACAGGTTCACCGGAAGGACCACTTCCTTTGAGCCACAAGCTATCCAACTAACTGCTCGAGAAGCTATAGTTCAACTCCGGCACTTGTCGCCCAGAGTTAACTGTCGCTCGTTCTACTACTACCCCAGACGTGAAGGGTATGGTAGACCACCCTAGGTTGCCAACGGAGATCACGAGACGGATCCTGCATTGTTGCACCTAGTGCGCTATGTAGGTGCACTAGAGGAACTGTTTGATCAGATCACCCTTGATTTGATCGCAGCTCGTGGAGAACTGGTTTGCCGAGCCCCGGCGCGAGGAGAGGACGTGCCCGACACCGACAACCCAGTCGTGTTGTTCGGACATCCGATTGAGTCCCTGAGGTCTGCCCCAGCCATCAGCCAAGATGCTTTGATGACCCCAGAAGTGCTTCGTCGCCTCTTGGGAGCACACTCCAACGGGGTTGTGGCCAACAATCCCCGAGATGGTCATCCTCGCTACCCCGACCCTGCAGCCCCTCAACCCCCTCCAGCTAATCCCGACAGTGAGACCCGAGGAGAGGCCTCGACATCCACAAGGCACACCCGCTTGGATATAAACGAGGTAGACTAAGTCACTCGAGTAATGTCGAGTCTCAGTGTATCCTCGCTTTATAATCTTGTAATCTTATAAATAAACGCAGCCGTTGTTGTGCCTCTGTTTTAAATAGTAACCTTGCATGGGTATGTCAGCATATAGTGTAATTTTCTACCCCGGGCACAGCTACCAAAAACCACCCCATCGACCCCCACAGTGATACGTCACTTTAGTGAGATGTGTGTATCCGTGTCTTTGACCCCGACCCTTGGAGCTGAACTGGCAAATTCATCACCTTTCACCACGGTAAAATGACCCAGCTCCAGTGCTATAAAAGGCCACCTCGTGACCTTGCCAAGCACCCCTCACTTTGTGCACCATCCTCACAACCATTTCTTGCCATGCCAAGCCCTAGTATTTATCTGAGAACCCCAGATGCAACCCCAGGTAGTTTTGCCAAAATATTGTGGGACTTTACCTGCAGTACTATGGGTTCTACCCAGCCACCCCAGTACGAGCTGTTCAAATCGAGAATCACCCAGTCCACCTCGAAATATTGGGCAGCAGTGCACATCCCTCCCGTAAACTCAAACCAAGACCCAACGGAGGTCTCCTTCGTGGGGAAATCTATGTCGACCCCACATATGGCCATAAAAACTGCTGCGTACGAAGCGCTTGCTCGCCTTCGATTCGCGGTACCCTATGCCAGCGAACGAGGGTATTATTACTTTCCGAGCCGTGCAGCACTCGGAGAAGTAACATCTTTTCCTGGTGGACGAATTGAGAGAGACCCAGTACTGGCCAACCTTGTCCAGTACGTCATCGCTCAAGAGCGTTTAACCCAACGTGTGATGGGTTATCTCCAGAGCCTCGCGGATTTGAATCCTCAGATCGCCATTGGCAGATCACCGAGGCCCGACCAGGAGAGACGCATTCATCGACTAGTCAATCCACTTTCCCCGATAGAAGAGGAGTGTGTCCCAGTACCAGAGACGTTTTCTCGGGACCCCATCCAGTTACCGTTTCCATTTTAGACGTCACTGCTGTGTTTATTATTGCAACTGCTATTTATGTGTTGTAACTTATGCGTGGTACCCTGAGTTTGTGCGACGAGTCAATTATTTGGTTTCTACAAATGTGAGTAGTTTTTCCTTTAAATTAACCGAAATCCTGGAGTAAGATTTCTTTTCCCGGAGCTGCTGCATCTTATGCCTTCTCACGACACGGGATTTTTCTTATTCATGCAGCACCACACCAGCAGACTCACAACCACAATCACTCGTTTTTCCCCAAAACCGTGGATTTTTCCACGCAGCGCCAGTGTCCCACCCTGTAATTTTGCACCACTTTTTGCCCTCTCACTGTAGCCACTTTTTACCGCTTAAGTAAAGTAATTGTTTCGATTTGGTAATTTTTTTTCAAAAACAATCCTTAGCAAATCTCGAGGACGAGATTTTTTTAAGGGGGGTAGTGTTGTGACACGCCAAAATTTTAACCTTGTTTTGTTAATTAAAATTTTGCCATGAAACTTAAACTTTTTATTTCTGGAATTTCTTTTGATTTCAGAACCATTCTTCTCTTGGTTAATATGGAGTTTTTACCCCAAGTGAAAACTTTCCAAATGTTTTGTTGGACTTGTGTACCCTCTCAAGAAAAACTTTTCTTTTCATCAGAGGAATTAATTATATAATAAATTTCCTGATCTTTATTTCTTTAAAAATGGTCTCCCATGGTTTTAGGGTACCATTTGAACTACAACCCTTTGATAAATTTATTTAAAATTCCAACCAAAATTTGGAGATGTCATGCGATGTTTTTAAATCACTTTTATGCAAAAATATCTTCTGTTCATTGGAGATTTTGAGCTCTACACCATATTTTCAAATCTGGTCCAGTGGGCAAATTTGCACTACAGCTTATTTAAATATTTCTTTAAAGCCTCCACCAAAATTATGGGATGTCAGTGGTAGCATGCAATTCAACTTTATGCAAAAACCTAGTGATGTTCTTTGGAAAAATTGAGTGAATCAACCTCCTTTTTCATTCTGGTCCAGCCTTGTGATTTCTACTGCAACCCTAATTATTTTTGCTCTAGTGACCTTGTGTTTTCTCCTGCTTGTAGTCAACCCTACAAAACCCCTAAGTCCAAGAGCATGCACCCATTGGGACATTTTTGGTTCATGTAATGATGCCATTTACCCCGTGTCCAGAATTGAAGTTTTGCAAAACTTGCACTAACAAGTTTCTACATTTGGCAAACTAACCTCACCAGCCTCTCATTCATCTAAAGAGACCCCACTCTAGAAGATTTGACCACCCCAAGTACTGCCTAGATGCCTCTGGCATTTTGTCAAACACCCTGTGTGCATAGACAGATTTGGCATGGTTGAAGGTTTTGTGTTGTGAACTTCCCCCTTGTCCAAACCTAGTTGTCTAGTAGCCTTCTAACTGTCTCTAACCTAGGCCTGTGGATTTGCATTGGCTCTCTAGCAATTTTGGTCGCCTTAGCATTTCGTCGAACGAGTGACATGCATGCCCGGAGCGCGAGCAGAGCGCACGTTTTGCACGTGCTCGCGCCCGAGCCAGCACGCCCCCTGGATAAGTTTCCCCGAGCTCATCCTGATCCTCTCCCTCTCGCCGCATCATGCCATAAGCCCCGACTGCCCCCTCGCTCCCTGCAGCGTCGCCGCAGCAAGGCTCTTGGCGGCACGCCTATGGCCACGTTCGCCCCTGCCATGGGCGGCACCGCCCAAACCACCGCAGCGTGCTAGCTCGCCTCCTTAGACAGTGGAGCGTTCGTCGTTATCCCCTGAAGCCAGCCAGCCACCGCCACGTCGCCCTGCAGCATAGTAGGGCGGTCCGCCGACGAGCTTATCCACGGCCGCCGCGAACCGACATGGATGTGCTATAAAAAGAGGCCCCCGAGCTCCTCCGAGCACACAGGCAGCCTCGCACCGTCCACCTAGTGCCCCCGTTGCCATCAATTGAAGAGGAAAAGGCCGTCTTCACCCTCTCCGGTCAGCTCGGCCGTCGCCTCGTCCCGGTTCACCCCGGCGCCACCAGGGCCTCCCCCACCTATCCATCACCACCACTCGACTCCTCTTCGTCTTGCGGAGCCGCCCAGACCCCCAGCTGCGACGAAAAGCCACCGTAGCTCCAAACCCACTTTGCTACCAAAGCCACCGGCCGCCGCGAAGCTCGCCCCCGGCAACTCCCTCCGTCCCCGCCAGAAAGTCGACCACCGATAGGACCGCCTTGACCCCCTGAGCCCGCGGATGGCCTCGGTTTCCCGAACGGTGCCGCCATTCGCTGGCGAGCATCGCCGGAGTCCCGCCCCCGCTCGGGCAGAGGAAGAGGAGGGAGTGGAGACTAGTCAAACCTGACTAGTGGCCCCCCTGGACCCACTGTCAGTGACTCCCCGCGCGGTCCACGCTGGATAAGTGGAGGCGTAAAACCTCAAGTACGTCTTCTCAGCCCGAAAGCGTAATCCCATTTGAAACGTTTTCTTTTTCTGTTTTTATTAAAAATAGATTTTTACCAAAACTTTGACTGGCTATAACTTTTTAAATATAGGTCCAAATGAATTGATTCTTTTTCCTACCTCTCTCAAATTTAGTCTAGTTTATTTTAAGATTTATTTGAAAAAATTTCAGACAACCTTTTGGTACTGTTTTTGAAACTATATATTGATTCAAAAATATTTTAAATAGGATTTTTGGAGAGAGAAGAAAACTTTCAAAAGTTTTAGGATGCACCCTGCCTCTACACAACTTGAAGGCAAACATTCTGAACCCTGGCATAATATTGTCGTGTGTTGTTTGATACGGTTACAACACCTCTCGTCTTGAAATTTTTCATTATTTTTCTGTGATGATATGATCAAACTCTCGAGTGCATATTGATGATTCATGCTGTTGGAGTTTGATATGTTGAGATGGTAGTCACCATCACATGCCTCTCGTGCATACCGGAAGGAACTCGGGAAAGCCTCTATCTTGGGTAGACACGAGCTTGTCTCCGGTCATTGAGAGGACTGTGTCCGGTACGGCACAGTGAGACATGATGAGTGGTGGTTATGTCTGTTGCTTGAAAACACATTTGTTATGCTAATCATGCAGGTAACACATAAACCTCCTGAGTCGACCGTAGATCGAGTCTTGTTCCAGTAACCCCCACACTTGTTTCGTACTACCACTAGTCCCTGCCACAGGTAGGGTGTGGTTCAGTAATTTGTCAACCCCTTTCTAGCACACACCGTATAGAGGGGCCGGGATGAGGGTACCATGGCCATGGATTAAAGCCAGTCATCCGGTCAGGGGGCATGGGTGTTTCCGGTTGGGACCGAGAGGGGAGGCCACCCCTTAGAGCGCGCGATATAAATTTGATCCCATGCTACACGAGGTGATAGCCTTCCCACTTAGAGTTTTGCCTGACAGGTGTCGTGGGTGATTCCAGACACCGGTAAGTTAAGCTGGTGTGTGCAAGTCAGGTGTGTTTTCAATTAAAAGACCGTAGACGGAATTAGTCCCGATGTTCTAAAGGAATCTGTTACTCGTGGGTAAAGAGTACACCCTCTGCAGAGATTAAATCTATTCGAATAGCCGTGTCCATGGTTAAGGACTACAGTCTGGGATGGGTCAAGTGTCGGTCTTAGTATCGGTCTTCGGAGGAGAAAGCGTTAAACCAGAACTTGGATCATGACTTGTGACTGGTGATGATCATGATTATTATTTGTTATGGACTAACCCGTTATATTATTGGAATTATTGAGTATCACCGGGATGGTTGTACCTCCTGGATATTCACTGTGATTCTTTAAAGGCCCTTTATGCGGTGTCGCTGAGACGCCCGACTGTGGCATGCTTGTTATTTATTTACTTTATAAGCCCTTTATGCGGTGTCGCTGAGACGCCCGACTGTGGCATGCTTGTTATTTATTTACCTTATAAGCCCTTTATGCGGTGTCGCTGAGACGCCCGACTGTGGCATGCTTGTTATTTATTTACCTTATAAGCCCTTTATGTGGTGTCGCTGAGACGCCCGACTGTGGCATTGCTTGTTATTTATTTACTTTATAAGCCCTTTATGTGGTGTCGCTGAGACGCCCGACTGTGGCATTGCTTGTTATTTATTTACTTTATAAGCCCTTTATGTGGTGTCACACAGACGCCCGACTGTGGCATTTTATTCCCACTCCATTATTGCATATTCATGTTGCATATAAATAACCTGCTTGCATGCATAAAAGATTTTTATTTATGACTGACGATGTGATCATAGAATATTTCAGTGCATGATTATTGTTTATATTATCCCAGTGTTCCTAATGTTTGCGAGTACATTCAAAGTACTCACTGGCTTGTCCCTGGCTATTGTCTTGACCAGATTTCTTGCTTGGAGAGGAGCGATGCGATGACAGCCCCTGAGCTACGCAAGGATGATAGCAGCCGCGCGAAGATAGGAGTTAACCTGGTCAGCTGTTCCTGTGAGAAATGGAGTCCCATAGACACAAATGATCCACAAACCGCTTCCGCCATCAACCACTAGAAACCATTTGTTGTACTCACAGGCCAGAATGGTCTTGTACTACATATTTTGTATTTTGCTTAGAATTTCTGTATCAAGTTGGTGCCTCATCAGCTAACAGTAATCCTGGGGCTGGTGAGCACAACAGCCATTTTCGGGAAATTAATACCCGGAAAACCGGTCGTGACATGAACAAGGGTATATTTGATATACAGGTTATTGATGTGTGCCTTACTAGTGTTTATAGTAGCCCCTGAGTATTTGATACTTGTTCGGTTGCTAAGATTAGTAACTTGAAACAGGAGTTACAGAATAAACAGAGACTAGTTGAGGGGAAGTGACGATGTGTGCTGGAAGTAGTTCCAAGATTGATATGATCATCATCACACACTCCCTATACTTTCGGGATTAGTGTTAAACCTAAATAAATGTTATTTGGCGTTTGCGTTGAGCATGAATATGATTTGATCATGTTTATTGCAATACGGTTATTCATTTAAAGTCAGAGGATAATTGTTGTTCTGTTTACATGAATAAAACCTTCAATGGTCATACACCCAATGAAAATAGTTTTGTTGGATCTCGATCTTAGTGTTACCCATATTCATAATATTGATGCCAAAAGATGCAAAGTTAATAATGATAGTGCAACTTATTTGTGGCACTGCCGTTTGGGTCATATCGGTGTAAAGCGCATGAAGAAACTCCATAAAGATGGATTTTCAGAATCACTTGGTTATGAATCATTTGATGCTTGCGAACCGTGCCTTTTGAGCAAGATGACTAAAACTCCGTTCTCCGGAACAATGGAACGAGCTGCTGACTTGTTGGAAATAATACATACTGATGTATGCAGACCAATGAGTATTAAGGCTTGTGGCGGGTATCGTTATTTTCTGACCTTCACAGATGATTTGAGCAGATATGGGTATATCTACTTAATGAAACACAAGTCTGAAACATTTGAAAAGTTCAAAGAATTTCAGAGTGAAGTGGAGAATCATCGTAACAAGAAAATAAAGTTTCTACGATCTGATCATGGAGGAAAATATTTGAGTTACGAGTTTGGCCTTCATATAAAACAATGTGGAATAGTTTCACTGCTCACGCCACCTGGAACACCACAGCGTAACGGTGTGTTCGAACGTCATAACCGCACTTTATTTGATATGGTGTGATCAATGATGTGTCTTACCGATTTACCAATATCGTTTTGGGGATTATGCATTAGAGACAGCTGCATTCACATTAAATAGGGCACCATCTAAATCTGTTGAGATGACACCTTATGAACTGTGGTTTGGCAAGAAACCCAAGTTGTCGTTTCTTAGAATTTGGGGTTGCGATGCTTATGTGAAAAAATTTCATTCTGATAAGCTCAAACCCAAATTGGAGAAGTGCATCTTCATAGAATACCCAAAGGAAACTATTGGGTACACCTTCTATCACAGATCCGAAGGCAAGATATTCATTGCTAAAAAATGGATCCTTTCTAGAGAAGGAGTTTCTCTCGAAAGAAGTGAGTGGGAGGAAAGTAGAACTTGATAAGGTAATTGTACCTTCTCCCGAATTGGAAAGTAGTTCATCACAGAAATCAGTTCCAGTGATTCTTGCACCAATTAGTGAGGAAGTTAATGATGATGATCATGAAACTTCAGATCTAGTTATTACAGAAACTCGTAGGTCTTCCAGAGTACGGTCCGCACCAGAGTGGTACGATGATCCTATTCTAGAAGTCATGTTACTAGACCATGATGAACCTATGAACTATGAGGAAGCGATGATGAGCCCAGATTCCGCAAAATGGCTTGAAGCCATGAAATCTGAGATAGGATCCATGTATGAAAACAAAATGTGGACTTTGATTGACTTGCCCGATGATCGGTGAGTCATTAAGAATAAATGGATCTTCAAGAGGAAGATAGATGCTGATAGTAGTGTTACTATCTACAAATCTAGACTTGTCGAAAAAGATTTTTGACAAAGTTCAAGGTATTGAATACAATGAGATTTTCTCACTCGTATCGATGCTTAAAAGTCTGTCTGAATCATGTTAGCAATTGCCACATTTTATGAAATCTGGCAAATGGATGTCAAAACTGCATTCCTTAATGGTTTTCTTAAAGAAGAGTTGTATATGATGCAACCAGAAGGTTTTGTCAATCCTAAAGATGCTAACAAAATGTGCAAGCTCCAGCGATCCATCTATGGACTGGTGCGAGCATCTTGGAGTTGGAATATACGCTTTGATAAGTTGATCAAAGCATATAGTTTTATACGGACTTTCAGTGAAGCCTGTATTTACAATAAAGTGAGTGGGAGCACTACATCCTTTCTGATAAGTATATGTGAGTGACATATTGTTGATTAGAAATGATGTAGAATTTTTCTGGAAATCATAAAGGAGTATTTGAAATGAGTTCTTTAAAAAAAAGACCTCAGTAAAGCTACTTACATATTGAGCATCAAGATCTATTGAGATAGATCAAGACGCTTGATAAAGTTTTTCAATAAGTACATACCTTGTCAAGATTTTGAAGTAGTTCAAAATGGAACAGTCAAAGAAAGAGTTCTTGCCTGTGTTGCAAAGGTGTGAAATTGAGTAAGACTCAAATCCCGACCACGACAGAAAATAGAAAAGAGAATGAAAGTCATTCGCTATGCCTCAGTCATAGGTTCTATAAAGTATGCTATGCTATGTACCAGACCTATTGTATACCTTCCTCTGAATTTGACAAGGGAGTACAATAGTGATCTAGGAGTAGATCACTGGACATTGGTCAAGAATATCCTTAGTGAGAACTAAGGAAATATTTCTCGATTATGGAGGTGATAAAAGAGCCCGTCGTAAAGAGTTACATCGGTGCAAGATTTTACACCGATCCAGATGACTCTAAGTCTCAATATGCATACATATTGAAAAGTGGGAGCAATTAGCTAGAGTAGCTCCGTGCAGAGCATTGTAGACATAGAATATTTGCAAAATACATACGGCTCTGAATGTGACAGACCCGTTGACTAAGTTTCTCTCACGAGCAAAACATGATCACACCTTAGTACTCTTTGGGTGTTAATCACATAGCAATGTGAACTAGATTATTGACTCTAGTAAACCCTTTGGGTGTTGGTCACATGACGATGTGAACTATGGGTGTTAATCATATACAGATATGAATATTGGTGTTAAATCACATGGTGATGTGAACTAGATTATTAACTCTACTGCAAGTGGGAGACTGAAGGAAATATGCCCTAGAGGCAATAATAAAGTTATTATTTATTTCCTTATTTCATGATAAATGTTTATTATTCATGCTAGAATTGTATTAACCGGAAACATAATACATGTGTGAATACATAGACAAACATAGTGTCACTAGTATGCCTCTACTTCACTAGCTCGTTAATCAAAGATGGTTAAGTTTCCAAACCATAGACATGAGTTGTCATTTGATTAACGGGATCACATCATTAGGAGAATGATGTGATTGACTTGACCCATTCCGTTAGCTTAGCACTTGATCGTTTAGTATGTTGCTATTGCTTTCTTCATGACTTATACATGTTCCTATGACTATGAGATTATGCAACTCCCGTTTACGGTAGGAACACTTTGTGTGCTACCAAACGTCACAACATAACTGGGTGATTATAAAGGTGCTCTATAGGTGTCTCCAAAGGTACTTGTTGGGTTGGCGTATTTCGAGATTAGGATTTGTCACTCCGATTGTCGGAGAGGTATCTCTGGGCCCTCTCGGTAATGCACATCACTATAAGCCTTGCAAGCAATGTGACTAATGAGTTAGTTGCGGGATGATGCATTACGTAACGAGTAAAGAGACTTGCCGGTAACGAGATTGAACTAGGTATTGAGATACCGACGATCGAATCTCGGGCAAGTAACATACCGATGACAAAAGGAATAACGTATGTTGTTATGCGGTTTGACCGATAAAGATCTTCGTCGAATATGTAGGAGCCAATATGAGCATCCAGGTTCTGCTATTGGTTATTGACCGGAAACGTGTCTCAGTCATGTCTACATAGTTCTCGAAACCGTAGGGTCCGCACGCTTAAGGTTTCGATGACAGTTATATTATGAGTTTACGAGTTTTGATGTACCGAAGGAGTTCGGAGTCCTGGATGAGATCGGGGACATGACGAGGAGTCTTGAAATGGTTGAGATGTAAAGATCGATATATTGGATGACTATATTCAGACTTCGGAAAGGTTCCGAGTGATTCGAGTATTTTTCGGAGTACCGAAGAGTTACGGGAATTCGCCGGGGAGTATATGGGCCTTATTGGGCCATACGGGAAAGGAGGCCAAAAGGAAGGAGGCATGCGCCCCCCCTCTAGTCCGAAATGGACAAGGGGTGCAGCCCCCTTTTCCTTCTCTCTCTCCCCCTCTTTGCTTCTCTCCTACTCCAACAAGGAAAGGAGGAGTCCTACTCCCGGTGGGAGTAGGACTCCCCCCTTGGCGCGCCCTCCTCCTTGGCCGGCCGCCTCCCCCTTGCTCCTTTATATACGGGGGCAGGGGGCACCCCATAGACACAACAATTGATCTCTTGATCTCTTAGCCGTGTGCGGTGCCCCCCTCCACCATAGTCCTACTTGATAATATTGTAGCGGTGCTTAGGCGAAGCCCTGCGACGGTAGAACATCAAGATTGTCACCACGCCGTCGTGCTGACGGAACTCTCCCTCGACACTCGGCTGGATCGGAGTTCGAGGGACGCCATTGAGCTGAACGTGTGCTAGAACTCGGAGGTGCCGTAGTTTCGGTGCTTGATCGGTCGAGCCGTGAAGACGTACGACTACATCAACCGCGTTGTTCTAACACTTCTGCTTTCAGTCTACGAGGGTACGTGGACACACTCTCCCCTCTCGTTGCTATGCATCACCATGATCTTGCGTGTGCGTAGAATTTTATTGAAATTACTACGTTCCCAAACAAGCGGGGCCTTACAAGTCCAACAGCGGGTCGTCGCAGTCGCCACCCATGGTCACCGCCGAGATCACGCCGCTGTGACGACGGAGCTGGAGCGCCGCCGCCGTCGGGAAGCAGTTGAGAGATGAAAAACGGGTGTGGCTCTCGTTTGATGGCACAAAATGTAGGTAGGAAGCAAATACAACACAGACGAAGGTCCCTTTTGCACAGAAGCATGCATTTGTCTGTACACATCCTCCAGCAGAATCTATGTCATCCATCCTCAATCCAATGGCCCAGCTTCGGTTTTACGTAACCTACCTATTAATTCTATCAGCCTCCCCATGATTTTCACCGAGGTGGGCCCCTCCTTTCCCCTTCTCTCCAATCAACTTTTGACAACTGTACTAGTCTACGTAAACATACGTAACATCCCATGGATGTAGCATTGCTCTTTTCTATACAATAATACTACATCTAAGAAAGCCCTTATGAAGGGTTACGTAACCTGCCTATTAATTCTATCAGCCCCCCCTGATTTTCACCGAGGTGGGCCCCTCCTTTCCCCTTCTCTCCAATCAACTTTTGACAACTGTACTAGTCTACGTAAACGAACGTAACATCCCATGGATGTAGCATTGCTCTTTTCTATACAATAATACTACATCTACGAAAGCTCTTACGAAGGGTTACGTAACCTGCCTATTAATTCTATCAGCCTCCCCCTGATTTTCACCGAGGTGGGCCCCTCCTTTCCCCTTCTCTCCAATCAACTTTTGACAACTGTACTAGTCTACGTAAACGTACGTAACATCCCGTGGATGTAGCATTGCTCTTTTCTCTACAATAATACTACATCTACGAAAGCCCTTACGAAGGATTACGTAACATGCCTATTAATTCTATCAGCCTCCCGCTGATTTTCACCGAGGTGGGCCCCTCCTTTCCCCTTCTCTTCAATCAACTTTTGACAAAAGTACTAGTCTACGTAAACGTACGTAACATCCCGTGGATGTAGCATTGCTCTTTTCTATACAATAATACTACATCTATGAAAGCCCTTACGAAGGGTTACGTAACCTGCCTATTAATTCTATCAGCCTCCCCCTGATTTTCACCGAGGTGGGCCCCTCCTTTCCCATTCTCTCCAATCAACTTTTGACAATTGTACTAGTCTACGTAAACGTATGTAACATCCCGTGAATGTAGCATTGCTCTTTTCTATACTAGTCGCTCCCCACAATATAGCCACTCACTTTCTCCACTCAGAGCCGCTCCTCTCACCTCCCCCCTCATAGCTACTCCCATCCATGGAACCTCCCCTCCCATCGACGGCGTAGTCCGGGCCCTCCTCTCCCCGCCACGACCCTACTCTTTGCTCTCTTTGCTTCTGCCCCCTTCCTCCGCCTTGACAAGCACCACAATGCTCGCGACGCAAGGCACAGAAGCGCAGGCTGTCTCGGCCGCTGTCGTCGTCGTCGTCTCGTCGCTGCTCGGAAACGCCGATGCCCATGAAGACAACAAGGATGAAGAGGGCTCCGTCGGCCCCGAGATCTCCTGCCGCCACTCCCAGGAGGCGGTCGCCCGCGAGGTCCGCACGCAGGTCGACGCCATGCACCACAGCTTCTCGTGATGCCACGCCTACCGCGCCTCCAGCGTCCTCGCAGAGCTCGCAAAAACGGTAATCCCCGAATCCCACACGAGCCATACTGATCCGTGCCCTTCCGCACCCGTTCAGGTGTCGTTTGTGTATTTGGTGGAACCTTGGACAATCCCGAGGTTCATTTTCAGTTTAGCAATGGCCATGTGTGGTAATGTTACTTCTCTAAAAGATGTTTGTGAACTGAAAACTGAAATTTCACTATGACTGGGATGTACAGAGCTGTTAGGGACCCCTAGAGTTATGTAACTGTTAGAATCAAAGAGATGAGTTTGGACGAGCATTGCTATTTTCACATCCTATTGGTGCTTGAGACTGCTTTTATCTGTTCCAAATTTCCCCCTTAATCACACTTCTTCAGTTATTGTTCTTGGTCATATATGTTCTTGTTGTTGCAATGAAAGAGTTGGGTAACCATCCCAAAATTAGGTGGGCAAAGCTCAACATGCAGTCACATTGAGTATTAGTTTCATGGCGTGAAAGAGTTTCGGTAATTTCCTGGTACCACACGATCATGTGTGGATGTGTCTTCTAGTTCAGATTCTACTTTGCAGCTAGGTTATCCAAGCAAATACATGTTAGCTTTTCTCTACTATCTGATAATATCTGATCATGTTGTCACTAAGTTTGGAGATAGTATCGAAAGAAAAAGAAAGTAAAATTCTTGAAGAACAAAGGATATTATTCGATTGAATCAGTGATGTAAGATTAAAGATCTATGGTGTCGGGAAAGATAGTTTTTATGTATCTGATATTATTGGACTGTTTGGAGATTTCGCATTGTGTCACCAAAGTGAAGTGATTTCTTAAGTCAAACAAAGTTTTCTTCTCCATGTTGTGGTCAAGCTACAGCTTGTGCTTCTTATGCTGGTCTGTAAAAAACATTGTTTTTGAAGGATGGGTCTACATGGAGGACGAACAAGTTCACAGACTTCTCACCATTCTCGATGCCGCACCCATGTGATTCACATCTCTAGGAACGTCATCTCTTCCATCGTGTGCCTTGTATGTTACGACTTGCCTGAGCACCTGTTTTTCACTTTCTTATCAATTCTAGAAATTCTTTGTGCAAAGGGTTGGTTAGGGGAATTCACGTGGAACTTATGATCGACCTCTTTCAGGTTCCTGGGCAGAGTTCCTGGACAACGGAGTCTCCCCCTGGACCTGACTTTCGCCAAATGGCCAACTGCTTGACACCTAAACAAAGGGATAAAAGTAAGAAGCATGGGGATGATGATGTCATGGATGTAAGCTCTTTCTATGTTTGTTACAATAATGCTTCTCAACAGTTTTGGTGTCCAATAATTTGAATTGTCATCTAATGCATTGCTTGCTACCGGATTTGGTAAAATGGTAATGGCGAGAGTTCATCATGCAGTAAGAAACCAGTAAGAACTGAACTTAGTTTTGTACCATTGCGGTTTGCAACGCTTTGGAGGCAACTTAATGTTTAAGCTCTCTAATTTGTCATTCTCCCATATGAAATTGTCTCATAATCTAGTTGTATATTTTCTGGATGCTATTCTTTCATCATAGGCCTTTTATTCTGTAGGTAAATTAGAGGTTTATTAAATTATTCTTTAAGTAATTTATGGGTTAACTTCTCCTCCTTGAGCTGGCTCCTGTCTCCACATGCCTTTTGCTCCCTTGACCTCCTCCTCCCTATAAAATCTTTGTAAGAAGGTACAACTCAGTACAAAAATAAAAGGGTATATTTTAGTACAAGGAAATTGAGTATTTTCACAAAGTATCAGTAGAAATTAAATATTAGTATGACAAGATATTTTAGTACCTTCTGTGAAGAAATAGTACAAGTGAAATCAGCCAGGGAGTTCTACCTGAACAATATCATCACAACTTCACAAGTATGAAACCGAACCTTTAGTTGCACCAGGTGACTATCCTTGTCATCTCCAGATTGAAGCCTCTCCTCTTAGCCTCTTCTCCAATCATGCACTGAAGACTGTAGACAATGCAGAACAATGTACATGTGAATTGGAATAGTGGAACCCAGATCAACCTTCGGTGAACATATATTTTTTGAACTATTGTCAACTCTGTACATGGTCCAGATTAGCTCATAATGATACCTCTCCAATTCCTGCTTGCCTGATATGTTGGAAATATTAGCGCTTTTCCGGCTAATCTATAATCCACGAGTAAACAGTAAGCATGGCAAATACGGTATGCATCTCATACCGATACCTAAGCATGTGAGCACGTACAGTACATAGAACCGAAACATCTATGAACAACATATATACGGCTAGCACATGAACGAGCAAATAGGGGACGAACGAGCCATACCCTCTGGTTGGCCAGGACAACGCGGCGGCGGCAGCGGTAGCCTCGGCATCGGCTGAGGCCTTCTTCTTGGCGGCGGCGGCGTCAGCTATGGGGTCGATGCAGGGGAAGTAGTGGAAGCAGAGGCGGACGGAGACGGGGACGAATCGGGAGCAGTCGCGTCGAGACGCTCCCCAAAAACCTTATTGCCGTTCTCCCGGGCAGGATCTCGAACGACAGGGTTCCGGAGGCACCTGCTCTCCCGACCAACCGTGCATGCGGTCGTTGGGATGGGATCGCCGGAAGCAGCACAGAGAGAGGAACAGTAGATGACGGCTAGGATTGTACGAGAGGGAGTGAGTGAACTGAGTTAGGGTTCACTCCACTGGCCAGCGCCTTCTTATATAGGCCGTCAGGTAGATGGGCCTGGGCCAGGCCCAAGATCGAGTCCGCGAACAGCCCACGGTCCAGCGTCTCGGACAGTGGCGCTTCCGTAAGCGACTCGTTAATTAATTAACAATTAATTAACCATTCCTGAGCGGCAAAAATAAGCTTCGGCTCGGCTCATTCCGCAACCCGCAGCGTGCGCACGCGCGTCGTGACGAGGCGAGGTGAGGCGTGGCGAGGCGAGGCGGGTGGCGGAGGAGGAGGAGCGCGCGTGTACAACTCCTATTCCCAAGCTCCCAATAGCAAGTGGTAGAGCAGTCCTTATAAAAAGGTCTCACTCTTCTTATTGTAGCAGTATGGGACTAAACTTCCCACACTTCCCACCACTTGCCGTACACATGCATGGCCTTAGAGATTAACTAGGGATTATTGTCTTATATGGGCCTAAGCCCATCCATAATCCATCAATCCCCCACCAGATCTCAAGGCACATAAGTTTGTCAACTGTTCCAAACAATGTTTGATATACCAGAAATTTCAGTGGAGACTGTTAAGTTGAACTTCCACCTAGAGCAATAGGATTAGACTTCTTCGCAACTGAATAATGGACTATGCCTTGAATTGTCAGTTTGGCGTATAGAAGTTTTGCCTATTGTCAGCTGATACGTGGCTGCTGAAGGCTAAACCCCACGGGTGGAGCTTATGAGTCATACTCCGTACCTTCTCATGAGCTTCCTAGAGATCACCCAATCTCGTAGACTGTGACCAGCAATCGCGCTCACATAGGTGTGTTCCTCCAAAGAATGCTCTGTAGGTTAGCATCTTGCTTACATAAGCTTTGGAACACATTAAGACAAAAGTCAACCTGCCTTACAGAATTGAGAGTATTATTGCATCTCCAACGCAGTGGGATACTTAAGGATACTCTCCTCAGTTGACCGCTGGATTATTTTCCCAGGTCCTAAATCACGGGATCTTCGATCACATAGGTTGGGTTACCCCCATGGCAACTTACGTGGGTTCATACCCATCTCCCTCGATGCATTTTCTATCACAATCCGTGATAGCCCTTTCGTAAAAGGGTCTGCCAGATTCTTAGCCGTCTGGATATAATCCAACGCTATTACTCCGGAGTTTCTTCATTTTCTGACAGATTTTAATCTTCTTCTTATGTGTTTTGTGGATTTCATGTTGTCCTTTGAACTCTTAGCCTTGGCAATCACTGTTTGATTGTCACAGTCCATAAGGACAGCCGGGACTGGTTTATCAACCACCGGCAAATCCATCAAAAGTTGTCGAAGCCATTCTGCTTCAATGCATGATGTGTCTAATGTTGTGAGTTCTGCTTCCATAGTCGATCTGGTTAAGATCGTCTGCTTGCAAGACTTTCAGGAAACAACACCACCACCAAGTGTGAAGACATATCCACTTGTGGCTTTCATCTCATCAGCATCAGATATCCAGTTAGAATCACTATACCCCTCAAGTACCGTCGGGTACCCAGAATAGTGAATCCCGTAGTTCACAGTGCCTTGCAAATAGCGCATCACTCGCTCAATAGCATGCCAATGCACATCTCCCGGATTGGAAACAAATCGGCTCAGTTTGCACACATCAAATGAGATGTCAGGGCGAGTAGCACAAGCTAGGTACATGAGTGAACCAACCACTTGATAATATCTCAATTGATCTACAGTCGTGCCTTCGAACTTTTGAATCCGCACGCTAGGATCATATGGTGTTGCAGAAGGTTTGCAGTCCAAATATCCAAAACGGCTCAAAATCTTCTCAACATAGTGGGATTGCAAAAGTGTAATTCCACCCTCAGTATTTCTCAGTAGCTTGATGTTCAAGATAACATCAGCCACACCCAGGTCTTTCACCTCAAAGTTATGAGATAGAAAAGCCTTGACCTCCTCAATGACCTTGAGGTGGGTCCCAAATATCAGTATGTCATCGACATACAGACACAATATAACTCCTTTGCCCCACCATAGCGATAGTATACACATTTGTCAGCTTCATTAACAACAAAGCCAGTAGATGTCAAAGTTGTATTAAACTTCTCATGCCATTGCTTAGGCACTTGTTTCAGGCCATACAAAGATTTCACTAGCTTACACACCTTTCTTTCCTGACCATTTACTACAAAGCCATCCGGCTGTTGCATGTAAATTTCCTCGTCTAGCTCCGTTAAGGAAAGCCGTCTTAACGTCCATCTGATGAACAAGAAGATCATGCGAGGCAGCCAAAGCGAGTAACACTCGAATGGTTGTCAGCCTAGCCACAGGTGAGTAAGTGTCGAAGTAATCCTCTTCTTCCTTTTGGGTATAACCCTTGGCCACAAGCCTAGCCTTGTACTTCTCAACAGTATCATCCAGCCTTAGCTTCCTCTTGAACACCCACTTACATCCCAATGGTTGGCAACCATAAGGACAATCAGTGATCTCCCATGTCCTGTTAGCCATGATGGAATCCATCTCACTGTATCCATCTCGCTACGGACAACATCCTTCCAGTAGTCAGCATCCGAAGATGCATAAGCTTCTGAAATGGAACTGGGAGTGTCATCATCCACGAGGTACAGGAGGAAATCATCACCAAAAGACTTTGCAGTCCTTTGTCTCTTGCTCCTAACAGGAGCTCCCTCGTCATCCTCTGATGAACTTTCATCACTTTTGTGTTCATAATATTCCATCAGAATGGCAGGTTCAGGAGTCTCATTAGATTCAAGTCTAGAAGTGATTTGCATATCTCTCATGGGGAAAATATCCTCCAAGAATGTAGCATCCTTAGACTCTATAATTGTACCGACCTTCTGGTCAGGTACCTCAGATTTCACTACTAGAAATCTATAGCCAACGCTATTCTTAGCGTAGCCCAAATTAACGTAGTCCACGCTATTTGGTCCAAGCTTACGCTTTTTTGGGGATCGACACATTGACTTTCACCAAACAGCCCCGAGTGCGCAAGTAAGAGAGTGTATTTCTTTTCTTTTCCCATTGCTCATAGGGAGTAGTCTCATTATCCTTCGCGAGAACTTTATTCAGGACATGACATGATGTCAATACAGCCTCCCCCCACCATGCCTTGGATAAACCCGATGTATCTAACATGGCGTTAGCCAAATCTGTTAGAGTACGGTTTTTTCGTTCAGGAACCCCGTTTGACTGGGGTGAATAGGGAGGCGTCCTCTCATGAATAATACCATGTTCCGCACAGAATAAATCAAACTCACTAGAAAAGTACTCTCCACCATGATCAGACCGGACTCGTTTTATTTTCTTCTCAAGTTGGTTCTCAACTTCAGCCTTATAGATTTTAAAGTAGTGTAGAGCCTCATCCTTTGTATTTAACAAATACACATAACAAAATCTAGTGGAATCATCAATCAAAGTCATGAAGTATTTCTTTCCACCTTTAGTCAACACACCATTCATCTCACAGAGATCTGAATGTATGAGCTCTAGTGGTGCCAAGTGTCTCTCCTTCGCAGGCTTGTGAGACTTACGAGGTTGCTTTGCTTGCACACACGCATGGCATTTAGAGCCTTTGGCTAAAGTGAAACTTGGGATTAGATTCATCTTAGCTAGCCGCGTCATACAACCAAAATTTATGTGACAAAGATGTGAATGCCAAACCTCACATTCGTTCACATTAGAATGAATTTGGTTCACAACTTCATTACAGAAATCTTCCAGGGAAAGGCGGAACAAACCACCACAATCATATCCTTTTCCAAAAAATAGCCCATACCGAGATACAACTACTTTGTTAGACTCAAATACTAACTTAAACCCTTCTTTACATAGAAGGGAGCCACTAACGAGATTCTTCTTTATAGCGAGGACATGTTGCACGTTCTTCAGTTGCACGATCTTTCCCGAAGTAAACTTCAGATCTACCGTGCCAACACCATGAATAGAAGCATGTGAGCCGTTCCCCATCAGGACTGTCGGGGATATACCCCGTGGCGTGACCCGACCAGAGATATGACCCGGCTGATGTTTCATTGGACCCGTCAGACTATAAGCCGGCGGGAACAGTTAAGCAGGTTAACCCGGTGGGAACAGTTAAGCAGGTTAAGCCGGCGGGAACAGTTAAGCAGGTTATGCCGGCAGGCATAGTTAAGCATTGTAAGCCGGCGAACACAGTTAAGCATTGTAAGCCGGCAGACAGTTAAGCCAGACAGTTAAGCCAGATAGTAAGCCGGATTGTAAGCCGGCTTACGTTAAGAAGCCCAAGATGTTAAGAAGCCCATGGTAAGACGTCAAAATAGGTTAAGTCCTAATCCTAGTTTGACTCTACATGTAACCCGCCCCTTCAACTTATATAAGGAAGGGCAGGGCATCCCAAGAGGGGAGAGCAAGAAAATAATCGTTAAGGCTAGACAAAACTAGAGGAGAGCCGGATTTACGACGTCTCCCTGATGAGCATAATGAGACTTAGTCACAAACAACATGTAGGGCCATTACCGGATGATGTTTCCCGAAGCCCGAAGCTGTCTAAATCCTTGTCTTGTGTGTTGCGTCTCTCGTCCGGATCAACCCCGCTCAAGCTACCACATAGATGCGGTGGCCTCACGACTAAGTCCTCACACTAGGACATTTGCCGTGACCTTTCCACGGCAGTTGGCACCCATCATGGGGCCCGCGCACGGTGGTGTTGAGTTATCGGAGGGATCTCTCCTAGGGTTCGAAAAGTTTGCAAGTTTCAGGTTGAAGAAGAGCCAGAGTTGATAATTATACATGAATCGCAAGTTCAATCTTCATCAATAGGGGCCTGAGTCGGCCTGCTTGTCTCTGGTTAAATCGTCCTGAGGCTGGTTGTAATGGTAGTATCATAGCTAGTATCATGCATGCCAACTAGGCAATTTTGATGAGGTGTCATAGTATTAAATGAAGAAAAAGAGGGTGTAGTATCATATTATGATACCGTATCATAATAAATGCTATGCTACTTTGTATCATGCATGACAATAAATAGAGTACTACATGATACTAAAATATGATACTATGCATTAGGGAGGTAGTATCATACTTTAGTATCATAGGCATGATACTAGTATATGATACTCCCCATTACAACCAGCCTGAGAGCTGGCCACGAGCCGCCGTGGTCCCACCCTGCTCGTGGATCATTGCTCTGCTACAGTGTCTCGCGATGATCCGCCCTGCCGCGCCAAATCGACCGGCCTCGCCTTGAGTCGCCGTAACCGCATACAGGAGTCGCCGAGACCGTCACCTGAAGCCAAATCTATTTGTCCTTGTGTCAACTCTGGTTACTACATGCCTACAAGGAATTTACCAGGAAGGAAAAGCTACTGCGTGAGTTTAACACGTGAATACCCTGAAAGAAGAGATCGATCAGAGGCAAGTTGTCACTGCACGTCTTACAAGCCTTGGTCAATATGGATTCAGTTCTTGCGTCCGAGCCGCCACGGGTTTCCCTAGAACCGCCACCCTGCGCCATCCCGGGTCAGCACCGCATCGGCCTCACCCTCCGGGTCAAGCCGACCCCGTGCTGCCTTCACCTGTTACGGCCTATAAGCCGCCCGGATGCACCGCGCCGCCGCAAGTCGCGAGTCACCTGGTACTTAAAGCCACCACCTCACGGCCGCACTTCTCCACTTCACCGCGGTGGCGGACGCCTTGAGTCTCCGGGAGCCTCTTCACCCGCAGCCGCATTGAGCCGGCCTGGCTAAACCGCTCGCCTCCGTCTTCACTTCTGCTGCTGTGGACCGCAGCTCCACGTCAAAGCCGCCGTCGGGTTAGTCTCCAGCCTTGGAGTCTCTCCGAAGTCACCGAGCGGCCGACCACGAGCTACGGCACTGTTTCTTCCGCTGCTGTAGCCCGCGGCAAACCGCCGTCGCCTAAGTCGCCGGCCTTGAGCCGCCCCCTGCTCCGTTGACTCGCTGTGACTTGCCCTGGCCTCGCGCGGCCTTTGCAGCAAGTCGCCGTGGTGCCCGTCTCCGAGGTCTTCCTTACCTCTGCCAAGGCCCGCCAGCGCGCCGCACGTTGAGTCGCGTCGGCATCGCTCTGTTATCATGGCCACGGTCGCCTGCTTCCGCGCCGAGCCGCCCCTGCAGATGTGGAACGGAGCCGGCGCTTACGCCACATGTCCGTCGCCTCCTTCTCACGTTGTCTCCACTGTGGTCATGTTGAGCCGTCCCGGTTGAATAGCTTACCTCCGCGCCGCCTCACCGTTCCCGGCAGCCGCCTCGCTGGTTTATTTCTTCTACTACAAACTGCCGTTTTCACTCGCAAGCCGCCACCTCGTCAACCCGTCCTGGAGACAACGGGACGTGGCGACGAGCTTTCAAAGTGCGCAGCCCTATACTATGAGTGAAATTACTATTGTTGAATCACAGGCAAAAACGGATCCACTACAGAGTTGGGTGCAGAATTAATACATTATATATGGAGTTTCTATGGTTCCCTTGGTCTTGCTGAGGAATTGCTTCTACGGTTCAGAAAGAATAGGCCACCATTGCGGTCAAACGAACCTGTGCTTGCTATGGGATTTTGTTCAGCTACAAAAGCTTTACATACTGGCCTCTATGGAGCTGCATCCAATGGACGGGTTGAAAACTGCTGCTGAACTGACCATGGGGTCGGCCGTTGACCGCCAACGCAACTTCACCTTCTAAACCGGTTGAGCTGCCACCCTCACCGGTCGTGATAAGCCGTCTCGGCCGCTTCGTATCACTTGACCCGGTGTAGCTGCAGTCTCACCTTGCTACTATGAGCCGCCCCTTTTCGCCGCATGCCCGTAGTGCTGCCTCTGCTGCGAAATCGCCGGATCACCTCTGCCACCAGTGAGTCGGCTTGCAACGACCTGGATTCGCCGTCGCTGAGCTGCAACAGGTTTGACCCCAAGTCATCGCCATGACCCGCCTCTACGTCGCTGTCTCCTGCGGCCTCTCAGTGCCCTGAGCCGCCGTACCTCGGGTCGCAACCCGCCTCTGCGTTGCCCTCCTCTGCCATGGGCCTCCTCGGCCTCCAGTACTGCTGAGCCCGCCATCCGAGCCTCCGCCACGGCCTCGCTTTCATCGCTCAAAATCGCCGCTGGTTTGCGGGTCATCTGACTATGCCAGCACCCTTTTGAGTCGCCTCCGATGTCGCTCCGCGTCGCTGCAGGCTCCGACCACCTTGTCCTTGAGCCGCTGCGGCCAATTATCACCGCTACAGCCTTGCCTTGTTAGGCTCACCTTTGAGTAGCCATCTGTTAGGTTCCAACTCGCGAATCACTCCATTACAGGGAATCAAGCTTGAGTACAAGGGAATTGAGGAGGTGGAAGGGAGAAGAACAGGAGGTAAGGGAAGAGAGGAGCCGCCGTTGCCGTTTCGTGATCCAAGCCCGGATTCTTTGCTCGTTGCCTCCTCCCAGGCATTTGTAGTCTGTAGCGCTGGGTGGTTCGCAGATGGGCCGGCCCATGTAATGGCCGAAGGTTGCAAGCCCATGTATACAATAGGCTCCAGACATCCCTCCCTTCTTGAAATGCGGCTTGCCCCCAAGCCGCTATCACAAAGAGTTTGCCAGGATCCCATGGTGCTTGAAGATCTTTAATCATGCCGGGGTCGCCATGGTAGTTGTCGCGGTAGCAGCCATGGTTGAGGTGGACTTGGACAAGCTCGGAGAAGCATTCGGGCCTGAGGTAGTAGTAGTCATGGTCGATGGATACCCGGTTGAAGTAGGTGTTGCGGTTGATGGAAACCTTGGTGAAGAAGGCAACGGAGAAGTAGCCGTCACAGTCAAAGCCAAAGTAGTACTTGTGGCCGACCAAGCCTTGCGCGAAGACAGCGACGAAGGCAATGACGCCGCGACCGAGGATGTAGTTGTTGTCATCGTAGTTGTGGTCGAAGCTGAGGCGGCACTCGTTGACGATGAAGCCGCTCAGAGCCAGTGCACTATTGCTGATAACCATCGCCATTAGAATCTGACTGTGAATATGTTGTACCATCAGACATGCCATAAGGGCCAAGATATCACCATAATATTCAGAAGTGTCCTCTGAATACTGTTGCTCGTCACCTGGATCCCAGTGCTGACGAAAAACACTGGACAAAGGTGCAGACCACATGTGATCCAATATCTCTTCTCCACTTTCAGTTGGCCATAAATTTCCAAACTGAACAAAGGAATGCTGATGACTGTAATCCCGAGAGGTATTGACTTCACAAGAATTCGGATATGCTTGAAGGTTTGCCACCAGAATATCTGTGCATGGAATGAATGGCCACTCAAGCCACAACACCATCAATGTGCTGCTAGCACTCACGCATAAAGGGTGCAGCCCTGGTTTTATTCCATAAGAAATTATCTCAATGCACTGCTCAAGATCAATCAGAAGCAACCAAATCCCTCCCTGTGAGTGCGCTATATAGTCTAGATAAGATTGTATGCCTTTGTAGTTTTCTGCCTCCCTAGAAATAGCTGCTGGCCTGAAACAGGTAAGATAACCTGCATGTGCAAGAAGGGTTCCAATGCAATATCTTTCCTGTACCACTGCTATACTGAAACTTGCTTGTTTAGACAGATTAACATCTGCTATTACACGATCCGGAGGGCGCCCAGACTGCAACTTCGCACCCGGCAAACAGGAGAAAGACTCTTCTATGGAATTCGCCTGACAATAAGAAACAAGAGGGGAACCCACGTCTTTGAATTGCAATCAAACTAGCCGAACACTGAACCCTGAAACTTCATGTGGTTGGCGACATGTACCTGAACATGGTTTCTGATGTGCACTTTGCAAGCACCACCAAGATTTTCTCATGAGACTGGGACCACTAGAACGAGGAGCACCAGATTTAAATTCCACTTCCGGCAGCTCTGACCATAGATGCACTGCTTGGCAATTGCTTGAAGATGATGAACATAGTAGTTTCAGGTGCACACTTTGGCGACATCTCAAGGATTCCGTCAGAGAATTCGGAGTACTAGCAAAATGATGCATCACATAAGGAATTTTCGGCCATGTGTACCTCAGTTGCGAGCCTTCATGAAAGCAACCAAACGACGGCCATGGGCACGGTCTGGACATACAAGAAATGAGATAAGTTGTTTGCATAACAATTGTTTTTTGATCACCCAGATTCTGAAACTGCCGTTGGGTACTGTGGAAATAACTGAAGGGTTCATCTACGAGAATTTGGTTGCAGCAGTCAACTTGTAGAGGATCACCATATCCGAGCGACAACTGAACTGGTGTAGATCTGACAAATGGAACTTCATGCGACTGACTACAACTGAAAGGTTCAGGATAGTCTACATCTGAATGGACAGAGAGTTCCTCCAAGGATGTATTTTTGAAACCTGCAGAAATATCCAACGCCCAGCGCTGCACGGATTGGGTGAAGTGTTTCTCAGTGTTCCGTACTGCTGCACCTTTGGTTGCACAATCCGGTCGATATGAAGACTTGACTGATTGAGGGGATGCCATTTTTCTGATCAGGGGCACAACAAAGCTGAACCCAATTGTACACTCAAGCTGCATCTCTGGATCTGGAAAATAATGGATAGGCTCCTCC
Organism: Triticum timopheevii; assembly: GCA_963921465.1. Classification (NCBI taxonomy): domain Eukaryota; kingdom Viridiplantae; phylum Streptophyta; class Magnoliopsida; order Poales; family Poaceae; genus Triticum; species Triticum timopheevii. The sequence continues at coordinate 146,580,218 of OY997272.1, forward strand.
CGGGAAACATCTCTGAACATCAACCTAAGTAACCAAGGACTCAAGCAGGGACCTCCATGTGATTGACAATGTATACCTGGATATGGCCTTTCCGGGTAGATTGTGTTCGACAGAGGTGTGAACGACGGCCACGGACTTGCCTGAAGAGGTGTCCCATGTAATTGATCCGCACATCACCTTGTTTGGCTACCATGGCAGCAGTTGTGGCTGCCATGGGAACGCTGCAGATGGTGTCGGTGGTGGTTGCCGCGGAGGAAACAACCTTGGCGGAGAAGTTGCTGATGCCGATGGAGGGGTCGAGGTTGACCACGGGCTCGAGATGGACGGTGGTGGCGCCATCTTGGACCTCGTCGACGCGGGTGCAGATGTCGACCTGCGTCGAGCACTTTGTCGAACAGGTGATGTGCGCTGTCGGTGTCAAAACCGGCGGATCTCGGGTAGGGGGTCCCAAACTGTGCGTCTAGGCGGATGGTAACAGGAGACGAGAGACACGATGTTTTACACAGGTTCAGGCCCTCTCGATGGAGGTAAAACCCTACGTTCTGCTTGATTAATATTGATGATATGGGTAGTACAAGAGTGGATCTACCACGAGATCAAGGAGGCTAAACCCTAAAGCTAGCCTATGGTATGATTGTTGTAATGTATGTTGTGTCCTACGGACTAAAGCCCTCCGGTTTATATAGACACCGGAGGAGGCTAGGGTTACACAGAGTCGGTTACAATGGTAGGAGATCTACATATCCGTATCGCCAAGCTTGCCTTCTATGCCAAGGAAAGTCCCATCCGGACACGGGACGGAGTCTTCAATCTTGTATCTTCGTAGTCTTGGAGTCCGGCGGATGATGATAGTCCGGCTGTCCGGACACCCCCTAGTCCAGGACTCCCTCAGTAGCCCCTGAACCAGGCTTCAATGACGATAAGTCCGGCGCGCATAATGTTCGGCATTGCAAGGCGGGTTCCTCCCTTGAATAATCCAGAGAAGATCATGAACACCAGGATAGTGTCCGGCTCTGCAAAATAAATTCCACATTCCACCGTAGAGAGAATAAAATGTACACAAATCCAATCTGCTGACGTATTATGCGGCATGACATCACACCGCTACCAGGCTTTTACTTGAATCGTTTTTTATTATACCACCTCAGCACGTTTAGCGAGGCGGTTTCCTTGGCACGTCCTGTCGAAGCAGAGATCGTGTTCCCCTTATTCCGGGATTCTCATCAATACGGACGTGGGTAACCCAACCGCACCATTGATGGTGGCGCTTGGGGGATAAGCGAGTTTTACCAGGCCGGCGGGGGACGCATAGTCTCCGTCCGCCTATATATACGGGATAAGGATTTACCTTCTCACCTACGCCTTCTTCCTCCTTTGCTTATCCATCTCCGCGCACTCAAGCTCCAACGCCCAAGCTCGCGCATCTCGCCTCGACCTTCTCCAAATATGTCCGGAGCGGGAGGCAAATGGTTGGCCTCCACCGTTAAGGAGGAGCACATTGCCAAGCTGCGCAGCGCCGGATACCTTTCCGGCGATATCGCGCATCGGCTGCCCGACGAGGGGCAGCTCATCCCTACCCCCGGGCCCCATGAGAGGGTCGTCTTTCTTCCCCACTTCCTCCGCGGACTGGGCTTTCCACTCCACCCATTCGTCCGAGGGCTCATGTTTTACTACGGCCTGGATTTCCACGATCTGGCGCCGAACTTCATCCTCAACATCTCGGCGTTTATCGTCGTGTGCGAGGCCTTCCTCTGCATCCGGCCCCACTTCGGCCTGTGGTCAAGACCTTCAACGTCAAGCCGAAGGTTGTGAAGGGCACGCAAGCGGAATGCGGAGGCGCCATGTTGGGTAAGTTGCCCAACGTCCTTTGGCTCGAAGGGGCCTTCGTGGACTCCGTCAAGGGGTGGCAATCGGGGTGGTTCTACATCACCGAGCCGCGCGAGCCCACATGGGCGGTGGCCCCCGAGTTTAGATCTGGTATCCCCACGCAGCTCACCTCTTGGAAAGAGAAGGGCTTGTTGTGGGGCAATCCGAAGGAGCTGACGGGACTCTGAGCCTGCATCCAGAAGCTGGTGAGCAATAAGCTCAGGCTCGTCGACGTGGTCCAGGTCATGCTCATCCGCCGGATTCTCCCATGCTAAGAACGGGCATTTAATCTGTGGGAGTTTAATCCGGAACAGCACCGGGCGCTGAGCGGGCTCTTCGACACGACGTACGAAGGCGCCTGGAGGGTGCTGTTTAAGGGCGCCGAAGCCCCCGCATCCGCGACGGAAGATCGCGGATTTTGCTCGCAGCATCCAGCTGACGAGGTAAGTGATTCAACCCCTTTACGGGACACTTGTGGCAAATAGATTGATTCTAAGAGGGTTTCAATCTCTCCTTTCCTTTGGCAGGAATGGATGGAGAAGGCCGAGCAGCTCATCTGTCCGGCTCCCATGCCAGAGGATCCAGTGGACACCCGTCTAGCGGGGCTGCTGGTTCCGGCACCGCACGTGGTGCCGGAGAAGAAGGCCAAGAAGGTGGCCACGGGGACTCGAAAGAGTTCCCGTAATCAGGCGTCCGACGACGAGGCGGACTCCTCCCCCGAAGACGAGGAGGAGGAAGAAGACTCTCTCCCGGAGGAGGGAGAGAAGAAGAGGAAGGCTTCCCCAATAGGGGAGGCCGAAGGGTCCAAGAGGGGGAGAACTATTCCCCCGGACAGTTTCGCCAACACCATCGTTGGCGAGGAGGAGTGGCCTTCAAGGGCCAGGCGTCCGGCAAGATCGTAAGTATCCGGATCCTTGATATGCAATTTCTTTTGTGTCACCTAGTGTCCTACTAATGCCGCATTCCGTCCGTAGTCCGGCCGATGATGATCTCCCCGCTTCATCGAGCGGGTCATTGGCCCCGTCGGATGTGGATTCACTTCCGACTGCCTCTACCCCCCGCGCCAACGAGGACGTCGAGGTGGGATCCCAGAGAGGGACCCATCAGGAGGAGGCTCCGGAGGCGCCGTCAGGTAGCCTCCCGGACTTTGCACCAGACTCTACATCGGAACCCGCAGTGGTTCCAGAGTCCGGCAGGCGGCCCCTTCGAAAGAAGGGCAAGACTGTGACATCGGCGGCCTCCGTCCAACCGGAGGCGCCGGACAACTTGTTGGAGGCGCTTAAAGGCGCTTCCATCGAGGAAGAACACCGCACTATCATGAGTGTGGTGATTCAGAAGGTTCAGCTCGCCAAGAGCGGGCTGACCGAAGCCTGCAGCAGCCTTCTAACAGGCTTTGAGGTAAGAAGTTAAAATCATGTAATGTAATACCACATAGACAGTAGCCCCTGATGCTCAGTTCGGTGTTCAGAAAGAAAAGCCGGACTGAGGATCTAACAAGATATACGCAGGGTTGCTTAAAATATGTCAATATGGTTTACAGGCTGCGCTGCTGACCTCTGCCGCACTGACTGCGGAGGTCGGTGTGTTGAAGCAGGATCTCGAACGGTCCGAGCAAGAGCTCGGCCATGCCAAGAAGCAGCTCGAGGACAAAGAAGGTGAGCAACACCACTTTGAATAGTTACCTTACAGAAAAGGATTTTGGTTGCAATAAAATTAACAAGGATAATATGGGTATTGCAGGGGCCACGAACGAGGTGGCCGCCCTGAAGGAGGCTGTGTCCGCGGCCGAACGCAGTGCGGCCGCGGAACGGGCAGAGCGAGAAAGGCAGGAGGCACAGGTGGCGGAAGTACGGCAAGAGCTCCAGGCTCTCATGGAGAAACACGAGAGCTTGGAGCGTGATTCCAAGACTCGAGAGTCCGAGCTTGCCTCGGCTCTCGAAAGTGCCAAGTCCGCCAAGGCCGAGGCCCGTAAGGCCCTTCAGGAGGTTGAAGATGTAAAAAAGATAGCGGCGGGTAAGGCATTTTTCATGCAAAGCAAGCATGTTAATGTAAACTACCTGACACTTACCCGCATTCGGAGCTCTCCAGGGGCGTTTGCAGATCTGCCGCATAGTGCGTCCGATGCCGCCGCATTCTATCGTGGCGAGGAGGGGAGCTCGACGGAGAAGGTCTTCTGATCTCAGTACGCTGAGGCCGGCCATCCGGTGCCCCCAAGCGACCAGCTGAAGCAGCTGGTCGAACTCCACAAGGTAGTTGAGGAGGCCATGAAGGGCCTTATAGTCCGGCTGTGGCCTGGACAGGCCATGCCTGGGAGCTACTTCAGCCTCGTGCGGTGGCTGGTGGATGCATGCCCCTGGGTGGAGGTCATCAAGCGCTCCGCCTGTATTGAAGGTGCTCGTCGGACCCTTGCCCGCACAAAGGTGCATTGGGGCAGGTTGGATGCGAAGAAGCTTCTCACGGACCCACCGCCACCGGGCAAGGAGTATCGCACGACCGAAATGTATTATAAAACTGTCCTGAAGGGAGCCCGCGATATTGCGGATGAATGCCCCAGAGATGTAATTTTTGAGTAAACTCGCTATGTATTATCTTGTGCGCTGAAAACTTTGTTCATGTGCGCATTAAGCAACGCTTGTTTAATTTAAAATATTACCTTCTGTGCGGCCGTTTATAAAATCTGAGAGACGGCAAGTCGTTGGCTTCAGCCCCCGAGCCACGAGTGCTAGGGTGTTCGGGATAAACTTGAGCACTCTTGTTCCCATTTTTGGGTCCATCTAGGGAGGCGCTCAACACAACGAACAAGGCAACCGGACTTATAATGCTTGAACACTCTCACTTAGCCATAGAATTCTATAATTTTAAATTTCGGCGAAGCCCCTGGTATTCGGAAGACCGAATCCGGGGCGCTATCCACGCCTTTGTCGGACATTTATCCGGAACTTCGCTCGAAGCGGCGTGAGCCTTTAAGGACTCGAAAGGACCTCTCGAACAACGACCAGTCTCTCGCCTTATCATGCCGGTCAGTTTTAGCTTTCTCCACTGAGGCGCTCGCCCGGCTCAACCGGGGCGCAATCGCAGTGGTTCTCTCAGTGCCACCTTAGCCGACAGAACGGAACATAAGGCACCAAAACGTGGGAGCCGGGCAAACCCAACTATTGACCCAAGACATGATTCGGAGCCGATTCATATAATGCTATAAGTTCGGGGTGCCGCACTTATGGAAGTGTTCGGACTTATCACACCATAATGTGGGGAACATAAGACCCTGGTGTATTCGGCCGTACCAAAATATACGGGTGCAAGATGTCATGTAATGAACATATATATATAAAAAGTAATGCAATTGCCGTCGAAAAGTGCTGCATTATTTATTAAAGAAAGTCTGCTATGAGTGCGGACTGATACAAATAGTGCGGTAAGCAAGGGATTTGGACTAATTAAACATGTCCCCCTCCAGGGATGAGCTGCGGACTTGGTGTATATAATCGAATTTAATGCTCGTAATTGAGACCACCTGAGTGTTCGTCGCAGCCTTCTTTTTTCCCTGGCTGTTGCATCATGAGTTCGGCAGGTTCACCGCCGGACAGGGCCTCTGGTTAACGGAGTCCTATGTACAAAAAAAGAAAATAATAATGATAAAAAGGGGGGCACACTTGCGAGCTCCTGGTGCGGTCGAGCCGCACTCTGGGTCCATTGTGATCGTGCCCCTTCCCCTGCGCCCATGGTATCTCCAAAGCGTAATGATGTACGCGGAGGGTTGTTTTTGCAATCATGCGAGGGCAGGGGTTAGGGCCGCATTGCTACGCGTGCTCGTATCGTGCCAGGTTGTCTTGGTTGGTATTGCTTCGGGCACGTTTTGCTGTATCCGGCCGTTTAACGGCCGAACTCGAAAATTGCCTTAAAAGGCTGCTCTGTACTTCTGCCGCGAGAGCCGCTGTATGTTCCTCCATTCGAAGGGAGCGTTCCGTATTTCCGTTGACCGTGATGACTCCACGAGGGCCTGGCATCTTGAGCTTGAGGTATGCATAATGCGGCACCGCGTTGAACTTTGCAAACGCGGTTCGTCCGAGCAGAGCGTGATAGCCGCTGCGAAATGGGACTATGTCGAAGATTAACTCTTCGCTCCGGAAATTGTCCGGGGATCCGAAGACCACTTCCAATGTGACTGAGCCCGTACAATTGGCTTCCACACCTGGTATGACACCTTTAAAGGTTGTCTTTGTAGGTTTAATCCTTGAGGGGTCTATGCCCATCTTGCGCACTGTATCCTGATAAAGCAGGTTCAAGCTACTACCGCCGTCCATCAGGACTCTCGTGAGGTGAAATCCATCGATGATTGGGTCTAGAACCAATGCGGCAAATCCGCCATGGCGTATGCTGGTCGGATGGTCTCTTCGATCGAAAGTGATCGGACAAGAGGACCATGGATTGAACTTCGGGGCGACTGGCTCCATCGCATAGACGTCCCTTAGTGCGCGCTTCCTCTCCCTTTTGGGTATATGGGTTGTGTAAATCATGTTCACCGTCCGCACTTGTGGGGGGAAACCCTTCTGTCCTCTATTGTTCGGCGGTCGGGTCTCCTCCTCGTCGTCGCTGTTTAGCCCCTTGTCATTGTTTTCGGCAATTAACTTACCTGCCTGCTTGAACACCCAACAATCTCTGTTGGTGTGATTAGCTGGCTTTTCAGGGGTGCCATGTATCTGGCATAAGCGATCGAGTATTCGGTCCAAATTGGACGGACCCGGAGTGGTTCTTTTGAATGGCTTCTTCCGTTGACCGGGTTTAGAGCCTCAGAATCCGACGTTGACAGCCGTATCCTCCTTGTCGTCGCCGTTAATGCGGCGCTTATTTTTGTTTCGACATGACCTGCCGTTGTTGTCCTTAGTATCCGGACTGCCAGAATTTTTACGGAGGTTGTTGCTGCGAGCTAGCCAACTATCCTCTCCCGCGCAAAAGCGGGTCATTAATGATGTGAGGGCTGCCATGGATTTCGGCTTTTCCTGTCCCAGGTGCCGGGCTAGCCACTCATCGCGGATGTTATGTTTGAAGGCTGCAAGGGCCTCTGCATCCGGACAGTCGATGATTTGGTTTTTCTTTGTCAAGAACCGTGTCCAGAATTGTCTGGCCGATTCGTGTGGCTGCTGAATTATGTGGCTTAGGTCATCGGCGTCTGGTGGCCGCACATACGTGCCCTGGAAGTTATCGAGGAATGCGGCTTCCAGGTCTTCCCAACACCCAATTGACTCTACGGGCAAGCTGTTAAGCCAATGCTGAGCTGGTCCTTTAAGCTTGAGTGGGAGATACTTGATGGCATGGAGATCGTCGCCGCGGGCCATATGGATGTGAAGAAGATAATCTTCGATCCAAACCGCGGGGTCTGTTGTGCCATCGTAGGATTCGATGTTTACGGGTTTAAACCCTTCAGGGATTTGATGATCCATTACTTCGTCAGTGAAGCATAGCGGGTGTGCGGCGCCTCTGTATTGAGCAATATCACGACGCAGCTCGAGAGAGCGTTGTCTGCTGTGTTCGGCCCGGCAGGGGTTATTGTATCCGGCACGATGGTATTCGTTATGGGTTGTGGGGCGCCCACGTGATCCGTAGATGGATCTGGATTGCCTTGCTTTGTCCTCCAATATATCTCGCAAGTCCGGCGCGTTCCCTCTTGGCTTCATACTTTTTGGAGCGATGTCGGGGTACGGTCTTGGTTGGGGGCCTGGATGCCTCTCTGTCACGACCACGGGGTGGTCGGTCAGCGGTATCGTGCGCTGGTGATGAAGGCATATACGCTTCCTCCTCTAGTCGGGGGAGCAACTTGCGTCTTGGGTAGCTTTTGGAGGGGCGTTCGAGTTTATACTCTTCGGCTGCGAGGACCTCGGTCCATCGATCGGCCAGCAGGTCCTGATCAGCTTGAAGCTGCTGATGCTTTTTCTTTAGGCTGTTTGCCGTGGCGATAAGCCTGCGTTTAAAACGCTCTTGTTCGACGGGATCCTCGAGCACGACGAATTCGTCGTCGTTGAGGCTTGCCTCGTCTTCAGAGGGAGGCATATAGTTATAATCCTCAACCTCTTCGTCTGCCGCCCTCTCGTGAGGGCTTGCTTCTGCATCCTCCTGCGCTGAGTCTTGCTGGAGGGGATTATCTTCGGCACTCTCTGGGGTATTATTATCTCCTGTGCCGGAATCTCCATTCTTGCTGTGGCGGGATTTAGAGCAGCGCCGCTGACGCCGGCGCTTGGGCTGCTTCTTTAGAGAATCTGCCTCCGCTGCTTCTTCGTCGTCCCCATCTTTCGGGGTGTCCACCATGTATATGTCGTATGACGAGGTGGTCTTCCAGTGCCCTGTGGGCGCTGGTTCCTGTTCGTCTCCGGCGTCGTCGTCCATAGCGTCGATGTCTTCGGAGTCGTAGTCTAGCATGTCGGTTAGATCGTCGACAGTGGCTACAAAGTGGGTGGTGGGTGGGCTCTGAATTTCTTCGTCGTCCATATCCCAACCATCCTAGCCATAGTCCGGCCAGGACTCTCCCGATAACGAGAGATGCTTGAGCGAATTTAGGATGTCGCCAAAGGGCGAGTGTTGGAAGATGTCCGTGGCCGTGAATTCCATAACCGGTGCCCAATCAGATTCGATTGGCAGGGGCGCGGGAGGTCCGGAGTCCGGCAAGGAGTCCGGCACCTCGGAGTCACGAGCTTCGCGAGGGACAAGGTTAGTGTTCGGCTCCATCGCCGTGGAAGTTGAAGCCCCCGAGACGGTGTCCATCCACCGGTCCTCAATCTTGGCGATCGGCTCCGGACTAAGGGCCGAAGCGGATTCGAGTGCAGCCACCAAGGCACTGTTTGGCGGCAAAGCTAGATCATGCCCATCGTAACAGTGCGGCGCGCTTGGCTGTGGCTCGAGTCTGTCGAAGATCAAGTCTCCACGAACGTCGGCCATGAAGTTTAGACTTCCGAATCTGACCTGATGGCCAGGGGCGTAGCTTTCGATCTGCTCCAGATGGCCAAGCGAATTAGCCCGCAGTGCGAAGCCGCCGAATACGAAGATCTGTCCGGGGAGAAAAGTCTCACCCTGGACAGCGTTGTTGGTTGAAGATGCCATCGAGCCTATCGGTGACGACACAGGGGAACTCTCAATGAAAGCACCAATGTCGGTGTCAAAACCGGCGGATCTCGGGTAGGGGGTCCCGGACTGTGCGTCTAGGCGGATGGTAACAGGAGACGAGGGACACGATGTTTTACCCAGGTTCGGGCCCTCTCGATGGAGGTAAAACCCTACGTCCTGCTTGATTAATATTGATGATATGGGTAGTACAAGAGTGGATCTACCACGAGATCAAGGAGGCTAAACCCTAAAGCTAGCCTATGGTATGATTGTTGTAATGTATGTTGTGTCCTACGGACTAAAGCCCTCCGGTTTATATAGACACCGGAGGAGGCTAGGGTTACACAGAGTTGGTTACAATGGTAGGAGATCTACATATCCGTATCGCCAAGCTTGCCTTCCACGCCAAGGAAAGTCCCATCCGGACACGGGACGGAGTCTTCAATCTTGTATCTTCGTAGTCTTGGAGTCCGGCGGACGATGATAGTCCGGCTGTCCGGACACCCCCTAGTCCAGGACTCCCTCATGCGCCATCTCGGTGCAGGTCGGGGATGCATCAGGTGCGACCTCAAGGATCTCCTGGACCTTGGGGGTGAAGCAATAGACGTCGGGGGTGACCAGAACGACAGGGGCATCGATGGAGAAGCCGCCATCGGAGGCCACAACGGCCGAGCACGTCGGTGGCGGCGGCGGAGCTCCTGTGGAGGGCTTGGCGGGCAGGGCTGCCCGGAGTTGGAGCTGCCTATCGAACTCGTCGTACAACGCCCTAGTCTCAGCCCGGAGTTTGTATAGGTAGGCCTTCAGCTCAGAATTCATGGTGCTGGCGGTGGAGGAAAAAGTGGGGAAAAAATTGGGCACGATTTTGGACGAACTCGTGAGGACTTGCTGCGAATCGGAAGGGTGGAGGGAGGCTTTGATACCATGATGTTAGGTTCCAACTCGCGAATCACTCCATTACAGGGAATCAAGCTTGAGTACAAGGGAATTGAGGAGGTGGAAGGGAGAAGAACAGGAGGTAAGGGAAGAGAGGAGCCGCCGTTGCCGTTTCGTGATCCAAGCCCGGATTCTTTGCTCGTTGCCTCCTCCCAGGCATTTGTAGTCTGTAGCGCTGGGTGGTTCGCAGATGGGCCGGCCCATGTAATGGCCGAAGGTTGCAAGCCCATGTATACAATAGGCTCCTGACACCATTGCAGGGCCGTCGGGCGCCGTTCCTCTGCCGTCCGCTTCAAGTCTCCGGTCGCCTTACCTCTCCTCATCGGAAGGTTTTTGTTGCTCTGAGCCGCCGATCTCGCCACTGCTGCCGAAATCCGGTCACGCCTCCGTCCGTGAGCCGCCTCGTATTTGAGTCGACATCTTGTTTCAACCTGCGACCGACCTCGCGTTTCGTGAGCCTGCGCCTTCGCTACTCTGCGCTGGCTCCTGCCTCCGCACGTATGACCCATGGGTGGAGACAGGGGGGGCGAGCAGGGGCTAGAGCCCCCCCCCCCCCCAACGATCGCCCCCCCCCCCCCCTAACGATCTAGGGCAGGTATTAGTACTAATACGCAGTACTAATGTACGTATATATAGATAACTAGTTATACTTTTAAGGCCCAAAAACATCTCTCTGTACGTGCTGAAGCCCAAAAAGGGCCCATGCCCCACGTTGCTAGGCCATTCAGCGGTGAACCATAAGTAACTTGCACGAGCCACTAAAAAAAGTAATTTGCACGAGGAAACCTAGCGTGCGTCTGCAGGTTGTTCAGATTAGATCGATTCCTGCCGCCGCCGCTCGCCATTATTCGATCTTGGTGATGCCAGTCGCCGGATGCCAAATAAGGACACTGCCGCGATGGTGCCGTGCTAGCCATGGGCGCCGCTGCCACTACTTCTGTTAATCCTGCCGCATTGTGGACTGTATTCGAGTCTGTTGATCATGGTGTTTATCCTTCAAGCACTCAAATATAAAGGTATCCTATACTTTACGGTTTTGCTGATGAACTGCCCTGCAAGCAGCCTACTTGTCTAACTAATTGGTTCACTTTCATACAAGAGAATTGATAAATTTACTGTATACCTTACGGGGAGATCACTTTATTTGAAACTTTACATTGTCGCTACATAAAAATATTGTGAGAAGGTTCTTCTAATTAGATTATAAAATTGTTCGATCTGCTTCATAGTTATGAACCTAAATTTTATTAAATGAAATGAAGTTTTATATTGCCAAATATATACATTTCTGTGGTTTATATCAGTGTGATGTTTCGACTTGTTATTTGTGATATTTATCTCTTGCACAAAGCTGCACCTCGTAGCGCAACGTGCTCCGCACTACACATTTATTTGACATTGTTGCGTGCTCACACTTGCAAGGGAGTAGAGAGAAGTGGAAAGAGTAGCATTGGACCGCACATCGAACCCCTCTTAGTTTAGTCCAATTTGTATCTCTTGTGTGTTTAAGGGAAACAAAAAAAAATTCTCCGCCCCCCTTATGTTCAAATCCTGGCTCCGCCCCTGGTATGACCCGCTTAGCGCCGGCTCTCGCACGCCCAGCCGGCTTGTCGCCCTGCACCAGCCTGCTGCCTCTACTCCACCCGCCCGTCGCCGGGTCTCCACACCAGCTGCCCGCCTGTGTAGATGCCAATGAGGAGAGCGCTGCCCGTGTGGTTGGTGTTAAAGCCACAGATGAAGGCATGCAAGAGGATACATTTGACATGACTGTCGCTGATAATCAGGAAAAACGAGATCTCTTTAGCTGAATGACCATCCTTCGCAAAATTTCGGTTTAATGCCGACCGTCTATTGTTCGCCTAGCTGATATTCCAGTACTGAATCATTCCAGAGGCAACCTTCAGAAAAGCGTCCAAGCAGAGGAAAAAATACAGGAGGGCACCTGTTTGCATAAACAGCAGTGGTAGTGGTGGTCCACTTCCTTAGAGTTGAGCTCAAAATCAACAGGATTAACAAGCTAATAGAGGGATATGCAAAGATTTGATCCTGGGTTTGGATTTAATGGAGGCACGTACACCATTCAAACTTCCACGTGAAGACTGCTGCTGCATTCGTTACGAAAAGGACAAAGGAAGACCGTGTGGTTACTAGTGCCACATCAGAACAGTCAAAATGAGAAGTGCATTTGTACGAGCTGTGTTCTTTGTCTGATTTTGTCCTGCATTATCAGCATCAACATCTGCGTTCATCTGACAAGACATATAAGGTGATATCCATCTAAGTCTATTTTATTAGCACATATTGTTTCTTCCAAGAACAATTACTCTTGTCCGCAATATATTTTATGCAGGACAGTGATTCATTATAAAGATGGTGACATGCTGTACCTATGGAGTATGCGTTAGCATCATCATGCACCGGCATCCGTGCCTGCTTGTTGGTGAATGGGTATGCGCAAGTTGCCGTCCGTGCAGCTCGATTTACATCAACACGATGCAACTGACTCGTCCGTCCACGCGGCTTGCCGCGCTTGTGATTGACTCGCCCGCCCGCACCGGATTACAATGCCACAGCCGATTCATCTGTCCGTGCCTGCGATTGACTCGCCTGTCCACACCAGTTTAAACGCCACGGCCGACCCATCTGGCGCTAGACTCGCCCGTGAATTGATTTCATCTTCACCAAAGTGATGATCAACTCCATGACGGATAATTTCCGGCCTAACATATCAGGTGAAATTCATCCAGTATATTTTTATTTACATATTAATTTCTTTAAAAAAGAGAAAGCAATTATTCTGGCTTGCAAGTTCTTCAATGCAGGACAAGCTATCTGCTACAAAAGAGATTATTATATCACTGAGTTGTTGAATGACTCATACCAGATTATATCATGGTCAACTATGGAGAATTTTAAGCCAACTCATTGAGTCGTCTTAAAGACTCGAGGGCTACATGGACATATCTCAATAAATGTTGACAGTTTAAAGGCCATCAGGAAAAATTCCGGCTCAAGAAGAATTTATCTCTCGCAAAGCTCGAGTTCTCAGGAAAAATTAAAGGGACCAAAGAGAGTATGTTGCAAAGCACAGCTCAAACATAGGTACCCTGCTTCAAATGACCATTGGGGGCTAATCATATTCGAATCTAGCTCAACCCCTTTGGCACAGCTTCCTGATCGTATTCGAATCATAGCTGTTCAAACCTCTTGATTATTTGGGGGCTGGATCGTATTCGAATCATAGCTTAACCCCTTTTGGTCCGACCCTGATTGTATTCAAATAAGAGTCATTAAATATTTAGACCACCGGGGGTTGATCGTATTCGAATCTAGCTTAACTCCTTTGGCATAGCTTCCTGATCGTATTCGAATCATAGCTGTTCAAACAACTTGATCATTTGGGGGCTGGATCATATTCGAATCATAGCTTAACCCCTTTTGGTCCGACTCTGATCGTATTCGAATCAGAGTCGTTAAAAAAGCTTCAAGGTCACTTGGGGGCTTCCTGTTCAAACATAGGTGTCTTCACTAAAGAGAACATAGCCATTGGTATCCTCTTGATTGGCGCAATGCCAAAAACCACTTGAGGGCTGCCTGTTCAAACATAGGTCTATTCACCAAAGAGAACATAGTCGTTAACCCTTTTGGTCCGGCTTACTGATCGTATTCGAATCAGAAGCCTCGTGTTTTTTCTCTCCTTGTTGATTTAAGTTTTTTGAAACAGTCTTTCGGGTTTCTCTTGATACTTTTTTGCTTATGTCTGAAGCATATATGTGGTTTCGATTAACCCGGCCTGGCTTTTGACGATAAGTCGCCAGCATATGACAATATTAAGTACTTGAAGCATGGGCTTCTAAGATTTGGGTTATCATCCTTACTGCATTGGTGTCATAAGCCGGCAATACGATTCAATATCACAGGAACCGGTTTTCAAACCGGATTATATTATTCAAATCTTTAATAGCCAACATGTCTGGATTTTTATTATGGTTATCAATAACCAATATTATGATGGAGGTCTTCAAAGTCGCTTCAGCGCAAGGGCTATTATGTATCAATGGATATGATTTATTTTTACAATGGAGGGAATAGTCCCGAGTCGCTGGAGGCTTACGACCCGGCACTTGGGGGCTACATTATTCAAATTGAGATTACATCAAATATGCGAGTCCCATGTCACTGCCAGCATGCACCATGGCACTTGGGGGCTAATGTAAAGTCATTTTTTGATCAACTTACTGAAGACCCTACTCATCCCATTGTAATGAGTCGGCCCTTGGGGGCTACCAATTGCTCCTGTCAAAAATTCAAGGTACACAAGCCTCAGCCCATTATATTGAAAGATCCACTACTCAGTAGGTAGAGTACAAAGCTCTTAACCTTATGGACGTGGGTTCAAGCCCCATGGTGGAGATTACATCATATGATGTTATTATTAATGAATTATATACAAAGTCCCAGCTCAGTATTATCTCATTGAGCCGGCCCTTGGGGGCTACACATTGCTGCTTAACTCTACATGATCATATTTACAAAGTCCCTGCTCATTATTTCATAATGACCCGACACTTGGGGGCTACAAGTGATATGAATATAATGGAGGTACATTTTCAAGTTTGATGTTAGCGACAATTATAGCCCGGTGCTATCAATATTTACAAACCGGATATTTTGGCAATCATAAATCGGCAAGTTCTACATCTTCAAGCTGGCTGAAAATCAGATGAGTATTTCATGACCAATGTTTTTGATTATGAAGCTGGCTTATTGACCCGGATTTTCTAGAAGAAGGAAATACCAAGGAGTTAAGGATGATCAGGTGCCGGCTTACAAGAATTCTTAACCCGGAGCATAATCTATCAAAATTGTTCTTGTGTTTGTTTACAGGATCAGTTTAACATGGATAAATCCAAATTAAACTGGGGGCTAATGTCGGGATATACCCCACGGCGCGACCCGGCCAGAGATATGACCCGGCTGGGATTCGATGTTTCATTGGTGACCCGGCAGACTATAAGCCGGCGGGAACAGTTAAGCAGGTTAAGCCGGCGGGAACAGTTAAGCAGGTTAAGACGGTGGGAACAATTAAGTAGGTTAAGCCGGCAGACACAGTTAAGCATTGTAAGCCGGAGGACACAGTTAAGCATTGTAAGCCAGCAGACAGTTAAGCCAGATTGTAAGTCGGATTGTAAGCCGACTTACGTTAAGAAGCCCAAGACGTTAAGAAGCCCAAGACGTTAAGAAGCCCATGGTGAGAAGCCCATGGTAAGACGTCAAAATAGGTTACGTCCTAATCCGAGTTTGACTCTACATGTAACCCGCCCCTTCAACTTATATAAGGAGGGGCAGGGCATCCCAAGAGGGGAGAGCAAGAAAATAATCGTTAAGGCTAGACACAACTAGAGGAGAGCCGGATTTACGACGTCTCCCTCATGAGCATAATGAGACCTAGCCACAAACAACATGTAGGGCTATTACCGGATGATGTTTCCCGGGGCCCGAAGCTGTCTAAATCCTTGTCTTGTGTGTTGCATCTCTCGTCCCGATCAACCCCTTTCAAGCTACCACATAGATGCGTTGGCCTCACGACTAAGTCCTCACACTAGGACATCTGCCGTGACCTTTCCATGACAAGGACGAAACAATCTCGTGTGACCTGGTAAGAACAAAACAAAGACACATTGGCACACACATGAATATTGTCCCCAGTGTCAACCCACCAATCGGTGGACTGACAAACTGAAAGTACAGTAAACAGATTACCATACCTTGTTGCCGCATCATTGTTGCTTAGAGTCACATTGACAGACTTTGCGTCCTGTCCTGACTTCTTATACTTGTTTGGGCACTTGTTTGCCCAATGTTCTTCTCAACCACAAGTGAAGCGGCCATCTCTCTTCTTATCTTTCTTCTTACCCTTCTTCTTGAAGGTAGTATTTTGCTGGACAGAGTTCTTTCCCTTGAACTTGTGGAAGTTCTTCTGCACCACATTGGCGCTAGAAGAACCCTCTGAAGGAAATATGCCCTAGAGGCAATAATAAAGTTATTATTTATTTCCTCATATCATGATAAATGTTTAATATTCATGCTAGAATTGTATTAACCGGAAACATAATACATGTGTGAATACATAGACAAACTTAACGTCACTAGTATGCCTCTACTTGACTAGCTCATTAATCAAAGATGGTTGAGTTTCCTAACCATAGACATGTGTTGTCATTTGATTAACGGGATCACATCATTAGAAGAATGATGTGATTGACTTGACCCATTCCGTTATCTTAGCACTTGATCGTTTAGTATGTTGCTATTGCTTTCTTCATGACTTATACAAAGTTCCTATAACTATGAGATTATGCAACTCCCGTTTACCGGAGGAACACTTTGTGTGGTACCAAACTTCACAACGTAACTGGGTGATTATAAAGGAGCTCTACAGGTGTCTCCAAAGGTACATGTTGAGTTGGCGTATTTCGAGATTAGGTTTTGTCACTCCGATTGTCGGAGAGGTATCTCTGGGCCCTCTCGGTAATGCACATCACTATAAGCCTTGCAAGCAATGTAACCAACGAGTTAGTTACAAAATGATGTATTATGTAACGAGTAAAGAGACTTGCCGGTAACAAGATTGAACTAGGTATTGGATACCGACGATCGAATCTCGGGCAAGCAACATACCGATGACAAAGGGAACAACGTATGTTGTTATGCGGTTTGACCGATAAGGATCTTCGTAGAATATGTAGGAGCCAATATGAGCATCCAGGTTCCGCTATTGGTTATTGACCGGAAACAGTTCTAGGTCATGTCTACATAGTTCTCGAACCCGTAGGGTCCGCACGCTTAACATTACGATGACAGTTATATTATGAGTTTATAGCTTTTGATGTACCGAAGGTTGTTTGGAGTCCCGGATGTGATCGCGGACATGATGAGGAGTCTCGAAATGGTCGAGACATAAAGATTGATATATTGGAAACCTATATTTGGATATCAGAATCATTCCGGGTGAAATCGGGATTTTACCGGAGTACTGGGGGGTTACCGGAACCCCGCCAGGGGTTAATGGGCCTACATGGGCCCTAAGGGAGAAGAGGAGGGCCGGCCAGGGCAGGCCGCGCGCCCCCTCCCCCTAGTCCGAATAGGACAAGGAAGGGGGGCGCCCCCCTTTCCTCTTTCTCCCTCCCCCCTTCCTTCTCCAACAAGGCAAGAGGGGGGAGTCCTACTCCCGGTGGGAGTAGGACTCCTCCAGGCGCACCCCTAGGGGCCGACAGCACCTCCCCCTCCCTCCTTTATATACGGGGGCAGGGGGCACCCCATGACACACAAGTTGATCTCCGTGATCGTTCTTTTGCCGTGTGCGGTGCCCCCCTCCACCATATTCCACCTCGGTCATATCGTAGCGGTGCTTAGGGGAAGCCCTGCATCGGTAGAACATCATCACCGTCACCACTCCAGCGTGCTGACGGAACTCTTCCCCGACACCCTGCTGGATCGGAGTCCGGGGATCATCATCGAGCTGAACGTGTGCTGAACTCGGAGGTGCCGTATGTTCGGTACTTGGATCGGTCGGATCGTGAAGACGTACGACTACATCAACCGCGTTGTTCTAACGCTTCCGCTTTCGGTCTATGAGGGTACGTGGACAACACACTCCCCTCTCGTTGCTATGCATCACCATGATCCTTGCGTGTGCGTAGGAATTTTTTTGAAATTACTACGTTCCCCAACAGTGGCATTCGAGCCAGGTTTTATGCATAGATGTCATATGCACGAGTAGAACACAAGTGAGTTGTGGGCGATACAAGTCATACTGCTTACCAGCATGTCATACTTTGGTTCAGCAGTATTGTGAGATGAAGCGGCCCGGACCGACATTACGCGTACGCTTACGCGAGACTGGTTTCACCGTTACGAGCACTCGTGCTTAAAGGTGACTGGCGGTTGTCTGTCTCTCTCACTTTAGTTGAACCGAGTGTGGCTACGCCCGGTCCTTGCGAAGGTTAAAACAGCACTAACTTGACGAACTATTGTTGTGGTTTTGATGCATAGGTAATAACAGTTCTTGCTCAGCCCGTAGCAGCCACGTAAAATTTGCAACAACAAAGTAGAGGACGTCTAACTTGTTTTTGCAGGGCATGTTGTGATGTGATATGGTCAAGACGTGATTCTATATTTTATTGTATGAGATGATCATGTTTTGTAACCGAAGTTATCGGCAACTGGCAGGAGCCATATGGTTGTCGCTTTATTGTATGAAATGCAAACGCCCTGTAATTACTTTACTTTATCACTAAGCGGTAGCAATAGTCGTAGAAGCAATAGATGGCGTAACGACAACGATGCTACGATGGAGATCAAGGTGTCGCGCCGGTGACGATGGTGATCACGACGGTGCTTCGGAGATGGAGATCACAAGTACAATATGACGATAGCCATATCATATCACTTATATTGATTGCATGTGATGTTTATCCTTTATGCATCTTATCTTGCTTTGATTGACGGTAGCATTTTAAGATGATCTCTCGCTAAATTATCAAGAAGTGTTCTCCCTGAGTATGCACCATTGCGAAAGTTCTTCGTGCTGAGACACCACGTGATGATCGGGTGTGATAGGCTCTACGTTCAAATACAACGGGTGCAAAACAGTTGCACACGCGGAATACTCAGGTTAAACTTGACGAGCCTAGCATATACAGATATGGCCTCGGAACACGGAGACCGAAAGGTCGAACGTGAATCATATAGTAGATATGATCAACATAGTGATGTTCACCATTGAAACTACTCCATCTCACGTGATGATCGGACATGGTTTAGTTGATTTGGATCACGTGATCACTTAGATGACTAGAGAGATGTCTGTCTAAGTGGGAGTTCTTTAGTAATATGATTAATTGAACTTAAATTTATCATGAACTTAGTACCTGATAGTATTTTGCTTGTCTATGTTTGTTGTAGATAGATGGCTCGTGCTGTTGTTCCGTTGAATTTTAATGCGTTCCTTGAGAAAGCTAAGTTGAAAGATGATGGTAGCAATTACATGGACTGGGTCCGTAACCTGAGGATTATCCTCATTGCTGCACAGAAGAATTACGTCTTGGAAGCACTGCTGGGTGCCAGGCCTGTTGCAGATGCAACTGACGACGTTAAGAACGTCTGGCAGAGCAAAGATGATGACTACTCGATAGTTCTGTGTGCCATGCTTTACGGCTTGGAACCGGGTCTTCAACGATGTTTTGAACGTCATGGAGCATATGAGATGTTCCAGGAGTTGAAGTTGATATTTCAAGCAAATGCCCGGATTGAGAGATATGAAGTCTCCAATAAGTTCTATAGCTGTAAGATGGAGGAGAATAGTTCTGTAAGTGAATATATACTCAAAATGCCTGGGTATAATAATCACTTGATTCAACTGGGAGTTAATCTTCCTGATGATAGTGTCATTGACAGAATTCTCCAATCACTGCCACCAAGCTACAAGAGCTTCGTGATGAACTATAATATGCAAGGGATGGACAAGACTATTCCCGAGCTCTTCGCAATGCAAAAAGCTGCGGAGGTAGAAATCAAGAAGGAGCATCAAGTGTTGATGGTCAATAAGACCACCAGTTTCAAGAAAAAGGGTAAAGGGAAGAAGAAGGGGAACTTCAAGAAGGACAGCAAGCAAGTTGCTGCTCAAGAGAAGAAACCCAAATCTGGACCTAAGCCTGAGACTGAGTGCTTCTACTGCAAGCAGACTGGACACTGGAAACGGAACTGCCCCAAGTATTTGGCGGTTAAGAAGGATGGCAAAGTAAACAAAGGGACTACGGATTAAGCGAAGATTGGCTAAGGACAAGGTGACGATGCGCGTGGGAAATGGTTCCAAAGTCGATGTGATCGCGGTCGGCACGCTACCTCTACATCTACCATCGGGATTAGTTTTAGACCTAAATAATTGTTATTTGGTGCCAGCGTTGAGCATGAACATTATATCTGGATCTTGTTTGATGCGAGACGGTTATTCATTGAAATCGGAGAATAATGGTTGTTCTATTTATATGAGTAATATCTTTTATGGTCATGCACCCTTGAAGAGTGGTCTATTTTTATTGAATCTCGATAGTAGTGATACACATATTCATAATGTTGAAGCCAAAAGATGCAGAGTTGATAATGATAGTGCAACTTATTTGTGGCACTGCAGTTTAGGTCATATCGATGTAAAGCGCATGAAGAAACTCCATACTGATGGACTTCTGGAATCACTTGATTATGAATCACTTGGTACTTGCAAACCGTGCCTCATGGGCAAGATGACTAAAACACTGTTCTCCAGAACTATGGAGCGAGCAACTGATTTATTGGAAATCATACATACTGATGTATGTGGTCCAATGAATATTGAAGCTCGCGGCGGGTATCATTATTTTCTCACCTTCACAGATGATTTGAGCAGATATGGGTATATTTAGTTGATGAAACACAAGTCTGAAACATTTGAAAAGTTCAAAGAATTTCAGAGTGAAGTGGAAAATCATCGTAACAAGAAAATAAAATTTCTACGATCTGATCGTGGAGGAGAATATTTGAGTTACAAGTTTGGTTTACATTTGAAACAATGTGGAATAGTTTCGCAACTCACGCCACCTGGAACACCACAACGAAATGGTGTGTTCGAACATCGTAATCGCACTTTACTAGATATGGTGCGATCTATGATGTCTCTTACTAATTTACCGCTATCGTTTTGGGGTTATGCTTTAGAGACGGCCGCATTCACGTTAAATAGGGCACCATCAAAATCCGTTGAGACGACGCCTTATGAACTATGGTTTGGCAAGAAACCAAAGTTGTCATTTCTTAAAGTTTGGGGCTGTGATGCTTATGTGAAGAAACTTCAACCAGATAAGCTCGAACCCAAATCGGAGAAATGTGTCTTCATTGGATACCCAAAAGAGACTACTGGGTACACCTTCTATCACAGATCTGAGGGCAAGATTTTTGTTGCTAAATTCGGTACACCTTCTACCACAGATCCGAAGGCAAGATTTTTGTTGCCAAGAATGAAACCTTTCTAGAGGAGTTTCTCTCGAAAGAAGTGAGTGGGAGGAAAGTAGAACTTGATGAGGTAACTGTACCTGCTCCCTTATTGGAAAGTAGTTCATCGCAAGAACCGGTTCCTGTGACAACTACACCAATCAGTGAGGAAGCTAATGATATTGATCATGAAACTTCAGATCAAGTTACTACCGAGCCTCGTAGGTCTACCAGAGTAAGATCCGCACCAGAGTGGTACGGTAATCCTATTCTGGAAGTCATGTTACTTGACCATGGCGAACCTACGAACTATGAGGAAGCGATGATGAGCCCAGATTCCGCAAAATGGCTTGAGGCCATGAAATCTGAGATGGGATCCATGTATGAGAACAATGTATGGACTTTGGTTGACTTGCCTGACGATCGGCAAGCCATCGAGAATAAATGGATCTTCAAGAAGAAGACTGACGCTGATGGTAATGTAACTGTCTACAAAGTTCGACTTGTTGCGAAAGGTTTTCGACAAGTTCAAGGGGTTGACTAAGATGAGACTTTCTCACCCGTAGCGATGCTTAAGTCTGTCCGAATCATGTTAGCAATTGCCGCATTTTATGATTATGAAATTTGGCAAATGGATGTCAAAACTGCATTTCTGAATGGATTTCTGGAAGAAGAGTTGTATATGATGCAACCGGAAGGTTTTATCGATCCAAAAGGTGCTAACAAAGTGTGCAAGCTCCAGCGATCCATTTATGGACTGGTGCAAGCATCTCGGAGTTGGAATAAACGCTTTGATAGTGTGATCAAAGCATATGGTTTTATACAGACTTTTGGAGAAGCCTGTATTTACAAGAAAGTGAGTGGGAGCTCTGTAGCATTTCTGATATTATATGTAGATGACATATTGTTAATTGGAAATGATATAGAATTTCTAGATATCATAAAGGGATACTTGAATAAAAGTTTTTCAATGAAAGACCTCGGAGAAGCTGCTTACATATTGGGCATCAAGATCTATAGAGATAGATCAAGATGCTTAATTGGACTTTCACAAAGCACATACCTTGATAAAGTTTTGAAAAAGTTCAAAATGGATCAGGCAAAGAAAGGGTTCTTGCCTGTATTACAAGGTGTGAAGTTGAGTCAGACTCAATGCCTGACCACAGCAGAATATAGAGAGAAAATGAAAGATGTTCCCTATGCTTCAGCCATAGGCTCTATCATGTATGCAATGCTGTGTACCAGACCTGACGTATGCTTAGCAATAAGCTTGGCAGGTAGGTACGAAAGTAATCCAGGAGTGGATCACTGGACAACGGTCAAGAATATCCTGAAATACCTGAAAAGGACTAAGGATATGTTTCTCGTTTATGGAGGTGACAAAGAGCTAGTCGTAAATGGTTACATCGATGCAAGCTTTGACACTGATCCGGACGATTCTAAATCGCAAACCGAATACGTGTTTTTATTAAACGGTGGAGCTGTAAGTTGGTGCAGTTCTAAACAAAGCGTCTTGGCGGGATCTACATGCGAAGCGGAGTACATAGCTGCTTCGGAAGTAGCAAATGAAGGAGTCTGAATGAAGGAGTTCATTTCCGATCTAGGTGTCATACCTAGTGCATCGGGACCAATGAAGATCTTTTATGATAATACTGGTGCAATTGCCTTGGCAAAGGAATCCAGATTTCACAAGAGGACCAAGCACATCAAGAGACGCTTCAATTCCATCCGGGACCAAGTCCAGGTGGGACACATAGAGATTTGCAAGATACATATGGATCTGAATGTTGCAGACCTGTTGACTAAGCCTCTTCCACGAGCAAAACATGATCAGCACCAAGACTCCATGGGTGTTAGAATCATTACTGTGTAATCTAGATTATTTTACTCTAGTGCAAGTGGGAGACTGAAGGAAATATGCCCTAGAGGCAATAATAAAGTTATTATTTATTTCCTCATATCATGATAAATGTTTATTATTCATGCTTGAATTGTATTAACCGGAAACATCATACATGTGTGAATACATAGACAAATTTAACGTCACTAGTAGGCCTCTACTTGACTAGCTCATTAATCAAAGATGGTTGAGTTTCCTAACCATAGACATGTGTTGTCATATGATTAACGGGGTCACATCATTAGAAGAATGATGTGATTGACTTGACCCATTCCGTTAGCTTAGCACTTGATCGTTTAGTATGTTGCTATTGCTTTCTTCATGACTTATACAAAGTTCCTATAACTATGAGATTATGCAACTCCCGTTTACCGGAGGAACACTTTGTGTGCTACCAAACGTCACAACATAACTGGGTGATTATAAAGGAGCTCTACAGGTGTCTCCAAAGGTACATGTTGAGTTGGCGTATTTCGAGATTAGGTTTTGTCACTCCGATTGTCGGAGAGGTATCTCTGGGCCATCTCGGTAATGCACATCACTATAAGCCTTGCAAGCAATGTAACTAATGAGTTAGTTATGAAATGATGTATTACGTAACGAGTAAAGAGACTTACCGGTAACGAGATTAAACTAGGTATTGGATACCGACGATCGAATCTCGGGCAAATAACATACCGATGACAAAGGGAACAACGTATGTTGTTATGCGGTTTTACCGATAAAGATCTTCGTAGAATATGTAGGAGCCAATATGAGCATCCATGTTCCGCTATTGGTTATTGACCGGAAACAGTTCTAGGTCATGTCTACATAGTTCTCGAACCCGTAGGGTCTGTACGCTTAACGTTACGATGACAGTTATATTATGAGTTTATAGTTTTTGATGTACCGAAGGTTGTTCGGAGTCCCAGATGTGAGCACAGACATGACGAGGAGTCTTGAAATGGTCGAGACATAAAGATTGATATATTGGAAGCCTATATTTGGATATCGGAATCATTCCGGGTGAAATCGGGATTTTACCGGAGTACAGGGGGGTTACCGGAACCCCCCGGGGGTTAATGGGCCTACATGGGCCCTAAGGGAGAAGAGGAGGGCCGGCCAGGGCAGGCCGTGCGCCCCCTCCCCCCTAGTTCGAATAGGACAAGGAAGGGGGGGGGGCGCCCCCCTTTCCTCTTTCTCCCTTCCCCCTTCCTTCTCCAACAAGGCAAGAGGGGGGAGTCCTACTCCCGGTGGGAGTAGGACTCCTCCAGGCGCACCCCTAGGGGCCGGCAGCACCTCCCCCCTCCCTCCTTTATATACGGGGGCAGGGGGCACCCCATGACACACAAGTTGATCTTCGTGATCGTTCTTTAACCGTGTGCGGTGCCCCCTCCACCATATTCCACCTCGGTCATATCATAGCGGTGCTTAGGCGAAGCCCTGCATCGGTAGAACATCATCACCGTCACCACGCCGTCATGCTGATGGAACTGTTCCCCGACACCCTGCTGGATCGGAGTCCAGGGATCGTCATCGAGCTGAACGTGTGCTGAACTCGGAGGTGCTGTACGTTCGGTACTTGGATCGGTCGGATCGTGAAGACGTACGACTACATCAACCGCATGGTTCTAACGCTTCCGCTTTCGGTCTACGAGGGTACGTGGACAACACTCTCCCCTCTCGTTGCTATGCATCACCATGATCCTTGCGTGTGCGTAGGAATTTTTTTGAAATTACTACGTCCCCAACACCCTCTGCCCCTTTCACGTGTGAGTCATTTGCTCTCGAGTTCTGCTCAACACTTAGATGACCGATGACATCCTCAACAGAGAATTCACGTCTCAAGTGCTTGAGAGAAGTAGCAAAGTTCCTCCATCCAGCAGGGAGTTTTGCAATAATGCAACCCGCGACAAACTTGTCTGGTAACTCACACTTCAGGAGCTCCAGCTCCTTAGCGATGCATTGTATCTCATGGGCCTGGTCCAATACAAAACGGTTATCAACCATTTTGTAATCATGGAACTGCTCCATAGCATACAACTCGCTTCCAACATCGGTTGCGCCGAACTTAGCTTCGAGCGCATCCCACAAATTCTTGGCAACACGCATATGGAGATATGCTTCGACTAGCTTGTCTCCGATCATAGTAAGAACGGCTCCAACAAAGATGGTGGTTGCCTCCCTAAACGCATTCTCCTGTTCAGGAGCAATCGTTACCGTGGGAGAAACACCACCAACCCAGAACACGTTCATTGCTGTGAGCCACAAGGTAGTCCTCGTCTGCCAACGCTTAAAATGCGTTCCAGTAAACTTTTCGGGTTTCAGAGTAGCGGCGAAGCCATGAGTGGAAGAGTGCCTAAAATAAGGTTTTTGGATTGTTGGAAATGTTAGCACTTTTCCGACTAATCTAATCCACGAGTAAACAGTAAGGATGGTAAATACGGTATGCATCTCATACCGATACCTAAGCATGTGAGCATGTACAGTACATACAGCCGAAACATCTATGAACAACATATATACCGCTAGCACATGAACAGGCAAATAGGGGATGAACGAGTCATACCCTCCGGTTGGCCAAGCCAACGCGGCGGCGGCAGCGGCAGCCTCGGCATTAGCCGAGGCCTTCTTCTTGGCGGTGGCATCGTCAGCCATGGGGTCGGTGTAGGGGAAGTAGTGGAAGCAGAGGCAGACGGAGACGGGGACATATCGGGAGCAGTCGCGTCGAGACGCTCCCCAAAAACCTTATTGCCGTTCTCCTGGGCAGGATCTCGAACGACAGGGTTCCGGAGGCACCTGCTCTCCCGACCAACCGTGCACGCGGTCGCTGGGATGGGATCGCCGGAAGCAGCACAGAGAGAGGAACAGTAGATGCCGGCCAGGGTTGTACGAGAGGGAGTGAGTGAACTGAGTTAGGGTTTACTCCACTGGCCAGCGCCTTCTTATATAGACCGTCAGGTAGATGGGCCTGGGCCAGGCCCACGACCGAGTCCGCGAACAGCCCACGGTCCAACGTCTCGGACAATGGCGCTTCCGTAAGTGACTCGTTAATTAACCATTCCCGAGCGGCAAAAATAAGCTTCGGCTTGGCTCATTGCGGCACGCGCACGCGTGCACGCGCGTCGTGACGAGGCGAGGCGAGGCGTGGCGAGGTGGGCGGGCGGCGGCGGAGGAGGAGCGCGCATGTACAACTCCTATTCCCAAGCTCCCAATAGCAAGTGGTAGAGCAGCCCTTATAAAGAGGTCTCACTCTTCTTACTGTAGCAGTATGTGACTAAACTTTTCACACTTCCCACCACTTGCCGTCCACATGCATGGCCTTAGAGATTAACTAGGGATTATTGTCTTATATGGGCCTAAGCCCATCCATAATCCATCATGATACACCACCCTGAAATTGCAAACAAGATCATAGATTAGTTTAAATGATGATCAGTATGTCATGCACACCTAGGGAATCAGGTGTCATCTTAGTATATTGGTATGCTTCTCTTCATAGCTTTCCTTGGCAATCTCATGTAGTGCTTCTCAAACATATGCGCCGGGCAACACGGAGGTACATGTGATTGATTTAATTTTCCCTTTTATATGAAGATCATTACATATGTCAACCAATGCAATCTAAACCGTGTCACGTTAGTACATTCAAGTTTCCGATATTTGTTTCTATTCTGAATCAAATTCAAATAACACACCGACTCCATCTAAAGCTTGTGAAATTTTTCCTCTGCTGCGCACGTACCTACGCTAATCATGTAAAAAGATACAACTTTATTTCTACTATATGTCCAAACAGAACCTACATCGACAATCCTTTCTCCGTAACTAAGAACACTATCTATTTTGACCTAGCCCAATTCATATCCTCTGCAAAATCTAATCCTTGATATATGAATATGACTGATTTAATTTTTATTCTTGTCTAAAGATCAATGCACGTGTCAGCCTCTGCAAGCTGAACCATGTCTTGGCAGTACATACAAGTCTCTCCATCAATTTCTATACTGAACCCACTTTGATTAACACACCAAACTCCATCTAAAGCGTGTGAAATTTTTCCTCTGCTGCACGCGTACCTACGCTAATCATGTAAAAATATACAACTTTATTTCTACTATATGTCCAAACAGAACCTACATCGACAATTCTTTCTCTGTAACTAAGAACACTATCTATTTTGACCTAGCCCAATTCATATCCTCTGCAAAACTTAATCCTTGATATAAAAATATGACTGATTTATTTTTTATTCTTGTCTAAAGATCAATGTACGTGTCAGCCTCTGCAAGCTGAACCATGTCTTGGCAGTACATACAAGTCTCTCCGTCAATTTCTATACTGAACCCAGTTTGATTAACACACCAAACTCCATCTAAAGCGTGTGAACATTTTCCTTTGTTGCGTGTGTACCTAGAGTAATCATGTAAATAAATAGAATGTTTCCCATACTCTATTTCCAAACAGAACCTACATCGACGATCATTTATCCGTAACAGCAGAACACTATTATTCTGACCCAACCCATTCCAAGTCCTTTGCAAAATCAAACCAGGAAGATTTGAACCAAGTTTGTATATTTTGTGCAATTCAGTAGTACTCCCTCCGTCCGGAATTACTTGTCATCAAAATGGATGAAAATGGATGTATCTAGAACTAAAATACATCTAGATACATCCATTTCAATGACAAGTATTTCCGGACGAAGGGAGTAGTAATGCATACATTCAGTTTTTATGTTGTGTGAGAAAAAAGAAAGAACAGAGAAACAACCTGATAATGCATCCAAAAGAATAATTGTCGATGTCCAAGCAGTAGTACTAAAGCACGATCCAAGAATCAGAAAGAACATTTCATAATGGAGTGAGCTGGTCACTGAGTTCTGCTTTTCAACTGCATCTGCTTCACCATGTGCCAGGTTCTTGCAATGTCACCCCTGCTCAGGCCTGCTGTCGCTTACTACCTGATCCCAAATCTTCAAACCATAGTCACCAGAGAAGAATCTCACCCTGGAAACAAACACATCCTGCTGCAGGCGGAGGATAACTTTTACACGAGACGTTGTGCTTCACCGGAGCAGGAGATAATGTCAGCATCGCAACGTCGATCCTCGTCTACGACGCCCTTCATGGACGCCCACATCTGGCACTTTGGCTGCCCCTCGGTATCATACAATCAACTGCCTGAGGCAACCATGCGGTAAGGCATGCCGGTGGCGACGGGCCGGCCTGGATCTGGAGTCATGGTGGCGGTGGTGATAATCGAGATGGAGACCGGTAGGGACAATTGGGACGGGGCGGCGTTGCTCGGGATGGGCACTGTCAGGACCCTGCAGTGCAAACACAAGACTCTGAAGAATTGAACACCTTAACTGAAGAAATGAACAGCGAGGATGAAGCATTCCTTACCTGGGAAATGGAGGGCCAGGATTGAAGACAGTAAGTGAACATCAACGGCGCTCCTCACCAACGGTCAGTGTGCTACGTCACGCCGTTGCCGTCAACAGCTGAACCTCTACAGGACGGAAGCAGAGCATGTGCCGGCGCTACCTGCCCCGCCAACTACATATCCCCTCCGCCAAGCAAACGGATCTCATCTTTTCCCCATTCTACATATGTATCCCCTAGCGTAGCTCTAGAACCCTAAGATTACTTGTAGAATTCGGAATTGATCCTCCATCAGTACCTGTACTTGCTACTTGTTTCCGCTGTTAATCAAATCGGGTCTAGCTCGAGTGATTTTGTGTGTTTTCCTCGATCGTTAGTCCTACCAATTGGTACCAAGAGCCAGGCGTTCCTCGGAGGCGGATCGTTCGGAACAAGTTGTGGTTGGGTTTCGGCTTGGTAAAATCCCACAGTCTGTTGCCGATCGCAAAGGCGGTGTTCATGGAGGCGAATTCTTCGGCGGAAGGGCGAGGTCACCGGCGAGGGTTTCGGACTCGTTCCGCAGTAAAATTCTGGAGCCGCGCGTGACACCATGCCTACCCGAACCAAGCACATGGATGAGATCGCTGAAGAAATCGACATGCTCAGCGAGGAGGTGGGCATTTTGAGTCATAAGCAGGACAAGATCCAAGATCAAATCGATCAGGTCAACACCAGGTTGCTTTCTGTCGAGTCCCTGGAAAAGCAATTGGGAAAGGTCGAGTTACTAGTGGAAAAGAATGCAGAAGTCCAGCAAGAAATTTTCTCCATCTTGCGCACCATGCGGTCTAAAAATCCCAGCCCACCCTCCCCTGAATCTCAGGCTG
The DNA here is from genome assembly GCA_963921465.1 of Triticum timopheevii. NCBI lineage: Eukaryota > Viridiplantae > Streptophyta > Magnoliopsida > Poales > Poaceae > Triticum > Triticum timopheevii. Next base: position 146,609,272 of record OY997272.1, read on the forward strand.
CAGCTTCAGCGATAGCACTGCAAAATCAAAATCAACACCAACAATCAGATCAAGGAGAGCCAAGAGTGGAGCAGTGTCTGCAACAACCACCAATTCAGAACAACACTACTAAACCAACAGTGCAGTTTCATGCAAACCACACGGCACAATATCAATCTGACCGTGCTGCTCAGTTCATGAAGAGTATTTCCAAGGGGCCTAAATTGGATTTCCCCTGCTTCAACGGAGAAAACCCTCTGGGTTGGATCAGACAGGTCACCAAGTACTTCCAACTCGCTCAAATGCCGGATGAATGTAAGGTGGATCTGGCCCTTACTTACTTCACAGGAAGAGCAGACAATTGGTTTAGGAGCACTCAACTGGATAATGTAAAAACAACATGGGATGAATTTTGCAGGATGATATGTGACAGATTTGCTGACCATAGCATTTATGAAATACTGGAAAAGTTCCACAGCCTCAAACAAAATACACTGTCAGTTGCTGCTTATACTAACAAGTTTGAGGAAATTATGGCCATTATCAGAGCTGAACATCCTTATTTCCAAGAGCAATATTATGTTGTCAATTTTGTCAATGGACTAAAGCCCAACATAAGATGCAACTTAAGGCCACAGAGACCTAAAACTCTTAGCCAGGCTTATTGGTTAGCCAGGTATTATGAAAGTGGAATACAATCAAAATACCAATCATATATGAACCAGCAGGAGAGATTACAAGCTCACTCAGGCCAGCAAAAGCACACTATTACACCAGCTCCAAATTTATAGATTCCACCTACAGCTCCAGCAGCCAAGAAGCTAGGTATATGTTGGCGATGTAATGGACCATGGGTGCCAGGCCATAAGTGCAAACAAGCACCTTCAGTACATGCTATAGTTGGTCCTGACAGTACTGAAGAAGTAACACCTGAAGAAGAGGCCCAACTTGCAGTATTCACAGCTGAAGGCCAATGGACTGAATCTAATAATCAGTGTATGCACATCTCTGCCCAAGCAATATCAGGAAATACTTCCCCTTCTACTCTAGCAGTGCATATCATTGTAGGAGGAAGACAAGGTGTAGCTCTGGTGGATACTGGCAGTACTAACACATTCATTGACAGGAAGTTTGCTCTCAAAACTAACTATCATTTGATAAATACACCAACAAAGAAAGTGACAGTAGCAGGTGGGGGAACATTGACTTCAGGTGCTTATGCCCCCAACACCAGTTTCAAGATCTGCAATGAGACATTTTCAAATGATTTCACAGTGTTGGAACTGCAAGGTTATGATGTGGTGCTAGGTTGTGACATGCTCAAGCAACATAATCCCATAGCCATGGACTTTGAAGCTAGGACTGTCACCATGACAAAAGATAAGTTGGCACCAGTCACATTCCTTGATTATACAACTACTACTGTCCCAAAACTTATATCAACAGAAAAATTGGAACAGATGTGTTCTAAAGGTGTAGTAGGTTTCACTATGAGTCTTCAGTTCATGTCAACTGCATGCAATAATTTCATTGCTGCACAACAAGCACCAGATGATATACTGCAAGTGCTGGAACAGTATGAGGAATTGTTCAAGGAACCTACTGTTTTACCTCCTCCAAGAGATTCTGATCACTCCATACCTCTCAAGGAAAATTCCACACCCCCAAATGTGAGACCATACAGAGTGCCCCATCTACAAAAAGATGAAATGGAGCAGCAAATCAAGCTATTGCTCTCCAGGCACATAATTCAGCATAGCCCGAGTCCTTATGCATCACCAGCAATTTTGGTCAGGAAAAAAGGAGGAACTTGGAGATTGTGTATAGATTACAGAAAGTTAAATGCACAAACAATCAAAAACAAGTTCCCTATACCAGTTATTGAGGATCTACTGGATGAGCTTTAGGGAGCAGCAGTTTTCAGTAAGCTGGACTTAAAATCTGGTTACCATCAGATTAGAATGAAAGCCGAAGATGTGCATAAAACAGTATTCAGAACTTACTCAGGACACTATGAATTCTTGGTGATGCCCTTTGGGTTGACTAATGCACCTGCAACCTTCCAAGCACTAATGAACAAGCTCTTTGGCCCTTATCTGAGGAAGTTTGTTTTGGTTTTCTTTGATGATATTTTGATATTCAGTAGAACTCCAGAGGAACATAAGAAACACCTAAAAATTGTCATGGACATCTTAAAGGAAAATAACTTGCTCCTTAACAAATCCAAGTGTACCTTTGGTACATCCACAGTGGAATACCTGGGCCATGTCATATCTACTCAAGGTGTTGCAACTGACCCTGAGAAAATAACTGTTGTGCAGCAATGGGACTTGCCTGCCAACATCACTGAATTAAGAAGTTTCTTGGGCTTAGCTGGATACTATAGAAGGTTCATTAAAGACTATGGAGTGATTTGCAGGCCACTTCATGATTTGTTGAAGAAAGACTCATTCCTTTGGACTGAACTTCAAACTGAAGCTTTCAACAAATTGAAATACAGTTTAACTTGTGCCCCTGTCCTGACATTACCTGATTTCTCTACTCCCTTTGAATTGGAGTGTGATGCTTCTGGAGCAGGTATTGGAGCTGTGCTCATGCAGAAACATAGACCAATGGCTTATTATAGCAAATCCTTGGGTCCTAGGGCAGCTGCACTATCAACTTATGAAAAAGAGGCAATAGCTATACTGGAATCTTTAAGGAAATGGAGACACTACTTTCTTGGGTCCTCTCTGATTATTAAAATAGACCACCAAAGCTTGAAATATATAACTTAGTAGAGAATATCTGAGGGAATTCAGCACAAACTCATGTAGAAGCTGTTGGAGTTCACTTATACAATTGAGTACAAGAAAGGTAAAGAAAACAAAGCTGCTGATGCTCTTTCTAGAAGACCTCAAGTAATGTCTATCTCCATGGCAATTCCCAGTTGGACAGAGAGAATTGAGGACTCCTATAAGACTGATGATAAGTGCAGAAACCTTATAGAGCAACTTACAGTTGGAACAAATACTCTGCCCCACTATACTTACATGGCTGGTGTGCTAAGATACAAAAGCAGAATTTACATAGGATCTGATCCTGAATTCCAACAATAGTTGCTTTCCACATTCCACTCCTCTCCTATGGGAGGACACTCAGGAGTAAGAGCAACTTATCATAGAATCAAAAGGATTTTCTATTGGCCAAGTTTAAAACAACAAGTGGAGAAATTCATCCAACAATGTCCAGTCTGTCAGAGAGCAAAAGGAGAGCACTGCCATTATCCTGGACTATTGGATCCACTGCCAATTCCAGATATGGCTTGGAGGCACATTTCAATGGATTTTGTAGAAGGATTACCTAAATCTCAGGGCAAAGATGTGATATTAGTGGTAGTAGACAGATTTACTAAATACTCCCACTTCATTGCATTATCACATCCATTCACTGTCTCTCATGTGCTGCAAGCATTCATTGACAATGTGTTCAAATTGCATGGTATGCCAGTATCTATGGTCACTGACAGAGATACTATATTCACAAGCAACTTTTGGCAGGCCTTGTTCTGATCTCTGGGAGTAAAACTCAACATGAGTACAACACACCATCCACAAACAGATGGCAAAACTGAAATGGCCAATCAGTGCCTAGAGGCTTATCTCAGAGTTATGGCATTTCAAGAACCTAAGAAGTGGTGTTCTTGGTTATCACTAGCAGAGTGGCAGTTCAATACTTCTTATCACACATCTACTAAGTTTACTCCATTCCAGTGCTTATATGGGTTTCCTCCCCCACTCATTGGAGAAGTTTCCATCCCTGGACCTGGTCATTCTGAAGCAGAATCGTTTTTGCAACAAAGAGAGGTGATGCAACAGCAACTGAAACAAAACCTACTAGTTGCATAACAACGCATGAAGAAATATGCTGATGCAAACATAACTGATAGACAATTCACAGAGGGAGAGATGGTATATCTCAAAATGCAACCTTACAAATTAGCTGCATTCGGAATCAGAACTGGATTGAAGCTTGCAACAAAATTCTATGGTCCTTTTAGGACCTTACAAAAGCTGGGAAATTCTAGTTACAAACTACTGCTACCTGACAGTGCACAGATCCACAATGTATTCCATGTAACTCAGCTCAAATGCCATATTGGACCTACAGCTGTCCCTGCCCCAGGACTGCCACTTGTGGATACCACTGGCAAGATCAAAGTAGCTCCAATCATGGTCTTGGAAACACGTGCAGTACCTCAGCCTCCTAAATTGGTAACACACTGGCTCGTTCAGTGGTTGAATATGTCTCCTGAAGAAGCTACATGGGAGGATGCTGACTTCATCAAATTCACATTTCCGGACTTCTTCAACGCCACAATTCGCGCATGGTTTCCACAGAATGATCCTCGGGGACAAGGATCTTCTTCTGGAGAGGGCAATTGTCAGGACCCTGCAGTGCAAACACAAGACTCTGAAGAATTGAACACCTTAACTAAAGAAATGAACAGCGAGAATGAAGCGTTCCTTACCTGGGAATGGAGGGCCAGGATTGAAGACAATAAGTGAAGATCAACGACGCTCCTCACCAACGGTCACTGTGCTACGTCATGCCGTTGCCGTCAACAGCTGAACCTCTACATGACGGAAGCAGAGCACGTGCCAGCGCTACCTGCCCCGCCAGCTGCATATCCCCTCCGCCAACCAAACGGATCTCATCTTTTCCCCATTCTACATATGTATCCCCTAGCGTAGCTCTAAAACCCTAATATTACTTGTAGAATTCGGAATTGATACTTGATCAGTACCTGTACTTGCTACTTGTTTCCGTTGTTAATCAAATCGGGGCTAGTTCGAGTGTTTTTGTGTGTTTTCCTCGATCATTAGTCCTGCCGGGCACGTACGCAAGTAGGAGAGGTCATGCGAGGGGTTTCTTGGCCGGAGGCGATCGATGGGAGGAGCGGCCGGCGACGGGAAGGAACCCTAATCACCTTGCGGTTGCTGGTCTCGTTTCGCGTATGCGTGTTGCAATTTGATTGCTTGTTTTTTTCTTGCAGGGGCGGGAGGACAAAGACCGACAGAGGGATGGACTGGTTTTCAATGGGAGGAGAAAATGATGATCTTTTTAGGGGTTTTCTCCACTGGTTTTTTCAGGGATAGAAAAAAATCGGTGGAAGGTGAGGAGAGATCAAGGGGTGTCGTGCGTGAACGAACGAAACAACATACGGACTCCTCCATTAGGAGTAGAGATACAAGGGTCCCTATGCATATCGACGCTGGCTCAAGTCAACCTGGTGCGTATCGTGCATAGGGCGCTGTCCGCAACATCTGCCCTAATGAAACCCTATATGGGGAAGAGCATTTCAGTCGGACAGCTCGACCGGAATGGAAAATGTGAGCATTTCATGATGTTGCCGACGAGTGTGCGTTTTAGGATTTAGGCTGGTCCGGAGTTCCCTACACATGGGACAACCGACAATCCGGCAATGCCAATGTAAAAGCTCGGCTAGACCGAGCATTTGCTAATGAGGAATTCAGACATAAACTCAAGTATGTTAAAGTGCGCCATGTCTGTTTGGTCGAGTCGGATCACCGCTCTGTACCGACTGACCTGCGGCAACAACATCCCAATAGCAATTCACATGTTTCGAAACATTTTCACTATGAGAACATATGGCAATCTCATAATGACTATGAACAGTTGGTTACTGAAACTTGGTGAGCACAAGCTAGGCAGCTAGACCTGCACGGTGTAATGGACTCCTTCGCGGCTCTACAATGCAAGCTGATGCCCTAGGGGTTCAGGAATTTGGTTCCTTAACAAGGACAGTCCGACAGCTGCAGAAGCGCCTTGACAGGTTGCGATGTCAGCCAATTGGATGAGGCCCTTCAGAGGAAGAAAAAACTACCATATCTAAGCTCCGAGAAGCGCTCAAATTGGAGGAGATATGGTTGAAATAGCGGTCCCGCGTTCCTTGGCTACGCGAAGGAGACCGCAACACAGCCTACTTTCAGGCGCAAGCAAAGCAACATAAACACTTAAACAAGATCGCCAATTTGCAACGGTCGAATGTCTTAGTTTGCGCTTCGGGAGAGGAGGATAAGGAAGAGATCCTTGCGTTTTATCAAGCTCTATATACACCTCAAGGGTATAGCAACAGCGAGGAGCTGTTATCGCATGTACCAAGTCGGGTCACGCCGGCTATGAATGACCTGCTGTGTAAACAAACCGTTCGAAGCTTCAGAGGTGCATGATGCTTTATTTCAGATGGCCTCGTCCAAAGCACCTGGGGTGGATGGATTCACAGCCAAAATCTATCAGCGTCACTGGGATCTTTTGAAGCATGACATAGTTCCGGCGGTGCTGGAATTTTTAAATGGTGGTGAATTACCTGCTAGACTAAATGATACTGCCATCACATTAGTTCCTAAGGTACATCATCCACATAATATCTCTCAGTATCGGCCCATTGCATTGTGCCCAGTTCTTTATAAGATTGTCGTCAAAGCGATCACCATTCGGTTGAGGCCTTGCATGGACGAGATTATCCGTGAAGAGCAAAGTGCTTTCGTTCCAGGTCGTTTGATCACGGACAATGTCCTTGTGGCATTTGAAAGTGTACATACGATGAAGAGACGAAAGAAAGAGAAAAACTTTGTGTGCAATTAAATTGGACATGATGAAAGGTTATGATCGAGTAGAGTGGCACTTCCTTGAAGCTATACTATTGACACTTGGGTTTGCTGGCAATTTGGTCAGACTAATCATGAAGTGTGTCCACTTTTAGAAAATAGGGTACTAGTCCCGGTTCCAGAGGGCCTTTAGTCTCGGTTCTGGAACGGGGACAAAACAAACGGTACTAAAGCCCAAAACCTTTAGTCCCGGCTTGCTTACGAATCGGGACAGAAGGGGCTCCACGTGGCTGCTGCGGGGCGCTCAGGAAGGAGGACCTTTAGTCCCGGTTGGTAACACCAACCGGGACCAAAAGGCAGCCATGCGTCAGCAGCTCGCAGGCGCTGGTTTTTTTGTTTTTCTGAAGGGGGTGGGGTAGGGTTTTGGAGGGTTAATTTAGGGGTTTGATATTGTGTTAGCTAGCTAATAGAGAGAAATGACCTCTCTTTCTCCGTGCTTGGTCGACGGTAGCTACTATACATATAGAGAGAACTCGACATGCTAGCTAGTAATCAAATGAAGGAAACCATTATAATTACACAAGATCGTCATGAACATATACAGAGATAAGTGGCTCTCTTTCTTCGAGATTGGTCGAACAACAAGTTTCTGTATTTCTATACGACGCCACTACATATATACAATGTAACATATCTTACGATCCCTGACATCATCTACCGAAAATCAGCTTAAATTTCCACATGGTATTCTCCGTCTTTATGTATGACGTGGTCAAGAAAGAATCCTGCCAATTCCTCTTGAATTGCTCATATGCGATCATGTGGTAGGAGTTCATTCCACATCTCCCACATCTAATTTAAGAAGGGGGTCAATACATATATATGAATGAAACTCAACACAATTGGTGGTAATAAAATAAATATTGTGAATATTGTTTACGTAATTTGATTTGCGAGAGTATCCCCGCTCACAGGTCGAGTGGTGGATGAACTCACAAACGTAGTATCCACATAAATCGTTCCCGCCTTCCTGCCACAAGAACTTTACGAGAAATAGAGTTTAATCAAACTGATAATCAAGCATGATAAATGGTATTGATGGAACTAGAATCAATGAGAGATGCGCGGAACTAGCTAGCTAGTATTACTTACTTTCGGGTGTGTAAATCACAGCTCCTTCTGCAGACCTGGAACCATTTCGGTGAACTGTTTCCAAACCCTGCCAGGCAAAGAAAATGATTACTTGATATCAGGAAATGAACGAAAGTGGCCGATATGGTGCGATAATGATTGAACTTACTTTTGGAGCATTGCAGTCATGTCCGCATAGTCCTTGGGATCTTTACGTCTCGAGTCTAAGACAGTTACTACTCCCCCGTCAAGCTCAATCTCTAGCAGAATATAGTGGAAATTGCGTACGCATATCACTCATCATTTACATTACTTAACCTAGAGTAAGCAAAACCGAATATGCACAAGGCAATAACACTCACCTGAAGTTGTAAGGAAAAAGTATTTTCCCTTTGTTTTGATATCAAAGGAACGATTGTAGCAAGTTTTCCTCAGTATCTTCAGGTCTTTTTTACCGACCATTCATTGAGGGTATTTGGGTTAATGAACCCAGTGTCATAGATTTGTCTTTTTTGCATTCGACAATCTTCAATCTACATAATATAGTGAGGATAATTATATATATATGCAATGAACGAGCTGAGCTAGAGACTTAATTACAGAAGTAATACTTGCAGACAGTAGCAAGTTATGAGTTGTTTATCGAGTGCCTATTGATTGAATAACTGAAATAACTCCACAAATTCAATAGGCAACACCTCAACACCAACGAGGTCATGCTCTTCTTTAATACTCAGCAATATATACCGTCGGTCCCAGACTTCCTGCAGGTATCCATGTACCTAAAGGAAATATGCCCTAGAGGCAATAATAAAGTTGCTATTCATATTTCTTTGTGTCATGATAAATATCTATTATTCATGATAGAATTGTATTAACCGGAAACTTGATACATGTGTGAATACATAGACAAAACAAAGTGTCCCTAGTATGCCTCTACTAGACTATTTCGTTAATCAAAGATGGTTAAGTTTCCTGACCATCGACATGTGTTGTCATTTGATGAACGGGATCACATCATTAGGAGAATGATTTGATGGACAAGACCCCTCCGTTATCTTAGCATAATGATCGTTAAGTTTTATTGCTACTGCTTTCTTCATGACTTATACATATTCCTTTGACTATGAGATTATGCAACTCCCGAATACCGGAGGAATACCTTGTGTGCTATCATACGTCACAATGTAAAAGGGTGATTATAAAGATGCTCTACAGGTATCTCTGAAGGTGTTTTGTTGGGTTGGCATAGATCGAGATTAGGATTTGTCACTTCGAGTATCGGAGAGGTATCTCTGGGCCCTCTTGGTAATGCACATCATAATAAGCCTTGCAAGCAATGTGACTAATGAGTTAGTTACAGGATGACGCATTATGGAACGAGTAAAGAGACTTGCCGGTAACGAGATTGAACTAGGTATGAGGACACTGATGATCGAATCTCGGGCAAGTAACATACCGATGACAAAGGGAATAACATATGTTGTCATAACGGTTCGACCGATAAAGATCTTCGTAGAATATGTGAGAACCAATATGAGCATCCAGGTTCTGCTATTGGTTATTGACCGGAGAGGTGTCTCGGTCATGTCTACATAGTTCACGAACCCGTAGGGTCCGCACGCTTAACGTTCAATGACGATTTGTATTATATGAGTTATGTGTTTTGGTGACTGAAGGTTGTTCGGAGTCCTGGATGAGATCACGGACATGACGAGGAGTCTCGAAATGGTTGAGAGGTAAAGATTGATATATTGGAAGGTAGTATTTGGACACCGGAAGGGTTCTAGAGTGTATCGGGTACATACCGGAGTACCGGAGGGGTTACCGGAACCCCCTGGGGAAAGATATGGGCCATATGGGCCATAGGAGGGAGGCTAACCAGCCCACAAGGTGTTGGCATGCCCCCCACAAGGGAGGAGTCTGAATTGGATTAGGGAAGGGGGCGGCGCCCCCTTTCCTTCTCCTACTCCCTCTCCTTCCCCGTTTCCCCCTCCGGAAGAAGGAAAAATAGGGGGGCGAATCGTACTTTGACTGGAGTCCTAGTAGGACTCCCCTCTCCCTTGGCGCGCCCCTTGGCCGGCCTCCTCCCTCTCCTCCTTTATATACAGGGGCAGGGGGCACCCCAGAGCACAATAGTTGTTCTCTTAGCCGTGTGCGGTGCCCCCCTCCATAGTTTACTCCTCCGGTCATAGCGTCGTAGTGCTTAGGCGATGCCCTGCGCGGATCACATCACCATCACCGTCACCATGCTGTCATGCTGACGGAACTCTTCCTCGGCCCTCTACTGGATTAAGAGTTCGAGGGACGTCATCGATCTGAACGTGTGCTGAACTCAGAGGTGCCGTACGTTCGGTACTAGATCAATTGGATCGTGAAGACGTTCGACTACATCAATCGTGTTAACCTAACACTTCCACTTTCGGTCTACGAGGGTATGTGGACAAACTCTCCCCCTCTCGTTGCTATACATCTCCTAGATAGATCTTGCGTGATCGTAGGAATTTTTTTGAAGTTGCATGCTACGTTCCCCAACAGTGGTATCAGAACCAGATTTATGCGTAACTGATATGCATGAGTAGAACACAATGAGTTGTGGGCGATAATAGTCATACTGCTTACCACCAACATCATATTTTGATTCGGCGGTATTGTTGGATGAAGCGGCCCGGACCAACATTACATGACCACGTTCATGAGACCGGTTCTACCGACGTGCTTTTGCACACAGGTGGTTGGCGGGTGTCTGTTTCTCCAACTTTAGTTGAATCGAATTTGACTACGGCCGGTCCTTGTTGAAGGTTAAAACAACACACTTGACGAAAAATTGTTGTGGTTTTGATGCGTAGGTAAGAACGTTTCTTACTAGAAGCCCATAGCACTTGCAACAACAAAGTAGAGGACGTCTAACTTGCTTTTGCAGGGCATGTTGTGATGTGATATGGTCAAGACATGATGTGATATATGTTGATGTATGAGATGATCATGTTTTGTAAAAGTTATCGGCAACTGGCAGGAGCCTTATGGTTGTCGCTTTATTGTATGAGATGCACACGCCATGTAACTGCTTTACTTTATCACTATGTGTTAGCGATAGTTGTAGAAGCAATAGTTGGCGAGATGACCATGATGCTACGATGGAGATCAAGGTGTCAAGCCAGTGACAATGAAGATCATGACGGTGCTTTGGAGATGGAGATCAAAGGCACAAGATGACGATGGCCATATCATGTCACATATTTTGATTGCATGTGATGTTTATCTTTTATGTATCTTATTTTGCTTAGTACGGCGGTAACATTATAAGATGATCCCTTACTAAATTTCAAGGTATAAGTGTTCTCCCTGAGTATGCACCGTTGCGAAAGTTCGTCGTGCCGAGACACCACATGATGATCGGGTGTGATAAGCTCTACGTCCACATACAACGGGTGCAAGCCAGTTTTGCACGTGCAGAATACTCGGGTTAAACTTGACGAGCCTAGCATATGCAGATATGGCCTCAGAACACTGGAGACCCAAAGGTCGAACGTGAATCATATAGTAGATATGATCAACATAGAGATGTTCACCATTTAAAACTACTCCATCTCACATGATGATCGGACATGGTTTAGTTGATTTGGATCACGTGATCATTTAGATGACTCGAGGGATGTCTATCTAAGTAGGAGTTCTTAAGTAATATGATTAATTGAACTTTAATTTATCATGAACTTAGTCCTGATAGTATTTGCATATCTATGTTGTGGATCAATAGCTTGCGATGTAGCTCCCCATTTATTTTTGATATGTTCCTAGAGAAAAAATAAGTTGAGAGATGATAGTAGCAATGATGCGGACTGAGTCTGTGATATGAGGATTATCCTCATTGCTGCATAGAAGAATTATATCCTTAATGCACCGCTAGGTGACAGACCTATTGCAGGAGCAGAAGTAGACGTTATGAACATTTTGCAAGCTCGGTATGATGACTACTTGATAGCTTAGTGTGCCATCCTTTATGACTTAGAATCGGGACTTCCAGAACGTTTTGAATGCCACAGAACATATAAGATGTTCCAAGAGCTGAAATTGGTATTTCAGACTCATGCCCGAGTCGAGAGGTATGAGACCTCTAACAAGTACTTTGCCTACAAGATGGAGGAGAATAGCTCAACTAGTGAGCATGTGCTCAGAATGTCTGAGTACTACAATCGCTTGAATCAAGTGGGAGTTGATCTTCCATATAAGATAGTGATTGACAGAGTTCTCTAGTCACTATCACCAAGTTACTGGAACTTCGTGATGAACTATAATATGCAAGGGATGACGAAAATGATTCCCGAGCTCTTCGCGATGCTAAAATCGGCGAAGGTAGAAATCAAGAAAGAGCATCAAGTGTTTATGGTTAACAAGACCACTAGTTTCAAGAAAAGGGGCAAAGGAAAAGAAAGGGAACTTCAAGAAGAATGACAAGCAAGTTGCCACTCTCGTGAAGAATCCCAAAACTAGACCTAAGCCTGAAACTGAGTGCTTCTACTGCAAAGGGAATGATCACTGGAAGCGTAATTACCCCAAATAATTGGCGGATAAGAAGGATGGCAAAGTGAACAAAGGTATATTTGATATACAGATTATTGATGTGTACTTTACTAGTGTTCGTAGCAACCCCTGGGTATTTGATACCGATTCAGTTGCTAAGATTAGTAACTCGAAACGGGAGTTGCAGAATGAACATAGACTAGTTAAGGGCGAGGTCACGATGTGTGTTGGAAGTTATTCCAAGGTTGATAAGATCACCATCGCACACTCCCTCTACCTTCGAGATTAGTGTTGGACCAAAATAAATGTTATTTGGTGTTTGCATTGAGCATGAATATGATTAGATCATGTTTTTTGTGATACGGTTCTTCATTTAAGTCAGAGAATAATTCTTGTTCTGTTTACATGAATAAAACCTTCTATGGTCACCCAATGTAAATGGTTTATTGAATCTCGATCATAGTGATACACATATTCATAATATTGATGCCAAAAGATGCAAAGTTGATAAGGATAGTGCAACATATTTGTGGCACTGCCGTTTAGGTCATATTGGTGTAAAGCGTATGAAGAAACTCCATGCATATGGACTTTTGGAATCACTTGATTATGAATCATTTGATGCTTGCGAACCATACCTCTTGGGCAAGATGACTAAAAATCCGTTCTCCGGAACAATGGAGCGAGCTACTGACTTATTGGAAATAATATGTACCGATGTATGTGGTCCAATGAGTATTGAGGCTCACGGCGGGTATCGTTATTTTCTGACCTTCACAGATGATTTGAGCAGATATGGGTATCTATATCTATACCTAATACTAATAAATCAAAGTGCGTTTCGCCAATTTTTTCATCCGTTCACCATCAAAATAAAAAAATTCTATCCGAGGTGGTACTAAATTCTTATGCGTTAGACTGCTAGAAAAAGAATTTTCGTATGTGGGCCGCGCATTGTGGCCCAGGGAAGCAAGCCCCCTTATTTTTCTGCCCATACAGCTGGGAAAATTCTGTTTTTCGCACTAGGCCATAAATAGTCCAAATTTCTCACAGGACAACCTATAATGGGCTGGCCCGTTTTTCTTTATTAATGTGTTTTACTTCTATTTTTACTCACCTTTGCCTATCTCTTTTTCCGTTCCAGGTTTATTTTTATTTTAGAATTTATTTCATAAATTAAAGTTCTCAATAAACGTTCAGAATTACAGAAAACAAATTTATGAAAATGTTCAGAATTCCAAAATTTTGTTGCTATTTTGAAAAATATTCGAAACTTGCAAAAAATTTCCCATTTTTTCAACTTTTGTAAATTTTTCAAAATTTCTAAAAATAAAATGGCATTTCAAAAAATGCTCTACATTCAAAAAATATTGATGTTCTAGTATCTACTTAATGAAACACAAGTATGAAAGATTTGAAAAATTCAAAGGATTTTAGAGTGAAGTGGAGAATCATCGTAACAAGAAAATAAAGTTTCTATGATCTGATCGCAGAGGCGAATATTTGAGTTACGAGTTTGGCCTTCATTTAAAACAATGTGGAATAGTTTCACAACTCACACTACCTGGAACACCACAGCGTAATGGTGTGTCCAAATGTTGTAATCGTACTTTATTAGATATGATGCGATCTATGATGTCTCTTACCGATTTACCACTATCGTTTTGGGGTTATGCATTAGAGACAGCTACATTCACGTTAAATAGGGAACCATCTAAATCCGTTGAGACGACACCATATGAACTTTGGTTTGTTAAGAAATCTAAGCTATCCTTTCTTAAAGTTTGGGGTTGCGATGCTTATGTGAAAAGGCTTCAGCCTGATAAGCTAGAACCCAAATCGGAGAAGTGCATCTTCATAGGATAGAAAAAGAGACTGTTGGGTACACCTTCTATCACAGATCTGAAGACAAGACCTTTGTTGCTAAGAATGGATCCTTTATAGAGAAGGAGTTTCTCTCAAAAGAAGTGAGTGGGAGGAAAGTAGAACTTGATGAGGTAATTGTACCTTCTCTTGGATTGGAAAGTAGTTCATCACAGAAATTAGTTCCAGTGATGCCTACACCAATTAGTGAGGAAGCTAATGATAATGATCATGAAACTTTAGATCAAGTTACTACCGAACCTCGTAGGTCAACGAGAGCACGTTTTGCACCAAAGTGGTACGGTAATCCTGTTCTGGAAGTCATGTTACTAGACCATGATGAACCTACGAACTATGAGGAAGCGATGATGAGCCCTGATTCCGCAAATGGCTTGAGGTCATGGAATCTAGGATGAGATCCATGTATGAGAACAAAGTGTGGACTTTGGTGGACTTGCCTGACGATCGGCAAGCCGTAGAGAATATATGGATCTTCAAGAGGAAGATGGATGTTGATGGTAGTGTTACTATCTACAAAGCTCAACTTGTCGCGAAAAGTTTTCGACAAGTTCAAGGTGTTGACTACGATGAGATTTTCTCACTCATAGCGATGCTTAAGTCTGTCCGAATCATGTTAGCAACTGCCGCATTTTATGAAATCTGGCAAATGGATAACAAAACTGCATGGATTTATAACAGAAGAGTTGTATATGATGCAACCAGAAGGTTTTGTCAATCCTAAAGGTGCTAAGAAAATGTGCAAGCTCCAGCGATCCATCTATGGACTGGTGCAAGCATCTTGGAGTTGGAATATACGCTTTGATGAGTTGATCAAAGCATATACTTTTATACAGACTTGCGGTGAAGCCTGTATTTACGAGAAAGTGAGTGGGAGCACTACGGCCTTTCTGATAAGTATATGTGAATGAAATATTGTTGATCGGAAATGATGTAGAATTTTCTGGAATGCATAAAGAAGTATTTGAAAGGAGTTTTTTCAAAGAAAGGACTCAGTGAAGCTGCTTACATATTGGGCATCAAGATCTATTGAGATAGATCAAGATGCTTGATAAGTTTTTTCAATTAGTGCATACCTTGACAAGATTTTGAAGTAGTTCAAAATGGAACAGTAAAAAAAGGAGTCCTTGCCTGTATTGCAAGGTGTAAAATTGAGTAAGACTCAAAATCCAACCACAGCAGGAAATAGAAAAAGAGAATGAAAGTCATTCCCTATGCCTCAGCCATAGGTTCTATAAAGTATGCTATGCTGTGTACCAGACCTATTGTGTACCTTGCCATGAGTTTGGCAAGGGGGTACGATAGTTATCCAGGAGTGGATCACTAGACAACGATCAAAGTTATCCTTAGTTACCTAAGAGGACTAAGGAAATATTTCATGGTTATGGAGGTGATAAAGAGTTCGTCGTAAAGAGTTACATTGATGCAAGCTTTTACACCGATCCGGATTACTCTGAGTCACAATCTGGATACATATTGAATGTGGGAGCAATTAGCTAGAGTAGCTCCATACAGAGCATTGTAGACATAGAAAATTTGCAAAATACACACAGCTCTGAATGTGACATACCCATTGACTAAACTTCTCTCACAAGCAAAACATGATCACACCTTAGTACTCTTCGGGTGTTAATACTACCAAAAAAAGACACATCCGTGACATTTTGGGCTGAACAAATTTTTTTCCCGTCATACATATGACACTTCTATGACGATAATTGTGACAAAACCCGGTATCATCATAAATGTGGTGGGCTCCTACTTCTATGACAAAAAATCATGACATAAAATGGGCTTTTCGTCCTGGGCGGGCCGGAGACGCAGCTGCATGACATTCTTTGGGCTGTCCATGACGGAAAAAACCAAGGTAGAAGCGAGGGCAAGAAAAATTTCGAGGAGTTCCCGGTTACGGTGGGTGGTCGGGGCCGAGCGATGCGTGTTTGTCTCATACACGTACACGCGTGTGTGCGAGGCGTTGGCTCTAACTAAACCCAAGCGAGGCGTTGGGCTCTAACTGAACCCGAGCGATTGCACTGCAGGCTACGCGTTACTGAACCCGAGCGATCGATCGATGGCTGTTAACTGAACTCGATCGAGCGATTCCTTCGCTACTGCTGCTAACTGAAGCCGATCGATTGGATGAACAGTGAGCGTTGAGGGGGGGGGGGGGGTTGGATGAAAAGTGAGCGGTGTGGATGGATGCAGGACCCCGTGGCGTTGCCTCTGGATGAACAGGACGACCCCGTGGAGGGCTGGATGAACAGTAGACGGTGAAGGGGTGCCCGTGGAGGGGCCATTGAATAGTAGCCGGTGGAGTAGCGCGCGGTGGAGGCTGGATGAACAGGAGCCCGTGGAGGCTGGAGGAGGTCGACGGTAGCCCGTGGAGGCTGGAGGAGGTCGACGGTGGAGATGAATAGTATCCCGTGGAGTCTCGTTTTGCGGTACGCCACACCCCTCCTGATGAACAGGACCCCCGTTTCGACCGTAGCGCTCCAACACAAGTCCGTTTTGTCCGTTTTGCGGTACGCCACACCCCTCCCGATCAACAGGACCCCCGTTTCGACCGTAGGAGGTCCGTTTCCTCCGTTTTGCGGTATGCCAGACCCCTCCCGATGAACAAGATCCCGTTTCGAACGTGGCCGGTCGAACACAAGGCCGTTTCCTTCGTTCTGCGGTACGCCAGGCCTCGTTTCCATCGCCTGTTCCGTCCAAGCCCTCCCGATGAACACGACGATGCATTCCGTTCCGACCCAGCCAGTTGGCTCCCCATGAACACGACGACGACGCTGTTTCTCCGTTCCGACCCAGCCATGTACAGAGCCCTGGCCGTACTTATGCGCGAGTAGGCGTTCGAAACCCCGCCCGTATGTACACATACGTGGCCATATTTTCTTTCTTGCACACTGGCCGCTGCACGTACGTGTACATGCTATGTGCGCGCCTCTACTACAACACGTACGCGCCTCTACTACGACACGTGCACACCTCTACTACGACACGTGCACGCCTCTACATCCACCAGTATGAACGTACACGTTCGCGACCAGAATGACAACGCTACGTACACTTCGACCAGGTGGGTCCGACTGTCAGGCACTTCCTTGCGTGCGAAGATGTAGCTGGTGGGTCCCAGCAGTCAGGGAGGCGAATCGTTTTTTTTGAACGCATTTCCTTGCGTGCGAAGATGTAGCTGGTGGGTCCCAGCAGTCAGGGGGGCGAATCGTTTTTTTGCCCGGACGCACTTCCTTTTATGCGAAGATGTAGCTGGTGGGTCCCAGCAGTCAGGGAGGCGAATCGTTTGTTTTGCCCGGACGCACTTCCTTGCATGCGAAGGTGTAACTGGTGGGTCCCAGCAGTCAGGGGAGAAACGTTTTTTTGTGAAATACGGTGGCCCGTCCGGTGGGTCACTGCTGTCAGGTGGAGGAATAATTATTTTGCATGTAATAAGGAGGCACTTCCTTGCGGCCGCCGTGGACCCGGCTGTCAGCCTCTCCATGTACAGTACTCTTTCGATGGAAGTTGTTCCTTGACCACATTGACCATGCCGCGCGGAGAGCACCACGGTGGTGGACGACGGCGAGGCCTAGGAAGGGGACGACGCGGAGCCGGGAAAGACGCGGCAGTGGAAGCCCGCGCGGAGAGGAGTACGAGGGTTCACTGGTTCGGCCGCGGTGTGAGGCTGCCGTCGCCGCAGGGCTTGGCCAGCGGTGGGAATAGTAGGGGGCGGTGAGGCCTCCGCGGCAGCATAGCCGGCACGAGAGGCAGGAGCATGCGGCACGACCGGCGCTGCTTTGGGCGGCTGGAGCAAGAAGACCAGAGGTTGAAGAAGCACTACGGCCGTTGGATGGACATCGTACGGTCACTGGAGCTAGAATAGTTCATATTGACTAAGTTGACAAAGACCTCCATCCCCATCAACTTAGTAGACCCACAAGTCAGCCTCCCACCAAGGTGGGTCCCAACTAGCCGGGGGAGTATTCTTTTTTGTGCATAATAAGGAGGCACTTCTGGTGGGTCCGAGCTAACAACGGGGGGAACGTTTTTTTTGTGAAATACGGTGGCCCGTCCGGTGGGTCCCAGCAGTCAGGGGGAAATGTTTTTTTTCGCAAAATATTGGTGGCCCGTCCGGTGGGTCCGTGCTGTCAGGTGGAGGAATAATTATTTTCCGCGTAATAAGGAGGCACTTCCTTGCGACTGCCATGGACCCAGCTGTCAGCCTATCCACGTACAGTACTCTTCTGATGGAAGTCGGTCGTTGACCACATTGACCACGCCGCGCCGAGAGCACCACGGCAATGGACGATGGCGCGGCCTAGGAAGGGGACGACATAGAGCCGGGGAAGACGCGGCAGTGGATGCCCACGTGGAGAGGAGTATGAGCGTTCACTGGTTTGGCTGCGATGTGAGGCTGCCGTCGCCGCAGAATAACAGGGGGTGTGGGTGAGTGGAGGGATGGCCTGGCCAGTGGTGGGAGTAGTATGGGGGTGGTGAGGCCTCCGCGGTAGCATAGCCGGCCACGGGAGGCAGGAGCAGGCGACACGACCGGCGCTGCTTTGGGCGGCTGGAGCAAGAAGACCAGAGGTTGAAGAAGCACCATGGCAGTTGGATGGACATCATACGGTCACTAGAGTATTGACTAAGTTGACAAAGCCCTCCGTCCCCGTCAACTTAGTAGGCCCACAAGTCAGCCCAACAATATGGTGGGTTCTAGTAGCAGGGGGTATTCATGTTTTTGGGCGTAATAAGGAGGCACTTCCTTGCGTGCGAAGATATAGCTGGTGGGTCCAACCTGTCAGCGGGGGGAACGTTTTTTTCGTGAAATACAGAGGCCCTTCCTATGGGTCCTAGCTGTCAGGTGGAGGAATCATTATTTTGCGCGTAATAAGGAGGCATTTCCTTGCATGCAGCCGTGGACCCAGCTGTCAGCCTCTCCACGTACAGTCCACTTCCGATGGA
The DNA here is from genome assembly GCA_963921465.1 of Triticum timopheevii. Lineage (NCBI taxonomy): Eukaryota > Viridiplantae > Streptophyta > Magnoliopsida > Poales > Poaceae > Triticum > Triticum timopheevii. The sequence continues at coordinate 146,628,354 of OY997272.1, forward strand.
TGTCGTTCATTGACCACGTTGACCAGGCCGCGCCGAGAGCACCAGGGTGATGGACGACGGCGAGGCCTAGGAAGGGAATGACACGGAGCCAGGGAATACTCGGCAGTTGTTTCCCACATGGAGGAGTACGAGGGTTTACTGGTTCGTCTGCGGTCCTCGGAGAATAACAACATGTGTGGGTGAGTAGAGGGATGGCTAGGGCAACGATGGTAGTACGGTGGGGCCGTGAGGCCTGCGCGGTAGCATAGCCGGCCGCGGGAGGAGGGAGCAGGTAGTCCCGCCGGCGCTTGTTTGAGCGGCTGGAGCATGAAGAGCAGAGATTGAAGAAGCACGACAGCCATTGGATGGACATCCAACAGTCACTGCTCTCGTGTGTTGACTAAGTTGACAGGGCGTTGCGTGTGCGTCAACCTTTTTTTTATGAAAGCATACGCGTCAACCTGTAGTAGGCGCACAAGTCAGCCTCAAATCTATGGAAAACAGCATACAACCCATCTGCCATTATTTCTAATAATGTACAGCCCATTTGCTAATTCTTAAGAATTTTTTTGGAGCCCATCTTCTTTTTGTTAGCATTACACCCCATATTGTGGCCACGGTTAAAAAGTATACGAAATTTTGCATATTTCGGTGCGGTCAACTGTTTTTAATCCAGAAATATCGATTCACATTCAAACTATTTTGAAAAATAACTTATATAAATATAAAATCCAAATAATTGTCCACACATAAAAATCAATGGAATTTAAAATCTTGTAATAAAAAAATTGAAACTAATTCCCGGTTTGATGTGTTTTAAAAATGTACAGCCCATTTCTGGGTAAATCGAATGAAACTCTCCTCGTCTTGAAAGATTTGCTGCCCAGCAGGGCCGATAAAGTAAGTAGGCCTTGTTTGGGTATTTCTTTTAAAAAATAGAACTGGGCTAGCCATTTTCAGCAAGAAAAAAACACAATTGGGCTCATGATGTGGTAAACATAAATAAAACCCTGGCTAGACGGGCCACAGACCCCGCATAGCCCCATTGTTACCCTGATCCGTCGCTAAAACTAGTATAAATAACAACTGCTTGTTCCTCAAAAAAAACTGCGCGACCAGCTGGGTCCCTGGTGTCAGCCGCTCGTAGTGTAATTCTCTCGTTTATTGACTACGTTGACAATGGCGTGAGCCCCAGATGTCCAACCATTAGGAGGAACCATATTTTTGGGCTTGTAATATAGAGGCACTTGCTTGCGTACTGCCATGACGCTGGTGGGTCCCTACTGTCATCCTATCCATGTACAGTCATCTCCTTATTCCTCTCGGTTGTTGATGACGTTGACAACGCAAGAGGGCGGCGCACCGCGCACGGCGAGCGAACCAAGGCCGCAAGGCGGAGGACGACAACGAGGCCTCGGACGGAACAAACAGGAGCCGTGGTAGATGCGCCGGTCCAGTCGCAGGCGAAGGGGAGTACGAGGGTTGACAGGTTCGGGCGCGGGTGCGTGTTGGGGCTGACGTCGCCGGAGAATAACAGGATGTGTGGGGGAATAGAGGGAGGGACTGGCCAACGTTGGAGGGTACGTACGGTAGGGCGGCGAGGCACAACCAGCCATGGGAGGCGGGAGCACGCGGAGCCAATGGGGTGGTTTGGTTTGGGCGGCTGGAGGAAGAAGAAGACAAGAGATAAAAGATACACGACAGATGTTGGATGTCAATCCAACGGTTGGTAGGCAGAATGTTTGTTGACTGGCTAGTAAGTCAACACCACCTTGGATAGGATATTTCCTCGTGGGTCCCAAATGTCAGAATTCAAATCTGTCACGGTCATGCAGCCTTTCCTATGAATATTTACAGCCCATTTGATGTGCTAGTTCAAAATAAGTTTGTGGGTGCTGGTGGGGGCTAATCACTTGGCTTCTGTAATGCACAGTGAGCTCAAGCAGCCGGCGAGAGTGATGTTATTTCCCTTGGTTGGGATTTGTTACAATATTTCACTCTAAATTAAATGAATGGCAAGCCATTTGCCTTGTTTCAAAGAAAATATGACAGTCACAGCCGAGTTGAAAAGGGCAGGAACATGTAACTCCAGCTTACAAACTGTACAAAAGCATGAGGGTTAATTGTTCATCAGGTTTACAAAAAAAAACCCAGGTTGAAAAGGGCAACAACATCTAACTCCAGCACTGTTTTCCACAGTCACAGTCAAATGGATCGGTCAGGTCCATACAATGAACATCCTGGGTCGTAAAATTTACTGGATTATGACCACAATATGTTGTAAGTAGAAGCCCGACACGTTCAGAAGCTCTTTTGCCCGCCTAAAACTCCTTTTTTTTGCTCTTCGACATACCCATTCGTCAAAACCATGCTGCTGATAAACTTAAGCCTGATGGACAATAGTAACCTCGCATTCAGCAGGAAGAATGTGACAAATCTAGTGTTTGCACGGTTGGCTACATATTGTTCTAGCATTATTGTCTTGAACCGAATCTCATGAGAAGTGAGAAAATCCCGATGCTTACGAATCCACCGATTGGTTACAACTTTCTTAGCCCGTCCTGTTGTTGGATTTCGGGTTCCGGCAGACCCTTGAGGTTCGAACACTGGGGTGCACGCGGAGATTTCGCCCTCTACCTACATGTTCCTCGCCGGCTCGCTGAGATCTAAAACTACGAAAGGGACAACACAAGAGACACAGAGTTTATACTGATTCAGGCCACCGTTGTGGTGTAATACCCTACTCCAGTGTGTGGTGTGGTGGATTCCCTCTTGGGCTGATGATGAACAATACAAGGAAGAACAGCCTCGCGAGGGTCTGTTCTTGGCTGGGACGATGAACTGCTAGGAGGAGTTCAGCCGCCCATTTCTCTCTCTCTCTCTCTTGCTTGATTCGGGTCCCTCTAGATGCCTCTACCCTGGGGGTGGCTAGTCCTATTTATAGGCAAAGGCCTTGGGCCTCTTCCCAAATATTGAGCGGGAAGGGCGCCAACAATTGGCCATTTTGAAGGGGAACAACGGGTACACTTATCCTGACTAAAGTTGGTCCTCGCCTGTCAAAGGCTCTGGTGGTGACGCCTACTTGGACTCCACAATGACTTCCTCCCTGCCGTTGGGCTGGTCTTGGTCTTGTTGCACCGAAATGGATGCCTTTGCTTGATGCTCTCGCATGCGCTTGCTCCCTTTGCACCAAATAGGAAAGGAGGACACTGCGCGGGCTGGCGCCCGACTAGCGCCCTTGGTCGTCATGGCTTGCGTCATGGGCACCTCGCGAGGTACCCCGCCTTGATCTCTCCGCCTCCTCGCGAGCTAGCCTAATGAGGCCGTGCCTGAGGAAGCTCCTTGTCGTCTGCCCCACGAGGCTTGGCCCCTCGTGAGGGTCTTGAGCCTGTGTTGATGAAGATGGGCCGTGCTGGGCCCCCTTTGAGCCACGCCGCAGGCCGCAGGCAGGCAAGTCTGGGGACCCCCGTTCCCAGAACGCTGACAGTAGCCCTCGGGCCCAAGGCGCGCTCGGTCTTGCCGAGCAGAGAGGCGAAAGGGCAAGTGCGAAGCACCGCGGGCCCTAATAGCTTGCGGCCTTGGGTGCCGTGTGGCAGTTGATTGGACGCGGGCGTCTCCACTTCCCCATGACGCCTCGGCAACTGCGCGAATTGACAAGTCCTGGCATGCAGAGCGAGTCATGATTACCTGCGATCGTGGAGGTCGGCGGTTGGCCTCCCCTGGCTTTAAGTACGGCACGTCGCGTGCCTTCCAGTTTATCCCCTCTTGCTTCTCCTTCTTCTCCATGGCTCCGTCAAGGAAGTTCTCGGCCGCAGAGAAAGGAAAGGCCCGCCAGGTTGAGCTTGCCTCTCCCCCGCCAAAGCGCGGTCGAGGCCGGCCTCGCAAACACCCTGTGGCCTCCACGGCGGCTCCCCGCGGTCGCAGAGGTGACTTCCCGCACGGTGACAGGCGGCTGGCCGCGGCCGGGGGGGGGGGGGGGGGCGGGCGTGCTTCGGCCGTGCGACCCCCTAGGCCGCGCTTCCACACTGCGGAGGTGCTGCCGGAGTTTGTTGTGTGGGCGGCGGAGCCGACTAGCGCCCGGCTTCAGCTCCCTCGCTTCCTCCTAGGTGAGCTCCCGGCTGGCGCCCCAGGCGGCCTCTGGCTCCAGGCAGATGGCTGCTGCAGCCGGGCCTCGTGGGCTTCGCTAGAGGTTTCCGTGGCTGGGAGCCTGGCCTTGACCTGCAGCTGGCAGACGTTTGCCCGCGCACGTGGCCTGAGCCGTCGGTGCACCCTGCACTTCAAGTTCGACGTCGATGCCACCCTCTATGTGAGGGTGTTTGGGGAAGATGGTCGCCGCGCAGGGTGCTGCTGTCGGTGTCAAAACCGGCGGATCTCTGGTAGGGGGGTCCCGGACTGTGCGTCTAGGCGGATGGTAACAGGAGACAAGGGACACGATGTTTTTACCCAGGTTCGGGCCCTCTCGATGGAGGTAAAACCCTACTCCTACTTGATTGATATTGATGATATGGGTAGTACAAGAGTAGATCTACCACGAGATCAAGGAGGCTAAACCCTAGAAGCTAGCCTACGGTATGATTGTTGTTCGTCCTACGGACTAAAACCCTCCGGTTTATATAGACACCGGAGAGGGCTAGGGTTACACAGAGTCGGTTACAATGGTAGGAGATCTACATATCTGTATCGCTAAACTGGCCTTCCACGCCAAGGAAAGTCCCATCCGGACACGGGACGAAGTCTTCAATCTTGTATCCTCATAGTTTTGGAGTCCGGCCAATGATGATAGTTCGGCTATCCGGACACCCCCTAGTCCAGGACTCCCTCAGTAGCCCCTGAACCAGGCTTCAATGACGACGAGTCTGGCGCGCATATTGTCTTCGGCATTGCAAGGCGGGTTCCTCCTCCGAATATTTCATAGAAGATTGCGAACACCAGGATAGTGTCCGGCTCTGCAAAATAAATTCCACATACCACCGTAGAAAGAATAATATTTACACAAGTTCAATCTGCTGACATATTTCGTGGCATGACATCACACCACGGCCAAGCCTTTACTCGAATCGTTTTTATTGTTCCACCTCAGCGCGTTTAGCGAAGCAGTTTCCTTGGCACGTCTTGTCAAAGCAGAGATCGTGTCCCCTTACTCCGGGATTCTCATAAATACGGACGTGGGTAACCCAACCGCGCCATTAATCGTGGCGCTTGGGAGATAAGCGAGTTTTACCGGGCTGGTGGGGGACGCATAGTTTCGTCCGCCCATATATAAGGGGATAAGGATCCGCCTTTTTACCTACGCCTTCTTCCTCCTTTGCTTATCCATCCCCGCACACTCGAGCTCCAGCGCCCAAGTCCGCACATCTCACCTCAACCTTCTCCAACCATGTCCGGAGCAGGAGGCAAGTGGATGGCCTCCTCTGTCACGGAGGGGCACATCAAGAAGCTGTGCAAGGACGGATATTTGTCCAGCGATATCACTCACCGGCTCCCCGACGAGGGGCAGCCCATCCCCACCCCCGGGCCCCATGAGAGGGCGGTATTCCTTCCCCATCTCCTCGTGGACTGGGCTTTCCACTCCACCCCTTTGTCCGGGGGCTCATGTTCTACTACGGCCTGGATCTCCATGATCTGGCCCCGAATTTTATCCTCAACATCTCGGCGTTTATCGTCGTGTGCGAGGCCTTCCTCTGCATCCGGCCCCACTTCGGCTTATGGATAAAGACCTTCAATGTCAAGCCGAAGGTAGTGGGCGGCAGTCAAGCGGAGTGCGGAGGCGCCATGGTGGGCAAGATGCCCAACGTCACCTGGCTCGAGGGCGCCTTCGTGGAAACCATCAAAGGGTGGCAATCGGGGTGGTTCTACATCACCGAGCCGCGTGACCCTGAATGGGCAGCGGCCCCCGAATTCAGATCTGGCATCCCCACACGGCTCACCTCCTGGAAAGAGAAGGGCCTATTGTGGGGCGATTCGGAGGAGCTGACCGGACTCCAATCCTGTCTCCAAACCCTGGTGAACAAGAAGCTCAAGCTTGTCAATGTGGTCCAGGTCATGCTCATCCGCCGGATTCTCCCGTGCCAACAGCGGGATTTCAACCTGTGGGAGTTTGATCCGGCACAACACCAGACCTTGAGTAGGCTCTTCGACACTACGTACGAAGAGGCCTGGAGGGTGCTGTTCAAGGGCGCCGAGGCGCCCGCATCCGCTACCGAAGATCGCGGGTTCAGCTCGCAGCGTCCTGCTGGCGAGGTAAGCTATATTATCCTTTACGGGACACTTGCTTTCCATAGTTTGACTCTATGTGGGATTTAAACTCCCAATACCTTTAACAGGCCTGGCAGAAGACGTCCGGACAGGTTAACTGTCCGGCTCCCCTTCTGGAAGACCCAGCGGATGCCCGTTTGACAGGGCTGCTGGTCCCAGCGCCTTATGTGGTGCCGGAGAAGAAGGCCAAGAAGAAGGCCACGGGAACTCGAAGGAGTTCCCGGCGCCAGGTGTTATCGGACTCATCGTCCAATGACTCCAAGGCGGACTCCTCCCACAAAGATGGAGAGGAGAAGAAAGAGGCCTCTCCCCCCAGCGGGGGGAGAGAGGAAGAGGAAGGCTTCCCCAACGGGGGAGGCCGAAGGGCCCAAGAAAGGAAGGACCCTTCCCCCGGACTGTTCTACCAACACCGACGACGGCGACGAGGAGTGTCCCTCAAGGGCCAAGCCCCTGGCGAGATTGTAAGTATCCGGACTCCTGAATAACTCATAATTCTTCTTTTTGTCACATAGTGTCTTCTAATGCCGCATACAACCATGTAGTCCGCCCAAGGATGATCTCCCCGCTTCGTCGAGCGGGTCCTTGGGTTCGTCGGATGTGAACAGCGCTTCACTTCCGACTGCCTCCTCCCCCCGTGATGCAGACGACGCCGAGGTAGGGTCCCAGAAGGGGACCCGCCAGGAGGAGGAGGTCCCAGAGGTGCCGCAGGGTAGCCTCCCGGACATTGGACCGGACTCCGCACCGGAACCTTCAGTGGTTCCGGAGTCCGGTGGGCGGCCCCTCCGTGAGAAGGGCAAGACAGCGACGCCGGCGGCCTCCGTCCAACCAGAGGCGCCGGATAATTTGCTGGAGGTGCTCAACGGCGCTTCCATCAACGAGGAACACCGCATTGTCATGAGTGCGGTGATTCAGAAGGTTCAGCTCGCCAAGAGCGGGCTGACCGAAGCCTGCACCAGCCTTCGAATAGGCTTTGAGGTAAGAATTTTTAAGATATGTAAAATAGTACCGCATAGACAGTAGCCCCTGATGCTCGGTTCGGTGTTCGGAAAGAAAAGCCGGACTGAGGATCTAAAAAGATATACGCAGGAGTCTAACAAAAATATGTCAATGTGGGAATGCAGGCTGCTCTGTTGACCTCTGCCGCACTGACTGCGGAGGTCAATTCCTTGAAGCAGAGCCTCGAGCGGTCCGAGATCGAGCTCGGCCGTGCCAAGAAGCAGCTCGAGGACAAGGAAGGTGAGGAACACCTTATTAAAGTTGTACCTTATAGAAAAGGATTTGGTTGCAAGAAGAAAAAAAATGACAAGAATAACGTGGGTACTCCAGGGGCTACAAACGAGGTGGCGACCCTGAAGGAGATGGTGTCCGTGGCTGAACGCAATGCGGCCGTGGAACGCGCCGAGCAAGAGAAGTAGGAGGCGCGGGTGGCGGAGGTACAGCAAGAGCTCCAGGCTCTCGTGGAAAAATACGAGAGTTTGGAGCGTGACTCGAAGACTCGAGAGTCCGAGCTTGCGTCGGCTCTTGAGAGTGCCAAAGCCGCTAAGGCCGAAGCCCAAAAGGCCCTCCAGGAAATCGAGGCAGTAAAGAAGATAGCGGCGGGTAAGGCATTCTTCATGCAAAGCAAGCATGTAAAAGTGAATTACCTGTTACTTACCCGAATTCGGGGCTCTCCATGAGCGTTCGCAGATCTGCCCCGTAGCGTGTCCGATGCTGCCACTTTCTACAGAACCGAGGAGGGGAGCTCGACGGAGAAGGTGTTCTGGTCTCAGTATGCTGAGGCTGAACATCCGGTGTCCCTGAGCGACCAGGTGAAGCAGCTGGTCGAGCTCCACAAGGTGGCCGAACAGGCCATGAAGGGCCTCATAGTTTGGTTGTGGCCCAAAGAAGCCATGCCTGGGAGCTACTTCGGTCTGGTGCGGCAGCTGGTGGACGCCTGTCCATGGGTTGACATCATCAAGCACTCCGCCTGCATTGAAGGTGCCCGTCGGGCCCTTTGCCCGCGCTAAGGTGCACTGGGGCAGGATGGACGCCGAGAAGCTTGTGACGGACGCGCCACCGCCGGGCAAGGAGTATCGCACGCCCGAGATGTATTGTAAGGGTGTCCTGAAGGGTGCCCGCATTATTGCGGGTGAATGCTCCAAAGATGTAATTTTTGAGTAGACTCACATTTTGTTATCCTGTGCGCTCAAAAACTTTGTTCATATGCGCTAAGCAATGCTTGTTAATTTAAAATATTACCTTCTATGCAGCCGTTTATCAAATCTGAGAGATGGCAAGTCGTTGGCTTCGGCCCCCATGCCACGAGTGCTGGGGTGTTCGGGATAAACTTGAGCGCTCTTGTTCCCATTTTTGGGTCCTTCTAGGGAGGCGCTCAACACAACGAACGAGGCAACCGGACTTATAATGCTTGAACACTCTCACTTAGCCATAGAATTCTATAATTTTAAATTTCGGCGAAGCCCCTAGTGTTCGAAAGGCCGAATTCGGGGCACTATCCACGCCTGGGCCGGACAAAGCCGGTTCCTCGCTCTAAGCGGCATAAGTCTTTAGGGACTCGAAAAAAAACCTCTGGAACAGCGACCGGCTCTCGCCCTATCATGACAGTCAGTTTTAGCTTTCTCCACTGAGGTGCTCACCTAGCTCAACTGCGGCACAATTGCAGTGGTTCTCCCGGCGCTACCTTAGCCGATATAACAGAACGTAAGGTACCAAAACATGGGAGCCGGGCAAACCCAACTATTGACCCAAGACATGATTCGGAGTCGATGCATATAATGCTATAAGTTCGGGGTGCCACACTTGTGAAAGTGTTCGGACTTATCACACCATAATATGGGGAACTGAAGCCCCTGGTGTATTTAGCCGTACCAAAGTGTACGGATGCAACATGTCATAAGTGAACATATGTATAAAAAAGGAATGCAATGGTAGGCAAAAAGCGATGCATTGTTTATTCAAAAAATACTGCCATGAATGCAGAACGATACAAATAGTGCGATAAGCAAGGGGTGGGACTATTTAACATGTCCCCCTCCAGGGGTAGGCTGCGGAATGGTGTATGAAACAGTTATAATGCTCATAATGGAGACCACCTGGATACTCGTCGTAGCTTTTCTGCTTCCCTGGCTGTTGTATCGTGAGTTCGGCGGGTCTACTACCAGACAGGGCTTCTGGTAAACGGAGTCCTGAGGATAAGAAAGAAAAAAAAGGAGAGAATAAAAAAGGATGACACATTTGGGAGCCCCTGGTGTGGTTGAGCCGCACTCTGGGCCTGCCGTTTTCGTGCCCCTCCCCCTATGCCCATGGTATCTCCAGAGCATAGTGATGTATGCGTGGTACTGGTCTCGTGATTTTGCGAGGGCTGGGGTTGGGGCCGCATTGCTACACGTGCTCGGAGCGTGCCAGGTGGTCTTGTTGTAGGTTACTCCGGGCGCGCTTGACGGTGTCCGGTCACTTAGCAGCCGGACTCGAGAGTTGCCTTAAGAGGCTACTCTGAACTTCCGTCGCGAGGGCCGCTGTATGCTCCTCCGTTTGGAGAGAGCGTTCGGTGTTTCCGTTGACCGTGATGACTCCTCGAGGGCCTGGCATCTTGAGCTTGAGGTATGCGTAGTGCGGCACTGCATTGAACTTTGCAAACGCGGTTCGTCCGAGTAGTGCATGTTAGCCGCTGCGGAACGGAACTATGTCGAAGATTAACTCCTCGTTTCGGAAGTTATCCGGGGATCCGAAGACCACTTCAAGTGTAACTGAGCCTGTACATTTGGCCTCTACACCTGGTATGACGCCTTTGAAGGTCGCCTTTGTGGTTTTAATCCTTGAGGGGTCTATGCCCATCTTGCGCACTGTATCCTGATAAAGCAGGTTTAGGCTGCTGCCGCCGTCCATCAGGACTCTAGTGAGGTGAAATCCGTCGACGATTGGGTCTAGAACCAATGTGGCGAATCCGCCGTGGCGGAAGCTGGTGGGGTGGTCCCTTCAATCAAAAGTGATTGGGCAGGAGGACCATGGATTGAACTTTGGGGCGACTGGCTCCATCGCGTATACGTCCCTGAGCGCACGCTTCCGCTCCCTTTTGGGTATGTGGGTTGCGTATATCATGTTCACCGTCCGCACTTGTGGGGGGAAACCCTTCTGTACTCTATTGTTCGGCGGCCGGGTCTCTTCCTCGTCATCGCTATGCAGCCCCTTGTCATTGTTTTCGGCAATTAACTTTCCTGCCTGCTTGAATACCCAACAATCCCTGTTGGTGTGATTAGCTGGCTTTTTGGGGGTGCCGTGTATCTGGCACGAGCGGTCGAGTATTTGGTCCAAATTGGACGGACCCAGAGTATTTCTTTTTAATGGTTTTTTCCGCTGACCGGGTTTGGAGCCTCTGAATCTGGCGTTGACTGCCGTATCTTCAGTATTATCGCCGTTAATGCGGCGCTTGTGCTTATTGCGACGCGACCTGCCATTGCTGTCCTTCATATCCGGACTACCAGACTTTTTGGTGAGGTTGTTACTGCGGGCTAGCCAGCTGTCCTCTCCCGCACAGAAGTGGGTCATGAGTGATGTGAGGGCTGCCATGGATTTCGGCTTTTCCTGTCCTAGGTGCCGGGCAAGCCACTCGTCGCGGATGTTATGTTTGAAGGCTGCAAGGGCCTCTGCGTCCGGATAGTCAACGATTTGTTTTTTCTTGGTTAAGAATCGAGTCCAGAATTGTCTGGCCGACTCGTCAGGCTGCTGAATTATGTGGCTTAGGTCATCAGCGTCTGGTGGTCGCACATATGTGCCCTGGAAGTTATCAAGGAATGCGGCTTCCAGGTCCTCCCAACACCCAATTGATTTTGCTGGCAAGCTGTTGAGCCAATGCCGAGCTGGTCCTTAAGCGTGAGTGGGAGGTATTTGATGGCGTGAAGATCATCGCCGCGGGCCATGTCGATATAAAGGAGATAGTCTTCGATCCAAACTGCGGGGTCTGTTGTACCATCGTAGGATTCAATGTTCACGGGTTTGAACCCTTCGGGGATTTGATGATCCATTACTTCATCTGTGAAGCATAGTGGGTGTGCGGCTCCTCTGTATTGGGCTATATCACGACGTAGCTCAAGCGAGCTTTGTCTACTGTGTTCGGCCCGGCCGGAATTGCTGTACCCGACGCGACGGTTGTCGTCGCGTATTGTCGGGCGCCCAGGCGATCCGTAGATCAATCTTGATTGTCTTGCCTTATCCTCCAATATGTCTCGCAAGTCCAGCACATTCCCCCGTGGCTTTGTACTTCTCAAGCGATGCCGAGGCGCGGCATTAGTAGAGGGCCTAAAGGCCTCTTTGTCGCGACCACGAGGTGGACGGTCGGCCGTATTGTGCGCTGGTGATGTAGGTTTATATGCTTCCTCATCTAATCGGGGCAGCAGCTTGCGTTTGGGGTAACTTTTGGATGGGCGTTCGAGTTCGTACTCTTCGACCGCAAGGACTTCAGTCCATCTGTCGGCTAGCAAATCTTGGTCAGCTCTAAGCTGTTGTTGCTTTTTCTTGAGGTTGCTTGCAGTGGCCATAAGCCTGCGTTTAAAACGCTCTTGTTCGACGGGATACTCAGGCACGACGAATTCGTCGTCGTCGAGGCTTGCCTCGTCTCCGGAGGGAGGCATGTAATTATCGTCCTCTACCTCTTTGTCTGCCGCTCTCTCATGAGGGCTGGCTTCTCCATCCTCCTGTGCTGAATCTTGCTGGAGGGGGTTGTCTTCGGCACTGTCCGGGGTGTTATTATCTCCGGTGCCGGAATCTCCATTCTTGCTGTGGCGGGATTTTGAGCATCGCCGCCGACGCCGGCGCTTGGGCTGTTTTTTGGAGGGGTCATCCTCCGCTGTTCCATCGCCATTCCCATCCTTTGGGATGTCCACCATGTATATGTCGTATGACGAGGTGGCTTTCCAGTGCCCTGTAGGCGCTGGTTCCTGTTCCTCTCCGGCGTCGTCGTCCATACCGTCGATGTCTTCGGAGTCGAAGTCTAGCATGTCGGTTAAGTCGTCGACAGTGGCTACGAAGTGGGTGGTGGGTGGGTTTTGAATTTCTTCGTCATCCGCATCCCAACTGTCCTCGCAATAATCCGGCCAGGGCTCTCCTGATAAAGAGAGATACTTTAGCGAATTCAGGATGTCGCCAAAAGGCGAGTGCTGAAAGATGTCCGCAGCGGTGAACTCCATGATCGGTGCCCAATCGGATTCGATTGGAAGGGGTGCGGGAGGTTCGGAGTCCGGCGAGGAGTCCGACACCTCGGAGTCACGAGCTTCACAAGGGACAGGGTCCGTATTCGGCTCTATCGCCATAGAGGTAGCAACCCCCGAGGCGGTGTCTTGCCACCCATCCTCGATCGGCGCAGTCAGCTCCAGGTTAAGGGTCGGAGCGGACTCTTGTGCGGCCTCCAAGGCACTGTCCGGCAGCAGAGCTAAATCATGCCCACCGCGACAGTGCGGCGCGCTCGGCTGTGGCTCGAATCCGTCGAAGATCAAGTCTCCGCGGATGTCGGCCGTATAGTTTAAATTTTCAAATCTGACCTGATGGCCAGGGGCGTAGCTTTCGATCTGCTCCAGATGGCCAAGCGAATTGGCCCGCAGTGCAAAGCCGCCGAATACGAAGATCTTTCCGGGAGAAAAGTCTCACCCTGGACCGCGTCGTTGTTGATGATCGAAGGAGCCATCGGGCCTATGGGTGACGACACAAAAGAACTCTCGATGAAAGCACCAATGTCGGTGTCAAAACCGGCGGATCTCGGGTAGGGGGTCCCGGACTGTGCGTCTAGGCGGATGGTAACAGGAGACAAGGGACACGATGTTTTTACCCAGGTTCGGGCCCTCTCGATGGAGGTAAAACCCTACTCCTGCTTGATTGATATTGATGATATGGGTAGTACAAGAGTAGATCTACCACGAGATCAAGGAGGCTAAACCCTAGAAGCTAGCCTATGGTATGATTGTTGTTCGTCCTACGGACTAAAACCCTTTGGTCTATATAGACACCGGAGAGGGCTAGGGTTACACAGAGTCAGTTACAATGGTAGGAGATCTACATATCCGTATCGCCAAGCTTGCCTTCCACGCCAAGGAAAGTCCCATCCGGACACGGGACGAAGTCTTCAATCTTGTATCTTCATAGTTTTGGAGTCTGGCCAATGATGATAGTTCGGCTATCCGGACACCCCCTAGTCCAGGACTCCCTCAGCTGCCCTAAAGACGACGACCGCGGCCGGGGACCCAGCCCCAGCGAGGACGGGGAGGACAGCGCGCGCGTGCTTGGCGGCGCCCAGGGTTCCTCAAGCTTCACTGGTTCTTCTTTGGGCAGGGACTCTTCCAGCAGCGGCCGCGGTCAGCCTCCACGTCGTCGTGCCTGCTTGGAGGGTGGTAGCGGGTCTGCCCGCCGTCGCTCCTTGGTGAAGCACGAGAGGGAGTCCGCCTGAGCTCCGGAGGCGGGTCGAGTCTTGCCTGCTGGCGTAGGGCGAGCTTCGCCTGATTTGTCCTTTCTTTTCCTTTTTCCTGCGCAAAAAGACAGTAGTGTGGGGCCCCGTGCGGGCGTGTTGGGGTTATCGTTGTTAATCATCGTACTGTTTCCGTTATTTTGGTATTGTTCCTTCTGGCCGCACGCCCGCACATAGGTAATCCCCAGCCTCAGCCGTGGGGGCGACCGACCCAGGTCCTGTATTTGTGTCGCGGTGCCCGTGAGGCACGGACTGGAGGGGTGCTCCTGTAGTGGACCCGAGTCGCGAAACCTTGATCAATAAGGACAGAAACACTCTTGAGGGTGCTCGGGCTGCCCCCTCGCGAGACCTTGCGCAAGAGAAATCGAGGCAGGAGGGCAAAAAGTCGAAGAGCCATAAGTCAAAAGACAGCGATAGCTTCAATAAAACTTCAAATGAGAATGAACTAGCCAACTGCAGAAAGCAAATGAAAAAGCCGCATCCGGCACCTAGTCTAGTCTTCGACGTCTTCTTACCAGCGCGGAGCTAAGTGCTGCCACCGGGCGTGGGAGGGAGCCCCAGGGCCTGAGGCCGGCGCTCCTGAGACTCCGGGGCGTGTACAGCCCCAACTCATTATTACGTGAGAGTGTCACGGGCGGCGAGCTTCACAGGCGCTGGCCTTCTTCACAGGCTCCGGGCCTTTCTTTGGGGAAGCAAGCTTCAGGGGCATTGGCCCTCTTCACAGGCTCCGGGCCTTTTCCAAAATGCGACAGCTTCACAGGCACTTGCCTTCTTCACAGGCTCTGGGCCTTTTCCAAAAAGATAGTCTTCACAGGCATTCTCCTTCTTCATAGGCTCTGGGCCTTTTCCAAAAAAGATGGTCTTCTCAGGCATTCGCCTTCTTCACAGGCTCTGGGCCTTTTCCCAAAAAGATGATCTTCACAGGCATTCGCCTTCTTCACAGGCTCTGGGCCTTTTCCCAAAAAGATGATCTTCACAGGCATTCGCCTTCTTCACAGGCTCTGGGCCTTTTCCCGAAAAGATGATCTTCACAAGCATTCGCCTTCTTTAGAGGCTCTGGGCCTTTTCCCAAAAAGATGATCTTCACAGGCATTCGCCTTCTTCACAGGCTCTGGGCCTTTTTTAGGGGTAAAACCTCCGGAGGTGCTGGATGTTCCACACATTCTGGACTGGCACCCCCTCCTGGGTCTCCAAGCGCGCGGAGCCGGGCCTGGAAACATGAACAACCTTGAACGGGCCCTCCCACATGGGAGAGAGCTTATGCAATCCCTCCCTGGAGAGAACCCGCCTAAGCACGAGGTCCCCTACCTCAAGAGTCCTGGGGCGGATGTTGCGGTAGTGGTATCGCCTCAGTGCTTGTTGGTATCTCGCCGCTCGCAACGCGGCTTCTCGGCGACGCTCCTCCCCCAGCACGAGGTCCATCCCCTGCATGGCGTCCTGCTGCGCTTCGTCGAACGCTAGGACCCGTGCGGAACGACGTCTGACCTTGTGAGGGAGGACCGCCACTGCTCCATAGACCAAGAAGAATGGGGTCTCTCCAGTCGGCTTGGTTACAGTCGTGCGGACTGAAGCTCGTCGTACCAGCCTCTGCCATAGGCTTGAAGCTTCTTCTTGAATGTTCTGGTCTTGAGGCCCCTCAGGACCTCCGCGTTGGCCCGCTCGACCTAGCCGTTGCTTCGGGGGTCCGCCACTGAAGCGTAACATATCTGCGTTCCAAGGTTAGCACAGTATGTTTTGAAGAGGTTACTGGTGAACTGCGAACGGTTGTTGGTGATGATGCGGTTCGGCACCCCGAACCGGCTCACGATGCCCTTGATGAACTTGACTGCTGAACCCACAGGGATGGTGCGGACGGCTTCCACTTCGGCCCACTTGGTGAACTTGTCCACGGCGACGTAAAGGTAGCGATAGCCCCCTGGCGTCCTAGGGAACGGGCCCAGGATATCGAGCCCCCAGACTGCGAATGGCCATGAGAGGGGTATAGTTTGCAGACTTCCTGCCGGCTGATGGATCTGCTTGGCATGAAATTGGCAGGCTTCACAGGCCTTCACTAGTTCGACAGTGTTATTGAGTGCAGTAGGCCAATAGAAGCCGCTGCGGAATGCCTTGCCCATGAGGGTTCGTGATGACGAGTGGTGCCCACAGTCTCCACCGTGTATATCCACCGGCAGCTCCTTCCCTTGCTCCCTGGGTAGGCAGCGTAGGGACACACCATTTGGTCGCTTCCGGTAGAGTTCTTCATCCCTGATATAGTACACTGAGGCTTGTCGCGCCACACGCTCTACTTCCTCCTCCTTCTCTGGCAGGGTCCCTTGCGTTAAGTAACTCCGGAGCTCTGTGATCCAGCACCCCTCCTGAGGCTCCATCGTCAGGAGCAGGCGCGCTCCTGAGGCTGGGCTGCAGACCAGACCTCCCGAGGCAGGTGGCTGGGGGAGCTCCTCCCGAGGCTGCTCCGTGTTTGATAGTGATGGCATGGCCGAGGGCTTGAAGAGCCGCTCCTCGAAGACGCCAGGCTCCTGAGGTAACCGCCTGGATGCTCGTTTGGCGATGTCATCGGCCTCCTGATTGGTGCCACGGGGCACATGCTGCAACTCCAACCCCCAGAACTGCTTTTCCATCCTGCGAACCTCCGCGAGGTAGGCCTCCATGTGCTCATCTTTTGGCTCATACACTTTGTTGGAGAAATTGACGAGGAGCTGCGAATCGCCCTTGATGGTAAGGCGCTTTACCCCTAGGGCAGCCACGGCCTTCAAGCCTGCTATCAGACCTTCATACTCCGCTATGTTGTTGGAGACCTTTTCGCCTTGCTGGAAACAGAGCTGCATGGCGTAATAGAGCTTGTCCTGAGTGGCAGATATGAGCACCGCCCTAGCCCCAGCGCCATGCCTGGAGAACGCTCCGTCGAAGTACATGACCCAGCCTTCTGGCGCCTCGCTTCCTGGGGAGAGGGATCGATCCTCGCCAGCCTTGAGGCCCGGTGCCTCCGTCCATTCGGCCACGAAATCTGCCAGTGCGGCCCCCTTGATGACTCTGGTCATGCTGAATTCGAGCTAAAATGCTTGCAGTTTAATGTTCCACTCGGCGACCCTTCCGGCTGAGTTTGGGCTCCTGAGCACCCTTTCCAAGGGGTATGCCGAGAAAACCTTGATAGGGTAACCCTAAAAGTAGTGCCGCAGCTTGCGCGAGGCCACCAATAGCGCGAGGAGGAGTTTCTAGGGTATGGGGTACCGTGCCCTCGCATCCCGCAACACTGTGCTGATGAAGTACACTGGGTGCTCGACGAGGCTTGGAGCGTCGGTGCTGGCGGCGTCCTCCAGAGGCCGTGGGGCCTCCTGAGGCGGGGGAGCCTCCAGAAGCTGGTTGCCTGGGGGAAGGGCCTCTTCCGTTCCCGGTGCGCCCCCCTGCTGCGGCTGATCCTCCTCAGCCGTGGTAGTGATCTCTGCGAGTCCTTCTTGGTCCTGCTTTGCCTTGACACGGGTTACTGCCGTGGCCTTGGTCCGACGCTCCTCCCTAACCGCCACCAGAGCCGCGCTGGCAGAGTAGGGAGTGGCGGCGAGGTAGAGTACCAAGGGCTCTTGAGGGCCTGGGGCCACCATCACCGGAGGGCTGGTTAGGTATCTCTTGAGATCTTGGAACGCCTTGTCGGCCTCTTCAGTCCATTCAAAGGGCCCCTTTTTCTTCATCAGCTGGAAGAAAGGCAGCGCTCGTTCCCCTAACCTGGAGATGAAGCGCTCTAGCGCAGTCACGCGCCCAGTGAGCTTCTGCATCTCTCTGAGGGTCTTTGGCGGGTTCATGTCCTCGACTGCCTTGACCTTTTCTGGGTTGGCCTCGATGCCTCGGTGGGACACGAGGAAGCCCAAGAGCTTGCCCGAGGGGACTCCAAACATACATTTCTCTGGGTTGAGCCGCAGGCTCACTGCGTTGAGGCTTGCGAAGGTTTCCACCAGGTCTTGTATCAGGGTCTTGGCCTCGCGAGACTTCACTACAATGTCGTCGACGTAAGCTTCCACATTCTTCTCGAGTTGCGGGCCCAAGGTGATGTGCATGAGCCGCTGAAAGGTCGCCCCCGCGTTGCGCAGTCCGAACGGCATGCATGTATAGCAGTACACCCCACATGGGGTCAGGAAGGCTGTCTTCTCCACATCTTCCACCGCCATCTTGATCTGGTGATACCCGGAGAAGGCATCCAAGAAGCATAACAGGTCGCACTCAGCGGTGGAATCGATGATCTGATCGATGCGAGGGAGCGGGAACGGATCTTGCGGGCATGCTTTGTTGAGGTTGGTGAAGTCGACACACATGCGCTCCTTCCCTCCCTTCTTTGGCACAACCACAGGGTTGGCCAACCAATCTGGATATCGGACCTCTCGAATGACCCCCGCGGCTTCTAGCTTGCGGGTCTCCTGGACGATGATGGCCTGCTTTTCAGTGGACTGCCGCCTCGCTTTCTGCTTCACGGGGCGCACGTTGGGGCACACGTTGAGGTGGTGCTCGATTACGCCCCGCGGGATCCCTGCCAACTGATCGGGCTCCCAGGCGAATACCTTCTTGTTTGCGTGCAGGAACTTGACCAGGGCTTCCTCCTGCTCGGGCCCGAGGTTGGCGCCTATGTTGAAAGTGGCGTTAGTGGACCCATCCTCATCGACGGGTATCTGCTTGGTCTCCTCCTTGTCTTGGGTGAACAACTGTTTCTTCTTGGTTGGTGCAGCCCCCTTGGGCTCGGGGGTCCCTGCGTTGGCGGGCTGCACCGACGCCGCCGTCTTGAAGGCAAGCGTGAGCGCTCGCGGCGCATCCCCGGTGTCCCCAGGCACGGTGAGGACACCGCTACTCCCGGGCATCTTCATAAGGTTGTATGCCGGGTGAGTCGCGGCCATGAATTGGGCCAGCGCTGGATAGCCGAGGATGGCATTGTAGGGGAGGCCGATGGGGGCGATATCAAAATCGACCTGCTCCGTGCGGAAATTGTCGTAGGTGCCGAAAGTTACTGGGAGCCGGATCTGTCCCAAGGAGCTGGATGACCCGCCCCCGACGCCTGAGAAGGGCCGGCTAGGCTGCAGCCGCTCCCGGGGTATGCGGAGGAGGTTGAAGGCCTCGACTGAGGGCACGCTGAGGCCTGCGCCGCTGTCGATGAGAGTCCTGGTGACAGCCACTTGGCAGATGGTGGGGGTGCATAGCATGGGGAGCGCACCCGAGTAGGCCGAGTTGGAGGGGTGGTCCTCCGAGCTGAAGGCCAGCCTGGCCTGTGGCTCCGACCGGTCCGGGGGAGCCCCTTGCCGCGTGGAAGCGGCGCCGACCCGGCGGACGAACGGCTTGACGTGGTGACTGGAGGGCGGCGCCTGCGAGCCGCCCATGAGGGCCGCGACGACCGAGGAGGCCGGCGCGGCGTGGTGGGCGAGGAAGAGGCCGCACGGCTCTTCCCAAGAGGCCACGGAGGGATGCTGGGACGATGCTTGCTGCTTGTTCCCTGCCGAGCCGGTGGCGGTGTTGACGGCAGGTGACGGGGAACGGCGAGGGCGCCTGCCGACGGGAGCCGTCTGGGCGACGCGGGAAGCGAGGCCGGCTCGGCGCTCGGCACGAGCCCGACGAGCGTCAGACATGGATGCGACGGTCGGAGAAGAACAGGGCGACGGAAGACGAATTCCGGCGTACCCCTACCTGGCGCGCCAAATGTCGGATTTCGGGTTCCGGCAGACCCTTGAGGTTCGAACACTGGGGTGCGCGCGGAGATTTTGCCCTCTACCTACTTGTTCCTTGCCGGCTCGCTGAGATCTAAAACTACGAAAGGGACAACACAATAGACACAGAGTTTATACTGGTTCAGGCCACCGTTGTGGTGTAATACCCTACTCCAGTGTGTGGTGTGGTGGATTGCCTCTTGGGCTGATGATGAACAATACAAGGAAGAACAGCCTCGCGAGGGTCTGTTCTTGGCTGGGACGATGAACTGCTAGGAGGAGTTCAGCCGCCCTTTTCTCTCTCTCTCTCTCTTGCTTGATTCGGGTCCCTCTAGATGCCTCTACCCTGGGGGTGGCTAGTCCTATTTATAGGCAAAGGCCTTGGGCCTCTTCCCAAATATTGAGCGGGAAGGGCGCCAACAATTGGCCATTTTGAAGGGAAACAGCGGGTACACTTATCCTGACTAAAGCTGGTCCTCGCCTGTCAAAGGCTCTGGTGGTCACGCCTACTTGGGCTCCACAATGACTTCCTCCCTACCGTTGGGCTGGTCTTGGTCTTGTTGCACCGAAATGGATGCCTTTGCTTGATGCTCTCGCCTGCGCTTGCTCCCTTTGCACCAAAGAGGAAAGGAGGACACTGCACGGGCTGGCGCCCGACTGGCGCCCTTGGTCGTCATGGCGCGTCATGGGCACCTCGCAAGGTACCCCGCCTTGATCTCTCCGCCTCCTCGCGAGCTAGCCTGATGAGGTCGTGCCTGAGGAAGCTCCTTGTCGTCCGCCCCGCGAGGCTTGTCGCCTCGCGAGGGTCTTGAGCCTGTGTTGATGAAGATGGGCCGTGTTGGGCCCCCTTTGAGCCACGCCGCAGGCCGCAGGCAGGCAAGTCTAGGGACCCCCGTTCCCAGAACGCCGACACCTGTTGCCTAAATAGACATGAAGATTGAAAACAGTTAAGGTCTAAAAGAAGAGTGTCGAAAGAGCAACAACTGAACGATTAATTCTAGTACACTATATGCGGGCTTCCAATGTGCGTGAAATTATAACCTTTATATACAACTTCTCCAGACATGGAAAGCATTGCAGCAAGCCAATAATCTTGTTCAGATCAAAACTATTCATTTGGATATATAAGATCTTGACAGAATCCAGCACCATTGATAGGCCATCCATGGAGAAACTCTTCATTGAGCATAGAACATAATATTAGTACAAAATGTCTACTCCAAGATGATATATAACTTATGCGCAGAAATTAAAAATGCAGCTTATGGTCACAAGTGTAGATGATAATATAAAGTACCTGAAGAACTGTGGAGCCAAACACCATATTGAAATGAGCACAGAGATCACGTATTACACCCAAGGTCTCCAGTTTAGGCACAGACATGACGGTTATTTGCAGTGGTGAATAACTAGAATCAAGGATCAACCTTTGAAGTGAAGGGGCATCTTGGATGATGAGTTGGTTTCCATCAAAAGAAATTCCAATTCTTACAAGGTTAGGCGACTTTATTGGGAGACAACCGATTCTAGCTGTGAAAACAAGCACCAAGCACTCCAGGGCAGGGCAACTGGAGTGGATGATGCTGTGCAATGAGGCCTCCGATATACGAACCCGCACAAGTGAAAGTTTCTTGAGAAATGGGAGTCGAAGGTTTAGTACCAGATTGTCTGGTAGGTAGCACATCGCAAAGGTGGCTGTGTGAAGAGAGGAGGAAAACCGCGAGGTGGACATCGGTGCTGAGGGCACAAGTTCATGGCGTTAGGTATGTGGTATGTGATTTCCAGGGGAATAGTAGAACTCAAGCAACTGTAGTTCTGTGAATTCGGGGTATTTCAGCCAGGCGTCCACCGTGCAGGGCTTGGTATGCTTGCTCAGGTTGCATGACGGGATGCAAAGGCTTTGAACGGAGCCCTGGTGGGAGGAGATGATGGCTCTGGGGATTTCAAAATCATTGAAGAGAGATAGCTGACGACAATCGAGATTAAGGGGCACAACGCGCCATAGAGGGCGCCACCGAATTGAGAGGACTTGGGTGCGGCAGCAATCCTTGGTGGGGAGAAGCGAGATGATCTCCCCAAGGACGGCGTCCGAGAGATCGCTAATGCGGTCCACCCGAGATTCTACGGGTTCCTGGGATCCGGTGGGGGCGGGGTCGCCACTTCTCCCCATGCTGCCGGGTGCGGGATCTACAACAGGCGTCGCCGCTGGCGGGAGCCTCATCTTCTTGGCGCTGGGGTCAGCCGACTCCATTTTCCTCGAGGGCGTCGCGTCGCGCTCACGGATTTGAGCAGAGTAACAAATGGCGAGCCTAGTTGTAGTTCGAGTGAAGAAGAAGGGGAGCTAGGGGTTTTCTGTCGGAGTGAGGAAGAAGGGGAGCTGGGGTTTTCTGTAGGAGTGAGGTGAGGAATTTGGGGGTACGAGTGGAGCAAGCTGACGTGAGGTGGGTGGGAGCGAGGAGTAAGAAGAGCACCCAGGTTTTGGGGGGGGGGGGTGCTGGGTGTGGGTAGCGCCTCTCATTCAGTAAATATATGGGCTTTTGAATTGATTTTACTATTTACTAGTGTGGATGGGTTGTTTTGTCTTGGGCCCAGAGAAACAATTACTACTAGTACAGTGGAGACACTCTACAGCTACCTAGAGAAACAATTACTACTAGTATAGTGGAGACACTCTACCGCTTCTGGCTACTCCTAGGTCATTGAAACGTCTCCCTCTACTGAATGTCGTTATACTTTTGTTCACCGATGATACGTCTCTGTCGTATCTACTATTCCAAACACTTTTGCCCTTGTTTTGGACTCTAACTTGTATGATTTGAATGGAACTAACCCGGACTGACGCTGTTTTCAGCAGAATTGCCATGGTGTTATTTTATGTGCAGAAAACAAAAGTTCTCGGAATGACCTGAAACTCCACGGAATATCTTATAATAAATAATAAAAAATCCTCGCCAAAGATGAAGGCCAGGGGGCCCACACCCTGTTCATGAGGGTGGGGGGCGCGCCCCTCCCCCCTGGGCGCGCCCCCCTACCTCGTGGGCCCCCTGGTGGCCCTCCGACGCCAACTCCAACTCCATATATTGGCTTTCGGGGAGAAAAAAAATCAGAGAGAAAGTTTCATCGCGTTTTACGATACAGAGCCGCCGCCAAGCCCTAATCTCTCGGGAGGGCTGATCTGGAGTCCGTTCGGGGCTCCGGAGAGGGGGATTCGTCACTATCGTCATCATCAACCATCCTCCATCACCAATTTCATGATGCTCACTGCCGTGCGTGAGTAATTGCATTGTAGGCTTGCTAGACGGTGATGGGTTGGATGAGATTTATCATGTAATCGAGTTAGTTTTGTTAGGGTTTGATCCCTAGTATCCATTATGTTCTGAGACTGATGTTGCTATGACTTTGCTGTGCTTAATGCTTGTCACTAGGGCCCGAGTGCCATGATTTCAGATCTGAACCTATTATGTTTTCATGAATATATGTGTGTTCTTGATCCTATCTTGCAAGTCTATAGTCACCTACTATGTGTTATGATCCAACAACCCCGAAGTGACAATAATCGGGACCACTCCCGGTGATGACCGTAGTTTGAGGAGTTCATGTATTCACTATGTGCTAATGCTTTGTTCCGGTTCTCTATTAAAAGGAGGCGTTAATATCCCTTAGTTTCCAATAGGACCCCGCTGCCATGGGAGGGTAGGGCAAAAGATGTCATGCAAGTTCTTTTCCATAAGCACGTATGACTATATTCGGAATACATGCCTACATTACATTGATGAACTGGAGCTAGTTCTGTGTCACCCTATGTTATGACTGTTACATGATGAACCACATCCGGCATAATTATCCATCGCTAATCTGGTGCCTACGAGTTTTCCATATACTGGTTCTCGCTTATTTACTTTTCCGTTGCTACTGTTACAATCACTACAAAATACCAAAAACATTACTTTTGCTATCTTTACTTTTGTTACCGTTACCACCACTATCATATTACTTTGCTACTAAACACTTTGCTGCAGATACTAAGTTTCCAGGTGTGGTTGAATTGACAACTCAGGTGCTAATACTTGAGAATATTCTTTGGCTCCCCTTGTGTCGAATCAATAAATTTGGGTTGAATACTCTACCCTCGAAAACTGTTGCGATCCCCTATACTTGTGGGTTATCAAGACCTTTTTCTGGCGCCGTTGTCGGGGAGCATAGCTCTATTATTTGAGTCACTTGGGATTTATATCTGCTGGACACTATGAAGAACTTGAAAGATGATCGAACTACTATTTTGCCCACAACTACGAGGGGAGGTAAGGAACTGCCATCTAGCTCTGCACTAGATTCTCCTTCTGTTATGAGTAAGCTTGCGACACCTAAACCTACTACTGCTATTGATTCTAATATGTCGCATGTTATTGATGATGCCACTTCTGCTATGCATGATACTTATGATGAAACTACTTCTATGCTTGATACTACTGTGCCACTCGGTGAATTTATTGATGAGCAAATTGCTAGGTCTAGAGAAAGAGAAATTATTGAACCTGAACACGATGATGTTAGTGATGATGAACCTATGTCTTCTATTCCTGAGGGTTATCTTTTTAGTGCTGAATCTTTTGAAGCTGTTGTTGCTTGCCAGGATAGTCTTGAACGTAAGAGGTTGCTAATTAAGTGGAGTAAAGAATCTTTTAGAGGTAGGATGAGACCCGACCCTGCTTTTGCTACTTCACCTATCTGTGTTCCTGATTATGATTATTATGATATTTCTGTCGATCCAGATATAATTACTTTGGTTGAATCTGATCCTTTTTATGGCTATGAATCTGAAACTGTTGTGGCACATCTTCGTAAGTTAGATGATATAGCTGCCCTGTTTACTAATAACCTGAGATCGCACCACTTTTATATACTCAAAATATTTCCGTTCTCATTAAAGGGTGATGCTAAGAAATGGTTTAATTCTCTTGATCCTGCTTGTGTGCAAAGTCCCCAGGATATGATTTATTACTTCTCTGCTAAATATTTCCCTGCTCATAAGAAACAAGCTGCTTTGAGGGAAATATACAATTTTGTGCAAATTGAAGAAGAGAGTCTCCCACAAGCTTGGGGGAGGCTTCTCAAGGTACTTAATGCTTTGCCTGATCATCCTCTTAAGAAACCTGAAATATTTGATATTTTTTATAATGGACTAACTGATGCTTCCAGAGATTACCTAGATAGTTGTGCTGGTTCTCTTTTCAGGGAAAGAACACCGGATGACGCTGAAATTTTATTGAATAATATGTTGGCAAATGAAAATAATTGGGCAACTCCTGAGCCAACTCCCGAGCCAACTCCTGAGCCAATTACTGAGCCTATTCCTAAACCAACTCTGAAGAAGAGAGGTGTTCTATTTCTCAGTCCCGAAGATATGCAAGAGGCAAAGAAATCTATGAAATAAAAAGGTATTAAAGCTGAAGATGTTAAGAATTTACCTCCTATTGAAGAAATACATGGTCTTAATTTACCGCCTGTTGAAGAAGTATATGACTCATCTCAATTACTTATTTACTGAAGAACCTCCCGATATCCCGACACAGGTAGTAAAGGTAAATTCTCTCTATAGATATGATAAAGCTGAAGTTCCTCCTACTAAAATTGCTAGTCAGTGCTTTTATGAGTTTGATGACTTTATGTTTAAGCAAGATGATTTTAATGCTTATTTTGGTAGACAATTAAAACAGAATACCTTTATGATTAAATGCTTGAGTGATTATATGGCTGATATTAGAGGTGAACTTAAACTTGTTAGCAAACATGCTTCTATGGTTACCACTCAAGTAGAACAAGTACTTAAAGCTCAGAAAGAAGTGCTTGATGAAATGAATAGTAAGAAAAATGATTATGCTGTTAGAGTGGCTACTAGAACTGGTAGAATGACTCAGGAACCTTTGTATCCTGAAGGCCACCCTAAGAGAATTGAGCAAGATTCTCAGAGGAATAATATTGATATGCCTAGTTCTTCTAAGAGGAAGAAAAAGAAAAATGATAGGACTGTGCAAACTTCTAGCGAACCTATTGCTGAACCACCTAATAATCCAAATGATATCTCTATGTCTGATGCTGAAACACAATCAGGTGATGAACATGAACCTAGTGATAATGTTAATGATAATGTTCATGTTGATGCTCAACCTAGTAATGATAATGATGTAGAAGTTGAACCTGCTATTGATCTTGATAACCCACAATCAAAGGATCAACGTTATGATAAAAGAGACTTTGTTGCTAGGAAACATGGTAAAGAAAGAGAACCATGGGTTCAGAAACCCATGCCTTTTCCTCTGAAACCATCCAAGAAAAAGGATGATGAGGATTTTGAGCGCTTTGCTGAAATGATTAGACCCATCTTTTTGCGTATGCGATTAACTGATGTGCTCAAAACAAATCCTTATGCTAAGTATATGAAGGATATTATTACTAATAAAAGAAAGATACCTGAAGCTGAAATTTCCACCATGCTTGCTAATTATACTTTTAAGGGTGGAATACCAAAGAAACTTGGAGATCCAGGAGTACCTACTATACCATGCTCCATTAAAAGAAATTATGTTAAAACTGCTTTATGTGATCTTGGAGCCGGTGTTAGTGTTATGCCTTTCTCTTTATATCGTAGACTTGACTTGAATAAGTTGACACCTACTGAAATATCTTTGTAAATGGCTGATAAATCAACTGCTATACCTGTCGGTATTTGTGAGGATGTGCCTGTTGTGGTTATGAACGTTACTATTTTGATGGACTTTGTTATTCTTGATATTCCCGAGGATGATAGTATGTCTATTATTCTTGGAAGACCTTTCCTTAATACTGTAGGGGCCGTTATTGATTGCAACAAAGGCAATGTCACTTTTCATGTTAATGGTAATGAGCATACGGTACACTTTCCGAGGAAACAACCTCAAGTTTATAGTATCAACTCTATTGGAAAAGTTCCATCGATTATATTTGGAGGTTTTGAATTTCCTCTCCCTACTGTCAAGAAAAAGTATGATATTCTTATTGTTGGGGATTTTCATATCCCCGTTGAGGTAACTTAGTGTCATTCGAAATTTCTCTGGTTCCAGGATTATTCGGAATGAGTTTGTTAACAAGACTTGATCAACCTTGTTAGTGGGTTCATTTTGATGATCACGAGATGGATGAAACTAGAAGCACAACCTTCTGTACCCTCTTTATATTTTTTGTTATTTAGTAGAAATAAAGTAAAATAGTATTTTTCTGTCTGTTTCCTGACTTATCCGTGCAATATAAAAATATCCCGAAAATAAAAGTCCTCAGAATGCCATGCCAATTTAATATGATTTTTTCGGGAATATTTGAGAATTTACTGTGCCAAAATTACCACGGGGGGAGCTGCCACCTGGTCACGAGGATGGAGGGCGCGTCCTACCCCCCTGGGCGCGCCCCCTTGCCTCGTGGGCCCACGGTGGCCCTCCTCCACTTATTCCTGCACCCATCTTCTTCCTCTGCCTCACACAAACACGAAAAATCAACTCAAGCACGTGTTCCAGCCCCCGTTGCTGTGATTTTCGATCTCCTTGCTCAAAGAACCTCTTGCAAAACTTCTTGGGGAGATTGTTCCTTGGTATGTGACTCCTCCATTGGTCCAATTAGTTTTTGTTCTAGTACTTTATTCATTGCAAATTTGTGATGCATAGGTGACCATGTTCTTGAGCTTGCATGTCAAATTTATATGGTTCCAAGTAGTTCTAATGCTTGATATAGGCTCTAGGCACTTATGGGAGTTGTTGCTATCAATTTTATTGAAGTTGGTTCACTTTTATTTGAAGTTACTAAAAATTTCAGATTATTTCAGAAATAATGAAGAGACTTTTGAGGGGCTCTTCGAGCCAAAGCTCTAAGGAAAAACAAAAGGAAGAAGAACAGAAGCCCAAATTTAATTTGCCTCGCACCGCGGAGGTCCGGCCGTGTGAATGGCCCTCCGATGACTTCTTGAGGAGAGCTGGGATTTATGATGATTTCTATATATTAATTGAGAACGCCGGTCTCCAACTTCCTCCGCGACCAACGTCATCAGTATCTCTTACTCAGAAATACTTTTGTGCAAAACTTCTACTTTTTCCCTAAGAAATCACCTCCATCAGTAGAGTTTCATTTATATGATGTTGTTAAAAGGATTCTAAATTCTGCGAGGTCTGCAGAATACCCTTTGAGGGCACCTTAGATGAACCCCACCGTAATGAAGTAGAAGCTTTTATTAACACTATCATGGTGGGAGAAACCAGGAAGGTTTCTGATGCGAGGATCACTAGCATTCATTATCATGTTTTACGCTACTTTGCCATATTTGCTAGTCGTTGCTTGATTGGACGCGGGAACTGTGGGAACCTTAGTATTCCTGATATTATTATTTTGCTCCATGGTTTATACCGCAATAACTCTGTTAGTATGGGTGGAATTGTTGCTAGACGGTTAAGTCTGAACCGTACTAAGGGCCCCATCTTTGGAGGCATTTATGCTTCGCGCCTAGCTGAACATTTTGAAATACCTATTAGGCATGCGGAGAAAGAAGAAACAGCACTGCCCCGTGCTTATTTAGATTAAAAGAGTATGATAGCGCATGATTTTCTTGTTAAGAGTCGCGATGGGGAGCTCAAATATAAATTATACTTTGATGAATATCACCCTGAGACTATTACCTTGCCTGCTCCTTCTTTGTTTAACTTGTCTGCAAAACCTCACATCGTTCCGTGGATGACTGTTCAAGCCTATCGGAACCCTGCACCAGCCCCGGAGCCACAAGATGAGCCTCCACGACTGTCTGTTTATTCTTGGGATCCTGAGGCGGTTGCCAGCCAGTGGCAATCAGAGTCCTCTTCATCACATTATGATCCCAACTATTCTGCGTCGCAATACGACCCCAGCTTCACCTACGGATATCCGCGAGGACACCCCTGGCAATAGACCAACTTAGGCCAAAAGCCTAAGCTTGGGGGAGTACGTATTTCCCACTGACATACATTCATGTTCACACACACTCATTGCTAGATGTCGTTGCTCATACTCTTTCATTGTATTATCCATGCTAGTTTAAATTTCTTTTTCTTGCTTTCTTCTTGTGTGTTTGATAAACCTTAAGAAAAAAAATTAGTCAGTTTACTTTTCATGCTTGTAGTAGAATTAAAAAGAAAACCCAAAAATATTTCTCGTTCTTCTTTTGCTTGTTGGGAGCTTTCCCGTGTAAATAGTTTTTATTTCTTTTTCTTTCTTTGGGGGTTGAGAAGACCATATTGAAAATGCTTAGTGGCTCTTATATGCATGATTGTTTATTTAACTTAGAGCCCATATTACTTGTCTTCTCTCTTGAGTTGGATGCTTGCAGATCCCAGCTTAGTCCAATGCACGTGCACTCTTATTATTATACACACCGTTCGGTCGTGCAAGTGAAAGGCCATAATGATGATATATAATGTACTTATTGGGAAGAGAAAAGTTGGTATGAACTCGGCCTCTCTTGTTTTTGTAAATATGATGATTCATCGTTCTTGATTCAGCTATTATGAAGTAAACATATTTGCAATGACATTTAGAGATTATAGTTGCTTGTGTCATGCTTGATTAGCTATGAGTTATAATGGTTTACCTTGCGTGCCAACATGCTATTAGAATGATTATGATGTGGTATGATAGGGTGGTATCCTCCTTTAAATGCATTAAGTGACTCGACTTGGCACATGTTCACGCATGTAGTTGAATCAAATCAACATAGCCTTCATGCTATTTATGTTCATGGTGGATGATATCCTACTCATGCTTGTGCTCAGTGTGAATTAATTTTAATGCATGTTTACGACTGTTGTCGCTCTCTCAGTTGGTCGCTTCCCAGTCTTCTGCTAGCCTTCACTTGTACTAAGCGGGAATACTGCTTGTGCATCCAAACTCCTTAAACCCCAAAGTTGTTCCATATGAGTCCACTATTCCTTCCTATATGCGGTATTTACCTGCCGTTCCAAGTAAATTTGTATGTGCCAAACTCTAAACCTTCAAATAAACATTCTATTTTGCATGCTCGAATAGCTCATGTGTCAACTAGAGCTGCCCTTATCTTCCGTGTTAGGCAGGTTATTCTCAAGAAGAGTGGACTCCGCTCCTCATTCACGAGAAAATGGCTGGTATCCGAGATGCCCAGTCCCATGCTTTATGCAAACTAAATCAAAATAACTGCAAACAAAACTCCCCTTGGGACCCGTTGAATGTTGGAGGTACTCGTTGTTTCGAGCAAGCCATGGATTGATGCTTTTGGAGGAGGGGGAGTGTAACCTTTACCATTCTATTTGGGAACCGCCTATAATCTGTTTAGCATGGAAGATATCGTCATCTTTTAGTTGTTATGTTGACAATGAAAGTATGCCGCTCAAAATATAATTTATCTCTATTTCAAAACCAAGCTCTGGCACCTCTACAAATCCCTTCTTCCCTCTACGTAGGGCCTATCTATTTACTTTTATGTTGAGTCATCACCCTTCTTATTAAAAAGCACCCGCTGGAGAGCACACTGTTGTTTGCATTCATTATAATTGGTTTATATTGGGTATGACTTGACTGGATCTCTTTTACCATGAATTACAATGTTTAGTCAGTCCTTGATGTTTAAAGGTGCTCTGCATTTATGTTTTGCGGTCTCAGAAAGGGCTAGCGAGATACCATTTTGTTATATCATGTTATAATTATTTTGAGAAAGTGTTGTCATCCGAGTTTTATTATTATGGCTCGCTAGCTAATTAGGCTATTGATATTAGTAATTGTGAGACCTACGTGTTATTGTGAGTATGGTTAGTTCATAATAATTGTTGAAACTTGAATGCTGAATTTTCATGTTTACAACAACAAGAGCAAACAGAGTTTGTAAAAGTTTTTCTTTTTCTCTTTCAGTTTGTCAACTGAATTGCTTGAGGACAAGCAAGGGTTTAAGCTTGGGGGAGTTGATACGTCTCCATCGTATCTACTTTTCCAAACACTTTTGCCCTTGTTTTGGACTCTAACTTGTATGATTTGAATGGAACTAACCCGGATTGACGCTATTTTTAGCAGAATTGCCATGGTGTTGTTTTATGTGCAGAAAACAAAAGTTCTCGGAATGACCTGAAACTCCACGGAATATCTTAGAATAAATAATAAAAAATCCTCGCCAAAGATGAAGGCCAGGGGGCCCACACCCTGTTCACGAGGGTGGGGGGCGCGCCCCTCCCCCCTGGGCGCGCCTCCCTACCTTGTGGGCCCCCTGGTGGCCCTCCGACACCAACTCCAACTCCATATATTGGCTTTCGGGGAGAAAAAAATCAGAAAGAAAGTTTCATCGCGTTTTACGATACGGAGCCGCCGCCAAGCCCTAATCTCTCTCGGGAGGGTTGATCTGGAGTTCGTTTGGGGCTCCGGAGAGGGGGATTCGTCGCCATCGTCATCATCAACCATCCTCCATCACCAATTTCATGATGCTCACTGCCGTGCGTGAGTAATTGCATCGTAGGCTTGCTGGACGGTGATGGGTTGGATGAGATTTATCATGTAATCGAGTTAGTTTTGTTAGGGTTTGATCCCTAGTATCCATTATGTTCTGAGATTGATGTTGCTATGACTTTGCTATGCTTAATGCTTGCCACTAGGGCCCGAGTGCCATGATTTCATATCTGAACCTATTATGTTTTCATGAATATATGTGTGTTCTTGATCCTATCTTGCAAGTCTATAGTCACCTACTATGTGTTATGATCCGGCAACCCCGAAGTGACAATAATCAGGACCACTCCCGGTGATGACCGTAGTTTGAGGAGTTCATGTATTCACTATGTGCTAATGCTTTGTTCCGGTTCTCTATTAAAAGGAGGCCTTAATATCCCTTAGTTTCCAATAGGACCCCACTGCCACGGGAGGGTAGGACAAAAGATGTCATGCAAGTTCTTTTCCATAAGCACATATGACTATATTCGGAATACATGCGTACATTACATTGATGAACTGGAGCTAGTTCTGTGTCACCCTATGTTATGACTGTTACATGATGAACCACATCCGGCATAATTATCCATCGCTAATCCGGTGCCTACGAGTTTTCCATATACTGGTTCTCACTTATTTACTTTTCCGTTGCTACTGTTACAATCACTACAAAATACCAAAAACATTACTTTTGCTGTCTTTACTTTTGTTACCGTTACCACCACTATCATATTACTTTGCTACTAAACACTTTGCTGCAGATACTAAGTTTCCAGGTGTGGTTGAATTGATAACTCAGCTGTTAATACTTGAGAATATTCTTTGGCTCCCCTTGTGTCGAATCAATAAATTTGTGTTGAATACTCTACCCTCGAAAACTGTTGCGATCCCCTATACTTGTGGGTTATCAACCGACATGTGGGCCATCCAGCGCGCGGGCCCAAATGCCATCCACCAAATTAGAAGGCAGTATGCAGGCGGAGAGTCACCCCGGTCATAGCGCGACAGTAACGAGCCGTCGTATCACAAAACCCTACCTCCCCGCAGTCTAAGTTTGACGGACGAAGCAACCATCATTTCACTCTTCGCTGAATCCCGTTCTCCCTCGCCATCTTCAAGAAAGGCAACACTCGCATCTGCCACTGTTCTTCTGTCCCAACGAAGGGAAGGTAAGAGGATCCATGATGTTGGTATATTTTCATTCAGAGAAAAAAAAGAACTTTTGCAAAGCAGTAACCGATCCTCACTCTCTTTTTTGTTTCATTGTCATTGCGATTGTGTTTTCCTTTCAGTGGTCTCCTAGTATTTGTCAGTTTTATGATGAACCAAGGAGAACCAGGCAAAGATCTGCTGATATTGGAGCAGACGCGGGAGGCTGATCCCCACGAGACAGAGAGCTCCAAGAAGATGGAGGCAGCCACCGAGCCGACCCCAGATACGCTCACGGCCACTACTGAGATGGTCAATGCCCCGTTTGAGGTTACAGCCCCCGTGGCACTGTAGGAGCAGTTTTCCCCCTTCAAGGATGTGTCCCCCCCTGAGCTGCCCAAGGTGTTTTTCTTCTTTGCCGATCTCGATTGTGGTTTTTCATCTAAGTATGTGGTGATTAATAATGCAAAATTTTATTAGCCTCGATGCCATGCTATACATAGTGGTTTAAATAACTTGTGTTTCTTATACTGAAAAGTAATTCAGAATTTGTTTCTGTTTCAATTAGAGCCCTGATGCAGACAAGGATTGTGTGGTTGTACATGTCACTCGCTATGAGGCGGAAGACCTGAATATACACACTGGGAAAACAGAGTTCTTAGGCTGTTGGATCCTGGAATCCATTTGCGGTTATACCAATGAAGAGTTGTATTCCAGCCTCACTGTTGTCAGGCGGTTGTCCAGGGTGTACTGAAGCACAAGAAGTTCAAAGCTACTCCTTCGTTTGTGAGGCATACTATTCTTGGCAAGCTTGCGCAGGAAGATGACGTGGCATGCCTCCACAAACAAGTTTATCAGTGGCAAGGCCACAAGGTTGTCTTCATGAAGGTTCACAGGATTGAGCTGCTGCGGGACGTCCTTGATGATGTTCATGGCAAGGTTCGTCTTGTGTGCAGCCCAAATTAGATCGAGGCATGAAATAGTTGCCCCAGCTAGTGTTTAATAGTAGTTTGGATTGTGTCTAATTATCCGAACCTTTGCCTGTTATTGACCCCTCTGGGGTTAGTACTCTATTTGAATCAGTCTATGGGAATTGCTGCTACTTTTGTGTGCCCGTGAATCATGTGAGAACCATCGTAATTGTTGCCGAAACAGATGCATCCTCACTAGTTTTTTCATGAATATGGCATGGTAAGACATAAGTTGTCACGGGTTGTCATACGAGCAGTGTGTGTTTTGATGAAATAGAGCACTCATTTGAGAACTGTGCGTCGACGTATACATAAGTACTTGTAAACACTGTTGGTGCTACCCCACTTGTAAGCAGTTGTGCAAAACACGGCACATTAGCTCAACTCGCTTCAACACTAGGCTATCGACCAGCTAACAATCAACAATCTGCTGTCTGACATATAAGCAAGCATGTATCTTGTTACAGTGGTTCATGTAGTTAACTGAGGCCACAATGTAATAAATTCCAAACGTTCACACGCTAGTCCAGCGCTCATGTGGAACACTCACATTAAACTCGTCTTCATAAAAAACTTGAAAAGCATAAGTTAAGCAATTTTATACATATCAATGATTCATAGAACATAACAAACATATACTAGTTCACAGCAAAAGACAAAGTTGTGAGAAGGTTTACAAATCAGGAAAAAACAAGCAAGGCTTCTCTGAGCAAAGGGCCTCCCGGCAGGCTTAAATTTCCTGGAGTTCACTCTGGTTTTTTCTTGTTGCCACCATCCAGGGTTAGGTTCTCTCATTCCAAAATAACAAATTACATTTGTGGTCTTAGCTGGAATGCTGAACTGAACCATGCAGTGTACTGACCAGGTGAAATTCTTGTGCATTCCACTAAATTTAAGCACCGCTATTTGCAGAAATAAGCAGACCACAATGCCTCTTGTCCGCGCACCTATCCAAAAAACCGCCGTGCAGCCGTGCCAGCTAGTCCTCGGTCCATGGATGAACTGGTAGAAAGTGCATTCCGGACTAGGATGCAGTTGTTTTCGCTCGTCCCTGCACTACAATCAGGAAGTAAAACGTACGAATCAGGTTCTTTTAGATTGCGTTGGTCATTCTACCTTAGTTACTACCAATGTAGGGATACCTTGATGACGGGAGTTTAGACGACGACAACGAGGGATAGCCATCTCATTTTGCACAGTTGTACTAAAACTGAGGTGTGTGCTTTTGATTGCGCGGATAGAAATGATACGGAGATAGACATCCCGACAGACATCCCTGTCTGCGCAAATACGAAATACGGTTATTTAGACAGTGACAGATATTTGCAGTGGCGTATGATTAATAGCAACATCTATTGTGTTATAATTGGCACTAGATTGACAGTATGAAGAGTCCTTAAGTAAGTAGCATCACATCACATCAACAATGCCACTAGATTAACATCCGGAACAATAGCATTAGTATTACTGTCACGAGAGTAGCACATGGTGAGTAAATGTGCAATAAAATTTGTGCAGTTCCACTGGGATGAAGCAATGTTAGCGGTGTGAGATTTAAGTGTAACTGCAAAAACACAATTCATTGGAAATAAAGCAAGATGGAAGCACTTCATAAAATGGTGGTGGCATTGCTTCAATTTATCGATGGCACTAGACCATTACTTATAGTGACATTAGGTGGCATTGCTTAATGCTTCATGTGATTTTACATTATCGGTAGCGATATGGGCGTAGGGACAACATGTATCTACTACTTTCCCCCGTTTCCTCTTAGAACCAAGTCCTAGATTCATGCTATAGCTTTCCAACTTTCTTCCTTGTTTGAACCAACGCTTAGAGTCGACTGTATGAACTAGCTTTACTTCTAATAATAGTAAAAGTCTAGGTGGCTTTGGAATAGCAGACGGAAGTAGAAAAGGATCCACACCAAGGGAGCTGGGGCAGTAGAGCAAGGAAGGTTTCGAAGGAATATATACCTAAGGGTCGTCGACATGTGGCAAAGACGGCGTCGAGAGGCCGCATCTTGGCCACAATACCGCAGGGAGGAAGAAGGGGTTGGAGGCCCTCCCGAGCCGGCGCTCTCTCGGAGAGAACGGCATAGCCGCCGATCGGGACGCGCGGGTAGCCGTTGGTCTCCTCCCTCGCCGCCGACGCCAGCGTGAACGATGCACCTACACCCCTGCCCCGATCGAGGTTGTCCGGCCGGATTTGTGACCAGCCGTGAGCTGAGAGAGAGTGTGGCCACCTATGTCTTGCTTAGATCTGGAGAGCATGAGAGAGTGAACGAGAGGAACCCTAGTAAAGCAAGCACTAAGGCTCCTGCTTATATATATAGTGGAGTGATTTTGTTGTACCAGCTTCAAAAAGATGCGCTCCTACGTGTACCCGCGAGTGGGTGAGAGAGAACTAGTGCATGCGTGCACCGCTTCTCTTCGTGAGAGTACAATATACTATGCCCAAGAACGTTCGCTGCAAGAGTAATAGTATAAGTGTGTGACGTGTGAGCTAAAATAAAATGTGCGCGACGTCTTTTGTTTTTTAGAAGTTCTGAGGGTAGGGTGTGAAGAGCAGATATGTGTGTGATGTCTACCTGCAGATAGACGGTGGGTGCAACGTGCGAGTCTGCGAGAGGACTCGGGAGAGTCGTGACTCGTGAGGGTGCGTGTGCATGACAGAGAGGGGGGCATGTATCAATGCAATGCATGTGTCCGTAAATCATTATCTGACAAACATTCGCCACAAGCCTTTTCTTGATGAACGCCGTAAGAACCGTTAGGTCGGCATCCGACAGTGTCAGTTTTGCCATGTCATTTAACTGAACAGCCACTCCTCCTATACACAAATCTTCCACGTGAGTGTTAGCAACTGCCGTATGCTCCCTCCGCTCCGTAATGCAGTGCATATAGCTCTATTGAAAATTCGAACCTCGCAAACTTTTACCGAGTTTTCGTGTACCAAATTGCACATGTAGAATACCCTGTATATATCATTTCATTCATCTTCGAGAGGTAACTATAAAGATGGGGGAGGAGTCTACAAAGAAAGACCATCGTATCACCCGCAACAATTTCAACCATCCTTTGGTGTCGAGGAATATCATAGGAACTCTATATGATATGGTTTTTATAGGATTTTTTCCTTTAGAGCCAATTGGTTCATAGGAATAGATTCATATACTCCACATTTCAAAGGAAATAAACATGATATCATTTCTATAGCTTTAGAGCCACTTGGTTCATATGAATGGATTCCTATACTCCCTTAATTTCAAAGGAAAATAAACATTAGCTTATATTCAATAGAAAAGTTCCTATGATATGAACCAAATTACATCTCTTTTCTAATCCCTCCTCATAGGAATTGAGATACATGTCATCTCTAGATTCAATAGAAACGTTCCTATGATGTGAACCAAATGACATTTCTTTTCCAATCCCTACTCATAGGAATTGAGATGCTCCATGTCATCTCTTTCCCTACAACTTCCATGTATACATCTTCTATTCCTGAATAGATAGTACAACCCACTAGTAGCTTTTTTCCAAAACATGCAACTATGGCACAAGAACTATATAGTGTGCCAATAACTTTGAAAGATGGTCGCTGGATGAAGCTAATCCGACAGTGTAGAGATAGGCAAATCCGAGCACTACTGGCCATTGGATATCATCAACATTCCACCAGATCTGCCACATGTACAATTTAGAAGACTCCATGGTTGAACTTAAGCATAATGCACAAACCTCAAAACACAAGCACTTCTCCTTTGTTCTAGAATCTTCTGTATCATAATTGATTATTATTTTCTAAATGAATTGCCATTATTTGTTTTTCACTTTATGCTTTACAATGCACAACCCCATGAATCTTAACATTTTTATAAAAGTAATTGATTTTGAATGAGATGAACATAAGAACTAAACGGATATCTACATCATGCATATATGACTCCAAGCTTTACATGCTATAGTGTGTATTTATTCATAATTTGGTTTCGAAATCTCATGCGTTCAATACATGTGTACCTTACTAGTTTTGAGTAGAGTAGCAAATTTCACGCGGCCCTGGATATATCAAGATGCAGGGCCCATGCATCGTTGCCTTTTGGTCGAACCTACGTCCATAATTTTTTGTACGTACTATATCTCCACTGGTCCCCGAACCCAAAATGCTGCCTTGTTCCCGTAAAACCAAGCGGCCCACACATATTTAAGACGTCGACTCGAACTAGTTTACTACGACATGGCCCTGCACGCCATAGTACTCCTACAAACCCTACCGCCGCACTCATCATCAGTTTTCTTCAAGAGGACGAGGGAGAAGCCGATTTGTAGTGGAGGCGCTTTCAAAAAAAGGATCCGTAGTGCAGACCCCTACCCTAGGGTGCCCTAGGTAGCTGCCGCATGCATCATTGTTTTCTCTTTTCTTTATTCTCTTGCACCCTAGAGTGAAATGATGGTTGCTTCGTCCGTCCGGCTTAATGCGGGAAAGGTGGGGCTTTGTGATTTGACCCCTCGTCGCTCATTTTCTACTACTGTGGCGCTACGACCGGGGTGCCTCCAATTCCAACAGCTGCTCCAAACTGTAATTTGGTGCATCACACGTGGAACAAGACGGTGGATGGGCCACATGTCGGCCAAAGGGGTCCTGTTAAGTGTGTCACCATTTCGTGTGTGGACTGACCCTGCTTGAGTTGCTACGCCAACATGACAGGAGCAGCCTACCACTTGGTTTTGCTCCTTGGTGAATCCCGACTATATTGATCTAAAAAGATACGTGCTGAACTACCCTCTCCATCTCGGTTTTTTATTTTTAGGCGTCTCGGTTTATAGGGCCTGCACGTAGTTCTAGGTCGTCCATTTGACTAACTAAATATGAGTTACTATGTCACAAAAAGTATATCATTGGATTCTTAAGCGGATGTAGTTGTATTTAAAAGTCGAGGGCGGGGCTTTTCCTGCGCGGTAGGCGGGGCAGTTCTGCCTAGTCGGTTTGACAGAGACGCGAGAAGACGAGGGAGTAGGCTGCTGCAAACGTAGGGCTGTGTGATTTGACAGCGAGTTACTGCTGGACAGGTGGGGCCCCGTGATTTGACTTGCCATTATCATTTTAACTACGGTGCTACGACCGGCGTGAGTCTCCCGATTCCTGACCACCTCCATACAGGTGCCTCTCCCAATGCTCCACCATGTAGTAGAGGCTAGCTCTTGCATGAGAGCCCACTTCTCCACTTTTTCCTTGCCTCTCTTTCCTCCACATATGCAAAAATGCCATCTAAAGCGCACTATTGTACTTACTTGCTCCTACAGGTGCTAAGCTTGCCACATAGGCATAAAGTCTGATGTGGCAAGTTAATCAAGAAGAGAGAGACTAGTTTGGTGACCCAAGGAAGAAACGGTGCTAAGCGCGTGGACCTAGGTGAAAAGACAATTTTGAGTCTATAGCTAATTAAATGAAGCAAACTTAGCAACAAAAAACTAATAAGCACACCATTTCATTGGAAGAGGTCACTCCTTGGCAAATGCAATAAATACTATTACTCCCTGTCCCCCATAATATAAGAATGTTTTTGGCACTACACTAGTGTCAAAAACGTTTTTATATTATGGGACGGAGGGAGTACAAAGAAAGAGATAGAGAGAAGTAAAAAAACACTTATAGCCAACCTTATAGCTAACCTTGTTGTAGTATGAGTGACTAAGTGATGACTATGTATGAAATGCCAACATCAGATAGCCTAACGCACCGTGTTAAATCTCCAAGGGCGCGACCGCGCGAGCGACGCGATGGTCGTGGTAGGCACGACCATGATACGGGCTGCTGGCAGCCCTTGGATCTGAGATCAAACGGTCGCATGCTAAGTTGCTGAAAATTTGCAGAATAACCCTCTAGGATAGGATATTCACCCATAGGTCTAGAATCACGCCATGCAACCGTTCGATCTCAGATCCAAGGGCTCTCGGAAGCCCGTATCATGGGAGAATGGAAAGCCACTACCCTGCCGTTCGCACGCTGGCAGTTCGCTCATACTCGTCCCCGCACGTCCTTCAATACTACGGCGGTTCGCTCCTAGCCATCCCGTCCTTTCACATTACGGCAGTTCTACTAATCCTAACCCTCCTCCCAAATCCATGGCGTCCCAAATCTCCATGATCGGCGGTGAGTACAAGGTTAGAACCATCACCGGTGATGAGTTCGACGTCATCTACACCCGTTCTTCTGCGACGGTGAAAGGATGCCTTTCTCGCTTCAGACGCATGTTCAAAAACTCAAATGATGAGTGGGTTGCTGGGCTAGATGTTGAGTACACCACAGTCCTGGGACGACAGAAGGATCTAAAGGACGAAGAGAGGAAGAAGCCCGCCATGATGCAGGTTTGCGTGCATGACTTATGCTTTGTCTACCACATATGCCATGCCGATGTTGAATGCCTGGATTTTAAGAACTTCCTCGAGAGCAACCTACTCAAATCCGTTACTGTAGACTTTATGAACGACAAAGAAGTCCTGGGTCGGATAGGCCTCATTGTAGGCAACCCCTTCGACCTCCAGAAGAATCGGCTGCTGCCCTCTCGTCAGCCTTCAATGCTGACCCTGGCAGGAGCCATGGTTCATCCTTCGTACCGTAAACTAGAGAAACCTCATTTTTTAAAGTATACATTTTTTAAAAGGCTAGAGTATTGTTCATCACATATATAGCCAGTTAAATTCTCAACCTAGAACGACGTGCATGCCATGTAGTAAACCAATATGGAGGAAGTATAGTAAAAATGAGGTGATTTTACCGAGCGATCGGCGGGGGAGCATGGCCTGTCATGCAGTCCCACATGTCATGATGTACCAAGGCGATGTGCGTGTCCCTCTTGAGGCAGAAGCAATACTACGTGGTTTGAGATGATTGCGAACTGAAGTGTGAAATAATGGTTGCTTCGTCCATCTGGAAGGTGCGGCATTGTGATTTGACGTCTCATTGCTCATTACTACTACTAGGCCGGTACGAGTGGGGTGCGTCCCCCCTGCTGTTCTGCACTGTTATTTGGTGCTTGACACGTCAACCCGGTTGCTATATGTCCCACATGTCGGCGACAGGAAGTACAGAATTCATGAAAGGGAGCGTTGACGGAGGAGTATACTACAGAATTCATGAAAGGGAGCGACTTAGTTTTGGAAAAATCTGTTTTTACGGACTACGTACCCACTAGGGTTTATAGGGCTCATCTAAAAAACATTCGTTTTTTCCGTTTGATAAGTCTCAATTCTACTACTAGTAGTAGTACCATTACATGTTGGATTTCAAGGTGCGTTAGATCACCCGACGCAAGCAGTGTCAAGAGGAAACTAACCAATGCATGTAGAAGTTCATGGAAATTTAGTGGTCATTCATGCATTCGTTCTAATTAATGCCTCGGTAAACATAACTTCTTGAGAAAAATGAGCGTACTAATTACTTGTGCAAACTACGAAATTAATTCGACCACTCACCGTCTACCTTGGTTGGAGAGATTTTGAAATTGAGCCATAAACTGGAAAGGAGGGAGTACTAGTAACTTTTGTCTCGATTACTATTTGTGGCCTTGTATAGATGCAAAATGTATTTTCTTATAGTGGCCTTGTATAAGTAAATGAAGGGAGTACTAACCAAGGTACGTAGTAGGGACGAGGAGTAAACGGAGGGAGTAGTAAAATTTTCTCCTCGTGCTGCGAGCCACCGTGCGTGTGGGCGAGGGAGCGGGCGTAAGGCGTACAGTAGTAGGAGTACTACTATTACTACTCGTAAGCAAGCTTCACCTCATCCTGCGAGCCACCGCGCCCGTGGGCGGGGGAGACGGTGTACTAAGCAAGCTTCTCCTCGTTCTGCGAGTTGACGGGACACATCAAAAGTACTCCAGTGTATAGAGCCTTGCCTCTAAGGTAGGCCCCACATGGTTTGCCTCTTTTTTTAGTTTAACATAACGCGTCAAGTCACAATTTGTTTGTTTACCCGTGGTAGATGATCCTCCCTCCACCAAGTGGACAACTAGTACACGTGTCAAATTACCACGTGGGCTGCCTTTTCGTACAGAAATGAGCTCCACCGTGTACCCGCGCGGGTGTGGTTGGGAAAGAGATGGGAGTACGTGCGCCGTGCATGCACCTCTTCTCTTCGTACACGTCCACCACCTACGTGTGTGTGCGAGAGAGATACAAACCTAGACATAATGCGCCGTCCATCCCCATGCCTCCGCCCAGTCCGACCACCAGTCACCACCACGCCCCACTCCTCCTCAACTTATCTCTCATCTTTCTCCGTCCATTTTTATATACAAGGAGCCAGTATCAAAATTACAATTTGCAGATATACAAGGCCAGTAACACTAACCGATGCAATATTAATGGTGTTTGCCTTGTGGTACTAGCAACAGAGGACATTAATTATCCCTTGCATGCATGCGAGAGTTTGTAAAAAAATGCATCTTGATGTTCCGTGCAATGCACAGGCATCTTGCTAGTCCATGAAAACAACACATGGCAATATTCCACGGTGAACGAGGAATTTGAATCTGTTGGGAGGGGTTGTTTGGATCTTGCCCGGGGTAGCCAAAATATTGGCGACCCTTTTGTCCACTGCTACCTCTTGAGCACTGCGTTGGATTTCCCCGCGGAGGAGAGGATGATGCAGCAAAGTAGCGTAAGTATTTCCTCAGTTTTTGAGAACCAAGGTATCAATCCAGTAGGAGACCACGCACAAGTCCCTCGTACCTACACAAAACGATAGCTTCTCGCAACCAACGCTTAGGGGTTGTCAATCCCTTCACGGTCACTTACGAGGGTGAGATCTGATAGAGATGATAAATAATATTTTTGGTATTTTTGATAGATAGATGCAAAGTGAAGAGTAAAAGGCAAAGTAAAAACAAAGCAAGTAAATAAAGTGATAGAGATTGATAAGATGAGAATAGACCCGGGGGCCATAGGTTTCACTAGTGGCTTCTCTCAAGAGCATAAGTATTCTACGGTGGGTGAACAAATTACTGTTGAGCAATTGACAGAACTGAGCATAGTTATGAGTATATCTAGGCAATGATCATGTATATAGGCATCACGTCCAAAACAAGTAGATCGAAACGATTCTGCATCTACTACTATTACTCCACTCATCGACCGCTATCCAGCATGCATCTAGAGTATTAAGTTAAAAACAGAGTAATGCCTTAAGCAAGATGACATGATGTAGAGGGATAAATTCATGCAATATGATATAAAAACCATCTTGTTATCCTCGATGGCAACAAGACAACACGTGCCTTGCAACCCTTTCTGTCACCGGGTAAGGACACCGCAAGATTGAACCCAGAGCCAAGCACTTCTCCCATTGCAAGAACTACCAATCTAGTTGGCCAAACCAAAAAGGATAATTCGAAGAGACTTGCAAAGATAACTCAATCATACATAAAAGAATTCAGAGAAGAATCAAATATTTTCCATAGAAAATACTGGATCATAAACCCACAATTCATCGGTCTCAACAAACACACCGCAAAAAGAAGATTACATCGAATAGATCTCCACGAGAGAGGGGGAGAACATTGTATTGAGATCCAAAAAAAGATAAGAAGCCATCTAGCTACTAACTATGGACCCGAAGGTCTGAAGTAAACTACTCACACTTCATCGGAGGGGCTATGGTGTTGATGTAGAAGCCCTCCATGGTGGATGCCCCCTCTAGCGGAGCTCCGGAGCAGGCCCCAAGATGGGATCTCGTGGATACAGAAGGTTGCAGCGGTGGAATTAGGTTTTTGGCTCCTGTTCTGATCGTTCGAGGATACGTAGGTATATATAGGAGGAAAGAGTGCGTCGGTGGAGCTTCGAGGGGCCCACGAGGTAGGGGGCGCGCCCAGGGGGGCGCCCTCCACCCTCATGGCTGCCTCGTGGCTTTCTTGACGGAGGGTCCAAGTCTCCTGGGTCTTATCTGATGAGAAAATCACGCTACCGAAGGTTTCATTC
The DNA here is from genome assembly GCA_963921465.1 of Triticum timopheevii. NCBI lineage: Eukaryota > Viridiplantae > Streptophyta > Magnoliopsida > Poales > Poaceae > Triticum > Triticum timopheevii. The sequence goes on from OY997272.1 coordinate 146,671,309, forward strand.
CGTTTGGACTCCGTTTGATATTCTGTTCTTCGAAATACTGAAAAAGGCAAAAAAAAACAGCAATTCTGGGCTGGGCCTCCGGTTAATAGGTTAGTCCCAAAAATAATATAAAAGTGGAAAAAAATCCCAATATAGTCCAAAACAGTAGATAAAGTAGCATGGAGCAATCAAAATTTATAGATACGTTGGAGACGTATCAAGCATCCCCAAGCTTAATTCCTGCTCGTCCTTGAGTAGGTAAATGATAAAAAGGAATTTTTGATGCGGAGTGATACTTTGGCATAATTTCAATGTAAAACTTCTTAATTGTGATATGAATATTCAGATCCGAAAGATTCAATACAAAAGTTCATATTGACACAAAAATAATAATACTTCAAGCATACTAATCAAAGCAATCATGTCTTCTCAAAATAACATGGCAAAAGAAAGTTCATCCCTACAAAATCATATAGTTAGGACATGCTTCATTTTCGTCACACAAAGATGTTCCCAACTTCTATACCCCCAATGACAAGCCAAGCAATTGTTTCATACTTAAATAATCTCAAACTTTTTCAACCTTCACGCAATACATGAGCGTGAGCCATGGATATAGCACTATGGGTGGAATAGAATATGATGATGGGGATTGTGTGGAGAAGACAAAAAAGGAGAAAGTCTCACATTAACGAGGCTAATCAACAGGCTATGGAGATGCCCATCAATTGATGTCAACATGAGGAGTAGGGATTGCCATGCAACGGATGCACTAGAGCTATGAATGCTCAACAAAACAAAACTAGTGGGTGTGCATCCAACTTGCTTGCTCATGAAGACCTAGGGCATTTGAGGAAGCCCATCGTAGGAATATACAAGCCAAGTTCTATAATGAAAAATTCCCACTAGTATAAAAAGACAACTTATGAGACTCACTACATGAAGAACAAGGTGCTACTCTGAAGCACAATATATGAGACTCACTACATGAAGAACAAGGTGCTACTTTGAAGCACAAGTGTGGAAAAAGAGATAGTAGCATTGCCCTTTTCTTTTTTTTTGGGCCTTTTTTTTGGCCTTTCTTTTTTTATTTGGGCAATGCTCTAATAATGATGATCATCACACTTCTATTGATTACAACATAAGGATTACAACTCGAAACTTAGAACAAGATATGACTCTATATGAATGCCTCCGGCGGTGTACCGGGATGGTGCAATGAATCAAGAGTGACATGTATGGAAAATAATGCATGGTGGCTTTGCCACAAATACGATGTCAACTACATGATCATGCAATGGCAATATGACAAAAGTAATGTATGTCATGATGATGATGGTGGAAGTTGCATGGCAATATATCTCGGAATGGCTATGGAAATGCCATGATAGGTAGGTATGGTGGCTGTTTTGAGGAAGATATAAGGAGGTTTATGTGTGATAGAGCGTATCGTATCATGGGGTTTGGATGCACCGGCGAAGTTTGCGCCAACTCTCAAAGTGAGAAAGGGCAATGCACGGTACCGAAGAGGCTAGCAAAGGCGGAAAGGTGAGAGTGCGTATAATCCATGGACTCAACATTAGTCAAAAGAACTCATATACTTATTGCAAAAATTTAAAGGTCATCAAAAATCAAGTACTACGCGCATGCTCCTAGGGGGATAGATTGGTAGGAAGAGACCATCGCTCGTCCCCGACCGCCACTCATAAGGATGCACAAGCCAGGTACACTTCATGCTTCAAATTTGTTACACAACTTTAACCATACGTGCATGCTACGGGACTTGCAAACTTCAACACAAGTATTTCTCAAATTCATAATCACCCAACTAGCATGACTTCTATATTATCACCTCCATATCTCAAAACAATTATCAAGCATCAAACTTATCTTACTATTCAACTCATTCAAAAGAAAGTTTCACATATCTTGAACACCAAGTATATTAACATTAAGCAAATTACCATGCTATTAATGACTCTCAAAATAATCTAAGTGAAGGATGAGAGATCAATAGTTTCTTTAAAACAAATCCATCACCGTGCTCTAAAAGATATAAGTGAAGTACTATGAGCAAAACTATCAAGCTCAAAAGATATAAGTGAAGCACATAGAGTATTCTAACAAATTCCAAATCATGTATGGCTCTCTCAAAAGGTGTGTACAGCAAGGATGATTGTGGTAAACTAACAAGCAAAGACGCAAATAATACAAGACGCTCCAAGCAAAACACATATCATGTGGTGAATAAAAATATAGCTCCAAGTAAATTACCGATGGAACTGGACGAAAGAGGGGATGCCTTTCGGGGCATCCCCAAGCTTTGACTTTTTGGTATCCTTGGATTATCTTGGGGGTGCCATGGGCATCCCCAAGCTTAGGATTTTCCACTCCTTGTTCCATAATCCATCAGTAGAATTCACCCAAAACTTGAAAACTTCACAACACAAAACTCAACAGAAATCTCGTGAGCTCCGTTAGAGAAAGAAAACAAAAGAGTACTTCAACGTACTGTAATGAACTCATTCTTTATTTATATTGGTGTTAAAACTACTGTATTCCAACTTCTCTATGGATTATAAACTATTTTACTAGCCATAGATTCATTAAAATAAGCAAACAACACATGAAAAACAGAATCTGTCAAAAACAGAACAGTCTGTAGCAATCTGTAACTAACGCAAACTTCTGTAACTCTAAAACTTCTAACAAAATAGGAAGTCCTGGAAAATTTGTTTATTGAACAGAAGAAAAAAGAATCAACGCAAAAGCACGTTCCTGTGATTTATCATAACTAAATTCGTGCGCCAAAGTTTCTGTTTTTCAGCAGAATCAAATCAACTATCATCGTAGGTTATCCTATAGGTTCTACTTGGAACAAACACTAATTAAAAGATAAAACCACATCCAAACAGAGTCTAGATGGATTATTTATTCCAAAACAGAAGAAAAAACAAAAAACACAAAATAAAATTGGGTAGCCTCCCAACAAGCGCTATCGTTTAACGCCTGTCGGTGTCAAAACCGGCAGATCTCGGGTAGGGGGTCCCGAACTGTGCGTGTAGGCGGATGGTAATAGGAGACAAGGGACACGATGTTTTACCCAGGTTCGGGCCCTCTTGATGGAGGTAAAACCCTACGTCCTGCTTGATTAATATTGATGATATGGGTAGTACAAGAGTGGATCTACCACGAGATCAAGGAGGCGAAACCCTAAAGCTAGCCTATGGTATGATTGTTGTAATGTATGTTGTGTCATACGGACTAAAGCCCTCCGGTTTATATAGACACCGGAGACAGCTAGGTTTACACAGAGTCGGTTACAATGGTAGGAGATCTACATATCTGTATCGCCAAGCTTGCCTTCCACGCCAAGGAAAGTCCCATCCGGACACGGGACGGAGTCTTCAATCTTGTATCTTCGTAGTCTTGGAGTCCGGCGGACAATGATAGTCCGGCTGTCCGGACACCCCCTAGTCCAGGACTCCCTCAGTAGCCCCTGAACCAGGCTTCAATGACGATAAGTCCAGCGCGCATAATGTTCGGCATTGCAAGGTGGGTTCCTCCCTTGAATAATCCAGAGAAGATCATGAACACCAGGATAGTGTCCGGCTCTGCAAAATAAATTCCACATTCCACCGTAGAGAGGATAAAATGTACACAAATCCAATCTGCTGACGTATTATGCGGCATGACATCACACCGCTTCCAAGCCTTTATTTAAATCATTTTTTATTATACCACCTCAGCACGTTTAGCGAGGCGGTTTCCTTGGCACGTCCTGTCGAAGCAGAGATCGTGTTCCCCTTATTCCGGGATTCTCATCAATACGTGCGTGGGTAACCCAACCGCGCCCGTCGCCACGCCTCCTCTATCAAAGGTGAATCCCAAACGGTCACGGAGACGACTCTTGGTACTTTTCCCCTTTATAAGAGGACCAAGGCTCGTTTCTTTTCTTCAATCTCGCATCAAATCTCCTCCTTGCTCCCAGTTCCAACACCCAGAGCCCCAGATTCGAGCGCTTCGGATTCTCAACCATGTCCGGCTCCGACCTCCAGGGTCGGTGGATGCCCTCCTCCATCACGGAGGAGGACGTGTTAAAGCTGCGTGAGGCCAAGTACCTGTCCTACGAGATTTCGCACAGGTTGCCTGCCCAAGGGCAGGCCGTGCCCGCTCCCGAGCCCAGTGAGTACGTTGTTTTCGTATCCCACCTCCGTCGGGGTTTAGGCTTCCCGACGGACCCCTTCATGAGAGGGCTCATGTTCTACTACGGGCTGGATTTTCACGACTTGGCTCCGGAGTCCATCCTCCATATCTTCGCATTCATTATCGTCTGCGAAGCCTTCCTCCGCGTCACTCCCCACTTCGGCCTGTGGCTGAAGACCTTTAATGTGGAGCCGAAGATGATCGGGGGGCGTCAAGCGGAGTGCGGCGGGGCGGCCATAAGCAGAAGGGCCGATGCCCCGTGGCCCGAGGGTTCCTTCCAATTGGTACTCGGACTGTGGCAGCAAGAGTGGTTCTATATCACCGCTCCGAAGGGCAGCAAGAAAAAGCCGCCGCCTTCATTCCGCCCGGGACCTCCACGCCGACTGACGTCGTGGGTCAACCAAGGGCTCAATTGGGGGCCGTCCGAAGACGTGCCCTCATTGCAGGGCCGGATTCGAGACCTCCAGGCGAGGGAGGTCAATCTGGTCGTGGTGATGCAGGTTATGCTAATCAGGCGTCTTCTGCCCTGCAAACGCCGTCCTCTCCGTTTATGGGAGTTCAATCCGGAGGGACCTCGAATTCTCCAACACTTCATGGGTGCGACACCCGTGGAGATGTACAAGTTGTTCTTCGGACCGCAGGTAGCGTGTCCGGAATTGAGCGAGGACGCAGGCCTAAGCTGCAATCGCCCGGATACTCAGGTAAAAAGCTCAGAGTTCGGACGTTTTGTTTATCTGCTTTTCTAGAGTTCGCCTCCTGACCCATTACTTTTCATCAGGAGTGGGTAGCACGATCGAAGCTGGTAAGGTGTCTGGCTCCCCTCCCAGAGACCGCACTGGAGCCCGTGCTGGTCAGAATGTTGGAGGTCACGCCCGTAGAAGGGAGCGATGGGGGAGATAGAGGAGCTATTATTTCGCCCAAAGGGGCGTTTGAAGAGGGGGGATCAAAAACCCCTCCTTCTAGGGGGAGAAGAGGACCGCCTTCGAAGATCCGGAGGCCAAAGCCCCTAAACAGGGGAAGAGATCTTCACCGGGGGGTCCGGTGTCTGGGGAGAACCCGGACGTACAATCGTCTTTGAAGGATTAGCCCTCCAGCGAGCTGTGAGTAGAAAAAGGGGAGTTCATTAATAAGAAAATACCTCCATTTGTGCTTCTGTGGATAACCGAAGTTTTGCTTTACAGTTCGGATTTGCGGACTTCTCAGATGAGTTCGTCTTCGGGGGATCTTCGTCCGGAGATGATGGAGAGCGAAACGCCTCCGACTGTTGCGTCGCCGGATAGGGCAGACGAGCCTGAAGTATCATCACGGAGGGTGTCCCCGAGTCCGGAGGGGCCGGAGAGTTCGGCGCCCACTAGTATCCAGCCGGGAGAACTGAAGAATCTGCTTGAGAGGGCGTCCGTCTCAGAAGATCACCGTGCTTTGATGCGTATGGTGATTGGAAGGATTTCGTCCGCCGAGAGCGGATTGCGTAATGCCGCTAGGAGTTTGCTGGCGGGATTTGAGGTACGCAAGAATGATGCACCTTTTTTGACAGTTTTGCACATAAATGTGCGCCCTGTATAGATAGTAGCCCCTGAGACTCGGTAGGTTGTCGAAAGCGACAGCGTGCCGAGGATCAAAATTGCAAGTAATGAATGTCGATGTTCTATTGCAGGTGGCGGATAGTCCGAGGGCTAGCCGGACTAGTGGAGTTGCCGAGTTAATGCGGCAACTTGACGTGGCGGATGCGGACATCGCACTTGTCAACCGGCGACTTGACGAGTCGCAAGGTAAATGAGTTCTCCACAGTCGCTTTATTTAAGGGGGTCAAGGCCCTCATCTAATAATATATATGTTGGGATACAGACGGTGCTGCTGCTGTGGAGAGCCTTCGGGCCGAACTTGCTCAAGCTAAGGAGCAAGCCCGAGGGAGTGATGCGGCTGCCTCGAGGGCGGCCGAGGAGTTGAAAGCCGAAAAGGCTGCACACTGCCTAAGCAGGGAAAAGATGGTCGAATTGGCCGTGAAATTAAAAGATGCCGCCGTCCGCAATGAGGCTCTTGAAAAGGAGCGCTTATCGAAGCGGGAAGACCTGGGGAAGGCCACCGCCGAGGCCAAGGATGCCCGTTCTGCAATGCGGGCTATGAAGGAGGAGCTGCGCCAGGCCGGAGATATTGTGGCTGGCAAGCCTTTTCTATTGCGTCGCCGGTTTACGGATCAAAAGTATGCTCAACTTGGCCAGCTGTGGGGTCTGGAGGATCCGTATATGGACTTAGAGGCAAGTGCGGCTGATGCCGTTGAGCACTTCCGGAGCCAGAAGGATCACAAGACGGAAGAGCTATTTTGGTCTCAATTCCATAGTCCGGATTGTTCACTTCCGTTGACTGATCGGTTGGCCGAATGGGCCGAGCTAAATAGATTGTCCGGACTTGCCATGACTGACATCGTGGCTCATGTCTGGCCAGAGAGGCCCAAGGCGACGAGCTATTTCGGCTTATTGCAGCAATTTCTTGGAGCGGTGCCGCATATCAAGGAGATGAAGCGGTCGGCCTGCATCGAAGGCGCGCGGATGGCTCTTGCCCGTGTGAAGACACATTGGACAGAGATGGATGCCACCGCTATTGCCGCCAGGGTTCGGACGAAAGCCGGTTACCCGCCGAGCACTATTTTGGGGAAGTTATGCGTGGCGCTCGTGTAATAGAGTCGCAGTGCTCAAAAAATGTCACGTTCAAATGAACGTCTTAGCTTGTAAAACGATGATTATGCTATAACTGCTTTTTATACTTGTGCGTCCCAAGTAGTAAAATATCTCCTATGCGGCCATTTACGTATAGATTTGTATAACCTGAAAGATTGCAGTCTTCGGCTTCAGCCTCCACGCACAAGGTGCGGGGGTGTTCGCAAAAATAGCGCGTTTTCACACTTAATCCGACGTCTCAGTCCTGTTAAGGAGGTGGTAGCGTAGCAAACGAGGCAATCCGGACTATAATGCTTTATCACTTTCACTTAGCCAGTGGAGTTCGAGGGTGGGGCTATGATATAGCCCCTTGGGGCACCGCGCTTCTCCGAGTTCAGGGCGCGTGTGTGCCTGACCGAGAAACGGTCCTTCGTCAAAGCGGGGAATTCTAAACATTCCGGTGGTCGATCGAGTGGTTGACCAGTCTCTCGCTATATCATGACAGTCAGTTTTTGGCTTTCTCTACTGAGGTGCTCGCCCAGCCGAACTGGGGCACAATCGCAGTAGTTCTCCTGGTGTCGCGTTAGCCGATGATACGGAACGTAAGGCAGCAAAACACAGGAGCCGGGCAAACCCAACATTTGACCAAAGACATGATTCGGAGCTGATGCATATAATGCCTAACTCGAGACGCCGAACACTCCCTAAGGTGTTCGGTCTTTATAATAATGGGCAGAACAATGCCCTAAGCCCCTAGTGTCCAGGTACGGGCATGGTCCTCTGACACGGCCGATGCCAAAACGTCAGGCTCCGCTTTGGTTATAGGAAGAAACCAAGGAAGAATAACAACAAGAGACAGTAAAAAAGGTTTACGTAGGGTCTTAATCTGAAAAGAATCCTCGCAATGGGTCCCTACTGCACGTCTGCACCTGTATCTCCATTGTGCCGTTATCCTGGACGGGTGTGCATGTTGTTCATCTGTAAAAAAGAGAGGAACTTAGTTTGAAAACAACTCGTGCGAAAAAAGTATATGTGAAAGAAGAAATATAAATAAGTAAAGCGGGGTCAGTATGAACTCGCGGTTGTTTGTGCGCGCAGCCCCTTGTGAAGGGGTGTGCGGCTAGGGAGCCCCTAGCCTACTTATGCCGGACTCGTCTATCCGTGTCCGGGGTCTTTAAGTGACCCTCGCACTGAAATGATGCCACGTGGACCGGGCATCTTGAGTGTAAGAGACGCGTAATGTGGTATGGCGTTGAAACAGACAAAAGCCTCTCGTCCCAAGAGTGCTTGATATCCACTTTTAAATGGGACGATATGAAAGATTAGTTTTTCGCGTCGAAAGTTGTTCGGTGATCCGAACACAACTTCTAGTAATAGGGAGCCTGTGCACTTGGCGTAAGGGCCTGGCGTCACTCCTTTGAAGGAAGTGCGGCTGTGTCGAATTTTAGTAAGGTCTATCCCCAACTTGCGGATTGTGCTTGGATACAGCAGGTTTAAGTCACTGCCTCCATCCATCAGGACTTGTATAAATTTCAGTCCGTTGATTATAGGATCCAATATCAGGGCAGTCCATCCTGCATTTCGAACACTTCTGGAATAATCCAGGTGGTCGAAAGTGATTGGTTTTGATGTCCAATCTCACTGTTTTTCCGTATTACCACACGAAGTGAATTTACTGCTTTGACCTCTTGTGGGAAAGTCTTTTGTTTTCCGGTGCTCTGCTGGTGGGGTTTATCATCTTCGCTTGATGCGTCGAGCCCTTGTGTTCGGCGTTTAGTCGGCCGGACTGTTTGAAAACCCAACAGTCTCGATGGGTGTGGTTTGCAGGCCTTCCGGGGGTACTGTGGATTTGACATATCCGACCCAAAATCTTGTTTAAGTTGGATAGCTCGTCGCTGTCATCCTTAAGGGGCGGTGTTTTGTTGTTTGGCCGCGAGCTTTTGAATCCGGCGTTGACTGCCGTGCTCTTCAGGCTTTTCTCTTTATTCCGGCGCTGCTCTTTTCTGCGCCGTGATTTTCCATTTCCATCTCTTATCTCGGATGTACTTGGGTCGCTGGTGTTGCATCTTGCTAGCCAGCTATCCTCTCCCGCACAGAAGCGGGTCATGAGGCTTGTTAGCGCGGACATTGTCCTCGGCTTCTCTTGGCCGAGGTGTCTGGCGAGCCATTCGTCTCGGACGTTGTGCTTAAAAGCTGCTAAGGCTTCGGCGTCCGGACAGTCGACTATTTGGTTCTTTTTGGTGAAGAACCTGTTCCAGAATTTGCGCGCTGACTCTCCGGGCTGTTGAGTTATATGACTTAGATCATCTGCATCCGGAGGGCGGACATAAGTCCCTTGAAATTTTGCTCTAAACGCGTCCTCGAGCTCTTCCCAACTTCCAAAAGTGTTTTCTGGGAGGCTTTTGAGCCAATGACGGGCTGGCCCTTTGAGCTTGAGGGGTAGGTATTTTATGGCGTGGAGATCATCTCCTCTGGCCATGTGTATGTGTAGTATATAATCTTCTATCCAGACTCCAGGGTCTGTTGTTCCATCGTAGGCCTCTATGTTTATGGGTTTAAATCCTGCTGGGAATTCATGGTCCAGCACCTCATTGGTGAAACATAGTGGGTGTGCGGCGCCCCTGTATTTGGGTGTGCCACTATCTTCGGACACTTGACGTGTTGCATTGCTCCCTGGGGCCTTCTTCTTTGGCCCGTAAATGGACCTGGCTGGGCCATCTATCTTTCCAGGTTCATTAGTCTGTTTATGTGCGGCACCACTTTCAGAATTTGGCATTTCATCTGGCCGTCTATCCAACCAGGCAGCCTCTTTATTTTTTGAATGTGAGGGCTCTATGGCCTCCTCGTCAAATTCTGGCAGCAGCTTGCACTTCGGGTAGCTCTTTGATTGGTGGCCATTGCCGTATTTATCCGCGGTTTTGAGCACTTTGCTCTACCTCATTCTGAGTGTGTCTTCCATTGTTTTGAGCTTCCGTTTTTCCTTCTGCAAGCTTCTTGCGGTGTTGACGAGTCTTTTCCGAAGGTTTTTACTCTCCGGCGGCGTGTCCGGTGTGAGATCGTCCGAACTATGTTTTCCGCCGGGCCCAGACTGATTGTCTGACTCGTCTTGTTCGGACGGTTGCTTGTCGTCGTCCAATGGTTTGCCCTGCTATATTGCTGGGTCATTAGGAGCGCTGTCGTTGTCGAGGCGGGACTTAGGGCGGCGTCTGCGTCGCCGTTTTCGTTGTTTGTCGGCAGGATTATCTTCTGCCGCGCCCCGTTGGTCCTCGTTGTCGCTTCCTTTTGGGGTGTCCACCATGTATACGTCGTATGACGAGGTGGTCCTTACGCAGTTTATAGGCGCTGGTTCTTGTTCGTCTCCGGCATCGTCGTCCATGGCATCGATGTCTTCGGAGTCATAGTCTAGCTTGTCGGTAAGATCGTCGACAGTGGCTACAAAGTGGGTGGTGGGTGGGCTCTGAATTTCTTCATCGTCCGTATCCCAACCATCCTGGCCATAGTCCGGCCAGGACTCTCCCGATAGCGAGAGATGCTTTAGCGAATTTAGGATGTCGCCAAAGGGCGAGTGTTGGAAGATGTCCGTGGCGGTGAATTCCATAACCGGCGCCCAATCCGATTCGATTGGTAGGGGCGTGGGAGGTCCGGAGTCCGGCAAGGGGTCCGGCACCTCGGAATCACGTGTTTCGCGAGGGACAAGATTAGTGTTCGGCTCCATCGCCGTGGAAGTTGAAGCCCCCGAGGTGGCGTCCATCCACCGGTCCTCGATCTGGGAGATCGGCTCCGGACTAAGGGCCGAAGCGGATTCGTGTGCGGCCACCAAGGCACTGTTCGGCGGCAGAGCTAGATCATACCCATCGCAACAGTGCGGCACGCTCGGCTTTGGCTCGAGCCCGTCGAAGATCAAGTCCCCGCGGGCGTCGGCTGTGAAGTTTAGGCTTCCGAACCTGACCTGATGGCCAGGGGCATAGCTTTCGATCTGCTCCAGATGGCCAAGTGAATTAGCCCGCAGTGTGAAGCCGCCGAATACGAGGATCTGTCCGGGGAGAAAAGTCTCACCCTGGACAGCGTTGTTGATTGAAGATGCCATCGAGCCTATCGGTGACGACACAGAGGAACTCTCAATGAAAGCACCAATGTCGGTGTCAAAATCGGCGGATCTCGGGTAGGGGGTCCCGAACTGTGCGTCTAGGCGGATGGTAACAGGAGACAAGGGACACGATGTTTTACCCAGGTTCGGGCCCTCTTGATGGAGGTAAAACCATACGTCCTGCTTGATTAATATTGATGATATGGGTAGTACAAGGGTGGATCTACCACGAGATCAAGGAGGTTAAACCCTAAAGCTAGCCTATGGTATGATTGTTGTAATGTATGTTGTGTCCTACGGACTAAAGCCCTCCGGTTTATATAGACACCGGAGACGGCTAGGGTTACACAGAGTCGGCTACAATGGTAGGAGATCTACATATCCGTATCGCCAAGCTTGCCTTCCACGCCAAGGAAAGTCCCATCCGGACACGGGACGGAGTCTTCAATCTTGTATCTTCGTAGTCTTGGAGTCCGGCGGACGATGATAGTCCGGCTTCCCGGACACCCCCTAGTCCAGGACACCCTCAACGCCCCTAGCTAGGCATACAAGCAAGGATAGATCTAGGTATTGCCATCTTTGGTAGGCAATCCATAAGTGGCTCTCATGATAGATTCATATGGTAATTTTATTTTCTTTATAGGTAAGTGTCCCATACCCTTCTTTAAGGGAAATTGGAATCTAATATTCCCTTCCTTCATATCAATAATTGCACCAATCGTTCTAAGGAAAGGTCTACCAAGAATAATAAGACATGAAGGATTGCAATCTATATCAAGAACGATAAAATTTACGGGCACATAATTCCTATTTGCAACAATAAGAACATCATTAATTCATCCCATGGGTTTTTTAACAGTGGAATCCGCAAGATGCAAGTTTAGAGAGCAATCATCAAAATCACAGAAATCTAGCAAATCACATAAAGTTTTGGAAATAGTAGAGACACTAGCACCCAAATCACACAAAGCATGAAACTCATAATCTTTAATTTTAATTTTGATAGTAGGTTCCCACTCATCATAGAGTTTTCTAGGGATAGAAACTTTCAACTCAAGTTTTTCTTCATAATATTGCATCAAAGCATCAATAATGTGTTCGGTAAAGGCCTTATTTTGACTATAAGCATGAGGAGAATCTAGCACGGATTGCAACAAGGAAATACAACCAATCAAAGAGCAATTTTCATAATTAATTCCTTGAGATCCAAAATAGTGGGTTTAGCAACATCACGGTTTTTATTTATTTCAATCCCACTTTCATCAAATTCATCATCAAGATCTAGAAACTCTGAATTCTTAGAACGCCTTCTAGGTAAAGGAAGATCATATTCAGTTTCATCAAGATTCATATTGCAAAACAAAGATTTAATAGGGGACACATCAATAACTTTTAGATCTTCATCTTGATTTTCATAGGAGTTGGAAGAACATGCTTTAATAAAGGCATCTTTGGAAGCACGCATCCTAGCAGTTCTTTCCTTGCACTCATCAATGGAAATTCCCATGGCTTTGAGAGACTCATTGATATCATGCTTAGGAGGAATAGATCTAAGCTTTAAATAATGAATTTCAAGAGAAATTCTATCAACGTTCCTAGCCAAATCATCAACTTTAAGCAATTTCTCTTCAAGCAAAGCATTAAAATTCTTTTGTGAATTCATAAACTCTTTAACACTACTCTCAAATTCAGAGGGCATCTTATTAAGATTTCCATAAGAGTTGCTGTAGGAATTTCCATAATTATTAGAAGGATTACTAGGATAAGGCCTAGGATTAAAATTCCCTCTATAAGCGTTGTTTCAAAAACTATTCCTACCAACAAAATTCACATCCATAGATTCATTATTATTCTCAAGCAAAGTAGATAAAGGCATATCATTGGGATCAAGAGGAGTATTTTTAGGAGCAAACATCTTCATAAGTTCATCCATCTTTCGGTGTGCCATTTAGAATAATTAGCCATAATATTATCAAGCAATTTGGTAGCATCCCCTAACGTAATTTCCATAAACGTGCCTCCCGCGGCCGAATCTAAAAGATTTCTAGAAGCAAAATTCAATCCGGCATAAAATTTTTGTATGATCATCCATAAATTCAAACCATGAGTAGGGCAATTGCGAAGCATTAATTTCATTCTTTCCCAAGATTGGGCAACATGCTCATGATCAAGTTGTTTAAAATTAATTATATCGTTCCTAAGAGTAATAATCTTAGCGGGACGAAAATACTTAGAGATAAAAGCATCTTTGCACTTGTTCCAAGAATCAATACTATTTTTAGGCAAAGACGAAAACCAAACTTTAGCACGATCTCTAAGCGAAAACGGAAATAACTTCAATTTAACAATATTGTTATCCGTATCTTTCTTCTTTTGCATATCACACAAATCAACAAAAATGTTTAGATGAGTAGCGGTAACTTCACTAGGAAGGCCGGCGAATTGATCTTTCATAACAAGATTCAACAAAGCAGTATTGATTTCACAAGACTCATCATTATTAAGAGGAGCTATTGGAGTACTAAGGAAATCATTATTATTGGTATTCGAGAAATCACACAATTTGGTATTGTCTTGCGCCATGGCAACAAGTAATCCAACACACAAGCAAACAGAAAGGCAACGAGAAAAAGGCAAACGAAAAAGAGAGGAGGAGATTGGGAAAGAGAAGGCAAATAAAACGGCAAGGGTGAAGTGGGGGAGAGGAAAACGAGAGGCAAATGGCAAATAATGTAATGCGAGAGATAGGGATTGCGATGGGTACTTTGTATGGTTGACTTGCTTGCGTGAGCCTCCCCGGTAATGGCGCCAGAAATTCTTCTTGCTACCTCTTGAGTACTGCGTTGGATTTCCCTGAAGAGGAGAGGATGATGCAGCAAAGTAGCGTAAGTATTTCCCTCGGTTTTTGAGAACCAAGGTATCAATCCAGTAGGAGACCACGCACAAGTCCCTCGTACCTACACAAAACAATAGCTTCTCGCAACCAACGCTTAGGGGTTGTCAATCCCTTCACGGTCACTTACGAGGGTGAGATCTGATAGAGATGATAAATAATATTTTTGGTATTTTTGATAGATAGATGCAAAGTGAAAAGTAAAAGGCAAAGTAAAAAAACAAAGCAAGTAAATAAAGTGATAGAGATTGATATGATGAGAATAGACCATGGGGCCATAGGTTTCACTAGTGGCTTCTCTCAAGAGCATAAGTATTCTACGGTGGGTGAACAAATTACTGTTGAGCAATTGACAGAACTGAGCATAGTTATGAGTATATCTAGGCAATGATCATGTATATAGGCATCACGTCCAAAACAAGTAGATCGAAACGATTCTGCATCTACTACTATTACTCCACTCATCGACCGCTATCCAGCATGCATCTAGAGTATTAAGTTAAAAATAGAGTAATGCCTTAAGCAAGATGACATGATGTAGAGGGATAAATTCATGCAATATGATAAAAAAAACATCTTGTTATCCTCGATGGCAACAATACAATACGTGCCTTGCAACCCTCTCTGTCACTGGGTAAGGACACCGCAAGATTGAACCCAAAGCTAAGCACTTCTCCCATTGCAAGAACTACCAATCTAGTTGGCCAAACCAAAAAGGATAATTCGAAGAGACTTGCAAAGATAACTCAATCATACATAAAAGAATTCAGAGAAGAATCAAATATTTTCCATAGATAATACTGGATCATAAACCCACAATTCATCGGTCTCAACAAACACACCGCAAAAAGAAGATTACATCGAATAGATCTCCACGAGAGAGGGGGAGAACATTGTATTGAGATCCAAAAAGAGAGAAGAAGCCATCTAGCTACTAGCTATGGACCTGAAGGTCTGAAGTAAACTACTCACACTTCATCGGAGGGGCTATGGTGTTGATGTAGAAGCCCTCCGTGGTGGATGCCCCCTCCGGCGGAGCTCCGGAGCAGGCCCCAAGATATCTCATGGATACAGAAGGTTGCAGCGGTGGAATTAGGTTTTTGGCTCCTATTCTGATCGTTGGGGGATACGTAGGTACATATAGGAGGAAGGAGTACATCGGTGGAGCTTCGAGGGGCCCACGAGGTAGGGGGCGCACCCAGGGGGGCGCCCTCCACCCTCGTGGCCGCCTCGTGGCTTTCTTGACGGAGGGTCCTAGTCTCCTGGGTCTTATCTGATGAGAAAATCACACTCCCGAAGGTTTCATTCCGTTTGGACTCCGTTTGATATTTTGTTTCTTCGAAATACTGAAAAAGGCAAAAAAAACAGCAATTTTGGGCTAGGCCTTCGGTTAATAGGTTAGTCCCAAAAATAATATAGAAGTGGAAAATAAAGCCCAATATAGTCCAAAACAGTAGATAAAGTAGCATGGAGCAATCAAAAATTATAGATACGTTGGAGACGTATCATCCACCAGTGCCTTTGCCACCGATGAACGAGGAATGGCTTGGGTGCTCATGCCGTCATGCATCCTCCAGCGTGCACGGGCTGTGTCTTTTTTGTCCCACAACGCCGCCCGAGCCGCCCGCAGACCGACCGGCGACCCACAAATTACGCCATCCAACCGTAGCCACACACATTATGACAACAACTCAACCAACCGGACGAAATTCACGCAAACACGTAGACAAACTGATATTTCATATAAACAACGACGGAAATCATATAAAATACCGGATTTTCATACAAACATGACGGATTTCATTACATTCAAATGAACTACGCGGTGCTAGTTCTGGATAGCACAGGTATATAATACCTGGCCTAAATGGTCGCCCGCCGATCGATTTGTGTTCCTCATGTCCGGCAACACGATCACCGGACTGCCGGGAGCCCCGAAGGTATACGCTTCAGCGCAAAGGACGGCTCGCTTCCCCACTGCCCAATTGATATCATTGGCTGGTGCCGAAGATGATGGTGGCCGGCACCGGTTCGAGTTCATCACTGGCCACTACTTCGCCATGGCCGGCACCGGCTCGAGTACATCCTAACATTCCCCTCTTCCGTGGAGCCCATGCCGGGTCGACGAAGGTCCTCGCAACAAAAGGATCCGGGAAGACACCTGCTGTGTATGCCGGCGTCGCCTCCGCGGTGGCCTTCATGGGACCCAAGTGGTGGCGGCCTCCCGTGTTCTACTTCTCCTTGATGATGACGGCGGACGCGGAGGTGCTGGCCACCGACTCGTCGCTCTCCGTGCACCCGGCTTCTGTCGCTGCTTGCATGGCGCGGCCGCCGGCGTGGGAGTCTCGGCCACAGAAACGGGAGACGCGGTACGAGGCGGTGGCATGGATGGCAGCAACGACGCCCGTGCGTCGCTCCTCGTCGAGCTGGCCTGGAGCGGCGAGTTGTTGAACCGCGCACTGGCTTGGGGCGGCAACTAGCTCCGTCGGGCGAGCGGAGGGAGGTGGATCTGTGAGCTACATAGCTCGTATCCGGTAGGCTACCCAGCCGGCTTGGATGCGAAATAACTACTCTTTGTAAGCCATTGTAAGAGTGGACAAAATGGTGGAGGAGATAGGGGAGCGGCGGAGGTGTGCGATTCTTGGCCGGCGTTTGGCCTCGTTTAAATAGGAGATTAAATAGATGGCGAACGGGAGGAGCTTGGCCGGCGTTGCGTTTAATGCCGGCCCGGTCATGAACGGACGTGTGTCCAGAGTGGGTTTCTTGGCTTCCACGCAGGCGGGTTTCATGGAGGCGTTTGAATGCGGCAAGGAGGCGTGTTCAGCCGGGCGTGCAGCGAGTGGCGCCCTCGACTTTGACCTAGGACACCGCGCCGTTCTTCCACTAACATGTGGGCTCTTTGGGTACATAGCCTGCATGTCAGTGACCCAACGTAGGCAGCGCACAGTAGAGGAACCTTTGGTGGGCCAGGGCGGTCAGAAGCGGGCATTTCATAAACCGATGATTGTTCATTGAGTGTGACGTCATCTTTTTCATGTAGATAATCCTACTATGTTGATAGCCCATTCGATACGTTGTGATTCATAAAGACCGCTGCAAACATCAATGTTCTGCTTATCACAGATAAGATTGATTAATACCCGTAACAATCCATGTTTTTAACAAAGGGTGCATGCACGTATAGGTTGAGCGTGTATCTTGCGTCGTGTGATGTGTGCGTGCAGGCGTGCGAGTGTTGCATGCGTGCAAGGGTACGTTTTAGTGTTGCATGCATGGGTGCTTACGTGTGTGTGTTTGTGAGTGCATGTGTACGTGTCAGTGTTGCATGCTAGCATGCGTGCGTGTGTACGTTATGTGTACGTGTCAGTGTTGCATGCCTGCATGTGTGCGTGACTTGCGTGCGTGCATGTGTACGTGCGGGGTGAGGCTACACGTCAGTCGACTGACTTTTTCATCTCTGGTCATTAGATTTTCCAGCCGTTGGATATGAAATCAAGGGCCTCCAGTTTATCATCAAACTCCACCCCCCTGAGCCGCCAGCCACCACCGGCCGAACCGCCCGCCCCCGCCGCCCGCGGCCGGCCCGCGCCGCCACGCCGCCCCGCCCTCGCTGAAACCACTCCCCACCGCCGGTCCGCCGCCGCACCAGCCATCCCTCTAGGCCCTCCCCCCGCGTCGAGCTTTTTCTCCGGCGATCCCCACCCCACCGCCCAATCAACGCCCCCCAACCACCGGCAACTGCCGACCAGAGTTCTCACGATTTCGAATACCCACCGACCACTAATTTATTACCATTTCTGTCCTTCATATACACGCTAACGGGTGGGCCCTATGGTAATGTGCGCTGCTGAATGTGGACCGTTTGACTGATCAATTGATCGTGTTATCAACAAATTATGGAGTTGTATGGTGAGCCAGTGACCGTATGATCACCCTAAAATGTACTCCTATTTTATTAACATAGTACAGACTCAAACTACCATTTCTTTCTTTCATATACGGGCTGACAGGTGGGCCACATGATTACGCGCCCCGATGGTGCAACACTAGTTGCACCGCGTGGAATGTTTGACTGGTCAATTGATTGTGTCATCAACAAAATACGGAGTTGTACGGGTGAGCCAGTGACCGTATAATCATGACATGTATTTGTTTAACACGGTACAGACGCAAGGGCTCATATATACGTGCAAGCACTCACCGCTATAAGCGCACACACGCGAACCCTACCCCTATGAGCACCTTCGAGAGAGTGGGCCAGCACATATGATCTTGAGATTTTATGAAGTCACCATAGGAGCCTCGTAGTCGAGTGGAATGTCTCCTCCCACTGAACATACATCACCAGAAAATACTGAAATGAACACAAGATAAATGCGAGCAGCGGGACTTTAAACCTTGGTGGGCTCGAGAAACCACTGTCCTCCTAACCATCCAACCACATGTTGGTTAGCACGACAAAATGTATGTGGTGACCGTGATGAGCTTATTCTGAAGTCCAGTGACCATATCGTGCTTTTGCTTCAAATACAATGACCGTAAGTGTCGTCAACAAAATACGGAGCACGCATCAAATGCAAAGTCCGTCAGTGTCATCAAAAAAATATGGAGACGTATCGTGAGCTAGATACCGTTGTACTATTGTATATGCTTATTTTCTTAGTGGCCGATTGCGTGTGCGGTGTGGTGGGCACATCATTTCTAGTTGTGGTGGGTCAACATGAAGACTCACGGGTCGGTTCCATCCTGCACCACATATAGGTTGGACCGAGAGGTGTTATACGAAGACCCATGTGAAGGACTCGACGTACAACACGAAGCTACCAGAGTCGCGGAGGACTCTATCCCCACTGGTGATAAGCCAACTATATATGATTTGTAACCCTAGGCGCCCAGTATGTTATACAAGCTTGGGGGCTAGTTCATCGATAGTATACACACACGCACAATGCGTGGTATTCACGTGTACTTTGTACACACCACTATCACTAATATACAGTACTAGGAGTAGGCTCTTTCTTCAATTGCAAGGGTCCGATCTGAACTAGGGTAAAACTTTGCCTCGTATTACCATCTAGCCTAACAGCCAGGGATAACCTACCGAATGATATGATGAAATCATATCTTCCAACTAGTAAGAGAGAGGTGTATCTAGGGGGACTGGGGGGGCAATGTGTGCGAGAGAGGCCTAAAGATAATATGCGTGCGGGAGACACGTAGGCACATATATGTGCGTATAGAGGGCTAGTAGAGACCGTGTGTGTGTATATATGCATGTGAGAGAAATAGTGTTTTCCAACTGAGATTAGTGAAAAGAGTGGTACATAGTAGTCAGAAAGAGAGAGAAACAGAGAGAGCATGTGCGTGATACACCCCGACACCCTGAGAGAGGTTGTGAGCATGTGTGGAGAGAAATGTCGATGCATATAAAGTGTGTGCACTTATGCGTTAGATAGAGAGATATATAACGTGTTTGTGAGAATGGGCCGAGGCATAGTGCATCTACATGTAAAAGGCGGTTCTACGCATTAAATTAAAATATAAATGGCATTATTATTTTTGGATGAGATCATGAATTTTGCAAATTGCGTATGGATGAAAATCGGTCTATCAGACACCCATACTCTATTGAATTCTAGCATGTGCATGTGTTTATTTCATATTATCGATCCATAGAGTGAGAGCGGTTTGAAATAAAGGCAATGGATGCTTTTGCAATTCATATATAAACATTAATTAGTGCACTCCATATTGTTAATGTGAAGCACTTTATACATTTGTCACTTGCATGGATACATTCCAAATTGCTAGCTATGAAATAGAATACATGTCGAATTCAACATAAAGGGGGTTTTGAAGATTCAAATTCATGGGAAGTGCATTCATCTATTTGAACCTGAGATCATGGCATTTGTAAATCAGATGTAAAAGGGGGCATCAATCTTTGTTGTGAGTTTGAACATGCTATATATATTCATACGCATATCTAACTTTTTTTGCAACCAAGGAGATTATATCTGGAACCATGCATGAACTGAGGTAAGTTGCATATTTTTCATATATACTCGTGTACAATGTATATTCAAATGTACCCCCTCCATTCCAAAATAATCGTAGCTTTAGGATTTTCAAGAGTAAAGATTTGTGAAGTTTGACAAATCCCGAAAGTTCAATTCAAGAGAACCAAAAACATTAATGCTTCTGCTCCCAAATACTGAACGAAGCGCCAAATAGGCCTCTGGTCACCCGAAACCGCGCGAGACTAATGTTTGGTGGTAGGAAATTACTATCCTGACTCTGGCCCGTGTAGCCTATCGGCCCGAGGTCCAAAGGTCTAAACCGGGGTAGGTTTGTAACTTCACCAAGACGCCAGTCTCAACCACCTCCGAGAAGCATTCATACGCCGTGGGTGCCTAAACACCCATGCGCTCGGCCGAAATCTATCCCGCCCACATTTGGGACACCTGACATGACTGTCCTACCCCCAACCCGCAATATGTCCGAAATTTTAGATGGGGGCAAAGTTTGTAACTTTCCCCAAATTTCAAACAAGCGCGTCTCAAACTGAAACATTGTTCCCCCTTAGTTCCCCGCCTCCCTCCGTTTCCCCATTCATACTCCGTGGGCGCAAAAATGCCCTCTCCACCAGCCGCGAAAGCCCAGCCTCCTCCGTCCTCCACCCCATAGCGGCCAATCCACCGCCGCCCTCCTCCATCACGCTGGAGCCGGTACCCCAAAATCGTCGTCCAACGCAACCGCAATCGCAACGCCCTCAAGGACTTAGCAGCTGAAGCCAAGGCAGAGCTACCTCCACGACGCTGCCGCCGACATGCGCCGTACCAGAACCACTCCGACCATGCCATCCTGCGCCTCACTGCTGCGGCTCCACTGTCGCAACCGTCCACCGCACCGGAGCTGTTCCCGCTATGCCGTCGTTCGCCGCCTCGGATCTACTTCCCAGCCGCCGACAGACGGTCACCACACCACACTCAACAACTTGTCCATGGGTTCGTCCAAGGCTGCACCGTCCTCCACAACTTCTGGTTTCCGGCGAACCACAAGAAGATCGTTGGAAAAACAGAAGGATGACAAAGCACTGCCAGCAGAAAGAGGTACTCCTCTTCCCTTATTCGTGCAAATCTTACGTCTCTGCTCACACCGTATTCATCCCACAAAAAGAAACTAGTTGAGAGCTTCTTACTACATCTTCTTCATGATACTAAATGCACAACGTTTCCTCCCTTTTACTATTCCACCTTTGCTAGAGGTCAGTAGCCCTCCTGGATTTCAATTCAGGGTCAGGCGAACTGCAATTAAAAGAAGCAGCACCCGCTTAGGCGCACGGAGCACCTAGTCCACCTGTTCCCCGGGGAAGCGGCGCATCGGTGTCTATCATAGGGGTGTGGGGCGCAGGAGCTGCTTGCGCCCGATCTGGAGGTCGGTGGGCCTTGAATGGATGGCCGGGGGGCGGTGCCAAGCACGGCGGTGCGGTGAGGTTGAGGGGAGGGCGCAGGCAGGGGAGGAATACTAGGCCGATGGTCGTTGGCGTTTCAAGGAAGATCGTCAACACTGACTGGCTGGAGGTAGATGAAGGCGATCTTCCCGTTCTTTGTACATCGGACGGTGCAGAAAAAATGGACTGACCTATTTGCTTTCAGTCGACTATTATTTTCATAGAATCCTGTAGTAAATTAGTGTGCCATGCATGCTGTAGAGCTATCATATGTCTCCCATCATTTATTTCTCACCAACCTGCTATCTGCTACCTTTACACTGTACTAATTGTGCACACACTTCACCCATACTCACACTATTGTTTTTTTATGCATGGGTATTTCAGAATCTGATGAAGTGTTGATGAATGTAGAAAAGAAAAGACAGAAGTCGCTCCAGTGTAATTCGAAGATAAGCACTAAGCGTTTCAGCGCTCTAATGGGTGCAGTGTCAGCAGTTGGAGACAGTAAGCGTAGCTCTGCAGTTGACGATCTCAATTGCCACACACAACCATCCCAGGTGCTTGCTTTAACTTCGCACTGTCAAATGTGGTTGCATGTTGCATATGGTGTCTAGCTTGTATTGCTTCCAATTTGGTTAAATTGCATCTGCTTACTTTAGACATTATACCTTTGCTAATGACATGCCTTCTGCTACCTCTTGAGCACTGCGTTGGATTTCCTCGAAGAGGAGAGGATGATGCAGCAAAGTAGCGTAAGTATTTCCCTCAGTTTTTGAGAACCAAGGTATCAATCCAGTAGGAGACCACACACAAGTCCCTCGTACCTACACAAAACGATAGCTCCTCGCAACCAACGCGATTAGGGGTTGTCAATCCCTTCACGGTCACTTACGAGAGTGAGATCTGATAGAGATGATAAATAATATTTTTGGTATTTTTGGTATATAGATGCAAAGTGAAAAGTAAAAGGAAAAGTAAAAGCAAAGCAAGTAATAAAGTAATGGAGATTGGTATGATGAGAATAGACCCGGGGGCCATAGGTTTCACTAGTGGCTTCTCTCAAGAACATAGATTTTCTATGGTGGGTGAACAAATTACTGTTGAGCAATTGACAGAATTGAGCATAGTTATGAGTATATCTAGGTATGATCATGTATATAAGCATCACGTCCAAGACAAGTACACCGAAACGATTCTGCATCTACTACTATTACTCCACTCATCGACCGCTATCCAGCATGCATCTAGAGTATTAAGTTAAAAATAGAGTAATGCCTTAAGCAAGATGACATGATGTAGAGGGATAAATTCATGCAATATGATAAAAAACCCATCTTGTTATCCTCAATGGCAACAATACAATACGTGCCTTGTTGCCCCTTCTGTCACTGGGAAAGGACACCGCACAATTGAACCCAAAGCTAAGCACTTCTCCCATTGCAAGAACTACCAATCTAGTTGGCCAAACCAAACGGATAATTTGAAGAGACTTGCAAAGATAACTCAATAATACATAAAAGAATTCAGAGAAGATTCAAATA
Organism: Triticum timopheevii; assembly: GCA_963921465.1. NCBI lineage: Eukaryota > Viridiplantae > Streptophyta > Magnoliopsida > Poales > Poaceae > Triticum > Triticum timopheevii. The sequence goes on from OY997272.1 coordinate 146,694,125, forward strand.
TTATTCATAGATAAGCTGGATCATAAACCCACAATTCATCGGTCTCAACAAACACACCGCAAAAAGAAGATTACATCGAATAGATCTCCACGAGAGAGGGGGAGAACATTGTATTGAGATCCAAAAAGAGAGAAGAAGCCATCTAGCTACTAGCTATGGACCCGAAGGTCTGAAGTAAACTACTCACTCTTCATCGGAGGGGCTATGGTGTTGATGTAGAAGCCCTCCGTGGTGGATGCCCCCTCCGGCGGAGCTCCGGAACAGGCCCCAAGATGGGATCTCGTGGATACAGAAGGTTGCGGCGGTGGAATTAGGTTTTTGGCTCCTGTTCTGATCGTTGGGGGTACGTAGGTATATATAGGAGGAAGGGGTACATCAGTGGAGCAACAGGGGGGCCACGAGGCAGGGGGCGCACCCTAGGGGGCGCCCCCACCCTCGTGACCGCCTCTATTACTTCTTGGAGTAGGGTCCAAGTCTCCTGGATCACGTTCGGTGAGAAAATCATGTTCCCGAAGGTTTCATTCTGTTTGGACTCCATTTGTTATTCCATTTCTTCAAAACACTGAAATAGGCAAAAAACAACAATTCTGGGCTGGGCCTCCGGTTAATAGGTTAGTCCCAAAAATAATATAAAAGTGGAAAATAAAGCCCAATATAGTCCAAAGCAGTAGTAAAGTAGCATGGAGCAATCAAAAATTATAGATACATTGGAGACGTATCAGGCATCCCCAAGCTTAATTCCTGCTCGTCCTCGAGTAGGTAAATGATAAAAAAGAATTTTTGATGCGGAGTGATACTTTGGCATAATTTAAATGTAAATCTTCTTAATTGTGGCATGAATATTCAGATCCGAAGGATTCAAGACAAAAGTTCATATTGACATAAAAATAATAATACTTCAAGCATACTAATCAAAGCAATCATGTCTTCTCAAAATAGCATGGCAAAAGAAAGTTCATCCCTACAAAATCATATAGTTAGGCTATGCTTCATTTTAGTCACACAAAGATGTTCCCAACTTCTATACCCCCGATGACAAGTCAAGCAATTGTTTCATACTTAAATAATCTCAAACTTTTCAACCTTCATGCAATACATGAGCGTGAGCCATGGATATAGCACTATGGGTGGAATAGAATATGATGATGGGGATTGTGTGGAGAAGACAAAAAAGGAGAAAGTCTCACATTGACGAGGATAATCAACGGGCTATGGAGATGCCCATCATTTGATGTCAACATGAGGAGTAGGGATTGCCATGCAACGGATGCACTAGAGCTATGAATGCTCAACAAAACAAAACTAGTGGGTGTGCATCCAACTTGCTTGCTCATGAAGACCTAGGGCATTTGAGGAAGCCCATCGTAGGAATATACAAGCCAAGTTCTATAATGAAAAATTCCCACTAGTATAAAAAGACAACTTATGAGACTCACTACATGAAGAACAAGGTGCTACTTTGAAGCACAATATATGAGACTCACTACATGAAGAACAAGGTGCTACTTTGAAGCACAAGTGTGGAAAAAGAGATAGTAGCATTGCCCCTTTCTTTTGTTTTCCTTTTTTTCTTTGGCCGTTCTTATTTTTTTTGCCTTTTTTGGGACAATGCTCTAATAATGATGATCATCACACTTCTATTGATTACAACATAAGGATTACAACTCGAAACTAGAACAAGATATGACTCTATATGAATGCCTCCTGCGGTGTACCGGGATGGTGCAATGAATCAAGAGTGACATGTATGAAAAATAATGCATGGTGGCCTTGCCACAAATACGATGTTAACTACATGATCATGCAATGGCAATATGACAAAAGTAATGTATGTCATGAATATGATGATGGAAGTTGCATGGCAATATATCTCGGAATGGCTATGGAAATGCCATGATAGGTAGGTATGGTGGCTGTTTTGAGGAAGATATAAGGAGGTTTATGTGTGATAGAGCGTATCGTATCACGGGGTTTGGATGCACCGGCGAAGTTTGCACCAACTCTCAAGGTGAGAAAGGGCAATGCATGGTACCGAAGAGGCTAGCAAAGGCGGAAAGGTAAAAGTGTGTATAATCCATGGACTCAACATTAGTCAAAAGAACTCATATACTTATTGCAAAAATTTAGAAGTCATAAAAAATCAAGTACTATGCGCATGCTCCTAGGGAGATAGATTGGTAGGAAAAGACCATCGCTCGTCCCCGACCGCCACTCATAAGGATGCACAAGTCAGGTGCACTTCACGTTTCAAATTTGTTACACAACTTTAACCATACGTGCATGCTACGGGACTTACAAACTTCAACACAAGCATTTCTCAAATTCACAACTACTCAACTAGCACGACTTTGATATTATCACCTCCATATCTCAAAACAATTATCAAGCATCAAACTTATCTTAGTATTCAATGCACTCAAAAGAAAGTTTCACAGATCTTGAATACCAAGTATATTAATATTAAGCAAATTACCATGCTATTAATGACTCTCAAAATAATCTAAGTGAAGCATGAGAGATCAATAGTTTCTTTAAAACAAATCCACCACCGTGCTCTAAAAGATCTAAGTGAAGCACTAGAGCAAAAATTATCACGCTCAAAAGATATAAGTGAAGCACATAGAGTATTCTAGCAAATTCCAATTTGTGTATGGCTCTCTCAAAAGGTGTGTACAGCAAGGATGATTGTGGTAAACTAACAAGCAAAGACACAAATAATACAAGACGCTCCAAGCAAAACACATATCATGTGGTGAATAAAAATATAGCTCCAAGTAAATTACCGATGGAAGTAGACAAAACAGGGGATGCCTTCCGGGGCATCCCCAAGCTTTGACTTTTTGGTGTCCTTGGATTATCTTGGGGGTGCCATGGTCATCCCCAAGCTTAGTCTCTTGCCACTCCTTGTTCCATAATCCATCAAAAGAATTCACCCAGAACTTGAAAACTTCAGAACACAAAATTCAACAGAACTCTCGTGAGCTCCGTTAGAGAAAGAAAACAAAAGACTACTTAAAGGTATGGTAATGAAATCATTCTTTATTTATATTGGTGTTAAACCTACTGTATTCCAACTTCTCTATGGATTATAAACTATTTCACTAGCCATAGATTCATCAAAATAAGCAAACAACACAGGAAAAACAGAATCTGTCAAAAACAGAACAGTCTGTAGTAATCTGTAACTAATGCAAACTTATGGAACTCTAAAACTTCTACTGAAATAGGAAGTCTTGGCAAATTTTTTTATTGAACAGCATCAAAAAGAATCAACGCAAAAGCACGTTTCTGTGATTTAAACAAATTATATTCGTGCGTGCAAAGTTTCTGTTTCTCAGCAGAATCAAATCAACTATCATCGTAGGTTATCCTATAGGTTCTACTTCGCACAAACACTAATTAAAACATAAAACCACATCTGAACAGAGGCTAGATGGATTATTTATTCCTAAACATAAGCAAAAGCAAAAAATAAAAATAAAATTGGGTTTCCACCCAACAAGTGCTATCGTTTAACGCCCCTAGCTAGGCATAAAAGCAAGGATAGATCTAGGTATTGCCATCTTTGCTAGGCAATCCATAAGTGGCTCTCATGATAGATTCATATGGTAATTTTATTTTCTTTCTAGGGAAGTGATCCATGCCCTTCTTTCAGGGAAATTGGAATCTAATATTCTCTTCCTTCATATCAATAATTGCACCAATCGTTATAAGGAAAGGTCTACCGAGAATAATAGGGCATGAAGGATTGCAATCTATATCAAGAACGATAAAATCTATGGGCACATAATTCCTATTTGCAACAATAAGAACATCATTAATTCTTCCCATAGGCTTTTTAATAGTGGAATCCGCAAGATGCAAGTTTAGAGAGCAATCATCAAAGTCACGAAAATCTAGCAAATCACACAAAGTTTTGGGAATAGTAGAGACACTAGCACCCAAGTCACACAAAGCATGAAACTCATAATCTTTAATTTGAATTTTAATAGTAGGTTCCCACTCATCATAGAGTTTTCTAGGGATAGAAACTTTCAACTCAAGTTTTTCTTCATAAGATTGCATCAAGGCATCAACAATGTGTTCGGTAAAGGCCTTATTTTGACTATAAGCATGAGGAGAATCTAGCACGGATTGCAACTAGGAAATACAATCAATTAAAGAGCAATTTTCATAATTAAATTCCTTGAGATCCAAAATAGTGGGTTTAGCAACATCTAGGTTTTTATTTCTTTCAATCCCACTTTTATCAATTTCATCATCAGGATCTAGAAACTCTGAATTCTTAGAACGCCTTCTAGGTAAAGGAAGATCATATTCAGTTTCATCAAGATTTATATTGCAAAACAATGATTAATGGGGAACACATCAATAACTTTTAGATCTTCATCTTGATTTTCATTGGAATTGGAAGAACACGCTTTAATAAAGGCATCTTTGGAAGCACGCATCCTAGCGGTTCTTTCTTTGCACTCATCAATGGAAATTATCATAGCTTTGAGAGACTCATTGATATCATGCTTAGGAGGAATAGATCTAAACTTTAAAGAATCAATTTCAGGAGAAATTCTATCAACATTCCTAGCCAAATCATCGACTTTAAGCAATTTGTCTTCAAGCAAAGCATTAAAATTCTTTTGTGAATTCATAAACTCTTTAACACTACTCTCAAATTCAGAGGGCATCTTATTAAAATTTCCATAAGAGTTGTTGTAGGAATTTCCATAATTATTAGAAGGATTACTAGGATAAGGCCTAGGATTAAAATTCCCTCTATACGCGTTGTTTCCAAAACTATTCCTACAAAAAAATTCACATCCATAGATTCATTATTATTCTCAATCAAAGTAGACAAGGGCATATCATTGGGATCAACAGGAGTATTTTCAGTAGAAAACATCTTCATAAGTTCATCCACCTTTTCACTCAAAACATTGATTTCTTCTATAGCATGCACTTTTTTACTAGAAGATCTTTCGGTGTGCCATTGAGAATAATTAGCCATAATATTATCAAGCAATTTTGTAGCATCTCCTAATGTAATTTCCATAAATGTGCCTCCCGCGGCCGAATCTAAAAGATTTCTAGAAGCAAAATTCAATTTGGCATAAAAAATTTGTATGATCATCCATAAATTCAAACCATGAGTAGGGCAATTGCGAAGCATCAATTTCATTCTTTCCCAAGATTGGGCAACATGCTCATGATCAAGTTGTTTAAAATTCATAATATCGTTCCTAAGAGTGACGATCTTAGCAGGAGGAAAATACTTAGAGATAAAAGCATCTTTGCACTTGTTCCAAGAATCAATACTATTTTTAGGCAAAGACGAAAATCAAACTTTAGCACGATCTCTAAGTGAAAATGGAAATAACTTCAATTTGACAATATTGTTATCCGTATCTTTCTTCTTTTGCATATCACACAAATCAACAAAATTGTTTAGATGAGTAGCGGCATCTTCACTAGGAAGGCCGGCGAATTGATCTTTCATAAAAAGATTCAGCAAAGCGGTATTGATTTCACAAGACTCGTCATTATTAAGAGGAGCAATCGGAGTACTAAGGAAATCATTATTATTGGTATTCGAGAAGTCACACAATTTGGTATTATCTTGCGCCATGGCAACAAGTAATCCAACACACAAGCAAATAGAAAGGCAACGGGAAAAGGCAAACGGGAAAAAGAGGAGGAGATTGGGAAAGAGAGGGCGAATAAAACGGCAAGGGTGAAGTGGGGGAGAGGAAATTGAGAGACAAATGGCAAATAATGTAATGCGAGAGATAGGGATTGTGATGGGTACTTGGTATGGTTGACTTGCTCTTGCGTGAGCCTCCCTGGCAACTGTCGTGGTACTAAGACTGACAGTAGAATAGGGGGTAGGTATGGAGAGGCAAGATCCTATCTATGGAGTAGTTGTATATGCAAGGGATTTACGAGTTCGGGCCCTTCTCGGAGGAAGTAACAGCCCTACGTCTCGGAGCCCGGAGGCGGTCGACTAGATTATATGCGTATGAGTTACAGGGGTGCGAACCCTTCTGCCAGGGGAGGGGGTGGCTTATATAGTGTCTGCCAGGACCCCAGCCAGCCCACGTAGCGGAGGGTTTAAAGTACATTAAGGCCTGGCGTTACTGGTAACGCCTTACATAAAGGGTCATCATGGCCATAAAGACTACTAAATTACAGACCGTTTGGATACAGAGTGGCTCTTGAACTCCTGATGGTCGAGTGAGTCTTCATGGTCGAGTGTCTTCGAGTCCGTCGAGTGGAATTCCTCTAGGTCAACTGGAAGGCAGCTTCTTCTAAAGATGTCCTTGGGGAGGGTATCTTGGACAGGTCCATGACCATACCCTAGGTACATGACTTCATCATTAGCCCCCGAATGGATCGAGGTTTGAGTGAGGAAGGAGTTGATAATCTTTCCGACCTGTTTTTGGTGCTGTGAATGTGTCTTACTCTGGATCAATGACTTTTTAGCGATGGCATCAACTTTTCTTTCAGTCGCCTTGATCCATTCTTTTCTTCTGTCGAGTGAACTTTACGAACTTGGAGATTTCCGAGCGACGGATCGTAGGAGATCTTCCATTTGACAAGTTGCTCTGCTGTTAGCGGATTTAGTGGGATCCGAATTTTGGGAAGCGCGCGAAGCGGAGAAGGCCGCGGTACTCGGACGGGATAAGGCAGAGATGCCTCAATTCCCGCGCTGCCTTTTTCGCCAAGTATCGCTTGTGCGACTGTTGTGGGATTTGACAGGATTGCCCGGGCCTACCAGTCAGCCACTCGGAAGCGACTCCATATAAGGCGCCGGGCGGAGGTTTTTTGAACAGTGCGCTACCATTTTCCCCTCTCCCATCTTCAGATTCATCTTCTGCGCTCGCCACCTGCTCTGCGCCACTGCTCCGTGCCTGCCTCGTCGGCGACAATGGTGAAGGAGAAGACGGCGGCTTTGGAGCGGGCGAAGAAGGCGACGGCGAAGGCGAAGGGGAGAGCGACCAGTCGGGCGGATCCTCGTCGCGGTCCAGCTTGCCGCAAAGTTGCATCCAAGGAGATTGGATTCGCTCAACCATCACCCAGAAGGATCTCGATGACCTGGCCAATGAAGGGTTGATCAAGCACGGGGTAGCTAGGCTTCTGGGGACGAAGTGGCAGCCGCAGCCTCAGGAGGGTGAGTGTATCCTCTTAGCCACCCATATCGATCATGGGTTTTCTCTGCCGCCAAATCTTTTCTTATGGGGGTTCCTGAATTTCTTTGGGGCTCAACTTCATCACTTCACCCCCAACTCCATTGCCTATCTTGCCACTTTCGTGTCTTTGTGCGAAAACGTCTTGGGTTATCAGCCGCACTGGGGCCTCTTCAAACACATATTCACTTGTCGCTCTCAGACGGTGAAAAAGGCTAGTCCGAATGAACAGAAGACTCAAGTAATCCAGATGTGCGGGGGTCTTGGGGTCCAGATGAGGAGTAAGACTGCTTTTCCAGCCATGACCCTTCCCGAGTCAGTTAGAGGGTGGCAGTCGACCTGGTTCTACTGCCAAGACCAGTCGACGCCAGGGTAGTCAACTGGGCTCCCTCCTTTCTCCATGAGTTGAGTGAACAAGCCGTCCTCTCTGAAGGTGCTTCCGGAGGAGAAGGCTCAGGTTAAAATGTTGATGGAGCGTGTAGTCCAGCTCATTCGTGACGGGGTCACTGGCATGGATCTTCTGGAGGTTTTCCTTCGACGGCGCATTCACCCACTCCTATACCGAGGCCACCCGATGTGGTTGTACTCTGGTATCGAAGACACCACTCGGGTCCACCCAGAGGAGGTCGACGACGCCACACTGGAGAGGTGGATGACTGCCATCACGGGGAACAAAGATAATCCTCGTGGGGCCAGGAGGATCCTGCCACTCGACCAGTCTTATGAACCAGACAAGGTATGACCACTTATCTCTGACTGTAATCATGTTTCGTTCATTCTGCTTTGCTGCAGTTCAGTCGACTGGCTTTTGTCTTGTTTGTTGTCTTTCAGGCTACCACTGAGTTGTACTCGATGCCCAACGGGGCGCAAGCACAGACCGAGGAGGAGGAAGGAAGTGGAGGTGAAAGTCAAGAGGAGTGGGAATCGGATGGCGATGAGGGTGATGAAGATGCTGGCTCCGATGAGGAAGAGGAGGAGGAAGAGGAGGAGGAAGTCGCGCCTCCCCGTTATGAAAGAAGATCCAAGCTTGTCCACGACCCTGCAGTCGAGCGCGGCAAGGGGGTCGCGCCTGTTGTGCAGTCGACCAAGCATCCTCGGACGACCTCTCCGGTGCCGGCTGAGAAAGTGCCGAAGCAATCTCGAGTGGCGCCGTCAAAGCCGACGAAGGCCTTGCCGAAGATGAAGATGGTGATTCCCACTATTTCTGGGTAATGTCGTAACTTGTGCCTTCTTGCTTCTCGTGGATTTATTCTTGGTCGATTCGTTATCTGACCGACTGATTTATGAAACTGCAGTGCTGCTACTTCTGATACCTTGACCATACCTGAAGACCACGAAATGGAGGATGCTGTCACTTCCAACCCTGATATGACCTTTGTAGTTTTGTTTTCAATCAGCAGGATCTTCATTATTAACTTTGACTCTTTTCTGCAGCTCCATCTAATATCATCATTGATCTTCCTGATGATGATGACGAAGAACCACTGAGGCAGAGGAGGAATAGGAGAGCGTCTGCTGGCAAGACAGCTCAGGTCGCGTCAGCACGTGAGACGTTGGTCGTGGAGGGGGACAACGTCACTCCGCCTACCGTATCCTTTGCGGTGCCGCTGACGAGTGCTCACCCTTCATCGTCGAGTGCTGATCAGCCTTCGCTTTTCTCCACCCACCACATCCCAGAGGACCAAGCAAGCGCTGCTAAAGAAGCTATACGCCAGGCGGGGGTCATGATGGAGCAAGTGAAGGCGATCCGAGACGCCAGTCAAGCGGCGTATGACGCCAGTTCAGCCCTTCAGAGCAATGTTCAGGTTAGTCTATCACCGCCTGTTCTGTTAGGATATGATATCTGAAAACTTTTCTTTCTGAGAATCTTAGTATCTGTTGTACACCCACTGGGTGTGTCGATTGAAATTCTGGATTGGTGGGGGCACGCTGAGTGCACCCACTGGGTGTAGTCCCCAAGGCTATGGTGGACTGCTGGCAGTCGACCATAGTCTTTATGTCTTGAGCTTTTTCTCATTACTTTCTTCACTCGATCTGGTCGAATGGAATCATAAACCGGTGGGGGCACGCTGAGTGCACCCACTGGGTGTAGTCCCCGAGACTGTGGTCAACTGCTGGCAGTCGACTATGGTCTGAAGAACACCTCTCTTTTTTTTGACTATGGCTAACTATTGGTGGTTAGCCTTTCTGCTTTTTGGTCGACTGATCGACTCTAACCAATAGAACTAGTGGGGGCACGCTGAGTGCACCCACTGGATGTAGTCCCCGAGACTATAGTCGAATGTTTAGATTCGGCTATAGTCCTAGAGATACTACAATTTTTTTCTTAGTCACTCGGAAGTGACCTGTCTTTGACGTTTGTCGATTGGTCCTTCGCAGAAGTCTTGTGAGCTTGCAGCTCGTTATACTGAGTTGGAGAAAAAGCATATCCAGCTCAAACTTGATCTGAAGCTTGTCCAGGAGAACTTCGCGAAGGCGAAGGAGGAGGCAAAAGGTATGTTTGGTGAGAACCTTGATGATTGCCTTTGTTTCTTGTTCATTCCTGAGTCTGATCTCACTGTGATTTTGTAGATAAACTGAGGGATTCACTGAAGAAGAAGGATCTTGACCTTGCTGTGGTGCAGAAAGCAGCTTCAGAGAAGACCAAGCTCGCAGAAGAAAAGCTGGCCTTAATCAGCAAGCTTGAAGAGGAGAATACCAATCTGAAAGCTGCCCTTGATGCGGCCAACAAGGAGGTCAGTCGACTAAAGAATGAAAAGATTGCTTTGAGTGACAAGGCCAGCGAGTTGGTGGGAAAGAAGAATGATCTGAAGGCTTATCTGGGAGGAGTCGCCAAGAAGCTATTCTTCATGCTTGAAGGTAATCCTTTGTATCCGACAGGTTTTTTAATTATGGTCTTACCACCAAACTGCTGCTTTATCTTCGGGTTGTGTCTGTAGAGTTCTGCCAGAACTTTGAGGAGGAGACTGGTCGACTGGAGATGAGCCTAGATCCCATCAACTCTCCTGTGAAGGATGAGGCCGACATGAACGTGCTCCGACTCGAGTCTCGCATTGCTGCTGTTGTCGACTATCTTGCAAGGCTGAAGGTTGCAACGTCACGCATCGACACAGCACTCTGGCCAGGAGAAACACTTCAGAATGACCTTGAGTCTCTGATGACTCGACTGAATGAAGTTCCAAGTCGAGTGCAAGAATGGAAGAAGTCTTCTGCCAGGTGCGATGCCGACGTTGCACTATCTCTGGTCCGTGTTCACTGCAAGGACGCGCGAGATGACAAGCTGGCGGCTCTCAAGGTGGCCAATACCAAGAAGCATGACTTCTGATCCTTCATGGAGACCTTCATTGCTGCTGCCACTCGGATTGCAGATGGAATCGACCTGGACGAGTTCGTTGCGCCTTCCAGCCCTCCACAGGAGGGGTAAAAAACTTATATGCTTGATGCTTTATATTTGCCTCGGTATGCCGAGTGGTTTTTGTAACCGGTAAACTTTAACAGGCTTAGTGCCTGAGCACTTCTGGTTTCGTAGGACATTATCTGAACTTGGGTTTGCCGTTGAATATGTTTGCATTTGCCTTTGAACAAACACTGCTCTTCGCTCGGTACATATGCTGGTGTTTGTGATGTTCCTTTGCAGGTAGGAATGAAGCACCGGTTGCAATCGACCTGTACCTCGTCATACTTAGACCGGCACTGGCCGCATCTAAGCCCCCGAGTGGAAACCTTGCTCTCCACTCAGTAGGATTTTCAAAAACTTAGGCGAGCACTGGGCTGCAGCTAATCCTCCGAGTGGGAGGTTTGCTCTCCACTTGGTAGGATTTTCAAAAACTTAGGCGAGCACTGGGCTGCAGCTAAGCCTCCAAGTGGGAGGTCTGCTCTCCACTCGGTAGGATTTTCAAAAACTTAGGCGAGCACTGGGCTGCAGCTAAGCCTCCGAGTGGGAGGTCTGCTCTCCACTCGGTAGGATTTTCAAAAACTTAGGCGAGCACTGGGCTGCAGCTAAGCCCCCGAGTGGGAGGTCTGCTCTCCACTCTGTAGGATTTTTGTGGCATACCTCTGAAGAAAAAGGTAACAGTCGACCTGCACCTCGTCCTCCTTGCGGGTCGCACATTGTATTTGTGGCGTAGCTCGGAAGGAGAGGGTAACAGTTGACCTGCGCCTTGTCCTCCTTGCGGAGCGCACGTTGTATTTGTGGTGTAGCTCAGAAGGAGAGGGTAGCAGTCGACCCGCGCCTCGTCCTCCTTACGGAGCGCATGTTGTATTTGTACTTAGGCGAGTGCTGTGCTGCAGCTAAGCCCCCGAGTGGGAGGCTGGCTCACCACTCGGCAGGATTTTGTTTAAACTTAGGTGAGTGCTTGGACTGCAGCTAAGCCCCCGAGTGGGAGGCTGACTCACCACTCGGTAGGATTTTGTTGAACTTAGGCGAGTACTTGGACTGCAGCTAAGCCTCCGAGTGGGAGACTGACTCACCACTCGGTAGGATTTTCAAAAACTTAGGCAAGCACTGGGCTGCAGCTAAGCCTCCAAGTGGGAGGTCTGCTCTCCACTCGGTAGGATTTTCAAAAACTTAGGCGAGCACTGGGCTGCAGCTAAGCCCCTGAGTGGGAGGTCTGCTCTCCACTCAGTAGGACTTTTGTGGCATACCTCTGAAGAAAAACGTAACAGTCGACCTGCACCTCGTCCTCCTTGCGGGTCGCAAGTTGTATTTGTGGCGTAGCTCGGAAGGAGAGGGTAACAATCGATCTGCGCCTCGTCCTCCTTGCGGAGTGCATGTTGTATTTGTGGCGTAGCTCGGAAGGAGAGGGTAGCAGTCGACCCGCGCCTCATCCTCCTTGCGGAGTGCATGTTGTATTTGTACTTAGGCGAGCGCTGTGCTGCAGCTAAGCCCCTGAGTGGGAGGCTGGCTCACCACTCGGCAGGATTTTGTTTAAACTTAGGCGAGTGCTTGGACTGCAGCTAAGCCCTCGAGTGGGAGGCTGACTCACCACTCGGTAGGATTTTGTTGAACTTAGGCGAGTACTTGGACTGCAGCTAAGCCTCCGAGTGGGAGACTGACTCACCACTCGGTAGGATTTTGTTAAACTTAGGCGAAACGGATTCGCAGCTAAGCCCCCGAGTGGGAGGCTGGCTCACCACTCGGCAAGGATTTTTTTACAAACTTAGGCGAAACAGATTCGCAGCTAAGCCACCCACTGGGGGACCTTTAAGTGAACAATAGTAACAACAATCAGTGGGAAAATTATAACACTATTGTCTTTGAAAAATGAACTACAGAATACTTTTATTACATCTCATCCGAGTGCATACTTAAGTATAAAAGGGGCGGAGCAGCTTCGCGTTCCAAGCTCGGGGCTCGTCAATCTGGTGCTCGACATTGTAAAGGCGGTATGCTCCATTGTGGAGAACCTTGGTGACGATGAAGGGACCTTCCCAAGTAGGAGCAAGCTTGTGTGGCTTCTGCTGATCCACTCAGAGAACCAAATCTCCTTCCTGGAAGGCTCGACTCTTCACGTTTTTGGCATGGAAGCGCCGCAAGTCCTGCTGATAAATGGTCGATCGGATCAAGGTCATCTCCCTTTCTTCTTCTAGAAGGTCGACTGCGTCCTGCCGGGCTTGCTCTGCTTCAGCTTCGGTGTAGAGTTCGACTTGAGGTGCGTTGTGAAGCAGGTCACTCGGCAGGACTGCTTCAGCTCCGTAGACCAAGAAGAACGGAGTTCTCCCAGTCGACCGGTTAGGTGTAGTCCTTAATCCCCAAAGTACTGACGGAAGTTCGTCGACCCATGCACTAGCTGCGTGCTTGAGATCGCGCATCAATCGGGGTTTCAACCCTTTGCGAATTAAGCCATTTTCTCGTTCTACCTGTCCATTCGACTGAGGGTGAGCGACTGAAGCATAGTCGACTCGTGTGCCCTGAGATGTGCAGAAGGCCCTGAATTCCTCGGAATCGAAGTTTGACCCATTGTCAGTGATGATGCTGTGTGGAACTCCATATCTGAATATCAACTCCCTGATGAAGCTGACAGCAGTGCCGGCATCAAGATTCTTGATGGGTTTAGCCTCAATCCACTTGGTGAACTTCTCGACTGCTACCAGCACATGGGTGAAGCCGCTTCTGCCTGTTCTCAGTGGTCCAACCATATCCAATCCCCATATAGTGAAAGGCCAGACGAGTGGAATGGTCTTCAAGGCTGAGGCGGGCTTGTGTGACATGTTGGAGTAAAATTGGCATCCTTCACACTTGTCGACTATCTCCTTTGCCATTTCGTTCGCTCTTGGCTAGTAAAATCCCGCTCGGTATGCTTTAGCCACAATGGTCCGAGAGGACGCATGATGGCCACAGGTCCCCGAGTGGATATCGTCAAGGATTATCCGACCTTCTTCTGGCATTATACATTTCTGACCAACTCCAGTCGCGCTTTCTCTGTACAACTGTCCCCTTATCACAGTAAAGGCCTTAGATCGGCGGACGATCTGTCGAGCCTCTTCTTCATCCTCTGGGAGCTCTTTCCTTAAGATATACGCGATGTACGGCACTGTCCAATCGGGAGTGATCACTAACGCTTCCATGATTAGGTCGACCACTGCTGGAACTTCAACTTCAGTCGGATCGGTGACACTCTTAGGCTGCGGAGCTTCTTCGGTAAAAGGATCTTCTTTAACTGATGGAGTATGGATATGCTCCAAGAACACATCACTGGGAATGGCTTCTCTCTTGGAACCTATCTTCGCCAAATCATCAGCCGCTTGATTCTTCAGTCGGGGTATATGATGGAGCTCTAACCCTTCAAATTTCTTTTCAAGCTTTCTCACTGCATTGCAGTATCCAGTCATGGCTGGGCTTCTAACGTCCCACTCCTTCATCACCTGATTGACCACCAAATCTGAGTCGCCATAAACCATAAGGCGACGGACGCCGAGTGAAATGGCCATGCGTAACGCATACAAAAGTGCCTCGTATTCTGCTTCATTATTGGAGGAATCAAAGTGGATGTGGAGCACATATCTGAGCTTATCTCCTCGGGGGGGAAACTAATACTACCCCAGCACCGGAACCATTTAACATCTTAGAGCCATCAAAGAACATGGTCCAGTGCTCTGAGTGAACTTGAGTCGGCTGCTGTTGTTCAATCCACTCGGCAAGGAAATATGCTACTGCTTTGGGACTTAATGGCTTTCTTTGCCTCAAACTTGATATCAAGGGGAAGAAGTTCAATCGCCCATTTCGCCACTCAACCGGTTGCATCTCTGTTGTGCAGAATCTCTGACAGTGGGGCATCGCTGACGACTGTAATGGAATGATCAGAGAAATAATGAGCAACCTTCTTCGTGGTCATGTAGATCCCATACACGAGCTTCTGATAATGAGGGTATCTTTGCTTCGATGGGGTTAACACTTCGGAAAGATAATATACTGGGCGCTAAACTTTGAAGGCTTTCCCTTCTTCTTGCTGCTCGACCGTAAGTACTGTACTGACGACTTGTCATGTGGCTGCAATGTAAAGCAACAGAGGCTCTTTGCTGATTGGAGCAGCAAGCACTGGTTGGGTGTAGTATTGGCTCGTACCACTGCATCAGCTTCTAGCAGAGCTTTTAGCTCGGCAAATGCTGCATCAGCTTCTGGAGTCCACTCGAACTTGTCTGACTTCTTCATCAGTCGGTAAAGAGGCAATGCCTTTTCACCGAGGCGAGAGATGAATCGACTTAATGCGGCCAAGCATTCAGTAAGCTTCTGGACATCGTGCACACGCACAGGGTGCTTCATTCGGAGTATAGTGCCAACTTTTTCTGGGTTAGCGTCGATTCCTCGTTCGGAAACGAGAAAACCGAGTAACTTTCCACCAGGAACTCCGAATGTGCACTTTGATGGATTGAGCTTGATATCATACCTCCTGAGATTGGCAAATGTTTCAGTGAGGTCAGTCAACAGGTCGGAACCCTTCCGTGATTTGACCACAATATCATCCATGTACGCATTCACGTTCCGACTGATTTGAGTGAGTAAACACTTCTGAATCATCCTCATAAACGTGGCTCCAGCATTCTTGAGGCCGAATGGCATGGTGACATAGCAGAAGCACCCGAACGGAGTGATGAAAGCTGTTTTGATCTCATCGGGTCCATACAGACGGATCTGATGGTACCCGGAATAAGCATCTAAAAAAGACAATCTCTCACATCCCGCAGTCGAGTCGACAATTTGGTCGATGCGAGGGAGAGGAAAATGATCTTTCGGGCAGGCCCGATTGTTATGTTTGAAATCGATGCACATGTGAAGTGACTTGTCCTTCTTGGGGACCATGACAACATTGGCGAGCCACTCGGAGTGGTAAATCTCTTGGATAAACTCTGCTGCCAGGAGCCGAGCCACCTCCTCACCAATGGCCTTTCTCTTCTAGACGGCGGACCGACGAAGATGATCTTTGACAGGTTTTGCTTTTGGGTCGAATCGTAAACGATGCTTAGCCAGCCCCCTGGGAACACCCGGCATGTTAGCAGGCTTCCATGCGAAGATGTCCCAGTTCTCACGGAGGAACTGGATGAGCGCTTCTTCCTATTTAGAGTCGAGTGTTGTGGAAATATGAGTCGGAGCAGCATTGGGATCAGTCGGGTGAATGTGGACAGGTTTTGTCTCACCAGACGACTGGAACGCTGACTCTGTGGCGGGCTTCTTGGCCCGCAATAAATCACTAGGATCTGCATTTTTCTGATACTCTTCCAGCTCTACCACTGTTATCTGAGCATCTGCAATCTTTGAGCCCTTCTGAAAGCACTCTTCTGCCTTTTTCCGATTGCTAGTGATGGTGATCACACCCTTGGGGCCAGGCTTCTTCAGTTTGAGGTATACGTAACATGGTCGAGCCATGAACCGTGCATAAGCTGGCCTGCCCAGAATAGCGTGATAAGCACTCTGGAAATCCACGACTTCAAATGTAAGCTTCTCTTTGCGGAAATGCTTCGAATCTCCGAAAACCACATCAAGAGCTATTTGACCGAGTGACTCAGCTTTCTTTCCAGGAATTACTCCATGGAAACTCGTGTTGTTGGAACAGAGTCTGGACATCGGAATGCCCATTCCCTTTAGTGTCTCCGCATACAAAATATTCAACCCACTACCACCATCAATCAGAACCTTAGTCAATCGAGTACCTTCGACAACTGGGTCGACCACCAAAGCTTGCCTCCAAGGGGTGGCTATGTGTGTCGGGTGATCAGACTGGTCGAATGTAATGGCGGTCTGAGACCATTTCAAATAGCTGGGTGTCGCCGGAGCAACCATATTCACCTCACGGTTGATGACTTTCAGTCGACTTTTCCTCTCCACATCAGCAAAAATCATCAGAGTGGAATTGACATGGGGGTAACCTTCATCGCTGTCCTCTTTGTCCTCAGCCTTGTCCGACTCCTTTTCCTTATCCTTGGGTTATTTTCCTTGAAACTGCTGGATTAAGAGCCGGCACTGGCGAGTGGTATGTTTCGGGTAAATGAAGTTACCCTCTTCGTCTTTTTTCGTGTGGATGTGGCATGGCAAATCCATCACGTCATTTCCTTCCTTGTCCTTCACCTTCATGGGGTTCTAGGATCCTTTGGGCTTCCCTTTGAACTTGCCCTGAGTCACAGCCAAGGCTTCTCCAGGAGCAGCTGGCTCGGCTTTCCGCTTCTGCTTCTGACTGGAGTTTCCTTTTTCCGACTGGCTCGGCTTGTACTTGCCACTACGGAGTCGATCCTCTTCTTCACCATTGGCGTATTTGGTGGCAATCTCCATCATTCGACTTAGGGTCATGTCCCCGGTTCGACCAAACTTCAAACTTAATTCTCTGTTCTTAACGCCTTCCTTGAAGGCACAGACTGCTTGATGATCAGATACGTTCTCCACCGTATGATGCAATGTGATCCACCTCTGGATGTAATCTCTCAGGGTCTCATTCGTCTTCTGCACGCAAACCTGCAGTTCTATCAATCCTGCTGGTCGCTTGCAAGTTCCCTCAAACGTCCTGACGAACACTCGGGCAAGATCTTCCCAAGTGTAAATGCTGCTAGGAGCCAACTGATTCAACCAGGCTCTGGCTGAACCCTCCAACATAAGCGGTAGGTGCTTCATGGCCACCTCATCATTGCCACCGCCAATCTGCACATCCACTCGGTAGTCCTCAAGCCAAGTATCGGGCTTGGATTATCCAGTGAACTTACTCACCCCAGTCGCCAACCTGAAGTTGGCAGGGATCACCGCGGCTCTGATGGCTCTGCTAAAACACTCTGGTCCTGAAACATGAACTCGGCTGCTGGTGGGCACATCTTTGTCGTGACCTTCTCGGTGAGCTCTGTTCCGGTCGACCAAACCTTGCACGATAATGGATCTCGCATCAAAGCCTGGTTCCCTGGGGTCGACCGGAGCTCTCCGCCCAACACTGTGCTGACGTCTGTCATCTTGCTGCCAAGGGGCATAAGACCCACCCCTTGGGAGGGGAGTGGGCACTCGACACCGATCATCGCGGTCGAATCGGTCATCATACTGATCACGTCGACCCCCATGTCCCTCACGCCGCGGAGGCGATCTTGGGCTATGAGCCGACTGGACTGTATTCGCAGCGACGGATCGACTGTGAATCCTATTGCGTGATTGTGACACGGCTGAATTCTGATCTCCTGCTACCCGGAGCAAATCTCTAATCTGCATCAAGCCTCTGCCAGCCTCTGACTGAGAGGGCTGAATTGACTCTGCTATACGGGCTGCAGCTACTAGATTCTGAATTGGGGTTCGATATACCTAAGTCGGTGGCGGAAAGAGTTGATATCGACTGGAGTCTGGTATTCGTTGCCGCGCACGCTCATCGAGTGCTCGCTGGAGGTTCTCCAGTCGAGTGCGCTCAGCCAAGTTGGCCAAACGCGCATCTTACAAGGCGCGAGCTTCGGGGGGTTCTCCTACGATGGGTGTATGTAGAGCATCCATATTCCGGCGGCGAAGATCTTCCCTTTGCAGAGAAGTGAGTGGCTCGGGTTGATATTCCTCGTGGACCTGAGTGGGCTCGCCTCCGCCGTCCGCTCCATCAGTACAAGGGAAGCCAGGAGGACTACGAGGCCCATTGACCATCAGGACCTCCGCCGCTGGATCACTGTTGTCACACTCGGATGCAGTCTCTATGGAGCCAGTCGACAGATCGAACAGGCCGTAGAGAGATTCGTCGGGCTCGATCGCCGCGACTTGGGTGGTGGTTGATTGGCGGGCCACTGTGTGTCTCACCCACCGCTGAATCCTCGACCGACCAGAGCGCTTGCGCTGGCGGGAGACAGGGAGGGAGGACGACACAGGAGTCGACCGATACAGAACCGATGGTTGCCGCAACAGGACGCCGCGGACGCATGCACGAAAGTGCGTCGCCCCGTGGACGGGAAGCGCGTCGATGTCGAGTGGAGCCTCCTGGAGCCAAGTGGAGTCGTCGGCGATGAACGTGAGCGCGCCGAGACAGATCTCGCGGCCCTCGACCAGAACTCCGCCAGAAACCATGATGAAGGCGATCGAAACAATTGCAACTTCTCCAATAAGTCGCTAAGACACCAGCCCCAAGGTGGGCGCCAACTGTCGTGGTACTAAGACTGACAGTAGAATAGGGGGTAGGTATGGAGAGGCAAGATCCTAGCTATGGAGTAGTTGTATACGCAAGGGATTTACGAGTTCAGGCCCTTCTCGAAGGAAGTAACAGCCCTACATCTCGGAGCCCGGAGGCGGTCGACTGGATTATATGCGTATGAGTTACAGGGGTGCGAACCCTTCTGCTAGGGGAGGGGGGTGGCTTATATAGTGTCTGCCAGGACCCCAGCCAGCCCACGTAGCGGAGGGTTTAAAGTACATTAAGGCCTGGCGTTACTGGTAACGCCTTACATAAAGTGTCATCATGGCCATAAAGACTACTTAATTACAGACCGTTTGGATACAGAGTGGCTCTTGAGCTCCTGATGGTCGAGTGAGTCTTCATGGTCGAGTGTCTTCGAGTCCGTCGAGTGGAATCCCTCTAGGTCGACTGGAAGGCAGCTTCTTCTAAAGATGTCCTTGGGGAGGGTATCTTGGACAGGTCCATGAGCCTACCCTAGGTACATGACTTCATCAGCAACGGCACCAGAAATTCTTCTTGCTACCTCTTGAGCACTGCGTTGGATTTCCCCGAAGAGGAGAGGATGATGCAGCAAAGTAGCGTAAGTATTTCCCTCAGTTTTTGAGAACCAAGGTATCAATCCAGTAGGAGACCATGCACAAGTCCCTCGTACCTACACAAAACGATAGCTCCTCGCAACCAACGCGATTAGGGGTTGTCAATCCCTTAACGGTCACTTACGAGAGTGAGATCTGATAGAGATGATAAATAATATTTTTGGTATTTTTGGTATATAGATGCAAAGTGAAAAGTAACAGGCAAAGTAAAAACAAAGCAAGTAATAAAGTAATGGAGATTGATATGATGAGAATAGACCCGGGGGCCATAGGTTTCACTAGTGGCTTCTCTCAAGAGCATAGATATTCTACGGTGGGTGAAGAAATTACTATTGAGCAATTGGCAGAATTGAGCATAGTTATGAGTATATCTAGGTATGATCATGTATATAGGCATCATGTCCAAGACAAGTAGACCGAAACGATTCTACATCTACTACTATTACTCCACTCATCGACCGCTATCCAACATGCATCTAGAGTATTAAGTTAAAAACAGAGTAACGCCTTAAGCAAGATGACATGATGTAGAGGGATAAATTCATGCAATATGATAAAAAACCCATCTTGTCATCCTCAATGGCAATAATACAATACGTGCCTTGCTGCCCCTTCTGTCACTGGGAAAGGACACCGCAAGATTGAACCCAAAGTTAAGCACTTCTCCCATTGCAAGAACTACCAATCTAGTTGGTCAAACCAAACGGATAATTCGAAGAGACTTGCAAAGATAACTCAATCATATATAAAAGAATTCAGAGAAGATTCAAATATTATTCATAGATAAGCTGGATCATAAACCCACAATTCATCGGTCTCAACAAAAGAAGATTACATTGAATAGATCTCCACGAGAGAGCGGGAGAACATTGTATTGAGATCCAAAAAGAGAGGAGAAGCCATCTAGCTACTAGCTATGGACCCGAAGGTCTGAAGTAAACTACTCACACTTCATCGGAGGGGCTATGGTGTTGATGTAGAAGCCCTCCATGGTGGATGCCCCCTCCGGCGGAGCTCCGGAACAGGCCCCAAGATGGGATCTCATGGATACAGAAGGTTGCGGTGGTGGAATTAGGTTTTTGGCTCCTGTTCTGATCGTTTGGGGGTACGTAGGTATATATAGGAGGAAGGAGTACGTCGGTGGAGCAACAGGGGGGCCACGAGGCAGGGGGCGCGCCCTAGGGAACCATTGTGGACGGCGTTGCCAAAGCCAAAAAGATGGAACCGAAGCTCCCTGATTGATTGATTGAAGGAATAGAAAAATGCAACGTCTCTCCTCTTTCTCCCATGCATGGACGCGTGTAGGAGTAGTACAGTATAGAGCACAGAGTCTACTCCCCTGTCCCTTCTATCACAAATCACAAAGTAGTGAGGCGTAAAATCACAAAGCACGGACGAAGCAACTATCATTTCACTCTTCGCTGACTCCGCTTCTCCATCATCTTCTTCGAGAAACCATCTCACCGCACTAGTACTCCTAGTAGTAGTACTAGTAAAGGACTTCCTGGATGCAAATAAGGCGGTTGTCTCGGCTTGTAGGCGGCACTTGTGAACGACTTACTGTGGTCTCCCTCAATGGTGTTCTCCGTCGAACGCACTTCGACAAAAAAAAGTCGTCCACGTCACTGCAATGGGCAAGGAATTCAAATATAATTACTACCTCCATTTTTTTTGTACACAAGGCCAGTATATCAAAATTACAATTTGCAAAGGGCCACTAACACTAATCGAGGCAAAATTGATGGGGTTAGCAACCAAGGACATTAATATCCCCTGCATGCATGCGGAAGTGAGAAGGTTCGTTTGCATGACGCTGCATTAATCAAGCGATGAGGAGTGAGATGGTTAGCTCTTTGGTCTTTCGAGAAAAAAATACGCATTAATTGACACGTGAAACGAGGATTTGTATCGAAGGAAAACCCCGCCTTTCTTTTTTAACACTAGTACTCCTAGTACATACTACCTCCGTCCTGGTTTATAGGTCCCTTTTATAGTTTGTGCCAAATTTTGACTAAAGATTTAACTAACAAAATGTTAATGCATGTCAAGAAAAATTATCTCATTTGATTCGTATTTGAACATAGTTTTGAAAAATATAATGTTTGGTGACATGCGTGAACATTTTCTTAGTTTAATCTATGGTCAAATTTGGCACGAAATACAATGGGGACCAATAAACCCGGACAGAGGTAGTACGTACTTATCCTGTTTGGGTCTAGGCCTTGCATTGCCAAAGTTCGCCACACATTTTTGCCAAGCTTGCCTAAAGTTTTCAAAATGAGAAGGAGGTACACTTGCGCACTGCTGTCGCGGTCGCACCGCACCCTCACATGGTCGCTCCAGCACGCCGCGGTCGCACCGCACCCTCGCACTTTGCTCCTGCACGCTGCAAACTCAACCAAGGGAACGCACCCTCACTGACACGTGTTGTCGCATGTGAACAAACCAAACTCATCCATCCTATCGCTGACACATAATTTTCGTTCATAGAGTATGTTTATCCAACCGGAGTATCCGTACGGCCCGTGCGGTGGTCTGTTGGGGAAGAAGAAGAGGTGAGGAAGAAGGAAAGAAGGGTTAGGAGACGTAGGATATTCATCCAACCGCCTGAAATGGTAGACTCAGGCGACTTGCATAACAAATAGTATGTTTTTACACAGCAAAAGATCCATAATAATAAAAAAACAACATAAAGAAAAACTATCACTGCTCGCGGAAAGAGACGGCCTCGTCGTCTTTAGCTGCCGGCGCGAACCAGCCGTCGCTACCGACGTGTGTCTCCGCACCGTGGTTGTCCTTGGCCTCCAGCTACTCGTTCAAGCGGAGCATGCGGGCGCTCTGCACGGACGAGAGCACAACCCGGTTCAAGTCGAGGACGTCCGGTTCCGCCTGTAGGAGGGCCTCGATGGCAGCGGCATCCACGCGCTCTGCGTTGAGTCGAGCCTCCGCCGCCCGGTTCAAGTCCAGGACTTCCGGTTCCGCCTGTAGGAGGGCGTCGATGAGAGCGGCATCTGTGCGCTCTGCATCGAGTCGAGCCTCTGCCGCCCGGT
Organism: Triticum timopheevii; assembly: GCA_963921465.1. Taxonomy (NCBI): domain Eukaryota; kingdom Viridiplantae; phylum Streptophyta; class Magnoliopsida; order Poales; family Poaceae; genus Triticum; species Triticum timopheevii. The sequence continues at coordinate 146,716,561 of OY997272.1, forward strand.
TCAAGTCCAAGACTTCCGGTTCCGCCTGCGGGAGGGCGTCGATGAGAGCGGCATCCGCGCCCTCTGCGTCGAGTCGAGCCTCTGCCGCCCGGTTCATGTCCAGGACGTCCGGTTCCGCCTGCAGGAGGGCCTCGATGGCAGCGGCATCCACGCGCTCTGCTTCTAGTTGAGCCTCTGCCGCCCGGTTCATATCCATGACATCCGGTTTCGCTTGCAGGAGAGCCTCGATGGCAGCAGCATGCACGCGCTCCGCGTCGAGTTGAGCCTCTGCCTCCCGGTCCTCCTTTAGTATTGCCATGTTGAACCGCTGGTCCGCCTGCACCATGGGAGACTCGGACGCCGCCACGAAGTCCACGTCCATCGTCTCATACCCATCGGGGGCCTTCTGCACCGCGACCTCCGCAGTGAACATTGGATCGGCTTCCTCCTCCTTGTAGCTTGGCTCCAGAGAACTCGGGGATTGGCCCGCCGCAAAGCGAGCTTGGAAACAGAAGTCTGTTGCGCCGACCGCCGCCGCGATTTCTGCGCAGCGCTCCGGTGTCAGCATCTTGTAGTACGTGATCTTGCGGCGCACCATGGCTTTCCAGCAAACTAGGGGACGCTTGATGCGGGCTAGGGGATCAAAAGGTGGGGGAATGGGCTGGAGATTTGGTGTGGTTTTAGGGCAGTGGCTGGCGTAGGCCGAGCAGCGAAGGTTCTGGTGTGAATAGTGGTTCTGGTGACGACCGGTCAATCGGTTTTGACTGTACATCCCTCTTGTCGCGTTCGTGTTGCAGCCCGGCACGCTGGACCCTCCACATCGCTCACCGAATGGAACGCGCTTCGTCTTGCGTTTTCGCTTGCTTGTGGGACCGCAGTTGAGAGCAAACCGACGACCCTCCCCCTTGTTGGGGAACGTTGCAGAAAAATAAAAAAATTTGCGCTTCACCAAGATCAATCTATGGAGTCATATAGCAACGAGAGAGAGGATTGCATCTACATACCCTTGTAGATCGCGCGCGGAAGCGTTCAAGAGAACGGGGTTGAGGGAGTCGTACTCGTCGTGATCCAAATCACCGGAGATCCCAGCGCCGAACGGACGGCACCTCCGCGTTCAACACATGTATGGTTGGGAAGACGTATCCTACTTCTTGATCCAGCAAGGGGGAAGGAGAGGTTGATGAAGATCCAACAGCACGACGGCGTGGTGGTGGATGCAGCAGTGATCTCGGCAGGGCTTCGCCAAGCACTCGCGAGAGGGAGAGGTGTTGCAGGGGAGAGGGAGGCGCCAGAGACTTGGGGTGCGGCTACCCTCCCTCCTCCCCTCTTTATATAGGCCCCCTGGGGGGTGGCCGGCCCTAAGAGATGGGATCTCCAAGGGGGGCGGCGGCCAAGGGGGTGGCTTGCCCCCCAAGCCAAGGGGGGCGCCCCCCATCCCTAGGGTTTCCTGCCCTAGGCGCAGGGGGAGGCCCTAGGGGGGCGCACCAGCCCACCAGGGGCTGGTTCCCCTCCCCACTTCAGCCCATGGGACCCTCCCGGATAGGTGGCCCCACCCGGTGGACCCCCGGGACCCTTCCGGTGGTCCCGGTACAATACCGGTGACCCCCGAAACTTTCCCGATGGCCGAAACTTGACTTCCTATACATGAATCTTTACCTCCGGACCATTCTGGAACTCCTCGTGACGTTCGGGATCTCATCCGAGACTCCGAACAACTTTCGGGTTACTGCATACTAATATCTCTTCAACCCTAGCGTCACCGAATCTTAAGTTTGTAGACCCTACGGGTTCGGGAGACATGCAGACATGACCGAGACACCTCTCCGGTCAATAACCAACAGCGGGATCTGGATACCCGTGTTGGCTCCCACATGCTCCTCGATGATCTCATCGGATGAACCACGATGTCGAGGATTCAATCAATCCCGTATACAATTCCCTTTGTCAATCAATACGTTACTTGCCCGAGACTCGATCGTCGGTATCCCAATACATCGTTCAATCTCGTTACCGGCAAGTCACTTTACTTGTACCATAATGCATGATCCCGTGACCAGACACTTGGTCACATTGAGCTCATAATGATGATGCATTACTGAGTGGGCCCAGAGATACCTCTCCGTCATACGGAGTGACAAATCCCAGTCTCGATTCATGCCAACCCAACAGACACTTTCGGAGATACCCGTAGTGCACCTTTATAGTCACCCAGTTACGTTGTGATGTTTGGCACACCCAAAGCACTCCTACGGTATCTGGGAGTTGCACAATCTCATGGTCTAAGGAAATGATACTTGACATTTGGAAAAGCTCTAGCGAAACGAACTACACGATCTTTGTGCTATGCTTAGGATTGGGCCTTGTCCATCACATCATTCACCTAATGATGTGATCCCGTTATCAATGACATCCAATGTCCATAGTCAGGAAACCATGACTATCTATTGATCAACGAGCTAGTCAACTAGAGTCTCACTAGGGACTTGTTGTGGTCTATGTATTCACACATGTATTACGATTTCCGGATAATACAATTATAGCATGAACAATAGACAATTATCATGAACAAAGAAATATAATAATAACCATTTTATTATTGCCTCTAGGGCATATTTCCAACAGTCTCCCACTTGCACTAGAGTCAATAATCTAGTTACATTGTGATGTATCGAACACCCATTGCGTTCTGGTGTTGATCATGTTTTGCTCTAGGGAGAGGTTTAGTCAACGGATCTGCTACATTCAGGTCCGTATGTACTTTACAAATATCTATGTCTCCATCTTGAACATTTTCACAAATGGAGTTGAAGCGACGCTTGATGTGCCTAGTCTTCTTGTGAAACCTGGGCTCCTTGGCAAGTGCAATAGCTCCAGTGTTGTCACAGAAGAGTGTGATCGGCCCCGACGCATTGGGTATGACTCCTAGGTCGGTGATGAACTCCTTCACCTAGATAGCTTCATGCGCTGCCTCCAAGGCTGCCATGTACTCCGCTTCAGATGTAGATCCCGCCATGACGCTCTGCTTGCAACTGCACTAGCTTACTGCCCCACCATTCAAAATATACACGTATCCGGTTTGTGACTTAGAGTCATCTAGATCCGTGTCGAAGCTAGCATCGACGTAACCCTTTACGACGAGCTCTTCGTCACCTCCATATACGAGAAACATATCCTTAGTCCTTTTCAGGTACTTAAGGATGTTCTTGACCGTTGTCCAGTGTTAAATGTCGGGATTACTTTGGTACCTTCCTACCAAACTTACGGCAAGGTTTATATCAGGTCTGGTACAGGTCATGGCATACATGATAGACCCTATGGCTGAGGCATAGGGGATGACACTCATATTTTCTCTAGCTTCTGCCGTGGTCGGACATTGAGCCGAGCTCAATTTCACACCTTGCAACATAGGCAAGAACCCCTTCTTGGACTGATCCATATTGAACTTCTTCAATATCTTATCAAGGTATGTGCTTTGTGAAAGACCTATGAGGCGTCTTGATCTATCTCTATAGATCTTGATGCCTAATATGTAAGCAGCTTCTCGAAGGTCCTTCATTGAAAAACACTTATTCAAGTAGGCCTTAATGCTGTCCAAAAGTTCTATATTATTTCCCATCAAAAGTATGTCATCCACATATAATATGAGAAATGCTACAGAGCTCCCACTCACTTTCTTGTAAACGCAGGCTTCTCCATAAGTCTGCACAAACCCAAACGCTTTGATCATTTCATTAAAGTGAATGTTCCAACTCCGAGATGCTTGCACCAGCCCATAGATGGAGCGCTGGAGCTTGCACACGTTGTTAGCATTCTTAGGGACGACAAAACCTTCCGGCTGCATAATATACATTCTTCCTTAAGAAGACCGTTAAGGAATGCCGTTTTCACGTCCATTTGCCATATCTCACAATCACAGTATGCGGCAATTGCTAACATGATTCGGACGGACTTCAGCTTCGCTGCGGGAGAGACTGTCTCATCGTAGTCAATCCCTTGAACTTGTCAATAACCCTTAGCGACAAGTCGAGCTTTATAGATGGTAACATTACCATCCACGTCCGTCTTCTTCTTAAAGATCCATTTGTTTTCTATCGCTCGCCATCATCGGGCAAGTCTGTCATAGTCCATACTTTGTTTTCATACATGGATCCTATCTTGGATTGCATGGCTTCAAGCCATTTGTTGGAATCTGGGCCCGCCATTGCTTCTTCATAGTTCAAAGGTTCATCGTTGTCTAACAACATGATTTCCAGGACAGGGTTACCATACCACTCTGGTGTGGAACGTGTCCTCGTGGACCTACAAAGTTCAGTAGCAACTTGATCCGAAGTACCTTGATCATCATCATTAGTTTCTTCTCTTGTTAGTGCAGGCACCACAGGAACATCTTCCTGAGCTGTGCTACTTATCGGTTCAAGAGGTAGTACTTCATCAAGTTCCACTTTCCTCCCACTTACTTCTCTCGAGAGAAACTCTTTCTCCAGAAAGGACCCGTTCTTGGCAACAAAGATCTTGCCCTCGGATCTTAAGTAGAAGGTATACCCAATGGTTTCCTTAGGGTATCCTATGAAGACGCATTTTTCCGACTTGGGTTCGAGCTTTTCAGGTTGAAGTTTCTTGACATAAGCATCGCATCCCCAAACTTTTAGAAACGACAGCTTAGGTTTCTTCCCAAACCATAATTCATACGGTGTCGTCTCAACGGATTTAGACGGTGCCCTATTTAAAGTGAATGTAGCTGTCTCTAGAGTGTATCCCCAAAATGATAGCGGTAAATCGGTAAGTGACATCATAGATCGCACCATATCCAATAGAGTGCGATTACGACGTTCGGACACACCGTTACGCTGAGGTGTTCCAGGCGGCGTGAGTTGTGAAACGATTCCACGTTTCCTTAAGTGTGTACCAAATTCGTGACTTAAATATTCTCCTCCACGATCTGATCGTAGGAACTTTATCTTTCGGTCACGTTGATTCTCTACCTCATTCTGAAATTCCTTGAACTTTTCAAAGGTCTCTGACTTGTGTTTCATTAAGTAGACATACCCATATCTACTCAAGTCATCAGTGAGAGTGAGAACATAACGATATCCTCCACGAGCCTCAACGCTCATTGGACCGCACACATCGGTATGTATGATTTCCAATAAGTTGGTTTCTCGCTCCATTGTTCCGGAGAACGGAGTCTTGGTCATTTTGCCCATGAGGCATGGTTCGCATGTGTCAAATGATTCATAATCGAGAGACTCTAAAAGTCCATCAGCATGGAGCTTCTTCATGCGCTTGACACCAATGTGACCAAGGCGGCAGTGCCACAAGTATGTGGGACTATCGTTATCAACTTTACATCGTTTGGTATTCACACTATGAATATGTGTAACATTACGCTCGAGATTCATTAAGAATAAACCATTCACCAGCGGGGCATGACCATAAAATATATCTCTCATATAAATAGAACAACCATTATTCTCGGATTTAAATGAGTAGCCATCTCGAATTAAACGAGATCCTGATACAATGTTCATGCTCAAAGCTGGCACTAAATAACAATTATTGAGGTTTAAAACTAATCCCGTAGGAAAATGTAGATGTAGCGTGCCGACGGCGGTCACATCGACCTTGGAACCATTCCCGACGCGCATCGTCACCTCGTCCTTCGCCAGTCTCCGCTTATTCCGCAGCTCCTGCTTTGAGTTACAAATATGAGCAACCACACCGGTATCAAATACCCAGGAGCTAATATGAGCACTGGTAAGGTACACATCAATTACATGTATATCACATATACCTTTGGTTTTGCCAGCCTTCTTGTCTGCTAAGTACTTGGGGCAGTTCCGCTTCCAGTGACCACTTCCCTTGCAATAAAAGCACTCAGTCTCAGGCTTGGGTCCATTGTTTGACTTCTTCCCGGCAACTGGCTTACCGGGCGCGGCAACTCCCTTGCCGTCCTTCTTGAAGTTCTTCTTACCCTTGCCTTTCTTGAACTTAGTGGTTTTATTCACCATCAACACTTGATGTTCCTTTTTGATCTCTACCTCCGCTGATTTCAGCATTGAATATACCTCAGGAATGGTCTTTTCCATCCCCTGCATATTGAAGTTCATCACAAAGCTCTTGTAGCTCGGTGGAAGCGACTGAAGGATTCTGTCAATGACCGCGTCATCCGGGAGATTAAATCCCAGCTGAGTCAAGCGGTTGTGCAACCCAGACATCTTGAGTATGTGCTCACTGACAGAACTATTTCTCCATCTTATAGCTGAAGAACTTGTCAGAGACTTCATATCTCTCGACCCGGGCATGATCTTGGAAAACCATTTTCAGATCTTCGAACATCTCATATGCTCCGTGTTTCTCAAAACGCTTTTGGAGCCCCGGTTCTAAGCTGTAAAGCATGCTCCACTGAACGAGGGAGTAATCATCAGCACGAGACTGCCAAGCATTCATAACGTCTTGGTTCTCTGGGATGGGTGCTTCACCTAGCGGTGCTTCTAGGACATAATCTTTCTTTGCAGCTATGAGGATGATCCTCAGGTTCCGGACCCAGTCCGTATAGTTGCTGCCATCATCTTTCAGCTTGGTTTTCTCTAGGAACGCGTTGAAGTTGAGGTGGACATGAGCGTTGGCCATTTGATCTACAAGACATTTTGCAAAGGTTTTTAGACTAAGTTCATGATAATTAAGTTCATCTAATCAAATTATTCAATGAACTCCCACTTAGATAGACATCCCTCTAGTCATCTAAATGAAACATGATCCGAGTCAACTAGGCCGTGTCCGATCATCACGTGAGACGGACTAGTCATCATCGGTGAACATCTTCATGTTGATCGTATCTTCTATACGACTCATGCTCGACCTTTCGGTCTTCCGTGTTCCGAGGCCATGTCTGTACATGCTAGGCTCGTCAAGTCAACCTAAGTGTATTGCGTGTGTAAATCTGGCTTACACCCGTTGTATTCGAACGTTAGGATCTATCACACCCGATCATCACGTGGTGCTTCGAAACAACGAACCTTCGGAGCGGTGCACAGTTAGGGGGAACACTTTTCTTGAAATTTTTTCGAGGGATCATCTTATTTAAGCTACCGTCGTTCTAAGTAAATAAGATGTAAAACATGATAAACATCACATGCAATCAAATAGTGACATGATATGGCCAATATCATATTGCTCCTTTGATCTCCATCTTCGGGGCGCCATGATCATCTTCGTCACCGGCATGACACCATGATCTCCATCATCATGATCTCCATCATCGTGTCTTCATGAAGTTGTCACGCCAACGACTACTTCTACTTCTATGGCTAACGCGTTTAGCAATAAAGTAAAGTAATTTACATGGCGTTCTTCAATGACACGCAGGTCATACAAAAAATAAAGACAACTCCTATGGCTCCTGCCGGTTGTCACACTCATCGACATGCAAGTCGTGATTCCTATTACAAGAACATGATCATCTCATACATCACATATATCATTCATCACATCCTTTGGCCATATCACATCACAAAGCACTTGCTGCAAAAACAAGTTAGACGTGCTCTAATTGTTGTTGCAAGTTTTTACGTGGCTTCTATAGGTTTCTAGCAAGAACGTTTCTTACCTAGGTAAAACCACAACGTGATATGCCAATTTCTATTTACCCTTCATAAGGACCCTTTTCACCGAATCCGCTCCAACTAAAGTGGGAGAGACAGACACCCGCTAGCCACCTTATGCAACTAGTGCATGTCAGTCGATGGAACCTATCTCACGTAAGCGTACGTGTAAGGTCGGTCCAGGCCGCTTCATCCCACGATGCCGCCGAAGCAAGATAAGACTAGTAGTGGCAAGAAAATTGACAACATCTATGCCCACAACAAGTTTGTGTTCTACTCGTGCATAGTAACTATGCATAGACCTAGCTCATGATGCCCCTGTTGGGGAACGTTGCAGAAAAATAAATTTTTTTACGCTTCACCAAGATAAATCTATGAAGTCATCTAGCAACGAGAGAGAGGATTGCATCTACATACCCTTGTAGATCGCGCGCGGAAGCATTCAAGAGAACGGGGTTGAGGGAGTCGTACTCGTCGTGATCCAAATACCGAAGATCCTAGCGCCGAATGGACGGCACCTCTGCATCAAACACACGTACGGTTGGGAAGACGTCTCCTCCTTCTTGATCCAGCAAGGGGGAAGGAGAGGTTGATGAAGATCCAGTAGCACGACGGCGTGGTGGTGGATGCAGCAGTGATATCGGCAGGGCTTCGCCAAGCACTCGTGAGAGGGAGAGGTGTTGCAGGGGAGAGGGAGGCGCCAGAGACTTGGGGTGCGGCTGCCCTCCCTCCCCCCTCTTTATATAGGCCCCCTGGGGGGGCGCCGGCCCTAGGAGATGGGATCTCCAAAGGGGGCGGCGGCCAAGGGGGTGGCTTGCCCCCCAAGCCAAGGGGGGCGCCTCCACCCCTAGGGTTTCCTGCCCTAGGCGCAGGGGGGAGGCCCTAGGGGGCGCACCAGCCCACCAGGGGCTGGTTCCCCTCCCCACTTCAGCCCATGGGGCCCTCCGGGATAGGTGGCCCCACCCGATGGACCCCCGGGACCCTTCCGGTGGTCCCGGTACAATACCGGTGACCCCCGAAACCTTCCCGATGGCCGAAACTTGACTTCCTATATATGAATCTTTACCTCCGGACCATTCCGGAACTCCTCGTGACGTCCGGGATCTCATCCGGGACTCCGAACAACTTTCAGGTTACTGCATACTAATATCTCTTCAACCCTAGCGTCACCGAACCTTAAGTGTGTAGACCCTACGGGTTCGGGAGACATGCAGACATGACCGAGACGCCTCTCCGGTCAATAACCAACAGCGGGATCTGGATACCCATGTTGGCTCCCACATGCTCCTCAATGATCTCATCGGATGAACCACGATGTCGAGGATTCAATCAATCCTGTATACAATTCCCTTTGTCAATCGGTACGTTACTTGCCCGAGACTCGATCGTCGGTATCCCAATCTCGTTATCGGCAAGTCACTTTACTCGTACCGTAATGCATGATCCCGTGACCAGACACTTGGTCACATTGAGCTCATAATGATGATGCATTACCATGTGGGCCCAGAGATACCTCTCCATCATACGGAGTGACAAATCCCAGTCTCGATTCGTGCCAACCCAACAAACACTTTCGAAGATACCCGTAGTGCACCTTTATAGTCACCCAGTTACGTTGTGACATTTGGCACACCCAAAGCACTCCTACGGTATCCGAGAGTTGCACAATCTCATGGTCTAAGGAAATGATACTTGACATTTGGAAAAGCTCTAGCAAAACAAACTACACAATCTTTGTGCTATGCTTAGGATTGGGTCTTGTCCATCACATCATTCACCTAATGATGTGATCCCGTTATCAATGACATCCAATGTCCATAGTCAGGAAACCATGACTATCTGTTGATCAATGAGCTAGTCAACTAGAGGCTCACTAGGGACTTGTATTATTGCCTCTAGGGCATATTTCCGGATAATACAATTATAGCATGAACAATAGACAATTATCATGAACAAAGAAATATAATAATACCCACTTTATTATTGCGTCTAGGGCATATTTCCAACACCCCTCCCCCGCCGCGTCACTTATTATACCACTACTCCCTCCGTTTTATGCGGAGTAAATAAAAACAGAGGGAGTATACTACGGTTGAGGATCCCCTAATGTGGCCGAACCCATTGAGTAACTGACATGCGGGGCCTACAAGCATGGGGTCCGCCAGTAAGTGACTGAAAGGGAGGGTAAGGCAGGGATACCAACGTCAGAGGATCCACTTCCACTATACTACTTTGACCAAATGTTAGAGTAATAATATATGACATGCAACTTACACAAATGTTAGAGTAATAATATATGACATGCAACTTACACAAAGCATACAGGGTCTAATGCGTTTTTCGAGGCTAACTTTGACCAAATGTTAGAGTAATAATATATGACATGCAACTTACACAAAGCATATGGTCAATTTCATATGTGAAAGGAGTTTCCAATGATATAATTTTCACATTATACATCTCATGTACTCCCTCCGTCTAGGTGTGTAAGTCATCTTACGAAAACCAAATAATCCCAAAACACGTAGGTGCGGTGCATTAACAACCTCGTTTCTTGTTTCTTGACATATGAACCAATAAGAGATGAGGGTGTGCATGCTTTTAATGACCTGAGACTATCAAACATGACATGCAGTGGTTAGTTCATTGCATGCAATACTATTAATTAGAAAATAAACATTAATGTCTCTCGTTTTCCCCTCCTCCTTGGTCACGGTGCACAACCTAAGATGACTTACTCACCTATGTGAAAGGAGTACTATTAATCTTGTCAATAGTCAAATTGGAAACCATCTCGAGTACAAATCTAGGAGTATGTACGAATCTAACAATATTGATTGGGCGTTGTTGAATGTTGATACCTTTTTTATCATAGTAGAGATACTTTGACTACACATAAAACTTATATGTAAGGTAGAAAGGATAGGAGGGAGTATATTGTACGTTCAAAAACGAAACGAACATTGAATACCCTTTATATATGATTTGCGGATGCTATGATCACCGGTTCAAAATTTTGAATCCGCCTTAGGTATCAAGTGCCCCCACTCGTTCCCTCTCGATTTCATCTCGTGGTCCGGAGATCTATTGAAAGAGGACTAGGGTGGGTACATGCGAATGATACTCAGCGGAATGTTCAAATGAGGCATGCGGGAGGATGGACTCGACTGGAGGGTGACATCATCGATGGAGAAGAGGGTTGGAGAGGAATGAGAAATAAGCAAACGCCACATGATTACACTTGAACGGCTTAAATAAACAATAAGTTGTCTCGCTTGGCCTACATAGTGAAAGGCCTAATGCACAACGCGGAGCACTGATGCTCGAATATGGCCGGGAAAACAGGGAAACCGACATGTGGGGCACACCCGTCAGGACGACGTAGCGCAGACTAGTCCAATGGAGGAGCAGGCCCACGACCTCCTCGCCACCGACAACCGTTCATGTGGGTCTTTGGGGCCAACAATGGGGCGCAGCTCCAGCACCGCCTCTGGACACGGCGACCGCGGTGAGCGACACGCTCATATCGTCGATAGACACAGTCGGTTTCAGTGTGCTGAGGGTGGCGTTTGTGTTGTGGCACGACCAACGGTATGTTTGGTTTGTGCCCAAGGTTTCCCCATCAAAGCATTGGGTAGCCAAAATTTTGGTTGAGGTATTGGTTGCCCATGATTTGGCCGACATTGGCAAGAAAAATGAACTAGAGTTGGCTAGATTTCATTGGCATGCCAAAGAAATGGCAACCATCCAAACAAAGACCAATCTTTGGGTCATGACCAAAATTTTGGTAAGGTGCACTTTGGCAACAATCCAAACACACCCCAACACCCGGCTCGTCGAGGATGCACGGGGCGCCGCAACGCGTCAGCGGAGTGGTGTAGCATGGCCAACTGCATCCTCTGGACCTGAGACCATGCCGGGTCGTCTTGCTTTTTCAATGACATGCGGGGATCGCATTTGAGCAAAGGGCATCTCCAACGTTGCCACGACCGCAGCTGACTACCCTGGCACACCAAAGCCCTCGTCCCTCGCGCCATCGCGCGGTGCGTTCCCAGCTGGCGCCAGCTGCCCGCATTCATGCCGTCCGTTCGTATGTCGTCGTTAAGAGGCTCGGTGCCCGAGGAACCAACTCCGGCGACTTAATGACACACCCGGACGCTTGGCCTCACCGAAATGCGCTACTTAAAGCGGCAACGCCCAGCTAACCTCCACACCATAGTGCATCATCCTCCTACCTGACACCACATCCGCCATGACTGCAAGTGCGAATGCTCTGCAGGAGAGCTTGTCTTTGGGGATGAAGCTCGAGGTCGCCGCCCTCGCTCAAGTCGCCTCTCGCGAAGCAATAGTGGTGTAGCCGGACGCGGACGCGACCGCACAAGCGGTGGCCACGCTGGCGGCCAACGTCGGGAGCACCGTCAGCCACGCATCCTACTTGCCGCCGTCCAACGTCTGGCACCAAGGTCGGGGACTCCTCCGAGGATGTGTAGGGCATGGGAGGCGGCAGGGCATGGTGTGCAAACTGGCCGGTCCGTATCCCATGTTCTACTCTTCCTCGCCGGTGACCGCACCTTCACTTCACGGGTCTTGAACCCCGCCCTCGTACATAGATATCACAGATGGAGGACGTCGGTCGCCGCCGTAGAATAGGTTTAGGGCCAGGTTTCTTTTATTTTTCTGTCTTATAAAAGTTCGAAATGTAATGAAAATCTGTCGTGTTTGCATTAATCTCGGCCGGTGTATATGAAATTTCACAATAATATACATATTGTAGGAGTACTAGTGCACGGAAGATCAAAACTTGTGGGAGAAAAGGATGAACGAGGGAAAGCCTTATCTGCAAATGTGGAGAGGAGTGCGGGTAAATTGTCATAGTTTCCTTCATATCCGTTAGATATAGATCAGACAGCCTATATTGCAGGATGACAGGCACACCATCATCACCAACTCTGCTTTTTATTGAACCGAGACAAATCTAAATAACCCAACTAAGCCAACCTCCCAGCATATCGCGCGGGAAAAGACCCGGCCACGCCGTTTTAGTCGGGATTACCGGATTACTAGTAGTAGTATCGATGGATCGCGCGAAGCAACTTTTTTTTAGGGGCCGAAGCACCTAGTTTAAAAGGAAAAAAGGCGGTACACTCACAGCACTCCTGTCGCGGTCGCATTGCACCCCACACACATTCGGTCCTGCACACGGCTCACGCAAATGGAACGCACTTCGGCTTGCCTCTTGACTGACACATGGGACTGCACTTGGAGAAACTGACCATGCGCCAAACTCCCCTCGCCCACCACGCGAAAATCCTCCCCCCTCCCACACAAAAATTCCCCCCAAATTCGATTCAACCGCCCTTCGGCCAAATATTCCCAAAACCCCCCTCCCCCATCCCCCCTCCACTCCATTCGCTTCGCCAAAGCCGCCCTCCCCGCCACGCCGATACGTCGGCACCGCGGTTCGTAGAGGGGACGCACGGCGATCTTCTCGCTCCCATAGTACGCTCTCGTAGACTGCCGTCCTCTAGCCGCGCCACCACCTCTGGCTACGTTCTTGTGGAGGCGCACGGCGGTCAGCGCCGCCACCGCTGGCAACATTCATGTGGAGACGCACGGCGGTCAGCTTCTCCCATGGTACGCGCATTCTAGACTGAGGCCCCGTTCATGTCGGTGTAGCGCTGAATGTTAGCTGATAGATGTTGTTAATCTCACTGTTTGCCGAAGTAGTTTACTGTCAATATGCTCTGCTTAAGAAGCTTCCTTGCCATGTTCTGCACTCAATCTTCTTAGCTGAGATGGCATGCCAAGGCCGATTAGTTGCTAAAATATCCTGCCATATATTTATTGTGACGTAGATTGCCATGGTCTAGTAGCCAATCTATTAGGTGAAATAGCTCTACACCGTTTTATACTCGATCTTTGTTGCTGCGATGGCCTTCGTTAGTTCGATGGCTGTGTGCTCGGGCTCATTGACTGCTGAAACAGCCTGCCATAATTTAGCACTCAAATCTGTTTGCTAAATTAGCTTTACATATATTTCGTTACTTAGATCTGCTCGTCCAAATATCTTGACATAGCTTTAGACATCGACCTAGGTATTTTTTTTCTGGACTTCATAAAAAAGCATATATGTTTTTCCTGTAATATCTAGTAGAAGAACTAATTTGTATGTCTAACAGATGGACGGGACTTGGATAACTTCTGCTCAAAGATTCTCCGCTACATATGTCAAGGGGGTTGAAAACTTCATGAACTTTATCAGAGCTGAGTACAGTGGTCCAAAACCAGATGTGCTCTGCCCGTGTAGCAGTTGTATGAATTCAGTTACAAGACCCCAGTCAACTGTGCAAAATCATCTACACTTGTATGGGATGTCGGTCACATATACTAGGTGGGTTCATCATGGTGAAGCTGTGAACGTCAATGTCATTGACTACGTGGAAGCAGCAGATCACCATCTTGATCTGCCTGATGCTCAGGTGGAAGAGGAGGAGGAGGTGGTGGTGGCGGAGCCAGTGAGTTTGACCAACATTAAAACAATGCTACAAAATGCTCGTGCATTCCGTGAACTTTCACCTGCAGAAGAAAAACGGTGGGCCCGCATGTTGGAACAATGCAACGTTGCTGTCACCCCAGGAAATAAGCTGTCAGTATTCTCAGCTATGGTCACCTTTCTTCAGGTGAAGACATCTGAGCGGATGACCAACAAATCATTCGATGCGATGTTGGCTGCTTTCCGCAAATCTTTCCCAGATGCGTCTGAGCTGCCACACATCTACAGTAAAATGAAGAATTTCCTTCGTGCAGTTGGAATTGGATATGATATGATCCATGTTTGTAAGAATAATTGTGTTCTGTTTCGGAAGGATTCTGCCAACTTAAGTGAATGCCCGAAATGCAAATCATCAAGATGGAAAGATGGCGATGCTGTGAAGAGGGTTCCTCATAATGTTCTGAGACATTTTCCAATTACACCAAGACTGCAGAGGTTGTTTCATGATGCTGAAACAAGAGAGGATGTACTGTGGCATTCTAGGAACCAGGAGTACAGAGATCAGAATGTAATGAGCCATCCATCTCATGGTAGTGAGTGCAAAAGCTTCAATGATAAACACAAAGAGTTTGCTTCTGACTCGAGAAACATTAGGCTTGGCTTAGCTTCAGGTGGATTTAACCCATTTGGCCACCAGAGCGCCACATATAGCATGTGGCCAGTGCTTGTTATCCCTTACAACATGCCTCCAAATGTCTGCACCAAAGAATCAAACTACATGATGGCCTTGCTCATCCCAGGTCCAAAAAGTCCTGGAAAGGATTTTGATTTGTTCATGGAGCCTCTTGTGGAGGAACTTCAACAGCTATGGAAGGGTGTTCTCACTCGAGACCTATATAGCAGCCCACCAGCTGATTTCTTTCTGCGTGCAGTTGTAATTTGGTGCATCCATGATTATCCGGCTTTGGGCACTATGTCAGGGCAAACGACACATGGTTACAATGCATGTGTTCGCTGTGACAGGAATCCGCTATCATACGCAATACTTAGCAAGATCTGTTACATTGGACACCGCCGTTTCCTTGCCAAGGACAAGCCGCATCCTAGAAAATACCGAAGACATGTGTTCAATGCAAAGCATGAAAACCGTGATGCGCCAAAGAGGCTCACCGCCGATGAGTTGCAAGTGGAATTAGAGAAGGTCAGGCATATTACACCAGGAAACCACCCTGGTAATGGTAGCGGGAAAAGGAAGCATGGCACGGTAGAAGAGAGATTATTGTTTACCCGCAGGTCCACTTTGTGGGACTTGGAGTATTGGAAAGATTTGGATCTGCGGCATAATCTTGATGTGATGCACATCGAGAAAAATATATGTGACAGCATTATCGGCACACTTCTTAACATTGAAGGCAAGATGAAAGATACCTTAAAATCTAGGATTGATTTGACACACCTGGGTATCAGAAAGGATTTGCAGGTGCAAGATGAAGGTAAACCACGGGATATGGCACCAGCTATGTACGTCTTGGACAAGGTAAAAAGAAAAGAATTCTGCGAGGTCCTGTCACGTGTGAGATTCCGACATGGATTTGCTTCCAACCCTGAAAGGAGAGTCAGTGCAGATGGAAACAAGGTACAAGGGTTGAAAACTCATGACTGCCACGTTCTACTTCAAAGGGTTTTACCTGTTATCCTTAGAGGATTGGACCGCCCTGACTTATACAGAGCAGTTGCAGAGTTGGGACAATTCTTTAGGGAACTCTGCAGTAGAAATATCAGGATAGATGCTTTGGAGCGTCTTAGAGACAAGATACCAACTATCCTATGCGACCTTGAGAAGATATATCCTCCAGCCTTCTTTGATGTGATGGTGCATTTGGCTGTTCATCTACCTGATGAGGCACTACTTAGAGGTCCAGTACAGTATGGCTGGATGTACCCTATTGAAAGGCGGCTAGGCACTTTCAAGGGCTATGTCAGGAACAGAGCTAGACCCAAGGGTTCCATTGCAGAGGCCTACATTGCTACAGAAGCGTTGACATTCTGCTCAAAATACATTGAAACAGCTGATCAGCTTAGCAAAGAGGTGGGTGAAGACAATCCCGGGCTCAATGTTTTCGATTATTCTGTTTGAGTTACAGGGAAGAGTCGACAAGAGGACAAACCTAAAGATTTGGACAAAATGGTTTGGTATGTGTTGAATAACTGTCCTGAGATACTACCTTATATCAAGTAAGTGCAGTACTGCAGCTTATACATCATAATCTACTAAACTTGCAGCACATTCTTATATATTTAGATGTTTGACGCGATCACTATGTTGTGCAGCATGTACAAAGAGGATTTACTGCCGCAAAATCCAAGAAACATTGACAAACTCATTATGGCAGGATTTGCGAAATAGTTCAAGAACCATGTAAGCTTTTGAAGTGCACTGTCCGTTTTTTTAATATATTGAGTACATAAGATGATCAGCTTGTCTATTTTCTAACCATAGGTTAAGAAGATGCGGGAGGATGGGCTGGCAGTTGATGATGCCCTTTACTCACTAGCAATGGGTCCTGATACTCGGGTAAGACATTATGAATCTTGCGTTGTTGGAGATGTGCGCTACAACACCCTTGCACGAGACGAAGGCAGGAAGACACAAAACAGTGCCATCATGAGCACGGATACGTATGACAAAGAGACAACTGAATTGTATGCTAACATAACAGACATTGTTCAGTTGTAGTATATCTCCAGTTTCGAGGATCATCGGTGTGTGGTTCTGTTGTGCTGTCATTGGTATAACCTATTTTCCAGGATCGCAAAACCCAGAGCTGATGATTATTTCAAATCCATCAATGTCAAGGCGGCGTACCAGACCAACGAGCCTTTTATTTTGGCAAATCAAGCAACACAGATATTTTTATTGGAAGACACATTTGCACGTAGCGATGACTGGAGAGTATTGCAAAGGTTTGAGCAGAGGAATTCGTTTAATGAAGTTGCACAACAAGATGATGCTTACACTGCTCCTGATGTACAAGATAACACAGATGTTCGTAATATCTTTGAGAACCATCACGTCAATGACGCCGGTGAAAAGATTGCCTGTCGTGCTGTGTACATACAAGAGTTGATCAAGAAGAAGCCAACGTTCGAGGATGTTGAGGACACCGTGGGGAATTATGATTCAGACTGATACACATGGCGAAGATGTTGACGCTGCTGCTGCGGATGATGATTACATTGCTTTTGTCGTATTTGCCTGTCAGAAGACTTTTTTTATCTACTATGTGAAATTGTGTTTGCTATGACAACTAAAACCTGATGAACATTTTGTTTAGTATTTTGCTGTGAGAACATCACTTGTTATGTATGCTGATTTGTGTTTGTTGATTGTATGACAACTAAAACATGATGAGATTGTTGTTTAGTTGTACTCATATTTGGCTGTGAAACTTGAATTTGATGACATAGTTTGTTGTTGGACTGCAATTTGCTCGACGTCTTCGAATGAGAACAAAGCTGACCTGACAGGGCCTCTGCTATCTATTTATTTATATGAGCAAAAGGGGATACCCCCTGATTTCCGTTAATAGAAATCATTAGATGTTCACAACACTACGCCCAGCCTGCTACACAGGTTTCATTCATTACTAGTTTCAGCAAAGTGCTCATGTCATAGCCACTGAATACATCACGAGTGCTACATACACTGCAAATAAAGAGACAATCATCCTATAGAGCACATCGATTTTGCCCATTATCTTCACAAGCTCTTTCATCTCCTCATTGTTGTCAAGGCCGTTTAGCAGCTGTTGCTTGGCCATGATCAGAGGAACTGCGTCTTTAACCTTCTGCTCTGCATCTTCCTCTTCTGTCGTTCCTTCAGTTACTTGTCCAACACCCCAACCTGTTGGTATTGGGATTCCTCGGCTAACCAAATAATCAGCGTAGTTGCATTCCCCCACATCAGCAACTTCCCAGAAATACAAATCACACGAATCTTCCCTTTTCTGCACGAATCAAATTGGAAGATCATCAACCAAACTATTAAAAAAATCTGCAACTGAAAGCAGCAGAACAACACTTAAACATATTATTACCCCATGATTCGGGCATTTGTAGAATACTCGGCGAGGGTTGCGGATTGTGGTTGAGACGCGACGGATGACTCTGCATGATTTGCAGCAGTGGCACCACACCAATGGCAGTGGGTTGCGATGAGTAATCGGCTGCGGTGCGCGTGCCGGCGGGGGTGTGATGAGACCCACAAGCGATGGTACGGGTGGCGACTTGGCGCATATCTGGTTGTTGCCTGCTGAAGAGCAGGTGGACGAGCAGCCAGCGGACATGGTTGCTGCGGCCAGAGCTTCTGATGCTAGGCAGAGTAAGTAGAGAAGAGGAGAAGCGAATGTTGGATATGTCAGTTTCATTACTTGCAGAGTAGCATAACACCATATATAGTCATAGTCTAGGTTTGGATTTGAACCTGATACAGGAGCACATCTTTCTTTTTTCTAAAACTCGGCAACGTCTCTTTACTGGTACACTAGCTTGTTCTGTACGCCTTCCCAAGTCTTTGATTTTATTTCCCTTTTTTGCGAGGAAGGAAGGAGGACAAAATTGAGAGTTCCTCAGACTCGAACCCAAGACCTCTCGGTTGAAAACAAAGGGTGCTAGTCACTTATGTGGCGAATGTTCCCTATGAGGAGGACGGCAGACGAACGCATTTTCCTCACAGTTTTCTTCCTATATATAAAAAAGTATGCTACTTGGTGTCCGCTTAGTCAAAAAATGATTGTGCCAACCTTGACCATTCGATTGACATTCAACGTCTGTCGCGTTTCTTCAGTCTCTTCTTCCTCGAGCCGCCAAAGCCAAACCAGCGCCGGCGGGACCGCCTGCTCCCGCCTCCCACGACTGGCTGTGATCTTCCCCGGCTCCTGTTCGTTCCCGTCCAAGGCCTCACCATCGTCCTCCACGCTCGCCGTGGCGCCGCCCTCCGGTGTTGTCAATATGGTCAACAACCGAGAGGAATAAGGAGATGACTGTACATGGTCAGGATGATAGTAGGGACCCAGCAGCACGCGCAGTAATTTTGTTTTTTCGGGACGAAGAAGGGTATCAACTGGGTTTTGCAGGACCCGTGGCCCGTCTATCCCAGGCTTTTATTTCATATGTTTAGCACATGACCAGCCCAGTTGGTTTTTTTATTTTTGAAAAATGGCTAGCCAGCTATTTTGTTTTTTGCAGAATAACCAACATAAGCCTACTTGCTTTTCTATGCCCTGCTGGGCCGGAAATCTTTCAAGACGAGGAGCGATCATTTTGCCCAGAAAATGGGCTATAAGTAATAAGAAATGGGCTATAAGTAATAAGAAATGGGCTATAAGTAATAATAAATGGGCTGTAAAATGAAAAAAATACAGCAAACAGGCAATTAGTTCCCAAATACTGTTTTCTTTTGGATTTTGATATTTTAAATTTCATTATTTTTGTGCGGGTAAAATTTCATTGAATTTAAATTAAGGTATATTTAGATTTAAAATTAATTTGAATCCGGCTAGAAATTTCGGGTTGTATGCTGTTTGGGGCAGATTTGGAGGCTGACTTGTGGGTCTACTAGGTTGACGTGTACTTTGGCTTTGTCAACTTAGTCCACAAATGATTCTAGCAGCAGTGACCATTGGATGTTAATCCAACGGCCGTGCTGCTTCTTCAATATCTGATCTTCTTCCTCCAGCCACCCAAACCAGCTCCGGTGGGACTGCCTGCCCCCGCCTCCCATGGCCGGCTGTGCTGCCGCATAGGCCACACCGCCCCACCCTACTTCATTGCTGGCCAGGCCATTCCTCTACTCACCCACACCTCCTGTTATTTTCTGGCGACGGCAGCCGGACTAGTAAACCCTCGTACTCCCCACCGTGTGGGCAACCATTGCCGAGTCTTCCCCGGCTCCGTGTCGTTCCCTTCCTAGGCCTCGCCGTCGTCCACCGCCATGGTGCTCTCGGCGCGGCCTGGTCAACATGGTCAACGAACGACATCCATCGACCGTGGACAGTATGCGCAAAATAATGATTCCTCCACCTAACAGCTGGGACCCACCGAAAGGGCCTCTGTATTTTGCTAAAAAAACGTTCCCCCCACTGACATGTCGGACCCACCAGCTATATCTTCACACGCAAGGAAGTGCCTCCTTATTACGCACAAAAAATGAATACCCACCCTGCTAGATGGGACCCACCATAGTGGGAGGATGACTTGTGGGCCAACTAAGTTTACGGGGACGGAGGGCTTTGTCAACTTAGTCAATATGAACGATTCTAGCTCCAGTGACCGTACGATGTCCATCCAACGGCCATAGTGCTTCTTAAACCTCTGGTCTTCTTGCTCCAGCTGCCCAAAGCAGCGCCGGTCGTGCCGCGTGCTCCTGCCTCTCGTGGCCGGCTGTGATGTCGCGGAGGCCTCACCGCCCCCTACTACTCCCACCGCTGGCCCAGGGTATCCCTCTACTCACCCACACCCCCTGTTATATTACGGTGACGGCAGCCTCACGCCGCGGCCGAACCAGTGAACCCTCGTACCCCTCTCCGCGCGGGCTACCACTGCTACCTCTTCCCCGGCTCCGCGTCGTCCCCTTCCTAGGCCTTGCCGTCGTCCAGACCACCGCCCTGGTGCTCTCGACGTGGCGTGGTCAACGTGGTCAACGACCGACTTCCATCGGAAGACTACTGTACGTGGAGAGGCTGACAGCTGGGTCCAGGCGGCCGCAAGGAAGTGCCTCCTTATTACACGCAAAATAATTCTTCCTCCACCTGACAGCAGGGACCCACCGGACAGGCCACCTTATTTCGCGAAAAAAACGTTTCCCCCCTGACTACTGGGACCCATTGGACGGGCCAGCATATTTCACGAAAAAACGTTCCCCGCGCTGTCAGCTCGGACCCACCGGAAGTGCCTCCTTATTACGCACAAAAAATGAATACTCCCCTTGCTAGCTGGGACCCACCATGGTGGGAGGCTGACTTGTGGGCCTACTAAGTTGACTGGGACGGGGGCCTTTGTCAACTTTAGTCAATATGAACGATTCTAGCTCTAGTGATCGTACGATGTCCACCCAACGACCGTAGTGCTTCTTCAACCTCTGGTCTTCTTGCTCCAGCCGCCCAAAGCAGCGCCGGTCGTGCCGCATGTTCCTGCCTCTCGTGGTCGTCTGTGCTGCCGCGAACGCCTCACCGCCCCCTACTATTCCCACCGCTAGCCAGGCCCTGCGGCGACGGCAGCCTCACACCGCAGCCGAACCAGTGAACCCTCGTACTCCTCTCCGCGCGGGCTTCCACTGCCGCGTCTTCCCCGGCTCCCCGTCGTCCCCTTCCTAGGCCTCGCCGTCGTCCACCGCCCTGGTGCTCTCGGTGCAGCGTGGTCAACGTGGTCAAGGAATGACTTGCATCGGACGTGGACTATACGTGGAGAGGCCGACAGCTGGGTCCATGGCCGCAGCAAGGAAGTGCCTCCTTATTACGCGGAAAATAATGATTCCTCCACCTGACAGCTAGGACCCACCAGACGGGCCATTGTATTTCGTGAAAAAAACATTTCCCCCTGACTGCTGGGACCCACCAGCTACATCTTCGCACGCAAGGAAGTGCGTCCGGGCAAAAAAACAAAACGATTCGCCCCCCTGACCGCTGGGACCCGCCAGCGACACCTTCGCACGCAAGGAAGTGCGTCCGGGAAAAAAAAGATTCGCCCCCCTGACTGCTGGGACCCACCAGCTACATCTTCGCACGCAAAGGAAGTGCGTCCGGGCAAAAAAAACGATTCGCCCCTCTGACTGCTGGGACCCACCAGCTACATTTTCGCACGCAAGGAACTGCCTGACAGTCGGGACCCACCTGGTCGAAGCGTACGTAGCGTTGTCATTCTGGTCGCGAACGTGTATGTACATACTGGTCGATGTAGAGGCGCGCATGTGTCGTAGATGTAGAGGCGCGCACGTGTCGTAGTAGAGGCGCGCACGTAGCATGTACACGTACGTACAGCGGCGAGGGTGCAAGAAAGAAAATACGGCCACGTACGTACATACGGGCAGGGTCTCGAATGCCTACCTGCACATACGTACATGGCTGGGTCGAAACGGAGAAACAGCATCGTCGTCGTGTTCATGGGGAGCCAACCGGCTGGGTCGGAACGGAATGCGTGGTCGTGTTCATCGGGAGGGCTTGGACGGAACAGGCGATGGAAACGAGGCCTGGCGTACCGCACAACGGAGGAAACGGCCTTGTGTTTGACCGGCCACGTTTGAAACAGGGTCCTGTTGATCGGGAGGGGCCTGGCGTACCACAAAACGAAGGAAATGGACCTCCTACGGTCGAAATGGGGGTCCTGTTGATCGGGAGGGGTGTGGCGTACCGCAAAACGGAGGAAACGAACCTCCTACGGTCGAAACGGGGGTCCTGTTGATCGGGAGGGGTGTGGCGTACCGCAAAACGGAGGAAACGGACCTCCTACGGTCGAAACGGGAGTCCTGTTGATCGGGAGGGGTGTGGCGTACCGCAAAACGGACGAAACGGACCTCCTATGGTCGAAACGGGGGTCCTGTTCATCGGGAGGGGTGTGGCGTACCGCAAAACGGGACTCCACGGGATACTGTTCATCTCCACCGTCGACCTCCTCCAGCCTCCACGGGCTACCGTCGACCTCCTCCAGCATCCACGGGCTCCTGTTCATCCAGCCTCCACTGTGCGCTACTCCACCGGCTATTGTTCAACCACCCCTCCACGGGCACCCCTCCACCATCTACTGTTCATCCAGCCCTCCACACCACCGGGTCCTGTTCAACCGCCCCTCCACGGCCACCCCTCCACCGTCTACTGTTCACCCAACCCTCCACACCATGGGTTCCTGTTCATCCAGAGGCAACGCCACCGCCCACTGTTCATCCAACCCCCCCCCCCCCGCCCCGCAACGCTAACTGTTCATCCCAGAGGCAGCATCGATCGGCTTCAGTTAGCAGCAGTAGCGAAGGAATGGCTCCACCGGGTTCAGTTAACAGCTATCGATCGATCGCTCGGGTTCAGTAACGCGTAGCCTGCAGTGCAATCGCTCGGGTTCAGTTAGAGCCCAACGCCTCGCTCAGCTTCAGTTAGAGCAAACGCCTCGCACACACGCGCGTACGTACAAGAGAAACGCGCATCGCTCGGCCCCCAACCTCCGACCGTAACTGGCAACTCCCGAAATTTTCCTCCCCCTCGCTTCTACCACGATTTTTTCTGTCATGGACGGCCCAAAGAATGTCATGCAGCTGCGTCTCTGGCCCGCCCAGGACAAAAAGCCCATTTTCTGTCATGATTTTTTGTCATAGAAGTAGGAGCCCACCACATCTATGATGATACCGGGTTTTGCACAATTATCATCATAGAAGTGTCATATGTATGACATAAAAAAATGTCATTCGGCCCAAAATGTCACGGATGTGTCTTTTTTTTTGTAGTGAAGGCAATCGGACTATGTGGCTTTATAACTTTCACTTTGCCATAAAAGTCTACAATTTTAAATTTCGATGAAGCCCCTAGAATTCGGAAAGCCGAATTGGGGCGTTATATACGCCTAAATCGGACGAAGTCAATTCCTCGCCTAAAGCGGAAAAAATCTTTAAGGATTTTAAGACCTCTCAAACAGCGACCAGCTCTCGCCGCATCATGCCGGTCAGTTTTCGGCTTTCTCTACTAAGGTGCTCGTCCAGAAGTACCGGGACACAGTCGCAGTAGTTCTCCCTGCGCTACCTTAGCCGATACAACGGAACGTAAGGTACCAAAACAAAGGAGTCGGGCAAACCCAACTATTGACCCAAGACATGATTCGGAGTTGATGCATATAGTGTTATAAGTTCGGGGTGCCGCCCTGTTGAAAGTGTTCAGACTTGTTTTGCCGTATTATGGGGCGCCATAAGAAGCCCCTGGCAAACTGAACGTACCAAGGTGTACGGATGCAATATTAAATAAACATTTATAGGAAAAATGTGCAAATAGGAATAATAAGCTGACGCTATATATTATCTCCCATTGATGACTAATACGTTTAAGCGTATGTTTACAATGAGTGTGGTTAAGCAGAAGTAAATAGGACTATTTAACATGTCCTATCCAAGGGCGGGCTGCATGTAGTATATAAAACAGGTATAACGACCGTGAACAGATTCCACCTGGGTATTTCCTTTGTGCGCAAAGCATGTTGCCTCCTTGGTTTTCTCTCCTGTGTAAGTCCGACAATCCGGCTCTTCTGAAGAGGCTGCCCTAAAGCAGTGTCCTGAAAGATAAAGGGGGGGTTATTAAAGTATGTTGCGGTTATACCGCACTGTTGAATGATTCACTGTTGCACCTCCGCCTATGCCCATGGTATTTTGAGTGCGTAATTGTGTACGTGCGGCACGAATGCTGCTTTGATGGGGCTTGAGCAGAGGCCGTACTGCTAGCTGCGCTCTTGGCGTGCCTGGTGATCCTGTTGCGGGGTGCTCCGGACTCGCTTGATGGTGTTCGAGGTTGTCGTCACCGGATTGGTGGTTTGTCGGAGAAGGCCGCATTGTACTTCTGCCGCGAGGGCTGCAGTATGTTCTTCTGTACGGAGAGAGCAGTCCATGTTTCCATTGACTGTTATGACCCCGCGAGGTCCTGGCACCTTGAGCTTGAGGTATGCATAGTGTGGTACAGCATTGAATCTAGCGAATGTGGTTCGTCCAAGCAGTGTGTGGTAACCACTACGGAAAGGGACGATATCAAAGATTAACTCTTCGCTTCGGAAGTTATTCGGAGATCCGAAGACCACTTCCAATGTTATAGAGCCCGTGCAACGGGCCTCTACTCCTGGAGTTACACCTTTGAAGGTGGTTTTGGTGGGCTTGATCCTTGAAGGGCCGATGCCCATTTTCCGCACTGTGTCCTAATAAAGCAGGTTCAGGCTGCTGCCGCCATCCATAAGGACTTGCGTGAGGTGGAATTCGTCGATGATTGGGTCTAGGACCAATGCGGCTGAACCGCCATGACGGATGCTGGTAGGGTGATCCCTACGATCAAAGGTGATCGGACATGCTGACCATGGGTTGAATTTTGGGGCGACTGGATCCATCGCATAGACGTCCCGTAGTGCTCGCTTCCGTTCTCATTTGGGAATGTGGGTGGCGTAGATCATGTTGACCGTTTTCACCTGGGGAGGAAATTTCTTCTGTCCCCCCATGTTCGGACGTCGGGGATCCTCGTCATCGTCGCTGTGCAGCCCCTTGTCCTTGTTTTCGGCGTTTATTTTACCGACCTGTTTGAACACCCAGCAGTCCCTATTAGTGTGATTTGCTGGCTTGTCTAGGGTGCCATGAATTTGGCACGAGCATTCAAGTATACGGTCCAGACTGGACGGTCCCTGATTGTTTCTTTTGAACGGCTTTTTCCACTGACCGGATTTGGATCTGCTGAATCCGGCGTTGACTGCCATGTCTTCAGTGTTGTCGCCCTTGTTCTGTCGCTTATGTCTGTTGCGTCGTGGCTTGCCGTTATTGTCGCGGACATCCGAGGTGCCGGAATGTGGCGTGGTGCTACTGCGAGCTAACCAGTTGTCCTCGCCTGCGCAAAAGTGGGTCATCAGTGTCGTGAGGGCCGCCATGGACTTGGGTTTTTCGTGGCCAAGGTGTCGGGCGAGCCACTCGTCACGGATATTATGCATGAAGGCCGCCAGGGCTTCGGCGTCCGGACAGTCGACTATTTGGTTCTTTTTAGTTAGGAACTGAGTCCAGAATTTCTTGGCTGACTCTCCGGGCTGTTGAGTAATGTGGCTCAAGTCATCGGCGTACGGTGGTCGCACGTATGTGCCCTGGAAGTTGTCGAGGAACGCGTCTTCCAGGTTTTCCCAACTGCCAATGGAATTTGCTGGCAGGCTGTTTAGCCAGTGCCGGGCAGGTCCTTAGAGCTTAAGGGGAAGATATTTGATGGCGTGTAGATCGTCTCTGCGGGCCATGTGAATGTGGAGAAGGAAATCTTTGATCCATACTGCGGGGTCTGTTGTGCCATCGTATGATTCGATGTTTACGGGTTTGAACCCTTCTGGGAATTCATGATCCATCACTTCGTCAGTGAAGTAGAGGGGGTGTGCGGTGCCTCTGTGCTGGGTGATGTGGCTACGCGGTTCAAGTGAGTCTGGATGGCTGTATTCGGCCTGGCCGGACTTGTTCATAGTGTATCAGGCGTGACGATCATCGTCGCGTGTCGGGGCGCACCCCCGCGATCCGTAGATCGATCTTGGATGTCCTGCTTTGTTTTCCAGTATATCTTGCAGGTCTTGCCTATTGCCCTGGGCCGTAGTGTATTGGCGTGGGGGTGCGGGCTGGTATTCGGGCTGATATGTCGTTTTATCCCGGCCATGAGGTGGCCGGTTAGCCGTGTGGCTCTCGAGTCCATATTCCTCAGCTGCCAGGACTTCAGTCCATCTGTCTGTGAGCAGGTCTTGATCAGCTTGGAGCTGCTGCTACTTCCTTTTCAGGCTCCTCGCAGTGGCCATGACCCGGCGCTTAAAGCGCTCCTGCTCCATGGGGTCCTCGGGCATGCGGAACTCGTCGTCGCCGAGGCTAATCTCGTCTTCAGAGTGGGGCATGTAGTTGTCCTCCTCCAGATATCCGTCTGTCGCTTGTTCGTTTGGGCTGACCTGCCCGTCTTCCTGCTCGGCCTGCTCGAAGGCAGGCTGATCTGGGTTGTATTCATTTTCGGCACCATCCGGATTGTTTTCGTCTCATGTGCCGGTATTGCTATGGCGGGGCTTGGAGCGGCGCCGATGACGCCCATGCTTTGCTTTCTTCCCTGAGGGGTTATCCTCTGTTGCCTCATCGCCATTGGTTTCCTTCAGAGTGTTTGTCCACCGCCCCATGAGCGGTGGTTCCTGTTCTTCTCCTGCATCGTCGTCCATACCGTCGATGTCTTTGGAGTCGAAGTCAAGCACGTCGGTTAAATCATCGACCGTGGCAATGAAGTGGGAGGTGGGTGGGCAATGAATTCCTTCGTCACCTGCTTCCCACTCGAGCCGGACATAGTTCGGCCAAGAGTCTCCTGACAAAGAGAGAGACTTTAACGAGTTCAGCACGTCGCCAAAGGGCGAGTGCTGGAAGATATCTGCAGCGGTGAACTCCATTATCGGAGCCCAATCAGGTTCGGTGGGCTCGGGAGCACGCGGACTGGAACCTACAGCTGGATACGAGTCCGGGGGTCCGGTGTCACAGGCTTCTTTGGGGTGAGGCCTGTGTTTGGCTCTACCGCCGATGAGTGTGCGAACTATGGGGTGGGGTCCATCCACCCGTCCTTGGGCAACGCAATTTGCTCCGGATTTAGGTCCGGGGCTCCTGCAGGGGCAATATCCCGAGCATTGTCCGACAGCAGGTCTAAGCCGTGCTCATCGTGATTGTCCAGCGCTCCTAGCGTAGGCCCGAACCCGTTGAAGATCAAGTCTCCGCGGATATCGGCCGTGTAGTTCAGGTTTCCGAACCTGACATGGTGACCAGGGGCGTAGCTCTCGATCTGCTCTAGTTGGCCAAGCGAATTGGCCCGTAGCGCAAAGCCGCCGAACATGAAGATCTGTCCGGGGAGAAAATTCTCACCCTGGACCGTGTTGTTGACGATTGAAGGGGCCATCAAGCCCTGCAGCGACAACATAGAGGAACTCTCAATGAAATCACCAATGTCGGTGTCAAAACCGGCGGATCTCGGGTAGGGGGTCCCGATTTGTGCGTCTAAGGCTGATGGTAACAGGAGGCAGGGGACACAATGTTTACCCAGGTTCGGGCCCTCTCGATGGAGGTAAAACCCTACTTCCTGCTTGATTGATATTGATGATATGAGTAGTACAAGAGTTGATCTACCACGAGATCGTAGAGGCTAAACCCTAGAAGCTAGCCTATGATGATTATGATTCTGCCTCTAAGGACTAAACCCTCCATTTTATATAGACACCGAAGGGGGCTAGGGTTTACATGGAGTCGGTTACAAAGAAGAAAATACAATATGCGGATCGCCAAGCTTGCCTTCCACGCAAAGGAGAGTCCCATCCGGACACGGGACGGAGTCTTGAGTCTTGTATCTTCACGCTCCAATAGTCCGGACAAAGTATATAGTCCGGCTGTCCGGATACCCCTAATCCAGGACTCCCTCAAGCACCAGGACTTTAACCCTGGTGGGCTCGAGAAACCACTGTCCTCCTAACCATCCAACCACAGGTTGGTTAGCACCACAAAATGTATGTGGTGACCATGATGAGCTTATTCTGAAGTCCAGTGACCATATCTTGCTTTCGCTTCAAATACAATGAACGTAAGTGTCGTTAACAAAATACAGAGCATGCATCAAATACCATGTCCGTCAGTGTCATCACAAAATACGGAGACGTATCATGAGCTAGATATCGTATGATCACCATAATAATGTATACGGTGACCGTAATGAGCATATTCTGAAGTCCAGTGACTGTATAGTGCTTTCGCTTGAAATATAGTGACCGTCACGCGTGAATGTGTCCTGGGCATGCATACTTTTAGAGGGCTGAGAGATAGTTTGTGTGCGTACATGAAAGTGGTGTAGAAAGAGGTGGTGTCCGGTGGAGATAAGGAGAGATATGCCCTTCGTTTCTCTTTCCCGTGACTAATGTTTTAGGAGAAAATATAAACATTCACAATGTAGAACAAATATTTTTGGATGCACCATGCAATTAACTTTCATGTATAACATTGTACTATTGTATATGCTTATTTTCTTAGTGGCCGATTGCATGTGTGGTGTGGTGGGCACATCATTTCTAGTTGTGATGGGTCAACATGAGGACTCATGGGTCGGTTCCATCCTGCGCCACATAGGTTGGACCGAGACGCATTATACGAAGACCCATTTGGAGGACTCGGCGTACAACACGAAGCTACCAGAGTCGTGGAGGACTCTATCCCCACTGGTGATAAGCCAACTATATATGATTTGTAACCCTAGGCCCCGAGTATGTTATAGAAGTCTGGGGGCTAGTTCGTCGATAGTATACACACACGCACAATGCTTGGTATTCACGTGTACTTTGTACACACCTCTATCACTAATATACAGTACCAGGAGTAGGCTTTTTCCTTAACTACAAGGGTCCAAACTTGGGTAAAACTTTGCCTCGTATTACCATCCAGCCTAACAGTCAGGGATATCCTACCGAATGATCTGATGGAAGCATATCTGCCAACTACTAAGAGAGAGGTGTGTCTGGGGGGGGCAATGTGTGCGAGAGAGGCCTAAAGATAATGTGTGTGCGGGAGACACGTAGGCACATATATGTGCGTATAGAGGGCTAGTAGAGACTGTGCGTGTGTATATATGCATGTGAGAGAAATAGTGTTTTCCAACTGAGATTAGTGAAAAGAGTGGTACATAGTAGTCAGAGAGAGAGAGAGAGAGGGAGAGAGAGAGAGAGAGACACCCCGACACCCCGGGAGAGATTGTGAGCATGTGTGAAAGGAAATGTCGATGTATATAAAGTGTGTGCACTTATGCGTTAGATAGAGAGAGATATAGCGCGTTTGTGAGAACGAACGAGGCATAGTGCATCTACGTGTAAAAGGCAGTTCTACACATTAAATTAAAATATAAATGGCATTATTATTTTTGGATGAGATCATGAATTTTGCAATTTGCGTATGAACGAAAATCGGTCTATCAGACACCCATACTCTATTGAATTCTAGCATGTGCATGTGTTTATTTCATATTATCGATCCATAGAGTAAGAGCGGTTTGAAATACAGGCAATGCATTGCTTTTGCAATTCATATATAAACATTAATTAGTGCACTCCATGTTGTTAGTGTGAAGCACTTTATACATTTGTCACTTACATGGATACATTCCAAATTGCTAGCTACGAAATAGAATACATGTTGAATTCAACATAAAGGGGGTTTCGAAGATTCGAATTCATAGGAAGTGCATTCATCTATTTGAACCCGAGATAATGGCATTTGTAAATTAGATCTAAAAGGGGGCATCAATCTTTGTTGTGCGTTTGAACATGCTATATATTCATACGCATGTCTAACTATTTTTTTGCAACCAAGGAGATTATATCTGGAACCATGCATGAACTGAGGTAAGTTGCATATTTTTTAATATACTCATGTACAATGTATATTCAAATGTACCCCTCCATTCCAAAATAATCGTAGTTCTAGGATTTTCAAGAGTAAAGATTTGTGAAGTTTGAAAAATCCTGAAAGTTCAATTCAAGAGAACCGAAAACGTTAATGCTTCTGCTCCCAAATATTGAACGAAGCGCCAAATAAGCCTCTGGTCACCCGAAACCGTGTGAGACTAATGTTTGATGGTAGGAAATTACTGTCCTAACTCTGGCCCGTGTAGCCTATCGGCCCGATGTCCAAAGGTCTAAACCGGGGTAGGTTTGTAACTTCACCAAGACGCCAGTCTCAACCGCCTCCGAGAAGCATTCATATGCCATGAGCGCCTAAACACCCATGCACTCGGCTGAAATCTATCCCGCCCCCCATTTGGGACACCTAAGATTACTATCCTACCCCCAACCCGCAATATGTCCAAAATTTTAGATGGGGGCAAAGTTTTTAACTTTCCCCAAATTTCAAACAAGCGCGTCCCAAACCGAAATATTGTTCCCCCTTAGTTCCCCCTTCCTCTGTTTCCCCATTCATACTCCGTGGGCGGCAAAACGCCCTCTCCACCAGCCACGAAACCCCAGACTCCTCCGTCCTCCACCCCATCCCGACCAATCCACCGCCGCCCTCCTCCATCATGCCGGAGCCGGTACCCCGACGTCGTCGTCCAACGCAACCACAACTGCAACACCCTCGAGGACTTAGCAGCTGAAGGCGAGGCAGAGCTAACTCCTCGACACCGACGCCGATGTGCGTCGTACCAGAACCACTTCGACCACGCCGTCCTGCGCCTCACCGTTGTCGCTCCACTGTCGCAACCGTCCACCGCACCGTTCGCCGCCTCAGATCTGGTTCCCCGCCGCCGACAGACAGCCACCAGACCACACTCAACAACTTGGCCATGGGTTCGTCCAAGGCTCCACCGTCCTCCACAACTTCTCGTTTCCAGCGAACCACAAGAAGATCGTTGGAAAAACAGAAGGAGGACACAACACTACCAGCATAAAGAGGTACTCCACTTCCCTTATACGTGCAAAATCTTACATCTCTGCTCACACCGTATTCATCCCACGAAAGAAACTAGTTGAGCGCTTCTTACTGCATCTTCTTCGTGATACTAAATGCACAAGGTTTCCTCCCATTTACTATTTCACCTTTGCTAGAGGTCAATAGCCCGCCTGGATTTCAATTGAGGTTCAATCAAATCGCAATTAAAAGAAGCAGCACCCGCTTAGGCGCGCGGAGCACCTAGTCTGCCTGTTCGCCTAGGAAGCGGCGCATCGGTGTCTATCATAGGGGTGTGGGGCGCAGGAGCTGCTTGCACCCGATCTAGAGGTCGGCGGGGCTTGAAGGGATGGTCGGGGGGCGGTTCCAAGCACGGCGGTGCGGTGAGGTTGAGGGGAGGGCGAAGGCAGGGGACTGGGCCGGTGGTCGCTGGCGTTTTGAGGAAGACCGTAACACTGACTGGCTGGAGGTAGATGAAGGCGATCTGGCCGTTCTTTGTACATCGGACGATGCAGAAAAAATGGACTGACCTATTTGTTTTCAGTCGACTGTTATTTTCATAGGACCACACCTTGTGGTGTGCTGGAGGAGCATCTGCATTTCCCAGCCATCCCTGTGCTCATATTTCAAAATCCTAGAATCTAGTAATTTCATGTGCCATGCATGTTGTAGAGCTATCATATGTCTCCCGTCATTTATTTCTCACCGACCTGCTATCTTCTACCTTTACACTGTACTACTAGTGCACACACTTCACTCATACTCGTACTATTGTTTTTTTATGCATGGGTATTTCAGACTCTGACGCAGTGTTGATGAATACAAAAAAAGAAAAGATAGAAGTCGCTCCAGTGTAATTCGAAGATAAGCACTAAGCGTTTCAGCGCTCTAAAGGGTGCAGTGTCAGTAGATGGAGACAGTAAACGTAGCTCTGCAGTTGATGATCTCAATTTACACACACAACCATCCCAGGTGCTTGCTTTAACTTCGCGCTGTCAAATGTGGTTGCATGTTGCATATCGTGTCTAGCTTGTATTGCTTCCAATTTGGTTAAATTGCATCTGCTTACTTTACACATTATACCTTTGATAATGACATGCCTTCCTGTTTTTGATACATACTACATATGTCTATTAACCATGTTCGTACATCAAACTAATGCTCTTTTGTATCCCTCATCAATCACTTATGATGAGACAGTCACCCCAGTGGGTTACTGTGAGGCGCTACTCGTTTAAAGAGTGCAGTGTCATCCTCCCCACATGATTCTCAAGAAATAGCAAGGCTAAATGAAGATAGTCAACATAGCTCTCTAGTTGATGACCGCAATGTCCCCACACCACCATCGTAGGTGCTTGCTCTTACTTGGCAATGTGATATGTGGTTGCATGTTGCATATGGTGTCTACCTTGTAATTCTTCTAATTAGGGTAAATTGCATCTGCTTAGTTAACACATTATACCTGTGAATATGACATGCCTTCCTATTTTTGGTACATACTATGTCTTTCTATTAACCATGTTCTTACATCAAACTACTTTTCTTGTGTATCCATCATCAATAACTTCTGACGAGACACCTTCAAGTTGACAGTGTAATATTGGTTGCATCTTGCATATCATTTCAAACATGTATTGCCTCTAATTTGTTGAAGTGCCACTTATAATGAGACACATCTAACTTGGTAGAGTGATTTTGGTTGGATCTTTCATATGGTGTCTAGATTGCATTGCTTCCAGTTTGTTGAAATGCCTTCTGCTTAGCGTTTTTCATACATCTTCCATCCTCCTACAATGTGGTTCCCATACATAAAAGTTGTGTTCGTCAGTATCATGCATCAACGAATTTGGAAGTGCGAATTTCATTCCTTTTTCTTGTGTGTTTACTTGACAAGGCAAAATCTAAAAGGACGAAGGCACGAATGATGGTGGTCCTCTGGAGCAACCAAAACAGGTGATCTCTGCAGATTCTCCTGCTACTCCTACTGCAGTGCAAGTTCCAAATCTCATCTCCCCTACTCCACAACCCTAGGTGCTTGCTCTAACATGGCAGTGTGATATCTGGTTGCATGTTGCATATGGTGCCTAGATTGTATTGCTCCTAATTTGTTAAATTGCATCTCCTGAGCTTACACGTTATACGTGTGAATATCACACGCCTTCCTGTTTTTTGGTACATACTACATCTGCCTATCACACCATGTTCTTAAATCAAACTATTGTTCTTATGTATCCTGCATCTATCGCTTATGATGAGACAGTAACGCCCGTGGGTTAGTATGAGACGCACTACTCTTATAAAGAGTGCAGTTTCATCCTCTCCACATGATTCTCAAGAAACAGAAGCCTAAATGAAGAATATTGAATGTAGCTCTGTACTTGAAGACCGCACTTCCCCTACACCACCATCGCAGGTGCTTGCTCTAACTTTGCAGTGTGATATGTGGTTGCATGTTGCATACGGTGTCTAGCTTGTAATGCTTCTAATTAGGGTAAATTGCATCTGCTTAGTTTACACATTATACCTGTGATTATGACACGCCTTCCTATTTTTGGTACACACTACATCTATGTGTTAACCATGTTCTTACATGAAACTACCTCTCTTCTGTATCCTGCATCAATCACTTACGATGAGACACATTTATTCTTGCATATTGCATATTATTTCTAGCCTGTTGCTATGTATTGCTTCTAATTTGGTCAAATACATTTGTTAGGCCACACATTTAATTTGGCAGAGTGATATTGGTTTCATCTTTCATATGGTTTCTAGCTAGCATTGCTTCTAACTAGTTCAAACACCTTGTGCTTAGTTTACACTTTATACATCGTACATGTCAATATGTCATGCCGTCCTGTTTTTCATACATATTCCATCCTCCTATCATGCGGCTGCCTTACATAAAAGTAGTGTTCGTTAGTATCATGCATCAATGAGTTCTGGAGAGCAAATTGTATTCCTTTTTCTCGTGGGTTTGACTTGACAAGGCAAAATCAAAAAAGAGGAAGGGAAGGAGTAAGGAGGGCGATGATGGTGGTCCTCTACAGCAACATAAACGGGGTATCTGTACGGATTCTCCTTGTATTGCTAGTGCATTAAAGTTCCAATCCTCCGCTTCCCTACTCCACCATCCAAGGTGCTTGCTCTAACTTTGGCAGTGTGATATCTGGTTGCATCTTGCATATGGTGTTAGCTTATATTGCTCCTAATTAGTGTAAACTGCATCTACTTAGCTTGACATGATACGTGTGAATATGACACGCTTTCTTGTTTTTGGTACATACTATTGTTGACGCTGGAAAGCGTCACACGAACACGTCGATGTGTACCCGCGGCGTCGAGGGAGATGCTCCGCAACTCACACCGCGGGAGGCCGACTTCCAGCGCGATACGCAAGACAGCAAGCCGGCGCTTTTGGGACCCGGAACCCCACACGCCCGGGAGGGACCCCGTCTGGGTGCGCGACGGCTATGGGCTGCCCTAGGTCGACCTGATCGCCCCTAGGGCCTCGAGGTTCACCGCCCTGCAATGAAGAAGAACGAACGAAGAACGAGGAAGAAGAAAAACTAGGGTTAAGGAGAAAAGATAAAAGACAAAAAGTGGTAGATTGATTGATCGATTGTGTGTTGTTTAATCGGTCATCACCCCTTAGGTATATAAGAGGCGGCTGGACTTCCCATGCAAGGAAAAGGCTTGGATTCACGTCCAAAACCCAAGGCGGATGGATTCACGCAATAGGACTGGCTCACCCGAGCAAAATTAACCAAATCAAAGAAAGGCATCGCCGAGTCCACCAGTCATCGTGCGTCAACGATAAAAGTCTGGGTCAAAAACAGCTTGTAAAAATCAAACAATCGTGCACACGCGTTGACCCGACCAAGCCTGACTGAACGGCAAGAAATGAGGTGAAATCGGGCGACGCTCGGGACGGCGGGTCGCCCCGGAACCTTATATGTTAAAATTACCAATCAACGCATTTTAAGATCCTCTTGGTGACTGTTTTGCTATTACCCCACATGAATTTCCATATATCAGCTTCATTGCTATGGTTGATCTCATCCAGTTGAGCAGCAAGCTGATGAAACTATTTTTTGGCTTTGATAGTGGAAGCTGGAAAAGATTATAACAACTCTCCATGTTTTTTTTGGCTTTGCAACATATATCATATCATGCTCAGTAAAAGGAGTGTTGCTCAGGTATTCTTCTCGTCATAATGTGACCCTTCTAAAGATCATTCCAAAGCTTTGCAGTGTCCCCCTTATGGACCTCACATAGAACCTTTCTTCTGTAAAGATCAATTAAGCTTAAGCAATCCCTCCACCAGAAAGAGCCCTTGTTAATGCTAGCATGTGGCACGGTCTATGTAATAGGCTTGCCATATAAGCTTGACCCATGAGATATCCTCATGATCATAAAATTTATGTAGGTGCTTGATCAATAGTGCAT
This sequence comes from Triticum timopheevii, assembly GCA_963921465.1. Classification (NCBI taxonomy): domain Eukaryota; kingdom Viridiplantae; phylum Streptophyta; class Magnoliopsida; order Poales; family Poaceae; genus Triticum; species Triticum timopheevii. The sequence continues at coordinate 146,752,262 of OY997272.1, forward strand.
TGTTCTATACTATGAGATTAAGCACCCCAAGCCTCCTTGATCTTTGGGTTTGCATAACATTTTCCAACTGGCAACGCAAATGCCCTTCTTGTTGATATCATTACCATGCCATAAAAATATCTGCTGGACTTATTGACATGACCTAATATGGTGATGTGAACTTTGAAGGAACACATAGAAAATATGGGCATGGATGCAATGACATAGTTGACATAAGTAAGTCTGCCAGCATAGTTCACAACCAACACGTGATAATCTTTTATCATTCCTGGCAATGATGGGCATTAGCTCATGAACAGATAGTTTGGTGGTTCTTAGTGGGAACTCTAAATAGGTGAATGGTAAGCTATTGATGTACGGGCCAACAGAGTAAAACACAAAGATTTAGGGGACCTGCTGGGACCAGGTCGTGACAACTACATCTCGCTTATAGCAAGACGGAAGCAGCTCTCGCGCGAAGGAATCCCCTTTCTCATCATTTTTGGGCCGGCCCGTTCTCTGTGTTTTTTCGTAGTCGCTAGTTTTCTCATCGCTCCATCGAGTTGTTCGTTGGTTTTGGTCCGATCGTCTACTTTTTTCATTTTCTTTCTAATTTTCTTTTTTTTGTTTTTTCATGGGTTTCTTTGGTTTTTTTGTATTCTTTGCTTTTTCACCGGTTTTCTTCGCTCTTTTCATGATTTTTCATTTTTTTTCTTTTCTTTCTTTTTCTTTGTTTTATTTGTTTCTTTTCTCGGCTTTCAATAACATTTTCTTTGTTCCCTATTTTCTTTAATTTTCTTCCGTTTTTCTTTATTTTTCTTGGTTTTCATCGGTTTTCTTCATTATTTTTTGTTTTGTTTCTCGGTTTTCACCTTTTCATTCTTTTGCACTGGTTCTTGGGTTTTCTTTTTTTGTTTCTTTTGTTGGTTTTCTTTGGTTTTTTTTTCTCTTTTCGTATAGAACATGAATGTTTTTTTCTACACATTTTTTTTCAAATACATGAAAAAATCCATATGCATTTGAACAGTTTTCCTGGACATGTTGAACATTTTTCTTAAACATATATTTTGATGTCAACTTTTTACGTACACATTCAACTTTTTTTACACATCAGGAACATTTTTCATCTACACGTTTAACATTTTGTAAATACACGATTAACATTTTTTAATATGTATATTTTTTATGCATACCTTTTTCTATACATTTCTACATCTTTTGTATACGTCTGAATATGTTTATTTTATTTTTCAAATACATGATTATTATTTCTTCAAACATAACCTTGACACTTATTTTGGATCGACAGGAGTATAGTTTGGGCGTATGCTTTTTTCCACGCACATTGTACCTTTTTTGTATACATGATAAACATTTTTATATGCACATTTAATAATTTCCAAATGCATGATTAATATTCTTGAAATCATATACTTTTTGCGTCTACCTTTCATGTAAACATCGTACATTTTGGTATACACTAGGAACTTTTTTATATACACATTTAACATTTTCCAAGTACATGATTAACATTTTTGAAACCATATACTTTTTATTTCTACTTTTTGTATAACATTGTACATTTTTGTATACATCAGTAACATTTTGTATGCACACATTTAACATTTTTCAAATACATGATTAATACTTTTATCATATGTATATGTTTTGATGTATAATTTTGCATATACATTGTATAGTTTTTTATACATTAGAAACAATTGTATATACATGTTTAATATTGTTTTAATACATGATTAACATGTTTCAGTTTTTTGTATAAAGTGATTTTATAATAGATACAAGCAAAATAAAAAATAAAGAAAAAAGAATCCAAAAATGACCCTCGCAAAAAAACAATCCAAAAATGCGAAAAAAGGACAAAAAAAAGCATTTAAGGTCTGTGTCCTCGCTGGGCTGGCCCATTCTCGCAAGCGCTTGTACAGGCAGCCCAGTTGGAGCGACGCCGGGTGCACAGGATACGTTCCCCGACCATGAGCACGCCTCAAAAAAAAAAAGGCTATGGGGGCCGATGTATAGGGTCGCCTGCCGCCGCCAAATCCGTGAGGACCTGAGGCGGCGGAGATGCAAAGCGTCTCACGATCGATTATTGGTCTCTGCGCATGGCCTCCAGCGCTTGGGCGCTGGCGCTCTTGCGTCGGCAGAGTAGTCTCCGCTCCGCCTCGCTGGTGGCCAATAGCGCGCGAGGGACGAGATGCTTCACTCCTTCTGTCATCATCAGCCCATTCGAATCGGCATCTGGATCTTCTTTCCAGGTCTGTTATGGCCTCCTTTCATCTCTTACTTCAGAACATGTACCGTGATAATCCTGTGCCTTGTAATGAACTTTTGGATCTGGATTCTGACCAAATTAAATTAAAGAAATTGGTATTTGTTGGATTAAAATTGCTATTAGGTCGAATCAGAATTGGAAATATAGAGTTTGATTATTTCACTAATTAGGGTTCCTGGCGGTTCTGTGATAGTATGCATTTTTTTCTAGATAAAAGTGCGATAGTATACATCTTATTTGAGCCGGATGTTAAGATTTGCTTTTATGTTTGCACAACTAGCTGCAACAAGGAGAAGCAGAATAAGCCACACTCGTACAAACCCGAAGGTTGTGCCACTATCAAATGCTTAGACACTGCAAATACGAGGGAGAAAGTAACCAGTGTGAAGAAGTTAACCAATGAGGTCACAGATAGCAATCCCACGAAGGTTGCTGATATATTCATCCCGTGTATCTACTCAAATAGCAGCCACCGTGATGGAGCCATATACAAGAACAAGCTTTTCACGGAAAACTGGTTTGATATCGACATTACTGACCACAACGAGAGTATGTATCCAAATTACTAAATCAGCTTCCCCATTTTATCCATATTCTCGAATGAGTATTTGCTGCACTAGTCCATATTGGTGAACATCTGAACGGCTTTAGGGTGTAAAAATGGAATTAATCTAGACAGCTCTAGTCTATTGGTTACTGTATTTCATGATTGGACTTACTTTGCCAAGTTAGATGGCCCAAAGTCAGCTCATGTTGGCGGCAAACTCCAACCTCAGGCTTGGGCCATCCAAATTAGATCAAGTTGAAGAATTTGTTTTGTGCATATGTTTCACAGCATGGGTTTGCACTCAATACTTTTACATTATTCCTAGGGCATTTGACAATTCATGTGATTAATTGATATATTTCCTGCTAGGGCTTTGCGGATATAATTGTACCATCTTCTTTATTTATAACACTATTCCGCCCGTCCACAAATGTAAGCATTTCTAGGATTTTAGGACAGATAAAGGAGTAAGGGAAAATACTATGATGCCCCTCACTGAAGTAACCAGAGTAGCTCTTGAATGGCCAGCGTGAGAGAGGTTGGGAGATAATTTGATGAGGGTTGCTTTGATGGAGGTTGAAGACTATTGAGATACTTTATGGACAAAACGTCAGGAATTGCTTACACTTGTGGACGAAGGGAGTATTATACCTGACCTAACCTTTTTTTGTCCAATTTTGCAAAAACTTGTCAGAAAGATAGGACTGCATCAGGGGTCAGCTTTGAGCCCTTATCTTTTTGCCTTGGTGATGGATGAGGTCACAAGGGATATACATGGAGATATCCCATGGTGTATGCTCTTTGCAGATGATGTGGTGCTAGTTGACGATAGTCGGACGGGGGTAAATAGGAAGTTAGAGTTATGGAGACAAACCTTGGAATCGAAAGGGTTTAGGCTTAGTAGAACTAACACCGAATACATGATGTGCGGTTTCAGTACGACTAGGTGTGAGGAGGAGGAGGTTAGCCTTGATGGGCAGGTGGTACCTCAGAAGGACACCTTTCGATATTTGGGGTGAATGCTGCAGGAGGATGGGGGTATTGATGAAGATGTGAACCATCGAATCAAAGCCGGATGGATGAAGTGGCGCCAAGCTTCTGGCATTCTCTCTGACAAGAGAGTGCCACAAAAGCTAAAAGGCAAGTTCTACAGGACGGCGGTTCGACCCGCAATGTTGTATGGCGCTGAGTATTGGCCGACTAAAAGGCGACATGTTCAACAGTTAGGTGTGACGGAGATGCGTATGTTGAGATGGATGTGTGGCCACACGAGGAAGGAGCAAGTCCGGAATGATGATATACGAGATAGAGTTGGGGTAGCACCAATTGAAGAGAAGCTTGTCCAACATCGTCTGAGATGGTTTGGGCATATTCAGCGCAGGCCTCCAGAAGCTCCAGTGCATAGCGGACGGCTAAAGCGTGCGGAGAATGTCAAGAGAGGTCGGGGTAGACCGAATTTGACATGGGAAGAGTCCGTTAAGAGAGACCTAAAGGATTGGAGTATCACCAAAGAACTAGCTATGGACAGGGGTGCATGGAAGCTTGCTATCCACATGCCAGAGCCATGAGTTGGCCGCGAGATCTTATGGGTTTCACCTCTAGCCTACCCCAACTTGTTTGGGACTAAAGGCTTTGTTGTTGTTGTTGTTGTTGTTGTCGGAAAACTCTTGGATCATAAACTTGCTTAGATGAGTCTTTTGAAGCACATTGGTAATTTTTGTCACTCGTACATTGAGCTAACCGACAATATTCTTATATTTTTTAGGCAGCCGTTCTCTGCAACTTAGCACAATACTTGGGGCAACTAATTGTTTACCCTTTTTGTAGTATGTAATTTCTCTAGTCTATGAACTAATAATTGTTATATGTTGTGTAATCTTTGGTGAAGCTCGGTTGGAGCCGATGATGTTCTCGAAGGCAATCAAAAAACTTTATTTTCCATGCAACATGTTGCAATTTTTCTCATTGACGTTGGCCGAGTGTTCCATCAGCCATGACCCCATAGAATTGTATGGGTATATAGCTGTGCGGGATGATAGGGATGGCATGCGTAACTATGTTCTTAATTATAGCAGGGATGATCCCATCATCGCACAAAAGGTAAAATTCTAAACTTATCTTTAATCATTGATAATTGTTATTTCATATTTTAAGCTTAATCCTATTACATGCGTAGAAGAAATGAGGTTCAACCTACATACAACTCTTGATGCTTGTTACAAATATATATATTTGAAATCGTAAAAGCTTGGGATAGAGGATTTAGTATGCAAGATAGAGAATGGAAATGTTGTATTAATTGTCGCCTTAGTTTTTCTAATAGAATTATTGTCCCATGTGATCCCAAATTATGATGAATTTACGGTTCGACGCAGTAATTATGACCATACTTGAATAACCATAATGTACCATAATGATATGGCTCGTTTGGTCAATGGAAGTGGCAAGGGGTGATAGCCTATTTACTTACTAGGGAGACTAAACAACTGATTAGGTCGGTTTAATTCTTACTTGCTTCCCAAAATGTTCTGTTGTTATCATCTTACTAGTGAAATATATCTTGAGACATCAATCTAGAGGCATTTTTTATGAGCGTAAGTGAGCTAATTTATTTGCTACCTCGTGACAAGAGTCAACGTCCTCGTCTCTATCTACCATCGTGCACCTCTTTGGTTCATTTCCTTCGGTTTGCATCTCTTCTTTCCTACCCATATGGCCATATCATGAAAGATACTCTTTCGCGTAAATGGGCCCTTTCCGTTTTCCACTTGTCCAACCAGTATTGTGTGGTCATGTCCTTTCATTCTGCATACTACTATTTGATGAGTGTTGCAACGTTCGTCCACTCGTCATCACTCTAGCGTTCCTACCAGTTAGAGCATCGACCCATAGTGTTACTTCCATATTTTTTCTTCTCCTCCTTCCCTCGTGAAACAACTTGAATTTGCATTCCCCTCAATATCGCTGCTTATTGTCGCTACTTGTTAGTTTACTTCATCACCACAAAATTTCCTTGTCGAGACTTATGAGGAAGAGTGTGGTACAGCCCGAGGGCGTGTTTGCTTGTTACTGTGACCTGAGGTCTCATTCCTTGCTGCAACTTATGAGAAACAGTGTGGTACAACCCCATACTGATTTCCTTGAGGGGAAGGTACAATCGCCGTTGAGTCGGAGGATGATGACAAATGGGTAGCCGTACTGTCGTATGCACGCGTCACGTGGAATTATGGAGGCCCAAACGGAGCATCACCGATCAGGGAGGTGTATGCTCTAGGTTTAGGATGGGCAAGCCTTTGCGGGTTACTTGGCAAAGGGGCTAGAAGTTCGCTCTTACTCGGTCTAGACTCTTACCCATATATGACGAGGACATCTACATGTAGGAGAAGCTCATCGCCATCTAACGACTATATTGTGTTGTCCAAGACCCCGCAAGAAGGACCAAGCAGATCTGGCACATCTCACCTAGATCGATGATCATAGCGCTGAGTTGCTTACAAACTCGTTGGATTCACTTTGTAACCATGTTTGTACTCTTCTCCACATATTAGTCAAGGCGGGAGTAGTGCTATTACTCCCGACTAGGGGGACGGAACCTGGCTAAATTGTGTCTTGACACCCCTATTGACATGAGGTGATGTTCCAATGATTACATAAATCATGTACTACTACCCTACCATTATGAAGCGACCAAAATTACACTGCAGTTGGCATCGACTGCGGGTACATTGCGTTGTCAGATCCAACTTATGCAGAAGTGAATCCCAAGGAAGCAACAAACTTGTGATAATTCATGCAAACCCCACGATAATTGTTCCCACGCAAGAGCTAACTATCAAGAGTTCTCGCGACTCATCGATATGGAGCTTGAAGAATTGAAAGACGAATCTCCCAGATCGCCAAATGTTAACCACTTGTGGGGTGGTTTGTCTGCCACATGTTAACCACTTGTGGGGTGGTTTGTCCAGTTGAGAGTTGTGAGATAGGGAGGGATGCCAAGGGGTTGTTTGGTTAGAATGTAGAGAGTCCAATTATAAAATGGAATGACGGTTTAACAAGCTAAAATCACATTTGGCTACTCTAACCAATTCTTAGATATGCAAAACTGGACTATCTGAAACCATAATTTCTAAGAACATGCTATATCTCTCTCGCCGATCCTGTTGGGCACATTCGTCAGCCGAAGAATAGAACCTGCAGGTCCCGGTGACTGACAACAGTCGTGACAGGCCCAGGTGGTTTGCCGCACCTTGAGGCCGCCCTCTAGCCGAAGCTTCCTCTGCACCGTTCGTCCTAGTCGTTCCCACCGTCAAGGTTAGCTCCTTGAGCATTTGCGCACGTGCGTTCAACAGTCGGCGGATCAAATCGATCTAGTTGGTTGCCCTAGATAGCTAGCTTCTACATGTGCATGTATGCAGTATTCTGTAGCTGACAGATTGAATTGATCCAACTGCTTGCCCTCGATAGCTAGGCTCTACATGTGCGTACATGTATGCGCCTGTCATTTTGTGCGTTTGGTAGATGGCGGATAAAATCAATCCAACAGCTTGCTCGACTTCATGCGCGTGTATGTGACCGTCCGATGAGATCGATCAACCAACTATCTTGTACTTGTACCCCAACAAAATTTGACGGGAGAATGAGAAGATCACGGAAGAACAAGAATAGTCTGAATCGTTATCTAAATGACAAACACACTTCCCAACCCAAATATAGTCTTCTATACATTGATTATTAACAGAAAAATTAGTAAAATTGGTTTTGCTAAATACCAAGTAAAAACTCGTTTCTATAACCAAACGCATTTGCTATCCAAACAACCACCAAGGTCGTGACCAGGAACATCATGTTGCTTACCCTCAGTCCTTGACCCCTAGATCATATTGGTCGAAGCGCATATCCTGTTCGACGAGTTCAATTATTCTAATATCAAACCCTACCTGTGACGCTACCATTTGGTTGTATTGCCTATGATCAGCTTAGCATTCATCACGTCTTGATCGGTGGCGAGAGCTCCCTTAAGACAAATATGATAAGAAAAAGGACCTCAAGCAGATGATAGTCCAACGATCCGTGACAAAACAGACTTGTGTCAGAGGCGACTCACAAGCCATCCAGATGAGTGGTGCAGTTCTTTACGACGCTATAAGGTGACATGTGAAGGAATCCACTTAAAAGAGTTAATAGATACATAACCATTACTTTATAAGCTTATATTTCAGATAGACCGGAACAGGGTCGATTATCATAGGGAGTAGTGCTCTCATGAAGTTGTTGACTTTAAGATGCCTTACAATGCCCTCCTAGGCTGGCCACATCTCGCTTAGGTTTTTGCCGTTCCAAGCTAGCGCAAAAGGCGTCATCGTAGTCCATAGTTCCTTGTGCATGCGGTGGATTGTGATAGACAAAGCTTGAAGTTGGTTCCCCGGTCATCCAGCGGGACCATTGACAGTGCAAACCTGACGGTTTGGGCATATCGACAACCGCACATGCCCAGTCGCCGAGTTAGCGCCATCCCGCTACAAGCCTAAACTCTCGGTCCTCCCTCAAGACGAAGTCAAGGAGATACACTTGCGTTGACAACCCTGAGGAGGTTGCCACAATTGGATCCAACCTCCCCCCCTAAATGTGATTCGGCTCATCAGCTTCTGTCTGGACAACAACAAAGCATTTAGTCCCAAACAAGTTGGGGTAGGATAGAGTTGAAACCCATAAGATCTCGCAACCAATTCATGGCTCTATTCTATCACATGGATAGCTAGCTTCCACACACCCTTGTCCATGACTAGTTCTTGGTGATATTCCAGTCCTTCACATGTCTCTTAATGGACTCCTCCCATGTCAAGTTTGGTCTACCCCGACCTCTCTTGACATTCTCAACATGCTTTAGCTGCCCACTGTGCATTGGAGCTTCTGGAGGCTTGCGTTGAATATGCCCAAACCATCTCATACGATGTTGGACAGGCTTCTCTTTAATCGGTGCTACCCCAACTCTATCCCGTATGTCATCATTCCGGACCCGATCCTTCCTTGTGTGGCCACACATCCATCTAAACATGCAACCTCCACTACACCTCACCGTTGAACATGTTGCCTTTTAGTCGGCCAACACTAAACGCCGTACAACATCACGGATTGAATTGCCATCCTATAGAACCTGCCTTTTAGCTTTTGTGGCACCCTTGTCACAGCGAACGCCAGAAGCTTGGCGCCACTTCATCCATCCGTCTTTGGCTCCATGGCTCACATCTTCATCGATATCACCATCCTTCTGCAACATTGACCCCAAATATCAAAAGGTGTCCTTCTGAGGTGCCACATGCCCATCAAGGCTAACCTCGTGCCTAGTAGTACTGAAACCGCACCTCATGTACTCAGTTTTAGTTCTACTTCTAAAACCTTTCGATTCCAAGGTTTGTCTCCATAGCTAACTTCCTATTAATCTCCGCCTGACTATCATTGACTAGCACCACATCATTCGCAAAGAGCATACACCATGGGATATCTCCTTGTATATCCCTGGTACCTCATCCATCTCCAAAGTGAAAAGATAAGGGCTCAAAGCTTTTTCTGGACAAATGCGAATATTTTCGCCTAGCAACCTGTTGATATGCCTGGAATTCCTGGGAAAGTGCCTGAATATGGGCTAGACCTTGACGAACCAATTAGGCCCGTCAAGCAGAAGTTGAGGCATTTTAACTTCAACAAAAGAAGGTGGTACATCGAGAAATTGAGAAGCCGAGGCAAACTTCGTCGAGCCTATCCTTCACCAAACTTCATTGAGCCTATCCTTCACCAAACCTCATCGAGCCTATCCTATACCCGCCTGGCTATCCAATTCGGTGTTAGTGCCGAAGGAGAGTGGCTCACTACATATGTGCTTGATTATACTAGCCTCGCCAAACGACGGAATAAGGATTCCTTCTTAGCACCTGCATAGACCGGTTCGTCGGCTCTGCTGTAACTACTTATGCCTCTTGGACGCTTACTCTGGATATCACTAGGTTCGTTTGAGAGAAAAGATGTACCCAATATTAGCATTGTCACACTCTTTGGCACATTTTGTTACAAAACAAGGCCCTTCGGGTTGGAGAACATTGTTTGCTTGTATGAGTTCGCCATGTAGGAAGCCTTACACACTCAGATCGAAGACAATGCGAATGAAAAAAGAGCGAAGACCTAATTATAGACAACGTCCAAACTTTCGACACCTTACATAATTTAAAATTATGCTGAACCCCGACAAGTGCATCTTCAGTGTGGAGGCAAGTAAGATCTTTGGCTTCCTAGTCTCATAACAAGGGATCGACCCAACCCGAAGAACATCAAGGTGATCCTCGATATGACGTCTCACCTACAAACATCAAGGAGGTCCACAGGCTCGTGGGATCAATGGTTGTCCACAAGGCATCCTTTCCCCATATAACTCACAAGCAAAACTCACATAACTATCACAAGTAACCCATAAGGCATCTTTTCCCCTAAAAATAACTACTAGACATCCTTAGCACACCACCTTGCCACCTTGGTCGGTAATGATCCTTGTGGGCCTTCAAGGCCTGCGCATACCTAGTCCGATACGGCTTATATTGTACACACGCCGCTAGGATACGCTAGTACGACTGCCCATTGATATGGTGGACGATGTCATCTAGGTTGAAATGCATCCAAAGAGAGGTAGAAATACCAAGGTCATTAGAGAAGGTTGACCAAATTAGAGACGGTTATCCCTTTGTGATCATTGGTTGAAGCATTCATTGTTCCTGCTCTAGGTCCTCGAGTTCTTTGGAATACAGGTATTCCACATGACGCCCAAGTTGATCCTTCGCCTAGCTATCTTCGCCCAGATGGCAATGGCTTCCCTGGGACGCTGCCGAGCACAACGCTCTGGCCATTATTTCAGCCCGACAAAGTTTAATAGGACAAGACCCCAAGTTTTTCACATCTCTAACTTGTCGCCCTGGATAGTTGGACCTAGGCGCCCAACGAGTTTCTAGAGATTCCAATCACGTTGTCATGGGGACTCCTTGTCGTGAGATGGGCGATTGTGTCCAAAGAGGTGGCTGACCCTAAGTTCCATAGGGTGTGTTTGGTCTGAGCCCCAACTAGCCAAACCAACATTTAGCATGACCAAATAAAGGGCATGGCCATTTTTTTTAGCCGGAACACCTTCCATTCTAATTATGAGGAACCGACCAAATCGGCGGCCATGGCACGGATTACATCAGGCGGAGATCTGAATACCAAACATGCTGGCTATCAGGATACCTCTGGCAATCATAGGCAGCCAAGGTGTGCGTTGGGAGATTACAAGCCCTAGGACAGTATATGACTTTGTAGTCTATGAATCCGCTGCAACGAGAATTTGGCTTTAGAGAATAACAAGTGGGCCATGGTCAAAAGAGGTAGAAGTGATCGCTTGCTGTAGGACCAAATCAAGGGCATGCCCGTTATTTTGGTAAGGTGGTGTTGTTTGAATTATAGCCATGTACACATGCCAAGTTTTTGTCAAGACTTGTAGGTTTTTCAAGAGTTCAGGATTTATGCTATCATTTATCTGAGTTATTGGCTAACGTTCATTTGTAGAACTCATTTTTTTATGTGAGTTTATGATTTATGTGACCATCTATTTTAACGGTTGGTACTTGACTAATGTTCGTTTGTAGAACTCAAATTAGTTTGCTTTCTAGGAGTTTAGGATTCGTGCATTTATTGCAATTGTTCCTACATGGCTAGTAAGGATAGTTTCCAGTTTGGATATTTCTTAGTTTACTATGTACAGCTATAAATTAACAACAACAATAATTTTATAGGGTTCTTCCATTCAAATGACTGGACCTAAGAGAGCCATCGAATTGGTTTCCCCTGTTTTAATAGAGTTTGATATGAGGATCAAGAATGGAGGGCAAGAAGAGGAGGATCTGCAGTTGATAGATGGAGCAATATCATGCCATGACCGCAGATCATGGAAACCAGTCAAACATCGCATTAAGGGCAATTGTGGTGCTGTTGACATGTCTTTCGCATGTGTTGAGCAAGCAGTGGAAGCGACAATAGAAGTAGTCATATCAGAGGTGCATAGTAGTTTCAGTTTATCTCTGCGGTCCTTTGTTTATGTTTTGGAAGACTACGAAGAAACTCAGCTTTTCCATGGCTCTATTGATCAATCGTGTGGCTTGAGAAGGTTTGTGCTTGCTGTCGCGCATGGTGACATGATGATATTGAAGTTCAGGTTTGGTAACAGTAATGTTGAACGCCGACGTTCTTTTAAAGCTGAGCTCTACGGATGTTCTAGTCGACAGATAAAGCATGAGCTTGCTAACATCTCAGTCAAGGTGAATTGGTCCACAAATTCAGCTTTCTAGGCTCATGGCAATGTTGATTAGTCACGTTCCATGCGAAGATCTATGGTTGCTGTTAACGTGGGAAACTTCGATGCTATTGAAGTTCTTTCTTTTTGGTTGGTAGCTTACCAAGCTGGCCGCTTGGTGCTGTTGAAGCGTTAACGCCCCTTGCTAAAGCTATATGGTCGTGCTAGTCTGACAGACAACATGGAGCTAGCTTCTGTCATGGGGAAAGTGAAATGAAAAGAATCCAGGTAAACTACAGTCTGGAGCTCGCTTCTATCCTGGGGAAGATGACCAGTTGGCGACACTTATTTTTGAACGGAGGGAGTATATTGGACGGATGTGCCCTTTATTACATATGCTGATTTTGTGCTAGAACTGAGATTATTGTTTACCTTAACCCCCATTCTATTTAGCTGTTGGAATATCTGCTTGTTCTTTTAAGTTATTTTTATATGTGTTACTAGTGGTTGGGGCCCACCAATGTGGGCCTCCTGAGTGTTCCTTTGTGTTGCCATATTGGCTCTCTACATTAGGCTGGCTTGTGTTGGTGCTATGTTGGCTTTACACATTGAGCTGGCTTATTTGTTACTTCCTCCGTAGCTTGAGAAACGTTCTTATATTATGGGACAGAGGGGGCACTTGTTTTGAGTTGGCTGATAAATATGCAGAATGTGTTAACAACCTTACCAGCAAGCAAATAGATGAACTCGACCATTTGAGGCATGTCTCTAAGGCTGGACAGGGAGCATGGCCTCACCACAAGCACACGAGACAAAATGAATTAAAGGTGGGCAGCACTAGTCATTAGAATATCGATTGTTTGCATTCCATCAGACTAGTCGTGGCTATTGGATTAGAAGCAAGATAAGCGTCCGATCTGCTAGCTAGACCCACGCATAGAGGAGCGTGTCTAGGTGGTTAGTTTGGATATTAATTAACTGCGATTTGTTTTCATAATGCTTCCGTAAATCACGTCTATCCTATTTTAATCGAACATACATCGAATTAACCCCCAAATTAAGCCCATCGCTCTTGGTCCACGCATACAGGGTTGCTTCTGAAGCAAATATTATTTCCATTATTATCCAAATTTGCCTCTTGTTTTCAATGTGTTATTTAAATATTTTGCTCCCACAGTTAAAATTGCTTCCATGGAGAATCAAACTTGTTGTGATTTGGTAAAAATTTGTAGTTATGTATTGTTTTTTTTTACTTCAGAAACATCAAAAAAATGCTTTTGTCTACCAGATAGTTGTTTCTGTACAATAAGACCTTTCAGTAACACAATTAGCGTACAGAAAGGTCTTATTGAAAGGAACATCATGAGTATGTATGCTTTAAACATATCAGCGTTGTGTTTCCTGGGAACACAATTATACAAATGTGCTCAATTTGCATAGATGGACAGAAAATTATGCTTCCATAGTTCCATGTGGATTCTCCCGATTCCCTCGCATGCATCATGCACTCACTAGACCTTGACCTAGGTATCTAGTCCTCTAATTTTGATTCTTCTGTTGATAATTTTTTAGGGAAAGAAAATCAGTCGGCTTTTTTTTTTTTTTGAGGATAAACCAAAGGGCCAGTTCTGGCTAGTTACAATCTTTGGTTACAATCTCCTTCAGTGCATCAGGGACTGAACCGAGGTGGAAGAAATCGCCAGTGCTCCTTGCTCGAGCAGCAAGGTAGTGAGCAGCTTTGTTCTGGTCTCGTTTGATCCAGCTTATCTTGTATGAGCGGAATCCTCTCAAAGCTGCTTTGATGTCTACAATGATTGGGAATAGGTATGATCTATTTGTGTTTTCCGAGGAGAGCATGTTTGACAGTATCTGACAGTCCACCTCGACCTGGATTGGGCCATTGAAATATTTTGCCAGTTCCCGGAGTCCGTGCAGTAGCGCCATGCTCTCTGCTTTTTTCACTGTCCCACAATGACTCACGCTACGTCCCATCGACATATAAACTAGACCTTGGTCATTTCTTGCAATTGCTCCACCTGCACTTTCTCCCGATGCAGCTTCAAAAGTCACATCTGTGTTTAATTTGGCCACACCAGCCGGAGGGGGGACCACCGAATGGCGGCCGGTACTGACTGTACTTATGGTTGTTCCTCGAAAAGGCTCTGGCAGCAGATACTATTGGTGATGTTCCTTTTGTCTTGTGAGGCACGCACTTCCTCATCAAACTTCCTTAAAAAGCCACTGATCTCGAGATACATTCTTTCCCATTCCCGTGGACTATGTTTTCCCGGAAAAACCATGCACGCCATAGTAACATTAGCACCCTACTTCTCTCTTCCTCGTTACATGCAATAAGGGCATGTACAATAGTTGATAAGATAGTCTTATCTTAAGTCTTGCATGTAATTTAGATATGATAAAAAAAACGTCTACAATGGGTCATGTCTTAGTCTTATCTTCAATAAGTAGTTATTCCTAAAAATATGGTGAGACATATTATGCTAAGAGATCATCTCTTGTCTTTTCTTAAATAAGAGAAGGCAAGCCTTTTCTTACGGGTTCTCTCTCCTTCACCTCATCATTTATCCTACGTGGCACTGCTAAGATAGCACCATTGTACATGCCCTAAGGAGGCCCTGAAGCCAGTCTTCCCCCGTGTGCCAGAAGGATCTTTCCTTCGGAATCTTCCAGTACTTCCTCATCTCTTGCCTGAGCGCTCTGCTCTTTGTGCAGGTCACCACCGCATGATATTCGTTCTCTTCCGCAGTGTCGCAGATGCCGCGTATGTTGTCCGTGGCCAACGTACGTATGCACTTATTGGCTTTGGTTGCCAGGGTATTAGTGGCTACCCTCCACACAAATATTTTGATCTTCTCCGGCACTCTCGTTCTCCAGATGCTATCTCAGATGCACCGGTTATCTCTGCTTGCAGTAGAACTAGAGGTCTGCGGTCCCAGTCCCTTGTCGAGCATGGCAAGTTTGTAGGCGCTCCTTACCGAGAAGACACCGTTTCTTTCATAATGCACGCTACATAGTCCTCGGCCTCTACTTGTGGGATCCTGATCTTGAGGATCTCCGTAGCATCGAACGGGCTGAAGATCCGTTGAATGAGTTCTTTGTGTTGAATTGTAAACGAGAGCAACGAGAGACAATCGAACAAAATGATTGAACTATCCTCTTTGCATTATATGAAGTGCTATATATAGCACTGGAGCAGGCGTTTACAAGGGGGCGTCGGTTCGAACGGAACCGACGGGATTGCAGAAAGCAACAGCCGTTACAAGCGGGGATTAATCCCTTAATTATTATGTAAATTAATCTTAACACTCCCCCTAATCCATGCTTGTCCAAATAGCATCATCATCTTGAAAGAGTCTCCTCCAAAAACTCTGTGGGAAAAATGTGAGGAGAAAGGTGTTTGATATGTTGCTAAAACTCCTTCAAACGCAGTGCGAAAAATAAGGAGAAAATGCCGCAACATATAATGCTTATTGTCTGTTTAACTCAATATGAGAAAAACCCATAGAATTAAAGGACAATAAATATGTCGTATATACTTTCTTAAAAACCCCGGTGGGGAAAACAGAAAATATGACATATGGTCTTGTGTTGATATTACCTCATTAAAAACCTTCATGAGAACCTATAAAGTAAACTCATGAAGGGAAAAAGAGTATAATATGATGCTTTTAACAGGAACAATTCAGGAAGATACTCCCCCTGATTCTTGCAAATTCCGAAGCCATCATATACCAATTCCATGAACATATTTCCGGAATGTAGAAGTTGGTAGAGACTTGGTGAACAAATCAGTCACATGATTTGACTTACAAGATATGCAATATAGTGTTATTGCTTATTATGTAACCTGTTTGCATCCGGGAAACACAAGCAACATTATCTTTGAGATAATGGTTGGTGGATGTAGCCATGATGTCTGTTTCGAAGACTCTTCATGAGAGGGCTACCACACCTAGTAGGAACACTAAGCTTGTCTACGATCTGACATAGTGGGGATCTGATCGATGTATCCAATGTTATCGGTGTTCACATTTCTATGAAACTGAAAAACCAGGACAAAATGTTTGATGCCTTGGAGATCTCGAAAGATATTCTTGAGTACCAACCAATTGTGTTTGGTGGATCCAATGGCATTATGGAACGTTGAGTCCCAATATCCCATTTCCATCATCTCTTGGTCTAATAGATCTTTCTCTACGTCTAGAGAATGAACTACCATGAGAGTTATGGATAGATAAGATTTGTCCACAATGAATTTCTCCAATATATTTTGGATATAGACAACATAGTATACCGTAATGCATGAATGAAGGTGCTCAAGTTGTAGTAACGAGCGGTATTTTGGTTTACCCAAATCCTTCATTTTAAAGTCCGTCACTTAGATGATTACATGCGTCGTCATTGCATACACACAACACATGAATAATCATCATTATAGGTGTAATCCTTGTGAATAAGGACCTCACTACGTCGGTTGTACCATATGTACCGACAACAATAAGTCTTATGGTGACTTACTGATTTTACACAATGTATGTTGCATTTTGTATTTCGATTCAGAATTGAGACTCCATCGGGAATCAATCATATATGTCTGAATCTAGTGATCGACATGGATATGTAATCACTACATCTATCAACTGCAGAGATAGATGATTTTGAACTGCCAATGATATAAGTTATCGGAATGAGATTCCACCTCTGGAGAATAGTTGGGTATCTGCATGAACCCTTGTGCTACAATACTTGCTCTTTGTTTCACCACCTCGTTGTTCTCAATTCTGTTTCCAGAAGAAAACTGGTGTAGGTATTGCTTATGAATACCTTCCCATTATTGAGCAAGATCATTTCTACCTAGATTATACCCTTTGCTTGAGTTCAGTCCGAGTGTTGTTCACACTTTGCCATGGCCATGGTCTTTGGATCTGAATCATTTGAAAGGTTTTTGCAATCTAGTTGAGAAATGTATGTCGACAATTGTAGACTTCCGGTTATATGGTTCTCCAGAATCTATATAACAATATATAGTTGATGGAAATATCGTTACCCATGGTGACTGCTCGCGATTTCCCAATGCGATTGAGTCGGGTATTCCGATGTCCCGGTCATTGTGTGCACTATGACCTGGGTTGGTGGAGGTTTCCCGTCCACTAGGTGTATACTACCCATTAGGTGTCTGCCAACGTGAAGTTGACTTGCATTTACTGATTCACAGGCCTTGATATCCTTGCTTGCAAGAAGCTAAATCTTGATGTACTATTGCCATACATCTCCCCCAATTGCTTCTTAACGGGGAGTGGAGTGATTCTTATTGGTACCTTCACTCTTTCAGGCATATTTTGCAGGATTGTAGGATTGTGTGACACCTTTATAGTCAGCAAATGAATCTGGCAGGTTATTTGCAATGTGTTGAACATTCCACTAATTTCCTGGCATTCTTTATGGTACTTGAAATCTCCCCCTAATGCCTGGAAATGTTCCTCATTGAATTAGCATACTGGCCTTGAATAACTCCCCGTGTGAGGGGCTTGAGGTATTGACGGTAATACAATTATACCTCACATAGATCCCAACTATATGTTGAGGGGCCAATGATGTATGCCGGGTGGTGATATCGGTATGCAACCGAATTACCGCAGATAGGAAATACTTGGTAGATATCCACATATCAAAGATAGAGGGGAATAATATTATGCAGTTCTGTCATGAGCGTGTAAAACTGCATGACTCCAACGTAAAGTTGGCAAGTTGCAATTCCAAAGTAAAGATAATGCAATGAGCTTAACTCTTTGGATAGGATTCTACCAAACCATTTTGAGTCTAGACCTTAGGAAAAATTGCTAAACTCAATCCAAGGGCCATAGAGAAGGCACTCAAGGAGAATTCTGCAATGCTATCCATTCGATTTGCTTGAAATCGATGTCAGGATAATAAGCGAATGGTTTCGTGTGAATAAAGCACACATTTAAGACCATCATGTAGATATGTCTTTTAGAACCATGGAATACCTGAATAGTCTAGTCAATGGATGGGAAGAGCCACTTACCTCAACTGGATGCATTCAAGGAGTCTGAGTGGTTCAGTGTAGACTTTAAGGTGCGCAAGCCTTAAAATTAGCTTCCCTGTGTCACTTGTAGTGCACATAAAATCCAAATGATGTTAGAATTTAGCATCATAATAATCATAAACTATTGGAATTGCTAATAGTTTCGGTTTCAACCCAATGTCTCGATGACCAAGGTGAGTATGCCTAGTTTTTCATGTACAAGACATTTTGGAAAACTATCTTGGGCGCAACATGTCCTAAGGGTTTTGTAGTATGTGTAGTACAATCCAGATGATACATAGAAAATGTGCTTGCCATATCCGTTGCATATGGTAAAGAGAATGTATTTCTCTTTCTTGTAAGCATAAGTTTCGCTATGGGAACCATGTTGACGAATATCTCTATAGCTTAGTAGGGTACGAGTTAAACTTGGGAAGCAATGAAGCATCCTGACGTTACTCGAGTACCCACAGGGATATTAAATATGACTCGAGTTGAGCCAATAAATACCTCATCGCATCTAGCAATTTTAAAATATCTCCTTTCTCTCAATGAGAGTGAAAACATTGGACTTCCCCGAGTATAGAGTTTGTGGTGCATATGCCCACAAGGCACATATCATTTTTCATCGGATTGACTCCCGTAGAAATCTATATATAGACATTAAGATTCTCAAGAAAATCACTGTCGGATATATATAGAATACATACAAATAAATTTGTATCAAAGTGCTGATACAATATATTGTGATATACAATATATGATGACAACAATACTTATGTTGTTGTTACAACATCATAAATAGACATTAATTATATTGACCACTCAGGAGATTGGAAGACTATTCATTATCTCCAAACATGTCGGTTGAAGCATATTCAACCATCACATTCTCCGTGCCTATAGGGCCCCGTCATAGCTAGTGATGTCGGATTGAAGGTTGAAGTAAAATTCAAACCTTTGCCCTTGAGGTTCATTGTATCCCAGGAATTGCTAATACAGAATAACCAGATGTTGTGATCTGGTCTAATGCCTTATGATTATAAGACACCATTTTTCTATTAGCGGTGTCATCCTGACCAGAGGTGAATCCAGGATTGCACATATTATCCCACGAGACACAAGAGCGGTCATGATGTCCATGGCCCATATAGGGCAGTGGTGGCCATTGAGGGCGAATGCCTCAAACTCTATAGCCATATGTTACCTCTATGGGTAAACCAGAGATAATTAATTTACAACCAGTAAATTAAAGACCATCATGGTTGATGTTGTAATGAACTTAGCAAAATCAATGGGTATTTCAAGAAGTTATCTTGAAACCATTAGTGTGAATCTCAAATAGCTAGATATGACATCTTGAAGATAATCTCCAAAATGGAGTAGATTTCACAGCACTAGAGAGTATAATCTGATGGAATCAGTAGATACGCACTCGTAATGCCTTATGCCATGACTTACTAAAATGTGTAGGAGAGCACTTTGTAAAGCAATTATAATGTCAAAATGACAAAATATAGGCTTTAACAGTAGTCATTGACAATCTGCGAAGGCAGTAGATCTAAATGACTACCTTGTGATCCCAATACATCAATTTGAAGAAATCACTTTGAATTTTGCATTCTTATTTGCAAGAAATTAAAAATCTCAATTGCAAATAGACGTATTAATCTCAACATGTAGCGAACATGGAGATACATACATTCCGGAATACATCGTACTCAACAGAAATACACCACTATTATAATGAATAGTAATGATGTTGCAAACTTGATGTTTAGCTGGGTGAATTAATATTTTGCGAGAGAAAATTAATCTCAATCGCTATGAGATTGTTTTGCGAGAAAAATTATATTTCTCAATTGCAAATCAATATTGTTGTGCTAGAAAATTTAATCTCAATCGCGAAAAACATGTTCTAGAGAATGTGGTAAACAAATTGAAGATGTCAAATATAAATATAGATATATTTCTGGAATTTTAAACTCAATAGAAAATACAGTAGTACTGTTGATAAACAGAGAGAAAAAAAAATCAATGAAATCCAGCCCAGAGAAGGCGGCCGGAGGTCACGCCAGGCGCCTGGGCCTGGGCCTCCACGGCCTTTGGCCAGCCCACCCGCCGCCACACCACATAAGAGAGAGAGTAGGGGTTACTCAAAAAAAAAGAGAGAGAGTAGGCGACGGTTACGGATAATGGCTTCTTTGGATCACAGGATTTGCAAAACAAAGGAATAGGAAAAATGGAGGATTTGATTGCCATGACATAGCCAATCCTATGGAAATTTTCCAGAGGTCGGACCTCATGTGTAAATTCCTCTGGAATCAGCACCTTGGCGGCCCAATCCTTAGGAATTTTAGTGACCTAATCCTGTGATCCAAATGCATTCCATAGGAAACAATCCTAAGGTCTGATATCCCGTAAGAATCCTGTGAAAATCCTCCAATCCAAAGAAGCCTTAAGGGTCGGAGACCCGAAGCCCGCACCACCCCGCTCGATCCCCACATCCTACACGACGCCGCCGGCGGTTGGAGGGCGGCGGCCACGGGCACGGCCGGGCGGCCTTGGCGTGTGCAAGAGGGCGCGTGGCCGGGCGGAGGCCGGGCCGCAGGGCTCGGCGCAGCGGCCGGGCGGACGAGCGCGGGGCGGGGAGGCCGTGGCCAGGAGCACAGCGCGGCCGGGCGGACGAGCGCGGGGCGCGGAGGCCGTGTCCTGGGGCGCAGCGGCCTGGCGGACGAGTCCGCGCCGCGTCGCGGTTGGGGGCCATCCTCGCGGGCGCCGAGGCCGAAGGACGCCGCTGCGTTCGCGCCAGACGGCGTCGCCTCGCCATGGAGGTTCGATCCAACGGCTTGGTTGCAGGCTGGGTGGTCCGGAAGACAACTGCGCTTTCCGGTTCATACGCCGGGCTGGCTACCGGCAAGCGACGACAAAGGCTGTCCCTTGCAGAGGAAAAAGGTAAATCGATTTAAGAAATCAGCGTGTACCTTTTCCTTTTTCTCCCCAATCCGTTCGTTGGTGGATCTCGATTTGCACTCTTGGCGTGATGGGAGACAATGAATTCGGTTTCAACCTCCAATATTTTGATCAATGGATGCCATCTCCCATGTTCTTCATTCAATTTCTGTTCTTTGTGGCCTTGTTTCGCCTGCAGGAATTCATGGCCACAGCGCGCTGCAGGAACGCCGGTCCTGAGGGCCGCCGCGGTAGCGGGCACCACCACACCGACGAAACTCGCGAGCGAGCGATGCTGTAGGCGGAATCGTCGCGCAGATGGAATCGCTCCGCCGGGAGCGTGCGCGGGCGGTCGCCGGGCCTCTGTGTCGCCTGATGGATTCTTTCTTTCTCAGTGGAGAAGACTATGTGCTGATAACGTGTTGAATTGTAAACGAGAGCAACGAGAGACAATCGAACAAAATGATTGAACTATCCTCTTTGCATTATATGAAGTGCTATATATAGCACTAGAGCAGGCGTTTACAAGGGGGCGTCGGTTCGAACGGAACCGACGGGATTGCAGAAAGCAACAGCCGTTACAAGCGGGGATTAATCCCTTAATTATTATGTAAATTAATCTTAACACTTTGTTCTAGCTCCTAGTGATGGGATCTATGAGTGGTTTACCCATCTTATCCTTGATTTACATGTGAAGCTAGCTGCTTTCAAGCCTTCGCTCCTCGGGACCCATTGGTCCCTCTATACTTGTATGCTCTTCCCGTTCTCCACTCGTCAAATGAGGCCGTTCTTGAGAAGTTCAAGTCCAAACTCAATCCCTTTCCATGGTTGTGAAGCATCAGTGGCAAAAACTGTGTCCAGTAGCTCACCATTAGGGTAGTACTTGGATTTTAGTACTCTTGCACACAGGCTCTCCGGCCTCTGAATTAATCTCTAACCTTGCCTAGCCAACAATGCTTGATTAAAATGGTGCATATCTCTAAATCCAATGCCCCACCTCTCTTCGGCCTTATCATTTTGTCCCACGCCATCCAATGCACTCTTCGATGGCCGTCCTCCTCTCCCCACCAGAATTCCCTTATTAATCTCTCATACTTCTCACAAAAGCCCATGGATAGCTTGAACACCCCCATGGTGAATGTAGGCAATGCTTGGACAATCGATTTTACGTGCACCTCCTTTGCTGCGTATGACATTTGTCTCCCTGACCTATTATGACATCTTTTCATGAATCTCTCCATTATTGGTTGAAATTTCTCATTTTTCATTCTACCCTCTGGTGTTGGCAGGCCAAGATACTTGTTCTCGAAAGTGGATGTTTCAACCTCCAGCACCCTTTTAATACCCACTTGGATAGTGTTTGGACATTTTTCCGAAAAAAGTAAGGAACACGTATTTGTACTTAGGAGAGCAGAAATTACGGAGCCCCTGTCTGGGCGATCCAGAGGCGATCGCCACTGAGATCCGGCCGGACCGCGCCTCCGGCGGTGTCCCGATCGGGAGAGGATACAAGCGAGATCGGCGAGAAGGATTGGAGTCCCAACGACGGCAAGAATCTGAGAGCAAAGGAATCATGGAAGTGTGCGAGGGAAAAGATGATAAGCAAAGAGAAAGATATGGAGTTAGAAGGAAACAAGAAACCCATGTCAAGCGATCGACGGAATCAAAGGATGGATCTATTAAAGAAAAGATGAGGAAATTGAGAGAGGACCTAAAAATCAGGATCAACGCAAGAAATCAAGATGTCAAAAGGAATGAAATCAGCGCAGCTCATCTGGCCAAACCGCCTGATAAAGGGAAGGGATCATGTGCAGATCAGAGGGATCCTCGGGGACGATATGAGGAAGCAAATCATCCTAAGGATGGAATGAAAATGAGAGAGTTGCCTTCTCGGGGGAGATATGAGAGTATAAAGGTCGCCGGCGAGTCAAGTGCAGAGCTACAAAATCATCTTGCCCCCACCACATACCAAATCCCAAACATGGCGAATCAAGAGACCGACAAGAACAAGGTGGTGCTGGTTCAGGAGGAAGAAGTGGCATCGAAGGGCAAGGCCGTGCTGTGCACAAGGCCTATGGAGTTGGGTGGATCGTCTCGAGGGCGCGGTGATCTATACCGCACACCAGAGGCAAGGGGAGTGGAGGCACCACAGGAAGAAAGGTATGAAGTGGCAGGTGGAGTGGTTGCCCCAGTGTTCCCAGTTAGCATGGCAGTGCAAACCACACATGTGGTGGCCATGGATCTGTCAAGGGAGAGGGCTTCCATGAGGTCTAGGTGGATAGCAATTGGCCTGTTCTTTTCTATGCAGCTTTTCAGTGTCAGCGGGCTCTTCCAGGAACTGAAGAATAAGTGGGGGCTGCGTGGCCACCTCAACTACTCGCCGCTCAAGAACAAAAGATTCCTTCTTGTTGGAGATATGCCCTAGAGGCAATCATGTATGATGATATTTCCTATGTGTTTATGAATAAAGATAGTCCTTGGACATTATCAATGATGTGTATCAGCAAGTACGTGACTTGTTTGTGGGACTATGCATTGTATGATGACTGTCCTAAAAGGTCCCTAGTCAAAATGGATGTGTGGACACGCAGCCGACTAGACTAGCATATGACACGGTCGATGGCTTGGTCTCACTAGCCATGGAGCATCGGATGCTAACCGGATAATATGGACTTGGAAAGGTCTGGTCGGATTCGACGTAGTCGGATCCGAGTCGAGATAAGGTCCGAGTCGGACAGACCCAACTATGAGATGCAGCGATATGTCATTTGTGAGTCTCTAGTACAACATACGTTCTATGTCCTAAGACCTGAGTTGACGCATGTACTCGAGATGGTGACAGACCTGCTTTGGGCCGACCAAACGCTACTCTGTAACTGGGTAGTTACAAAGGTAGGTTTCAAGCTTGTCCAGACCCATGCTGCGAGACATGGTCGAGCAAGATGGAATTTGCCCCTCCGATCAGGAGAGTTATACTCTGGGCCCCTCGTGTGATCCGATCAGGATAAGCATGGCCATGCGACAAGGATTATGAGATAATCCGGATAGTGGTCGGCATCACTGGAACGAGAAAGAGGTCGGGCTAGCACAAGGATGATAGTCTCGCCTTGAGCCCGACAACATATATCGTGAGGCAAAGAGAACAGAAGTGTGACACATTGTACAGGTTCGCCTAACCAGCTTCATAGTCTGCTTGGTGGTCGGCACGCCTTGCTAGAGGCCGCTACCAATCGTGCAGGTCGGAGGTGATCCGAACTGTGACCAAGCCGACTTGAACCTAAGGGGTCGCGCGCTTAAGGGAAGGAACCTACGAGGTCGGATCCGAGGACACTGGTCGGATGTGATTCGAGCTATATTCGGATTGTGGCCGAGTAGACTTGTGGGCTTTAGGGTCCGTGCGAGGCCCAAGTGTTGAGCCCGCGACGGACGCCTATATAAAGTGGAGGTGCGGCACACTCATGCGATTGATCGCTTCGGCACTGCGACTAGGGTTTGCATGATTTGCGAATAGCCACCTCCACTTGCCGCCGGTTGTGTGATCGGACCTAGCAGTCCGCCGCACGATGTTCCTCCTGCACGCACGGATACCATTAGAGGCGGTGCACTTGCGCCGCTCTGGCGAACTTGTACGAGGGATCAGACGACCGGCTGTTCGAGGGAGATCGGACGGGGAGGAGATGATCCACGCGGACGCGCTGCCTCAACTTTACTTCCACTGCACGACACTGCGCGTCTAGTGGTAACAAACTGTGATCCATCTCCCATAGCATGTTCTTGGATGTTCTGCGTGTAGGAAATTTTAATTTGCAGTCGACGCACCCTACTGTAGATCCCAATACTTCTGGAGTTTGAGCGCGAAGGGGATCGCCGCTTCATCCTCAACAACGGGTCATGGACTCACCGTGGAGACCCATTCCTGATGGTGGAGGTGGATGGTATTGCCAGGCCAGGAGATATGACGGTCGCCCACCTGCCAATATGGGCGTGCATCTTCGATGCCCCGCCTATCATGTTCTTTGAACCAGTTGCCCGCGAGCTGGGAAGGAAGCTGGGAGAAGTAATGGAAGTTGATGTGGACACTGAGGGAAGAATTTGGGGTGAGTCAATTAGGGTCACGGTTAAACATGATGTTGATGAGCTGCTCTGTAGCAAACTAGAGTTCCATGACTATGCGGAAGATGTTGTGTATCGCCTCAGTGTAAAATATGAGAGGCTACCACGTTTATGTAGTTTCTGCGGTCATCTAGGGCATGGTCAATGCGAATGCAAGCTACCGGCGGACCTCCATGAGGTTCTCGGCGGCAATGCGTGCCTCCCCTTTTAAGAGAAGCAGCATGAGAGGAGGGTTTGTAGTGCCTGAAGCAGCTAGCGCTAGGTGCTTTCTCCATTTTGAGTCAGAGGCAAATGGAGTGGCCAAGTCAGCACCACCATAACTCGCAACTGAAAGGCACATAGAGGAGAAGAGGCAGTCCTGGCGGACCCGCTGGTTCAGGCAGCGATCACCGCCGTTGGAGCCATCAAGATAGGTACATAGGAGAAGGAGATAGATGATCAGAACAAGGTAGCTGAGATGGCAGTGGATGAAGGAGTAGGCAAGACAAAGGCAGAGGTGGGGGTCTCCATTGCCGAAACCCCTCCCCTGTTGACAGCAGTGGATCAGGCGGTAGGCCAGGAGGTGGAGACTAGCCAGGATTCTCTGAAATATCCCCCGGTGTTTGAACAGAACCCCAACTTGGCGCTCCCAAAGGAATTGCTAACCCATCTGTGGTTGGCCAGAAAGGGCTGCTGGAAGAAAAACCAAATGGTGGCGAAGAGGAATCGGAAGGGAACAGGAAGGGCAACAGCACAACCGTTCCTGTGGTGACGGGAGGTAAATCTGTAAAGGGACTGCATGGAAAACAC
Source organism: Triticum timopheevii (assembly GCA_963921465.1). Taxonomy (NCBI): domain Eukaryota; kingdom Viridiplantae; phylum Streptophyta; class Magnoliopsida; order Poales; family Poaceae; genus Triticum; species Triticum timopheevii. The sequence continues at coordinate 146,778,309 of OY997272.1, forward strand.
AAGCACCAGACTGGTAGACGTCCTCTGAAGTCTGAACCTGCAAACCAGGAAACAACGTTGGCAAGGAATCAAAATGGGAAGCAAGGCGCGAGGGCTAGGCCAGGGGATTTAGTGCCGGGGGAAAGAGGTGGGCGTCTGAACATGGATGAAAATAACACAAAGGATGGTAGCGAGGGTGATGGCATGGATGTACACAAGAAGAAGAGAGAGCCGGAAAACCAGAATGAAAAGGAGGAGACTGGGCTTGAGGAAGATTTGGAAGCGACCCGGCCAGGGGCTCTCGGTGTACTGGCGGATGCGGATGAACGTGTCCGCCAGGAGCCATGAGGATCCTAAGTTGGAACTGTCGGGGCCTGGGGCAGCCCCGGACAGTTCAAGAACTTGTGTTCTTGGTTAGCACACACCGCCCTTCTATCGTTTTTCTCTCTGAAACTAGGCAGAATAAGGAGCGGGTAAATAACCTTAGGTGGCGGCTGAGTCTTAAAAACGGTTTGCTGCATGATGGTATGGGAAAAGGTAGAGGTATCGCCTTGTACTGGGATGAATCTGTTGAAATAAAAAAGCTATCACTTGGCCCGTGGTACATAGATGTGTTGATTCGTAATAATCCTAATGAACAATGGTGGAGGGGTACATCTGTGGAGAACCAAAAGCACATGAAAGGATCCACATGTGGAACTTAATCAGGAGAATTAAACATAACTCAAATGCGCCTTGGATGTTGATTGGTGACTTTAACAAAACGTAGTGGCAAAGTGAGCATTTTTCAGCAGCAAAGAGACCTGAGAAACAAATGGCAGGCTTTAGGGGAGTATTGGATTGGTGTGATTTGCATGATCTGGGGTATAGAGGTCCTGACTGGACTTATGACAACAAGCAAGAAGGGAGCAAGAATGTGAAGGCTAGACTGGATCGGGGGGTGGCAACGCCTTGCTGGAGTAGGAGGTTCTAGAATGCACAAATCGAACATATATGTTCGACTAGATCTGACCACCTACCGTTGTTGTTGCATCTTGGCCGGAAGTTGGAGTATAGGAGGAAAAAGGAATTCAGATATGAAGCACTATGGGAAAGAGATGAAACTCTACAAGCCGAGGTGGAAGCTTGCTGGAACAACACGGGGGCAGCAGCAAACCTGCAGGAAATAAAAGAGAAATTGGTCATCATGCAACAGAGGCTGTGAAGGTGGAGCGCACAAAAAATAGGATCAGTCAGGAGACAAACGAACAAGCTCTGGAATCGACTAAAAACCCTAATGAACAAGCCAACTAACCAAGCAAATGAGAAGGAGATTAAGGAGTGCACAAAAGAATTGGATGAACTGTTATTAAGGGAGGTAATACTATGGGGCCAAAGGTCCAGAGCAACGCACTTGAGAGAGGGAGACAGGAATATGGAATGGTTTCACTGCCAAGCTACCTGGAGAAAGAAGCAAAATACCATCTCCAAACTACAGAACGGTCATGGCCAATGGATCGAACAAAAAGAGGAACTACATAAAATGTCTATGAGTTTTTTCAAAGGGATGTTTATAGTAGAAAGTACCGTGGCCCCCCAAGACCTCCTGAACATGTTCAATGAGATGGTTACCCCAGAGATGAATGACAGTCTGGAGAAGGAATTTATGGAGAAGGAAATTGGAGATGCACTGTTTCAGATCGGCCCTCTCAAAGCCCCGGGTCCGGATGGCTTCCATGCACGTTTTTACTAGAGGAACTGGGGGGGGGGGGTGCTCAAAGAAGAGATCGTGCATGCGGTCAGGAAGTTCTTAATAGATGGAATCATGCCTGAGGGGCTTAACGATACAATCATCGTTCTAATCCCGAAGGGCAATGATTCGAAAAGCCTGAAAGATTTCTAGCCGATCAGCCTATGCAACGTACTCTACAGGGTGATTTCAAAATGTTTGGTAAACCGGCTTCAACCATTCTTGGAAGAGCTTATCTCGGAGACCCAAAGTGTGTTCATCCCAGGCCGGATGATCATAGATAACGCCCTAATTGCATTTGAATGTTTTCACAAGATCCAACACAGCAAACATCCGTAGAATACACAATGTCCATACAAGCTTGACCTCGCAAAGGCTTATGACAGAGTGGATTGGAATTTTCTTGAGGGTGTCTTAGGAAAATATGGCTTTAGTAAGAAATGGATTGATTGGGTGATGGTGTGTGTCAGGTCTGTGAGGTATGCAGTAAAATTCAACGGTGAGCTATTGGAGAATTTTGTGCCGTCGCGAGGTCTAAGACGGGGGGACCCCTTGAGCCCCTATTTGTTCCTTTTTATTGCAGAGGTCCTAACCCGTGTCATGAAGAAGATTGATGCATGACACATCACACCGGTCAAGGTTGCCCGTAACAGCCTAGGTATCTCAAACCTGCTTTTTGCGGATGATAGCTTGTTGTTCTTTAAAGGGACTATTGAACAACCGAAGGAAGTAGAGGACGCTCTTAACACCTTCCAGAGGAGTACGGGTCACCTCCTAAGAAAATCAGTCGACTTTGGAAACACATTGACTAATATTTGGAAGCAATATCAGCCATGAGATGGAAAACACATCGGCATTTCACGACTGTTCTAATGAAAGCCTTTTAGCAGACTTCTGTTAGGAAGTGTTTCCCATTAAAGTTTATAGTTGGTGCTCCTGATTGCAATAAACTACATATTTAACTACAACTTCTTGCACACGAGGCCATATTTAACTACAACTGCTTGCACACCCTTTCCCTATCTCATGCATATAGGTTCATATGGAGTATCATTGTAAGCAATAAATTTTCAGATCATATATAGATAATAAAGTTGTGGTTTGCAAAAAATTCAAAAAAAGAACAAAAACATGGTAATGAGCTCACAACTGAGAAATTGGGGCCATCAGTATACAAAAAAGCAAAATATATTACAATCCTATATCAGTAATGTCCTAAATGTATCTGTAAGTGTATCAAGTGCCCCCTTAGTGGTTTTGGAATATTGAAGACAAATAGGTTAAAGGACTAATGCGTTTATGAGTATACAAAGATGTTATAGTCCCTGAAGATTTGGCTTAACTGACAAAAGACAACCATTGAAAATCCATTTCTTCAAGTGAAGAATTTGGTGCTGCCTTTGAAGAAAGTGATGTGAAGACCTGGAAGTTTGAAGACTTTTGTTTTCGTAGTTTCTTTCTTCTTATTTGAGTCATAGGAAAAACCCTATTGTTAAAGGGGGTCTAGGTGATATACATATTACAATTCCAAAGTGATGCTCAAACCTATACACGCTCTTGCCGCTTCGAGTGAAGCCTTTGGAAATCTCCATCAATGCTGACGAATTTGCTAGCGACGGAGACGCAGTTCTTCTAGTCGCTGATGAATTCGGTCAGACTAAGGAGTTAGGATTTCGCTAGTGCGATCTACCTATCGTGAGGAAATTGAGTGTCCCAATGAAACTGAGAGTTCAATTTTCCGACAGTTTTTGTGTTATGTGCCAACTGTTAAGTGGATCCTTATCCTGACAACGGTCATCTCCGAAGGGGGCATTTATGACATTTCATGTTGGGTTGCCCCTTAGTTATAAATAGCCGCCTCCTACAACCACTTGTTGGTTGGCTGCTCCAGAGAGAACTTGACACTTGTCATTTGAGAGCAACCCTTCCTCTGACGACTTTGAGAGAAACCCAAGTGAGGAAAAACCCAACCAGAGTCAAAGTGATTGAGCATCACTGAAGAGATTGATCTGTGTGATCCGACGCCTGTTACCTTTGAAGAATGTCATTCTTCCAGACGGTTAGGTGTCATGTTCTGAGCACCCAAGAGTAATTATGGTGTGCCGGTGAACAAGTCAGTGAAGGTTTTGAAAGTCTACCTTGAAGACTTACCACGAGTGATTGAGCGAGGTCTGCTGTGACCTTAGCTTAAGAGGAATATGGTGAAGACTTGGTCTCTTCTGAGTTCAACTCAACCGCCTCAACCACACGTACAGTTGATATAGCAACTAGAACTGGTCTACCAAATCGATGTGTCTTCACCGAGCCTACCTGGTTTCAAATTCCTCACCCCTTACCTTTAAGTTATTCCACTACTGAAGAATATGTTATCTACCTTTTGAAGAATTTGAAGTGAAGACTTTTATCATGTTGTTTTTCATTTCTTCAGTTCATCTTCCTCATGCTTGTATGATTACATGTTCTTCACTTGTATGTATCTCGTATGCATGCTTTCAGTTTCTATGATGACGTAGTTCCGTTCGTGTTTCTATTTCTTCACTCTGATCTTCGTCAAATTCACCAGAGTTTGACGAGTTACTAAAAATCTCCCATTCACCCCCACCTGGGAGTAAACCCGCGATTTCAGTATCTAAAATATAGAATAGTATAAATTCTGAAGCATGACACTATCGAAAATAAATACTCCCTTTGTTCCATAATATAAGATAGTTTTGCAAGCTAAAATAGCTTACAAAACGATCTTATATTATGGGACGGGGGGAGTATGATGGATGATCTTATTGTTATGTGCACTAAAAAAATATGTTAAAACTATGCACCATTGTCCTATGAACCTGTACTAAAAGAATTCGGGATCCCTTTCCAAAAATCTACAAGTTGTACATTGTCTGCACTGGATTACAAACTTTGTGAGTACACCATTGTTTCCTAGTTGCACAAACTTGAGCGCAAAAACAAGCTCACTAAATTTCCTAACAAACCTTCCTTGAAGAATTTCAATAAAACAGAAATCATACCATTTTAGCTTCTTTAGAGGCTACAATATATATACATTGAAATCAAAATTAATCCCACTTGGCAAAACATGTTCCAACACTTCTTACATAGTTCACATGTGCAGCCCTACAAGAGATACCGAGGGCCCTTTCCTTTTTGGCAAGCCTAAACTCAGGGCGGTTCTTATTGGATTTTCGTCGAAAACCTTGTAGGTAGACATAAAAAAGAATCTACACAAACAAAGATGTGGCCATCTGGGCGTTAAATCAAGGGATTTCTAAATCTGAAGTGTAAGTTAGAAGTGTAAGAGAGGGGAAAAGGAAAACCAGGAGGGATTGGACGGGTGTGGGACTGCGGATACCTACAACCCAACCCCTCATGTCGTCTCCTGGTCCTCCTTCCACGACTCTCCTTACTGCCTCACAAGTCACGACTCGAGCCGTGGTGAAAAGTGGAAGCGGCCCTAGCCGGGATGGAGTAGGGTGGGAGGTGGCATGAGAGAGCAGGCGGGGAAAGGAGGTTTGGGTTGGCCAATCGACGTGTCCCCACGACGAGAGAGGAAGAAAGGGTTGGGTGAGATAGGTGCCGAAGAGGAAGAGATGGCTGTTTTCATGGGGAAGGCAAGGAAAGGTTGAAGGGAGATTCCTTTCTCTCCATCTCTATTTTTTTAACCTTTCTCCATCTCTAATTTACGAGGGGAGTTGTTGTGTGGGAAGCCATCATTTTTCTACCGCACAATAAAACGTGATGATGTGGCATAGCCCAAAAGACGCCCTTTCTTTCCCACTTAATGGGTTTAATAACACCAAGTTAATTTTCTTCGAATGGCCTATGACATTATTCAAACCCAACAAAATTATAGGTACAGTGCTTTGGGTCATAGTTAACTCTTATAGCTAAGAATTAGAGTGAAATAACTCTTTTGTGCGAATATAGTGAAATAACTTAGATTAATTTTTCTCGGTGGTAGCAGTCTTTGCAACATGGAAAGCTACCAAGGCTTTAGTAAAATGGCCAATTATATTTCAGCTCTGAACTCAAATCCACTACTGTAATATACTTCTAATTCCCAAGCCTACTCAAATTGGGCCCTTTTCCATTAGATGCCCTTAAAGAAATGGTCTTCCATGTCATTTTTGTCCAGTAAACACTCTTTGATCGTTTTTGGAACTTTTCTTGGGCGTTTTTCCCCTTATAGCTGGCCCTTTGACTTAAAAACTCGCTCTCTCACCTCTCTGTGTCACTTACATGTGGGACTCAAAAAGAAAAGGATAAAACTCTCTCTCACCACTCCACTGTCGGAGAAGCAAATCCTAATCTTGAACTATTGAATTTCTAGACATACATTTCTGATGTACCCAAAAATTGCCACTATAGTCACCCTATAACGGGTAAGGTTTGATAAACCCCAAAGTAATCATCCGAAATGAAGGTACACGACATTCTGATGGTCTAAGGACGTGAGTATATGTTAACACTTGACATGATTATGCCCATAACAATATAACGATGTGATCTCGCAATATATCATTAATTGAATCTGTCAAGCACCATTGTTCCGCCAACTATGTGTTGTCATTGTTGCTGGCATCATTGTTACTTTAACAGTGCCCTATGATCAGGAAAATGGAATCATCTGCAACACATGAGCTAGTCTCGTAGGTGAGAGATTAGGAACCATAATTTGTATTTATGTTTGCACACATGCAAATGAAGAAATTAGTTTTCTGCTCATAATGAAGAACCATTGCAACTATAACACAAAATATAAATATTAATTTCAAATGTTGTCGTGGAATTGTCATGTCAGATGTCCTCGTGAAAGGACTTAGTTGTGGAGCCATCGCAACTGGGAAGCTTGAAGGGGTTAAATCGGGACAAGGGACACGAGAGGTTTATACTAGTTCGGCCCCTTACGGTGAAGGTAAGGCCTACGTTTAGTTGGGTTTGGTATTGATGCTTCGATGACCAGGGAGCAAGACATGCTATGCCTAGCTCTCGATGAGTTGTTTCTTGCCCTAAGCCGCCAGCAGGTCGTCCCCTTATATACACGGGTTGACGCCCTGTGGCCTACAGAGTCCCGGCCGGCTTATAAACAGTGTCCGGCTCGGTGACTAGTTAAATATACCTTATGATACAAGTCATGCCATTACGGCGGTTTACTACAACGGGCCTTAAGTCGCCTGTGGGCCTTAAGCCCTTTATTGAACCGCCATCTTCATGCTTGGTCTTGGGCTTCTCTCTGGTGAATACTCTTTGTGTAACCCGGCCCCTCCTGGGCGGCTTACACAAATAGTTATATCCCCAACATTAGGCCCCAGATTGATTTGAACCTGTTCATGTCAATCTTAAAAATACCTTTAAAGAATAAATCTTCAGTCTTCTGACTATACAGAGGTTTTTTTAACCCGCCATGACGTCATCTTCTGGATCCGTGTTAACCCGGCATGACGTCATCCTTTCTTAAATTCCTTTTCTATTCCACCGCACCCTTCAACGGATCTCTACTTTTATTAATTGTTCCGAAAATTGAGGCATCAGGGCCGCTGGATAATAATTCTTATCTCCTCGTTTCCCGCGCCGTCTCAGTTATCCTCTCCTTATAAATAGGCGCGACCTAGGTCTCCCATTCTCCTCCTTCCAGTCGTCTTCTTCCTCTTGCCTCCTCTCTTCCACTCGAGCTCCGCCGCCGCCGCCGCAGGTCTCCTTGTCTTCACCAACTCAGGCCGCTGCATCAACCTGGTCGGACCAGAAAAACGCGACACCCTTCCGCGGCAACCTTGCATCGGTAAGTCTCCCCTTTCCTGCTCCTTAGATCTACATTAAGGCCTTCAAGTTCTTCGAGTTCTTTGCTGTCCAGTAGCTTTCTTTCATAGATTTCATTATCCTCGCTCTTCTTGATCTTGAAGATGATAAAACTGATGCGGTAGATGTTTTGCACCTACTTTGAAATGCAAATGAACCCCTTTCTGTCGCATAGAGGCCCCATTCAAGCCCTTGGGCTTTATCCGCTCCAGTCTTAGGTCTAGAAAATTTCCTTTTCAGAACAGTTGTTTGATCCAAAATAACAGTGGTAGATTATGAAACCTGTTTGTATCACCCAGAAAATTACTTCTGTCGAATACCCATAAACACAACTGTCCATGTAGCCGGTTTAAATAAGTGATACTGAGCTGTAAGCCTTGCTTTCTTCTCATGACCTTAAGAATTTTGAACTGCTCTTGATACTTGTAGTGGCTTAAATATTGTTGCACAATCACCCTTATATCGTTAGGCCCCTTCTTAAGCCGTCGCCTTAAATAATTTAGATATTTCTCCCGGGTTGCAATTGAACCGGAACTTCTTATTTTGTCGTAGGCCAACTGTTGTCATGGCACCTAAGGCGGCCAAAGCCCTTGTGACTTGCAATTGGGTCCCATCCACAGTTACTAAGAGTAAACTTGCTGAGTTCGTGAAGTCTGGCCACCTGCCAAAAAAGGAGGTCATGTCTTATCGTGCCCCTGACCCGTCTGAAGAGAGGCCTCAACCCAAAGATGAGGAGGTGATAGTTTTCACGGATCACATGAACCGGGGATTTGCCCCTCCCGGCTCAAAATTCTTCAGGGAAGTTTTGAATTTCTTTAATCTTAGACCTTAAGACATTGGACCCAATTCCATGTCAAATCTTTGCAATTTCCAAGTCTTCTGCGAGGTGTACCTGGGAGAGGAGCCAAGTCTGCTTTTGTTCAGAGAACTTTTTTACTTGAACCGGCAGAATGAACGTGCCAACGGGCCTAGTCTTAAACTTGGCGGCATCTCAATCCAGCGGCGGAGAGATTGTCTTTTTCCTTATGGTGAGCTGCCGAGTCACCCAAAAGATTGGAACCAAACACGGTTCTACTGTCAAGACACCTCACCGGCTGATGAAAGGCCGCTGCCCGGCTTCCGCGCCCTGCGCCTTGAATCCAACCATCAGCTAGCGGACAAGTTGACTGCTGTTGAGCGCCTGCCTCTCAATCCCACCATCAAGAAGATCAAAGCCCTTTTAGGAAACGGGTTAAGCGGCATCGATCTGGTCCGGGTCTGGGTCACCTGGCGAATACTACCATTAAGCCGCCGCTCCGGCTTAATGTATACTTATATAGGCGAGAAAGATGACCCAATGTGTCATAGCCCTGACGACTTACCAGATGACGTGGTAGATGCTACAACCCAGTCGCTGCTGAAGGAGGGCACTGTAACTAGCAATGCCTTCGGCTTACTTCCCTTCTGCAAGAAGAACCCGGCCCCTGAAGTGAGTTACCAATCTTAATAAATACTCTTTAACAAGTTATACCTTCTTTGTACTTATGATTCCTTATCTTTTTCCATAGGCCGGTGATAATTTCTGGAAGGTCAAATATGACCACGAGGCTGCCAAACAAGCCAGGGCAGCCAAGAAAGCTGAAAGGAAGGCCGCCAAGACGGGCACCTCAAAGAAGAAGAAACCCAGCGCCTCCAATATGTTTAAATTGGATGACTCTTCTTCGGATGATGAAGAGGTAATCCTTTGATTTTCTTAACTCCTTTGCTGTTATTTTACTGATATTCTATCCTTTCAGGAGGATACAGGGAACAGTCAAGCAATTGACGAAGAGGTAACTATAATCTCCTCCGACTCAGAGCCTTTGCCAAAGCAAAAAATCCGAAGGGTGACCCAGAAAGTAAGATTTTTACATCCTCTAGCTTACCAAGATCCTCAATTTCTTTTGAAGCAACAAGAGCTTGAGAACCGGAGGCAGACTCGGGCCAATCAAGACGCTGAACTCTCCTCCGGCTTACCCGATGTAACCAGGAAGCGCCGGACCGAGGTTATCTCTGATTCACGTTCTGTTTTACCTTTGGCGGGTTTGATTCGCCAACCTCTCAATTCATCTAACTCCAATTATCAGGATACCTCTCCTTCCTCTGATGAGTCTATGCAATCAAACATGCCGGCTTTCAAAACGGCTCCCGAGTAATGTAACCTTTCTTACTTTGGGTTTTACCATACTTATGCTTTAATACTCATCCTTCTACCTTTATTGATAGTCTGCAAGTGAAGCCCAGCAAGAGGGCAAAGAAAAATAAGCCGTCCCAAGACCCGGTTGTCACTGAGCCGGTGCTTGACTTGTCTGCTCCTGACAGCTCCACCCATCAACCGCCGCCTGAACCGACTTCTGATATTCCGGTGCCAACTTCTGACCCGCCTGCTGAAGATGTTATCCACAACTCTGATAACCCGGAAGCTCCTAGCCCGGCCAAGACGACTGACCCGGAAGTTGAATATCTGAAGAGTCAATTTGTTGAACCGGGCCGGCCTATTGTTCTTGTCCAATGCACTGCCAAGGAAGAATTTGCCCAACGTCGAAAAGCCAAACAGGACATCACTGACTATACTCACTTAAGCATTGGTGATATAGTCTTGGGCTATCTGAACCAAGTGCATAGTAGTCGTGACCTGGAAATTGACATGGTGAAACAAATACAGCACAAATCGGAGGTATAACTTATGCTATTTTCCTGAATCTTACTTACTGTACCAGCCCCCAAGTCTATTGCTTATGAATGATATGCTGTAGACTTAGAAATCTACTTACTGTTAGTTTGTCCGGTTTAAAGTGAATATATTTAACCCGGTGATAGCATGAGACTTTGAATTTGTGTTACACATTAGCCCCCAAGTGTCAAGTATCTTTACTGGTAAAGTACTTGAGACTTGATATGTATGACCCGACAGGGTAAGTAAAAAATTCTTTAAGCATACATTAGCCCCCAAGTGCCAAGTATCTTTACTTGTAAAGTGTTTGGGACTTGAATGTTACCTTACCATGATTCTTACCATAACGTGATGTCAATACAGGCCACCATAAGTCAATTTGAGTCAGAGCTTGCTGACCTGAAGAGCCAGCTGAAAACTCAAGAGCTTGAAACTCAGAAAGCCAACTCCAAGTTTGAATTCAGTGTCTCTGAACAAGAGAAGTTGAGGCAAAATTTTGATTCAGAAAAGAAAATTTGGGCTGATGAGAGGGCTTCATTGGTGACGCGGGCCGAGTCGGCAGAAGCATCTCTTGCAGAGGAAACAACCGAATTGTCCGATTTAAAACGACAGATATCCCAAATGGTCTCAGCCATCTTCGGTAAGTTACTCTGAAAAACCTCAAACATTGTAACTTTCCAATGATTATTGCAATAGTTATCTCCAGCTTATTGTTATTCTTGTGAACGTACAGGCCCCAGGAGTACCAACCTCTAGGGAATATTTCAAATAGAATCAGTCCCTAAAGATATGCTCCTCCATAAGAAGAACCTGCTCACACTACAACTGCGTTCGAAGAATCTGAGTGCTCCGTGGTCAACATGCGTCCTAACGAGTCTTAGGCAAACCCCTTATATATTTCAAATATTCACGGGCATGCATCTTGGAAGAAGCCAAAATTCACCGCTGAGAAGAATTTCTTTAGTGGAGAAGATCCGTAGAGCAATCAAATGATCCATAGTTGTCGCTTATGGACCGATGCTTAGCTCAAGTACTACAATGCAATTCTTCTTAGCCAAAACAGGGTATTTCCTCCCATATATATATTCCTCATATGGACATGGAATCCATCCCATGTTTTGTGCCAATTCTTTAGGCTCTTCATGTTGTTCGAATCCTTAGTTTCTGTTGTGACACACATGACTGGAACGAATAAATCATTATTCAAAATAATGACATGCTGCACATCTGGGTGACAACAAAGATTCATCCTCCTAGGTGATTGACTGGATGGCCAAAAACACTCATCACAAAGCACCAGTCAGTGAATTGCTTCATGTTATCCCAATGTTGCTTCCTCCTCCAGGTTCACCAAGCATGTATAGCGCAACACCACTTAGGCCAGAACTGATGAAGTGGCTAATGAATCCATTAGTTGGGGGTGAAGAAGAATCTGCAGAATTTATTGTGAAGAATTTTCTCTATGTGATGTAGACGATGTATCACATTCTGGCAATGTGCTATTAAAATAGGTTGGGGAGGGCCAAAACCTAAGGAAATAAATGTTTAGTAGTAAAATATCTTTAAGTCAACATTGTTCATCAGTAATTTAGTAGCAAAATCATGATGTTAGGGGGGTTAGAGCCCCTATTGGCACCCTCTGTCTCTGCCACTGCACACGGCTAGACAATATGGCAATAGATCAGAAGATCAGATTGCTTACCAATCCACCGGATCCAGCAGCAGGAACTCAAGGCTATCCTCAACCATGGCAGTGCAGTGTTTGCCAATAGCCACCGCTGACGCGCTCAAACACTCATTCATATATGTGTGGAAAATGTATTGGGACGAGGAGAGACCAAGTATTATAGTGGACCCACTTTTGTCTTACGGCTTCAATCCCAAGCCACGGCACAAACGCATGCCAACTTCCTCTTGAACATTATGTTATGAGCCCCAGGTACATGTCCAAAATATGAGTCATGACTCTTTTTTCTGTGGGAATCAATTTCCAAATCTCACGGCGTGTGATGGCTCTATATTTTACGCACTTTTAGAGCTCATTTATTGCATGTTCTCTTCATATATCATGTCCCATTGAACCAAATAGTTGTCCATTATCACTAGTGGAAAACAGGGCATTAAACCCGGTTCCAGAGGGCCTTTAGTCCCGGTTCTTAAACTGGGACAAATACCCAAAACCTTTAGTCATGGTTGGTTTACGAACCGGGACCAAAGGAGCTCCACATGGCCGTTGTGGGGCGCCCAGGCAGGCGGACCTTTAGTTCCGACTGGTAACACCAACCGGGACCAAAAGGCAGCCACGCGTCAGTAGCTCGCAGGCGCTGGGTTTTTTGTGAAGGGGGGGGGGGTAGGGGTTTTGGAGGGTTTTAGGGGTTTCATATTGTGTTAGCTAGCTACTACATATAGAGAGAAGTGACCTCTCTTTCTCCGTGCTTGGTCGACGGTAGCTACTACATATAGAGAGAACTCGATGCTAGCTAGTAAGCAAATGAAGGAACCATTAATTACACAACATCGTGATCATGAACATATATAGAGAGAAGTGACCTCTCTTTCTCCGTGCTTGGTCGAACAACAACTTTTCGTATATCTATCCGACACTACTACATATATACAATGTAACATCTCTTACAATGGCTAACATCATCTACCTAAGATCCATTTGCAATTCCACATGGTATTCTCCCTTGTCATGTATGACGTGATCAAGAAAGAATCCCGCCAATTCCTCTTGAATTACTCGTATGCGATCATGTGGTAGGAGTTCTTCCCGTATCTACCGCATCTAATTTAAAGAAGGGGGTCAATACATATATATGAATGAAACTCGACACAATTGATGGTGATAAAATAGAATTGTGAATATTGTTTACGTACTTCAAATTGTTGGTCAGAGGAGCCCCGCTCAGAGGTCGAGTGGCGCATGAACTCGCAAACGTAGTATCCACATAAATTATTCCCGCCTTCCTGCCACAAGCACTTTACGAGAATAGATTTCAATCAAACTGATAATCAATCATGATAATGGTATTGGTGAAACTAGAATCAATGAGAGATGTGCGGAACTAGCTAGTACTACTTACTTTGGGGTATGTAAATCGCAGCTCCTTCTGCAGACCCGGAACCATTGCAGTGAAAATTTTCCAAACCCTGCCCGGCAAAGAAAATGATTACTTGATATCAGGAAATGAACGAAAGTTGCCGATATGGTGCGATAATGATTGAACTTACTTCTAGAGCATTGCAGTCATGTCCGCATAACTCTTGTGATCTTTACGTCTCGAGTCTAAGACAGTTACTACTTCCCCGTCAAGCTTAATGGATAACAGAATAAAGTGGAACCTGCGCACACATAACTCATCAATTATAGTACTAAACCTCGAGTAAGCGAAACCGAATATGCACAAGACAGTAACACTCACTTGAAGTTGTAAGGAAATAGTATTTCCCTTCTGTTTTGATGTCGAAGGCACGCCTTTAGCAAGTTTTCCTCAGTATATTTGGCTCTGTTTTCTACCAACCATTCATTTACGGTATTTGGTCTAACGAACCCAATGTCATAGATTTGTAATCTTTTGCATTCGACGATCTTCAATATGCATAATATAGTGAGGTGATGTCTACTATGCAACTTTATCCTGTAGACGTTGTTGGGCCTCCAAGTGCAGAGTTCTGTAGGACAGTAGCAAATTTCCCTCAAGTGGATGACCTAAGGTTTATCAATCGGTGGGAGGCGTAGGATGAAGATGGTCTCTCTCAAACAACCCTGCAACCAAATAACAAAGAGTCTCTTGTGTCCAACACACCCAATACAATGGTAAATTTATAGGTGCACTAGTTCGGTGAAGAGATGGTGATACAAGCATAATATGGATAGTACATAAAGGTTTTTGTAATCTGAAAATATAAAAACAGCAAGGTAGCAAGTGGTAAAAGTGAGTGAAAACGGTATTGCAATACTTCGAAACACGGCCTAGGGTTCATACTTTCACTAGTGCAAGTTCTCTCAACAATGATAACATAATTACATCATATGGCAATCCCTCAATGTGCAACAAAAGTCACTCCAAAGTTCCTATCGCGGAGAACATAAGATGAAATTGCTTGTAGGGTACAAAACCACCTCAAAGTTATTCTTTCCGATCAATCCATTGGGATATTCCTATAAGTGTCACAAACAGCCCTAGAGTTCGTAGTAAAATAACACCATATGAAAACACATCAATCAACCCTAGTGTCACCTAAATACTCCAATGTCACCACAAGTATCCGTGGGTTATTTATACGATATGCTTCACACAACTTCAGATTCATAATATTCAATCCAACACAAAGAACTTCAAGAGCATCCCAAGATTTCTACCAGAGAAAGGAATATGAAAATGTGTTCCAACCCCTATGCATAGATTACCCCAATGTCACCACGGGAATCCGCAAGTTGATAACCAAAACATACATCAAGTGGATCAACAAAATATCCCATTGTCACCACGGATATCCCATCGCAAGACATACATCAAGTGTTCTCACATCCAAAGATTCAATCCGACATAACAAAACCTCAAAGGAAAAGACTCAATTCATCACAAGAAGATAAAGCGGGAGAAACACCATATGATCCAACTATAGTAGCAAAGCTCGCGGTACATTAAGATTATGCCAAATCAAGAACACGAGAAAGAGATCAAACACATAACTACCGGTACATACCCTCAGCCCCGAGGGTGAACTACTCCCTCCTCGTCATGGAGACCGCCGGGATGATGAAGATGGCCACCGGTGATGATTTCCCCCTCCAGAAGGATGTCGGAACAGGGTCTAGATTGGTTTTTGGTGGCTACAGAGGCTTGCGGCAGCGGAACTCCTGATCTAGGTTTATTTCTAGGGTTTCTATATTTATAGGAAATTTTGGAGTCGAGAACAAGTTAGGGGGGTCCACGAGTCAACGACAAGGACGGAGGATGCGCCCGGGGGGTAGGGCGCACCCTCCAACCTTGTGGTTGGCTCAGGACTCTTCTGGCCCAACTCTTTTGCTTCGGGGGCTTCTTCTGGTCCATAAAAAATCACCATAAATTTTCAGCTCGTTTGGACTCCGTTTGATATTCCTTTTCTGTGAAACTCAAAAACATGGAAAAAACAGAAACTGGCACTGGGCTCTAGGTTAATAGGTTAGTCCCAAGAATCATATAAAATAGCATAAATGCATATAAAACATCCAAGATAGATAATATAATAGCATGGAAAAATAAAAAATTATAGATACGTTGGAGACATATCAAGCTTCCCCAAGCTTAATTCCTGCTCGTCCTCGAGTAGGTAAATGATAAAAACAGAACTTTTTATGTGGAATGCTATCAAGTGCACAAGTTTGATTAATGATAATTTCAATTACTTTTTCTAGCATCATTATATATCATAACAATAGCTCATATCATAAAGCTTCTCATGATCAAGTAGCAAGCTATTCATATGTTAAAGCATAAATCATAAACTTTCTTGAAAACTAACAAACTACGTTCTCAGTCATCAAACAATTGCAATTCATCTTATTCTCAGGAAGGGTCTATGTAAGAGCTTTGATTTAGCAAATCCCACATACTCAACTATCATACAGTCTTCCATGATTGCTACCACTCAAAGCATATTTTTAGAACAAATAACATCCATTGAACACAGAGAAAGATAGGGGCATGATGTTTCTCCCCCAACTTATTCATTATATAGATAATTGTCAACAATAATAATTCATGATCAAATATATTTGAATGGCCATATATGCTTAGATATTTCCCCAACACATGATACTTGCCAACTAAAGAGTAGGTTGGAATGAGAAGGAACACTACTGACTCTTGCATAAAAGTAAAAGATAGGCCCTTCGCAGAGGGAATCAGGGATTTGCGGAGGTGCCAAAGCTCGAAGCTTTTAAAACATAGATGAAAATAATTTTGAGAGGTATGATTTCATTGTCAACATAACGACCAAGAGTTCTCAATATCTTCCATACTAGATACATTATAGGCGGTTCCCAAATAGAAAGGTAAAGTTTTTACTCCCCCTCCACCAACAATCACATTCCACGACTGGTCCAAAACAACGGGTACCGTCCAACTATCAACGATCCTGGGGGAGTGTTGTTTAATTTATTTGCGATTTTGTTTTTGATCTTTTGATCATAGGACTTGGCATCCCAGTTACCAGCCATTTTCTCATGAATGGTGAGCGGAGTACACTCATCGTGAGAATAACCCACCTAGCATGGAAGATACTGACAGCCCCTAGTCGCCACGTGAGCGATTCGGGCATACAAAAAAGATTATTATTTGAAGGTTTAGAGTTTGGCACATGCAAATTTACTTGGAACGGCAGGTAAATACCGCATATAGGTAGATATGGTGGACACTCATGGAAAAAACTTGGTTCAAGGATTTTGGATGCACAAACAGTATTCCCGCTTAATACATAAATTTTGGCTAGCAAAGGATTCTAAATAGCAAGCACCACATGTTGGAGGATCCATAACAATATAGCTTCTATACAAATATACCCAAGCATAACTCATTATGTTGTCTTCCTTGTCCAACTTCAACTAATTTGCTCAGGTTTGAAAATAATTAATGGGGCTCACAATCATAGAAGATGTCCAAGTTAGTATATTTATATGTGAAATCTCTTTTCCTTCAATATTCTTTCATGAATTGTTCAAGTGACCAATACAATGTTTGCTAAGTTTCAAAATTTTTACCACCTCTACTTCTTATATGTGAAGTCATTACTCCCCATGGGATAAGCATATGAAACATATATAATTTCAGATTTATGATATTCAATTCATTCAACCATTTACTCATGGGATATAAGTGAAGCACGTGAGTAAATGACAAACTACTCCAAACAGATATAAGTGAAGACCAATGAGTAGTCGAATAATTAAGTAGCTATCTGAAGACTCTCTCTCTCTCTCATAAATAAATAAAATTTCAAATCTTAAGTACTTTATTCAAACAGTAAGCAAAACAAATTAAAATGACATTGCAAGGATAGCACATATCATGTGAAGAAGCAAAAACTTAGGCTCAACCGATGCTAGCCAATGATTGTTGATGAAGAAAGGTGGGATGCTAACTGGGGCATCCCCAAGCTTAGATGCTCGAGACTTCTTGAAATATTAATTAGGGATGCCTTGGGCATCCCCAAGCTTGAGCTTTTGTGTCTCCTTAATTCCTTTCATATCATAGTTTCCCGGAATCTTAAAAACTTCATCCACACAAAACTCAACAAGAACTCGTGAGATAAGTTAGTATAAATCCATGCAAAACCTTATCATTCTCTACTGTATAAAATCACTAAAATTATTATTTGATATTGCCTACTAAATTCCTCTACATATTTAACACTCCTATCCTCAAATAGAATCATTAAACAAGCAAACATATGCAAACATAACAGCAATCTGTCTAAACAAAACATTATGTAAAGAATGCAAGAGGAATCATACTTATTTAACTCAAAAAATTATGAAAATTTACCACACTGTCTAGAATTTATCATAGCTTATTCTGCAAAAATTATTCAACATTTTATCACATTCTGACTTTTCTAGGGAATTTTTGCAATAGCGACAAACTTTCTGTTTTGAAACAGCAACTCATATACTTGCAAATTCTGCACGGTGAAGGCTATCCTTGAAACTTTTATTGAAATAAGAGATACAAAACCTTATTCTAAATAACAGCAAGCAAATATAAATAGAAGAAAATGACGCTCCAAGCAAAACACATATCATGTGGTGAATAAAAATATAGCCTCAAGTAAGGTTACCGATGAACGGAGACGAAAAAGAGGATGCCACCCGGGGCATCCCCAAGCTTAGGCTCTTGGTTGTCCTTGAATATTACCTTGGGGTTCCTTGGGAATCCCCAAGATTAGTCTCTTGCCACTCCTTATTCCGTAGTCCATCGAAACTTTACCCAAAAACTTAAAACTTCACAACACAAAACTCAACAGAAAATCTTATGAGCTCCGTTAGTATAAGAAAATAAATCACCACTTAGGTACTTTTATGAACTCATTATAAATTCATGTTGGTGTTATATCTACTTTATTCCCACTTCTCCATGGTTCATACCCTCCGATACTACTCATAGATTCATCAAAATAAGCAAACAACACATAGAAAACAGAATCTGTCAAAAACAGAACAGTCTGTAGTAATGTGTAACTTTAGAATACTTATATAACTTAAAAAATTCTGAACAATTAGGAAAACCTGGATAATTTGCGTACCAATCAGACGCAAAAAGAATCAGATCAAAATCACACTTATGTGAATTATGAAAATTATTTCCCTGGGTACAAAAGTTTCTGTTTCTCAGCAAGATCAAAACAACTATCACCGTAAGCCATCCCAAAGGTCTTACTTGGCACTTTATTGAAACAAAAGCTATAAAACATGATTACTACAGTAGCTTAATCATGTGGACACACCAAAACAGTAGGTATAAATATTGGGTTGTCTCCCAACAAGCGCTTTTCTTTATTACCTTTCTAGCTAGGCATGATGGTATCAATGATGCTCACACAAAAGATAAGAATTGAAACATAATGGAAGCATCATGAAGCATATGACAAGCACACTTAAGTCTATCCCACTTCCTATGCATAGGATTTTGTGAGCAAATAATTCATGGGAACAAGAATCAACTAGCATAGGAACGCAAAACAAGTGCAACTTTAAAAATTTCAACACATAGAGAGGAAACTTGATATTATTGCAATATGTAAAAGCACATGTTCCTCTCTCATGATAATTTCAGTAGCATCATGAACGAATTCAACAATATAACCATCACATAAAGCATTATTCTCATGATGCACAAGCATATAAATTTTACTACTCTCCACAGAAGCAAAATTCTTTTCATTCGGAATAGTGGGAGCAAACTCAACAAAATAACTATCATGTGAGGCATAATCCAATTGAAAATTAAAATCATGATGACAAGTTTCATTGTTATCATTATTCTTTATAGCATACATATCATCACAATAATCATCATAGGTAGAAACTTTGTTCTCATAATCAATTGGAACCTCTCCGAAATAGTGGATTCATCACTAAATAAAGTCATGAGCTCTCCAAATCCACTTTCATAATTATCACAATAAGATTCAACACCCTCCAAAATAGTGGGATCAATACTACCTAGAGTTGACACTCTTCCAAACCCACTTTGATCAATATAATCATCATAAATAGGAGGCATGCTATCATCATAATAAATATTCTCATCAAAACTTGGGGAACTAAAAATATCATCTTCAATTAACATAGCATCCCCAAGCTTGTAGCTTTGCATATCATTAGCATCATGGATATTTAAAGAAAATTCATACTCACAACATTGCAATCATCATACAAAGATTTTATGCCAAACATTTTATAGACTTCTTCTTCTAACACTTGAGCACAATTTTCCTTTCCATCATTTTCACGAAAGATATTGAAAAATTAAGCATACGAGGCAACCTCAATTCCATTTTTTGTAATTTTATTTTATAAACTAAACTAGTGATAAAACAAGAAACTAAAAGATTCAATTGCAAGATGTAAAGATATACCTTCAAGCACTCACCTCCTAGGCAACGGCGCCAGAAAAGAGCTTGATGTCTACTATGCAACTTTATCCTTGTAGACGTTGTTGGGCCTCCAAGTGCAGAGTTTTGTAGGACAGTAGAAAATTTCCCTCAAGTGGATGACCTAAGGTTTATCAATCCGTGGGAGGCGAAGGATGAAGATGGTCTCTCTCAAACAACCCTGCAACCAAATAACAAAGAGTCTCTTGTGTCCCCAACACACCCAATACAATGGCAAATTGTATCGGTGCACTAGTTCAGCAAAGAGATGGTGATACAAGTGTAATATGGATAGTAGATAAAGGTTTTTGTAATCTGAAAATATAAAAACAGCAAGGTAGCAAGTGGTAAAAGTGAGTGAAAACGGTATTGCAATACTTCGAAACAAGGCCTAGGGTTCATACTTTCACTAGTGCAAGTTCTCTCAACAATGATAGAATAATTACACCATATGGCAATCCCTCAACATGCGACAAAAGTCACTCCAAAGTTCCTATCGTGGAGAACATAAGATGAAATTGCTTGTAGGGTACGAAACCACCTCAAAGTTATTCTTTCCGATCAATCCATTGGGCTATTTCTATAAGTGTCACAAATAGCCCTAGAGTTCGTAGTAAAATAACACCATATGAAAGCACATCAATCAACCCTAATGTCACCTTGATACTCCAATGTCACCACAAGTATCTGTGGGTTAATTATACGATATTCATCACACAACTTCAGATTCATAATATTCAATGCAACACAAATGAAAGATCGAGGATGTCGCCTAGAGGGGGGGGGGGTTGAATATGTGCTTTAAAATAATTATGGTTTAGGCTTGAACAAATGCGGAATAAACCTAGCGGTTAATTTGTCAAGCACAAGACCTACGACAACTAGGCTCACCTATGTGCACCAACAACTTATGCTAAGCAAGATAAGCAACTATGTGATAGCAAGATATATGACAAAGAACAATATGGCTATCACAAAGTAAAGTGCATAAGTAAAGGGCTCGGGTAAGAGATAACCGAGGCACGCGGAGACGACGATGTATCCCGAAGTTCACACCCTTGCGGATGCTAATCTCCGTTTGGAGCGGTGTGGAGGCACAATGCTCCCCAAGAAGCCACTAGGGCCACCGTAATCTCCTCACGCCCTCGCACAATGCAAGATGCCGTGATTCCACTAAGCGACCCTTGAGGGTGGTCACCGAACCCATACAAATGGCAACCCTTGGGGGCGGTCACCGAACCCGTACACTTTGGCAACCCTTGGGGGCGGTCACCGGAACCTGTCAAATTGCTCGGGGCGATCTCCACAACCTAATTGGAGACCCCGACGCGTGCCCGGAGCTTTACACCACAATGATTGAGCTTCGAACACCACCAACCGTCTAGGGTGCCAAGGCACCCAAGAGGAACAAGCTCTAGGGTGCCCAAACACCCAAGAGTAATAAGCTTCTCAAACTTGTAACTTCCACGTATCACGTGGAGAACTCAAACCGATGCACCAAATGCAATTGCAAGGGCACACGGAGTGCCCAAGTCCTTCTCTCCCTAATCCCACCAAAGCAACTAATTCTAGGGAGGAAAATGAGAGGAAGAATGAAAGAAGAACACGAAGAACTCCAAGATCTAGATCCAAGGGGTTCCCCTCACTTAGAGGAGAAACTGATTGGTGGAAACGTGGATCTAGATCTCCTCTCTCTTTTCCCTCAAGAACTAGCAAGAATCATTGGAGGGATTGAGAGTTAGCAAGCTCGAAGAAGGTCAACAATGGGGGAAGAACACGAGCTCAAGAGATAAGGTTCAATGGGGAAGAAGCCCCCCTTTTATAGGTGGGGAAAAAACCAACCGTTATGCTCACAGCCCGCACAGAGCGGTACTACCGCTCCAAGGAGTGGTACTACCACTGGGGCGGTAGTACCCCTTTGAAAAACAACAGAGAGGAGGCAAAAGGCCAGTAGAAGCACCGGAGCGGTACTACCGCTCATCCTCACGGTACTACCGCAAATGGTAGCGGTACTACTGCTTGCGAGCGGTACTAAAAAAATACTTCCGTGCCTACCTCCGCCGAGCAAAACATGAGATTTTGGTCAGGAGCGGTACTACCGCTTTGGAGCCGCGGTAGTACTGCTCTGGAGCGGTACTACCGCTCAGGAGCCGCGGTAGTACTGCTCTAGAGCGATAGTAAAAAATTACATCCGCTCTAGTCGCGGTAGTACCGCTGCAGCCTTTACCAAAACAGCCACAACTTTTGCAAACGGACTCCGAATTCAATGAAACCAAGTTTGTTGGAAAGCTGACGACATGGGCTAACACAATCTTGATAGAAATATCAATAAGAAGCCAATGAGAAAAGGCCCATAAGAAAATGGTGAGAACCCTTCCTCGGAAAAGACCGGTGAAACCTCTAACACCGAAAACATCATAGAAGACGCATGCGAACTCCATTTTTGATGAACTCAAGCTTGTCATCAAGATGACCATAAGCTCTAAGACTCACAAAGATAACCAAACAAGAACCAAGAAACATGATGCAAGGATGCAATGGTTTGAGCTCTCTACTAACGATACGATCAAGCTACCAACTTGAGAGCCCCCCTTGATAGTACGGCAAACGATCCTATAACCCGGTCTCCCAACTACCACCACGAGACCGGTAAAATAGAAAACCTATCAAGGCGAAAAATTTGCTTGCACATGGTCCACTTGAGCTATATGATGATGATCTTGACTCCCTCAAGATGGACCACCTTTCTTGATTGCGTTGGCTCGATGAAGACTAGATGATTGCTCCCCCATAGTCAAGTATGGGTGAGCCATTCTTCGGCACATCTTCAAAAGTCCATTGACACCATAATGGATGGCAAGATTCAAGCACTTGATCTCTTCGTGATGCTCCACTTGAACTTGCACACGGCAATCTTGATAACGATCACCACTTGATGTCATCCTTTCCATGGGTTGTATGATATCTTCCTCTTGACACAAGCCCATGGACACGTACCTAACCCCACACAGAACTCTCACATAGACCATGGGTTAGTACACAAAGTGCAATGGACAATGCTTACCATACCATGGGATCACTTGATCCCTCTCGGTACATCTTCTACGCTTTGTGAGTTGATCAACTTGATTCACTCTTGACTTAGTCTTGATCAACTTGATTCACTCTTGACTTAGTCTTGATCAACCTTGAATTTTTCCAACTCTCTTCATTTGGATGATGTCTTGAAGTTAAACATGAATGATCACACAATCTTCTTCTTCAAGACATGCTTGCAATAAACTCAACACTCACATGACCGGTCTTTGGATAATTCCTTAATAGCACCGTGGTCATCACAAACTCTCCTTGAAACCAACAAATGGACTCCAAGAAAAACCTATGGACAAAACCTTCAAATATAACTAATGGCAACCATTAGTCCATAGAGATTGTCATCAATTACCAAAACCAAACATGGGGGCACCGCATGTTCTTTCAATCTCCCCCATTTTGGTAATTGATGACAATCACTTTCAAGAGAGTTTATACAAGGAGTTATGCATCACCATGCAATGCAACAACCAATGATGCATGAGAATGGGATGAAAATGCTAAGGAACAAAACCAAAGCAAGAGGAGATAACTCTCTAAACTTCTCCACAAAACTCTCTGAAACTTCTCCCCCATTGGCATCGATTGCCAAAATGGGTGAAAAGCTTAGAAGGCCAATATA
Source organism: Triticum timopheevii (assembly GCA_963921465.1). Classification (NCBI taxonomy): domain Eukaryota; kingdom Viridiplantae; phylum Streptophyta; class Magnoliopsida; order Poales; family Poaceae; genus Triticum; species Triticum timopheevii. The sequence continues at coordinate 146,801,865 of OY997272.1, forward strand.
AAGAGTGTTCCTCCATAAATTGTGTATCTCTCAAAAAGAGAGTGGAATGCAATACACATATCTAATGGAAAATACTTGGAGGAAGACAAACTATATTGAGGCCCAAAGATTGCAACAGAAAGATATGCCACAAAGACATAACAAAGAGAGACACAAGCAATCAGAAGATACCAATTGAAGCAAGCAATCAACGGATGTCAATTGAACCAACTAGACCAATGATCCTACATGCCACAAGGATAAAGATATTATGATAAGCGCAAAGGAGTGTTCTAAAGAAACTAGAGAAGCTCCCCATGATTTGTGCACACATAAGAATTTTTGTATTTGAATACAAAGTGCACAAAATAGGATCATAGCTCCCCCAAAATCAATAGAAACTCACATCCAGTGCAAGTGAGCATATAGGAAACAAAGCCTGGCGCTTGCAACAAGCACATGGTTGAGCAGCGTGTAAAAGAGGCAACTTAAGAATAGGCTCAACCAAAAATGATGTGTGTGAGTCATGGCGAAGCACTTGAGAAGACTAAAATTAGATGAGCATTAAGCATCAACATAGTATTGAAAGAATGAGGCACACGATGCAAGGCCTATCATTCCCACACACAACTGGCAAATGGGTTCACAAGCTTACTAATAAGCAAAAGAGAACCTATGCTTGTGACAACCCGTGGTGAAGATAGACGATGAGAGGCTCATCAAGACGAGGGATACCAATTAAGATGGCAAAAGCCTCGCAAAGATAAGCAAGAGGAAACTAATTTTCACCACACAAGAGTGCAACAAGAGAGGACACGCACTCAAGGCAAAAGCTTTCACGGAGCCACCAAAGAAATAACATAAGAAAGACAAGGTGGACGTGAAAGAAAGGATATCAACTAGAGATGTAATTTCTCTCAAGTGTATAAGGTTCTATGTAGACGAAATCATGATGATACATATATATATATATATATATATATATATATATATATATATATATATATACAAAGAAGGATGTACACCCGAAATAGTTACAACATGAAGGAACAAGATATCCACAAGGAAGTCATAAATATAGCAATAAGATATTTGCTTGAAAGCATAACACTTGGCTAGATATGGCCTTATTGTATATAAATGAATTCCTACCACATAACTATCAAAGACATCACAACTAACAACAAGAGATCATTGTTGGGATGCTTTGAGAAAGGAAACAAGTATCACAAAAACTTAATCAAGAAATTCATGCCATGATGCAACCTACACAAGGTTGAATATAAGAGGTGTATGCATGAGGAGATACTTGTTACCGAGATAGCATTGGAAGGATGTAGTCTATACCTACTAATAAAGCAAGGTGTGTTTCGCTAATTTTTTCATCAGTTCACCCATATTAACTTTTTTACTTTTTGAGATTTTTTACTTTCTGAGGTGGTACTAATATTCACGAATAAGTAAAAAACGGGTCTGTATCATCGCTGCAACGGGCCTCGGCCAACGTATCACACAGGCGGTTCACAACATTGCTCCAGTGGGCCTCGGCTCACGTATCTCGCACGATTTTTCGCTCACGATATGTAAAAAAGTAGTTGAATAGTGCGGGGATCGATCTCAGGTCGTCTGACATTGAACTACAGTTGTAGTAGCCATCTGAGCTATGAGCTATTTATGAATTTAGATATGGGCTTTCTTTATAGTAGTATTATAAATTATATAGAAGGCGCCCGAGTTTTGACAATTGAATTGTCCCACCTCGATCACATACATCAAATTCAATTAATTTATATACCTGCGCCAGTCACATGAACTATCAACGAGATGCCTAGAAGTTAACAATCTGACGACAACGAAAGAGTCGTCATGTTGAGCTAAGACGCGGACGAAATTAAGCGATTGGGCATTAATCAGATATAAATATAAATCTTTACCCCTATATATATATATATATATATATATATATATATATATATATATAAAGCAAATTAGGTTTCTGGTCGTCCGTCATTATAATTACCCTTCAAATTGGTAAAAATTACCCACCAATGCCACCCGTAAGTGGGAAACCGATTTAATTTTTCGGAGCAAATATCGCCGCCCCTTGGTTGTTTTATAGCGCGGCGACGAGTAGAAGTCCAAGAACTACTAGCAGTAGAGTGGTGGGGTGAGGTCTCCTCTAGCCAGGAGACCGGGGTTCAATCCCCAGGTTAGACATCTTTTATCTTTCTTTTTTCAGGCATGTCCTACCCATGTGCGGGCTTCACTCCCCTTTTTTTCATTTTACTTTTTTCTTTCTTCTTTCTTGTTTAAATTAATTCGGGATTTTAATATTCTATAGGTGCGACTTTTTCAAAAAAAAATTGTTTGAGAAAATCATAAAAAAATATGTGAATTCAAAAGGTGTTTAGAAAATCATAAAAATTTAAAAGATTCAAAAAATGTTGGTGGTTTTGCAAAAATGTAAAATCACAATTTGGAAAAAATGGTCGGGAAATAAAATCACATTTATGATTTTGAAAAAATGACTGTGTATTGAAAACATATTCGGGAATCTGAAAAAAATGTCCATGACATTTTAGAAAATGTTCACAAAAATAAAAATAAATATTTGATTTTTAGAATTTGTTCCCCATTTTTTTTAAAAGTTCATTGACTCAAAACAAAATTGTTGAGTCAAAAAATGTAAATGAATTCGAAACCGGTTCATGCATTTAATTTTTTTGTAAACAAAACTAATGTTCATGATTTTTTTGAGAAAATAAAAAAATTCAAAAGAAAATGATTGCCGATTCAGAAAACTGTTCACTGATTCAAAAGTATTTTATGTCTAGGATTTAATTAGTTTTTCGGAAGTCTTTATATGTCTTGGCGTTGGGAGTAGTTCGTGGTCAAAGAGATTTGTTTTTAAAGTTTTAAACATTCTCTTACGCAATATAACGACAAGTGTGGCATGCACTGGCAAACTCATAGCCTTGGGATTTACCACGTCGAATGCATTGTGATCACGTGGACATCGCGACCATCATCGGCTAGGGTGAGAGAAAAAAATGGCAACATGGTGAGCCACTGTGTTAAAATAGAGTACACTCATATATCAGGATACTGAGTCATACTTATTTGGTTAGCCATAATTTTTTGTCTCCCGTTGCAACGCACGGGCATATTTGCTAGTAGATACCAATTAAAGGTAGATAGTAGATCATGATCATCCTAGCTTGACTCCAATAAGCACATGGTGACACCACCTTCCTTGTGAGTAAGCCAAGCATCCAATGCATCTCCAAATGTTCCTAGAAGAACAACACAAACTAAACGGTACCCAAACTCATCGGGACCAAATAGTTAGAAACACCAATACATAGGACAAACTCCACATAAATATTTGCATATAGATATGAAAATGAATTTCATGCACATCTCATCCAAATTGAGACTAGGTGGAGTTTCCCCTATATATTGAGTTAAAGAAGGAAAGCAAGCCAAATAAAATACATGAAGTAAACATGCATGCTCAATACTTTCAAAACCCGAAACCAAAAGACAAAGAAATGCCAAGTGAAAAAGATACCAAATGGAGAAATCATCACTTGGAAGATATCATTAAAGGTACATCAAGGAATGAGATATCCATTGATACACACTAAATTAAAGATGTCAAACTCCCAAAGAGAGGATGGTTCAAAACAAACCAAGATCTCAACAAAGTTTCATGATGGCACAAGGTACTAAAAGAAAACGGATTGCCTTCCACCAACACACACTTGATAAGGATCACAAGAAGAGTGTTCTAAAGAAAATAGGATAGCTCCCCCACGAGTTGTGCACTATAGAGAATTTGCGTTTGAATACAAAATGCACAAGGTGGGATCACCACTTTCACTATATCTAGAAAACACTAGACAAGAACAAGAAATTAACAAGATCCACAAGTGGTATGGAAGACAACGGGAGTTGACACAACCCTTGGCAAGAGAAAAAGCAAATAAAAACAAAAGCCAATGTAAAGATGATCAATAAATTCTACCACACATAAGCGACTACCAATTGTCAAAAGACAAGAAGTATTTGGAGATAATTTCCGGTGGTAGATAACAAGGATATCCAATATCATCTTCACAACAAACACAAGCAAATTGCCACTTGTAGAGCTAACATGTCACCTAGGAACAATATAATTTACAATATCAATTCTAGGAGACAATATCTCAAATGTACACATTTTCTAGGCTTGTAATATGCACATAGCATATTACTCCCCCATAATGTGATACCAATAAGAACTTAACAAGAGGCAATACGAGGATCCAACACAAGATAATCAATGGAATTTTTTGGAATTTGAATTTCTCATGAGAGATATACCACCTAGCGACTAGATAATCTTGTAATATCAATACTAGATGGTATTCCTCATGTACACACATTTATAGGATTGTGAGGTGCACAAAGCACATCACTCCCCCAAAATGGGATGTTCCATTGATCTCTCACATGAGCCAACTAGGATACAAACAAGAAGCAAAAAGGCTCAACGCACGACGCACACGTACATGATGTGCAAACCAACACACATATACTTGATTGCTCAAGATAAGCAAGTTGGAAGCGCAACATATACAAACACATGCAAGGAACAAAACCAAAACATGCAAGGGGCCAAGTAACTTTCAAAGTAAACAATTTAAGTACAAGTTACCGCAAGGAGGCACATTGGATATAAGATAGAAACTTGATAATCCAATTGACTTGGCTTGAGACAAAAAGAATGATGAAGTCCCCTTAATTCTTCATAATGTAGCCAAGTCTCCAATGCCCTCCAACAACACCTATTGATTAAGTTTGAGCTTGTTGGTCCCCAACCAAGTTGGGTCCTAAGAGGTTAGTCACAATAGGCTTGGCAACCCAAATGGTTCTTTTCTTGACACCACTTTGAGTACCAACAAACTTGGCAAACACATTGCCAACCTTATCCTTCCCAAGAGAATAGATATTATCAATAATAATTGGGTTGGATAAGTTACCACTAGTGCATGAAGAAGCGACGTGACCTTTCTCACGACATAAGTAGCAACGTCTACTCTTCATTTTCTTCTCACTTGATTTCTCAACAAGAGAGGCATTAACTTGAGTCTTCTTGGGAAGTGGCCTTTCTTCAACTTGAGGTTGAGCATGAGATTGAACTTGTGTCCTCTTCCCTTGTTGCTTGTCACCAATGGCATTCTTCTTCAATGGGCAATATCTAACATGATGCCCTTCAATTTTGCACTTGAAGCAAATAATCTTGGCCGAATTCTTGACTTGTTCTTGGCCCTTCTTCTTGATTCTCTTGGACTTCTTCTTCTTATTGGAGTTGAATCCAAGTCTACCTTTGTCATTGGGGGATTTTTGCACACTCAAGATATTGTTGAGTGTGGATTTCCCTTCATGACTCTTTTCCAAGTCTTTCTTCAAAGAAGTGACTTGGGCCTTGAGCTCTTTGATTTCCTCTACATGGTTAGTCTCAACACAAGTACTAGAGGAAGTATAAGCTTCACCGTTAGAGCAACAAGGCAAGGAAAGCAATTCATCACAAGATGTACCAACATTGTGAGTAGATGAATTACAAGGACTAGCACATGGCAATATAGTATTTTGACTAGAAGTAGTGCTAGTATCCACATGAGGCTCACTAGATGTTACCTTAGCAATCATGGCCTCATGAGCTATCTTTAGCACACTATGGGATACTAGAAGATCATCATGAGAGCTTGAGAGCTTTTCATGACTTTCTTCCAATTTCCCATAATTGCAAGATAGCACCTCAAGTTGAGCCCGTAGCTCAACATTCTCCTTCAAAATGGATGCTTCAGAAGTAATAGAATTAGTAGCACAAGCATCATCATTAACAACAAGAGGAGAAGGCAACTTGACAAGCTCTTTTAAATAAGAAGCTTCAAGTTGAGCATGAGACTCGGTGAGTTTGATGAGCTCACCCTTGATGACCCTTGAGCCATTTTCGAGGTGCTCAAAATCCTCAAGGAGTCTAGCATGAGCAACTTCAAGCTTAGCATTTTTAGTTTCAAAAACATTGGCCACCTCAAGAGCTCTATCATTAGATTCCTTCACTCTAGATAATTATAGAGAAAAAGTCTCCTCAAGAGATTCCTTGGTGGTTTGTTCAAGTTCAAGAGCTTGAGAGAGTCATAATCACGCCCATGAGCTTCCATTTTCTCAATGGTGACCTCATGCTCCTCTAGATGAGATTCCAACTCCTCAATGTATTTCTTGCCATCAATGGAATGGACATTATTTCCATGAAGTTGGAACGAGCAATTTTATTTTTATGAAGAGATTTAAAAATCATTTCCGCCTTAGTTTTTCAGGAGGCAACATTATCATTCTCTTCATCATTATCCTCATCATCATTAGCATCAACATCATCATCAAGAGACATATTGGGGTACAAAGTAGGAGATACCTTTGACGCCTTAGCCATAAGGCAAAAAGCAATAGATGATGATGTAGGATCCCTTGAAGCACCATTCAAGACCACATATTGTTCCATGGAGTGTTGGGTTTCCTCTACATTGTTAGCATAACAACTCGAGGAAATACATGCATTTTTATCATGGCAACAAGACATAGCAAGCATATCATCATGAGATTTAGTCAAGAAATTTGTACATGATATGCAAGGACTATCAACACAAGCATGTGAAACATTTGGAGTGCTCGAAGTGCTAGAGTCCAAAGATGAAGCATTGCAATAATATAGTGATGAAGGATCATCCACAATAAGCATACTATCATCATTGCAATGACCAACACTACTCACCATATCATTACCTTGTGGCAAACCACATGTAGGTGAAGTAGAAGAAGTTGAGAATACAATACGACCGGAGGTGGAGGGAGAACAATCAGCCCCACAAATCTTGGACACACCATATTTATCTTTAAACTTTGTCCATAACTCATGAGCATCCCGGAACGACATGAGTTGAAATATAACTGAAGGAAATATGCCCTAGAGGCAATAATAAAGTTATTATTTATTTCCTCATATCATGATAAATGTTTATTATTCATGCTAGAATTGTATTAACCGAAAACATGATACATGTGTGAATACATAGACAAACATAACGTCACTAGTATGCCTCTACTTGACTAGCTCATTAATCAAAGATGGTTATGTTTCCTAACCATAGACATGTTTTGTCATTTGATTAACGGGACCACATCATTAGGAGAATGACGTGATTGACATGGCCCATTTCGTTAGCCTAGCACTTGATCGTTTAGTATGTTGCTATTGCTTTCTTCATGACTTATACATGTTCCTGTAACTATGACATTATGCAACTCCCGTTTACCGGAGGAACACATTGTGTGCTACCAAACGTCACAACGTAACTGGGTGATTATAAAGGAGCTCTATAGGTGTCTCTGAAGGTACATGTTGGGTTGGCGTATTTCGAGATTAGGTTTTGCCACTCCGATTGTCGGAGAGGTATCTCTGGGCCCTCTGGGTAATGCACATCATTATAAGCCTTGCAAGCAATGTAGCTAACGAGTTAGTTACAGAATGATGCATTACATAATGAGTAAAGAGACTTGCTGGTAATGAGATTGAACTAGGTATTGGATACCGACGATCGAATCTCGGGCAAGTAACATACCGATGACAAAGGGAACAACATATGTTGTTATGCGGTTTGACCGATAAAGATCTTAGTAGAATATGTAGGAGCCAATATGAGCATCCAGGTTCCGCTATTGGTTATTGACCGAGAATAGTTCTAGGTCATGTCTACATAGTTCTCGAACCCATAGGGTCCGCACGCTTAACGTTATGATGACAGTTTTATTATGAGTTTATAAGTTTTGATGTACCCAAGATTGTTCGGAGTCCCGGATGTGATCACGGACATGACGAGGAGTCTCGAAATGGTCGAGACATAAAGATTGATATATTGGAAGCCTATATTTGGATATCGGAATGGTTCCAGGTGAAATCGGGATTTTACCGGAACACCGGGGGGTTACCGGAACCCTCCCGGGGGTTAATGGGCCTTAGTGGGCCATGAGGGAGAAGAGGAGGGACAGCCAGGGCAGGCCGCGCACCCCCTCCCCCCTAGTCCGAATAGGACCAGGAAGGGGGGGGGGGGCGGTGCCCTCCTTTCCTCTTCTCCTCCACCCTTTCCTTCTCCACCAAGGCAAGAGGGGGGAGTCCTACTCCCAGTGGGAGTAGGACTCCTCCAGGCGCACCCCTAGGGGGGCGGCCGCACCTGCCCCCTCCCTCCTTTGTATACGGGGGCAGGGGGGCACCCTAGAACACACAAGTTGATCTTCGTGATCGTTCCTTAGCTGTGTGTGGTGCCCCCCTCCACCATATTCCACCTCGGTCATATTGTTGCGGTGCTTAGGCGAAGCCCTGCGTCGGCAGAACATCATCATCGTCACCACGCCATCGTGCTGACGGAACTCATCCCCGACACTTTGCTGGATCAAAGTCCGGGGATCGTCATCGAGCTGAACGTGTGCTGAACTCGGAGGTGCCGTACGTTCGGTGCTTGGATCGGTCGGATCGTGAAGACGTACGACTACATCAACCGCGTTGTCATAACGCTTCCGCTTACGGTCTACGAGGGTACGTGGACAACACTCTCCCCTCTCGTTGCTATGCATCACCATGATCTTGCGTGTGCGTAGGAATTTTTTTGAAATTACTACGTTACCCAACAGTGGCATCCGAGCCTAGGTTTTATGCGTTGATGTAATATTCACAAGTAGAACAGAAGTGAGTTGTGGGCGATACAAGTCATACTTCTTACCATCATGTCATACTTTGGTTCAGCGGTATTGTTGGATGAAGCGGCCCAGACCGACATTACGCATACGCTTACACGAGACTGGTTTTACCGCCGTGCTTTGCACACAGGTGACTAGCGGGTGTCTATTTCTCCAACTTTAGTTGAACCGAGTGTGGCTACGCCCGGTCCTTGCGAAGGTTAAAACAACACTAACTTGACAAACTATTGTTGTGGTTTTGATGCGTAGGTAAGAACGGTTCTTGCTAAGCCCGTAGCAGCCACGTAAAATTTGCAACAACAAAGTAGAGGACGTCTAACTTGGTTTTACAGGGCATGTTGTGATGTGATATGGTCAAGACGTGATGCTATATTTTATTGTATGAGATGATCATGATTTGTAACCAAAGTTATCGGCAACTGGCAGGAGCCATATGGTTGTCGCTTTATTGTATGAAATGCAAACGCCCTGTAATTGCTTTACTTTATCACTAAGCGGTAGCGATAGTCGTAGAAGCAATAGATGGCATAACGACAACGATGCTACGATGGAGATCAAGGTGTCACGCCGGTAACGATGGTGATCACGACGGTGCTTCGGAGATGGAGATCACAAGCACAAGATGATGATGGCCATATCATATCACTTATATTGATTGCATGTGATGTTTATCCTTTATGCATCTTATCTTGCTTTGATTGACGGTAGCATTTTAAGATGATCTCTCACTAAAATTATCAAGAAGTGTTCTCCCTGGGTATGCACCGTTGCGGAAGTTCTTCGTGCTGAGACACCACGTGATGATCGGGTGTGATAGGCTCTACGTTCATATACAACGGGTGCAAAACAGTTGCACACGCGGAATACTCAGGTTAAACTTGACGAGCCTAGCATATAACAGATATGGCCTCGGAACATGAAGACCGAAAGGTCGAACGTGAATCATATAGTAGATATGATCAACATAGTGATGTTCACCATTGAAACTACTCCATCTCACGTGACGATCGGACATGGTTTAGTTGATTCGGATCACGTGATCACTTAGATGACTAGAGAGATGTCTGTCTAAGTGGGAGTTCTTAAGTAATATGATTAATTGAACTTAAATTTATCATGAACTTAGTACCTGATAGTATTTTGCTTATCTATGTTTGTTGTAGATAGATGGCTCGTGGTGTTGTTCCGTTGAATTTTAATGCGTTCCTTGAGAAAGCAAAGTTGAAAGATGATGGTAGCAACTACACGGACTGGGTCCATAACTTGAGGATTATCCTCATTGCTGCATAGAACAATTACGTCCTGGAAGCACCACTGGGTGCCAGGCCTGCTACTGATGCAACTGACGATGTTAAGAACGTCTGGCAGAGCAAAGCTGATGACTACTCGATAGTTCAGTGTGCCATGCTTTACGGCTGAGAACCGGGTCTTCAACGACGTTTTGAACGTCATGGAGCATATGAGATGTTCCAGGAGTTGAAGTTAGTATTTCAAGCAAATGCCCGGATTGAGAGATATGAAGTCTCCAATAAGTTCTATAGCTGCAAGATGGAGGAGAATAGTTTTGTCAGTGAACACATACTCAAAATGTCTGGGTATAATAAACACTTGATTCAACTGGGAGTTAATCTTCCTGATGATAGTGTCATTGACAGAATTCTTCAATCACTGCCACCAAGCTACAAGAGCTTCGTGATGAACTATAATATGCAAGGGATGGACAAGACTATTCCCGAGCTCTTCGCAATGCTAAAAGATGCGGAGGTAGAAATCAAGAAAGAGCATCAAGTGTTGATGGTCAACAAGACCACCAGTTTCAAGAAAAAGGGCAAAGGGAAGAAAAAGGGGAACTTCAAGAAGAACAGCAAACAAGTTGCTGCTCAAGAGAAGAAACCCAAGTCTGGTCCTAAGCCTGAGACTGAGTGCTTCTACTGCAAGCAGACTAGACACTGGAAGCGGAACTGCCCCAAGTATTTGGCAGATAAGAAGGATGGCAAAGTGAACAAAGGTATATGTGATATACATGTTATTGATGTGTACCTTACTAATGCTCGCAGTAGTACCTGGGTATTTGATACTTGTTCTGTTGCTAATATTTGCAACTCGAAAAAAGGGACTACGGATTAAGCGAATGGCTAAGGACGAGGTGACGATGCGCGTGGGAAATGGTTCCAAAGTCGATGTGATCGCGGTCGGCATGCTACCTCTACATCTACCATCGGGATTAGTTTTAGACCTAAATAATTGTTATTTGGTGCCAGCGTTGAGCATGAACATTATATCTGGATCTTGTTTGATGCGAGACGGTTATTCATTTAAATCAGAGAATAATGGTTGTTCTATTTATATGAGTAATATCTTTTATGGTCATGCACCCTTGAAGAGTGGTCTATTTTTATTGAATCTCGATAGTAGTGACACACATATTCATAGTGTTGAAGCCAAAAGATGTAGAGTTGATAATAATAGTGCAACTTATTTGTGGCACTGTCGTTTAGGTCATATCGGTATAAAGCGCATGAAGAAACTCCATATTGATGGACTTTTGGAATCACTTGGTACTTGCGAACCGTGCCTCATGGGCAAGATGACTAAAACGCCGTTCTCCGAAACTATGGAGCGAGCAACTGATTTGTTGGAAATCATACATACTGATGTTTGTGGTCCAATGAATATTGAGGCTCGCGGCGAGTACCGTTATTTTCTCACCTTCACAGATGATTTGAGCAGATATGGGTATATCTACTTAATGAAACACAAGTCTGAAACATTTGAAAAGTCCAAAGAATTTCAGAGTGAAGTGGAAAATCATTGTAACAAGAAAATAAAATTTCTACGATCTGATCGTGGAGGAGAATATTTGAGTTACGAGTTTGGTTTACATTTGAAACAATGCGGAATAGTTTCGCAACTCACGCCACCCGGAACACCACAACGAAATGGTGTGTCCGAACGTCGTAATCGTACTTTACTAGATATGGTGCGATCTATGATGTCTCTTACTGATTTACCGCTATCATTTTGGGGTTATGCTTTAGAGACGGCCGCATTCACGTTAAATAGGGCGCCATCAAAATCCGTTGAGACGACGCCTCATGAACTATGGTTTGGCAAGAAACCAAAGTTGTCGTTTCTTAAAGTTTGGGGCTGCGATGCTTATGTGAAGAAACTTCAACCAGATAAGCTCGAACCCAAATCGGAGATATGTGTCTTCATAGGATACCCAAAAGAGACTGTTGGGTACACCTTCTATCACAGATCTGAGGGCAAGATTTTCGTTGCTAAATTCGGATCCTTTCTAGAGAAGGAGTTTCTCTTGAAAGAAGTGAGTGGGAGGAAAGTAGAACTTGATGAGGTAACTGTACCTGCTCCCTTATTGGAAAGTAATCCATCACAAGAACCGGTTCCTGTGACAACTACACCAATTAGCGAGGAAGCTAATGATATTGATCATGAAACTTCAGATCAAGTTTCTACTGAACCTCGTAGGTCTACCAGAGTAAGATCCGCACCAGATTGGTACGGTAATCCTATTCTAGAAGTCATGTTACTTGACCATGATGAACCTATGAACTATGAGGAAGCGATGATGAGCCCAGATTCCGCAAAATGGCTAGAAGCCATGAAATCTGAGATGGGATCCATGTATGAGAACAAAGTATGGACTTTGGTTGACTTGCCCGATGATCGGCAAGCCATTGAGAATAAATGGATCTTTAAGAAGAAGATTGACGCTGATGGTAATGTAACTGTCTATAAAGCTCGACTTGTGGCGAAAGGTTTTCGACAAGTTCAAGGGGTTGACTACGATGAGACTTTCTCACCCGTAGCGATGCTTAAGTCTGTCCGAATCATGTTAGCAATTGCTGCATTTTATGATTATGAAATTTGGCAAATGGATGTCAAAACTGCATTCTTGAATGGATTTCTGGAAGAAGAGTTGTATATGATGCAACCAGAAGGTTTTGTTGATCCAAAAGGTGCTAACAAAGTGTGCAAGCTCCAGCGATCCATTTATGGACTGGTGCAAGCATCTCGGAGTTGGAATAAACGCTTTGATAGTGTGATCAAAGCATATGGTTTTATACAGACTTTTGGAGAAGCCTGTATTTACAAAAAAGTGAGTGGAAGCTCTGTAGCATTTCTGATATTATATGTAGATGACATATTATTAATTGGAAATGATATAGAATTTCTAGATAGCATAGAGGGATACTTGAATAAAAGTTTTTCTATGAAAGACCTCGGTGAAGCTGCTTACATATTGGGCATCAAGATTTATAGAGATAGATCAAGACGCTTAATAGGACTTTCACAAAGCACATACCTTGATAAAGTTTTGAAAAATTTCAAAATGGATCAGGCAAAGAAAGGGTTCTTGCCTGTATTACAAGGAGTTAAGTTGAGTCAGACTCAATGCCAGACCACAGCAGAAGATAGAGAGAAAATGAAAGATGTTCCCTATGCTTCAGCCATAGGCTCTATCATGTATGCAATGTTGTGTACCAGACCTGACGTATGCTTAGCAATAAGCTTAGCAGGGAGGTACCAAAGTAATCCAGGAGTGGATCACTGGACAGCGGTCAAGAACATCCTGAAATACCTGAAAAGGACTAAGGATATGTATCTCGTATATGGAGGTGACAAAGAGCTAGCCGTAAATGGTTACGTCGATGCAAGCTTTGACACTGATCCGGACGATTCTAAATCGCAAACCGGATACGTGTTTTTATTAAACGGTGGAGCTGTAAGTTGGTGCAGTTCTAAACAAAGCGTCGTGGCAGGATCTACATGTGAAGCAGAGTACATAGCTGCTTCAGAAGCAGCAAATGAAGGAGTCTGAATGAAGGAGTTCATTTCCGATCTAGGTGTCATACCTAGTGCATCGGGACCAATGAAGTTTTTCTGTGACAATACTGGTGCAATTGCCTTGGCAAAGGAATCCATATTTCACAAGAGGACCAAGCACATCAAGAGACGCTTCAATTCCATCCGGGACCAAGTCCAGGTGGGAGACATAGAGATTTGCAAGATACATACGGATCTGAATGTTGCAGACCCGTTGACTAAGCCTCTTCCACGAGCAAAACATGATCAGCACCAAGACTCCATGGGTGTTAGAATCATTACCGTGTAATCTTAGATTATTGACTCTAGTGCAAGTGGGAGAGTGAAGGAAATATGCCCTAGAGGCAATAATAAATTTATTATTTATTTCCTCATATCATGATAAATGTTTATTATTCATGCTAGAATTGTATTAACCGGAAACATGATACATGTGTGAATACATAGACAAACATAACGTCACTAGTATGCCTCTACTTGACTAGCTCATTAATCAAAGATGGTTATGTTTCCTAACCATAGACATGTGTTGTCATTTGATTAACGGGATCACATCATTAGAAGAATGACGTGATTGACATGGCCCATTTCATTAGCCTAGCACTTGATCGTTTAGTATGTTGCTATTGCTTTCTTCATGACTTATACATGTTCCTGTAACTATGAGATTATGCAACTCCCGTTTACCGGAGGAACACTTTGTGTGCTACCAAACGTCACAACGTAACTGGGTGATTATAAAGGAGCTCTACAAGTGTCTCCGAAGGTACATGTTGGGTTGGCGTATTTCGAGATTAGGTTTTGTCACTCCGATTGTCGAAGAGGTATCTCTGGGCCCTCTCGGTAATGCACATCACTATAAGCCTTGCAAGCAATGTAGCTAATGAGTTAGTTACAGAATGATGCATTACATAACGAGTAAAGAGACTTGCCGGTAACGAGATTGAACTAGGTATTGGATACCGACGATCGAATCTCGGGCAAGTAACATACCGATGAAAAAGGGAACAACGTATGTTGTTATGCGGTTTGACCGATAAAGATCTTCGTAGAATATGTAGGAGCCAATATGAGCATCCAGGTTCCGCTATTGGTTATTGACCGAGAATAGTTCTAGGTCATGTCTACATAGTTCTCGAACCCGTAGGGTCCGCACGCTTAACGTTACGATGACAGTTTTATTATGAGTTTATAAGTTTTGATGTACCGAAGATTGTTCAGAGTCCCGGATGTGATCCCGGACATGACGAGGAATCTCAAAATGGTCGAGACATAAAGATTGATATATTGGAAGCCTATATTTGGTCGGAATGGTTCCGGGTGAAATCGGGATTTTACCGGAACACCGGGGGGTTACCGGAACCCTCCCGGGGGTTAATGGGCCTTAGTGGGCCATGAGGGAGAAGAGGAGGGCCGGCCAGGGCAGGCCGTGCGCCCCCTCCCCCCTAGTCCGAATAGGACACGGAAGGGGGGCGGCGCCCCCCTTCCTCTTCTCCTCCCCCCTTTCCTTCTCCACCAAGGCAAGAGGGGGGAGTCCTACTCCCAGTGGGAGTAGGACTCGTCCAGGCGCACCCCTAGGGGGCCGGCCGCACCTCCTCCCTCCCTCCTTTATATACGGGGGCAGGGGGGCACCCTAGAACACACAAGTTGATCTTCGCGATCGTTCCTTAGCTGTGTGCGGTGCCCCCCTCCACCATATTCCACCTCGGTCATATCGTTGCGGTGCTTAGGCGAAGCCCTGTGTCGGTAGAACATCATCATCTTCACCACGCCGTCATGCTGATGGAACTCATCGCCGACACTTTGCTAGATCGGAGTTCGGGGATCGTCATCGAGCTGAACGTGTGCTGAACTCGGAGGTGCCGTACGCTCGGTGCTTGGATCGGTCGGATCGTGAAGACGTACGACTACATCAACTCCGTTGTCATAACGCCTCCGCTTACGGTCTACGAGGGTATGTGGACAACACTCTCCCCTCTCGTTGCTATGCATCACCATGATCTTGTGTGTGCGTAGGAATTTTTTTGAAATTACTACATTACCCAACAATAACTACCTTGCTCAAAGCATCGAAAAGCACATTAGAAGCTTGAGCATTGAGATAAGAGTTTTTCTCATCCTCTAAAGATAATCTTTGGGGATCCTTTGGAGGAGAAAAACCCATATCTACAATTCGCTCTAAATTTGGGTCCATGACCCTAAAGAGGTTAAGCATGCGAATTACCCAAACGTCAAAATTTGTGCCATCGAAACTAAGAGTGTCAGAGAATCCTAATCCCCTAGTCGACATCTTTACTCTCTAGGCGGTTAAGCCCAACAAAGAGATATGAGGCTCTGATACCAATTGAAAGATCGAGGATGTCGCCTAGAGGGGGGTGACTAGGCGCTTTAAAATAATTATGGATTAGGCTTGAACAAATGCGGAATAAACCTAGCGGTTAATTTGTCAAGCACAAGACCTATGACAACTAGGCTCACCTATGTGCACCAACAACTTATGCTAAGCAAGATAAGCAACTATGTGATAGCAAGATATATGACAAAGAACAATATGGCTATCACAAAGTAAAGTGCATAAGTAAAGAGCACGGGTAAGAGATAACCAAGGCACGCGGAGACGACGATGTATCCCGAAGTTCACACCCTTGCGGATGCTAATCTCCGTTTGGAGCGGTGTGGAGGCACAATGCTCCTCAAGAAGCCACTAGGGCCACCGTAATCTCCTCACGCCCTCGCACAATACAAGATGCCGTGATTCCACTAAGGGACCCTTGAGGGAGGTCACCGAACCCATACAAATGGCAACCCTTGGGGGCGGTCACCGAACCCGTACACTTTGGCAACCCTTGGGGGCGGTTGCCGGAACCTGTCAAATTGCTCGGGGCGATCTCCACAACCTAATTGGAGACCCCGACGCGTGCCCGGAGCTTTAAACCACAATGATTGAGCTCCGAACACCACCAACCGTCTAGGGCGCCAAGGCACCAAAGAGGAACAAGCTCTAGGGTGCCCAAACACCCAAGAGTAATAAGCTTCTCAAACTTGTAACTTCCACATATCACATGGAGAACTCAAACCGATGCACCAAATGCAATGGCAAGGGCACACGGAGTGCCAAAGTCCTTCTCTCCCAAATCCCACGAAAGCAACTAATGCTAGGGAGGAAAATGAGAGGAAGAATGAAAGAAGAACACGGAGAACTCCAAGATCTAGATCCAAGGGGTTCCCCTCACTTAGAGGAGAAAGTGATTGGTGGAAACGTGGATCTAGATCTCCTCTCTCTTTTCCCTCAAGAACTAGCAGGAATAATTGGAGGGATTGAGAGTTAGCAAGCTCAAAGAAGGTCAACAATGGGGGAAGGTTCAATGTGGAAGAAGTCCCCCTTTTATAGGTGGGGAAAAATCTAACCGTTATGCTCACAGCCCGCACAGAACGGTACTACCGCTCCAAGGAGTGGTACTACCGCTAGGGCGGTAGTACCCCTTTGAAAAACAACAGAGAGGAGGCAAAAGGCAAGTAGAACCGCTGGAGCGGTACTACCGCTCGTCCTCACGGTACTACCGCAAATGGTAGCGGTACTACTGCTTGCGAGCGGTACTAAAAAAATACTTCTGTGCCTACCTCCGCTGAGCAAAACACGAGATTTTGGTCCGGAGTGGTAGTACCGCTTAGTAGCCGCGGTAGTACTGCTCTGGAGCTGTACTACCGCTCAGGAGCCGCGGTAGTACTGCTCTGGAGCAGTAGTAATAAATTTACATCCGCTCTAGTCGCGGTAGTACCGCTGCAACCTTTACCAAAACAGCCACAACTTTTGCAAACGGACTCCGAATTGAATGAAACCAAGTTTGTTGGAAAGCTAATGACATGGGATAACACAATCTTGATAGAAATATCAATAAGAATCCAATGAGAAAAGGCCCATAAGAAAATGGTGAGAACCCTTCCTCGAAAAAGACCGGTAAAACCTCCAACACCGAAAACATCATAGAAGACGCATGCGAACTCCATTTTTGATGAACTCAAGCTTGTCATCAAGATGACCATAAGCTCTAAGACTCACAAAGATAACCAAACAAGAACCAAGAAACATGATGCAAGGATGCAATGGTTTGAGCTCTCTACTAACGATACGATCAAGCTACCAACTTGAGGAGCCCCCCTTGATAGTACGGCAAACGATCCTATAACCCGGTATCCCAACTACCATCACGAGACCGGTAAAATAGAAAACCTATCAAGGCCAAACATTTGCTTGCACATGATCCACTTAAGCTAGATGATGACGATCTTGACTCCCTCAAGATGAACCACCTTTCTTGATTGCGTTTGCTCGATGAAGACTAGATGATTGCTCCCCCATAGTCCACTATGGGTGAGCCACTCTTTGGCACAACTTCACAAGTCCATTGACACCATAATGGATGGCAAGATTCAAGCACTTGATCTCTTCGTGATGCTCCACTTGAACTTGCACACGGCAATCTTGATAACGATCACCACTTGATGTCATCCTTTCCATGGGTTGTATGATATCTTCCTCTTGACGCAAGCCCATGGACACGTACCTAACCCCACACAGAACTCTCACATAGACCATGGGTTAGTACACAAAGTGCAATGGACAATGCTTACCATACCATGGGATCACTTGATCCCTCTCGGTACATCTTCTATGCTTTGTGAGTTGATCAACTTGATTCACTCTTGACTTAGTCTTGATCAACTTGATTCACTCTTGACTTAGTCTTGATCAACCTTGAATCTTTCCAACTCTCTTCATTTGGATGATGTCTTGACGTTAAACATGAATGATCACACAATCTTCTTCTTCAAGACATGCTTGCAATAAGTCAACACTCACATGACCGGTCTTTGGATAATTCCTTAATAGCACCGTGGTCATCACAAACTCTCCTTGAAACCAACAAATGGACTCCAAGAAAAACCTATGGCCAAAACCTTCAAATATAACTCAAGGCAACCATTAGTCCATAGAGATTGTCATCAATTACCAAAACCAAACATGGGGGCACCGCATGTTCTTTCAACAAAGAACTTCAAGAGCATCCCGAGATTTCTACCGGAGAAAGGAATATGAAAATGCGTTCCAACCCCTGTGCATAGATTACCCCAATGTCACCACGGGAATCCGCAAGTTGATAACCAAAACATACATCAAGTGGATCAACAAAATATCCCATTGTCACGATGGATATCCCATCGCAAGACATACATCAAGTGTTCTCACATCCAAAGATTCAATCCGACATAACAAAACCTCAAAGGAAAAGACTCAATTCATCACAAGAAGATAAAGGGGCAGAAACACTATATGATCCAACTATAGTAGCAAAGCTCGCGGTACATCAAGATCGTTCCAAATCAAGAACACGAGAGAGAGAGAGAGAGAGAAAGAGAGAGAGAGAGAGAGAGAGAGAGAGAGAGAGAGATCAAACACATAGCTACTGGTACATACCCTCAACCTCGAGGCGAACTACTCCCTCCTCATCCTGGAGACCGCTGGGATGATGAAGATGGCCACCGATGATGATTTCCCCCTCCAGCAGGGTGCCGTAATGGGGTCTAGATTGGTTTTTGGTGGCTACAGAGGCTTTCGGTGGTGGAACTCACAGTCTAGGTTTACTTCTAGGAGTTTCCATATTTATAGAAATTTTTAGCGTCGAGAACAAGTTAGGGGGGTCCACGAGTCAACGACAAGGACGGAGGACGCGCCCGGGGGGTGGTAGGGTGTGCCCTCCAACCTTATGGTTGGCTCGAGACTCTTTTGTCCCAACTCTTTTGCTTCGGGGGCTTCTTTGTTTTGGACTCCTATGAAATATTCGGAACCACCTTTAGATCTATGGAGTGAGAATGAAATGACTTTCTCAAATATGGTGGATATATATTTCATAAACGAGTTATTTGAAATTTGGAGTTCTTTTAATCTTGGAGTTTCATTTTAGAATTTAATTGAAGATTATGAATTTGTTTAAATATTTCCGATAAGCAAATATTATTAATGAGTGGAGATAATATGACTTCTCCAAAATATTATTGGAAATATTTAAATGCAGCCTGTTTATCAATTTGGTATTTATAAACCCTAAAACATATGTATAAACTTGAAAAGGCCATAAAAACATTGTTTATAAATGTACAACAAAATATATTGTTGTTGTGAGTATTTTTATTAAGCTCCCAATAATGGTTCTGTAGTAGTCAACATTTCTTATTGACATTTTCCTCTAGCATTCCTGAACTTTTTAGAAATCAATAAATAATACTAAACGTGTCCTAATCCTAGGCTATTGGGTTGACCCATCTCTTCCTCACACATTTTGTTTTGTTCTCTGTGTTTCTCTTTCTCCCTCTCGGTCTTCTTCCACCTCAGGATCACCTACACGTACAGAACTAGAACTCCATGGATGCCTGTACCTCTTCCTCCCGTCCTCTCCCATTCCCCGCACCCACTGACCTCCTGAACGGAACCCTCTCGCCTCCCTCGACCCCTCTCATCCCTCAGTGCACCTTGGAGACTCCAATAGTGGCCATTACGAGGCAGCGGAACAGCCACCACTAAACTCCATCTTCTGCTCGAATTCTGACCTCATCGAGCCCTATAAAAAGCACCCCGCGAACCCCTCTCAGCCCTCGTCCGAAGCCCTCTCCTTTCGGGAGCTATCTACTTCCCCATCCATTGCTCGTCGGAGTTCGGAAACTCCGGCGGCCGCTCCACGCCGCTACGGGACGAGGCCGAGCCCGGGACATTGCCCAATGGACTTCCCTCATCTACCTCTTCGCCGTCCTCATTTTACTTGACGTCAGGGAGCTTCTTCCACAACTCCGGCGACCTTCTTTTCCAACTCCGGCACCAACTCCGGTGAGCTCTCTCTAAATCCCGTAATTCTTTTATTCAGAAAAATATCCAAACTTCGGAAGTTCGTATCTCCCAAACCGTATGTCCGATTTTGACAAATAAGATATCTCTGGATTCGTTGAAACCTGTACTTTTATATGAAATTATATAATCTCACTTTTGGGCAATTTAAAATTTAGTTTTGATTTAAATGGTAAGATGAGTATTTTCACTATATCTTTTATTCTGTAAATCATATAAAAATGTTTTATATATGAAAGTTGGACCTTAGGACCTCACCATTCTGTTAGAACTCATAGAATAATTTTTCAATGATGTTTAGTCAATGTTTTAGCATCATCACCTTAATTTGACTTTCTTTAATCATGATTTAATAACTTTATTAGATTGAATTTGATTCTTCAGTAGAAATCCTTAGATAGATGAAACCTCTCTGGTCATTTGAACCACGACAAAAATCTAGAGTTGCAAGATTATGGATTTAATTCTTTTATATCGAAACCTATGCCATACCATTTCCGTTTACCCAAGTCAAATATTCCGAATAGTCTTGTGATAAATTTGTCGTATGAACTTGGTCTCACAACCCTTCAAACCATAATCCTCACTTAGTATCAATATTATCCGTCCCTAGAATATGACTATGTCATATTTTCTTTCAAGACCACACTTGATCCTATATCAACCTTAACAATGCCCTAGAAGTTATGATAGTGGCAACCGAATAATTGTGTTGTTATTTGGATCTTCATTTGGATTTTATTTGTATGTTGAATGCTTGCTCGCACCATTGTTATGTGAATGTGGATATGCCGAGTGTCTTACTTGAGTTATTTATCGCGTTAGATTACGACGAGTGCAAAGGTGAATTCTACGAGGAGGTAGAACCTTGTTACTGTGAAACAAAAGGCAAGTTGCAATTTGATCATGCCCTGACCTATATTTTCATACTATGCATATCTCTTTAATTTTTAACACTATGCATGTTTCATAAAAGTTTTGCAAAGTATTATTTTTATCTAGAGCCATAAAGAATCACCACCATGCTTGGCCGCGCTTGCACAAAATGGGTGGGATGAAAACAAAACTTATTTTTAACCTTTAACCTTGCTCTTTTTGGAGCAACGTTTGTGAAACTATTTTTAAAACAAAAATTATATATATATATTATTCTACATCTACTCCCTGGGAGGAATGGTATTGACGGGAGCGTCTACAAGTGATTGCGCCCATCGGGGTCCTGTAGTGAATGCGCCCGACTAGGGTCTTGCACACAGTTTTTTGGTGGGGACCGCCGTTCAGGGGACTGAGATCTTCCAAGTACAGTTTGATGTAGCTTCCAGTACAACCACATGCTACTATGGGCTCTGGCTTAGCTTAGTACTAACGGGAAACCCTACCCCAGGACCGCCATCGGAGAGAGGCCTTCGTGCCGAAGTTGCGGGCGGCTTGGCGGTATAGGGGGCTGTTACGGAAAGGCTTCGCAACAATCTCCTCCTAGTCGTACACCCAAGTGTGTAATGATAAACGGGGTTGGTTGTGTCATGTGGGGAACGTGTACGACCTCTGCAGAGGGTTTAACCTAATCGATTAGCCGTGCCCCCGGTTACGGGCAATTTTGAGCAACTGAAGACTTGGACTGAAGAAGAATCTCCCCTCTCTTTTCTAAAAGTTTGTTTTAAGGGAAGGGAAAGTTGAGGAATGAGCACAGTGAATGTGTTTCACTTCAACCTTATGTATGATTTAAACTATTTTGGAGAATGAGCGCTGGTGCGTATATCCAAGTGTCTCACGCCTATCTTTTATACTAGAAATATTTCTATTTCAAAAGAAGTTTACAAAAATTTAGTATAGGAGAAAAATTGGCTTTATGCAAAGGAAACCTCTACCAATACTTATCCTGCATATATATTTTGTTATACTTTCCTTTGCAACTTGCGAGTACATTCCGCGTACTCATCTGCACCTGTCATGTGCAGATCTCGACAGATTAAGAGACGATAGGGTTATGATCTACACTCAACAAGCCCAGTGGCGTTGATGGAGCCTAACTTAGCGACTACGTATAATTACGATGTATTATGTGCCAACATTGAGCTATGCCAATGGTATGTATTTGCTTAATTTTGGATCTATCGTTGTAGTAAAATGATGTATGTTTACTAATATTCGTTCTTGTTACTGTGTGTGCTAGCTATGATCCAGGGATAGCACAGTAAGCACAGAGACTTGGATTTTATCAAATCCGGGTCGTGAAAAAATGGTATCAGAGCATACGTTGACTGTAGGACGTGACCCTAGAAATGGTTTAGAAATAGGAAAACCTTGATAGGAACAACTTATATTTTCAATAGCACCGACAAGTATTCTCGTATCCTTTTCTTTTCTTTAGTAAGCTCTCGTCTGCCCTCAAAAAACTTAGATGACCAACCTCCGAGACTCCAATGACTTTGACAATGATATTTGGTATGGATTTTCAAGAGCCTAAAGGTTACTTCATGGAATTGATGCTAAGCGAAGGAGTCTTCGGTACTGGAATTTACATCCAAGAGGTTAAATAAGAACTCAGGACACTCCAGACTAAGATGGATATGAAGAAGCTGAAGATTACCACTACCAAGGAATATCCCACTTGAATCCAGGCCACCATGAGAGTTGTGAAATAAACGAAAGAGTGCAATTAGTGTGCCCGACCATGCCAACTCATGTGGATGAAGGTACCATAGGAATTGTTTGTTTGAAATCTATGAGTGAATTTGGAGTTTTATTGGAGTTCTTCGCCATTGATTTGATGTTGTTGTCATTTGAGTTGTGTGATTTAAAATCTTGCATTGCTAGGATACGAATTCCGTAGGTGTGTACTATTTAATTCAACCTTGAGAGGTGCAAGTTACGGATGATTAACAAGATACCTTCAAACGGGTGAAGCATCACACACTGAAGACTTCCAAGAACTGAAGGATTAAAGACTTCAGGACGAAACCATAGTAAACGAGCCTATTATAAACGCTAAAAACATTGAGATAGGAGTTGGTTGTTGATTGTGGCGTGTGTGTGTCCATCTCTTTTCCTTCCTAAGCTCTATCTCACCTAGACCAAAACCTTAAACCATGGATGAACCAACCACTAAACGTTTCCTCGTGGAAACAACCACATTTCTTCGAAGGAGATACATACCTTGTTGTTTTGAACTCTATCTTTCCTTTAACCTGCAGATGGCAACCCTTTACGAGTCATTCCACAAAGGCCCAGAAATGATCATGACTTTGACTAGTGACCATGATTTTCCAAAGATCTTGAAGGATATGATGGGACATATTTGCCTTGAAGGAGATGCTGTCTACAAGGGTTATCCTTTCATTCAAAATGGAGTGGAACTTTGGTACATGGAAGTACACCTCTTTCGTGAAAAAGGAGTTTGTCCAAAGACTACTGGGCAATACTTTTTCATTTCTCGAGTATCTCGAACCACCTTCTTCGACTCTGTTCGTGAAGCTGCCATGGAAGCCATACGTCAGATTGGGGAAATCCTTGAAGCCAGACTCCGTCATGCCCACGAGTACTTGCGGGAAGTATATGCTGAGCTAATGGACATGAAGTTCATGGCCGCCGTGAAGGAGCATACGATTAATGAGTTCAAGGACTACATCGCACGTTTTCAGCCGGACTAAACTTCTTACGAAGGAGTAAGGAATAATGTTGGGTTTACATGCTTGACCATACCAATCCATGTGGATGGAAGCACTTGTAATAAACTATTTTGAACTCGAAGTTGTACGAGAGGTTAAAGGATGTAACAAGGAATCTATTCGTAAGGAGAATGCAACTTTGGTGCATAAAAGTTACGCTATTTCTCGCATGTAAGTTATAACATGACATGTGTAGGAACAACATCACCCGAAAGCGTTTTATTAGTGTTGCAGGTGAAGACCTCTTAAAGAGGAGTGAGAAAGACCGAGTGTTAGAATACGTGATTTACATATCTGCATATGAGGAAATGGGTTGAGTACGGGATGGATTGGCCCCCATACCGGAGACTCTTATTATATGCTTTCATACATGGATTGTTAAGTCAGAGAGACTTGAAACTCTAGTAGAGTGTCGTTGCGACAAGCCTATAACTATAGAATGGTAAGATGTATTACCCTTATAGGTAGGCAACCCTGCCTAACGTAGACTGAACGGTGAGAAATAAACACGAAGATCTTCAAAGAATTCCATCAGAAGCCATCGACCGCCATGAGAGTTTCGATAGGTAGTTTTTGAATTTATTGATTTTGAGAAAGACTTTCTTTTGAGGAAAATCTCGGTTCTGACTACAGAATCTTTATAAAGAACCATCATGGAGTAAAGAAAATATGGAAATCCCTACAAGTCTGTTCTTAAGGGTGGTAGCACTCGTACACCCTCGAAGGACAATTGGGTCATACGACAAATCAACAGAGACTCCATAATGGTGCCAGAAGTCTTAGACTTAGGTATGCCGAAGAATTGGAATACACAAATTGAATTAATAGAGGGCATTCTCTCAAGACAGGAGGAAAAAGGATAAACCGCAAACCTGTATATGATATGACCAAACCTCGGGGAAGTAACCCAAGGAACCCAAACCCTAACCTATTTCTTGCTAGCCTCTGCAAATCTCGAGGACGAGATTTCTTTTAAGGGTGGTAGTTTGTAACATCCCAAAATTTTCCAAATTTTGGAATGTTAATAATAAGATATGATTGAGTGATTTGTTGTGTTTGTCAAAAAAAAACTTTTGAGACATGTAAAAAAAACCAATCAAATTGGATTTCTTTGTTTTGGACCCCTATGAAATATTCGGAACCACCTTTAGATCTATGGAGTGAGAATAAAATGACTTTCTCAAATATGGTGGATATATATTTCATAAACGAGTTATTTGAAATTTGGAGTTCTTTTAATTTTGGAGTTTCATTTTAGAATTTAATTGAAGATTATGAATTTGTTTAAATGTTTCTAATAAACAAATATTATTAATGAGTGGAGATATATGACTTCTCCAAAATATTATTGGTAATATTTAAATACAGCCTGTTTATCAATTTGGTATTTATAAACCCTAAAAAAATATGTATAAACTTGAGAAGGCCATAAAAACATTGTTTATAAATGTACAACAAAATATATTGTTGTTGTGAGTATTTTTATTAAGCTCCAAATAATGGTTCTGTAGTAGTCAACATTTCTTATTGACATTTTCCTCTAGCATTCCTGAACTTTTTAGAAATCAATAAATAATACTAAACGTGTCCTAATCCTAGGCTATTGGGCTTGACCCATCTCTTCCTCACACATTTTGTTTTGTTCTCTGTGTTTCTCTTTCTTCCACATGGGTCGACCTACCTGGCCCATCTCCCTCTCGGTCTTCTTCCACCTCAGGATCACCTACACGTACAGAACTAGAACTCCATGGATGCATGTACCTCTTCCTCCCGTCCTCTCCCATTCCCCGCACCCACTGACCTCCTGAACGGAACTGAGGGAGTCCTGGACTAGGGGGTGTCCGGACAGCCGGACTATCATCGTCCACCGGACTCCAAGACTACGAAGATACAAGATTGAAGACTCCGTCCCGTGTCCGGATGGGACTTTCCTTGGCGTGGAAGGCAAGCTTGGCGATATGGATATGTAGATCTCCTACCATTGTAACCGACTCTGTGTAACCCTAGCCCTCTCCGGTGTCTATATAAACCGGAGGGCTTTAGTCCGTAGGACACAACATCCATTACAACAATCATACCATAGGCTAGCTTCTAGGGTTTAGCCTCCTTGATCTCGTGGTAGATCCACTCTTGTACTACCCATATCACCAATATTAATCAAGTAGAACGTAGGGTTTTACCTCCATCAAGAGGGCCCGAACCTGGGTAAAACATCGTGTCCCTTGTCTCCTGTTACCATCCACCTAGACGCACAGTTCGGGACCCCCTACCCGAGATCCACCGGTTTTGACACCGACATTGGTGCTTTCATTGAGAGTTCCTCTGTGCCGTCGCCGATAGGAAGGATGCCTCCACCCATCTTCAAGGACGGTATTTTCGCCAAAGGGGCCTTGGCCACCGGCCAAACTATCCGGCTAGGTGGTTTTCTTATGACCGCCTGTCCGGCCACCTCTTCGACAATGACTTCTCAAGTAATCAAAAACAATCTTCACGTCAACTCGGAATTTGCCGAGCGGCTGGATCCGATAGAGCTTTCATCTGTCAACGAGCTCTTGGATCGCATCGCCACCCTGGGAGTCGCTACTGACTACGATCAGATTGGGCTTAAAACCGATCTGAGAGAGATTAACTCTCCCCAGGTCACCCACCACGTCGCAGTGGTAGAGGAACAATGCGGCGACTCTTCTCCTGTATTGAAAACTAGTCATGTCCGGGCTCCCGAGCCCTCCATGCCGGATTCCCGCGGAGGGACGGACTTCGGTCAAGCACTGAACTTAAAGTCAGGCATCAGACCGGACTCGTTGGACAACGTCCAGCAATCCAAGCTTCCTAATTTGGAAACTTCACGGCCTTCAAGCCTTGAGATAGGTAGGGTTACGGACTTTATTCCACACACCCGCCCAGACATATGCGATCTATCTCTAATATGGCAAGAGCCCGCTGAAACAGTACATCACTACTGGGCCAGATTCCTCCTGGTTATGAACAGGATAAAGGACTGCCGAGAGGAAAACGCAATCTCAATTTTTTGCAATAATTGCACGGACAAGGGAATATTGAACGCCATCATCCGCCGCAAAATTACACGCTTCGCCGACCTGGCGTCCATAGTACGAAAGTACTGTGCGATGGAGAGTTTCCGGAAAACCGAAAACCAGTTTTGGGACAATCCGGCCCCGAATACAACCCTAGTCCGCAACAAAAGGGTGCATTACACTCAGGCCCCAGATACAAAAACCAAAAAGCAAAAACCCCATAGAGGGCACGGAACCGTACTAGAGGGATGGCTTAGCGGACCCTGTAAAATTCACAGTACAGAGGGCGCTGTCCCAACACATAGCCTTCGAGCATGTTGGATATTACGGCAGGTGGCCAAAAGTGGCGAGGAGCTTCTAGCCCCGGAAAACCACTCCAACAATACCGGTACGGTATCAACAGTCTTCGAGACCTTCGCATCAAATAATATGCGGAAACGAACAATCCGCGGCCTCGCCGAAGTCTACCAAGTAGCAACAACAAATCCATGGAGCGACATAGCCATCACCTTCAACGCCAGCGACGAACATAAATTCCGAACAGCCCGAGCACCAGCCGCACTGGTGCTTAGTCCAATAGTGGACGGCTTTCGACTTACAAAGGTCCTCATGGATGGCGGCAGCGGACTAAACCTCATCTACGAGGAAACTCTTCAAAAAATGGAAATAGACTGGAGCCGCATTGAGCGAAGCAGCACAACCTTCAGAGGAATAATCCCTAGCTGGGAAGCGTGCTGCACCGGAAAAATCACACTCGATGTGGTGTTCGGCTCGCCGGACAATTACAGATCCGAAGAAGTCACGTTCCAAGTGGCCCCGTTCAATAGCGGATATCACGCTATATTAGGACGAGAGGCATTCACAATTTTTCAAGCCATACCCCATTACGGGTACATGAAGCTTAAAATGCCTGGGCCCAGCGGAATAATCACTCTTGTTAGTGATCCGGACATAGCACTCCGTGCCGAAAACAAGACAGCCGCATTAGCCCTGGAGGCACTATCCGAAGCCCTAGCGGCAGAAGAACTCACCGCGCTGCGCTCTACGGTGAATAGGGACGATGTGATACTTGATAAGAGATCCAAGTCCACCTCCTTTAAACCAGCAGATGAAATAATAAAATTCCAGGTCCATCCAACGGACCCGACAAAGACGGCTTCCATCGGGGCACAGTTGAACCCTGATGTAGACGCCGCACTGCGAGAATTCCTTCGGGAAAATTGGGACATTTTCGCCTGGCACCCTTTGGATATGCCCGGAATCCCACGCAGATTGGCAGAACACAGCCTAAACATCCTAAAAGGATTCAAGCCAGTCAAACAGGCTCTTCGACGATTCTCCGAACCCAAAAGACAGGCAATGGGGGAAGAGCTAGCCAAACTCTTGGAAGCCGGATTCATCAGAGATATCAAACACCCGGATTGGCTAGCAAACCTTGTAATGGTACCAAAGAAGGACAAATCCTGGCGCCTATGTGTCGATTTTAAAGACCTCAACAAGGCCTGCCCAAAGGATCCCTTCCCCCTCCCCCGCATCGACCAGATAATCGACGCTACCGCAGGACACGATTCATTGTGTTTCCTCGACGCATACTCCGGCTATCATCAAATCAAGATGGCGGAAGCAGACCAAGCCGCAACGGCATTTATCACTCCATATGGACCATTCTGCTTCAACACGATGCCCTTCGGACTTAAAAACGCCGGCGCAACATATCAGCGCATGATTCAAACATGTCTGGCCACCCAGATCGGAAAAACAGTAGAGGCATACGTAGACGATGTAGTCGTCAAAACCAAACACGTCGAAACTTTAGTAGACGACTTGAGGCTCACATTCGACAACCTCAGAGCATATGACATCAAGCTGAATCCGGAAAAATGCGTTTTCGGCGTACCAGCCAGAAAGCTGCTGGGCTTCATTGTATCCGGTAGAGGAATTGAAGCAAACCCGGCCAAGATCCGAGCTCTGTCACAGTTGGATATTCCAAAAGACCTCAAACAGATACAAAAACTGACTGGATGCGTGGCAGCTTTAAGCCGCTTTATCTCCCGCTTGGGAGAGAAGGCATTGCCCCTCTATCGCCTCCTTAGGCGCACCGAACACTTCGAGTGGACGGATGCTGCCACTGCCGGACTCGAAGAAATAAAGGCCATATTGGCAACAAATCCGGTCCTGGCTGCGCCCAACCTGGGCGAACCAATGCTATTATACATCGCGGCAACACATCAAGTTGTAAGCGCGGTACTCGTCGTTGAACGAGAAACAGAAGGGCATAAATTCCCTCTTCAAAAACCAGTGTACTACATCTCCACTGTGTTAACCCCCTGCAAGTCCCGTTACCCGCACTATCAAAAGATAGCGTATGCGGTGTTCATGGCATCCCAGAAGCTCCGACACTACTTTCAAGAGTGTTCGATAACGGTGGCCTCCAAAGTACCACTCAACGACATTATAAACAACCGCGACGCGACGGGCATGATTGCAAAATGGGCCATTGAACTCTTACCATTCGATATAACTTACAAACCTCGGCGAGCTATAAATTCACAAGTTTTGGCTGACTTTGTCGCTGAATGGACCGAAGCCGAACTCCCTAAAGAGTAGGGCGCATACTCCAATTGGATTATGCACTTCGATGGCTCTAAAATGTTGGCCGGACTGGGGGCTGGCATCGTATTGACGTCCCCAACCGGGGACACAGTCCAATACGTACTTCAGATAATGTACACGGACTCCAACAACACAGCCAAATACGAGGCCCTTTTACATGGCCTCCGGATGGCAATCTCCATGGGCATTCAACGCCTAGAGGTGCGCGGGGATTCAAACCTCGCGATATCCGAGATAAATGGATACTTCGACGCCAAGGATCCGAAAATGGCAGCATATCGCAACGTTGTCCTAAAAATGTCAGCTCGGTTTGAAGGACTTGAATTCCATCACGTACCCGAGATAATAACCAAGCAGCCGACGTACTGGCACGCATCGGCGCAAAATGTGACGCTGTCCCTCCAAACATCTTCCTGGAACGGCTCTTCAAGCCATCCGTACTATGGGAAGAGGAGTCTGGAAATGACAAACCGGAAAAAACCGCGCCAACCGGCGATTCAGCCGATGACATAACACCTTCAGCCCACGACATAATGGCAGTAATCGCCTCGTGGACAAAACCATTCCTAGCCTACTTGCTTAGGCAGGAACTTCCCGAAGACCAAAATGAGGCCCGCTTCATAGTCCGGCGATCTAAAGCCTACAAGGTCCATGAGGGAGAACTTTATAAGAAAAGCACAACCGGAGTCCTTCAAAGGTGTATCTCCGAAGAGGAAGGGCAAAACCTCCTGGCTGAAATTCATGCCGGACTAGGCGGACACCACGCAGCAGCTCGGGCCCTTGTAGGAAAGGCATTCTGTACAAGATTTTATTGGCCGACGGCCCGGGCAGATGCTCAGGACTTAGTCCAAAGATGCGTCGGTTGTCAGCTCTTTGCTAATCAGAGCCATATGCCACCCACCGCCCTCAAAACTATACCCATTACCTGGCCGTTCGCGGTCTGGGGGCTTGACATGGTTGGACCCCTTAAAGGGGGAATCCACAAGCAAAGGTACCTATTGGTCATGGTGGACAAATTCACCAAATGGATAGAGGCCAAACCAGTCAAAACGGCAGAGTCCGGACTAGTGATAGACTTTATATCCGGGGTAGTACACCGTTATGGTGTCCCCCACAGCATCATCACCGATAACGACACGAACTTCACGGCCGATGAGGTTAAGTCATGGTGCAAAAACATGGGCATTAAGCTCGATTACGCTTCAGTCTATCATCCTCAAACCAACGGTCAAGTGGAACGAGCAAATGGTCTAATAATGAACGGCATTAAACCCAGACTAGTGCGGTCACTTACGAAATCTGACACGCACTGGGTAGAGGAGCTCGACTCCGTACTCTGGGGGCTGCGGACAACGCCCAACCGTACTACCGGATTCACACCATTTTTTATGGTATACGGCGCAGAGGCAGTTCTGCCCTGCGACATTATTCATGACTCACCTCGAGTGCACATGTATGAAGAAAGAGAAGCCGAGCTGGATCGGCAGGACAGCTTGGACGCATTGGAGGAAGAACACGATGTCGCCAAGGCTCGTTCCGCATTCTATCAGCAGCAAGCTCGAAGATATCAAAGCAGAGAAGTACGGGTCAAGACTTACAACGTTGGCGAACTAGTTCTACGCCTGCCGGACAAGAAAAAGGACAAGCTCAAGCCCAAATGGGAGGGCCCCTTCATTATCGATCAAGTCCTGACCGGCGGAGTGTACCGTCTACGAAATGCATTGGACAACCGACTCAAGCCGAACCCATGGAACGCAGCCCGCCTCCGAAGATTCTATGCCTAGCGCTGGAATAAGAGTTCGTCCCCTTCCCCCGTACAAATTTTTACACTTTAGCTGTCTTTTGTTTCTCTTTCTTCTCTTAACCCTTTTCCTAAAAAGCCCTTAAGGGCCTACTTGCGCATTGTTCGCACATACTTGATGTGCCATCCGCACTCATTATACCTGGGGGCTTCTTTTCCAGAAGCTCAATTATAAGGGCCTCATGCCCAGCACATGTGTCAAGCTTCCACATGTACCTTTTACTCACCATTATATGCATCGATATGACTTAAGTTTTGGCCAAGCTGGGTTGCCTGGCTCCTGTGCTTACCCCTACGTTCCCGATTGTTCGGCTAGGAGGTAAAGGGAGCACCTTTGCGATTGTTACTGCCGGGTCAGCCGGATGTGTACCTCAGACTGGGTGAAGCCGAAAGCTAGCGTTCTTAAGGGAATATTCGGTCAATGACTTGAAAGATGATTTTTTACCTACTTATTTATCTGCCCCCAGATGTTTTTCTGCCTTTTTCGCAGTCCGGACATGCACTTTAGGGCATGCCTCCCAGGGAAAGGAACCCTTAACGGAACTATTCTCCCTGGAAGATGTTTCTTACTAACCATGTAATATAACATAACTAGTTGGCACTTGTCTGATAAAGCACTGATGACCCCTACGCCTGGTCTCCATGCATACCCCGGTTGTTTCTTAACCGAGAAGGTATTCGGACACACTCCGGACTCTAGGGTCCCGAGGTTGAAGCGAAAAGGTCGGCAAAGACAAACGATCTACAATCCGGCTAGAAGGCATTTCACATGTCATTTTACAATACATTGTCCAAACTACTAACTGTATTCCTCCTCAATCCCGTCTAAGAGGCTGTCTAATTTACAGTCCCATTGGGAAAATTTAGCGGCCAGCTCTACTTGGCCGTATACTAAACTCACAGGGATCTCCTTCCCATCGGGCCCCACAGGTCCGACCTCGGCCATGTGGTTGGGATCCGCCTTCTTGTACCACGTCTTCACAATGGCCCAAGCCTCCCTGGCACCTTGGCGGCAGGCCGAAATCTTCCACAAACGGAAGCGCTGCCGCATTCCCTGAAGCTTCTCCGTAAGCTCTCCAAGGCCTTCGGCAGGGAAAGGGCCGGCCATAAAGCCTGAACGGCGCCGCTCATCGCCTGCCGAACTCGTTCGAGCAGCTGCAACAGTTCGGGAAGCTGATCACCCGTTGATACGGGCATCTCCTCTGCAGGGCGACCTGTGAGTATACCTACAGACATATTTTTTCAATTGGCTTCCTCGCCGAACTCTTCTTTTCAAAGGAGTTCGCTTAAGCACTTACTATAGATGCCGCGACGAAGCCGCTGATTCTCCTCAACGGAGCCAGACAGCTCGGCCCGAACACCTTTCAGCTCTTCTCCGAGCTGGGCGTGGGCATCTTGGAGCTTGTTCCTTTCCTGCTGCACTCTATTCAGCACCCTCTCGCCGGCCTTCAGCTGACGCAGTAGTTCTTGCCTGCCCGGATCTTGTCCGACAGCACCTGCAATGTCATTATTAGACTTGCGCGCACGCCGCACAGCGCTTATATTTTTTAAAAAAAAAATATAAAATAATGTGTTACCAGGAGGGGCCTCTGTGTTTCCTCCTGCGGCAGCAAGTGCGGCCTCAAGTTGGGCCTTGCACTCTTGCAGCTCCTGAGACAGTTGGGTATTCTTCTCGGTAAGATCCTGCATTTCAAATGATCCTTAAATCAGTTAACATAACTACTTTAAGTCTCGGGGGCTACTGGCATATATAACTGTTAAATTCTTTTACCCGTATGTCTTTTACATACTGCTCCGTGGCTCTGGTAAAACCATCTTGAGCAGCACGGAGGTGCGCGTCCCCCGTGTTAAAGGCATTCAACGCCTCAGGGGAGAAGCACGCATTACGAAATACTGTCCGGCGGTGCCTATGGTTCATGGCGCTCTCCACCTCAGACTTGGTGGCGGACAATCTGTTGGCATCCTCCGTTGGAGGAGTGTCCGGCTCGCGCCTTGCGCTCGCCTCCCCCTCCAAACCAGGTGCTGGAGCCTGGCTGGTAGAGGTTGGATTGGCAACCTCCACGCCCGCAGTCCGGCGGGCTCTTTTTCTCCTACAAAAGTCATGAGCACTCAAACGCTTCCTAGGAACATTGCTCCAAATAATTAACTGCAAGCTATACCTTTGCGGCGACGTTTCAGTCCGCGTCGCGCTCCTCTTCCGCCTACTGGTCCAGACTGGCCTTTGTTGGTCAGCCGCCGCGAGCTCGGCTTCCCGGCTTGAAGGCGCTTCCTGCAAAACACCATCGTATGCGAAGGTCAGAAATGAGCAAGGAAGAAGTAATGGTGTCGGGACTTCGGTCACAATCACCTGGGAAGCCGGATATAGTCCGGGGTAGTCAGCCGTAATGGCGACTAAAGCATTATCCATGCTGAGTTGGTGGAACACCCCGTCGATTAGCTCCACCTTTATGTCCGGATCCTCTTAGGAGGCCGGATCCTGGGATCTCTCTGGATCCTCGGGTTGCAGAGCTGGACTTAGCATGTCCTCCACAATCCGACGCAGTTCCTGCGTCGAAAACATAATATAAGAAGCTTAAACTTCGAAAGCATGGGTCGGGCCCTTAAAGTGTTCGCTTACCCAACGCCGAGGGTTATTCATGGAGAACCCATTCAACGGGTTTGTCTGAAGGAAATCCTCCTTCTCCCCCTTGTACAGGCCGGACATGATCTGCACCAGATCCTTGGCCGAATCCGGTCCTTTTCGGCCATGACGGGTGGCATCGTCTTCCCCGTTGAAATCCCACATGGGGTGGCCCCTGTATTGCACTGGCTGCACCCCCCGCGTAATGCATGTTGCCATGACTCCAATCATGGTCAACCCGGAATGGGACAGTAATCTTATTCGGCCCATCAGATAATGGACGCTCTTGTCTTCCTCCAGTTGGGGGCTCCGCGGGCGCCAACTAAGGTGTTTCTTCAGAGGAGTAGTACTGAACTCCGGGAGGCCGATCCGAACAGGGTCCGGCAGCGGAGCGTCTTCTATGTAAAACCATTCCGAGGGCCAGTCTTCGGACGCCTTCTTAGGGGTTCTGGATGGATATCCGGTCCCGGCAATGCGCCATATTTCGGCGCCGCCCACTTGATATATGGACCCCTCGTGAGAACGGGGTACGAGGCAGAACAACCTCTTCCACAGTGCAAAATGGGGCTCGATGCCCAGAAATAGCTCGCAAAGAGCTACGTAACCCGCGATATGCAGGATAGAGGGAGGTGTAAGGTGATGGAGCTGGAGTCCGTAGAACTCCAGGAGCCTGCGGAGGAACGGATGTATAGGAAATCCGAGTCCCCTTATCAGATAGGGGACGAAGCATACCCGCTCCCCTTTGTTGGGACTTGGGGTAGCCTCAGCTTGCTTCCCACCTTGGTAGGTGGCCAGCCCGGCTCGGACCGGAACCATGAAGGCCGGAGGGAGATATCCCCCCGCTTGGAGCTTCACTAGCTCGTTGTGCGGAACAGAGCATCTCCTCCAATCTCCTGGCAAAGGGCTGGGAGCGCGAGAAGAGGAGCCGCGTCGACGGTCCATGATGGAATGGATTCTGGGTCAAAGGCGCTCCAATGAGTATTCGCGGAAGGAAGATGGTGTGATTTGGATCTGGATTCTTGCCTCTCTTATAGGCAGATTATTTGCACAGCTAGGGGGTAAAACATAAAAGATATCCTGGCTTTTCGCATTCGTGCGACGCGTGGAAGAAGGCCATTATTGGGCGTGGAAGCCAAGAAGCGCAACATTGATAAGGAAGCCGAACACTGTTCGGCAGGTACATGGAACTTAAAAGGAGAACCCGCCTTGCAACGCCGAAGACTATATACGCGCTGGACTTATCGTCATTGAAGCCTAGTTCGGGGGCTACTGAGGGAGTCCTGGACTAGGGGGTGTCCGGACAGCCAGACTATCATCGTCCGCCGGACTCCAAGACTACGAAGATACAAGATTGAAGACTCCATCCCGTGTCTGTTGGGGAACGTTGCAGAAAATTAAAATTTTTCCTACGGCTTCACCAAGATCCATCTATGAGTTCATCTAAGCAACGAGTCATGGGAGAGAGCTTGCATCTACATACCACTTGTAGATCGCGTGCGGAAGCTTGCAAGGTGATGATGGAGTCGTACTCGAACGTGATTCAGATCACCGATGCCAAGTGCTGAACGGACAGCACCTCCGTGTTCAACACACGTACGGGACGAGCGACGTCTCCTCCTTCTTGATCCAGCAAGGGGGAAGGAGAGGTTGAGGAAGACAGCTCCACCGGCAGCACGACGGCGTGGTGATGGTGGAGAAGCAGTACTCCGACAGGGCTTCGCCGAGCACACAACGAAGGAGGAGAGGTGTTGGGGAGGGAGAAGGAGGCAACCAAAGGCCAAGGACTCAGGGTATGAAGTCCCTCCTCTCCCCCACTATATATAGGAGGGCCAAGGGGGGGGTGGCCGGCCCTAGGAGATCCAATCTCCTAGGGGGGCGGCGGCCAAGGGGGGTTTCCCTCCCCCCCAAGGCACCTAGGAGGTGCCTTCCCCTCCTAGGACTCTTGCCCCCTTGAACCCTAGGCGCATGGGCCTATGTGGGGCTGGTGCCCTTGGCCCATGCAGGCCAAGGCGCACCCCCTACAGCCCATGTGGCCCCCCGGGGCAGGTGGCCCCACCCGGTGGGCCCCCGGGACCCCTCCGGTGGTCCCGGTACAATACCGATAACCCCGAAACTTGTCCCGATGCCCGAAACAGGACTTCCCATATATGAATCTTTACCTCCGGACCATTCCGGAACTCCTCGTGACGTCCGGGATCTCATCCGGGACTCCGAACATCATTCGGTAGTCACATACTTGACTTCCTACTAACCCTAGCGTCACCGAACCTTAAGTGTGTAGACCCTACGGGTTCGGGAGACACGCAGACATGACCGAGACGACTCTCGGGCAATAACCAACAGCGGGGTCTGGATATCCATGTTGGCTCCCACATGCTCCTCGATGATTTCATCGGTTGAACCACGATGTCGAGGATTCGATCAAACCCTGTATACAATTCCCTTTGTCAATCGGTACGTTACTTGCCCGAGACTCGATCGTCGGTATCCCAATACCTTGTTCAGTCTCGTTACCCGGCAAGTCACTTTACTCGTACCGTAATGCATGATCCCGTGGCCAACACCTTGGTCACATTGAGCTCATTATGATGATGCATTACCGAGTGGGCCCAGAGATACCTCTCCGTTATACGGAGTGACAAATCCCAGTCTCGATCCGTGTCAACCCAACAGATACTTTCGGAGATACCTGTAATGCACCTTTATAGTCACCCAGTTACGTTGTGACGTTTGATACACCCAAGGCACTCCTACGGTAACCGGGAGTTACACGATCTCATGGTCGAAGGAATAGATACTTGACATTGGCAAAGCTTCTAGCAAACGAACTATACGATCTTTTATGCTATGCTTATGATTGGGTCTTGTCCATCACATCATTCTCCTAATGATGTGATCCCGTTATCAACGACATCCTATGTCCATAGTCAGGAAACCATGACTATCTATTGATCATAACGAGCTAGTCAACTAGAGGCTCACTAGGGACTCATTGGGTCTAAGTGTTCACACGTGTATTACGATTTCCGGATAATACAGTTATAGCATGAACAAAAGACAATTATCATGAACATTGAAATATAATAATCCTTTTATTATTGCCTCTAGGGCATATTTCCAACAGTCTCCCACTTGCACTAGAGTCACCAATCTAGTTACATTGTGATGAATCGAACACCCATAGAGTTCTGGTGTTGATCATGTTTTGCACGCGAGAGAGGTTTAGTCAACGGATCTGCGACATTCAGATCCGTGTGCACTTTGCAAATCTCTATGTCTCCATCTTGAACATTTTCACGGATGGAGTTGAAACGACGCTTGATGTGCCTGGTCTTCTTGTGAAACCTGGGCTCCTTGGCAAGGGCAATAGCTCCAGTGTTGTCACAGAAGAGTTTGATCGGCCCCGACGCATTGGGTATGACTCCTAGGTCGGTGATGAACTCCTTCATCCAAATCGCTTCATGCGCTGCCTCCGAGGCTGCCATGTACTCCGCTTCACATGTAGATCCCGCCACGACGCTCTGCTTGCAGCTGCACCAGCTTACTGCTCCACCATTCAACATATACACGTATCCGGTTTGTGACTTAGAGTCATCCAGATCTGAGTCGAAGCTAGCGTCGACGTAACCCTTTACGACGAGCTCTTCATCTCCTCCATAAACGAGAAACATGTCCTTTGTCCTTTTCAGGTACTTCAGGATATTCTTGACCGCTGTCCAGTGTTCCTTGCCGGGGTTACTTTGGTATCTTGCAACCAAACTTACGGCAAGGTTTACATCGGGTCTGGTACACAGCATGGCATACATAATAGATCCTATGGCTGAAGCATAGGGGATGACACTCATCTCTTCTTTAT
Organism: Triticum timopheevii; assembly: GCA_963921465.1. Lineage (NCBI taxonomy): Eukaryota > Viridiplantae > Streptophyta > Magnoliopsida > Poales > Poaceae > Triticum > Triticum timopheevii. Next base: position 146,839,979 of record OY997272.1, read on the forward strand.
CTTTTGCCGTGGTCGGTGACTGAGCCAAGCTCAATCTCACACCTTGTAACATAGGCAAGAACCCCTTCTTGGACTGATCCATTTTGAACCTCTTCAAAATCTTATCAAGGTATGTGCTTTGTGAAAGACCTATGAGGCGTCTCGATCTATCTCTATAGATCTTGATGCCTAATATATAAGCAGCTTCTCCAAGGTCCTTCATTGAAAAACACTTGTTCAAGTAGGCCTTAATGCTGTCCAGGAGTTTCGTATCATTTCCCATCAAGAGTATGTCATCTACATATAATAGGAGAAATGCTACAGAGCTCCCACTCACTTTCTTGTAAACGCAGGCTTCTCCATAAGTCTGCGTAAACCCAAACGCTTTGATCATCTCATCAAAGCGAATGTTCCAACTCCGAGATGCTTGCACCAGTCCATAAATGGATCGCTGGAGCTTGCATACTTTGTTAGCGTTCTGAGGAACGACAAAACCTTCCGGCTGCATCATATACAGCTCTTCCTTAAGATGTCCATTAAGGAATGCCGTTTTGACGTCCATCTGCCATATCTCATAATCATAGTATGCGGCAATTGCTAACATGATTCGGACGGACTTAAGCTTCGCCACGGGAGAGAATGTCTCGTCGTAGTCAATCCCTTGAACTTGTCGATAACCCTTAGCGACAAGTCGAGCTTTATAGATGGTAACATTACCATCCGCGTCCGTCTTCTTCTTAAAAATCCATTTATTTTCTATCGCTCGCCGATCATCGGGCAAGTCTGTCAAAGTCCATACTTTGTTTTCATACATGGATCCTATCTCGGATTTCATGGCCTCAAGCCATTTGTTGGAATCCGGGCCCGCCATTGCTTCTTCATAGTTCGAAGGTTCATTGTTGTCCAGCAACATGATTTCCATGACAGGGTTGCCGTACCACTCTGGTGCAGAACGTGTCCTTGTGGACCTTCGAAATTCAGTAGCAACTAGATCTGAAGTACCTTGATCATCATCAACATTTTCCTCTTCAGTTGGTGTGGGCATTACAGGAATGGTTTCCTGCGCTGCACCACTTTCCCGTTCGAGAGGTAGTACTTCATCGAGTTCTACTTTCCTCCCACTTACTTCTTTCGAGAGAAACTCTTTCTCCAGAAAGCATCCGTTCTTGGCAACAAAGATCTTGCCTTCGGATCTTAAGTAGAAGGTATACCCGACAGTTTCCTTAGGGTATCCTATGAATACGCATTTTTCCGACTTGGGTTCGAGCTTTTCAGGTTGAAGTTTCTTGACATAAGCATCGCATCCCCAAACTTTTAGAAACGACAGCTTAGGTTTCTTCCCAAACCATAATTCATACGGTGTCGTCTCAACGGATTTAGACGGTGCCCTATTTAAAGTGAATGTAGCTGTCTCTAGAGCGTATCCCCAAAATGATAGCGGTAAATCGGTAAGAGACATCATAGACCGCACCATATCCAATAGAGTGCGATTACGACGTTCGGACACACCGTTTCGCTGAGGTGTTCCAGGCGGCGTGAGTTGTGAAACGATTCCACATTTTCTTAAGTGTGTACCAAATTCGTGACTTAAGTATTCGCCCCCACGATCTGATCGTAGGAACTTTATCTTACGGTCATGTTGATTCTCTACCTCACTCTGAAATTCCTTGAACTTTTCAAAGGTCTCAGACTTGTGTTTCATTAAGTAGACATACCCATATCTACTCAAGTCGTTAGTGAGAGTGAGAACATAGCGATATCCTCCGCGAGCCTCAACGCTCATTGGACCGCACACATCGGTATGTATGATTTCCAACAAGTTGGTTGCTCGCTCCATTGTTCTGGAGAACGGAGTCTTGGTCATTTTGCCTAAGAGGCAAGGTTCGCATGTGTCAAATGATTCATAATCAAGAGACTCTAAAAGTCCATCAGCATGGAGCTTCTTCATGCGCTTGACACCAATGTGACCAAGGCGGCAGTGCCACAAGTATGTGGGACTATCGTTATCAACTTTACATCTTTTGGCATCCACACTATGAACATGTGTAATATTACGCTCGAGATTCATCAAGAATAAACCATTGACCATCGGAGCATGACCATAAAACATATCTCTCATATAAATCGAACAACCATTATTCTCAGACTTAAATGAGTAGCCATCTCGTATTAAACGAGATCCAGATACAATGTTCATGCTCAAACTTGGCACTAAACAACAATTATTGAGGTTTAAAACTAATCCCGTAGGTAAATGTAGAGGCAGCGTGCCGACGGCGATCACATCGACCCTGGAGCCATTCCCGACGCGCATCGTCACCTCGTCCTTCGCCAGTCTCCGTTTATTCCGCAGCTCCTGCTGTGAGTTACATATGTGAGCAACGGCACCGGTATCAAATACCCAGGAGTTACTTCGAGTACTGGTAAGGTACACATCAATTACATGTATATCAAATATACCTTTGGTGTTGCCGGCCTTCTTATCCGCTAAGTATTTGGGGCAGTTCCGCTTCCAGTGCCCCTTCCCCTTGCAATAAAAGCACTCAGTCTCAGGCTTGGGTCCATTCTTTGACTTCTTCCCGGCAACAGGCTTACCGGGCGCGGCAACATCTTTGCCGTCCTTCTTGAAGTTCTTCTTACCCTTGCCCTTCTTGAACTTAGTGGTCTTATTGACCATCAACACTTGATGTTCTTTCTTGATTTCAGCCTCTGCTGACTTCAGCATCGAGAACACTTCAGGAATGGTCTTTACCATCCCCTGCATGTTGTAGTTCATCACAAAGCTCTTGTAGCTTGGTGGGAGCGACTGGAGGATTCTGTCAATGACCGCCTCATCTGGGAGGTTAATGTTCAACTGGGTCATACGTGCGTGCAACCCAGACATCTTCAGGATGTGTTCACTGACAGAACTGTTCTCCTCCATCTTACAACTGTAGAACTTGTCGGAGACATCATATCTCTCGACCCGGGCATGAGCTTGGAAAACTAGTTTCAGCTCTTCGAACATCTCATATGCTCCGTGATGCTCAAAACGCTTTTGGAGCCCCGGTTCTAAGCTGTAAAGCATGCCGCACTGAACGAGGGAGTAATCATCAGCACGAGTTTGCCAAGCGTTCATAACGTCTTGGTTCTCTGGGACGGGAGCGGCACCTAGCGGTCCTTCTAGGACATATTGCTTCCTGGCAGCTATGAGGATGATCCTCAGGTTTCGGACCCAGTCCGTATAGTTGCTGCCATCATCTTTCAGCTTGGTTTTCTCTAGGAACGCGTTGAAGTTCATGTTGACATGAGCGTTGGCCATTGATCTACAATACATATTTGCAAAGGTTTTAGACTAAGTTCATGATAATAAAGTTCTTAATCAAAATTATGAACTCCCACTTAGATTAGACATCCCTCTAGTCATCTAAGTGTTACACGATCCGAGTCGACTAGCCCGTGTCCGATCATCACGTGAGACGGACTAGTCATCGTCGGTGAACATCTTTATGTTGATCGTATCTTCCATACGACTCGTGTTCGACCTTTCGGTCTCCGTGTTCCGAGGCCATGTCTGCACATGCTAGGCTCGTCAAGTTAACCCTAAGTGTTTTCGCTGTGTAAAACTGTCTTACACCCGTTGTATGTGAACGTAAGGATCCATCACACCCGATCATCACGTGGTGCTTAGAAACGACGAACTGTAGCAACGGTGCACAGTTAGGGGAGAACACTTCTTGAAATTTTGTAAGGGATCATCTTATTTACTACCGTCGTCCTAAGTAAACAAGATGCATAAACATAATAAACATCACATGCAATTATATGGTTGTGACATGATATGGCCAATATCATCAAGCTCCATTGATCTCCATCTTCGGGGCTCCATGATCATCTTGTCACCGGCTTGACACCATGATCTCCATCATCATGATCTCCATCATCGTGTCTTCATGAAGTTGTCACGCCAACGACTACTTCTACTTCTATGACTAACGCGTTTAGTAATGAAGTAAAGTAGTTTACATGGCGTTCTTCAATGACACGCAGGTCATACAAAAAAATAAAGACAACTCCTATGGCTCCTGCCGGTTGTCATACTCATCGACATGCAAGTCGTGAATCCTATTACAAGAACATGATCTCATACATCACAATTCAACATTCATCACAACTTCTGGCCATATCACATCACATGATCAATCGCTGCAAAAACAAGTTAGACGTTCTCTAGTTGTTGTTGCATCTTTTACGTGGCTGCGATTGGGTTCTAGCAAGAACGTTTTCTTACCTACGAATCACCACAACGTGATTTTGTCAACTTCTATTTACCCTTCATAAGGGCCTTGTTCATCGATTCCGCTCCAACTAAAGTGGGAGAGACAGACACCCGCCAGCCACCTTATGCAACTAGTGCATGTCAGTCGGTGGAACCGGTCTCACGTAAGCGTACGTGTAAGGTTGGTCCGGGCCGCTTCATCCCACAATACCGTTGAGCAAGAAAAGACTAGTAGAGGCAAGTAAGATGACAAGATCAACGCCCACAACAAATTGTGTTCTACTCGTGCATTAGAGAACTACGCATAGACCTAGCTCATGATGCCACTGTTGGGGAACGTTGCAGAAAATTAAAATTTTTCCTACGGCTTCACCAAGATCCATCTATGAGTTCATCTAAGCAACGAGTCATGGGAGAGAGCTTGCATCTACATACCACTTGTAGATCGCGTGCGGAAGCTTGCAAGGTGATGATGGAGTCGTACTCGAACGTGATTCAGATCACCGATGCCAAGTGCTGAACGGACAGCACCTCCGTGTTCAACACACGTACGGGACGAGCGACGTCTCCTCCTTCTTGATCCAGCAAGGGGGAAGGAGAGGTTGAGGAAGACAGCTCCACCGGCAGCACGACGGCGTGGTGATGGTGGAGAAGCAGTACTCCGACAGGGCTTCGCCGAGCACACAACGAAGGAGGAGAGGTGTTGGGGAGGGAGAAGGAGGCAACCAAAGGCCAAGGACTCAGGGTATGAAGTCCCTCCTCTCCCCCACTATATATAGGAGGGCCAAGGGGGGGGTGGCCGGCCCTAGGAGATCCAATCTCCTAGGGGGGCGGCGGCCAAGGGGGGTTTCCCTCCCCCCCAAGGCACCTAGGAGGTGCCTTCCCCTCCTAGGACTCTTGCCCCCTTGAACCCTAGGCGCATGGGCCTATGTGGGGCTGGTGCCCTTGGCCCATGCAGGCCAAGGCGCACCCCCTACAGCCCATGTGGCCCCCCGGGGCAGGTGGCCCCACCCGGTGGGCCCCCGGGACCCCTCCGGTGGTCCCGGTACAATACCGATAACCCCGAAACTTGTCCCGATGCCCGAAACAGGACTTCCCATATATGAATCTTTACCTCCGGACCATTCCGGAACTCCTCGTGACGTCCGGGATCTCATCCGGGACTCCGAACATCATTCGGTAGTCACATACTTGACTTCCTACTAACCCTAGCGTCACCGAACCTTAAGTGTGTAGACCCTACGGGTTCGGGAGACACGCAGACATGACCGAGACGACTCTCGGGCAATAACCAACAGCGGGGTCTGGATATCCATGTTGGCTCCCACATGCTCCTCGATGATTTCATCGGTTGAACCACGATGTCGAGGATTCGATCAAACCCTGTATACAATTCCCTTTGTCAATCGGTACGTTACTTGCCCGAGACTCGATCGTCGGTATCCCAATACCTTGTTCAGTCTCGTTACCCGGCAAGTCACTTTACTCGTACCGTAATGCATGATCCCGTGGCCAACACCTTGGTCACATTGAGCTCATTATGATGATGCATTACCGAGTGGGCCCAGAGATACCTCTCCGTTATACGGAGTGACAAATCCCAGTCTCGATCCGTGTCAACCCAACAGATACTTTCGGAGATACCTGTAATGCACCTTTATAGTCACCCAGTTACGTTGTGACGTTTGATACACCCAAGGCACTCCTACGGTAACCGGGAGTTACACGATCTCATGGTCGAAGGAATAGATACTTGACATTGGCAAAGCTTCTAGCAAACGAACTATACGATCTTTTATGCTATGCTTATGATTGGGTCTTGTCCATCACATCATTCTCCTAATGATGTGATCCCGTTATCAACGACATCCTATGTCCATAGTCAGGAAACCATGACTATCTATTGATCATAACGAGCTAGTCAACTAGAGGCTCACTAGGGACTCATTGGGTCTAAGTGTTCACACGTGTATTACGATTTCCGGATAATACAGTTATAGCATGAACAAAAGACAATTATCATGAACATTGAAATATAATAATCCTTTTATTATTGCCTCTAGGGCATATTTCCAACAGTGTCCGGATGGGACTTTCCATGGCGTGGAAGGCAAGCTTGGCGATACGGATATGTAGATCTCCTACCATTGTAACCGACTCTGTGTAACCCTAGCCCTCTCCGGTGTCTATATAAACCGGCGGGCTTTAGTCCGTAGGACACAACATCCATTACAACAATAATACCATAGGCTAGCTTCTAGGGTTTAGCCTCCTTGATCTCGTGGTAGATCCACTCTTGTACTACCCATATCACCAATATTAATCAAGCAGGACGTAGGGTTTTACCTCCATCAAGAGGGCCCGAACGTGGGTAAAACATCGTGTCCCTTGTCTCCTGTTACCATCCGCCTAGACGCACAGTTCGGGACCCCCTACCCGAGATCCGCCGGTTTTGACACCGACAGGAACCCTCTCGCCTCCCTCGACCCCTCTCATCCCTCAGTGCGCCTTGGAGACTCCCATAGTGGCCATTACGAGGCAGCGGAACAGCCACCACTAAACTCCATCTTCTGCTCGAATTCTGACCTCCCCGAGCCCTATAAAAAGCACCCGCGAGCCCCTCTCAGCCCTCGTCCGAAGCCCTCTCCTTTCGGGAGCTATCTACTTCCCCATCCATTGCTCGTCGGAGTTCGGAAACTCCGGCGGCCGCTCCACGCCGCTATGGGACGAGGCCGAGCCTGGGACATTGCCCAACGGACTTCCCTCATCTACCTCTTCGCCGTTTTAGCATCATCACCTTAATTTGACTTTCTTTAATCATAATTTAATAACTTTATTAGATTGAATTTGATTCTTCAGTAGAAATCCTTAGATAGATGAAACCTCTCTGGTCATTTGAACCACGACAAAAATCTAGAGTTGCAAGATTATGCATTTAATTCTTTTATATCGAAACCTATGCCATACCATTGCCGTTTACCCAAGTCAAATATTCCGAATAGTCTAGTGATAAATTTGTCGTATGAACTTGGTCTCACAACCCTTCAAACCATAATCCTCACTTAGTATCAATATTATCCGACCCTAGAATATGACTATGTCATATTTTTTTTCAAGACCACACTTGATCCTATATCAACCTTAACAATGCCCTAGAAGTTATGATAGTGGCAACCGAATAATTGTGTTGTTATTTGGATCTTCATTTGGATTTTATTTGTATGTTGAATGCTTGCTCGCACCTTTGTTATGTGAATGTGGATATGCCGAGTGTCTTACTTGAGTTATTTATCGCGTTAGATTACGATGAGTGCAAAGGTGAATTCTACGAGGAGGTAGAACCTTGTTACTGCGAAACCAAAGGCAAGTTGCAATTTGATCATGCCCTGACCTATATTTTCATACTATGCATATCTCTTTAATTTTTAACACTATGCATGTTTCATAAAAGTTTTGCAAAGTATTATTTTTATCTAGAGCCATAAAGAATCACCACCATGCTTGGCCGCGCTTGCACAAAATGGGTGGGATGAAAACAAAACTTATTTTTAACCTTTAACCTTGCTCTTTTTGGAGCAACATTTGTGAAACTATTTTTAAAAGAAATTATATATATATTATTCTACATCTACTCCCTAAGCGGAATGGTATTGACGGGATCGTCTACAAGTGATTGCGCCCATGGGGTCCTGCAGTGAATGCGCCCGACTGGGGTCTTGCACACAGTTTTTTGGTGGGGACCGCCGTTCAGGGGACTGAGATCTTCCAAGTACAGTTTGATGTAGCTTCCAGTACAGCCACATGCTACTATGGGCTCTGGCTTAGCTTAGTACTAACGGGAAACCCTACCCCAGGACCGCCATCGGAGAGAGGCCTTCGTGCCGAAGTTGCGGGCGGCTTGGTGGTATAGTGGGCTGTTACGGAAAGGCTTCGTCACAATCTCCTCCTAGTCGTACACCCAAGTGTGTAACAATTAACGGGGTTGGTTGTGTCATGTGGGGAACGTGTACGACCTCTGTAGAGGGTTTAACCTAATCGATTAGCCGTGCCCCCGGTTACGGGCAATTTTGAGCAACTGAAGACTTGGACTGAAGAAGAATCTCCCCTCTCTTTTCTAAAAGTCTGTTTTAAGGGAAGGGAAAGTTGAGGAACGAGCACAGTGAATGTGTTTCACTTCAACCTTATGTATGATTTAAACTATTTTGGAGAATGAGCGCTGGTGCGTATATCCAAGTGTCTCACTCCTATCTTTTATACTACAAATATTTCTATTTCAAAAGAAGTTTACAAAAATTTAGTATAGGAGAAAAATTGGCTTTATGCAAAGGAAACCTTTACCAATATTTACCCGGCATATATATTCTGTTATACTCTCCTTTGCAACTTGCGAGTACATTCCACGTACTCATCTGCACCTGTCATGTGCAGATCTCGACAGATTAAGAGACGATAGGGTTATGGTCTACACTCAACAAGCCCAGTGGCGTTGATGGAGACTAACTTAGGGACTACGTATAATTCCGCTATATTATGTGCCAACATTGAGCTATGCCAATGGTATGTATTTGCTTAATTTTGGATCTATCGTCGTAGTAAAATGATGTATGTTTACTGATCTTCATTCTTGTTACTGTGTGTGCTAGCTATGATCCGGGGATAGCACAGTAAGCACAGAGACTTGGATTTTATCAAATCCGGGTCGTGACAGTAATACTTATAGACAATAGCAAGTCATGAGTTCTTTGTCGAGGGAGTCTTGATTGAATAACTGAAATAATTCCACAAATTCAACAGGAATCAGTTCGACTCCAATGTGGTCATGCTCCTTTTTAATTCTCACCATCAAACAATCGGCCCCATCCTTGCTGCAAGTTTCCAAGTACCAGTCATGCAATCTTTGCACCATCGTTGTTAGACGAGGGAGCTGATCAGGTTTGATGAGAGGCTTCCCGTGCTCGTATCTAAAGATCTCTACTACCTCGGTCGGTCCAAACTGTACATCATCGCCCACGTGATCAGCAAGATTGGTATCGGGCAGCAGCGCCGGATGATTAGCGATATCGCTAGACACCTTGAGCGGGGGGCACGATTGCTTCTCATGTTCCCCAAGATGGGGAACTGTTTTCCCACTTCTTCGTTTTGCTTCTCTTCTTGCATCACTTGTACTACTTCCCGACTGCCGCGCTTCATCATATGTCCTTTCAATATAGCGGTCCTAGTTGGCTTGCGACGGAGGCGGTGGTGGTCACTTATGGGCATCCAGAGTGCGCTTCGCTTTCAGTGGATCTATTGTTTCCTTCAGAGGTGGAGGTTTTCGTTCAAAATGGGCATGCACTTAGGCAGCACTGATGTTCGCGTTTTCCTCGTCGGTCCTCTCATATGGTAACTTTACAGGAGCCTTGAGGCTTGGACCAAATTTGAATTTCTTCCCGCCTCTTGTACTGCTAGCCACTGGAGCGGTGGCGTCTCTCTTCCGCCATTGCTAAGGCGGCGGAGTCTTCTGACGCGCCGGAGGAGGTGGAGGAGGAGGCAGAGTGCGCTGACGCGCCGGAGAAGGCGGAGGAGGAGGCGGCGGAATCCGCTGACGTGCTGGAGACAGCTGAGCGGAAGAGGACTCTACTGAGGGGCCTCATCCGGCTAATCAGTTTGCAGAGGGGCCTCATCCGGCTGAGTCTGCTGAGGCGTCCAGTTTGGAAGCTTGATGTACTCCTTTCTCCATAGACAGGTACTCCTTAAAGCACTTTCCAGATGAATCTCCCCTTCACCTGTAGGGTAGTTAAGCTCTAGCTCCTCAAATCCCTCCATTATTTCATCCACTATCACAATAGCATAGCCATGTGGAATCGAATAGCAATGGAAAGTTCCCTTAGTTTGAGGAGGTACAACAGAGCCGAGCACCGCCTTCAAGGTCAGGTTCTGGAATTTCTCCATTAGCACACAATGTTCAGCCTCTGTGATACTATCCACGGGGTAGCGAGGAGTCGTGAAATCAGGCCGAATGAGCTCAGTGGAAGCCACACTGCTTCTCCGCTGAGATGGTGGGGTAGCTTCTAGGATAGCGTCCAAGGAAGGGTCTTTGTGCCGCTGAGATGGTTGGCCGGTAGCTTGCTGGCTCTCAAGTTCCTCTAGTTTCGCTAATATTGCACTGAGCTTCTGCATTTTGGTTGCTTCCTCTTTCTTCTTTCTCTCTCGACTTCTATAACCACCGCTGTCAGGAAACCCATGCACCCACGGAACGAAACCTGATGTGCCTCGTGTTCGTCCAGGGTGTTCAGGATTCCCGAGGGTCTCTATCAGCTCGTCCTTCTCTCTGTCGAGAATGAATGTCCCTTCCTGCGCTGCCTTGATTGCTTCTCAAGCTTCTTGATGGGTATTGCAAGTTGATTATTCGTCCAAACACACTTCCCTGATTCTAGGTCCAAAGTTCCCCCAACCCCTAAGAACCAAGTCCTTGCCCGGTCTGGCTAGTGCAATGTCACTGGTTGGACCCCTTTAGCAAGCAAGTCTTGCTCAGCTTTGTCCCACAACGGCCGAGCTTTGTTGTAGCCACCTGACCCCATGGTATGGTGATACTTCTTCTTTGCAGCATTTTGCTTGTTTGTCAGTGACCTTTGCTTGCCCTTGTCTAATTTCTTGTGGGCCACAAATGCAGGCCAGTGATCTTTGATCTTCTCATATGGACTGGTGAATTCTAGAGTCTCGTGTTTCTCGACAAACTTTGTGTTCAAATGTTTCCTCCAGTTCTTGAATAGTCATGCCATCTTCTTAAGAGCAAACGCCTTGACCTTTCGCTCTATAACTGGGTTATGCGGATCCTCCTCTGGCGGTAGGCTGAAATTTGTCATCAGCGAGGTCCAAAGATCATATTTCAGTCTATCATGGACATAAGAAACTTCAGGGTCCTTCTTATTCCATTCGGGGATGCTAATCGGGACGATGTCCCTAACAACAACTCCGCACTGATGTACAAATGCGTCCTTGGTCCGCTTGGGAGCAATCAGTTGGCCATCTTTCGTGACTTCTGTGATCGTGAACCTTTCATACTAGTGCAACCTTTTCTTCGGGCCTCGTCTCCTTATGGAAGTTTGGCTCGATCCGGAGGGCTAAAATAAGAAAGATACATTAATATATGTACACACACACACACACACACACACACACACACACACACACACATATATATATATATATATACACACACACACCTCGCCGGACTTTGCAACAGTTAAGGCTCCCTCCTCCGTTCGGTCACCGGAGCCGTGATCATGATCTCCTTCCTCTGCCATTCGGTCACCGGAGCCGTCATGATGACCTTCCTCCTCCATTGTTGGACCACCGGAGTGATCATCCTCTCCTTCCTGACCATTGGTGTCATTAAGAAACGACAAGGGATCACCTCCCTGAAGGATTATATCCCCCAACAACTCTTCTTGTTCTAAGTTTATGTCCATAGTTTCTGCAAATATTACAATATGGTAATATACAAACATGAGGGATGGATTAGTGGCAAACATGGACTTAATATCACAACAAGGAATCATATGCATATGAGAAATTGATTAGTGGCAAACATCGTCAAGGACTCCTCCCCCGCATGTCTGATGAGTCGTCCTAAATATCTTTCGAGAGAGGATACTTTGCGGACCGCCTCTCTCATGCATGTCCGACGCCCCCCCCCCATGTCGAAGTTATCGGGGTTATGTATCAACGACCCCCCCCCTCATGCCAAAGTTATCGGGGTTATGTTTTAACGACCCCCCCCCCTCATGTCGAAGTTATCGAGGTTATGTTTTAACGACTCCCCTCATGTCGAAGTTATCGGGGTTATGTTTTAACGACCCCCTCATGTCGAAGTTATCGGTTATGTTTTAACAACCCCCCATCATGTCGAAGTTATTGAGGTTGTGTTTTAATGACCCCCACCCCTCACATCGAAGTTATGGGTGTTATGTTTTAACGACCCCCCCCCCTATGTCGAAGTTATGGGGGTTATGTTTTAACGACCCCCCTGATAACCCACAAGTATAGGGGATCGCAACAGTTTTCGAGGGTAGAGTATTCAACCCAAATTTATTGATTTGAGATAGGGGGAGCCGGAGAATATTCTCAAGTATTAGCATCTAAGTTGTCAATTCAACCATACCTGAAAGACTTAATATCTGCAGCAAAGTATTTAGTAGCAAAGTAGTATGGAAGTAATGGTAACGGTGGCAAAAGTAACAGTAGAAATTTTGTAGCAATCGTAACAGTGGCAACGGAAAAGTAACTAAGCAAAGATCAATATGTGAAAAACTCATAGGCAATGGATCAGTGATGGATAATTATGTCAGATGTGATTCCTCATGCAACAGTTATAACATAGGGTGACACAGAACTAGCTCCAGTTCATCAATGTAATGTAGGCATGTATTCTGAATATAGTCATACGTGCTTATGGAAAATAACTTGCATGACATCTTTTGTCCTACCCTCCCGTGGCAGCGGGGTCCTATTGGAAACTAAGGGATATTAAGGCCTCCTTTTAATAGAGTACCGGACCAAAGCATTAGCACTTAGTGAATACATGAACTCCTCAAACTACGATCATCACCGGGAGTGGTCCCGATTATTGTCACTTCGGGGTTGCTAGATCATAACACGTAGTAGGTGACTATTGACTTGCAAGATAGGATCAAGAACTCACATCTATTCATGAAAACATAATAGGTTCAGATCTGAAATCATGGCACTCGGGCCCTAGTGACAAGCATTAAGCATGGCAAAGTCATAACAACATCAATTTTAGAACATAATGGATACTAGGGATCAAACCCTAACAAAACTAACTCGATTACATGGTAAATCTCATCCAACCCATCACCGTCCAGCAAGCCTACGACGGGATTAATCATGCACGGTGGTGAGCATCATGAAATTGGTGATGGAGGATGGTTGATGATGACGATGGCGACGGATTCCCCTCTCCGAAGCCCTGAACGGACTCCATATCAGCCCTCCCGAGGAAGATTAGGGCTTGGCGGTAGCTTCATATCGTAAAACACGATGAATCCTTCTCTCTGATTTTTTTCTCCCGGAACGTGAATATATGGAGTTGGAGTTGAGGTCGGTGGAGGTCCAGGGGGCCCACTAGGGCTGGAAAAAAAGCTCGAAGCTCGCAAGCTAAACAAGTAGCTCGTGACTCGGCTCGAATCGACTCGAACTCAAGGAATAACGAGTCGAGCCGAGCTTTAGTTTAAGATCGTTTTGTAGACCAAGTTAAATGAGCCAATCTCACAATCACTCGTGTAACTCGTTAAGCTCGATACAATAGATCAGCCACTCTCAATACAAAGAAAGACCAGCCACTAAACAACCTATATCCCATGCACACAACCCAAGGCCCCGCCGTTGAAGGCCTAGCCTCCTAGGAGACTCATGCGTTACAAGGAAATTACAATTGTTTAGTGATATATATGTTTAATATATACACAATCATTTTTATCATATTTGAGGACTTTATGTTTATATTTTTAACGAGCTTAACAAGCTAAACGAGCCAGCTTGCGAGTTATACGAGTCGAGCCAATCTAGGGTTTCAGCTCGTTATAGTAACGAGTCGAGTCGAGCTAGCTCGTTAAAGAAACGAGCTCTAGTGAGTCGAGCTGAGCTGGCTCGACTCGGCTCGAATTCCAGCCCTAGGGCCCACGATGCAGGAGGCACGCCCCGGGGGGCGCCCTGCACCCTCATGGACAGGGTGTGGGCCCCCTGATATTGATTCTTTCACCAATATTTTTTATTAATTCCAAAATATGTCTCTGTGGATTTTGAGGTCATTCCGAGAACTTTTATTTCTGCACAAAAATAACACCATGGTAGTTCTGCTGAAAAGAGCGTCAGTCCGGGTTAGTTCCATTCAAATCATGCAAGTTAGAGTCCAAAACAAGGGCAAAAGTTTTGGAAAAGTAGATACGTTGGAGACGTATCACCCCCCCCCCCTCCCTCATGTCGAAGTTATTGAGGAAATTTCTATGTACAAAAAATCATGAACATTTATTAAAGTTGCCTCTCCCCGATTTCTATGAACAAAAAATCTTTCTATGAACAAAAAAAGGATACATCAATGGAAAAAAATTCTATGAACAAAAAACCTTCTTACATCAATGCATACAATCATGGATCATCAATACAGCTGCATATACATACATAGAGCATCCATGCATACATCAATGGACAAAAAATCTATGAACAAAATTAAACCAGAGAAGGGACGGCGGTGCGGCAAGCAGAGCATGAGGGACGGTAGCGGTGGCGGGGCAGGGCAGGGGCGCGGGAAAAGGGGGGCTCACTAGGGGCGGCGTTGGGGCAGGGGCAGGAGCACGCCGTTGTCAGGGCAGGGGCATGCCGGCAACGGGGTAGACGACGTCGGCGGCAAGGTGAAGCGGCCTGACGGCGAGGGCGTCGACGGCGAGCTCGGGCAGCCTGGTGGCATCGATGCGCTCGGCGTCGTCTGGGGCAACTGAGTAGATGAATTCTGAAAAATTCCGAAGTGCTGCTTATATACACAAAGCATTGGTCCCGATTGGTGGCACCAACCAGGACTAAAGGTCAATTTCAGCAGCCCAAAGGGCGGGAAGCAGAGACCTTTAGTCCCGGTTGGTGGCACCAACCGGGACGAAAGGGTGGCATTGGTCCCAGTTGGTGCCACCAACCGGGACGAAAGGGGGTGTTGCTGAGGCCAAAAGTTTAGTCCCACCTCGCTAGTTGAGAGGGGCTCGGAGTGGTTTATAAGCGCTGCTACCGCTGCCCCCTTGAGCTCCACTCTAATGCAGGCAGTACTTGCCTATCTGATGCCCGGTTGAGCCTGCTGGGCCCATGAGCCTGCATCTTGGCCCATGTAAAGATGGATTTCTAGTCGTATGCAGGCCGTGGTGGCCTAGTAGGCAGGCATTTTGTTTGTTATTTTAGTTTGCTATTAAAGATTTTAACAAAAAAACTTTATGAAAATTCTTTTTAGTTGATATTTTTTTTGATTCTTTTTAGTTAATGTTTTAGTTGATTCTTTTTAGTTCATTCTTTTTAACAAATACTTTGACAATTTTAGTTAATATTTTAGCTGATTCTTTTTAGTTCATTCATTTTAGTTCATTCTTTTTAGCTAATGTTTTAGTTGATTCTTTTTAGTTAATATTTTAGTTGATTCTTTTTAGTTCATTCTTTTTGACAAATAAATACTTTGATAATTTTAGTTAATATTATTTTGATTCTTTTTAGTTCCTTCTTTTTGCTATTAGTTCATTCTTTGAGCTAAATGACCCTGAAATTGAAAAGCACTACAAATAAACTCTGAAAAGGTTGAAAGTTGGCATGGTATCATTATTTCACCCACATAGCATGTGCTAAAAAGTTGAGATGGTTACGGCAAAAACTGGATGCACTTCGTGTACCAAATGGACAATCTCTTTCGAAGTATAACGATTTCAAATGAAAACTCATCTGTTACAAAGGGATTTCATTTTTTGGAACTTATTTTAACTCCAGACTTTTTGTGCATTCAACATGCAGCATTCAAAGCCACATCATCACTTTTTCAACCCTTTCTGACTTCATTTGCTATTTTTCATGCATTTACTGATTTTTAGCTAAATGACCTTGAAATTGGCAAGCACTACAAATGAACTCTGAAAAGGCTGGAACTTGGCATGGTATCATAATTTCACCCACATAGCATGTGCTAAAAAGTTGAGAGGGTTACAGGAAAAACTGGATGCACTTCGTGTCAAACTGGACAATCTCTTCGAAGTATTAGGGTTTCGGACGAAAACTCATCTACTACAAAGGGATTTCATTTTTTAACTTATTTTTACTCTAGACTTTTTGTGTGTTCAAAATGCACCATTCAAAGCCACATCATCAATTTTCAACCCTTTTGTGACTTCATTTGCTATTTTTCATGCATTTAATGATTTATTTTGAGCTAAATGGCCCTTAAATTGACAAGCACTACGAATGAACTCTAAAAAGGTTGAAACTTGGCATGGTATCATAATTTCACCCACATAGCATGTGCTAAAAAGTTGCAAGCGTTACGGGAAAAATTGGACGCACTTCGTGTACAAACTGGACAATCTCTTTCGAAGTATTAGGGTTTTGGATGAAAAATCATCTATTACAAATGGGATTTCATTTCTTGACATGTAACTGCAGTGATATTCTAGATCAAAGCCATCATCAGAATAGTTGTGGAGAGAAAGTCTTCACTTTTACCTCGCGTGTGTCCCTTGCTTATTGCGCCGTAACCATGGATAATCATCATAGTTTAAAAGGGTGCTTGGATCTGCCTTGACTTTGAAGGGAGGAATTTCATGAAACTTTTCATAATCTTTAGACATGTCTGTCTTGTCCTCCACTCCCACAATGTCTCTTTTCCCTGAAAGAACTCTGTGGCGCTTTGGCTCATCGTATGATGTATTCACTTCCTTATTGTAAGGGCATATTTATCCCTTAGGTGTTTTGGTGATTGATGACAATGCTTTTGCGGACTAATTGTGTGCCTTGAGTTTCTTAGATACTTCATCACTAGGCACGAGACGATTCGGTGCCCCTTGGAGACTATTGAAGTCGGCGTTGTTCTACGTTTCTCTTTGGTGGATTTGAGTCATAGGAGAGTTGTACTATTAAGAGGGGGTCCGCGTCGGAAAGGTTTGGGTGGAATCAACACGTACACTTGTCCTACCTTTCCCTGCACTTTGGAGCTTCTCTTCGTTATCTTGGTTGTGCGGAAATTTGACGACTACTGCTGTACTTGCGGTAGTACCGCAAGTACAAGCGGTAGTACCGCTGTGTCTCACGGTAGTACCGCTCCTCTGGAGCCGTAGTACCGCGGATCCCAGGCCTAGTGCCGCTCCGGTGCGGTAGTAGGGGCGGATGCAATTTTTTACATCCGCGCCACCCACGGTAGTACCACTCGTCTAGCGCGGTAGTACCGCGGGGGCCCACGGTAGTACTGCTCCCCAAGAGTCGTAGTTCCGTGGCCCTCCTACCTAGTACCGCAGCGTCACGGTAGTCGGCCCGAATGTAATTTTTTACATCCGCGCCCGCAACGGTAGTACCGCGCCTCGCGAGCGGTAGTACCGCGTCGGATTTTTGTACCACCTCATTTTCAGCGGAAGTAGGCACAGATGTAATTTATTTCATCCGCGCCCTTCCCAGGCGATGACTTTCCTGCCTTGCGGTAGTACCGCAAGGGGGAGCGGTAGTACCGTGCAAGCGGTAGTACTGCACCCTAGTCAGGCTAGTCCCGGCCTCTGCTGCTGTCGCGGAAGTACCGTGGTCTACCATAGTAGTACCGCACGGCCTCGCGGTAGTACCGCGCCCCTCGAGCGGTAGTACCGCGTGTCACGGGCTGAACATGTGGATAACGGTTGGATTTTTCCCATGACTATATAAGGGGCGTCTTCTACCTCTAGTTGACTACCTCTTCCACATCTAAGCTCCATTGTTGCTCCAAGCTCCATTTTCGCCTGATCTCTCTCCCTAGCCAATCAAACTTGTTGATTTGCTTGGGATTGGGTGACAAGGGCCCGATCTACACTTCCACCACAAGATATTTGATTCCCCCCACTTATCCCTAGCGGATATTGTTACTCTTGGGTGTTTGAGCACCCTAGACGGTTGAGGTCACCTCGAAGCCATACTCCATTGTGGTGAAGCTTCGTGGTGTTGTTGGGAGCCTCCAATTGTTGTGGAGATTGCCCCAACCTTGTTTGTAAAGGTTCGGTCGCCGCCTTCAAGGGCACCAATAGTGGAATCACGGCATCTCGCATTGTGTGAGGGCGTGAGGAGAATACGGTGGCCCTAGTGGCTTCTTGGGGAGCATTGTGCCTCCACACCACTCTAACGGAGACGTACTTCCCTTTAAAAGGAAGGAACTTCGGTAACACATCCTCGTCTCCACCGGCTCCACTCTTGGTTATTTCGTGCCTTTACTTTTGCAAGCCTACTTGTGTTGCATCCCTTGCTTGCTTATGTGCTAGTTGTTATTGCATCATATATGTTGCTCACTTAGTTGCACATCTAGACAACCTATTCTGTTGCAAAGTTTAATTTGGTAAAGAAAAGCTTAAAAATTGTTAGTTGCCTATTCACCCCCCCCCTCTAGTCAACCATATTGATCCTTTCAATTGGTATCAGAGCCTCTTCTCTTTTTAAGGACTTTACCGTCCGAAGAGTATGGTTGATGTCGTAGATGAGGTGGGAGAGCACTCCGGTGCGAATCCGATATCATATACGGGAGATGGGGGTAACTCGATCTCTCGTGAGGAATTCAATGTGGCTTTGGAAACATTGAAAACCTCCATGACGACCGAGGTCAAGGACATGTTTAAAGAATTCCTAGAAGGACTTAAACAATCTACCTCGCCGATGAAAGTGGGTGATCCCACCAACAAGGTGACGGATGCTACCTCCGACAAGGGGAAGCTAACATTGAAAAGAGTCCTTCTATTAGTGGTATAAATGGTACCGACATCTTTGCCCATGTGGAACCCCCAATTTATGGAGGGCCAATCCCCTCCACTCATTTGAATCATGCCGGTCCTCCTAAATATGAGAAACATGAAGATTTTGATTCTTGGGTCTATCGCTTTAAGCGTCATTTAAAACATGTGAACACTAACCTTTGGAGAATCATTGAAGAAGGTTTCTATCCTCATGAACCAAGCAACTTCACCCCTCGAGAAGCCGTGGACAATCAATTCAATGAGAGTGCTCTCTTCATCATCCAAGATGCAATCCTTCCCAAAGATCTCCCTCATCTTCGACCTCATGCCATGGCTAAAGAAGCATGGAAATGTGTTGAGTCTCTCTATCGAGGAAGTGCTAGCATCCAACGCTCCAACTATGAAGTGGTGCAAGATGAAGCCGATGAGTTTGCAATGAAAGAAGATGAAGAACCTCGTGAGCTCTTTCGAAGAGTGACCAAACCCGCGGTCTCACTCCAAGATCATGGAAGCAAGGAAACGGATGACAATTGGATCAAGCGCAAGTTCCTCAAGGCCATGATGCCCTACAACAAGGCCATGTCCTCCGTCATTCGTCAAAGACCGAACTTACACTCCATGACCTCAAGTGAAGTGTTGGATGAGTTCGTTGCAATGAGCATCTTGGACAAGACCGCCGACAATGCGGTGCTCCATTCTCAAAGGGCAAAGAAGCCCAATCTTGATTTGAAGGCCAAGGTCATCATGGAAGAAGAGGAAGAAGTGGAAGATGAGGAGAGCAATCCCGAAGACACCAAGTATGATTATCATGAGCACATGGCCCTTGCTTCAAGACAATTTTGGAGCAAGAAGAATACAAGACCCAACTTCAACAAGAACAACTCAAGTGGCGTCAAGGGCAAGCAACGAGTTAGAACTTGCTTCAACTGTGGCAATGTGAGCCATTTCGTTGCGGATTGTCCTTACGAGAAGCGGGAAGGCAATGGTGGCAAATTCATTCGAAAAGACAAAGCCAAGTCCTTCCCCAACAAGAACAACTTCGCCAAGAAGACTCCAACTCGTGGGTTGGTGGTTCAAGAAGAATACCGAGAGGATAACGATGATGATGAAAGTGGAGAAGCAATGGCCATGGCATCCATTGCCATTGCTACTACTCCCCCGGTGTCTCTCTTTGATTCACCCAATGAAAACATCACCGCCAAGTGCCTCATGGCTAAAGCTTCAAACAAGGTAACCCCCAACATCACAACCACCATCATTACTAATCCCTCCTTGGAGGATTGCATTGATGAACATGTTGAGTCTAATGAGGAAGTGAATGAATTTGAGTCTTTTATGAGTAAGCTCAAGGGTAAGTCCAAGAAGCACTTTGTTGCTCTCTTGGAACAACTTGGTGAAGCCAATGACATGATGGAGGCTCACGAAGAAACCATCTCTAAGATGGAAAGTCATAGTCGTGACTATGCCGATGAGATATCGGATCTCTCTAATGCTCTCGAGGAAGAGCATGTGCATCGTTTGACTTTTGAGGAGTCACACAATGATGACCATGCTAAGTGAAAGAAAGATCTTGATCATGCTCTTGTCGTGTCTCGTGTGCTAACTTCCGAGAAGGCTAAGCTTGGGGTTGATCATGCTAGACTCAAGGAGGAGTTTGAGATACTTGACAAAGCCCACAAGGTCTTGAAGGGTGCTCACGCTAACCTCAAGGAGTCTCATGCTCAACTCCAAGTTAAGCTAATCAAGGAAAAGGCCACCTTTCCTCATATGGTATTAATTGATAATGCATGTGCTACTAACCCGTGTTGTGAGCATGTGCATCTTGTGGAGGAGAATGACAAGTTGAAGGATCAACTTGAGAAAGGCCTTGTGACATGCATTCAAGGTGAGAAGAACCTCAACGACCTTTTGAGCAATCAAAAGGAAGTTGTGGCCAAGGAAGGAATTGGGTTTGCACCCAAGTCCAAGAGCAAGAAGAAGAAGAACAACAAGACCAAACATCCTCCTCCTCTCAAGCAAACATTTGTGAAAGAGGGAGAGGGTGCTCCTAAGGAGAAGAAGGAAAAAGTGAAGGGAGTTGACATCCAAAAGGGCAAAAGCATTTCCTCAAACAAAGCTGGCGACTTTAACCCGTCATATGTGTTGTGACGTGCTAGTGATGGACATGTTTATGCTAAATTTGTTGGTTCTCCTTATGAGTACATTGAATGGTCTATTTGGGTTCCCAAGACCCTTGTTACTAACATCAAAGGACCCATTACTAAATGGGTACCTAAAACCAAGCATTGATCTCTTGTAGGTGTTTGCTTCCGGTGGGGGATCATGGTTGCTCGATAGTGGAGCAACAAATCATATGACCGGGAGCAAGGACTTGGTGGTGGACGTGCAAGAGATTCCATCTATGCCCACCAATGTCGAGTGGGGTGATGCATCACATTCTAAGGTATTGGGTCTCGGCAAGGTTGTCATTTCTCATGATCTAACGATCGAGAAAGTCATGCTTGTTGAGTCCCTTGCATACAATTTGCTTTCCGTTCATCAACTTGCACTCATGGGTTTTGCTACATTCTTTGACGTTGATACCATGGCACTCTTGTGGAGCAAGACTCTTAAAGTAGCCTTTGTTGGGCATGTCGAGAACGGTCTCTATGTGATTAACTTTTTGGAGCGACCCAGTAAGACCACGACATGCCTAATGGCTAAAGTTGACGTGGGATGGCTTTGGCATCGCCATTTAGCCCACGTCAATATGAGATCTTTGCAAAGTCTTCTCAAGGGGGACCATGTCCGTGGACTAACAAATGTTAGTTTTGCCAAAGATCGTGCTTGCAGTGCTTGTATCGAAGGAAAGCTTCATGAAAAGGCTCACCCTCCATCAACCATCATCTACTCGAAGAGACCCTTGGAGCTCCTTCACATGGATCTCTTTGGGCCTCCATCTTTTGATAATCTTGGAGGTAGAAAGTATTGCTTGGTGATTATGGATGACTATTCAAGATACACTTGGGTATACTTCTTCAAGAGGAAGAGTGAGACTCAACAAACCGTCATCGACTTTGCAAATGAAGCTCAACGTCAACACAATGCAAAAATCTTGACAATAAGAAGTGACGACGGCACCGAGTTCAAGAACTACACCTTGGATGAGTTCCTTAGTGATGAGGGGATCAAGCACCAATATGCTACTCCATACACCCCTCAACAAAATGGTGTTGCGGAGAGGAAGAACCGGACGTTGATGGATGCGGCTAGGACCATGATGGCGGAGTTCAAGTCTCCATACAACTTTTGGGCCGAAGCCATCAACACCGTATGTCATGCATCCAATCGGCTCTATCTTCACAAAGGCTTGAACAAGACTCCTTATGAGATACTCACCGGCAACAAGCCCAACCTCAAGTACTTCCGGGTGTTCAGTTGTAAGTGTTTCATTCTCAAGAAAGGTGTTCGTTTGTCTAAATTTGAGGCTAGAGCTCATGAGGGCATATTTGTTGGTTATGCTACAAACTCTCATGCTTACCGTGTTCTCAACAAGTCCACCGGACTCATTGAGGAGACGTGTAACGTGGAGTTTGACGAAAATAACGGCTCCCAAGTGGAGCAAAGTGGTACTTGTGATGTAGGTGATGAAATTCCTCCCCAAGCCATAAGAAGAATGGGTATTGGTCAAATCCTACCTAAGGGAGTCCTGGACTAGGGGGTGTCCGGATAGCCGGACTATCATTATCCGCCGGACTCCAAGACTACGAAGATGCAAGATTGAAGACTCCGGCTCGTGTCCGGATGGTACTTTCCTTGGCGTGGAAGGCAAGCTTGGCAATACGGATATGTAGATCTCCTACCATTGTAACCGACTCTGTGTAACCCTAGCCCTCTCCGGTGTCTATATAAACCGGAGGGCTTTAGTCCGTAGGACAACATACATTACAACAATCATACCATAGGCTAGCTTCTAGGGTTCAGCCTCCTTGATCTCGTGGTAGATCTACTCTTGTACTACCCATATCATCAATATTAATCAAGCAGGACGTAGGGTTTTACCTCCATCAAGAGGGCCCGAACCTGGGTAAAAACATCGTGTCCCTCATCTCCTGTTACCATCCGCCCAGACGCACAGTTCGGGACCCCCTACCCGAGATCCGCCGGTTTTGACACCGGCATTGGTGCTCTTGTTGAGAGTTCCTCTGTGTCGTCACTGATAGGCTTGATGGCATCTTCAACCTGCAACGCTGTCTAGGTTGAGATTTTTCTCCCCGGACAGATCTTCGTATTCGGCGGCTTCGCCCTGCGGGCCAATTCACTTGGCCATCTGGAGCAGATCGAAAGCTACGCCCCTGGCCGTCAGGTCAGATTTGGAAGCTTAAACTTCACGGCCGATGTCCGCGGAGACTTGATCCTCGACGGACTCGAGCCACAGTCGAGCGCGCCGCACTGTGACGATGGGCATGATCTAGCTCTACCGCCGAACAGTGCCTTGGTGGCCGCACACGGATCCGCTTCGGCCATTAGCCCGGAGCCGATCGCCCAGATCGAGGGTCGGTGGATAGACGCCGCCCTGGGGGCTTCAACATCCACGGCGATGGAGCCGAACACTAATCTTGTCCCCTGCGAAACTCATGATTCCGAGGCGCCGGACTCCTCGCCGGACTCCGAACCTCCCGCGCCCCTGCCAATCGATCCGGATTGGGCGCCGGTTATGGAATTCACCGCCGCGGACATCTTCCAATGCTCGCCTTTCGGCGATATCTTGAATTCACTAAAGCATCTCTCGTTATCAGGAGAGTCCTGGCCGGATTATGGCCAGGATGGTTGGGATACGGACGACGAAGAAATTCAGAGCCCACCCACCACCCACTTTGTAGCCACTGTCGACGATCTAACCGACATGCTAGACCTTGACTCCGAAGACATTGGCGGAATAGACGACAATGCTGGAGACGAACAAGAAACAGAGCCTATAAGGCGCGCGAGGACTACCTCGTCACATGACATATATATGGTAGACACCCCAAAGGAGAGCGATAACGAGGATCAACGGGCCGCGGCAGAAGATGACCACGCCGATAAACGACCAAAACGGCGGCGCAAGCGCCGTCCTAAGTCCCGCCTCGACAGCAACGCTCCCAAAGAGCCCGCAATACGGCAGGGCTCACAAACGGACGACGAACACGCAGATAAGCAACCGTCCGACCATGACGAGTCAGATAATCAGTCCAGGCCAGGTGAAAACAACAGTCCGGATGACCTCACGCCGGACACACCGCCGGAGAGCAAGAACCTTCGGAAAAGACTCGTCGGTACTGCAAAAAGCCTGAAGAAGGAAAAACGGAGGCTCAAAATAGCGGAAGACACACTCAGAATGAGATGGAGCAAAGTGCTCAAAACCGCAGATAAGTACGGCAATGGCCACCAATCAAAGAGCTACCCGAAGCGCAAGCTGCTACCAGAATTCGACGAGGAGGCCATAGAGCCCCCACCGTCCAAAAGTAAAGGGGCTGCCTGGCTGGATAGACGGCCAGATGATAGGCCAAATTCTGACAGCGGCGCCCCACATAAACCAGCCAACGAACTTGGAAGGATAGATGGCCCAGCCAGATCCATCTACGGGCCAAAGGAGAAGGCCTCAGGAAGCAAGGCAACATGTCAAGTGTCCGATGATAGCGGCACACACAAATACAGGGGCGCCGCACACCCACTATGTTTCACTGACGAGGTGCTGAACCATGAATTCCCAGCAGGATTTAAACCCATAAACATAGAAGCCTACGATGGAACAACAGACCCTGGAGTCTGGATAGAAGATTATATACTACATATACATATGGCCAGAGGAGATGATCTCCACGCCATAAAATACCTACCCCTCAAGCTCAAAGGGCCAGCCCGTCATTGGCTTAAAAGCCTCCCAGAAAATACTGTTGGAAGTTGGGAAGAGCTCGAGGACGCGTTTAGAGCAAATTTTCAAGGGACTTATGTCCGCCCTCCGGATGCAGATGACCTAATTCATATAACTCAACAGCCCGGAGAGTCAGCGCGGAAATTCTGGAACAGGTTCCTTACAAAAAAGAACCAAATAGTCGACTGTCCGGATGCCGAAGCCTTAGCAGCTTTCAAGCACAATGTCCGAGACGAATGGCTCGCCAGGCACCTCGGTCAAGAGAAACCGAGGACAATGTCCACACTAACAAGCCTCATGACCCGCTTCTGTGCGGGCGAGGATAGCTGGTTAGCACGATGCAGCACCAGCGTCCCAAGTACATCAAGAGATGGAAACGGAAAATCACGGCGCAGAAAAGAGCAGCGCCGGAATAAAGAGAAAAGCCCGAAGAGCGCGGCAGTCAACGTCGGATTCAAAAGCTCGCGGCCCAATAATAAACCACAGCCTCTTAAGGGCGACAGTGACGAATTGTCCAACTTAAACAAAATTTTGGGTCGGATATGCCAAATCCACAATACCCCCGGAAGGCCTGCAAATCACACCCACAGGGATTGTTGGGTTTTTAAACAGTCCGGCCGACTAAATGCCGAACACAAGGGGCTCAACGCGTCAAGCGAAGAAGATAAACCCCACCAGCAGAGCACCGGAAAACAAAAGACTTTCCCACAAGGGGTCAAAGCAGTAAACTCACTTCATGTGATAATAGGGAAAAATAGTGCGGCACTTTCTAAATAGAGCTTCGCGCGGTCCAACCCAGCAGACCGTAGAGATTGGATATCAAAACCAATCACCTTCGACCACCTGGATTATTCCAGAAGCGTTCGAAATGCGGGACGGACTCCCCTGATATTGAATCCCATAATAGACGGATTGCAATTTACTAACGTCCTAATGGACGGAGGCAGTGATTTAAACCTGCTATATTCAAACACAATCCGTAGGATGGGGATAGACCCTACCAAAATTCGACACAGCCGCACTTCCTTCAAAGGAGTGACGCCAGGCCATTACGCCAAGTGCACAGGCTCCATATTACTAGAAGTCGTGTTCGGATCGCCGACCAATTCTTGACGCGAAAAATTAATTTTTCATATCGTCCCATTTGAAAGTGAATATCAAGCACTCTTGGGACGAAAGGCTTTTGTCCGCTTCAACGCCATACCGCATTACGCATCTCTTACACTCAAGATGCCCGGACCGCGTGGCGTAATTTTCGTGCGAGGGTCACTTAAAGACCCCAGACTTGGATAGACGAATCCGGCGTCAGTAGGCTAGGGGCTCCCTAGCCGCATACCCCTTCACAGGGGGCTGCGCGCACAAATAACCGCGGGTTCATACAAACCCCGCTTTAATTATTTATATTTCTAATATTTTTCGCACAAATTGTTTTTAAAACTAAACGTTCCTCTCTTTTTACAGATGAACAACGTGCATACCGTCCAGGATAACGGCGCAACGGAGACACAGGCGCAGACGTGCAGTAGGGACCCGTTGTGAGGATTCTTTTCAGATTAAGACCCTGCGTAAACCTTTTTTACTGTCTCTTGTTGTTATTCTCCCTTGGTTTCTTCCTATAGCCAAAGCGGAGCCTGACGTTTTGGCATCGGCCGCGTCAGAAGACCATGCCCGTACCTGGACACTAGGGGCTTAGGGCATCGTTCTGCCCGTTATTATAAAGACCGAACACCTTAGGGAGTGTTCGGCGTCTCGAGTTAGGCATTATATGCATCAGCTCCGAATCATGTCTTTGGTCAAATGTTGGGTTTACCCGGCTCCTGTGTTTTGCTGCCTTACGTTCCGTATCATCGGCTAACGCGGCACCAGGAGAACTACTGCGATTGTGCCCCAGTTCGGCTGGGCGAGCACCTCAGTAGAGAAAGCCGAAAACTGACTGTCATGATACAGCGAGAGACTGGTCAACCACTCGATCGACTATCAGAATATTTAGAATTCCCCGCTTTGACGAAGGGCCGTTTCCCGGTCAGGCACACGCGCTCCGACTTCGGAGAAGGGCGATGCCACCAGGGGCTATATCGTAGCCCCACCCTCGAGCTCCACTGGCTAAGTGAAAGTGATAAAGCATTATAGTCCGGATTGCCTCGTTCGCTACGCTACCACCTCCTTATAACAGGACCGAGACGTCGGATTAAGTGTGAAAACGCGCTATTTTTCCGAACACCCCAGCACCTTGTGTGTGGGGGCTGAAGCCGAAGACTGCCATCTTTCAAGTTATACACAAGTATACGTAAACGGCCGCACAGGAGAAGTTTTACTACTTGGACGCACAAGTATAAAAAGCAGTTATAACATAATCATCGATTTACAAGCTAATGCGTTCATCTGAACGTTACATTCTTCGAGCACTGTGACTCTATTACACGAGTGCCATGCATAACTTCCCCGAAATAGTGCTCGGCAGGGAGCCGGTTTTTATCCGAACCCTAGGTAGTAATAGCGGTGGCGTCCATCTCTGGACAATGCGCCTTTACACGGGCAAGAGCCATCCGCGCGCCCTCTATGCAGGCCGACCGCTTCATCTCCTTTATATGCGGCACCGCTCCAAGGAATCGCTGTAGTAAGCCAAAGTAGCTCGTCGCCTTGGACCCCTCTGGCCAGACATGGGCCACGATGTCAGTCATGGCAAGTCTGGACAATCTATTTAGCTCGGCCCATTCGGCCAACCGGTCTGTCAATGGAAGTGGGTGATCCGGACTATGGAATTGAGACCAATATAGCTCTTCCGTCTCGTGATCCTTCTGGCTCCGGAAGTGCTTAACGGCATCGGCCGCACTTGCAGCTAAGTCCATATACGGATCCTCCGGACTCCACAGCCGCTCAAATTGAGCATACTTTCCATCCATAAACCGGCGACGCAGCAGAAAAGGCTTGCCAGCCACGATCTCTCCGGCCTGGCACAGTTCCTCCTTCATAGCCCGCATTGCAGAGCGGGCATCCTTGGCTTCGGCGGTGGCCTTTTTCAAGTCTTCCCGCTCTGATAAGCGCTCCTTTTCAAGAGCCTCATTGCGGTCGACAGCATCCTTTACTTTCATGGCCAATTCGGCCACCTCGGCCCTGCTTAGGTAGTGCGCAGCCTTTTTGGCTTTCAACTCCTCGGCCGCCCTCAAGGCAGCCGCTTCACTCCTTCGGGATTGCTCCTTAGCTCGAGCAAGTTCGGCCCGAAGGCCCTCCACAGCAGCAGCACCGTCTGTACAAACAGCATATAATTTATTAGAGGAGGGCTTCGACCCCCTTAATAAAGCGACTACGGAGAACTCTTTTACCTTGCGACTTGTCAAGTCGCCTGTTGACAAGTGCGATGTCCGCATCTGCCAAGTCAAATCGCCGATTTAACTCGGCAAACTCACTAGTTCGGCTAGCCCCCGGACTATCCGCCACCTGCATAGGAACGACAGAATTCATTCCTTTAGATTTTGATCCTCGGTACGCTGTCGTTTCCGACAACCTACCGAGTCTCAGGGGCTACTATCTATACAGGGCGCATTTTTTATATGCAAAACTGTTAAAAGACAAAGGGATGCATCATTCTCGCATATCTCAAATCCCGCCAGCAAACTCATGGCGGCATTACGCAATTCGCTCTCAGCGGACGAAATCCTTCCAATCACCATGCGCATTAACGCACGGTGATCTTCTGAAATGGACGCCTTTCAAGCAGATTCTTCAGTTCTCCCGGCCGGACACTAGTAGGTGCCGAACTCTCTGGCCCCTCCGGACTCGGGGATACCCTCCGTGATGACACTTCGGGTTCGCCTGCCTCATCTGGCGGCGCTGCGGACGGAGGCGTATCGCTCTCCATCATCTCCGGAAGAAGGTCCCCCGAAGATGAACTCATCTGAGAAGGCGGCAGATCCGAACTGCAATATAAATATTTCAGTTATCTACAGAAGCACAAATGAAGGTATTTCCTTACTAATTAACTCCCTCTTTCATACTCACGGCTCGCTGGAGGGCCGATCCTTTGATGATGATTGTGCGTCTGGATTCTTTCCGGGCGCCGGACCCCCCGGGGAAGATCTCTTCCCACGCTTAGGGGCTTTGGCCTCCGGATCCTCGGAGGCGGTCCTCTTCTCCCCCTGAAGGGAGGGGTTCTTGCTTCCTCCCTCTTCAGTCGCCCCTTTGGGTGAAATATTAGCTCCTCTATTTTCCCCGTCGCCCCCTTCTGTGGGCGCAACCTCCAACATTCTGACCAGCACGGGCTCCAGTGCGGTCTCTGGGAGGGGGGCCGGACACCTTATCAGCCTTGATCGCGCCACCCATTCCTGTAAAGAACAAAGGGTCAGGAGGCGAACTCTAGAAAGGCACATAAACAGAATGTCCGGACTCTGAACTACTTACCTGAGCATCCGGGTGATCGCGGCTTAGACCTGCATCCTCGGCTAAATCCGGACACGCCACCTGCGGTCCGAAGAACAACTTGTACATCTCCACGGGTGTCGCACCCATGAAGTGTTGGAGAATCCGAGGTCCCTCCGGGTTGAACTCCCATAGACGGAGAGGACGGCGTTTGCAGGGCAGAAGATGCCTGATTAGCATAACCTGCATCACCTTGATCAGGTCGATCTCCCTCGCTTGGAGATCTCGAATCCGGCCCTGCAGAGAAGGCACGTATTCGGACGGCCCCCAATTGAGCCCTTGGTTGACCCACGACATCAGTTGGCGTGGAGGTCCTGGGCGGAATAAGGGCGGCGGCTTTTGCCTGCTGCCCCTTGGAGCGGTGATATAGAACCACTCCTGCTGCCACGGTCCAAGTTCCTCTTGGAAGGAACCCTCGGGCCACGGGGCATCGACCTTTTTGCTTATGGTCGCCCCGCCGCACTCCGCTTGACGCCCCCCGATCATCTTCGGCTCCACCTTGAAGGTCTTCAGCCATAGGCCGAAGTGGGGAATGACGCGGAGGAAGGCTTCACAGACAATAATGAATGCGGAGATATGGAGGATGGACTCCGGAGCCAAGTCATGAAAGTCCAGCCCATAGTAGAACAGGAGCCCCCTCACGAAGGGATCCGTCGGGAAGCCTAAACCCCGACGGAGGTGGGATACGAAAACGACATATTCACCGGGCTCGGGGGCTGGCACAGCCTGCCCTTGGGCAGGCAACCTGTGCGAAACCTCGTAGGCCAGGTACTTGGCCTCATGCAACTTCAATATGTCCTCCTCCGTGACGGAGGAGGGCGTCCACCGGCCCTGGAGGTCGGAGCCGGACATGATTGAGGATCCGAAGCGCTCGAATCTGAGGCTCTGGGTGTTGGAACTGGGAGCGGGGAAGAGATTCGATGCGAGATTGAAGAACAATGGCGAGCCTTGGTCCTCTTATAAAGGGGAAGAAATACCAAGGGCCGTCTCCATGACCGTTTGGGATTCCCCTTCGATAGAGGAGGCGTGGCGACGGGAGCGGTTGGGTTACCCACGCACGTATTGATGAGAATCCCGGAATAAGGGGAACACGATCTCTGCTTCGACAAGACGTGCCAAGGAAACCGCTTCGCTAAACATGCTGAGGTGGTATAATAATTCAAACAAAGGCCTGGTGGCGGTGTGATGTCACGCCGCATAATACGTCAGCAGATTGAACTAAGTGTACATTTTATTCTCTCTACGGTGGAATGTGGAATTTATTTTGCAGAGCCGGACACTATCCTGGTGTTCATGATCTTCTCTGGATTATTCAAGGGAGGAACCCGCCTTCCAATGCCGAACATTATGCACGCCGGACTTATCGTCATTGAAGACTGGTTCAGGGGCTACTGAGGGAGTCCTGGACTAGGGGGTGTCCGGATAGCCGGACTATCATTATCCGCCGGACTCCAAGACTACGAAGATGCAAGATTGAAGACTCCGGCTCGTGTCCGGATGGTACTTTCCTTGGCATGGAAGGCAAGCTTGGCAATACGGATATGTAGATATCCTACCATTGTAACCGACTCTGTGTAACCCTAGCCCTCTCCGGTGTCTATATAAACCGGAGGGCTTTAGTCCGTAGGACAACATACATTACAACAATCATACCATAGGCTAGCTTCTAGGGTTCAGCCTCCTTGATCTCGTGGTAGATCTACTCTTGTACTACCCATATCATCAATATTAATCAAGCAGGACGTAGGGTTTTACCTCCATCGAGAGGGCCCGAACCTGGGTAAAAACATCGTGTCCCTCGTCTCCTGTTACCATCCACCCAGACGCACAGTTCGGGACCCCCTACCCGAGATCCGCCGGTTTTGACACCGACACTACCCATTGAGGAACCCCTTGTGGCCGAAGGAGAAGGACAATGCTCCACTCAAGTGGAGCCATCACCTCCCCAAGACCCACACGCTTCCGAAGAACAAAGTGAAGGCCCTCATCCTCGTGAACAAGACCAAGGGCAAGATCAACCTCAAGATGGTGGTGAATCTCTAAATGATGCCCAAGGTCAAGTTCTCCCCCTCGAGCAAGTTCAAGATCAAGAACAAACTCAAGACGGCGCTCAAGATGATCAAGTTAACCCTCCTCCTTCCACACCCGAGGAGGAATTAGAGCGTCGTGCCGCGAAGATTGCTTCCAAACTTGCCACCCAAGGCCATTTCATGGAAAACGTGGTTGGAAGTCTAAGAAAGTGGGTAAGCACTCTGAGGGAGTCCTGGACTAGGGGGTGTCCGGACGGCCGAACTATCATCATCGGCCGGACTCCAAGACTATGAAGATACAAGATTGAAGACTTCATCCCGTGTCCGGATGGGACTTTCCTTGGCGTGGAAGGCAAGCTTGGCAATACGGATATGTAGATCTCCTACCATTGTAACCGACTTTGTGTAACCCTAGCCCTCTCCGGTGTCTATATAAACCGGAGGGTTTTAGTCCGTAGGATGAACAACCATTACAACAATCATACCATAGGCTAGCTTCTAGGGTTTAGCCTCTTTGATCTCGTGGTAGATCCACTCTTGTACTACCCATATCATCAATATTAATCAAGCAGGAGTAGGGTTTTACCTCCATCGAGAGGGCCCGAACCTGGCTAAAAACATCATGTCCCTTGTCTCCTGTTACCATCCGCCTAGACGCACAGTTCAGGACCCCCTACCCGAGATCCGCCGGTTTTGACACCGACACACTCGTAGACAATTAGAAAAAGATTGTGAACATCACGCGTTTGTCTCTTGTGTTGAACCCCAAAAGGTCTATGAGGCGCTCGAAGACTCGGATTGGCTCAATGCCATGCATGAAGAACTCAACAACTTCGAGTACAACAAAGTGTGGAGATTGGTGCCAAGGCCATCGGGGAACCACAACGTCATTGGAACCAAGTGGATCTTCAAGAACAAGCAAGATGCTCATGGGAACATCATTCGCAACAAGGCAAGATTGGTAGCACAAGGCTACTCCCAAGTCGAGGGTATCAACTACGGTGAAACCTTTGCTCCCGTTGCTCGTCTTGAATCCATTCGTTTGTTGATTGCTTATGCTTCCCATCACAACTTTAAGTTGCAACAAATGGATGTGAAAAGTGCTTTTCTTAATGGTCCTATTAATGAGTTGGTCTATGTCAAGCAACCCCCCGGGTTCGAGGACCCCTACTTCCCGGATCATGTGTATCAACTCGATAAGGCACTCTATGGCCTTAAACAAGCCCCACGTGCATGGTATGACCACCTTACCGAGTTGCTACAAGATCGTGGATTCGAAGTGGGGCTAATTGATCCCACTCTTTTTACTAAGAAGGTCAAAGGGGAGTTGTTTGTATGCCAACTATATGTTGATGACATTATCTTTGGTTCCCCTAACAAAGCTTTCAATGAGGAATTTGCCGCTCTCATGACCTCCAAGTTCAAGATGTCTTCAATGGGAGAGTTGAAGTTCTTTCTTGGTTTTGACATCAAACAAAGAAGAGAAGGAACCTTCATCAACCAAGCCAAATATACTCAAGACATGCTTAAAAGATTCAAGCTAAGTGATGTCAAGCCGGCTACTACACCAATGCCTACCAAGTGCCAACTTGACATTGATCCCAATGGTAAAGCGGTGGATCAAAAGGTATATCACTCCATGATTGGCTCCTTGCTTTACCTTTGTGCATCTAGACCGAATATCATGTTGAGTGTGGGGATGTGTGCACGGTTTCAAGCCGCACCGAAGGAAAGTCACTATGTGGTGGTCAAGCGAATCTTTCGATATTTGGCTCATACCCCAAACTTTGGCTTATGGTACCCAAGAGGAGCAAACTTCAAGCTTGAAGGTTTTACGGATTCCGATTGGGCGGGAGACAAAGTGGATAGGAAGTCCACTTCCGGAGGGTGCCAATTTCTTGGTTGCTCTTTGGTAAGTTGGTCTTCCAAGAAGCAAAGTTGTGTGTCTCTCTCGTCCACCGAAGCGGAGTATGTGGCGGCCGGTAGTTGTTGTGCTCAACTCCTATGGATGAGGCAAACTTTAAAGGAGTACGGTGTCATTTGTGACAAAGTGCCTCTTTGGTGTGATAATGAAAGTGCCATCAAGATTTCTCTCAACCCGGCGCAACACTTCAAGACGAAGCACATTGAGATTTGGTATCACTTCATCCGGGATCACATTAGGAGAGGGGAGATCGAGCTCAAGTATGTCAACACTCATGATAACCTTGCAAATATTTTCACGAAGCCCTTGGATGAAGCAAGATTCCGCAAGTTAAGGCATGAGCTAAATATCATTGATTTGAGCAATGTGACTTGAACTCGTGTACCCCCCACCACACTCAACTTGTTGTCTAGTTTAGGTGTAGGCATGGACATAGGGGGAGTGTTGTTCTCTCAATGAACTCTCCCTCCCCCCATTATGCATAAATTGATCACCTCTTTCACATTAGCCATTTTTTATGGTACTTGTGCGTCAAAGACGAGTTTTGGTCATGGGCCCAAGGATAATTCTTCGCGCTGCCATACCATCCAACTCAAACATAGGTGGCTTCAGCCACCGCCCTCTCTCTTCAAGAGGCTTTGTCGCTTGGTGGTTTCTTGTTGTCTTTCTGCCTTTGGTTTGTGCGAGTTCTTGTGGTTTCCTGTGTGTGAAAAGCTTCCGTGCAAAGGCTTTCTTCTCGTGTTGAAATGTTGAATCTTGTGGTGACTTGAGTTCACGGTACTACCGCGGCCAGCTACGGTACTACCACAGCCAGCCACGGTACTACCGCTTGTGGGAGCACGGTACTACCGTCACCACGTGGCAGTAATTTTTTACTGCCGCCTGGGTGACCAGTACTACTGCCTCGGTGCAGTACTTCCGCCCGAGCGGTACTACCACGATGATACGCGGTACTACCGCGCCGGTTCGAGCGCGAGGGGATAAGGACGGGCAGGGGGAGTTCTAACTCCCCATACCCATTCGCAGTCCTTTCCCCACGTCGCCTCCTTCTCTCCCTCGCTCAAGAACGGAGCCGGCGTTTGTCGCCGGATCTCCTCCACCGGCTGCCCTCCCGTGATTCCATCCGGTGGGATCGTTCCCCACCACGTGCTCTTGCTATGGACCAAGGTTTTTTCCCCAACTCCCTCTCCTTGTTGTTTGTGTTTGGTGTTTCTAGGTTTTGGGGGAGGCTTGTGTGTTCTTGAGATTCATAGGCTTAATCTATGCAAGAGTAGGATGAAGGAGCGTGGTATTGCATAGGATTTATACTTGTATTGTTGTCTTGCGCTAGATTTGATCACCGTAGCACCACCGTTGTTTCGCGGTTCTTTTCAGATTCAAACCGCCGGTTGGATCTGACGCGACGCGGTACTACCGTCCGTCTGGCGCGGTACTACCGCTTGCACGGTACTACCGCCCTTCGGGAGTGGTACTACCACGCTCTCTGCGGCACTAAAATTTTACTTCCGCTCCAACCACGGTACTACCGTGACCTCGCACGGTACTACCGCGTTTTGGAACGGTACTAATATTTTAGTACCGCAGGCTCTGGCATTTCTACCGTGACTCGCATCTATCGCATGCCAACTTTCTCGTATGCCTTCTATGTGTTTCCTGTGCTTTATCGTGGCCTTTGCATTGATCTTCTTCGCGTCTTTGGTGTTTTGCGTGTGTGTCTCAGGTGGTGGCTCTCGCCGGTCCAATCCCAGTCGTGACACTGGCTCCAAGCGTCTGCGCAACCCAGGTGAAGTACCAGAGGGCTCTTCTGCCTCCAAGCGCAATGTCAAGACCTCAGCTAGCAAGCACAAGGAG
This sequence comes from Triticum timopheevii, assembly GCA_963921465.1. NCBI lineage: Eukaryota > Viridiplantae > Streptophyta > Magnoliopsida > Poales > Poaceae > Triticum > Triticum timopheevii. The sequence continues at coordinate 146,874,810 of OY997272.1, forward strand.
CCCACTAAGGGCATGGATGAGATAGCCCCATCTGAGTATGTCTGTCTCAGGCAGCTTCACCCTTATGTGCACCCGCGTTCCACTGTCAGAGGCTGTGAGCTGTTCTGGAACAAGCAACAGACCAACATCTATCTGGATGTCATCAAGAACAAGCAGAATACCTACGTGGAGGTGCAATGGATTGATATGCATCACATGAGGAAGGAAAAGTTCTGTGACTACTTTGGAGAGGCTCTAGACTTGGTGGAGCAGTTTGGCATTGAGCATGTGATATCCTTCCACCTTGACTATGACCCTGAGCTTATTTGTCAGTTCTTTGCCTCAGTTTACTTTCACTCCAATGAGTAATGGAGGATGACCTGGATGACCAATGGCCGTCCACTGTCTGCTACCTGGAAGGAGTTCATGGATCTTCTCCAGGTTCCTGATGATGGGCTCAACACTCCAGTGGGTGTTCGCCCCCATGCCAATGCTGAGTCTGCCAACAAGGACAAGCTTGCACCGTTCATGGTTGAGAAGGCGCTCGCCAATGGCAAGACAACATTGGTGCTCAACTCTTTTCTGGATATCATGTATCGCATCTTCCGCAACTCCTTGTTCCCTCGCATTGGTGACAAAGACAAGGTTCATGCCTATATGGTGGATATGATGCTCATTTGCGAGGAGGCTCGTTCAACTCAGTCTCAGCCACTTGATGTCTCACACATCATGTGGTGTGAGCTTCGGTTTGCAGTGTTCAACCGCAAGGTGCCTATCTATGGGCCCTATCTGTTTCTGCTGATCTCGAAGACTTGGGAGAAGATGTTCCCTGGTGAGGAGTTCCTTGCTCCAGACTGGATTCGCCATGAGCCCATCTGTCTGCGTATCAAATCCAACTGGGCTAACACCACTACTCGTGCCGAGGCGACTACTGCTAGGGCTGCTGTTGATGAGGAGGATGCTGGCGCCGAGGATGTTGCTGAGGGCCGTGCTGCTAGGCCTTCCCAGAGTGCCACTATGCCATCATGGGCCAAGAAGCTGAAGGACAAGATGAAGACTCTTTTCTGCATGCAAGCCAAGGAGCAGTACAGGACTCACGTGGCGTCCAAGGAGAGTCGTCGGCGGGACAAGAAGATCTTGCAGCTCTATGGTGAGGAAGTGTCTGGCGGGTCGTAGGAGCGCATCACTCCAGAGGCCGAGTGGATGGAAAAGCAAGGCTACAGGTGGACTGATTCTGGGGAGGATGTCGAGGAGACCATCCCTGCTGCCTAGGAGACCGACGGAGAGGGTTGGGACGAGTTCCCTGCTTGAGCCACCTCTTGTGTGTAGGTATCCTCTCTGCCTTTTTGGCATCTCGATGCCAAAGGGGGAGAGAGTGTAGGGATTTGCGAGTGTGTCATGTGTTTGCTGCTTTCTCAGTTGAACTATTTGCTGCTTTCTCGTTTGAACCTCGTTGCTTTACTTCGTTTGGTGTAAGACTTGTGCACTCTATCTATCCTAGCGAGCTTGTGTTATATTGTGCTATCCTTATGCTATGCTATGTTAATTATCATGCCTTGGTCTCTAAAATATAGGGGGAGTGTTGATCCTAGTCTGTGTGCAATGCAGTCCAAAGCATTCATCTAGAGTGCGCACATCTAGGGGGAGCCCGTCTATATTTTAGAGAGGTGGGGTTTGCCCTTGCTCTAAATTATCTTATCTATGTGCAAATCCTGTGTTGTCATCAATCCACCAAAAAGGGGGAGATTGTAAGGGCATATTTATCCCTTAGGTGTTTTGGTGATTGATGACAATGCTTTTGCGGACTAATCGTGTGCCTTGAGTTTCTCAGATACTTCATCACTAGGCACGAGACGATTCGGTGCCCCTCGGAGACTATTGAAGTCGGCGTTGTTCTACGTTTCTCTTTGGTGGATTTGAGTCGTAGGAGAGCCATACTATTAAGAGGGGGTCCGCATCGGAAAGGTTTGGGTGGAATCAACACGTACACTTGTCCTACCTTTCCCTGCACTTTGGAGCTTCTCTTCATTATCTTGGTTGTGCGGAAATCTGACGACTACTGTTGTACTTGCGGTAGTACCGCAAGTACAAGCGGTAGTACCGCTGTGTGTCACGGTAGTACCGCTCCTCTGGAGCCGTAGTACCACGGCTCCCAGGCCTAGTGCCGCTCCGGTGCGGTAGTAGGGGTGGATGTAATTTTTTACATTCGCGCCACCCACGGTAGTACCGCTCGTCCAGCGCGGTAGTACCGTGGGGGCCCATGGTAGTACCGCTCCCCGGGAGTCGTAGTTCCATGGCCCTCCTACCTAGTACCGCAGTGTCACGGTAGTAGGCGCGGATGTAATTTTTTACATCCGCGCCCGCAACGGTAGTACCGCGCCTCGCGAGCGGTAGTACCGCGTCGGATTTTTGTACCACCTCATTTTCAGCGGAAGTAGGCACGGATGTAATTTATTTCATCCGCGCCCTTCCCGGGCGATGACTTTCCTGCCTTGCGGTAGTACCGCAAGGGGGAGCGGTAGTACCGCGCAAGCGGTAGTACTGCACCTTAGTCAGGCTAGTCCTGGCCTCTGCTGCTGTCGCGGAAGTACCGTGGTCCGCCACGGTAGTACCGCGCGGCCTCGCGGTAGTACCGCGCCCCTTGAACGGTAGTACCGCGTGTCGCGGGCTGAACATGTGGATAACGGTTGGATTTTTCCCATGACTATATAAGGGGCGTCTTCTACCTCTAGTTGACTACCTCTTCCACATCTAAGCTCCATTGTTGCTCCAAGCTCATTTTCGCCCGATCTCTCTTCCCAGCCAATCAAACTTGTTGATTTTCTCGGGATTGGGTGACAAGGGCCCGATCTACACTTCCACCACAAGATATTTGATTCCCCCCACTTATCCCTAGCGGATCTTGTTACTCTTGGGTGTTTGAGCACCCTAGACGGTTGAGGTCACCTCGAAGCCATACTCCATTGTGGTGAAGCTTCGTGGTGTTGTTGGGAGCCTCCAATTGTTGTGGAGATTGCCCCAACCTTGTTTGTAAAGGTTCGGTCGCCACCTTCAAGGGCACCAATAGTGGAATCACGGCATCTCGCATTGTGTGAGGGCGTGAGGAGAATACGGTGGCCCTAGTGGCTTCTTGGGGAGCATTGTGCCTCCACACCGCTCTAACAGAGACGTACTTCCCCTTAGAAGGAAGGAACTTCGGTAACACATCCTCGTCTCCACCGGCTCCACTCTTGGTTATTTCGTGCCTTTACTTTTGCAAGCCTACTTGTGTTGCATCCCTTGCTTGCTTATGTGCTAGTTGTTATTGCATCATATAGGTTGCTCACTTAGTTGCACATCTAGACAACCTATTTCGTTGCAAAGTTTAATTTGGTAAAGAAAAGCTTAAAAATTGTTAGTTGCCTATTCACCCCCCTCTAGTCAACCATATCAATCCTTTCACTTATCTTTTCTTTTTCTTGGTTTGGTAGACATGTCCTTCACATAGAAAACTTGCACCACATCATTGGCTAGGACGAATGGTTCGTCTGTGTACCCAAGATTGTTCAGATCCACTGTTGTCATTCCATACTCAGGGTCTACCTGTACCCCGCCTCCTGACGGATTGACCCATTTGCATCGAAACAAAGGGACCTTAAAATCATGTCCATAGTCAAGTTCCCATATGTCCACTATGTAACCATAATATGTGTCCTTTCCATTATTGGTTGCTGCATCAAAGCGGACATTGCTGTTTTGGTTGGTGCTCTTTTGATCTTGGGCGATCATGTAAAATGTATTCCCGTACCCTTTGTAAGTAAATATAGTCAAAGATGGTCCCCTGGCCAACGAGTACAACTCATCTTCAACAGTGGTGTTAGCCATGAGATGTATTTGCAACCAACAGCCGAAAGTCCTGATGTGTTCACATGTAATCAAGTCATCACACTGCTCCGAGTGTTTGGAGTGCAGAATATTCTTGTGTTCATTGACATATAGGGTCACCAAGGTTGAATTCTGTAGAACTGTGTAGTATGCTTGAGCCCAAGAATGTTCGTCCCTACATATTATTGAGTCTGCTCCTAGCATGCCTTTTCCTATCAGTCTCCCCTCATACCGCGATTGAGGGAGACCAATCTTCCTAAGGTCAGGAATGAAGCAAACACAAAACCCAATGACCTCCTCTGTTTGATGGCCCGTGGAGATGCTTCCTTCTGGCCTAGCACGGTTACAAACATATTTCTTTAAGACTCCCATGAACCTCTCAAAGGGGAACATATTGTGTAGAAATACAGGGCCCAAAATGGCAATCTTGTCGACTAGATGAACTAGGACGTGCGTCATGATATTGAAGAAGGATGGTGGGAACACCAGCTCAAAACTGACAAGACATTGCACCAAATCATTCTTTAACCTTGGTAGGATTTCTGGATCGATTACCTTCTGAGAGACTGCATTGAGGAATGCACATAGCTTCACAATGGCTAATCAAACGTTTTCGGGTAGAAGCCCCCTTAATGCAACTGGAAGCAGTTGCATCATAATCACGTGGCAGTCATGATACTTTAGGTTCTAGAACTTTTTCTCTAGAATATTTATTATTCCCATAATATTGTACGAGAAGCCAGACGGGACCTTCATACTGAGCAGGCATTCAAAGAAGATTTCCTTCTCTTCTTTGGTAAGAATGTAGCTGGCAGGACCTTGATACTGCTTTGGATGCATGTCATCTTTTTCGTGCACATGTTGCTGGTCCTCCCGTGCCTCCGGTGTATCTTTTGTCTTCCAATACACGCCCAAGAAGCCTAGTAGGTTCACGCAAAGATTCTTCGTCACGTGCATCACGTCGATTGCAGAGCGGACCTCTAGGTCTTTCCAATAGGGTAGGTCCCAAAATATAGATTTCTTCTTCCACATGGGTGCGCGCCCCTCAGCGTCATTCGGAATAGATAGTCCGCCAGGACCCTTTCCAAAGATTACTTGTAAATCATTGACCATATCAAGTATGTGATCACCAGTACGCAGGGAGGGCTTCTTCCGGTGATCTGCCTCACCTTTGAAATGCTTGCCTTTCTTTCGACATTGATTGTTGGTCAGAAGAAATCGATGATGTCCCAGGTACACAGTCTTCCTGCATTTGTCCAAATATATACTTTTGGTGTCATCTAAATAGTGTGTGCATGTGTGGTATCCCTTGTTTGTCTGTCCTGAAAGGTTACTTAGAGTAGGCCAATCATTGATGGTTACAAACAGTAATGCATGTAGGTCAAATTCATCTTGGTTGTGCTCATCCCATACACGTACACCTTTTCCATTCCACAGCTGTAAAAGTTCTTCAACTAATGGCCTTAGGTACACATCAATGTTGTTGTTGGGTTTCTTAGGGCTTTGGATGAGCACTGGCATCATAATGGACTTCCGCTTCATGCACAACCAAGGAGGAAGGTTATAGATACATAGAGTCACGGGCCAGGTGCTATGATTGCTGCTCTGCTCCCCAAAAGGATTAATGCCATATGCACTTAAACCAAACCATATGTTCCTTGCGTCACCTGCAAAGCCCCCCCCCCCCCCCCGCCTTATCTCGATTTTTCTCCACTACGACCCATCAACGGGTGCTCTCAACTTCCCGTCTTTCTTACGGTCCTCTTTGTGCCATCGTATCAACTTGGCATGCTCTTTGTTTCTGAACAGATGTTTCAATCGTGGTATTATAGGAGCATACCACATCACCTTGGCAGGAACCCTCTTCCTGGGGCGCTCGCCCTCAACATCACCAGTGTCATCTCGTCTAATCTTATACTGGAATGCACCGCATACCGGGCATGTGTTCAAATCCTCGTACTCAATGCGGTAGAGGATATAGTCATTAGGGCATGCATGTATCTTCTGCACCTCCAATCCTAGATGGCATAGAACCTTCTTTGCTTCGTACTTACTGTCGGGCAATTCGTTATCCTTTGGAAGCTTCTTCTTCAATATTTTCGGTAGCTTCCCAAATCTGTTGTTAAATACACCATTGCCTGCCTTCCATTGCCGCAATTCCAGTGTGGTATCGAGCTTTGTGTTGTCATCTTCACAATTTGTGTACAACCCTTTTTTGTGATCCTCTAACATGCGATCAAACTTCAACTTCTCCCTTTCACTTTGGCATTGTCTCTTTGCATCAACAATGATCGCGCGAAGATCATCATCGGGCACATCGTCTGGTTCCTCTTGATCTTCAGCTTCCCCTGTTGCAGTATAACTGTATTTAGGGGGCGGATAGTTTTCATCATCCTCTTCTTATTCGTTGTCTTCCATCATAACCCCTCTTTCACCATGCTTGGTCCAAACATTATAGTGTGGCATGAAACCCTTCTCAAGTAGGTGGACGTGGAGGGTTTTTGAATTAGAGTAATCCTTCGTATTCCCATAGGTAGGGCATGGACACTACATAAAACCATTCTGCTTGTTTTCCTTAGCCACTTCAAGAAAATCATGCAGGTCCTCACTCGAAGGTGCGTCTGTCACCATACATCCATTGTCGTTCATCTGCGTGCATTATATAATTAAGTGTATCAAAAACCATTACATAACATCATGAATAGAGAAGTGACCAAATTAATACAAGTTCATCATCACATTAAAACTAAAGTACGGTAGTGATCAAATGTTATTATTGAAAAAATAAATACATAAAGTTCATACATAGTTCTCATTAAACAACATATAGCTCTCTAGAGCATCTAATTAAAACATACATTGAAACTATGTAAAACATTTCAATGCAACAACAAATGCGATCATAGTCGCAACTAAGGTAACAATTGATCCAATGGCATAATGATACCAAGCCTCGGTATGAATGGCATATTTTCTAATCTTTCTAATCTTCAAACGCATTGCATCCATCTTGATCTTGTGATCGTCGACGACATCCGCAACACGCAACTCCAATTCCATCTTCTCCTCCTCAATTATTTTCATTTTTTTCTTCAAGTAATTGTTTTATTTTTCAACTAAATTTAACCTCTCGACAAGAAGGTCGGTTGGAATTTCTGGTTCACATACCTCCTAGACAAAAACATCTATGTCACGTTGGTCGGCATAATTGTCATAAATACTAAATGAAACAAATAGTTATAAAAGATAATATACCACATCCAAATCATAGACAGGACGAGGGCCGACGGGGGTGGATACCAAAACCATGGCATTATATAATAACAAACAGTAATAAAAGTACGAAAATTATACAAGTATCTATCTAAATCATACAAATAAGAACTTTTTTTAGAAAGAAGATAAGAACAAGAGGCTCACCACGGTGGTGCCGGTGATGAGATCGGCGCGGGCAATCGACAACGGTGAGGAGGGGGACGGGACGGGACAGACTGCCAAACCTAGACAAATCTTGAGGGAAATGGAGCTTGGAGGTCTAGCTTGAAGAGGAGAAAGCTTAAGTGTGGCTTGGCCATTTCATCGAACACCTCATGTGCATGCATAGAAGTGAACGGAGTAGCGCATGCACACCTCGCACACGGCCAAAAAATAGAGAGAGGGTGGGAGGGGCGAGGGTATATATAGGCATCTATTTAGTCCCGGTTGGTGGCTAGAACCGGGACAGAAGCCTGCTCTTTAGTCCTAGTTCCAGCCACCAATTGGGACTAAAGGGCAGCGCCAGGAGCAAGGCCCTTTGGTCCTGGTTCGTGTCTGGAACTGGGACCGAAGGTGTCAGACGAACCGGGACCAATGGCCCTAGAGGCCTGGCCGGTGCCCTGGCCTCACGAACCGGGACTGATGCACACACTGGTCCCAGTTCGTAGGAGAACCGGGATTAATGCCCTTTTCAGGCTTGGACCAAAGCCCTGTTTTCTACTTGTGTGTGTATGATTACCGGTTTTTGCACTTATCATTGTGAGCAGTGCACATTTCGTATTTTATTTAGTTTTTGTTAGTTTTCCTTGTTTTCTTGTGTCTATAGGTGTTTTGGATCAACCTAGGACCAAGCACAATAAAAGGACGAGGGTAGGTTCGATCCACAGTCAGCGAGGGGTCAGACTTGGCCATTTCGAAGGTCAGAAAAGTCATTTTTTCCAGCGTGCTCTAAATCAAGATCTAAGACCAGAAATGGATCTACGTTGTTCATATGAATTCAATGAGTGCAAGAATGTCAAATTCCGGGTTCATATGAAGAATTGGCGATCGTTTTACTGGAGAAGGTCACACCAAAAGACGGCCTTTCATGCGACTGCGCGGTCGTGCGTGCACACAGCTCCGAAAGCTGTTGTTCCTAACAGGATTCTTCACTGATTTCGTCCCCGTTCGATGCCATGGGATCCTTGGCTCATAAATAAGAGATTGGGAGAGGGTAAGGCTCATTGAGAGCCTTCCGTGAAGCCCATCAAGAGAGGAGGTTAGGGAGGCTCCTATATGTGTCATCCTCAACCCTAGCCGCTGCCATTCATCATCCATCACATCTCATTGATTCACATCCCATCTCCATTACTGCTCCACCACCAAGAGAAGGAGGGAAAACACCTAAGAAGGAGGAGGCTCCACCACCATGAGCACCAACCTTCGGGCCGGTGCTCTCGCGCTGGCATCGCCACCACCGGCGGCGCCCCCATCTCCATTATCACCGGCACAACCACCACCATCATCACCACCACCATGCCACCGCTAACGCCACCATGGCTTCTCCCTTCACCAGCTTGTAACTCATCCCTAACCTTCATGTCTATGGTTGAGTAGTTGTACTAGTTCTTAAGGATATGGTTGAACCCTTTATGATAATTGTTGCGATCCAATATTAATTGTTCATGATTCGAGTTAGTAGCCTTCATTGATGTTGAGAGGAGCACTCACTCACATTTGTGCATTGTGCCATGAAGTATGTTACAGTCGTTGTTAAGGTTGAGGATATTGGGGTAATTCGAGGTGAGAGTAAAAGCCTCGGTTCCTCGCCTTTGCAACTGATTGGGGATAAACAAAGAACACTGAGAGAGGCCGCATCCACGGGGTAACCCTTAATTATCATAAGTTGTAACCCTATGGGGGAGACTATGAGGTGGCATGCGTGGCACGAAGTCTACCTCGAGTAGAACGTGTACTGTACCCGGCTCCGCCCACTTATTCATTTTACCAGTTACTCGAGGATACGATAGTTCATATGTGGTAGTGATTCGAGAACCCTCGAGAACGCTTTACTACTCAAGTGTCTTCCTTACTAACTTAGTGTCATTTAATTCCGGTTTAAACTATCTTGTTAGTAGTTTAGTAATTACCCTTTTATCTTGTTTTCCTAGAAACTTATCGAGTAGACTACTTCCAAACTCCGATTTGGGTGCATACATGGCTGCTTGAAAGTGACAGCGCAGTTGTGGGGTTTGTGGTACCTTCCTATTCGCTCCCTCTGGGTTTGGCAATCTATTTGTGACACGTAAGTGCTACAACAGCCTTGTGCACTTGTAGGTCATCAGCGTGGCCGGCCCCATGCCAATTGTACACCATTGTCCCCCTCCGCATTTCATCATTCTTGCCAATTACCCATCCCGTCCGACGATGTGGCCAGGCCCACTTTCCCGTGTCCCCATGGGCACACCTACGCATAGAATACTCAGTACACATAGTCTTGAGCATCAAAATGGCCCTCTCATATGGGCGGTGTTATTTGATTAAGTTACAACTCCCGTTGTTCTGAGATGATTTTTATAATGAGTTGTAAACTTAAAGTCTTGGCTCTAAAACTTGTGCTACTACTATTTCTTCATGCATTATCCTCAGTTAATCCTATATGCATATTGATATTCTTCAGAGGGTACATCTCATTGTGCATTTTGATATTTCACACATGCATATGAGTTTTGCACAGAATCACATATTCCAGGATCATAGCAGTTATAGCATGAAATATAAACCCTTCAATTATGAAAATAAAAATATAATAGTACAACATTATTGCCTCTAGGGCATATTTTCCAAAACTTTCATCAACCCTAGTTGCTGCCACTTCCATCTCCATAGCCGCCATCACCACGATAATCCAACACCATCTAGTTCATACTTGTAATAGTGCATCACACAAGGCAGCCATTGTAAGACATATTTGCAATCAATCAATCTTCAAAATGTGTTCTTCAATGTTTTCTTCTTGCGATCTGACGTCCATATGTGAGTAGTTCGGTAACGTATGGGTTGAGGCATAGGCCTTGCAACCCTCTATATTTGCTGTGGGGATCAATGGAAGAGCTTTGAATTAACATCCCATATGTATGAAATTAAATTGTTCTGTAGATGTCTCTTGTCTTGTCCGCGATCTTCATTCCTGTAGGTACCTAGGATCATGAAGATTGAGCAATGGTGAGGCTAAGTGCAGGGAGAACCTGTAGTCTTATTCTGAACACCAGTGACAGAAGGGTTTAGTATGGTAACACGAATTTAATCCTTGGGGATTCAAGAGGTGTAGTCATTAAACGCCCAAAGCTCAAGATTCAAGAGATATGGCCTGCGATAGGACAACTGATTCTTGATGCAAGACTCGTGCCGGTAAAAATGTTATTTGGACACATCTCCCACTTTGGTTCGTAACAAGCACATCTCGATGGGTGACTTCCATCGCACAAATTAAGATCATATCTGGTCCCAACACAAATACGTGGTTGTAAGCATTAAGACCTCATACCCGTACCTCTTTTTATTATAGTGTTTGAATCATCATTTGCTTGATTGCTCCGGTCAAAAGCTGGAATTGATCTTTTAACAAAAGCTTGGTGATACCATCGCTTCAAGGGAATCTTCCTCTTGTGGGTTCGATAACCCAGGGTCACCTCTTGGGAAAGAGGTGCGGGATACTTTTATGTTCCTTTACCGGATCACTAAAAGGAGGTATCAATACTCATTCTTAAGCTCAAAATGGGGTTTTCATTTTTCATTTAAGCATTTCAATTGACACCGTTTAGAGTTGCATTAGCTCATGACTTGGAGTAAAGCGTCTCTAAGATGTGATAACTTACATTGGGTTTAGTTGTTGACTTCATGATGTAGTTGAACTTGTCGTGGATACTCAAGTGTTTGAATTGGGCCTATGAACATTAAGGTTATGCCCTAAAATAGAGTGGACGTTCTAGCACGAATAGTGAACTCAACAACATAGAAAGAAAAAATAGAGTGGACGTTCCGACATGAATCTGTTTAGAGTATATTGACTTAGGAGTCAAGTGATAACCTTAATAGAGTATATTTACACATGCCACCTATGTTAGAGTATATTAACTTAGGAGTCAAGTGATAACTTTAATTCCAGCACCCTATTCCTTGTTGACTTCACTAGTTAATTAAGGTTATGCTCAAAAAATGATTTTATATTAGTTAACATGAACAAGTAATAGCACGGTTGGAAACTAAGCATTTTATTATCAAATTACACATACAAATTATTTATTCTGAATTATAGTTGTAAAGTTATAGCACGATCATTTTAACATATTCTATGTAAATAATAAAGACCAGGGGCATAAACGGGCTGAAAATTGAGTGAACTGGGGCTACTGCACCTGAACACGGAATACTAACCAGCGCCTAGATAATGTGCGATAGATCGAAAAGAGACTTAATGCTGGACCATGGGTTATTTAAAAAATACCAGGGATTTTTTGTAAAATGTATGATGACGGACGGGTAGAAACACTCTGTACTTTATTAGTAGGTATAGATTATATCTCGCCTATAGCATGGCGATTTTTAGTCCGGTCCAATGTAGCTGCACACGAGTTTTTTTCCTGTTTTATTTTCACTATTTTGCAATGGTTTACTTTCATTTATTTATGTTTTATGTTTTTTATTTATTACTATTTCCTAATGTTTCTTTGTGTTTCTTGAGTTTTCACGGGATTACTTCATATTTTGCCCCTTTTTCTCAATGCATGGCTTTTCGTAAGCAATGTACATTTTTGTACTCTTCAGAAATATTTTATTTTAAATATTTGTAAATACACGATTTCCTTTTAAAAAAACATGTTTTAATATCTATTTTGTTATAGACTTTGTACAGTTTGTGTATGCATCTGAAAAATTATTTTATACAACATAACATTTTTCTTCAAACACGTGTTTGATGAGTATTTTTTATACACATTGCACATTTTTAAATACATGATTAGGATTTTTTTTAAATACATATTTTCATGTCTATTTTTCTCATATATATTCTACATTTTTGTACACATATTTTTAGAGACAGCTGAGTGTGTGATAAATAATTTGCAAATATACGTAGAAACAGTTTTTAATGATAGAAAATATTGTTTAAAATACATGAGCAGTTTTTTGAATTGTATAAACATTTTTTAAATTTCAAGAACACTTTTTTGAAACAAGTGAACATTTTTTAAATGTCGTCAGCATTTTTTTTATAACACTCTCAACATTTTCAGCATTGTACGGGCATATTTTTAACATTGCATTAACATTTTTTGAAATGCTTTTAAAATTTAGTTGATAATTTTCATTTACAAAATATAGTTAAAACTAATAAAATAAAAAAGGAAACTAAACGAATGATGAGACAAACGTAACGAACAGAAGAACTCTAGGAGGAACAACTTGGGCCGACCCACTGCAACGTGTCTCCCGGCGAGACAAGCGTTCATGTTGCTATAAGCTTCATATAGTCGGGCCGTACTTGGGCTGAGGATTGGGTGAAGATTCACCCCCGATGTGAGTGTCACAGGCCAACGAGCACTTGGGTGGATTTAAAGTATGTACAATCACAATAGGCACACACACCTGGTCACCGCATAGATGGGATGCACATAGCCAAGGGTTGAGGATCCATTGTGCCATTTGTTGTTGGAGTGCTTTGTGTCCCAATGTATCTCCTCTAAAAAAGGAATGTCCATTTTTTTGCGGGTTGATGACAAGCTTGTCGCACATCTGATTGCAACAACTGAGTCGAGCATAAGGACTGACTTTTCTCCATGAGGGCATATTTAGAGTCACACATCTTCTCATTAATAGGTTCATTGTGGAATTTGAGAATCTGTAAGAAGGTTGTGCAACCAACTGCTCCTGCCAGAACTCTAGAAGTGGAGAAAGTTATGTCTCATGGAAGGCACCCATGCTCGGCATGCATGCAGGAGTTTTTAGGTTGAGTAATGACAGAATACAGGTTGCGGTGTGTCGGGATGAAATAGGAAAACATGTGGGATCATCGGCCTTAGTAGTTCACAGTGTGAAGGATCCAACAACCCTCGAAACAATTGCATGCCGTGAAGCATATGACTAGCTGATGGCCTCCCGTTACGCGAGATTATCGTCACGTCAGACTCAAAGCAAGTTGTTGGAGATATTATGAAAGACAAGCAGATATAGTTCAATAGCCAACGAAATTAATGCCGAGGGTCGTGGATTTTAATAGCTATAGGTTTTGCTCTGAAGTGCTTCCAATGTTGATGCCCATAATCTAGCCAAGTTTTCACATTATCTGGATCAAAGTCGTCATGTCTGGCTAGGCCAACCCAATGATCTCATTTGTATACCACCATTTGTGAACGTTGATCGAGCTACCTACCAAATATATTGTAGAAACGGATGGGGAAGTATCATATGAAAAATGACTTTCGGTGATTGCAACTCGATGCCTTCGGTTTCTTCTCCAGTCTTCTATCTGTGTCACTTTCATTGTGACTGCGGAGATGTCAGAGTACAAAGGTTGTTATGTAAATATAGGATAGTGTAGAATTTATTCTAGATTGTCTTGTCCTCTAAGAAGGTCCATGTACCTATATATATACACGCACCGCCCATGAGGCTTATATCAAAAATCCACCAATTATGTTCTCTAATCTGTATCACACATGAGGTCTTGAGTTCAAGTCTGAGTCCCCATCTTTCTTTCAATCATTTTTTCCGCCCAAATTGAATGTGAAGGGAGGTATTAATCATTCCATATCTACGTCAGATGTGAGGGGGAAGGGTAAGTGTATTATATCTCTTCTTCCTAACAGATCGGACTTTTGGAATAGTTGATTGATAGGAATATCTTACATGGTATTCGATGTGAGTTTCGATACCTAGATTCCATGTCGCGTCACCCCCGAGGAGGTTGATCTCCATGATCTTCACCAGGGGCTGCGCAACCCGTACCTAAGTTTTGTTCAGCGATCGTGTTGATCGGCTGTCTAGAGAGTCGTTTTTCAATCCGTTGATCTCTCTCTCTCCCTCTCCTCTCTCTCCCCCTCCTCTCTCTCTCTGTGTGTGTGTGTGTGTGTGTGTGTGTGTGTGTGTGGCTATCGGTGTTCTCTTTGGTTTTCCAATCTAGATAGGATTGCGTCGCCCGCCGCCATGCTGCCCCCGTGCGTCTCTACGCCGTCCTCAGTGTTGACTACACTGGCTACCTCATTGTTGCTTCGTCTACACGTCAATCTACGCCGGCCATCGCCATCACCTTCTTTGATCGAAATGCCTACACTCGTGCCGCACGACCGACTTGATCAGTCATTTGCAATACATCAAAAATTCCACCAATTATCTATATATCTATATCTATATTTGTACCTACTAATAAAGTAATGTGCATTTTGCCAATTTTTTCATCCATTCACTGCCGAAAAGAATTATTTTCTATCCGAGGTGGTATTGGATTCTTATGCGTTCGTCTGCTAGAAAAAAAGGCTTTTCTAGAATATCATACGTGAGCCGCGTGTTATGACCCAGCGAAGCCAGCCCACTTATTTTCTGCCCACGTGGCTGGAAAAATTCTATTTTCAGCATGGGCGACAAATAGTCGGAGCTTCGCACATGACAACCAATAATGGGCTGACCCATTTTTCTTTGTTTCTGTGAATTAAAAAAACAAAATATTCAGAATTCCAAAATTTGTTGCTATTTTCAAAAATATTCGGAATCTTGAAAAAGTTTCCCTTTTTTTTTAAAACAAAAATTGTTTGAGATTTCTAAAAAGATAATAGCATTTTAAAAAAATGCTCCAAATTCGAAAAATATTGTTGTTTTAGTGAATTTTTCTCAATTCATAATAATGTTCGCGTATAAAAGATATAGATTTTCGAAAAATGTTATGAATTTTCAACACATGTTCCCGTATAATAAAATATTCACAAATTCAAATAATATTCATGTTTTTGCAAAAAAAAAGTTGTTTTTTCAAAAAATGTTTGTGAATTTTTAGAAAAATCCCGTTTTAAATTTTGTTGCCATTTTCTTAAAGTTTACATAATTTAAAAGAAAAAAATGTTGAGGATTTAAAAAATGGTTCATGTTTCCTACAATATTGAGGAACTTCATAGCTTAAAGTCTCCTCGATTGAAAGAAAAAGTAGATTGAATAATTCATCGGCCTTGTCAAGCGTACGATGACGTAACAAAACTCTTAGATGCCCTCGATCAATGAATGAAAAAACAGTGGATTGATTAATTCACACCACGCGAATCCTAGAAGGTAAATGTTCCTTTTGTCACTTGCACACATGGTTTTGCTTGCACGCATAATTCTCATTAACTTTAAATGCATACTATTTTTGTCTCGTTGCAACGCACGGGCATATGTGCTACTATTCTCTAATCCGTATCACACATGAGGTCTTGAGTTCAACTCTGAGTCCCCATTTTTCTTTCTGGCATTTATCTCCGCCCAAGTTGAATGTGAAGGGAAGTATTAATCATTTCATATCTACGTCAGATGTGAGGAGGAAGGGTAAGTGTATTATATCTCTTCTTCCTAACAGATCGGAATTTTGGAATAGCTGATTGATAGGAATATCTTACATGGTATTCAACGCAAGTTTCGATACCTAGATTCCATGCCGCGCCACCCACGAGGAGGTTGGTCTCCATGATCTTCAGCAGGGGCGGCGCAACCCGTACCTAAGTTTTGTTCAACGATCATGTTGATCGGCTGCCATAGGGAATCTTTTTTCGGTCCGTTGATTGGTCTATCTCTCTCTCTGGCTAGTTGATCGGTGTTCTCTTTGGTTTTCCAATCCAGATAGGATTGCGTCTCCCGCCGCCATGCTGACCCCCGCACGCCTCTATGTCGTCCTCAACGTTGACTACACCGGCTACCTCTCTGTTGCTTCGTCTGCACGTCGATCTACATTGGTCATTGCCATCACCTTCTTTGATCGAAACAACTACAACCGTGCCGCATGGCCGATTTGATCAGTCATTTGCGTGCCCCTACCCAGATTAACGTGAAGATCTTCACTGGTCCGTCCACCGAAGGAGCAATGAGCTATTGCCTTTGTTTTATTTTTCTTTTGAAAAACATCTACTCGCTCCATTCATTCATTCATTCACCGCCAAAATGAATTTGTTTCCATCTGAGGTGGTACTAAATTCTTATAAATTCGTCTGCTAGAAAAAAAGCTTTTCTAACTAGAAAAAAAGCTTTTCTAAAATTTCATACGTGAGCCGTGTTGTGACCCAGCAAAGCCATCCCACTTATTTTTCTACCCACGTGGTTGGGAAAATTCAGTTTCCCGCATGGGCGACAAATAGTCGAAACTTCGACATGACAGCCAATAATGGGAAGGCCCATTTTTCTTTGTTTCTGTGTTTTTTTATTCTCCTTCTCCTATCTCTTTTTTCCCTTTCAAGTTTAATTTTCTTATAGAATTTATTTCGCAAGTTCAAACCGTGCCGGGCGGGTCGATTTAATCAGTCATTTGTGTACGCCTACCCAGATTAACGCGAAGATCTTCACTGGTCCGTCCACCGAAGGAGCAAGGAGCTATTGCCTTTCTTTTATTTTTCTTCTGAAAAACATCTACTCGTTGTTGGAAATATTAGCACTTTTCCGACTAATCTAATCCACGAGTAAACAATAATCATGGCAAATACGGTATGCATCTCATACCGATATTTAAGCATGTGAGCACATACAGTACATAGAACCAAAACATCTATGAACAGCATATATACGGCTAGCACATGAACAAGCAAATAGGGGATGAACGAGTCATACCCTCCGGTTGGCCAGGCCAATGCGGCGGCGGTGGCGGCAGCCTCGGCATCAGCCGAGGCCTTCTTCTTGGCGGCGGCGGCGTCAGCCATGGATCAATGCAGGGGAAGTAGTGGAAGCAGAGGCGGACGGAGACGGGGACAGATCAGGAGCAGTCGCGTCGAGACGCTCCCCAAAAACCTTATTGCCGTTCTCCCGGGCAGGATCTCAAACGACAGGGTTCCGGAGGCACTTGCTCTCCCGACCAATCGTGCACGCGATCGTTGGGATGGGATCGCCGGAAGCAGCACAAGGAGAGGAACAGTAGATTACGGCTAGAGTTGTACGAGAGGAAGTGAGTGAACTGAGTTAGGATTCACTCCACTGGCCAGTGCCTTCTTATATAGGCCGTTAGGCAGATGGGCCTGGGCCAGGCCCACGACCGAGTCCGCGAACAGCTCACGGTCCAACGTCTATGACAGTGGCGCTTCCGTAAACGACTCGTTAATTAATTAACCATTCCTGAGCGGCAAAAATAAGCTTCGGCTCGGCTCATTCCCGCAACCCGCGGCGCGCGCGCGCGTCGTGACGAGGCGAAGCGGGCGGCGGAGGAGAAGGAGCGCGCGTGTACAACTCCTATTCTCAAGCTCCCAATACCAAGTGGTAGAGCAGTCCTTATAAAGAGGTCTCACTCTTCTTACTGTAGCAGTATGGGACTAAACTTCCCACACTTCCCACCACTTGTCGTACACATGCATGGGCCTTAGAGATTAACTAGGGATTATTGTCTTATATGGGCCTAAGCCCATCCATAATCCATCAATCCCCCACCAGATCTCGAGGCACATAAGTTTGTCAACTGTTCCAAACAATGTTTGATATACCAGAATTTTCAGTGGAGACTGTTAAGTTGAACTTCCACCTAGAGAAATAGGATTAGACTTCTTCACAACTAAACAATGGACTATGCCTTGAATTGTCAGTTTGGCGTGTAGAAGTTTCGCCTATTGTCAGCTGATACGTGGCTGCCGAAGGCTAAACCCCACGGGTGGAGCTTATTAGTCATACTCTGTACCTTCTCATGAGCTTCCTAGAGATCACCCAATCTCATAGACTGTGATCAGCAGTCGGGCTCACATAGGTGTGTTCCTCCAAAGAATGCTTTGTAGGTTAGCATCTTGCTTACATAAGCTTTGGAACACATTAAGACGAAAGGCAGCCTGCCTTACAAAATTGAGAGTATTATTGCATCTCCAACGGAGTGGGATTATTAAGGATACTCTTCTCAGTTGACCGCTGGATTTCTTTCCCAGGTCCTAATTCACGGGATCTCCGATCACATAGGTTGGGTTACCCCCATGGCAACTTACGTGGGTCTCATACCCATCTCTCTCGATGCATTTTCTATCACAATCCGTGATAGCCCTTTCGTAAAAGGGTCTGCCAGATTCTTAGTCGTCTGGATATAATCCAATGCTATTACTCCGAAGTTTTTTGATTTTCTGGCAGATTTTAATCTTCTTCTTATGTGCTTTGTGAATTTCAAGTTGTCCTTTGAACTCTTAGCCTTGGCAATCACTGTTTGATTGTCACAGTTCATAAGGACAGCTGGGACTGGTTTATCAACCATCGGCAAATCCATCAAAATCTCTCGAAGCCATTCTGCTTCGACGCATGATGTGTCTAATGTTGTGAGTTCTGCTTCCATAGTCGATCTGGTTAAGATCGTTTGCTTGCAAGACTTCCAGGAAACGGTACCACCACCAAGTGTGAAGACATATCCACTTGTGGCTTTCATCTCATCAGCATCAGATATCCAGTTAGAATCACTATACCCCTCAAGTACCGTCGAGTACCCAGAATAGTGAATCTCGTAGTTCACAGTACCTTGCAAATAGCACATCACTCGCTCAACAGCATGCCAATGCACATCTCCCGGATTGGACACAAACCGGCTTAGTTTGCACATAGCAAATGAGATGTCAGGGCAAGTAGCACAAGCTAGGTACATGAGTGAACCAACCACTTGAGAATATCTCAATTGATCTACAGTCGTGCCTTTGAACTTTCGAATCCGCACGCTAGGATCATATGGTGTTGTAGAAGGTTTGCAGTCCGAATATCCAAAACGGCTCAAAATCTTCTCAACATAGTGGGATTGCAAAAGTGTAATTCTACCCTCAGTATTTCTCAGTAGCTTGATGTTCAAGATAACATCAGCCACACCCAGGTCTTTTATCTCAAAATTATGAGATAGAAAAGCCTTGACCTCCTCAATGACCTTGAGGTGGGTCCCAAATATCAGTATGTCATCGACATACAGACACAGTATAACTCTTTCGCCCCCACCATAGCGATAGTATACACATTTGTCAGCTTCATTAACAACAAAGCCAGCAGATGTCAAAGTTGTATTAAACTTCTCATGCCATTGCTTAGTCGCTTGTTTCAGGCCATACAAAGATTTCACTAGCTTACACACCTTTCTTTCCTGACCATTTACAACAAAGCCATCTGGTTGTTGCATGTAAATTTCCTCGTCTAGCTCTCCATTAAGGAAAGCCGTCTTAACGTCCATCTGATGAACGAGAAGACCATGCGAGGCAGCCAAAGCCAGTAACACTCGAATGGTTGTCAGCCTAGCCACAGGTGAGTAAGTGTCGAAGAAATCCTCTTCTTCCTTTTGGGTATAACCCTTGGCCACAATCCTAGCCTTGTACTTCTCAACAGTACCATCGGGCCTTAGCTTCCTCTTGAACACCCACTTACATCCCAATGGTTGGCAACCATAAGGACGATGAGTGATCTCCCATGTCCCGTTAGCCATGATGGAATCCATCTCGCTACGGATAGCATCCTTCCAGTAGTCAGCATCCGGAGATGCATAAGCTTCTAAAATGGAACTGGGAGTGTCATCATCCACGAGGTACACGAGAAAATCATCACCAAAAGACTTTGCAGTCCTTTGTCTCTTGCTCCTAACAGGAGCTTCCTCGTCATCCTGTGATGAACTATCATCACTTTCGTGTTCATAATATTCCATCGGAATGGCAGGTTCAGGAGTCTCATCAGATTCCAGTCTAGAAGTGCTTTGCATGTCTCTCATGGGGAATATATCCTCAAAGAATGTAGCATCCTTAGACTCTATAATTATACCGACCTTCTGGTCAGGTACCTCAGATTTCACCACAAGAAATCTATAGCCAACGCTATTCTTAGCGTAGCCCAAATTAACGCAGTCCACGGTCTTTGGTCCAAGATTATGCTTTTGGGGGATCGGCACATTGACTTTCGCCAAACAGCCCCAAGTGCGCAAGTAAGAGAGTGTAGTTCTTTTCTTTTCCCATTGCTCATAGGAAGTAGTCTCATTATCCTTCATGGGAACTTTATTATGGACATGACATGATGTCAATACAGCCGCCCCCCACCATGCCTTAGATAAACCCGATGTATCTAACATGGCGTTAGCCAAATCTGTTAGAGTACGGTTTTTCCGTTTGGCCACCCCATTTGACTGGGGTGAATAGGGAGGCGTCCTCTCATGAATAATATAATATTCCGCACAGAATAAATCGAACTCACTAGAAAAGTACTCTCCACCACGATCAGACCGGACTCGTTTAAGTTTCTTCTCAAGTTGGTTCTCAACTTCAGCCTTATAGATTTTAAAGTAGTGTAGAGCCTCATCCTTTGTGTTTAACAAATACACATAACAGAATCTAGTAGAATCATCAATCAAAGTCATGAAGTATTTCTTTCCACCTTTAATCAACACACCATTCATCTCACAGAGATCTGAATGTATGAGCTCTAGTGGTGCCAGGTGTCTCTCCTTCGCAGGCTTGTGAGGCTTACGAGGTTGCTTTGCTTGCACACACGCATGGCACTTAGAGCTCTTGGCTAAAGTGAAACTCGGAATTAGATTCATCTTAGCCAGACGCGTCATACAACCGAAATTTATGTGACAAAGACGTGAATGCCAAACCTCACACTCGTTCACATTAGAATGAATTTGGTTCACAACTTTATTACAGAAATCCTCCAGGGAAAGGCGGAACAAACCACCACAATCATATCTTTTTCCAACAAATAGTCCATACCGAGGTACGACTACTTTGTTGGACTCAAATACGAACTTAAACCCTTCTTTACATAGAAGGGAGCCACTAACGAGATTCTTCTTGATAGCGGGGACATGTTGCACGTTCTTCAGTTGCACGATCTTTCCCGAAGTAAACTTCAGATCTACCGTGCGAACACCATGAACCGAAGCATGCGAGCCGTTCCCCATCAGGACAAAACAATCTCGTGTGACCTGGTAAGAAGAAAACAAAGACACATCAGCACACACATGAATATTGGCCCCAGTGTCAACCCACCAATCGGTGGACTAACAAACTGAAAGTATGGTAAACAGATTACCATACCCTGATGCCGCATCATTGTTGCTCAGAGTCACATTGACAGACTTTGCGTCCTGTCCAGGCTTCTTATACTTGTTTGGGCACTTGTTTGCCCAATGTTCATCTGAACCACAAGTGAAGCAGCCATCTCTCTTCTTATCTTTCTTCTTACCCTTCTTCTGGAAGGTAGTATTCTGCTGGACAGAGTTCTTTCTCTTGAACTTGTGGGAGTTCTTCTGCACCACATTGGCGCTAGAAGAACCCTCTGCCCCTTTTACGTGTGAGTCCTTTGCTCTCGAGTTCTGCTCAACACTTAGATGACCGATGACATCCTCAACAGAGAATTCACGTCTCAAGTGCTTGAGAGAAGTAGCAAAGTTCCTCCATCCAGGAGGGAGTTTTGCAATAATGCAACTCGCGACAAACTTGTCCGGTAACTCACACTTCAGGAGCTCCAGCTCCTTAGCAATGCATTGTATTTCATGAGCCTGGTCCAATACAGAACGGTTATCAACCATCCTGTAATCATGGAACTGCTCCATGGCATGCAACTCACTGCCAGCATCGGTTGCGCCAAACTTAGCTTCGAGCGCATCCCACAAATTCTTGGCAACGCACATATGGAGATATGCGTCGACTAGCTTGTCTCCGATCACAGTAAGAACGGCTCCAACAAAGATGGTGGTTGCCTCTCTAAACGCATTCTCCTGTTCAGGAGCAATCGTTACTGTGGGAGACACACCATCAACCCAGAACACGTTCATTGCTGTGAGCCACAAGGTAGTCCTCGTCTGCCAACGCTCAAAATGCGTTCCAGTAAACTTTTCCGGTTTCGGAGTAGCGGCGAAGCCATGAGTCGAAAAGTGCCGAGAATAAGGTTTTTGGATTGTTGGAAATATTTGCACTTTTTCGACTAATCTAATCCACGAGTAAACAGTAATCATGGCAAATACGGTATGCATCTCATACCAATATTTAAGCATGTGAGCACGTACAATACATAGAACCGAAACATCTATGAACAACATATATACGGCTAGCACATGAACGAGCAAATAGGGGATGAACGAGTCATACCCACCGGTTGGCCAGGCCAACGCGGCGGCGGCAGCGGCAGCCTCGGCATCGGCCAAGGCCTTCTTCTTGGCGGCGGCGTCGTCAGCCATGGGATTGATGCAGGGGAAGTAGTTGAAGCAAAGGCGAACGAAGACGGGGACAGATCAGGAGCAGTCGCGTCGAGACGCTCCCGAAAAACCTTATTGCCGTTCTCCCGGGCAGGAAATCGAACGACGGGGTTCCGAAGGCACCTGCTCTTCCGACCAATCGTGCACGCGGTCGTCGGGATGGGATCGCCGGAAGTAGCACAAGGAGAGGAACAGTAGATTATGGCTAGGGTTGTACGAGAGGGAGTGAGTGAACTGAGTTAGGGTTCACTCCACTCGTCAGTGCCTTCTTATATAGGCGTCAGGTAGATGGGCCTGGGCCAGGCCCACGACCGAGTCTGCGAACAGCCCACTGTCCAACGTCTTGGACAGTGGCGCTTCCATAAACGACTCGTTAATTAATTAACAATTAATTAACCATTTCTGAGCGGCAAAAATAAGCTTCGGCTCATTCCCGCAACCCGCAACCCGCGGCGCGCGCGCGTCGTGACGAGGCGAGGTAAGGTGTGGCGTGATGAGGCGGACGGCGGAGGAGGAGGAGCGCGCATGTACAGCTCCTATTCCCAAGCTCCCAATACCAAGTGGTAGAGCAGCCCTTATAAAGAGGGCTCACTCTTTTTACTGTAGCAGTATGGGACTAAACTTCCCACACTTTCCACCACTTGCCGTACACATGCATAGGCCTTAGAGATTAACTAGAGATTATTGTCTTATATGGGCCTAAGCCCATCCATAATCCATCACTCGCCCCGATTCGAATTAAACGGCGCACCCTCCGGCTGTATCCTATTCGGCGCCTTAAGCGCTGAATATAGGTCATTTCGTACGGGGCGCACACCCCTCGATCTCTTATTTTCTGTATGGGCCGACCCTTTTAGCTTATTCTAGTTTAAAAAAATGAAAGACGAAGAAAAGGGTGTGCACTGGGATTCGAACAACTGACCTCTTCCTTCGTTGTACATTGTACTTACCAACCCGCGACTCCCAACTGACGTGCAAACTTCCTGATATTTATCGCTTTTCTTCTTTCTTCCTTCTTTTTTTCTATGTTCGTTTTTCTGTTTTCTTTTTTCTTCTTCCTACGTTCAACGAACTTTTATCAAATTTGTGAAATTCTTCTTCAAAATCGATGAACTGTTTTCAAATTCAGTGAACTTTTTTAAAAATTTGATGAACTTTTTTAAATTTTGATGAACTATTCTTCAAATTCGATGAACTTTTTTCAAAATCGATGAACTTTTTCATATTTGATGAACTTTTTTCGAATTCGATGAACTTTTTTTAAAATCGATGAACTTTATTTCAAATTCAATGAACTTTTTTTCACTCTTTTGGAATATTTTTTTGAAATCGATGAACTGTTTTTCAAAAATCATGATCTTTTTTTGAAGTTGATGAACTTTTTTTTTCAAATTCGTGAACTATTTTCAAAGTTGATGGACTGTTTTCAAAATCGGTAAACTTTTAAAAAAATTGATGAACCTTTTTCAAATATGTGAACTTTTCTCTCAAGATTTGTGAACTATTTTTCAAACGGATGAACTTTTTTCAAAATCGATAGACATTTTTCTCGAAATAGGAAAGTGCACTGCAGTAATATTTACAAGTGTAATAAATTGCACGGCTAGAAAACGTACTTAAATAACTCACTCTGGAACTTGTCAGTAGCAGGTCGTTGGTAAGATGGTAAGCAGTTTTGTTCGCTGTTGTCACGACGGGAGTTCGATTCTTGAGGCGAACATATTTTTTTATTTTTTGTTTTTTAACGCTATCCCCTGAAACAGCCTGTATCGTTGGAATTTTGCTGGGCCGGCCCAGTCGCATCGCCCTTGGGGCGCCCGTACGAGGAACCGGCGCTGAGAGCGCCGGTTAGGAGCTCTCCACCCTCCGTACAATGTCCAGGGACTGGATGTCTTGTCGTTGTCACGATGTGCACAAATTATCCTCTAAGCAAACGTGGTCTAAGGCTGGTCGTAATGATAGTATCATAGCTAGTATTATGCATGTCAATTAGGCAATTTTAACGAGGTGGCACATCATTAAATGAAGAAAGAGAGGGTGTAATATCATATCATGATACCGTATCATATTAAATGATATGCTACTTTGTGTCATGCATGACAATAAATAGAGTACAACATGATACTAATATATGATACTATGCATTAAGGAGGTACTATCATACACTAGTATCATATGCATGATACTAGTATATGATACTCCCCATTACAACCAGCCTAAAGGGCTTTCTTCTCCTGATCGTCGTCCGATAATACACGCAAGTAGTACTAAATGGTATCGAAGTTCAGAGACAGGCGGGCTGGAGAGGTGGTGCGGAGAGATGCTGCGATCTCTGTCGAGATGCTTGGTCCAACGAAGCTGAGCTGCAACGTGAGTGGCACACGGGAGAATTGTGGAGTTGTGGACGCCGCCGCCGCGATGACATGACACGATGGGATCCAGTCCATGTCCAGCCTTTCCACAGGGAAAAAGGGTCCCAAGACCGAAGTCCACAGCTGCCAGTCGCCAGCTCAGCTCGGCTCCACCCCACGGGAAAGTCGTTCGCTGGGCAAGCGCATGGTAGAAAACCGATCCGGCGATTCGACTGGACGGAGCACCACCTCCACGACCAAGACTCCACTCGACCACACGCGCCCGAACCGAACCAAACCAACCCCCGCGCGCGACCGCCCTCTGTCTATCTACGAGGTACAGCGCGAGCGCGGGCGCGGCCTCCGCACGCCACGCGACCTTCAATGCAAGCCCGGCACTTTGTTAATGGCGGCGGACCACCTGTCAACGACGTGCCGTACCGCTGCTGTGGTGGTGCTGGTGCTCCACCAGCGAGACTCGCGCGGCCGCGCCTCGCCTCCTTTTCTCCCCGTCCCGATCCGGTGGTCCTGCCGGCCCATCATTTCCGACCCAAATTTGACCGTTGCACGCGGCCGTCGTCGTGTTGCCCACTTTTCCGGACTTGTGCCGTTGCCTTCCAAACCCATCCAATTTCGATTTGCGTGCGTTGCGTATGCAAGACATGCGGCGCCAACGGTTGAGGATATCCCAACGGGGCTGCTCTTATCTCAACCGTGTCCGCAATCATGCGTGCACAGGCACACGCATACGGCGCCAAGGCTCTCGAATGTTCCGATTGTGCATGCCCACGTAACTTGTGTCTGCGTCCTGTCATCACAATAAATAAAACCTTTTCACTGTGGTTCAGTAGCTCTGGTCTAAGCTAACACAGTTCAGGTTAGCCAATATCAAGTTTGGCCTGTTTTGATTCGCATGATTCCAAAGCTACACTCATAGTATATAAAAAGATTGAGCTTGCACCAAAGTTTTAGCACTGAACTAAATGAGGTCAGATTTTATTACCATGGTAAGTCGAACATTTTTCATGACAACTTATGTTTGTCGAAGATGGCTAGTTAGTTGACAAGCATGCAAATACGCCTCAATTGAAAAAAATTGTTAGGAAATTGGCATGGTTGCACACTAAATTTGTCATCCTCACGCTGATATAAATTGCCATTTGCTTGGTCATGTGTAACGTCGGATTTTTAGACTTTTCAAAGTTTTATCTGGTTGCGCAATAAGAAAAACGAAGGAGTTTGTCGGAGTAATGGGCCACGGGTAGGCTCACCCAAGTCCCTGGATTTATCAAGACTTTGAGCCAGCTCCGCCTAGCTGGGCCCAAGCTGAAGCTCCGCCCTCTGGGGCCGGCTGGCTCAGCGGCCGGCTGCCAGAGGACGGCCGACCCAAGACTACAGCGCTCCGGGTGACCGGCTCCTGGCGGCCGCCCTCCAGAGAGGGCGGCAACGGGCAGGCGGCCACCTCACGACCACGGTGCGGCCGAGCCCCCATCGAGAGTACAAGTCAAAGCATGGCTACAGTGAAGCACGTCGCCTCCCACGCTCGAGACGGACATGGCTACAGTGCTCCGTACAGACGAAGATCTCCGTACGACGGAGCACTGTGCCGTATCTACCCTGACGTCGCTTCGGGCAGGCGGAGCCCTGTTCCCCACGACGGCCTGTCGGTACGGCCTGCCAGTGGCGGGCCCTATCGGGCCGTGACCCCAAGGAAGACGGCGGAAGCTCGACCAGGCGGATTCGAGAGGGGCCGGCCTCCAGCAGGCGGCCGTCCCTTGTCCCGAGGCGAGCACGCCATTAAGCTGATAAGACCAGGTGTGGCTACAGTGGCCTCCCACCAGGCGGTGGGACTGTAGCCACGCTAAGATGACCAAGCCCCCAACGATAAGGCTACAGTAAGCAGCCACCACCAGTCGGCGGGGCCCACCAGACGGCGGGCCCCAGCGGTCGGCGGAGAAGCCGGAGGCTGGAGATACTGACAGTCGGGCCCAGCAGCCGGCCAGATTACCATTGTACCCCTGGGGGGTAGGCCTATATAAACCTCCCAGGTCACCCATGCAAAGGGTTCCCACACCATTAGAACTAGCCACCCCCCTAGAGCAGGAAAAGAGCTAGCCTTGCCTCCTTCTGCCTCTAGCACACAGCTCAAGGAGCACCATTGTATCACTTGTGCCTTAGTGATCATGCGGAGACCCTGCAGAGCAGGACTAGGGGTGTTATCTCCTAGGAGAGCCCCGAACCTGGGTAAACTACGCCAGCGTTCGTGTCTACGCCTTATCCCGCTTTTCAGGCACCGGCGATGTTCTACTTGCTCCCACCATGATAAGCCATCCATTGGCATATGTCGCACCCAACCCCCGACAGTTGGCGCCCACCATGGGGCGAGGTGCACCGTCTCCCGGAGATCTGTTCTGGACGGGAACCCTGTTCCTTCCTGGCGAGTGAAGCCAGCCCAGCACGCCCGACGGCGTCAGCCCTGACGCGCTGCACGGCGCAGAGATCGCCTGCGCGGCGAGCTGCCTCGCTGACCTTGTCGGCGAGATCGACCTCTCCGACGAGCCGGCCTCCGACGCGGCCACAAGCTGCCCTGAGAGACGCCTCGTCAGCCTCCTCGACCAGCTCCATGTCACCAGCGAGCCTACTGTGGACCTGGAGTCCATCAGCTCGACCCATCCGATGATCATCGACTCCGACACGGCGTCGCTCGACGCGTTCCCCACCAACGTGGTGGTCTACGATGAGCCGCCTCCTCGCGAGTATAGCGGCGGGAGCACCATCACAGAAGTACTCGTCATCAACAGCGAGGAGCACTCGGACGGGCGTGCTCAAGATCCCCTCGACGCCACTCTGCGCGACCTCATGGAGCCCATTCCCGAGGGCGCGGACGCTGAGGCGCTGGAGGCATGCCGCCTCCAGCTTGTCGAAAATGCTGGCCGCCTGGCCAGCATGCGCCGGCTTTCGGACGCCTATCGACACGAGATGGACCGGGCCGTAGGCGGCACGCCGGCTCCTGAGGGGCGTAGCCGCCTCGCACAATTCGGTAGCGTGGCGCGACCATCGCCAGCATGTTCGGGGCGGAGCGCCCCGTCTATGCCACACCTGCAGAGAACACTCGGGCCGCCCAGGCGGTAACGGATGAGCTGAACAAATACAATGGCGACGAGCTCCGCCACATGACGGAGCGAGTTTAGCAGCTCCTAGACGCAGCTGCCGCGCAGCACGAGGCTGCCTGCCGCGCTGAAGTCCCAGCCGGACGAAACAACGAGCCGCCCCCACACCGAGATCATGGGGCGACCTCCCGGACGCCGACTGGTGGCGCCCGCGGAGGAAAGGGCAACGAGTCGGCTGCTAGCCACAGTCGGACGCGCCTCTCCATCAAGCGGGACGAGGACGGCCGCCCTCGTGCAGTAGAGCGGCGAGGCGGCCTGCCGCCTCCCCCGCCTCATGGAGCAAGGTACCCCACTCCGCCTCCCGTCACGCATCTGACACTCAGTGACCGCCTTGGCCGCCGAGAGGGAGTCAGAGAGAATGATGCTCGCCATCGGATCGATCGTCTCAACCGATCCCTGGCACTTGAAGAAGAAGATGCGCTAGGCCCGCCCTGTTTCGGCCCCCGAATCCGAGATGAGCCCTTCCCTAAGGGGTTCACCCTCCCGCGAGATACGCCCAAGTACACCGGCTCTGTGAAGCCGGAGGACTGGCTGGTCGACTACTCCACGGCCATCAGTATAGCAAACGGCAACAAGCGCATTGCCGTGAAATACGTCCCGCTCATGCTTCAAGGCACTGCCCGGACGTGGCTCAACAGCCTGAAGCCCCGCAGCATCAACAACTGGGTTGATTTCACTGAGGTCTTCATCCGCAACTTCACCAGCACCTACAAGCGGGCTCCCAAACCCCGACAGCTCTCCTTGTGCGTCCAAGGGCCCACAGAGTCAACTCGCGACTACCTCACTCGCTGGACCGAGCTGCGCAATTCCTACGAAGGCGTGCACGAGGTGCAGGCGATCGAGTACTTCACTGCCGGGTGCCGAGAGAGCAACCTCCTCAAGCACCGACTCCTCTGCGTCGAGCCCGAGACCTGACAAGCGGTTTTCAGCAAGGTATTCTCTGCAAGTACTGAAACAAGTGGTAACATATAGTTTTGTGATAAGATAAATGGTAACGAGCAACAAGTAACAAAAGTAAATAAAGTGCAGCAAGGTGGCCCAATCCTTTTTGTAGCAAAGGACAAGCCTGGACAAACTCTTATAATAGGAAAAGCGCTCCCGAGGACACATGGGAATATCGTCAAACTAGTTTTCATCACGCTCATATGATTCGCGTTCGGTACTTTGATAATTTGATATGTGGGTGGACCGGTGCTTGGGTACTGCCCTTACTTGGACAAACATCCCACTTATGATTAACCTCTATTGCAAGCATCCTTAACTACAACAAAAGTATTAAGGTAAACCTAACCATAGCATGAAACATATGGATCCAAATCAGCCCCTTATGAAGCAACGCATAAACTAGGGTTTAAGCTTCTGTCACTCTAGCAACCCATCATCTACTTGTTACTTCCCAATGCCTTCCTCTAGGCCCAAATAATGGTGAAGTGTTATGTAGTCAACGTTCACATAACACCACTAGAGGTTAGGCAACATACATCTTATCAAAATATCGAACGAATACCAAATTCACATGACTACTAATAGCAAGACTTCTCCCTTGTCCTCAGAAACAAACATAACTACTCACAAAGCATATTCATGTTCATAATCAGAGGGGTAATATTGTGCATAAAGGATCTGAACATATGATCTTCCACCAAATAAACCAACTAGCATCAACTACAAGGAGTAATCAACACTACTAGCAACCTACTAGCACCAATCCCGGACTTGGAGACAAGAATTGGATATAAGAGATGAACTAGGGTTTGGAGATGAGATGCTGCTGGTGAAGATGTTGATGGAGATTGCCCTCTCCCGATGAGAGGAGCGTTGGTGACGACGATGGTGATGATTTCCCCCTCCCGGAGGGAAGTGTCCCTGGCAGAACAGCTCTGCCGGAGCCCTAGATTGGTTTCGCCAAGGTTCCGCCTCGTGGCGGCGGAGTCTCGTCCCGAAAGGTTCTTCTCTATTTTTTTTCTCATCGAAAGACTTCATATGGGAGAAGATGGGCGTCGGAGAGCCAC
Organism: Triticum timopheevii; assembly: GCA_963921465.1. NCBI lineage: Eukaryota > Viridiplantae > Streptophyta > Magnoliopsida > Poales > Poaceae > Triticum > Triticum timopheevii. Next base: position 146,904,826 of record OY997272.1, read on the forward strand.
CAGGGGGCCCACGAGGTAGGGGGGCATGCCCAGGGGGGGCGCCCCCCACCCTCGTGAGCAGGGTGTGGGCCCCCTGGCCTTCATCTTTGGCGATGATTTTTCTTTATTTATTTTAAGGTTTTCCGTGGAGTTTCAGGACTTTTGGAGTTGCGCAGAATAGTCCTTCAATATTTGCTCCTTTTCCAGCCCAGAATTCCAGGTGCCGACATTCTCCCTCTTCATGTAAACCTTGTAAAATAAGAGAGAATAGCCATAAGTATTGTGACATAACGTGAAATAACAGCCCATAATGCAATAAATATTGACATAAAAGCATGATGCAAAATGGACGTATCAACTCTCCCAAGCTTAGACCTCGCTTGTCCTCAAGCGAAAAGCCGATAACAATAAATATGTCCTCATGTTTAGAGGTAGAGGCGTCGATAAAAATAAAATACGGACATGAAGGCATCATGATTGTTTCATAACAGCAACATATATAAATTTTGTCATATGATTACTCATGTTCAAGTGATGATCTTCCCACAAAGCCAAAATATGAATCAGAAACCTTATTGGGCACCAACAATTATAATCTCAGTCATTGAAGCAATTGCAATTTATCATAACATCGGAAAGAGTCTATGTCAGAGCTTAAAAGCAAGTCCACATACTCAACTATCACTTAGTCCTTCATAATTGCTAACACTCACGCGATACTTGTGGTTACGGAATTTTAATCGGACACAGAGAAAGATAGGGGCTTATGTCAAAAATAATAATTCATGCTCCCCCACACCCAATTAGATATATATATATATATATATATATATATATATATATATATATATATATATATATATATATATATATCATGTTCTTTCCAACATGCTGAGCTTGCCAAAGGATAAAATGAAAAAGGAAAGGTGAAGATCATTGTGACTCTTGCATAAGGTAGAAGATAATAATAAAATATAGGCCCTTCGCAGAGGGAAGCAGAGGTTGTCATGCGCGTTTAGGGTTGATGCACAAAATCTTAATGCAAAAGAACGTCACTTTACATTGCCCCTTCTATGTGAACCTTTATTATGCAGTCTGTCGCTTTTATTGCGTCCACAACAAGTTCCTGCAAAGTTTATTTTCTCCGCACTAATAAATCATGCATATTTAGAGAGCAATTTTTATTGCTTGCACCGATGACAACTTACTTGAAGGATCTTACTCAATCCGTAGGTAGATATGGTGGACTCTCATGGCAAAACTGGTTTAAGGGTATTTGGAAGCACAAGTAGTATTTCTACTTAGTGCCGAGAATTGGCTAGCATTAGGGGGAAAGGCAAACTCAACACGGTAGAGGAACCATGACAACATACTTTATCTCAGATGTAGGAAAACATAACTCATTATGTTGTCTTCCTTGTCCAACCTCAACTCTTTAGCATGTCATATTTTAAGGAGTGCTCCCAATCATAAAAGATGTCAATGATAATATATCTATATGTGAAACCTCTCTTTCCTTATTACTTCCTATTAATTGCAACGATGACCAAAGCTATATTTGCCAACTCCCAACAATTTTAAATCATCATACTCTTTCTATGTGAAGTCATTACTTTCAATAAGATCAATATGAACTCTTGATTCTTTTTTCATTCTTTTTCTACTAATCACCCAAGATCATGGCAAAAATACTCAAGCCCTTGACTCAACACTAATCTTTATTATATAGCTCACAGACTTGATTACAAAGAAGGACCATAAAGCAAAACTCAAAACTAGATCATGCCATGACTTTATTCTACTAAATCAAGATAATACTAATAGGATCAAACTAAGAAAAACGGTAAAGATAGGAGTTGTGATGGTGATACGATACCAGGGCACCTCCTCCAAGGTTGGCAGTTTCCAAGGGGAGTGCCCATACCCATGATTATGTCTCCTTCCTTGTTGGTGGTGGAGGTGTTGATGATGATGCAAGCTTGTCGTCCACCTTCCATGGCATAGGCTCACCATCATAGAAGGATGATCGAGTCTCCGGAATCCTCAAATCTGCAGCCAAACTCATCCTTTTGAATCTATATTCATACTCATAGTTTTGGTTTTGCAGATCATAGATTTGGGCTTGGAGGTGCTCGATCTTCTCATGTAGCTTATAGATGGCTTCCTCGGTCTTCTTGGCATCCGGCTCATAGTTGTTGGTGAACTCCGCGAGCATCTTGTGGGTAGCGTTGATTCCACGCTCCACCATCCCCTGGCATGGTTTGAGGGCGTCGCAGCACCTCCGCGAGGTAAGGGTTGATAACCTTCTCGAAGAACTTGTCCTTGGAAGCACTTGGGGTCGTCATGATGATCTAGACCTGTCAGAAAAACAGCTCGAAACAAGAACATGGGAGATTTGCGTGATACGAGAGTCAAAACCTTCGGGAATATATATAATGAATTTTTACCAACCAAAATACGTATCGTGCAAGGAAACGGAGTCCGGAGGGCACACGAGGTGCTCACGAGGTAGGGGCGCTCCCAGGGGGGTAGGGCGCGCCCTCCACCCTCGTGGAGGCCTCGTGTCCTCCCCGGACTGCTTCTTATTTTTCTTTTTTCTAAATATTCCAAAACGGAGAAATGTTGCCTTAAAAATTGTTTTGGAGTCGGTTTACTTACCGTACCACATACCTATTCCTTTTCGGAGTCTGGAACGTTCTGGAAAGTGTCCCTTATGTATTCCTCCGGGGTTACGGTTTCAATAACATTAGTTTCAACATTTATAGGATTACCTGAGATATAGTGTTTGATTCTTTGACCGTTCACCACCTTCGGATTTGTGCCTGCGAAGTTGTTGATTTTTATGGCACCGGAACGATAGACCTCCTCGATAACGTAAGGACCTTCCCATTTGGAGAGAAGTTTTCCTGCAAAAAACCTTAAACGAGAGTTGTATAGCAATACATAATCACCTACATTAAACTCACGCTTTTGTATCCTTTTGTCATGCCACATTTTAACTTTTTCTTTAAACAGCTTGGCATTTTCATAAGCTTGGGTTCTCCATTCAACAAGTGAGCTAATATCAAACAACCTCTTCTCACCGGCAAGTTTGAAATCATAGTTGAGCTCCTTAATAGCCCAATATGCCTTATGTTCTAGTTCGAGAGGTAAATGACATGCTTTTCCATAAACCATCTTATACGGAGACATACCCATAGGATTTTTATATGCAGTTCTATAGGCCCATAATGCATCATCAAGTTTTTTGGACCAATTCTTTCTAGACCTATTGACAGTCTTTTGCAAAATTAATTTGAGCTCTCTATTGCTCAGTTCTACCTGACCACTAGACTGCGGGTGATATGGAGATGCAATTCTATGATTAACGTTGTATTTAGCAAGCATCTTACGGAAAGCACCATGAATAAAGTGTGAACCACCATCAGTCATTAAGTATCTAGGGACTCCAACCCTCGGAAAAATAACTTCCTTAAGCATTCTAATAGAAGTGTTATGATCAGCACTACTAGTTGGAATAGCTTCTACCCACTTAGTAACGTAATCAACAGCGACTAGAATATGAGTGTAACCATTAGAGGCAGGAAAAGGTCCCATATAATCAAAGCCCCAAACATCAAATGGCTCAATAACAAGTGAATAATTCATAGGCATTTCTTGACGTCTACTGATATTACCAAGTCTTTGACATTCATCACAAGACAGAACAAACTTACGGGCATCCTTGAAGAGTGTAGGCCAATAAAACCCGGATTGCAATACCTTATGTGCAGTTCTATCTCCAGCGTGATGTCCTCCATAAGCTTCGGAGTGACACTTGCGTAGGATCTATTCCTGTTCATGCTCAGGTACACAACGTCTAATAACACCATCTACTCCTTCTTTATAAAGATGTGGGTCATCCCAAAAGTAATGTCGCAAGTCATGGAATTTTTTTTTTGTTGGTATGTGAAGCTAGGCGGTATAAATTTAGCAACAATATAATTAGCATAATCAGCATACCAAGGAGTGCTACGAGAATTACTTATGACATTTAATTGCTCATCAGGAAAGCTATCATCAATAGGTAGTGGGTCATCAAGAACGTTCTCTAGCCTAGACAAGTTGTCTGCAACGGGGTTCTCAGCTCCTTTCCTATCAACAATATGTAAATCAAATTCTTGGAGCAAGAGAACCCATCTAATGAGTCTAGGTTTTGCATCTTTCTTTTCCATAAGATATTTAATAGCAGCATGATCTGTATGAATAGTTACTCTAGATTCAACAATATAGGGTCTGAATTTATCACAAGCAAATACAACCGCTAATAGTTCCTTTTCGGTAGTAGCATAATTTCTTTGAGCATTGTCTAGAGTCTTACTAGCATAATGGATAGCATTCAATTTCTTATCAACTCTTTGCCCTAGAACAGCACCTACAGCATAATCACTAGCATCACACATAATTTCAAAGGGTAAATTCCAATCAGGTGGCTGAACAACAGGTGCAGAGACTAATGCTTTCTTAAGTATTTCAAATGCTTCTACACAATCATCATCAAAGACAAATGGTACATATTTTTGTAATAAATTAGTCAGAGGCCGAGAGATTTTTGAGAAGTCCTTGATGAACCTCCTATAAAATCCGGCATGACCAAGGAAACTTCTTATACCTTTGATGTCCTTGGGACATGGCATCTTTTCAATAGCATCAACCTTGGCTTTATCAACTTCAATACCTCTTTCAGAAACTTTGTGCCCCAAGACAATACCTTCATTAACCATAAAGTGGCACTTTTCCCAATTCAAGACAAGATTAGTTTCTTCACATCTCTACAAAACTCGAGCGAGATTGCTCAAGCAATCATCAAAAGAGGAACCATAGACGGAAAAGTCATCCATGAAAACCTCACAAATTTTCTCACAAAAGTCAGAGAATATAGCCATCATGCATCTTTGAAATGTAGCAGGTGCATTACATAAACCAAAAGGCATACGTCTATAAGCAAAAGTACCAAAAGGGCATGCAAAAGTAGTCTTTGATTGATCTTTAGCCGACACAGGTATTTGAGAAAAACTAGAATAACCATCTAGAAAGCAATAATGTGTATGTTTGCATAATCTTTCTAGCATTTGATCAATAAAAGGTAAGGGGTAATGATCTTTCTTAGTAGCCTTATTTAATTTGCGGAAATCAATTACCATCCTATAACCTGTGATAATTCTTTGCGGAATCAATTCATATTTATCATCAGGGACAACAGTAATACCTCCCTTCTTAGGGATACAATGGACAGGACTTACCCACTGACTATCAGCAACGGGATAAATTATACATGCCTCTAGAAGCTTGAGTATTTCTTTTTCTTACCACTTCTTTCATTTTAGGATTCAAACGTCGTTGAGGGTCACAAACTGGTTTGGCATTAGCTTCCAAATTTATTTTATGTTGACATAGAGTGGGACCGATGCCCTTAAGATCATCCAGAGTATATCCAATAGCGGCACGATGCTTCTTCAGAGTTTTCAATAATCTTTCTTCTTCATGCTCTGAAAGGTTAGCACTAATAATAACAGCATATATTTTCTTTTCATCAAGATAAGCATATTTAAGATTATCAGGCAACGGTTTAAGCTCAAACACGGGATCACCCTTGGGTGGAGGAGGATCCCCTAGGATTTCAACAGGCAAATTGTGTTGCAGAATAGGTTCCTGTTTAAAGAATACTTCATCTATTTCCCTTCTTTCATTCATGAACATATCATTTTCATGGTCTAGCAAATAGTGTTCTAAAGGATCACTAGGAGGTACAACAATAGAAGCAAGACCAATAATTTCATCCTTACTAGGCAATTCTTCCTCACGATGTTGTTTACTAAATCTAGAGAAATTAAACTCATGAACCATATCATCCAAGCCAATAGTAACAACATTCTTTTTGCAATCTATCTTAGCATTAACAGTGCGCAAGAAGGGTCTACCAAATATAATGGGACAAAAGCTATCTTGTGGAGAACCAAGAACAAGAAAATCAGTGGGATATTTGGTTTTTCCACACAAGACTTCAACATCTCTAACAATTCCCATTGGAGATATAGTATCTCTATTGGCAAGTTTAATTGTAACATCAATTTCCTCTAACTCAGCAGGTGCAATCTCATGCATAACCTCTTTGTATAAGTCAATGGGTATAACACTAGCACTAGCACCCATATCACATAAGCCATGATAACAATGATCCCCTATTTTAACAGAAATAACAGGCACGCCTACCACAGGTCTATGTTTATCTCTATCATAGGGTTTAGCAATTCTAGCAGTTTCACCAGTGAATTGAATAACATGCCCATCAATATTATCAGACAAGAGATCTTTAACAATAGCAACATTGGGTTCTACTTTGACTTGCTCAGGAGGTGTATAAGTTCTAATATTGCTTTTATGAACAACAGTTGAAGCTTTAGCATGATCCTTCATTCTAACAGGGAAAGGTGGTTTCTCAACATAAGAAGTGGGAACAATAGGATCATCATAAGTGACAGTCTTTTCTTCAACTTTAATAGGTGCAGTTACTTTTACTTCTATGGGAGGATGATATTTAAACCACTTCTCCTTGGGGAGATCAACATAGGTAGCAAAAGATTCACAGAAAGAAGCTATTATCTCAGAGTCAAGTCCATATTTAGTGCTAAACTTACGGAAAATATCGGTATCCATAAAAGATTTAACACAATCAAACTTAGGTGTCATACCTGACTCCTTACCTTCGTCGAGGTCCCAATCTTCAGAGTTGCATTTAATTCTATCCAATAAATTCCATTTAAATTCAATAGTCTTCATCATAAAAGAGCCAGCACAAGAAGTATCGAGCATGGTGCGATTGTTATCAGAAAGCCGAGCATAAAAACTTTGAATAATTACTTCTCTTGGGAGCTCATGATTGGGGCATGAATATAACATTGATTTAAGCCTCCCCCAAGCTTGAGCGATGCTTTCTCCTTCGCGAGGCCAAAAATTATATATATATAATTGCGATCACGATGAACAAGATGCATAGGGTAATACTTGTTATGAAATTCCAATTTCAATCTTTTATAGTTCCACGATCTCGTATCATCACATAGCCTATACCATGTCAATGTGTCTCCCTCCAAAGATAAAGGGAAAGCCTTCCTCTTAATGGCATCATCGGGTACACCTGCAAGCTTAAATAGTCCACAAATATCATCCACAAAGCGTAGATGTTCGTCAGGATGCTTTGTTCCATCTCCTGCGAAAGTGTTAGCTAGCAGTTTTTCCATCATACCCGAAGGAATCTGAAAAGCAGTTTCATTTTCAATAGGTTCAGTAGGTTCAGTAGGTTGAGGAGCAACTCTTGGCTCAACTGGACGGGGTGAAGATACCCCGAACAAGCCCTTTAGACAATTACTTTCCATAGTAACAAGTGACAGAAAATTTCAGCACACTTAATAAATTTTTCCTTACCAAATTCCACCTACCAAAGGCGCTTCACTCCCCGGCAATGGCGCCAGAAAAGAGTCTTGATGATCCACAAGTATAGGGGATCTATCGTAGTCCTTTCGGTAAGTAAGAGTGTCGAACCCAACGAGGAGCAGAAGGAAATGATAAGCGGTTTTCAGCAAGGTATTCTCTGCAAGTACTGAAACAAGTGGTAACAGATAGTTTTGTGATAAGATAAATGGTAACGAGCAACAAGTAACAAAAGTAAATAAAGTGCAGCAAGGTGGCCCAATCTTTTTTGTAGCAAAGGACAAGCCTGGACAAACTCTTATAATAGGAAAAGCGCTCCCGGGGACACATGGGAATATCGTCAAGTTATTTTTCATCACGCTCATATGATTCGCGTTCAGTACTTTGATAATTTGATATGTGGGTGGACCGGTGCTTGGGTACTGCCCTTACTTGGACAAGCATCCCACTTATGATTAATCTCTATTGCAAGCATCCGCAACTACAACAAAAGTATTAAGGTAAACCTAACCATAGCATGAAACATATGGATCCAAATCAGCCCCTTACGAAGCAACGCATAAACTAGGGTTTAAGCTTCTGTCACTCTAGCAATCCATCATCTACTTATTACTTCCCAATGCCTTCCTCTAGGCCCAAATAATGGCGAAGTGTTATGTAGTCGACGTTCACATAACACCACTAGAGGTTAGACAACATACATCTTATCAAAATATCAAACGAATACCAAATTCACATGACTACTAATAGCAAGACTTCTCCCTTGTCCTCGGGAACAAATGTAACTACTCACAAAGCATATTCATGTTCATAATCAGAGGGGTAATATTGTGCATAAAGGATCAGGACATATGATCTTCCACCAAATAAACCAACTAGCATCAACTACAAGGAGTAATCAACACTACTAGCAACCTACTAGCACCAATCCCGGACTTGGAGACAAGAATTGGATACAAGAGATGAACTAGGGTTTGGAGATGAGATGGTGCTGGTGAAGATGTTGATGGAGATTGCCCTCTCCCGATGAGAGGAGCGTTGGTGATGACGATGGTGATGATTTCCCCCTCCCGGAGGGAAGTGTCCCCGACAGAACAGCTCTACCGGAGCCCTAGATTGGTTCCGCCAAGGTTCCGCCTCGTGGCGGCGGAGTCTCGTCCCGAAAGGTTCTTCTCTATTTTTTTCTCATCGGAAGACTTCATATGGGAGAAGATGGGCGTCGGAGAGCCACCAGGGGGCCCACGAGGTAGGGGGCGCGCCCCCCACCCTCGTGAGCAGGGTGTGGGCCCCCTGGCCTTCATCTTTGGCGACGATTTTTCTTTATTTATTTTAAGGTATTCCGTGGAGTTTCAGGACTTTTGGAGCTGCGCAGAATAGTCCATCAATATTTGCTCCTTTTCTAGCCCAGAATTCCAGCTGCCGGCATTCTCCCTCTTCATGTAAATCTTGTAAAATAAGAGAGAATAGCCATAAGTATTGTGACATAACGTGAAATAACAACCCATAATGCAATAAATATTGACATAAAAGCATGATGCAAAATGGACGTATCAAGACCCTCGATGAGCTGCTGGTCATTGCCGACAAGCATGCCACGGCCGACTCCTCCATGAAGGCGGAAATCCTGGTTGATGCGTCTGGCAAGGTGGAGCCTCAGGCCCCTCGAACTCCGGCTGGTGACACCAGTCGGTGACAGCAACCTAGTGATAACAAGCGGAAGGCCACCCAGCCGGCTTCCACCAGCCGGCAGGTGGCGGCAGTCAAGGATCAGCAGCCAGAAGGGCAGCCGGCTCCCAAGCGGCAGAAGGGCGGCAAGTCCAATTGGTTGCCTGCCTTCTCCTACGAGCAAACCTTGGATGCACCCTGCAAGTTCCATAGTGGCGCGAAGCCCTCCAACCACACCACTCGGAAGTGTCACTGGCTCACCAGAATCACCAAGGGAGATGGACTCCTGCCTCCTCCGCCTGCTGGACCGCTGCCTCCTCAGCCCTAGCAGCCGGCGGCCCGGCCAGTCGGCGCCATACAAGACGAGTACCCGGAGGAACACGGAGCCTATGTTGTGTTTACCAGCGTGGCCGATGACAGACGCAGCAGACGGCAACAACAACAAGAAGTGCAAGCGGTGGCCTCTAACACTCCAGAGTTCATGCATTGGTCCGAGAAGCCTATCAGTTGGAGAGGGCCGACCACCCGGAAGTGATGCCTTCCCCTGGTTCGTATGCCCTGGTCCTAGAAGCGACCCTTGCAACGGAGAGGCAGGCCGCCCATTTCTCCAGAATCCTGATAGATGGCGGTAGCAGCATCAATATCCTATACCGTGACACAATGGAGAAGTTGGGAATCAAGCAGAAGCAGCTCGTCCCTAGTCGGATTGTATTCCATGGCATAGTCCCTGGCCTTTCCTGCTCACCAATCGGCAAGACCCAGATTGATGTCCTCTTCGGAGACAAGAATCACTTCCGCCGAGAGCCAGTTCGGTTTGAAGTGGTGGACCTTGAGAGCCCCTACCATGCACTGCTAGGCCGGCCTGCTCTAGCCAAATTTATGGCAGTCCCCCACTACGCCTACCTCAAGATGAAGATGCCAAGTACCAAGGGGATCCTGACAGTAGTCGGAGACTACAAGAAGTCGATCGCTTGCGCCGCAGATAGCAGCCGTCTGGCCGAGTCCCTCGTGATTGCAGGCGAGAAGCGCCTTGACCGGGTGGTGGCGTTGGCAGGCAAGAAGCCGAAAATGTAACCCACCCCCCAGGAGTCGGAGGTTGAGGGCTCGTTCAAGCCGGCCAAGGAAACAAAGAAAATACCCTTGGACCCGGAGCATCCGGAGAGGCATGCTGTCATAGGCACAGGCCTTGACAGCAAATAGGAAAGCGAGCTCGTCGATTTCCTCCGTGAGAATCGGGACATCTTTGCATGGTCTCCCAAAGACATGCCGAGTGTTCCGACGGATTTCGCCAAGCACAAGCTACATGTCCGACCTGACGTCAAGCCGGTCAGACAACCCTTGTGCCGCCTGTCAGAAGAGAAGAGAAGAGTTGTTGGAGAAGAGATAGCCCGGCTTCTAGCACCCGGATTCATCATGGAAGTATTCTTTCCAGAGTGGCTGGCCAACCCAGTCTTAGTGTTGAAAAAGAACAAGCAGTGGCGCATGTGCATTGACTACATCAGCCTCAACAAAGCCTGCCCCAAAGATCCCTTTGCTCTGCCAAGGATTGATCAAGTAATAGACTCCACAGCCGGATGCGAGTTGTTGAGCTTCTTGGATGCATACTCCGGGTATCACCAGATAAAACTGAACCCGGCCGACAGGCTGAAGACCGCCTTCATCACGCCATTTGGAGCCTTCTGCTACCTGACCATGACGTTCGGCTTGAGAAATGCCGGCGCCACGTTCCAGCGTTGCATGCAGAAGTGCCTCCTCAAGCAACTCGGCAGAAATGCCCATGTATATGTGGATGATGTGGTGGTGAAGACAGAGAAACATGGCACGCTGCTGGAGGACCTCAAGGAGACCTTTGAGAACCTGCGCCGATTCCAGATCAAGCTCAACCCGGAGAAATGTGTCTTTGGAGTGCCAGCCGGCCAGCTTCTCGGTTTCCTGGTCTCAGAGCGCGGCATAGAGTGCAATCCCGTAAAGATTAAGGAAATTGAGATGATGAAAGTGCCCACCCGACTGCTGGACATGCAGAAATTCACCGGCTGCCTGGCGTTAGTCAGCCGTTTCATCAGTCGGCTGGGCGAGAAGGCTCTTCCCCTGTACCAACTCATGAAGAAGACCACTTTTTCGAGTGTAACGACAAGGCGGATGAAGCATTTCTCCAACTCAAGAAGATGTTGGCAACCCCGCCTATCCTGGCGGCTCCAACTGAGAAGGAGCCCATGCTCCTCTACATTGCAGCCACCAGTCGGGTTGTCAGCATAGTCATGGTAGTAGAGCGCAAGGAGAAGGACAAAGCATTGCCGGTCCAGAGACAGGTGTATTACTTGAGCGAAGTATTGTCCGCCTCCAAGCAAAACTACCCCCACTACCAGAAGATGTGTTACGGCATGCACTTTGCCGCCAAGAAGCTGAAGCCTTACTTTCAAGAGCACCCAATAATTGTCGTCTGCACAGCCCCGCTTGCTCAGATCATTGGAAGACGGGATGCTTCTGGCCGAGTGGCCAAGTGGGCTATTGATCAGGCCCCTTACACCATCTACTACCAGCCTCGCACCGCCATCAAATCACAAGTGTTGGCCGACTTCCTCGTCGATTGGGCCGAGACCCAATATTTGCCGCCTGCACCAGACTCCACTCATTGGCGGATGCATTTTGATGGTTCAAAAATGTGCACTGGTCTGGGAGCCGGTGTCGTCCTCACCTCTCCCAAGGGCGACAAGCTCAAATACGTGTTGCAAGTCCACTTCGCCGCCTCCAACAACGTAGCAGAATATGAGGCACTCATACATGGGCTCCAGCTTGGCAAGGAGCTCGGCATTCGCCGGATCCTATGTTATGGTGACTCCGACTTGGTGGTCCAGCAGTCGTCAGGCGACTGGGACGCCAAGGATGCAAACATGGCAAGCTACCGCTTCCTCGTACAGCAACTCATCGGATACTTCGACGGGTGCAAGTTCCTTCACGTGCCAAGAAATGACAATGAGCAAACAGATGCCTTGGCACGAATTGGCTCCACCCGACAAGCAATACCAGCCGGCGTCGCCCTACTTCGCCTTATGAAGCCGTCTGTCAAGCCGTCTCCTGATTCAGACTCCATCTTAGTGCCGGCTCCCCCCGAAGCAGTCGAATCCGACTTGGCGATCCCAGGGGCCGGCACGGGGATTTCGACAGGCGGCCCGGGGACTGCTACAGGCGCGCCCGGCCCGGGGACTTCAGAACCCGGCCCGGGGACTTCTTCAACACAGCAGGCGGAAGCAGCTGCCAACCCGCCGCCTCCCAGCCCAGCCGCCCTCATTCAAGTTGCAGTAGTCGCAGTCAAAGAAATTGCGGCGCCCTCATGGGCCTAGCCAATCCTCAAGTTCTTGGTGAATAAAGAGCTGCCAACCGATGAAATCTCAGCCCGACAAGTGCAGAGGCGAGTTGCAGCTTACACCATAGTCAACAGAGAGCTGGTGCGACGAAGCGTCACAGGGGTTTATCAGCGGTGTGTGGAGTCAGACCAAGGCCAAGCAATACTCAGAGATATCCACCAGGGCGAGTGCGGCTACCACGCGGCTTCAAGATCGCTTGTGGCCAAGGCTTTCCGCCATGGGTTCTTCTGGCCGACTGCCCTGGAAGAGGCCAAAGAGCTAGTTCAGACGTGTCAGGGGTGCCAAAGGTTCCGCTCCAAGCCACACCCACTGGCTTCTGCACTCAAGACCATCCCCATAGCCTGGCCCTTTGCTGTTTGGGGTCTTGATATGGTAGGGCTGAGGGAGTCCTGGACTAGGGGGTGTCCGGATAGCCGAACTATCATCTTTGGGCGGACTCCTAGACTATGAAGATACAAGATTGAAGACTCCGTCCCGCGTCCGGATGGGACTTTCCTTGGCGTGGAAGGCAAGCTTGGCGATACGGATATGTAGATCTCCTACCATTGTAACCGACTCTGTGTAACCCTAGCCCTCTCCCATGTCTATATAAACCGGAGGGTTTTAGTCCATAGGACGAACAACAATCATACCATAGGCTAGCTTCTAGGGTTTAGCCTCTTTGATCTCATGGTAGATCTACTCTTGTACTACCCATATCATCAAAATTAATCAAGCAGGAGTAGGGTTTTACCTTCACCGAGAGGGCCCAAACCTGGGTAAAAACATCGTGTCCCTTGTCTCTGTTGGGGAACGTAGTAATTTCAAAAAATTTCCTACGCACATGCAAGATCATGGTGATGGCATAGCAACGAGAGGGGAGAGTGTTGTCTACGTACCCTCGTAGACCGTTAAGCGGAAGCGTTATGACAACGCAGTTGATGTAGTCGTACGTCTTCACGATCCGACCGATCCAAGCACCAAACGTATGGTACCTCCGTTTTCAGCACACGTTCAGCTCGATGACGTCCCCCGGGCTTCAATCCAACAAAGCGTCGGGGACGAGTTCCGTCAGCACGATGGCGTGGTGACAATGATGATGTTCTACCGGCGCAGGGCTTCGCCTAAACTCCGCGATGATATGACCGAGATGGAATATGGTGGAGGGGGGCACCGCACACGACTAAGGAACGATCCGTAGATCAACTTGTGTGTCTATGGGGTGCCCCTACCCCCGTATATAAAGGAGTGGAGGAGGGGAGGGCCGGCCCTCTTCTATGGCGCGCCCTAGGGGAGTCCTACTCCCACCGGGAGTAGGATTCCCCCTTTCCTAGTCCAACTAGGAGTCCTTCCATGTATTAGGAGTAGGAGACAATGAAGGGGAAGAGAGAAGGGAAGGAAGGAGGGGGTGAGGCCCCCCCCCCCTAGTCCAATTCGGACTAGGCCACGGGGGGGCGCGCGGCCTGCCCGAGGCAGCCCCTCTCTCTTTCCCGTATGGCCCAATAAGGCCCAATACTTCTCCCCGGCGAATTCCCGTAACTCTCCGGTACTCCGATAAATACCCGAATCACTCGGAACCTTTTAGAACTCCGAATATAGTCGTCCAATATATCGATCTTTACGTCTCGACCATTTCGAGACTCCTCGTCATGTCCCCGATCTCATCCGGGACTCCGAACTCCTTCGGTACATCAAAACTCATAAACTCATAATATAACTGTCATCGAAACCTTAAGCGTGCGGACCCTACGGGTTCGAGAACTATGTAGACATGACCAAGAACTATTCGTGGTCAATAACCAATAGCGGAACCTGGATGTCCATATTGGCTCCTACATATTCTACGAAGATCTTTATCGGTCAAACCGGATAACAACATACGTTGTTCCCTTTGTCATCGGTATGTTACTTGCCTGAGATTCGATCGTCAGTATCCAATACCTAGTTCAATCTCGTTACCGGCAAGTCTCTTTACTCGTTCCGTAATACTTCATCCCGTAACTAACTCATTAGTTACAATGCTTGCAAGGCTTAAGTGATGTGTATTACCGAGAGGGCCCAGAGATACCTCTCCGACAATCGGAGTGACAAAACCTAATCTCGAAACACGCCAACCCAACATGTACCTTCGGAGACACCTGTATAGCACCTTTATAATCTCCCAGTTACGTTGTGACGTTTGGTAGCACACAAAGTGTTCCTCCGGTAAACGGGAGTTGCATAATCTCATAGTTGTAGGAACATTGTATAAGTCATGAAGAAAGCAATAGCAACATACTAAACAATCAAGTGCTAGGCTAACGGAATGGGTCAAGTCAATCACATCATTCTTCTAATGATGTGATCCCGTTAATCAAATGAAAACTCATGTCTATGGTTAGGAAACTTAACCATCTTTGATTAACGAGCTAGTCAAGTAGAGGTATACTAGTGACACTATGTTTGTCTATGTATTCACACATGTATTATGTTTCCGGTTAATACAATTCTAGCATGAATAATAAACATTTATCATGATATAAGGAAATAAATAATAACTTTATTATTGCCTCTAGGGCATATTTCCTTCAGTCTCCTGTTACCATCCGCCTAGACGCACAGTTCGGGACCCCCTACCCGAGATCCGCCGGTTTTGACACCGACATTGGTGCTTTCATTGAGAGTTCCTCTGTGTCGTCACCTTTAGGCCTGATGGCCCCTTCGATCATCAACAACGACGCGGTCCAGGGTGAGACTTTTCTCCCCGGACAAATCTTCGTATTCGGCGGCTTTGCACTGCGGGCCAACTCGCTTGGCCATCTGGAGCAGATTGAAAGCTACGCCCCTGGCCATCAGGTCAGATTTGGAAGTTTGAACTATACGGCTGACGTCCACGGAGACTTGATCTTTGACGGGTTCGAGCCACAGCCCAGCGTGCCGCACTATCACGATGGGCATGATCTAGCTCTGCTGTCGGACAGTGCCCTGGAGGCCGCACAAGTGTCTGCTCCGACCCCTAGCTCGGAGCCGACTTCGCCGATCAAGGACGGGTGGCTGGACACCGCCTCGGGGGCTGTTACCTCTACGGCGATAGAGCCGAATACCAACCCTGTCCTTTGTGAAGCTCGTGACTCCAAGGTGCCGGACTCCTCCCCGGACTCCGAACCTTCCGCGCCCCTGCCAATCAAATCTGATTGGGCGCCGATCATGGAGTTCACCGCTGCGGACATCTTTCAGCACTCGCCCTTTGGCGACATCCTGAATTCACTAAAGTCTCTCTCTTTTTGAGGAGAGCCCTAGCCGGACTATGGTCAGGTAGGTTGGGATGCGGACAATGAAGAAATTCAATGCCCACCCACCACCCACTTCGTAGCCACTATCGATGACTTAACCGACATGCTAGACTTCGACTCCGAAGACATCGACGGTATGGACGACGATGCAGGAGATGACCAAGAACCAGCGCCTACAGGGCACTGGAAGGCCACCTCGTCATACGACATTTACATGGTGGACATCCCGAAGGATGGGAATGGCGATGGAACAATGGAGGACGACCCCTCCAAGAAACAGCCTAAGCGCCGGCGTCAGCGGCGCCGCTCTAAATCCTGCCACAGCAAAAATGGAGATTCCAGCACCGGAGACAACAACACCCCAGACAGTGCCGAAGACAACCCCCTCCAGCAGGGTTCGGCGCAGGAGGATGGAGAAACCAGCCCTCATGAGAGAGCGGCAGACAGAAAGGTAGAGGACAATAATTATATGCCTCCCTCCGAAGACGAGGCAAGCCTCGACGACGACGAATTTGTCATGCCTGAGGATCCCGTCGAACAAGAGCGTTTCAAATGCAGGCTTATGGCCATGGCAAGTAGCCTCAGGAAAAAGCAGCAACAGCTTAGAGCTGACCAAGACTTGCTAACCAACAGATGGACTGAAGTCCTTGTGGCCGAAGAGTATGAACTCGAATGCCCCTCCAAGAGCTACCCAAAACGCAGGCTCCTACCCCGATTAGAGGAGGAAGCACCTAAACCTACATCACCAGTGCATAATATGGCCGACCGGCCACCTTGTGGCCGCGACAGAGAGGCCTCTCGGCCCTACACTCAAGCCGCACCCCGGCGCCGCTCAAAAAATACCAAGGCACGGGAAAATGCGCCAGACCTGCGGGATATACTCGAGGACAAGGCAAGGCAAACAAGATCGATCTACTGATCGTGTGGGAGCCCCACAATGCGTGATGATAACCGTCATGCCGAATACAGCAATTCCGGCCGGGCCGAACATAGTATACAAAGCTCATTTGAGCTGCGTCGTGATATAGCCCAATATAGAGGCTCCGCACACCCACTATGCTTCACAGACGAAGTAATGGATCATAAAATCCCCGAGGGTTTCAAACCCGTAAACATTGAATCATACGACGGCACAACAGATCCTGCGGTTTGGATCGAGCACTATCTCCTTCACATCCACATGGCCCGCGGTGATGATCTACACGCCATCAAATACCTCCCACTCAAGCTTAAAGGACCAGCTCGGCATTGGCTCAACAGCTTGCCAACATAATCAATTGGTTGTTGGGAAGACCTGGAAGCCGCATTCCTTGATAACTTCCAGGGCACATATGTGCGACCACCAGACGCTGATGACCTAAGCCACATAATTCAGTAGCCAGATGAATCGGCCAGACAATTCTGGACACGGTTCTTAACCAAGAAAAATCAAATCATCGACTGTCCGGATGCAGAGGCCCTTGCAGCCTTCAAACATAACATCCACGACGAGTGGCTTGCCCGGCACCTAGGACAGGAAAAGCCGAAATCCATGGCAGCCCTCACATCACTCATGACCCGCTTCTGCGCGGGAGAGGACAGCTGGCTAGCTCGCAGTAACAACCTGACCAAAAACCCTGGTAGTTTGGATACCAAGGACAGCAATGGCAGGTTGCATCGCAATAAGCACAAGCGCCGTATTAATGGCGACAATACTGAGGATACGGCAATCAATGCCGGATTCAGAGGCTCTAAACCCAGTCAGCGGAAAAAGCCATTCAAAAGAAATACTCCAGGCCCGTCCAATTTGGACCGGATACTCGATCGCTCGTGCCAGATACACGGCACCCCCGAAAAGCCAGCCAATCACACTAACAGGGATTGTTGGGTGTTCAAGCAGGCAGGCAAGTTAACTGCCGAAAACAATGACAAGGGGCTGCATAGCGATGACGAGGAGGAGACCCGGCCGCCGAACAATATAGGACAAAAGGGTTTCCCCCCACAAGTGCGGACGGTGAACATGATATACGCACCCACATACCCAAAAGGGAGCGGAAGCGTGCACTCAGGGACGTATATGCGATGGAGCCAGTCGCCCCAAAGTTCAATCCGTGGTCCTCCTGCCCGATCACTTTTGATCGCAAGGACCACCCCACTAGCATCCGCCATGGAGGATTCACCGCATTGGTTCTAGACCCAATCATCGATGGATTTCACCTCACTAGAGTCCTGATGGACGGCGGCAGCAGCCTGAACCTGCTTTATCAGGATACAGTGCGCAAGATGGGCATAGACCCCTCAAGGATTAAACCCACAAAGACAACCTTCAAAGGCGTCATACCAGGTGTAGAGGCCAACTGTACAGGCTCAGTTGCACTTGAAGTGGTCTTCGGATCCTCGGACAACTTCTGAAGCGAGGAGTTAATCTTCGACATAGTCCCGTTCTACAGCGGCTATCATGCACTGCTCGTACGAACCGCATTTGCAAAATCCAATGCGGTGCCGCACTACGCATACCTCAAGCTCAAGATGCCAGGCCCTCGAGGAGTCTTACGGTCAACGGAAACACCGAACGCTCTCTCCGAACGGAGGAGCATACAGCGGCTCTCGCGGCGGAAGTACAAAGCAGCCTCTTAAGGCAATTCTCGAGTCCGGCTGTTAAGCGGCTAGACACCGTCAAGCGCGCCCAGAGTAACCTACAATAAGACCACCTGGCACGTTCCGAGCACGCGTAGCAATGCGGCCCCAACCCCAGCCCTCGCGAAATCGCGAGACCAGTACTACGCGTACATAACTACGCTCTGGAGATACCATGGGCATAGGGGTAGGGGCACGACCACGGCATGCCCGGAGGGTGGCTCAACCGCACCAGGGGCTCCCAATTGTGTCATTCTTTTTTTTCTCTTATTCACAGGACTCCGTTTTCCAGAAGCCATGTCCGGCAGTAGACTTGCCGAACTCACGATGCAACAACCAGGGAAGCAGAAAAGCTACGTCGAGTATCCAGGTGTTCTCTATTATGAGCAGTATACCTGTTTTACATACCATCCCGCAGCCTACCCCTAGAGGGGGACATGTTAAATAGTCCCATCCCTTGCTTATCGCACTATTTGTATCGTCCTGCTTTCATTGCAGTATCTTTTCAATAAACAATGCATCGCTTTTTGCCTATTATTGCATTCCTTTTTCTATCTATACATGTTCACTTCTGACATGTCGTACCCGTACGCTTTGGTACGGCCAAATACACCAGGGGCTTAAGTTCCCCAAAATATGGTGTAATAAGTCCGAACACTTTCACAAGTGCGGCACCCCGAACTTATAGCATTATATGCATCGGCTCCGAATCATGTCTTGGGTCAATAGTTGGGTTTGCCCGGCTCCCATGTTTTGGTACCTTACGTTCCGTTATATCGGCTAAGGTAGCGCTGGGAGAACCACTACGATTGTGCCCTAGTTGAGCTGGGCTGAGCACCTCAGTGGAGAAAGCTAAAACTGACCGTCATGATAGGGCGAGAGCCGATCGCTGTTCGAGAGGTTTTTTCGAGTCCCTAAAGACTTATGCCGCTTAGAGCGAGGAGCCGGCCTTGTCCGGCCCAGGCGTGGATAGCGCCCCGAATTCGGTCTTCCGAACACTAGGGGCTTCGCCGAAATTTAAAATTATAGAATTCTATGGCTAAGTGGGAGTGTTCAAGCATTATAAGTCCGGTTGCCTCGTTCATTGTGTTGAGCGCCTCCCTCGAAGGACCCAAGAATGGGAACAAGAGCGCTCAAGTTTATCCCGAACACCCCAGCACCCGTGGCATGGGGGCTGAAGCCAACGACTTGCCATCTCTCAAATTTGATAAATGGCCGCACAGAAGGTAATATTTTAAATTAACAAGTGTTGCTTAGCGCATATGGACAAAGTTTTCAGCGCACAGGATAACAAAATGCGAGTCTACTCAAAAATTACATCTTTTGAGCATTCGCCCGCTATAAGGCGGGCACCCTTCAGGACACCCTTATAGTACATCTCGGGCATACGATACTCCTTGCCCGGCGGTGGCGCGTCCGTCACAAGCTTCTCGGTGTCCATCTTGCCCCAGTGCACTTTAGCGCGTGCAAGGGCCCGACGTGCACTTTCAATACAGACGGAATGCTTGATGACCTCAATCCATGGACAGGCGTCCACCAGCCGCCGCACCAGACCGAAGTAGCTCCCAGGCATGGCTTCTTTGGGCCACAGCCGAACTATGAGGCCCTTCATGGCCTGTTCGGCCACCTTGTGGAGCTCGACCAGCTGCTTCAGCTAGTCGCTCAGGGGCACCGGATGTCCGGCCTCAGCATATTGAGACCAGAACACCTTTTCTGTCGAGTTCCCCTCCTCGGCTCGGTAGAACGCGGCAGCATCGGACACACTACGGGGCAGATCTGTGAATGCTCCTGGAGAGCTCCGAATTCGGGTAAGTAACTGATAATTCACTTTTACATGCTTGCTTTGCATGAAGAATGCCTTACCCGCCGCTATCTTTTTTATCACCTCAATTTCCTGGAGGGCTTTTTGGGATTCGGCCTTAGCGGCTTTGGCACTCTCAAGAGCCGAGGCGAGCTCGGACTCTCGAGTCCTCGAGTCACGCTCCAAACTCTTGTGTTTTTCCACGAGAGCCTGGAGCTCTTGCCGCACCTCCGCCACCCGCGCCTCCTGCTTCTCTCGCTCGGTGCGTTCCGCTGCCGCATTGCTTTCAGCCTTGGACACCGCCTCCTTCAGGGTCGCCACCTCGTTCGTGGCCCCTGCAATACTCACGTTATTCCTATCATTTTTTGCAACCAAATCCTTTCTATAAGGTATTACTTTAATAAGGTATTACTTACCTTCTTTGTCCTCGAGCTGCTTCTTGGCACGGCCGAGCTCGTTCTCGGACCGCTCGAGGCTCTGCTTCAATGCAACGACCTCCGCAGTCAGTGCGGCAGAGGTCAGCAGCGCAACCTGCATTCCCATATTGACATGCTTATGTTAGACTCCTGCGTATATCTTTTTAGATCCTCAGTCCGGCTTTTCTTTCCGAACACCAAACTGAGCATCAGGGGCTACTATCTATGCGGTACTATTTCTACATATCTTAATTACGTACCTCAAAGCCTGTTAGAAGGCTGGTACAGGCTTCAGCCAGCCCGCTCTTGGCGGACTGAACTTTCTGAATCACCGCACTCATAACAGTGCGATGCTCCTCGTCGATGGAGGCGCCGTTGAGCGCCTCCAGCAAATTATCCGGCGCCTCCGGTTGGACGGAGGTCACCGGCGTCGCAGTCTCGCCCTTCTTACGAAGGGGCCGCCCGCCGGACTCCGGAACCACTAAAGGTTCTGGTGCGGAGTCCGGCCCAGGGCCGAACCCAGAACCCTTTGGGGGTTGACCCCCCTCGTGCCCAAAGTCTGGGAGGTTGCCCTGCGGCACCTCCGGAACCTCCTCCTCCTGGCTAGGCCCCTTTTGGGACCCCACCTCGACGCCATCCGCAGCCCGAGGAGAGGAGACGGCCGGACGTGAAGTGCTATCCACGTCCAATGGTGCCAGGGAGCCGCTCGTTGAAGTGTCGAGCCCGTCCTTGGGCGGGCTGCAGGGTTATATTCGGCGTTAAGAGACTCTATGCAGTAGATGAAACACCATGAGTTATTCTGGTATCCGGACACTTACGAAGTCGCCAGGGGCTTAGTCCTTGGTGGCCACTCCTCTTCATCATCGTCGGCGTTGGTGGAGTAGTCCGGGGGGAGGGTCCTTCCCTTCTTGAACCCTTTGGCCTCCCCCGTTGGGGAAGCCTTCCTTTTCTTCTCTCCCCCCGCTGGGGGAGAGGCCTCTTTTTTCTCCTCCTCATCTTCGCGGGAGGAGTCCACCTCGGAGTCATCGGACAATGAGTCTGATAACACCTGGCACTGGGAACTCCTCCGAGTTCCCGTGGCCTTCTTCTTGGCCTTCTTCTCCGGCACCACGTAAGGCGCCGGAGCTAGCAGCCCCGTTAATTGGGAGTCCGCTGGGTCTTCTGGCAAGGGAGCCGGACAGTTAACCTGCCCGGACGTCTTTTGCCAGGCCTGTCAAAGGTAAAGGGAGTTTAGATCCCGCATAGAGTCAAACTATGGAAAATAAGCGTCCTGTAAAGGGTAAAACAGCTTACCTCGCCGGCTTGACGCTGCGAGCTGAATCTGCGATCTTCGGTAGAGGATGCGGGAGCCTCGGCGCCCTTGAACCGCACCTTCCAAGCATCTTCGTACGTTGTGTCGAAGAGCCTGCTCAAGGTTTGGTGTTGTGCCGGATCAAACTCCCACAAATTAAAGGCCCGTTGCTGGCACGGGAGGATCCAGCGGATGAGCATGACCTGGACTACGTTGACAAGCTTGAGCTTCTTGTTCACCAAGGTTTGGACGCAGGATTGGAGTCCGGTCAGCTCCTCCGAATCACCCCATGATAGGCCCTTCTCTTTCCAGGAGGTGAGCCGTGTGGGATGCCAGATCTGAATTCGGGGGCCGCTGCCCATTCAGGGTCACACGGCTCGGTGATGTAGAACCACCCCGATTGCCACCCCTTTATGGTCTCCACAAAGGAGCCCTCGAGCCATAGGATGTTGGGCATCTTGCCCACCATGGCACCTTCGCACTCCGCTTGGCGGCCGCCCACTACCTTCGGCTTGACATTGAAGGTCTTTAGCCATAAGCCGAAGTAGGGCTGGATGCAGAGGAAGGCCTTGCACACGATGATGAATGCCGAGATGTTGAGGATCAAATTCGGGGCCAGGTCGTGGAAATCCAGGCCATAGTAGAACATGAGCCCCCGGACAAATGGGTGAAGTGGAAAACCTAGTCCGCGGAGGAAGTGGGTGAGGAACACCACCCTCTCATGGGGCCCGGGGGTGGGGATGATCTGCCCCTTGTCGGGGAGCCGATGCGCGATGTCGCTGGACAAGTATCCGGCCTTTCGCAGCCTCTTGATGTGCCCCTCCGTGATGGAGGAGGACATCCACTTGCCTCCCGCTCCGAACATGGCTAGGGAAGGTTGAGGCGAGATGTGCGGACTTGGGCGCTGGAGCTCGAGTACGCGGAAATGGATAAGCAAAGGAGGAAGAAGGCGTAGGTAAAAAGGTGGATCCTTATCCCCTTATATGGACGGACGAAACTATGCGTCCCCACCAGCCTGGTAAAACTCGCTTATCTCCCAAGCATCGTAATCAATGGCGCGGTTGGGTTACCCACGCCCGTATTGATGAGAATCCCGGAATAAGGGGACACGATCTCTGCTTTGACAAGACGTGCCAAGGAAACCGCTTT
This sequence comes from Triticum timopheevii, assembly GCA_963921465.1. NCBI lineage: Eukaryota > Viridiplantae > Streptophyta > Magnoliopsida > Poales > Poaceae > Triticum > Triticum timopheevii. The sequence goes on from OY997272.1 coordinate 146,927,829, forward strand.
GCTAAACGCGCTGAGGTGGAACAGTAAAAACGATTCGAATAAAGGCTTGGCCGTGGTGTGAGGTCATGCCACGGAATACGTCAGCAGATTGAACTTGTGTATATATTATTCTCTCTACGGTGGTATGTGGAACTTATTTTGCAGAGCCGGACACTATCCTTGTGTTCAAAATCTTCTATGAAGTATTTGGAGGAGGAACCCGCCTTGCAATGCCGAAGACAATATGCGCGTCGGACTCGTCGTCATTGAAGCCTGGTTCAGGGGCTACTGAGGGAGTCCTGGATTAGGGGGTGTCCAGATAGCCGAACTATCATCTTTGGCCGGACTCCTAGACTATGAAGATACAAGATTGAAGACTCCGTCCCATGTCCGGATGGGACTTTCCTTGGCGTGGAAGGCAAGCTTGGCGATACGGATATGTAGATCTCCTACCATTGTAACTGACTTTGTGTAACCCTAGCCCTCTTCGGTGTCTATATAAACCGGAGGGTTTTAGTCCATAGGACGAACAACAATCATACCATAGGCTAGCTTCTAGGGTTTAGCCTCTCTGATCTCATGGTAGATATACTCTTGTACTACCCATATCATCAATATTAATCAAGCAGGAGTAGGGTTTTACCTCCACCAAGAGGGCCCGAACCTGGGTAAAAACATCGTGTCCCTTGTATCCTGTTACCATCCGCCTAGACGCACAGTTTGGGACCCCCTACCCGAGATCCGCCGGTTTTGACACCGACAAGGGCCGTTCAAGACGGCCCGCGGTGGCATGACTCACTTGCTTGTTACTTGGACAAGTTCACCAAGTGGATAGAGGTAAAACCAATCAAGAAGCTGAATGGGCCGACTGCCGTGACTTTCATTGCCGACATCACGACGCGATACGGTATCCCGCATAGCATCATCACCGACAATGGTACCAACTTCGCCAAGGGAGCCTTGGCTCGTTTCTGTGCAACACAGGGCATCCGCCTGGACTTAGCGTCCGTTGCCCACCCACAGTCAAATGGCCAAGTGGAGTGTGCAAACGGCCTCATTTTGCCTGGCCTCAAGCCCCGACTGGTCGAGCCTCTGGAGCGTTCGGCCGGCTGCTGGCTCGACAAGCTGCCGGCCGTCCTCTGGAGCCTGCGCACAACTCCAAACGAGTCAACGGGCTTCACGCCCTTCTTCCTCGTCTACGGTGCCGAAGCCGTCATCCCGACAGATATTGAGTTCGACTCCCGAAGAGTCACCATGTACACCGAGGCGGATGCCAAGGAGGCATGAGAAGACAGCGTCGACTTGCTGGAGGAAGGCCGGCTGTTGGCACTCAGCCGGTCGGCCATCTACCAGCAGAGTCTGCGTCGATACTACAACCGCAAGGCGAAGCCAAGATCCTTCCTGGAGGTAGACCTTGTGCTCCGGCTGATCCAGCGAACAGCCGGATAGCACAAGCTCTCGGCACCTTGGGAAGGCCCTTTCATCATCAGTAAAGTATTGGGCAATGATGCCTACTATCTGATCGATGCCCAGAAGCCCAGAGCGCGCAAGAGGAATGATTCAGGCAAAGAGATGGAGAGGCCATGGAACACAAACCTCCTCCGAAGGTTTTACAGTTGAAAGCAGTATGTATCACGCTACCTTTTGTACTATGTATAAAGACTCTGGGTCCCCCGAGAAGAGCTCGGGGACTGCCCTCTTTTATCTATATGATAACTGTCATGCCTATGAGAATGTATAGTCTATTTTTTCCGCCTGGCACCGGGTTCGACCAGTCGGCCCGGAGCCTCGCCGCCTTCTACAATATGCCACCTCCTGCAGCCGGACAAGTAGTGTGCCAGCACCAAAAACTTCCTTTGTCAGAAGCCACAGCTCGCAGAGCGACTACATGGCGGGCAAAGGTTGCAAAGAGGTGCCCCACATGAAAGAATGACTAAGGAAGAAAACGCATATAGTAGAGGGCGGCATCGCACCTAACCGTCTGGCTACTTGGCAGCCAGACGGCCGGCCTCCACTTTACTACCAAAAGCTCCGAATGGCTAAGTCCTAGCCCCCCTCACAAACGGCTAGAGTGCTCAAATCAGCCACGGTCCGCAGAGCGGCCGCCCGGCTGGTGAGAGCATAGCCAAGGGTTGGCAGCAAAGGAAAAAACCAAGGAGAGAAAGGGAAAAAAGGCTGGAGGTCGGCACAGTAAGCATAAGCAATGATAAATATTTACATGGATAACGGCCTCTGGCCAGCATTCAAACAGAGTTTGATATACACCCCGAGGGTGGAATCGTGCGAATTTAACAAAGTGTTCAGAACAGCAAGCAGAAAGCAGATAAATCCCTAAAGCGCAGCAGAAGACTCCGGCTGGGCAGTGCCGGTTGGCGCAACGGAAGACTCCGGCAGGGCGGTGCCGGCTGGCGCGGCAAAAGGATCCAGCTGGACGGTGCCGGATGGCGTGGCCAAGGACTCTGGCTGGACGCTGGAGTCGGCTGCACCACCTGGCACAGCAGGCGGCTCTGTCTGAGTAGAAGGATTGCCAACAGCAGGTGGGGCAGCGGAGGACTGGAGGACGGAGTCGGCGGCATTCGTCGGAGGAACGGGTGGCTGGTCGGTTCCCGCCTAGCCATCTTCAGTAGCGGGCGGCACCTCGGTACGTGGCTCGTTGCTTGAGGCCCGGTCAGGCTGGGGCTGACCATCCGCCCCGACCTCTGGCATGTCGACGTCGCTCTCCTTATCTTCCTCCTCCTCCTCCTCTCCGTCCTCCTCCCCGTCTTCCCCTTCGTCACTGGAGTCGATGACCTCAGCTGAATCTTCGCTATCCTCCGGGTTTAACCCGAGCCACTCGTGCGGAGCTTCGCCGCCTTCCTCGACCACCTCCGGGACAAAGACACTGGTGTCGGTGAAGTCGGCGATCGCCGCCGCCCTGTTGACAAGCTCAGCTTCCACCACCGCCAGCTCTGCCTGCGCCTCCAGTCGAAACGTGGCCAACTGGGCTAGATCTAGCCCAAGATACCACGCCTTGACGAACTCCAAGGCCCGGCGCGCCCCTGCCCGGGCTGCTGAGCTTTTCCAGGATTCCAGGCGGCCGGCCGCCACCTCCAACCAGTCAGCAGTCCGACTTGGGGTGCGTGGAGCCAGCAAGCCTGGCCAGAGGGCGGAGACTGCCTGGGTTCCGACGCGCTGGAGGCGGCGCAGCAAGCGGTGAGTAGACCGAAGCCGGGCCTCAATGTTGAGGACCTGTTCGCCAAGAGTCCACGGGGCATCAGCGGCGATCTGCGCACCCTCCGCCCTTCGCTCCTCGCGCTGGGCCTCGATCATTTGGATCGCGGCTACAGAATGGCCTGGGAAGAAGTCTGTCCGGGCAAAAGAAGAAAAAGGCCAAGGCTATAAGCAAAGGCTGACAGCTCAAAACAAGAAACCAAGAGAATAAGGCTTACCATCGACCAAGTCTTCGATGCTGCTGAAGTAGGCCGTCACCTCGGCCTCCTTGTCGGCCCAGGCGGAGCGCTCGATCTCAAACTCGGCGAGGAGGCCGCTCTTCGTCGTCTCCGCCTTTAGCTGGGCCGCCTTGAGAGTTTCCGCCTGCTCGGCAAGTTGGGCGGCCAGGCGGTCCCGCTCCTCCGCCAGCTTGCTGCACTCCGCCTCCTTACCACGCAGGGCGGTCTTGGCTTTGCCCAGCTGCTGCTGCAGGGCGACATTAGCCTCTGAAGAAAGAAAGAGAAGCAGAAGGCATCTGTCAAGCGGACAAGACAAAGGAAAGAAACAACCGAGGAGATTCGGCCCGACTGCTCAGCAGTCGGCCCGAACCTCGGGGACTACAGCCCGCGGGCACGCCAGCGCGCCCCCGCGGAAAAGAAGTAGTTGGCAAAGGAAAGAAACAACTAAGGAGATTCGACCCGACTGCTCAGCAGTCGGCCCGAACCTCGGGGACTACAGCCCGCGGGTGCGCTAGCGCGCCCCCGCGAAGAAAGAAGACAAAAACTTACGCCGGCTTTCGGCCAGATGGGCCGTCTGCGCCTCCAGCTCCCGAACCTTGGAGTTGTAGGCGGTCGCGCGGAGGTTGTGATAGTCCTGCAGAAGAGACATCAGGAGAAATCAGTAGTCGACAATTGCAAGATAAAATTCCGACCCGCCTGCTCAGCAGCCGGCCCGGAACTTGGGGACTACACCCAGTGGGTGCGCTTGCGCGCCCCCACGAGAGAAGCAAAGAAGATCATCCGAAGAAGAAAGCCAAGAACGACTTACCCGGATGGCGGTGCGCGACTCCAAGTAAGCCTCGCTGCAGCGCTTGAGCGCCTCCGAGCTTGGCCTGGACGTCAAGAGACGCCTGGTTCAGGGCGCCAGTCCCGTCCCCGTGTATACAACCCACGGGCGCGGTGCTGGTCGCCTCGGTATCGGGGGCCGACGAGCTCGTGGTGCCAATCTCCTGCGGCCGCGGTGCTGAGGCTGCCTTCTCCAGATGGCGGCGCGTGGGGATACGGACCGCAGGAACCAGGACCGTCACCACCGTATTTTCGACCGGCGGCACCGGTGGCGCCACTGGCTGCTCGTCCCGCGGCTCGCTGGCTGGCGGAGGCAGCGGCGGCGGGGGCGGCGGCACAAAGACGTCCGGCATGCCTACGTCGCCGCTCCCCTGCTTCTGGATCGGGTAGTCGCCACCGGCTCCTCCTGTCGTCGCCTCGAAATCAGGCGGAGGCGGCGCAGTGTTCAGGGGCGCCACGAGTAGCGGCTCTTGGCGGCGTACGACCTCCGCGAGCCGCTCCTTCTCTATGGCCTGGGCTTCCGCCTGCGCCAGCGCCCTCTCAACAAATGCGGCAGACAAGGCCGCCTGCTCCTTGGCCAGGCGGTCGGCCTCCTCATCGCGCGCCTCCCGTGCATTCCGCTCTGTCGCCTCCCGGAGGTCGGTGGCCGGGTTGATCCGCCGGCTGGTCGAGGAGGTCGCTGCCGACCTGAGCACTGAGTCGGCGCCCAACTTCTCGAGGGTTAGCGGGGCCCTGAAACAAGAAGACAAGTCGGAAGGCTTTCATGCCAGATTGACGAAAAGACAAGGAGAAAGGGAAGGATACTTATGCCGACACCATAACAGGCACCTTCGGCTGCCTCTGATATTGGGCCACCTTGGCCGCGGTTTCTTTCCGCCTGGTCGCCGCGGCCGGGTTCTTGGGCTTCTTCGGAGCGCTGCCGAAAAGGGATCGCACCCTGTTTCCGCTTGCGCTTGACGCCTTGAGAGGGCGGTCCAGAAGAGGGGCCGGCACCGGTGGTAGCGGAGCTCCGAGCAGGGCACGGTTCGTCTTCATCTTCGTCGTCGTCAGGCAAAGCCTCCATGCCGCCACCTCCCTCGGAGCCGCCTGCTCCACTACCACCGTCCGCTCTGCCACCGCCGCCTGTCGCGTCGTCGGCCAGGGCAGCCACCCCCAAGTCGGGGTCGTCCAAATCGCTCTCCGCCCTGTCCGCCTGGAGGGCATCACCCGGCCCCAGGAGGGCGGCCGTTGCCTCAGACATGTAAATCTACAACCAAGAAAGGGCGGCGTCATGAAGAGAAACGAAGCTGAAGGAAACAGTTCCAAAGACAAAACGAAGAAACTTACAGCATGAGGCGGGTTGTGGCGAGAGTATGGCCGCTTCCCGTACCACCACTCCTTCTCCGACATTTTGAGGTCGGAGATCTCGTTTACCATCCGCGAAACTTCAGCAGGCGGCATCCCTTTCATGCACAGCCGGCACGGATCGCGGCGTCCGCTCATCCGAAAGATCGGATGAGGGCGGCTCTGGAGCGGGAGAACCCGGCGCTCGACGAAGGCGACGAGGAGGTCGGAGGCCACGAGGCCCTCTGTCGGTGTCAAAACCGGTGGATCTCGGGTAGGGGGTCCCGAACTGTGCATCTAGGCGGATGGTAACAGGAGACAAGGGACACGATGTTTTTACCCAGGTTCGGGCCCTCTCGGTGGAGGTAAAACCCTACTCCTGCTTGATTAATATTGATGATATGGGTAGTACAAGAGTAGATCTACCACGAGATCAGAGAGGCTAAACCCTAGAAGCTAGCCTATGGTATGATTGTTGTTCATCCTACGGACTAAAACCCTCCGGTTTATATAGACACCGGAGAGGGCTAGGGTTACACAGAGTCGGTTACAATGGTAGGAGATCTACATATCCGTATCGCCAAGCTTGCCTTCCACGCCAAGCAAAGTCCCATCCGGACATGGGACGAAGTCTTCAATCTTGTATCTTCATAGTCTTGGAGTCCGGCCAAAGATGATAGTTCGGCTATCCGGACACCCCCTAATCTGGGACTCCCTCAGTAGCCCCCGAACTAGGCTTCAATGATGATGAATCCGGCGTGTTGATTGTCTTTGGCATTGCAAGGCAGGTTCTTCTCCAAATCCTCTGTTGAATAGTGTCCGGCTTCTTGTAAATATCGCGCTCCTCGGCTTCCACGCCTAATAATGGCCATCTTCCATGTGTTGAATGAATGTGAAAAGCCAGGGTATTTTTTCATTTACCCCCCTAGCTGCGCAAATGAGCCGCCTATAAAAGGGACGAGGATCTAGATCCGAATCACACCATCCTCCCTCCGCGAGCTTTCATCGGAGCGCCTCTGACAAAAATCCATTCCATCATGGACAGTCGACGTGGCTCCTCCTATCGCGCTCCCAGCCCTCAGCCTGGAGATTGGGAGAGATGCTCGGTCCTGCACAGCGAGCTAGTGGCGCTCCAAACCAAGGGATTTCTTTCCCCGGCCTTCATGGTTCCGGTTCGAGCCGGACTCGCCACCTACAAGGGCGGAAAACAGGCGGAGAGCGTTCCCGATCCCTCCAAAGGAGAGCGGGTATGCTTTGTCTCTTATCTGATAAGAAGACTCGGATTTCCAATACATCCGTTTCTCCGGCGGCTCCTGGAGTTCTACGGCCTCCAGCTGCACCATCTTACGCCTGCCTCCATTCTGCAGATTGCAGGCTTCGTGGCCCTTTGCGAACTGTTTTTGGGCGTCGAGGCCCATTTTGCGATGTGGAAGAGATTATTCTGCCTCGTACCCCGTTCTTATGAGGGGTCAATATATCAAGTGGGCGGAGCCGAGCTATGGCGCATCGCCGGGACCGGATACCTATCCGGAACCCCAAGGAAGGCGTCCGAAGACTGGCCTTCGGAATGGTTTTACATGGAAGATGTCCCGCTGCCGGATCTAGTTCGGATTGGCCTCCTGGAGTTCAGTAATGCTCCTTTGAAGAAATGCCTAAGTTGGCGTCCGCGGAGCCCTCAACGGGAGAATGACAGGGTCGTCCTTTACCTGATGGGCCGAATAAGATTATTGGCTCATTCCCAGATTGACCATGATCGGGCTCATGGCCACATGCATTATACGGGGGGTGCAGTCGCTCCAGTATAGGGGCCACCCCATGTGGGATTTCAACGGGGAGGATGATGCCACCCGTCATGGCCGTAAGGGGCCGGGATCGGTCGCCGATCTGGTGAAGATCTTGTCCGCCCTGTACAAAGGGGAAAAGGAGGATTTTCTCCGTGTCAGTCCACTGAACGGGTTTTCTATGAACAATCCTCGAAGCTGGGTAAGCGGACATTTCTTTTTTCCTATCCGATCCACATTCCCATGGTTAAGTATCTCATTTTGTGATATCGACGCAGGAACTTCGCCGGGCCATAGAAGATATACACAGCCTGGCTCCACAACCTGAGGATCCGGAACGGTCCCTCGATCCGGCCTCCGAAGAGGATCCGGACATAAAGGTGGAGCTGATCGATGGGGTGTTGCACCAACTTAGCATCGACAATGCTTTGGTCGCCATTACGGCCGACTACCCCGGAATATTTCCAACCTCCCAGGTAACTGTGACCGAAGTCCTGATACCACGACCCATCCGTGCTGATTTCTGATCACCGTATACCAATGGTGTTTCGCAGGGGTGCCTTTGAGGCGGGAAGCCGAGCCCGCGGCGGCTGGCCAACAAGGTGCAGCTCGGCCCAGCAGGCAGAAAAGAAGTGCGGTGCGGATCGAGACGCCGCCCGCAACGGTATGGCGCGCCACCGTGTTTCAAGGAAAGATTCCTGGAAGGCATACTAATGCTCGTGATTTTTTCAAGAGAAAGAGCGCTCGCCGGACTGTGTCCGGAGAGGTTGCCAATCGAGCCTCCGCCAGCCAGGCTCCAACGCCAGGTCCGGAAGGGGAGACAAACACCAGGCGCGCATCGGATGCTCCTCCAACGGAGGATGCCGACAGATTGTCCGCCACCTGATCTGAGGTGGAAAGTGCCATGAATCACAGGCGCCGCCGGACAATTCTTCGTGACGCATGTTTCTCCCAAGAGGCATTGAATGCCTTTAATTCGGGAGATGCGCACCTTCGTGCCGCTCAAGATGGTCTAGCCAGAGCCACGGAGTAGTATGTGAAAGACATACGGGTGAGGGATTTTGACAGTTATATATGCCAGTAGCCCCCGAGACTTAAAATAGTTAGAATAACTAATTTAAGGATCATTTGTTATGCAGGATCTTACAGAAAAGAATACCCAACTGTCCCAGGAGCTTCAAGAGTGCAAGGCCCAACTTGAGGCCGCACTAGCCGCGACAGGGGAAGCCACAGAGACCCCCTCTAGTAATATATGCTTCAAAAGAGAAGTAATTTGCTAAATGCGGCGTGTGTATAAGTCTGACAATAATATTGCAGATGGCGCCGGACTGGATCCGGACAGGGAACAGCTACTGCGCCGGTTAAAGGCCGGCGAGAATGTGCTTACAAGGGTGCGGCAAGAGAAAAATAACCTCCAAGATGCCAACACCCAGCTGGGCGAGGAACTAAAAGATGTTCGTGCCCGGCTGTCTAACTCCGTTAAGGAGAATCGGCGGCTTCGTCGCGGCATTTATAGTAAGTGCTTGAGCGAACTTATGAAAAGAAGAGTTCGGCGAGGAAGTCGATTAACAGAAATATGTCTGTAGGTATGCTCACAGGTCGTCCTGCAGAGGAAATGCCCGGTTCAATGGGTGACCTACTTCTCGAGCTGCTGCAACTGCACGAACGAGTTCGGCAGGTGATGAGAGGCGTCGCCCAGGCCTTGTGGCCATCCATCTCCCTACCCGAAGGCCTTGGAGAGCTTGCGGAGAAGCTTCAGGGAGCACGGCGGTGCTTCCGGCTATGGAAGATATTGGCCTGCCGTCAAGGCGCCAGGGAGGCCTGGGCCATGGTGAAGACGCGGTACACGAAGGCTGACCCAAACCACATGGCCGAGGTCGGACCTGTGGGGCCCGATGGGAAGGAGATCCCTGTGAGCTTAGTGTACGGCCAAGTAGAGTTGGCCGCAAAGTATTCCCAACGGGACTGTAAACTAGACAGCCTATTAGATGGTATTGAAGAGGAATACGATCAGTCAATTTGACTATGTAATTTAAAATGACATGTAAAATGCCTTCTAGCCGGATTGTAGATCGTTTGTCGTAGAGGACCTTTTTGCTTCAACCTCGGGACCCGACAGTCCGGAGTGTGTCCGAATACCCTCGCTGTTATGTAAGAACCGGGGCATGCGTGGAGACCAGGCGTAGGGGTCATAAGTGCTTTATAAGACAAGTGCCCAACTAGTTATGTTATATTACATGGTTAGTAAGAAACATCTTCCAGGGAGAATAGTTCCGTTAGGGGTTCCTTTCCCTGGGAGGCATGCCCTAAAGTGCATGTCCGGACTGCGAAAAAAGCAGAAAAACATCTGGGGGCAGATAAATGAATAAGTAAGAATTCGTCTTTTAGTTCACCGACCGAATATTCCCTTAAGAACGCTAGCTTTCGGCTTCACCCAGTCTGAGGTACACGTCCGGCTGACCCAGCGGTAACAATTGCAGAGGTGCTCCCTTTACCACCTAGCCGAACAATCGGGAATGTGGGGGTAAGCACTGGAGCCAGGCAACCCAGCCTGGCCAAAACTTAAGTCATATTGATGCATATAATGGTGAATAAAAGGTACATGCAGAAGTGTGACACATGTGTTGGGCATAAAGCCCGTATAAATAAGCTTCTGTTAAAGAAGCCCCCAGGTATACCGAGCGCGGATAACGCGTCAAGTGTGTGCGAACAATGCGCAAACGAGCCTTCAACGGCTTCAGAAAAAAGGAGGGAGAAGGAGAGAAATAAAAGACAGTTAAAGTATAAAATATAGACGGAGGAAGGAGACGAACTCAGAGTCCGGCGCTAGGCGTAGAATCTTTGGAGACGGGCTGCGTTCCATGGGTTCGGCTCGAGTCGGTTATCCGATGCGTTTCGCAGACGGTACGCTCCGCCGGTCAGGACTTGGTCGATGATGAAGGGACCTTCCCATTTGGGCTTGAGTTTGTTCTTTTTCTTGTCCGGCAGGCGTAGAACTAGTTCGCCAACATTGTAAGTTTTGGCCCGTACTTCTCTGCTTTGATATCTTCGAGCCTGCTGTTGATAGAATGCGGAACGACCTTTTGCCACGTCGCACTCCTCCTCTAAGGCGTCCAAACTGTCCTGCCGATCCAGCTCGGCTTCTCTTTCTTCGTACATGCGCAGGCGAGGTGAGTCATGAATTATGTCGCAGGGCAAAACTGCCTCTGCGCTGTATACCATAAAAAATGGTGTGGATCCGGTAGTCCGATTCGGCGTGGTCTGCAGCCCCCAGAGTACGGAGTCGAGCTCCTCTACCCAGTGCGTGTTAGATTCCTTAAGGGACCGCACTAGTCTGGGTTTAATGCCGCTCATGATTAGACCATTTGCTCATTCGACTTGACTGTTAGTTTGAGGGTGATAGACTGAAGCGTAGTCGAGCTTGATGCCCATGTTTTTGCACCAGAGTTTAACCTCGTCAGCCGTGAAGTTCATGCCGTTGTCAGTGATGATGCTATGGGGGACGCCGTAACGGTGTACTACCCCTGATATGAAGTCTATCACGGGTCTGGATTCGGCCGTCTTAACTGGCTTGGCCTCTATCCATTTGGTGAATTTATCCACCATGACCAATAGGTATTTTTGCTTGTGGGTTCCTCCTTTAAGGGGTCCAACCATGTCAAGCCCCCAGACCACGAACGGCCAGGTGATCGGTATAGTTTTGAGGGCAGTGGGTGGCATGTGGCTTTGATTAGCAAAGAGCTGGCAACCGACGCATCGTTGGACTAAGTACTGTGCATCTGCCCGGGCCGTTGGCCAATAAAATCCTGTACGGAAGGCCTTGCCTACAAGGGCCCGGGCTGCGGCGTGGTGCCCACCGAGTCCAGTATGAATTTCAGCCAGAAGATTTCACCCTTCTTCTTCGGAGATACACCTTTGAAGGACTCCGGTTGTCATTTTCTTATAAAGCTCTCCCTCATGGACCTTATAGGCTTTAGATCGCCGTACTATGCAGCGGGCCTCGTTTTGGTCCTCGGGAAGTTCCTGCCTAGTTAAGTAGGCTAGGAATGGCTTGGTCCAACGGGCAATGACTGCCATTATTTCGTGGGCTGAGGGTGTTATTTCATTGGCAGAGCCACCGATTGTGTCAGAATGTTCGGTGTCGGGCGGTGCGGCTGGGTCCGGATTGTTGTTTCCGGAATCCCCTTCCCATAGTACGGATGGCTTGAACAGCTGCTCTAGGAAGATATTGGGAGGGACGGCATCACGCTTTGCGCCAATGCGTGCCAATACGTCCGTCGCCTGGTTATTATCCCGTGCTATATGGTGAAATTCAAGCCCTTCAAACCGAGCTGACATTTTTAGTACGGCGTTACGGTAGGCTGCCATTTTCGGATCCTTGGCGTCGAAGTCTCCATTTATTTGGGATGTCGCGAGGTTCGAATCCCCGCGCACCTCTAGGCGTTTAATGCCCATGGAGACCACCATTCGGAGGCCGTGTAGAAGGGCCTCGTATTCGGCTGCGTTGTTGGAGTCCATGTATATTATCTGGAGTACGTATTGGACAGTGTCTCCGGTTGGGGACGTCAGGACGACGCCAGCCCCCAGGCCGGCCAACATTTTGGAGCCGTCGAAGTGCATGATCCAATTGGAATATGCGATGTACTCTTTAGGGAGTTCGGCTTCAGTCCATTCGGTGACGAAGTCAGCCAAAACTTGCGACTTGATAGCTCGCCGTGGTTTATAGGTTATGTCGAATGGGAGGGGCTCGATGGCCCATTTTGCAATCCGGCCAGTCGCGTCGCGGTTGTTTATAATGTCATTAAGAGGTACTTCGGAGGCTACTATTATCGAACACTCTTGAAAGTAGTGACGCATCTTCCGGGATGCCATGAACACCGCGTACGCTATCTTTTGATAATGTGGATACCGGGACTTGCATGGAGTTAGGACAGTGGACACGTAGTAAACTGGTTTTTGAAGGGGGAACTTGTGTCCGTCCGTTTCTCATTCGACGACGAGCACCGCGCTTACAACTTGATGTGTTGCCGCGATATATAATAACATTGGTTCGCCCATGTTGGGCGCGGCCAGGACCGGATTTGTTGCCAATATGGCTTTTATTTCTTCGAGTCCGGCCGTGGTGGCATCCGTCCACTCGAAGTGTTCGGTGCGCCGAAGGAGGCAGTAAAGGGGTAATGCCTTTTCTCCCAAACGGGAGATAAAGCGGCTTAGGGCCGCCACGCATCCGGTCAATTTTTGTATTTGTTTGAGGTCTTTTGGGATATCCAATTATGACAGAGCTCGGATCTTGGCTGGGTTTGCTTCAGTTCCTCTACCGGATACAATGAAGCCCAAGAGCTTTCCGGCTGGTACACCGAAGACGCTTTTTTCCGGATTCAGCTTAATGTCGTATGTTCGGAGATTGTCGAATGTGAGCCTCAAGTCGTCTACTAGAGTTTCGACATGCTTGGATTTGACGACCACATCGTCTACGTATGCCTCCACTGTTTTGCCGATCTGGTTTGCCAGACATGTCTGAATCATGCGCTGATATGTTGCACCGGCGTTTTTGAGCCCGAAGGGCATTGTGTTGAAGCAGAATGGGCCGTATGAGGTGATGAATGCCGTTGCGGCTTGGTCTGGCTCTGCCATCTTAATTTGGTGGTAGCCGGAGTATGCATCGAGGAAGCACAATGAATCGTGCCCTGCGGTAGCATCGATAATTTGATCGATGCGGGGAAGGGGGAAGGGATCCTTTGGGCAAGCCTTGTTAAGGTCCTTGAAATCGACACACAGGCGCCAGGATTTGTCCTTCTTTGGTACCATTACCAGGTTTGCTAGCCAGTTCGGATGTTTTATATCTCTGATGAATCCGGCTTCCAATAGTTTGGCTAGCTCCTCTCCCATTGCCTGTCTCTTGGGTTTGGAAAATCGCCAAAGAGCCTGTTTGACTGGCTTGAATCCTTTTAGGATATTTAGGCCGTGCTCGGCCAGCCGGCGTGGGATTCCTGGCATGTCTCAAGGGTGCCAGGCAAAAATGTCCCAATTTTCCCGTAGGAATTCTCGTAGTGCAGCGTCTACATCAGGGTTTAACTGTGCCCCAATGGATGCCGTCTTTGTAGGGTCCGTTGGATGGACTTGGAATTTGACTATTTCGTCCGCTGGCTTAAAAGAGGTGGACTTGGATCTCTTATCGAGTATCACACCGTCCCTGTTCACCGTGGAGCGCAGCGCAGTGAGTTCCTCGGCCGCTAGGGCTTCGGATAGTGCCTCGAGGGCCAGTGTGGCTGTCTTATTTTCGGCGCGGAGTGCTATGAACGGATCACTGGCAAGAGTGATGATTCTGTTGGGCTTGGGCATTTTGAGCTTCATGTACCCGTAATGTGGTTTAGCTTGAAAAATTGTGAATGCCTCTCGCCCTAATAAAGCGTGATATCCGCTGCTGAATGGGGCCACTAGGAACGTGACCTCCTCGGACCTGTAATTGTCCGGCGAGCCGAACACCACATCCAGTGTGATTTTTCCTGTGCAGCATGCTTCCCGACTAGGGATTATTCCTCTAAAGGTTGTGCTGCTTCGCTCAATGCGGCTCCAGTCTATTTCCATTTTTTGAAGGGTTTCCTCATAAATGAGGTTTAATCCGCTGCCGCCGTCCATGAGTACCTTAGTAAGGCGAAAGCCGTCCACTATTGGACTGAGGGCCAATGCAGCTGGTGCTCGGGCTGTTCGGAATTTAGGTTTGTCACTGGCATTGAAGGTAATAGCCGTGTCACTCCATGGGTTTATTGTTTCTACTTGGTAGACTTCGGCAAGGCTGCGGAGTGTTCGTTTCCGCATATTCTTTGATGCGAAAGTCTCGAAGACTGTTAATACCGTATTGGTGTTGCTGGGCTGGTTCTCTGGAGCTAAAAGCTCTTCGCCACTTTTGGCCACCTGCCGTAGTATCCAACATGCTCGAAGGCTATGGGTTGGAGTGGCACCCTCTGTGCTATGAATTTTGCAGGGTCCATTGAGCCATCCCTCCAGTACGGTTCTGTGCCCTTTAGGGTTTTTTTGCTTTTTGGTATTTAACCCAGGTGCCTGGTGATGATGCACCCTTTTATTTCAGACTAGGGTTGTATTCGGGGCCGGATTATCCCAAAATTTGGTTTCTGTTTTCCAGGCGCTCTCCATCGCACGGTACTTCCGTACTATGGACGCCAAGTCGGCAAAGCGTGTAATTTCACGACGACTTATGGCATTTAGGATTCCCATGTCCGTGCAATTATTGCGGAAAATTGAAATTGTGTCTTCCTCGTGGCAGTCCTTTATCCTGTCCATAACCAGGAGGAATCTGGCCCAATAATGGTGTACTATTTCAGCGGGCTCTTTCCGGATTCAGGATAGATCGTTTATGTTTGGGTGGGCGGGTGGAATTAAATTCGAAACCCCGTCCAATCTGAGACTCAAGGGCCGAAAAGTTTCCGAACTTGGAAGCTTGGATTTTTGGATACTGTCCAATGAATCCAGCCTGCTGCCTGACTTTAGGTTCAGGACTTGATCGACGTCCATCCCTCCGCGGGAATCCGGCATGGAGGGATCAGGAATCCAGACATAACTAGTCCTTAATATAGAAGAAGGGTCGCCGTACTGTTCCTCCACCACAGCAACGTGGTGGGTAGCCTGGGGAGAGTTGATCTCTCTCAGATCGGTTTTAGGCCCAATCTGATTGTAGTCTGTAGCGACTCCCAGGGCGGCGATGCGATCCAAGAGCTCGTTTAAGGAGGAGAGCTCCATCGGATCTAGCTGCTCGGCGAGTTCCGAGTTGACGTGAAGATTGCTTTTGATGACCCGAGAAGTCATCGTCGGCGCGGCGGCCGAACAGGCGGTCATAAGAAAACCGCCTAGCCGGAGAGTTTGGCCGATGGCCAAAGCTCCTTTAGCAACGATGCTGTCTTTAAAGACAGGACGAGGCATCCTTCCTGATGGCGACGGCATAGAGGAACTCTCAATGAAAGCACCAATGTCGGTGTCAAAACCGGCGGATCTCGGGTAGGGGGTCCCGAACTGTGCGTCTAGGCGGATGGTCATAGGAGACAAGGGACACGATGTTTTTACCCAGGTTCGGGCCCTCTCGGTGGAGGTAAAACCCTACTCCTGCTTGATTAATATTGATGATATGGGTAGTACAAGAGTAGATCTACCACGAGACCAGAGAGGCTAAACCCTAGAAGCTAGCCTATGGTATGATTGTTGTTCATCCTACGGACTACAACCCTCCGGTTTATATAAACACCGGAGAGGGCTAGGGTTACACAGAGTCGGTTACAATGGTAGGAGATCTACATATCTGTATCGCTAAGCTTGCCTTCCACGCCAAGAAAAGTCCCATCCGGACACGGGACGAAGTCTTCAATCTTGTATCTTCATAGTCTTGGAGTCCGGCCAAAGATGATAGTTCGGCTATCCGGACACCCCCTAATCCGGGACTCCCTCACCCTCCGACTCCTGGAGCACTCGGAGTCGGCCGATGGCGGCCGCCGCATCCGCCGACACCGGCTTCGGTTTGTAATTCCAGGAAGTGCGAGCCCCGGTGGGGGGGGGGGGGCGCCCTCGTAGGCCGGCAGGTTGAGGAAGTCGGCAGCCGGGTCCACGTTCTCGATGTAGAAGTAGGACTGCTGCCACATCTTCACCGACTGCGCCAGCTTGATGACAGGGAAGGCGTTCTGCTTCGCCGGCCGGCGCACAGCGACGAAGCCCCCGCACTCGGCCGCCGTCTCCTTGGCGGAGGTGCCGAGCTTCCCGTAAAAGAATGCTCCCCACAGCTCGATTGTGGGAAGGATGCCGAGGTAGCCCTCGCACGCCGTGACAAAGGCGGGGAGCAGAGTCACGGCGTTGGGCATGAGGTGGTGAGGTTGAAGGTCGTAGAAGTTGAGCAAAGAGCGGAAGAAGTCGCTCGTCGGAAGGACGAAGCCGCGGAGGAAATGCGAGCGGAAGACGACCCGCTCGCCTTCCTGCGGCACCGGCGAGATCTCCGTCTCCGGCGGCACCCACGCCTTGACGAAGGCCGCACTAGGCATCCGGCGCGTGTCGCGGAGGAAGGAAATGTGATCCTCGATCACAGTCGATCCATCCCAGTCGCCCATGGCTCCGGCTGGCGGCGCAGGGAGGAGGAACGCGTCGGCGGTGGGCAACGGCGGCGGCGCTACGGCAGCAGCAGAAGCGGAGGATGAGAAGAAGAAGAAGAGTGAGAGGGGGCGCGAGAGCTTTGCCGCACCTCCCCCCTCCCTACTTATAGCGCCCGGGCTATGAAGCCGAGGGGGCAGGTCGTGGGGTCGTGGGATTAACTGTGCCCACGTCCCCCTGACCCCCGTTTCCCACGCGCATTCACCACGTCGTAAATGATCGTGGGAATGGCAACCGTCCCCTTCGGCACAGTGGATCCGCCTGGTTGCCGAGGCACGGTAGTGGCGGGCCCGGCCCAGTGTCACATCCCATCCAAAATGTGGGGTGGCAGGCTGACGAGGCTGACGTGCACCGCGTGGCGCGTCCGTGGCGGGCGGCGGCCTGGGAAGCTTAGCAGGCACGCCACCTATCTCCCGCCTTGAAGTTCCAAAACCAACAGTGCAAACTCCGCTTGGAAGAAGTCGGCCTAAGCAGTCGGGTAGCCGCACGGCGGACCGGCACCTTCCCGGAGCCCGGTGACGGAGGAAGCCGCTGAGGCTTCGCAGCCCCTCGACCGCGGCGCCTCACCGGCTTCGGGGACTATTGTCGGAGTAATGGGCCACAGGTAGGCTCACCCGAGTCCCTGGATTTATCAAGACTTTGGGCCAGCTCCGCCTAGCTGGGCCCCAAGCTGAAGCTCCGCCCTCTGGGCCGGCTGGCTCAGCGGCCGGCTGCCAGAGGACGGCCGACCCAAAACTACGACGCTCCGGATGACCGGCTCCTGGCGGCCGCCCTCCAAAGAGGGCGGCAACGGGCAGGCGGCCACCTCACGACCACGGTGCGGCGGAGCCCCCATCGAGAGTACAAGTCAAAGCATGGCTACAGTGAAGCACGTCGCCTCCCACGCTCGAGACGGGCGTGGCTACAGTGCTCCGTACAGACGGAGATCTCCGCACGACGGAGCACTTTGCCGTATCTACCCTGACGTCGCTCCGGGAAGGCGGAGCCTGTTCCCCACGACGGCCTGTCGGTACGGCCTGCCAGAGGCGGGCCCTATCGGGCAGTGACCCCAAGGAAGACGGCGGAAGCTCGACCAGGCGGATTCGAGAGGGGCCGGCCTCCAACAGGCGGCCGTCCCTTGTCCCGAGGCGAGCACGCCATTAAGATGATAAGACCAGGTGTGGCTACAGTGGCCTCCCACCAGGCGGTGGGACTGTAGCCACGCTAAGATGACCAAGCCCCCGTCACCAACGACACGGCTACAGTAAGCAGCCACCACCAGTCGGCGGGGCCCACCAGGCGACGGGCCCCAGCGGTCGGCGGAGAAGCCGAAGGCTGGAGATACTGACAGCCGGGCCCAGCAGCCGGCCAGATTACCATTGTACCCCTGGGGGGTAGGCCTATATAAACCCCCTAGGTCACCCATGCAAAGGGTTCCCACACCATTAGAACTAGCCACCCCCCTAGAGCAGGAAAGGAGCTAGCCTTGCCTCCTTCTGCCTCTAGCACATAGCTCAAGGAGCACCATTGTATCAATTGTGCCTTAGTGATCATGTGGAGACCCCGCAGAGCAGAACTAGGGGTGTTATCTTCTAGGAGAGCCCCGGACCTGGGTAAAGTACGCCGGCGTTCGTGTCTACGCCTTATCCCGCTTCCAGGCACCGGCGACGTTCTACTCGCCCCCACCATGATAAGCCATTCATTGGCATATGTCGCACCCAACCCCCGACAGAGTTTTTTCATGAGGCTTCAAGTCAACAAAAAATACCTATACAAAATTCATTGCGACTTAGCATGCAGAAAATTAACTAAGAAATGCAGTCCTACAATAAAAAAATGTATGTTTTTTGTGACGGTTTTCTGAAGTTCATGTGAATATTTTAAAACAAAGACATGCCAACATGTTAATTGGGATGAGTAGCTTATTCCACATTTTTGGAGGCTATACTAATTGCGAGTGTGCGTTTGGTTACTTGGGATGAGTTGGCTTTCCACTTTTTCCGAGGTTACATTAATTGTGAGATTTTAGGGGGAGGGGGGGGGGGGGGGGATTTCAGTTAGTACAAGTTATGTTGATATCCACCTTGTAATCGCCAGACAACAATATGTTGAACTAGTTTGGCAATCTACTGATGAAAAATAACCGTGAAACAGTAAAAAAAACTGCCTAGCCCTACCCCAAAAGAACATAAAATGGATTTAAAAACATCATCATAATCTGTAGTAACATGCCATGAATAACTTTCAATTGTTAAACTCAATAATTATCTTTTCTAGTTATATGCATAGGCTTTTGTGTTGGTTGTGTGCATGTTATATGCATAGGCTGGGTATGAACCATTTTTTGCTCTATTACATGATAGTGCAACAAAATGAATAAACATTTTTATTTACAAAAAACTCTGGTTATTGTCATCGAGGACCTCTTGGATTTGTAGGATTTATAAAACACAAAAATTGAGATAACACACCATTAAGAGTGTGTTCGGAAATGGCCTAGCTCCCCCGAATCCTTGACTCCCGCTTCTCCACTCGAAATGCTGCTCCTTGTAAAAATTAGCGCTAGAAAAAACTGTTCGGTAGATAGCTCCGCTCCCGATTCACTTGTGGCGGGTGGATGAAATAGAAACTAGCGAGTCATGTGGCCACTCTGAACCCTTTTCACCTGGCGGTGGCAGTTCATTCGTAAATTGTAGCAACTCCATGATTTTGAAGATCTGAGATCTCGGATATAGCTGCTCGCAAAACTGAACTGCAGCCGGCTCTACGATTTTTAGCTCCATGGAGCTCAAGCGTTCGACGCCGCTCCAACAGTTCTGGGAGCGAGTTGAGGAGCAGAGAGAAACCAAACACACCCCAAATGTTTGTATTCCTTAGTTCCATTGGTTGTGAATTTATTTAGCACTAGAAAGTGTGACACACAAAATAACAAACAAATTATGAAATACACTACCCTTCAGCCGGCAGATGCACACGTAGCGTGTGCCGTCTGGGTAGTAGTCGGATCAATCTTGATCGAGCGCTCATGCTGGCCACAAGACCCGCGCAGCCACCCACGTGCCACATGCTCCACGGGCCTTGTTTCACAAGGTTTTTGCAAAAAAATTGTTCTGTGGCGAAGTTTTTTCTTATGCAATAGGGGTCTTGTTCTAGAAGCTTTTTATGACAGTGTTCTTGTTTCAAAAAGAAAAGAAAATGATTCAATGTTGAAGGTTTTATTTTCTGCAACATAGGTCTTATTTCAAAAGATTTATGCAACATGGGTTTTATTTTAGAAAGAAAAAAATGATTCGATCATGTTTTGCAATAAGGCTTCTGTTGTAGCGAGGTGAATGAAACACTAGCCTTGTTGCAAAGGCTTGTGGGGGTCCATCAAGACGGCTATTACGGGCTCCATCAAAACGGTTGGCGAGGAGGTCAATAGATACGCACATACACTTATCCATATGAAATACACTTATCTATATGAACACGCGCGCACAATCTACCCTATAAGCACCTCTAAGAGACTGAGCCGACACATCATCTTGAGATTGACGAAGTCGCGCGCACACACGTCTTCATAGTCGGCGGGGACGTCCCATCCCACGAAACACACATCGCCAAAAGCTCCGGAATGAATTAAGAAAAACGCAAACACCAGTGTCAAGTTTAAGACTTAAACTCTGACAGCCTCAAGAGATCACTGTTCTTCTAATCATTCAACCATAAACGGGTTGACGTAGCGAGAGTTTTCAAGGGACCCAGGCCCTCTAAAGAGTAGCGCACAGGATCCGGGGTGAATATAGTGAAAAGTTTACAGTCAATCATACAAATCTAAATCATACTTATATATCTTTCCAAGACAAAGAAAGCTCTCGTGTGGCTTCCTTTCCTTTCCTGCAAAGGAAGCATCACCGGAACTCGTGAGCTTGGATGCATGCATTGGCGTGGGTCGGCGCTCGGCGGTAGCAAAGCATGTGGGAGCAGGCGAGGCTCCTGACGCCCTTGTCTGCCTGCCTGTCACGCTGCGCCTGTCCTCAACAAGGTTCGGTTAGCCAGTCGAGGCGAACATAATTAATCAGCTCCTAGTACTGTGCACTTTGCACACACCCCGCTGCCGGAGAGAGAGAGGCTCATCTGTCAGCAAATCGTGGTGCTGTACACGACCGATTAGTGGAATGGGCACCGGCTCGATCGGTGTTGGGCTGAGTCTCGTGGAAGCCTCAGCTTTTCAGCCTGTCCGTGGATTCGATGTCACGCGTCTACCAGCCGCTCATCTGTCAGTGCGGCATTGGTAATTGATGGAGTGTATGATCCTGCAACAATGGAGGCTATAGCCTGCCGCTGCCGAGAAGCCATCTCATTGGCATAAGACCTTCAAATTCAAAATTTTGTCATATCTTCAGACTCAAAACAGGTCGTTAATGACATTTTAAGGGGCAGTTAAGGAGTGTACGGAGCTATCATCAACGAAATTCAAGCCAGATCGGCCTCCTTTACTTGTAATTTCATTTATGAAAGTTGTGCAGTTAATTTTGAAGCTCATAAACTAGCTAAATTTGCTCTTACTTTAGGTCAGGGGCGTCATGTGTGGCTTGGCCAACCACATGACCCAGTTTGTATCTCACCCACTGTGGATTTTAATCAATAAAAAGGCTTTCATCCCTCAAAAAAAAAATCTGTTGCTCGTCCCTCATGATGTGTACAAATTTGTCTAAATGTGTCATAAATAGCCATCATCTAAAATTGCATTAGCCTTAAATTGGTAGATTTTCTAAACGAAGGCGAGCATTTTACCAAAGAGAAATCGTCGTTAATTTTGTGTGTGGGGACAATTAATTAACGAACAAAAACCATCACAACCCTAAGCAGTTCACACAAGATATCTCACATAGACCACGGAGAAGAAAACCTCATCAAGATAGTACATTGATGTCATCGCCATTCCTCTTCTCTCTAAACAAGCGATCCCGACTTGATCACCGCCGACCATCGGGATCCGGTCATGCCAGGTGACTAAATTAGTAGTACAGTCGTTTTAGTCTTTGTTGTTTGTGGGAGTGAGGTGAGGACTACATAGTTTGACGCAGTTCAGATGCTCAACTGAAATTGACTCGTATATAACCATGTAAATACATGAAAGGTCGTGTCGGTCACTAAACAAAAAGAGATTATTAGTTCCTTCCGGCATATATTTGCAAAAAAATTGTTCCTTGTATATTTATGCAAGATATACTCCCTCCGTTCCTAAATACATTTTTTTAGAGATTTCAAATGGACTACCACATACGAATGTATATAGACATATTTTAGAGTGTAGATTCATTCATTTTGCTCCGTATTTAGTCACTTGTTGAAATCTCTAGAAAGATAAAATATTTAAAAACAGAGGAAGTATAATGGAAGAAGATAATCCTTACCGGTCTCTACATCATCTCAAGATGTGTACACTTACTTAACAAGTCATACTACTATCTACTCCCTCCGTTCGGAATTAGTTGTCGCAGAAATGGATGTATCTAGACGTATTTTAGTTCTAGATACATCCATTTCCGAGACAAGTAATTTCGAACGGAGGGAGTACTTAAGTGTGCACCCACATTACTAAATCATTAATGCATATGTATGTACCGTACGCACAACAAACACGCACATATCCTAGCCATTTTCACCCGGTGGCTATCCTGATCCATATTCTTCGTCGTCGAAAAAGTGGTCATCTTGATCCCGGAACTAGAAGCGTCGACGCACAAAACAGGCAGGAGTAGTGCTAACCAGTGACATGTTTCCATGAACCGGTTCACTGGGGCAGTCTTGCAGGACTAGTCAGCATTTTGTCTGGTCGGTGTACCCAGCGGAGATAAGATTGTGCAATCTATGCCCTGCACCAGCACCGCCGAGTCACTGACAGCCTAATTAATCAAGAGCCATCAGTGTGATTAAGATTCCCTACCTACACGGATTACATGTGGAAGTCTTCAAAGCGGACACACATTGGTGGCGACGCACAAACAAACAGCTCTGTTGGCGTCACTTTATTTTAAATCTGAGGGGTCCACTTCCGGTGAGTGCTGTAGTACAAAGTGTACTTATCATTAAATGCATTTCATTTCCATCTGTATATACATCCTATTTTGCGTTCTTTTTACCGCTTTAATCACAAAGACAAACGGAGAGGAAAGCTAGCTGCCCAAAAGGAAGACAGAAAAGTGATCCCTGAATTCTAGAGGGAAAACCCCTAGTTTTTGGCCATGAATCATGGATGCAGAAACACTTTGGCATTGCCCTAAAAAAAAGAAACACTTTGGCATTGCACAGAAATAGAATTACTTTGACACCCGGCTGAAGTTGAAATGGTGGGGAGGGTGCCCATCCACATGGTAACTGCGCCACAAATGGACAATAACTGGACGGATGTGCATAAATTTCCAAGAGCAGTTACTCTCTCTCTCTCTCTCTCTCTCTCTCGAAGCTGTTCTTCTCCTTCTCCCCATTTTTTTCCTGCAAGAAAACCCAACCAATTTCTCCTGCGCGCAACCGCAACAGGAGGAAGCAGGTCTTCTTCGCCACCTGGCCCCTGTTGAGCACCAGCTAACATTAACATTGATTTGTTGGTGTTCCTTCTCCACTACCTCCACCACCTCCCCCACCCCACCATCTCCATCCATCCCGCCGTCCGTCCTCCCGATTTCTCCCCTTTTCTCCTCCCTTTCTCGCCACCATTGCCGGCTCCCGCTCCCCACCCCATCTCCTCCTCCTCCTCCGCCGCCGCCCACCAGTCGAAGCGCAGGCGGAGAGAGAGAGAGAGAGAGAGAGAGCAAAAGGCGGCACAGGGAAGGAGGCGGCGGCGGCCATTGGAGATGTTTGACAGCTTGCTCAACTCCAAGTTCCACAACAAATGGTACGTCCCTGGATCCCTCCCTTCTCCCCGTCTGTCCATCCGGCTCTTGCTTTTGCTTTTGCTGGTCCGCGAGAGCTCCAGCTCTTGCTTCTGCTGGGCGAGCCGGCCCGAAATCGAGCGGCCGAGGATTCTTGGCGACGATTTTCGCTCGTCGAGCTCTCCGGTGCCGGCGGCCGGCATTTGTTTGATTTTCTCGATGGCCGCGGCCGCGGTTCGTCAGACGTCCGGATTATCTTTTCAGTTTCCGAGCTGAAAGTTGCTTCGCCTTTAATTCAAGGGCTGTTTCTCTGCCTCCCCTACCTTTTCCCCTCTTGTTTGGCTGGAGATCACTACCAGGCCTGATTCGTGATTCTTGTCGCTGTTGCTTGGATGTGTTCGTCCAGCTCTGCTTGCTCTCTGATGGTCTGGGAATCTGTCTTTTGGGGGATTGTTTTGCTTGTTCGAAAAGTTGCTGCATCCTCGATTTGGATGGATCGCATTTTGTTCATGCTGTTGCTTGTTTTTCCTTGATCTGATTGCTGGACTTGCTACCGCTGTCTGATGCAGCAAGCACGCGATCAAATGCACCCGGACCCGGTTGGATCTGGTGCGCAAGAAGAAGCAGGCCATGGTGAAGTTCCTGAGGAAGGACGTCGCCGACCTCCTCACCAATAACCTTGAATCGCACGCCTTCGGACGGGTACAGCCTGCCTGCACACTCAACCCACCGACTTGCACTGTTTACTACCTAATGATTATTACCAGTAGTACTTTAAGCTGGTGCAAACCGCTGCACTTTGTCTGTAAAAATGTCGAGCATGGGATGTGTATATGTGATGGATATTTCCTCCTGGGATGGAATGCAGATGGAAGGGCTGATTGTGGAGATGAACCAAGCTTCCTGCTATGACATGATCGAGCAGTATTGCGACTACATAGGGAAGCAGCTCAACAACCTGCAGAAACAGAGGTATCGCCGATGTTTAAGCTGGGATTGTTGACAAAGGACATGTCGGTCAATGTTGCAATCCCTATCAATTAAGCTTGGGATCAATTGATGCCATGTGTTTCATTCGATTACTGCACCGCAGATGTGTGCACTACATTTTCTGGTGTATGAGGTCTTTGTGATTTCCTCCCGTTTATGAATGATGTTTCAGAATTGTTGCTTAGTTGACAGCAATAGCTTGACTCTCTGAATCATTTTCTGCAAAATGCATGACATACCCCAGTTTTGATTGAAAACCTAAAATGACAATTCCTGTCAATTTAGCTAATCAACCAACTTAGTATGTATTAGCTATGTTCTGTAACTATTTGCATGGGTTTTCCAAAGTTTTAGAGGATCCCGAAACTGCAAATAAGCATACACTAGCTTTGTATGTTTCCGTCAGAATTGTTGCTTAGTTGACAGCAATAGCTTGAAACTGTGAATCATTTTCTGCATAATGCATGACATATCCCAGTTTTGATTGAAAACCTAAAATGACACAATTCCTGTCAATTTAGCTAATCAACCAACTTAGTATGTATTAGCTATGTTATGTAACTATTTGTATGGTTTTTCCAAAGTTTTAGAGGATCTCGAAACTACAAATAAGCATACACTAGCTTTTTTGCAGAATTGTTCAGTTTACCTGATCAGTGGGTATGCGCCCAACTTCCATACTAGATGAGTATTGTTCGTGTTTTGCTATATCAGTCAAGCATATGCACCTCTTTCAGAAGTTAGGAATACTTCTGGTTGCATTCAGTTACGATTACGCAACTTCCTTCTATAGTTGATCACTAATATGTGGTGCTCTATTTACAGTGAATGCCCTCATGAAGCCTTGGAAGCTGTGTCAACTCTGATTTTCGCTGCTGCTAGATATCCTGATTTACCTGAACTGTGTGAACTCAGACATGTATTCACAGAGAAATATGGGGCTTCCATTGAAACTTTTGTTAGCTCTGAGGTACATACCATGCCTGCCATTTTTGTGTTTTGAGTTGCTCTCTTTTGTTGCACCTATGCTGATTAACTTAACCCTTATGTGGACAGTTCGTTCAGAAGCTTCAGAACAAATCATTTACTAAGGAGGAGAAGTTGCAAGTGATTGAAGATGTTGCTGAAGAATTTGCGATCCCGTTTAATACCAAGACATTTGAACAACAGATATCTGGTGTACCTCCAACTAAAAAGGTATGTTTTAGGGAACTTACTGGTTTATACCGCCCATCCTTTTTATTAACAACTCGAATGGTCATTCACTTGTGGTCTTTTTTTATCAGGAACTTCTGAAGAAGGGTTCATTCAACGGCGTAGAGGTTGAAGTATCAGGGCGCAATGGACACAGGGTAGATAAGCATGCTGTGCTTGACAGGAAATCTAAATCTATACCTGATGGGCGTGAATGGAAGCAGGAATTTCAGATAAAACCGAAAGATATTCATGTCGTTCCTGATTACATTGGTCAAGTTGGTGAGAAAAGCAGAAAGAACTATTCAGATAAACCTGTTGAGAAGAAACATTTGGATAGTGATGTGCCTCCTGTGGACATGAAGCGAAGGAATGGTCATGAAAAGGAGATCAACAAGGACGAGAAAAAGGGTGGTCAGTCTTGGAGGGAACTGATGAATGCAGAGGAGCTGGATCTTAATGGCTCAAAGAAGCAGGAGGTTGCCATGGCAAAATCTGTTCAAAAAGAAGTGAAGAAAATAGTTCCTCCATACATAGACCTAAAGGTAACTGAGAAGAAAGACAACACGGAAAAGGCAAATGCCAAAGGCTACCATCGGACCCACATGGCTGGTGGCACTGATCATAACTGGGGACATGCTGACTTGGGGCTTAAAACCCTGGGCCTGGAAAAGCAAGAAACTGAATCAGCTGGTACCTTGAATGGCAATGGCAAAACAGTAAACAAGGTTCCTCCATATTCTAAGCCGTACAGAGCGACTAGCGAGAAATCTGCTGAAGATAATAATGGTCTGTATAATCGAGCACGACATATGGGAGAGTTTGGACAGCCGGTGCAAGATAGGCAGCAAATGCCAGAGAAGCTAGTCAACATGCGGCCTCCCTACGTGAAGCCAAACTCTAGCATGAAGCCCGCGCATGAAAATGCGACAGATCAAGCTGCTAATGGTTACAAGCTCAACGGCTCGGAAGCAATGGGTCACCGGAGAGACGGTCTGGTCGACGATGATGGTGCACCTCGGCCCGTTTCCGTCAGAAGGAAAAGTTCAAGGCCACCAACACACGGTTCTTTGCACGACGAGGCGACCAATGATGAAAAGGTGACAAGCCAAACCCCTGGTGGCCGAACAAGGCGTCCAAGCAGCAGGAATGGCTCCCAAGACGACCATGAGCGACGAAAGCACTCGAGCAGGCGTAACGGGTCGACGAGCGGCAGTGACTACCAGACAGAGGAGGATGAGACCGACACTGCGATTGACTTTGGCAACCTCTTGCCCCGAGCGCCTCGTAAGCACCGGAGCAGGAGCGCTCATCCCCGCGAAGGAGGAGGGCATGACGACGAGGAGAGGATGATGGATAAGCTCCTGAGGCACTACAGCAAGAAGGGGATGGAGAGGGAGGAGGAGCACAAGACGAGGTCGAAGTCCAGGACCCCTCGGCCTCGAGCAGATCAACCTGCTGATGGCAACAACAGAGATGGAGCGCCCAGTCATCCAGAGAGAACCGTATCTCTGCCTGCTGAATCAGGTTCACCGGTGGGGAGGACGAAGGCTCCTGCCCCTGCTCGGTCCACCTCGCTGCAGCAGGACACGTCCAGGGGGAACGTGCACCCGAAGATGCCGGATTTCGACGAACTGGCTGCGCGGATCAGCGCCATGAAGAGGGCATGAGTTGCCCTGCACCAGACCTGTTTTCAGGCTTCCAGCACGCCGTGTGTTCTACCACAGCAACAACATCTCATGACGGCGATTGCATGAATCAGAGGATCTCCTGAGGTAGTTGCATGCTTCCTTGGACCTTGGTGGGCTCGTCTTGTTTCGATCTTTCCTTTGTTGGTATACTTGCATTGCATTGCATTGCTCCCTGTGTGATGTCTAGGTAGGGAGCATTGGTTGGAGAATTGGAGTGGGCAATTTGATAGGAATACCATACAATATATGTTGTGTTGGGTCATTGAGTGTATGTATAGATGCCGTTGATGAGGCTATACTGAAGTGATGATTTCTTCCTTCTTGTTTCTGTTGGTGCTGTGTGCATGTGAGTTTTAAGTTCGTATGCATGTGACATTTCAACCTTGAATTTCTGCCACATGACAGCATTTTTACTAGTCAGACTGGCCACGTCTAGTCGAAGCATTTTTGGGCTGTTTCTCGCAGGAAGCCCGAGCGAGCTTGTGGCCGTCAGGCGCGATAAACGGCGCCGACGCCGACACCGACGCCGACTGACTTCCTGGCCTAACAATAATCTACGCACGCACGTTCTCTTGAGAGAACTTCAAATTAGCTGGGTCAGTACCGAACTAAACTACTACTCCGAACATATAGAAATCTGATGCCGGCCAACTCCGTGGATTCTCCTGACAGAAGAAGAAAGCATGCTAGGCACGTCTCGCAGCTAGCCCAGGGACCTCATGACGCCGACGACGAGATGCAGGATGCGGCTGTCGCCGCCGCCGCCGTCGAGCATGCCGTCGCAGACCAGCCGCTCCAGCCGGGGGTCCCTCGGCAGCGCCCCGCCGTGGTACAGCACGGTCGCCGCAACGGCCGCCGGCGGCCGGCTCGCGACGCACGCCGCCAGCCTCGCCACCGCCCGGAGGAACAGCGGCAGGAGACCCTGCGTCAGATGTAAACCCAAAGAAGAAATCAGCAAACCAACCAACGATCAGAAACAGAGCACGTTTACACAGTAATAAAAATGGATCCAAATGTTCGTGGAAACAGAGCAGCGCTCACCATCGCATGGCCTTCCGGTTGCCTCCGGCGGGCGTTTCCCGCGATCGGTAGGTAGATATACCTTCTGTGCGCTTCTCCTTCCTAGGGCCGATTTGAAGCTATCCCTTTTATACGCGGGCACTCCAAGATAACTAACTGCCAGGCTCTGCTTGCGACGCAAGAATTTCTTCGGATACATCACAGCATTTTTTTCCTTGGGACGCAAGAATATTTTGGATAATAAATACGGTTCCGGCGTGATTCTGAAAGAAATGGGGTTTCCATGTGGGGCTCGACGCGACGGGATTCGCTAGGTAAGGGCTGGCGATGGCAGCAACGGACCGGTCGTTGCACCCTAAGCTAGTCCCGTCTATGTAAGCTTGGCACGCCTCTAGCAGTCTAGCTGCGGCTCTCCTTGGTTCCTCCACCCTATCTTTCGTTGTTCGTTCACAAAAATAAGTTTTTATACTTATATAACTCGTTCTGCTTTGGGATACCAAATACATTTTGTTTAGCGCTGAAATATATTGTCCGCCTCTTTTTACCAGTTTGGATTTTTGGAGTAACTCGTTGAAGCATGAATTCGGTGTGGTGTTAAAGCCAAAAGGTCTCATGTTCAAGACTAGCCAATAGAAAAATGGTTGCAACCTTCCACGATCTCACGTCTAAGGCCTAACGGAGCTCGGACGGGAGGGGAGTATTGAAATATTTTGCACGTCTCTTTTCATCAGTTCTAGATTTTTGGAGTAACTGACTGAATCATGACAATACTTACTTTTTTATGGATATGTTTCTAACTCCATGCTTGCCTCACGACCCTAAATTTCTTCATGCCACCTCCTTCTACCCCCTACCCCCTCTCCCTCCATCCCTCCCTCTCCCAATACACATCCTTCCTGGCTCGTTGTCCCCTACTTGCCATCATCACCTTCCTCTCACTTGGAATGTTGTTCTTGCAACCGGGAATGTGCATTGAGTAAGGGTGTTGTCGCACACCGATAGAGCACCTTCTCTCAGCTCATGGTACACCTATTACCTTCTGACCATCGTTGCACACCACCTTATCATGATCATCTTGCCGGTCAATGACCCTCTTCCTTCCTCGACATGATGCTCTTGTAAGACCTTTTTTATGTAAGAATGGCTCGGAGAATCTAAATACATATCAAGTTCACAACACATAACAACTTCGTAGATATAAGAGACGCACTCACAAATACCACAAATCACACCAGCACATCCACGCATACACATGTATGTTTCAAAACCGTAACATTCTAGATCTAGAGCCAAATGCACTAGGATAAATCACACATTTTATCATATGCATCACATACGATGGAAACATGTATACCTGTGCGTGAAGGTTCGATATTTATCTTTTTGCCAAAAGAACGAATAAACAACTTTGTTGAATCACTTTATGATAAGCTTTCCTAGATGTGGAAAGTTTCCCTTTCACGGTGTTGTTACTGTTCGACCAGTTTTCCTTGATTTAATAACTTATGGGTGGCTGCTAAAATGACACAAACATGGGTTCGAAAAGATGAATTCGCATTCACTATTTCCTATTGTGTAAAAAATGATTTTTAAGGAGAGAGCAATAGTAGTTGAATACATCTATCTCGTTCGAGTTCTTTGTAGGTACATCTTTCAATGGCCTCCTTGAACGAGGTCTCTACTTGACTTTTGTTTTTTGGTGGTGGTGCTAGGGGGGGGGGGGGGGGTGGTTCTACTGAACTTCTAAATTATTGCAAACCGAGCAGTTTTTTAGGCTAAACATACTCCACTTTATTGATTAACAAAGTTTATAGGGATACAGTTGAGGTCTGGAAGCTGGGTAAGCCACAAATGGTGCCCTTCAGAAAGGCCTAGAGTATGCTTAGCGACCTCAAAGATGCAGTAGCACTCCTGAAAATCAGAGGCAGTCACTTCGATTTCATGAACAAGATTCTCATAGATATCTTGTGTCATTCTTAGTATCATCAATTATACCTTTGCGATCGAAAGCGATGACAATCTAACTTAAACATCAAATTAGTAGCCAAAGCCAGGGCCTCGTGGCATGCCAAGGCTTCTAGATAGGATGGGTCTGTTATACCAGTGAAGGAGATCGCTGAAGAACATAGGTACACTCCATTATAATTTATGCAAACATCGCTAACAGAGCCCCTATTGGAAAATATGGCGACCACTCCATCAACCCGAACCTTAGCAAAACCCACAGGAGGAGGGATCCAACTTGCAGAAGGTTCAGGCGGGAGCATTACGACCATTTGATTTGGCACATGAGGGAGCGCCGCAAGATCAAAGAGGTAGTGCCTGACAAACGCATGCGTAGCTCCCGCACTCCAGAATTCCTACTCATGCAAAGGCTTCCGCGCGAGCATGCCATATGAATCAAAGCATTACTAGAAGCAACACAAAATGATCATTTGTTAAGCTTTCCATCAAAGTAAAATCCATCTCATCGCATCTGGTTCTCTAGTGGTGCTAATGGCTTCAACCAGATCAGGGTCCGCTAGTGCCCACACACACCTAGCCATATTGCACTCTAGGAGGGAGTGTCTCCAAAAATCACCAGCTCCACAAAGACCACACACAATTGTATGTGACATGGTCCTGTGCTGAAGAAGGTTCGCTATCGGTAGAGATTGTTGCGCCAACCTCCATAATTTTTTTTTAACTTTGAAGGCATCCGAACCGACCACACTCTTGTTCGCGTTTACTGGTCCCTCTGAAAATTCGAAGGATCAACATTCCCTTCCAGCCGGGCCTCACACAGGTATTTGGTTGCAACCAAAGTGCGATAGGCGACCTAACAGAAAAAACTCCCTTCGTGTCATAGTTCCATGACCAGAAATCAGGCAACTGTCTAGTACACATCGGAATCAACAAAATCACCTTAGCATCAAAACCAGTAAAAGTATGTTTTTTTATAGTAAGCCAATAAAAGTATGTTGAGTTCACTAACAAGTTTTTTTTAGGGTAGTTCACTGGCGAGTTTTTTTTCTCGAGAATAAGTTCACTGACGAGCCTTTTTTTTTGAGGGCTAGGTAGACAGGTTATAGGCCCAAGATAAGCAAACATGGGCGGGGCAAGCAGATCGAACAGTTAGTTTGTACAGCTAGCCACTGAAGGTTAAGCCCACCGATAAGCAAACATGGGCCCTGTAAATTACCAATCGAACACCCCACGACGGCCCAGCCTG
The DNA here is from genome assembly GCA_963921465.1 of Triticum timopheevii. Classification (NCBI taxonomy): domain Eukaryota; kingdom Viridiplantae; phylum Streptophyta; class Magnoliopsida; order Poales; family Poaceae; genus Triticum; species Triticum timopheevii. Next base: position 146,959,257 of record OY997272.1, read on the forward strand.
AACAGACCCCTCCCTCTACTCTATCTCTCTCTACTCTCTCCGACTTCCCCCTAAAAAAAAGGACTCTCTCCGACTTCGAGACGAAACATGTTTGGTACCCTGCCGCGCCGCGTACGTGTCCGACACGACTCGCGCCTCCTTAGGGCAACCAGTATATATACACGTCCTACGCCCCCAACCCTGCAACGCTTTAGATTCGTTCCATCGCCTGCCGCCGTGTACAAAGATCGTCGTCGTCTGACATCGACGAGAGCTTTTCGATCAACTTCGTCTTTCAGTCGTCGCCGCCAAGACATCAACCATGCCGCCCAAGCCTCTCAAGAAACCCAAGGCCCAGAAGAAAGAGTACGACGAGGTATGTAGCGTTGATCTACAAGCGTATGCACCTCCCCAGTTTATTATTTTTCTACGATTTGCTTCTTCGTGCCTGACGAACCTGGGTCTTCTCTGTTGTGCAGACCGATCTGGAGAACTTGAAGAAGAAGAAAGCGGACGAGAAGGCCCTCAAGGAGCTCAAGGACAAGGCTGCACAGAAGGGCCCGCTCGGAGGCTCCGGTCTCAAGAAGAGCGGCAAAAAGTGATCATGCCACTATCTTTTGCCAAGACTTAGTTATCTGAACTTACTTAGGAGCTTCTGAAGGAAATGGCTGAAGAAAACTACTCCCTCCGTTCCTAAATACTTGTCTTTTTAGAGATTCCAAATGGACTACTACATACGGATGTATATAGACATATTTTAAAGTGTAGATTCGCTCATTTTGCTCCGTATGTAATCACTTGTTGAAATCTCTAGAAAGACAACTATTTAGGAACGGAGGGAGTACTTTAGATAGTTGATTTGGTTTCAGTGTTTGTGGTGACCTTTTCCTGTACGAATTGAGTTTTTGACGACACTAAGCTGCAAATCTACATGAGCTAAATTACATCTTCTGTTCATCTTTAATCATATTGCTTTCTTCTGTGTAAGCTACTTTGATTGATGATACTACAACTACAACAATAGCAAAGTATAGTACTCCCTCCATCCGAAAATACTTGTCATCAAAATGAATAAAATGAGATGTATGTAGAACTAAAATACATCTAGATACATCCCCTTTTATCAATTTTGATGACAACTCAGAAAACTAATGTCTGTCAAATAATTCTGATCGATCACCCAGTAATGGCAAAAAAGATTTGGATGCCTGTCAGACGACCTGTGTGCCACCCTGGTAATAATAATAAAAAGCCCAGAAGCTACCAGGAACGATCCTCTACAGCTTTAAGATCAGACAGACAAGTGCGATCTGAGCCGTTAATCACGCTCTGGCGCACAGGCCAGACTTCATCAACCAGGCTTAAGTGCTTGGCTCCTTATTAGTCAAGGATGCAGCGGTACGAGTCTATAGAACAGATCCTGTTCAAGTAAGGTCGTGCTGTGGTGCACTGCTTGGCGCTATTTAACCTGGTGCATTCGTCTGTAAGCTTCCGAGGTGGTACTATCTTCTGTTTGCTAAGCGCTGGCTGCCTGGGTGGCGCCTCTCGCTAGCCTTTTTGCTCTGGTTTAACTGCATTTGTACTGGGCCGGACCACTTCTGGCCCGAAGAGGAGCTAGAACTGAATTTCCTGGGCTTTTATCCCATGAGCTCGAGGACGGGGCGTCGACCCGTTGGCTGGGCAGCTGAGGTTGCTGCCAGCCCACCCGAGTTCAAGTCCCGGGACGCGTGGTGCTCGCGGAGTTTCTCCTATCAAGAAAAGCCAACGAGGGTTAGCCTTTGGGTTGGTTTCATTTTTTTTTTATCCCATGAGCTCGAACAGAAAATGGTCTCATTATCTAAAAGAAGAAGCATGTCTCATGATCCCTTTCCCTCTAATGAAATGCTAACTACTTTTTTATGGGGAACGAAATGCTAACTTATACCGCAGATACAAAAAAGAAACTTCGACTGAATTTTACCGGAATTTTCAACGGAGCAGGTTAGAAGTTTAGGCCCATAACTTGCAGCAGCAAGGTTATTCTGTAAAACATGCATCAATGTTGAAGCAAGTCTTATTGGTGAAACTCAATACTTGAAAGCTTTTTGTTATTCTTTATTAAACATAAATCCAAAAAAAATTCTACCTCCTTTCTTTTTCGCGTATTTTTCCTTTGCGATTTGTTCTCGTCTTCTAAGGTTATAGATTTCGTGCTAGCTTCATCGTTGTTGTTAGAAGGGAGAGAGAGGGATTTGGTGGAATATATATATAGGAGTACAATAATCTACTTGGAGTACAAGACAAGGTAGAAACAAATCCTAGTCTATCTCATATTTCCTAATAATCAATATACTCAACATCCCCCCGCAGTCACAACGGTAGCGACACAGACGATGAGACTGGAGAAGAATCCGAAGGTAAGCCGACGGACACCCCCCCCCCCCCCCCCCATAGTCGTAACGGTCGACGCATCGCGGAAGTCGTGGCTGGAGTGGCAACCGACGAGGTTTCTCAAGCAAGGCGGTAGCCCTTTGTGCCGTTTGTCAAGATTTTCATCAAGAAAACAAACGCATAATATTGGGTATAAAAGCTACCATTTCATCAAGATTTTTTTGCTACATTTCTCCATTGTATCATTCACATGGTACATACACTTTGTTATACCCCCTTGAACACTACAATGATAATGAGGACAATTTCTCGATGAGCCAATGAGGCGTACGAACACCATGATAACTTTTGACCCAGGGAAAAGGTTGTTGAAGTATACCCCCGTATTTTCTCTGTAAGTAGAATCATAATATAGGAGCCACAGACCTGATAACTTTTGTATAAACACCCTTTTTTTCTTCGCGGTAACTTCGACCGCGGGGGAACAGTTGGTTGAAACCTACCCCCGTTGGGGGGGGGGGGAGGGGGGTTGAAAACATACCCCTGATAACTTCTGTGTGAAGAGCATGGTAATTTGCGCATCACACACCTGATAACTTATGCACTAACACTATGATAACTTTGGCGGGGTGGGGGTTGATGTAATAAATCCCCGATAACTTCTGTGCAAATAGCTTGATAAGTATGCACCGTAGACCCATAACTTATATGCAACACATTGATAACTTTTGACCATGAAAACAAAGTTGAAGAAACATGTCCCCGGTAATTTTTGTGCGAATTATATGGTAGTTTATGCACCACAGACCTGATAACTTACGTACAATCATGATGATAACTTTTACCCGATAACTCATGATTAAATAACATTATCATATATGCACAACTACCTTATAACTTACTTAGTCTAGGTGTGATAACTTTTGATCGGAGGGGGGGGGGCTTGTTGAAAAACACCCTTCAGTAACTCATGTGTGAATAGCATGGTAATATGCACACAACAGAGTTGTTAACTTAGTTAACAAACTCTTGATAACTTTTTGACCGAAATAAGTTGTCGAAACATATCAACATGAGATCTAATTTTGAAGGTCTCATCGCAATGAGTTTTTTATGTAAAAATGATTTTTGTATCGGAGCTTGTTAACAAACTGTTTGAGGTACACAACTTTTTTCTTCATTTTAAGTTTCGGTGGAATTCTCCCTGACATTAGCATTTTTCCCTCTCTAGGGCACACAAATGTGCATGTGTGGAGAATGTTGAAGAAATCATTTTTTATGCCCCGGTAATTTTTGCATAAACAATACGATAACTTACGCTCAACTGGCATGATAATTTGTGTTGTACATGCGTGATATTTTTAAATTTGAACAAAGTTGTTGGAACATACCAACATGGGATATAATTTCGAAGATCTCGTTGCGACGAATCTTTTATGTGAAAACCGTTTTTGATCAAAGCGACGGTCTGAGCAATAAAACATTTTGAAATTTCGAAATAGGAAGAATTTAGAATGGCATCATAGTTTTGTCATCTAGTGCATATATGCATGTGCACGTGGGAAGAAAAGTTGGAAGACTACCTTTTCATACCCAGTTAAGAACGTTGCTATCATTCAAAGATCCAGGTATTCCAAAAAAAGCATGCCAAATCCAAGTCTCATGATCAGCCACTGCTTCAAGGATTATAGTGGAACCTTTTTCTGACAGTCGAATTGTCCATGCCATGCCTTAGGACAGTTCTTTCAACTTCAATGCATGCAATCTATTGAGCCAAGCATACATGGGAACCCGCGCTTTGTTCATCTTCAAAAGCCTTGCGGTGTCTTCACATTGGGAGCTCCCGAATATTCTGGACCAAACACTTGCACAATCCCGACTGCGAAGAGCTTGACACACATGATGGCCTGACTCTCACTCATGGTCAAATGGTCATCAACTAGATCCATCAGAATACCGTACTGCCAACATATGGAAAGCGGCTGCACCTTTTGAAAAGTGCTATGCCCGAGTTCTCCAGCTGTAGTCATCCTTTGCTAAAAAAACTGATCATGGCTCGCCAGTTTCTCTGCAATGCGTATGAACAACTCGACGCTCATCGTAAAACGATGTCGAAAGTAGGACTCGGGGTATGTGGGACTATTCACAGAATAGTTCCTCACCAATCTGTTATGGTGTAAGTGCATCTAGTGCCCCTTAGTGATTTTGGTGTATTGAAGACTTAAGGGACTAATGTGTTTATGAGTGTACACAGGTCTATAAGTCTATGAGGAGTTTGATATTTACAGAGAAAGTCGACCCCTAAAAATGAATATCTTCGACTGAAGATTTTGGTATTCCTGAAGACTTTCATGAAGACTTTGAAAGTGAAGAAATTGGTGTGTCCGTGAAGACTTGATGTTCATGCGAGGAATATGAAGCTTGAAGACTTTCGTTTTCGTAGTTTTGTTTTTCTCTTTCTTGAGTCATAGGAAACACCGTACTGTTAAAGGGGGTCGAGGAAATACTAAAAAAAAAATTCCATGTGATGCTCAACTCAAAATCCTACACCTACCAATCCCTTCGAGTGAAGCCATTGGAAATCTCATACAGTTCAGTCAATTTCTTCAGTGACAGAGACGAAGTTCTTCTGGTCGCTGAGGAATTTGTTCTGACTGAGGAGTTAGGAATTCGTCAGTGTGGATTGCCTACACAGTGAGGAACATGATAGCCTTGAGGAATTTGAGAGTCAAATTTCTGACCGTTGATGTGCTACGCGCCAGCTGTCCCAAATATCTTATCCACCTAACGGTCATATCATTGAAGGCATTTATGTCTTATCATGTCGGGCTGCTCCCTAGGCTATAAATAGCCGCCCCCTACAACCACTAGCTGGTTGGCTGCTCCGAGAGAAACTGACACTTGTCATTTGAGAGCAACCCATCCTCCGAGGACTTTGAGTGAAAATCATCGAGTGAGGAAAATCCAAGCCCAAACACCCACAAACCCAAAGTGATTGAGCATCACTGAAGAGATTGATCCTGCGTGGATCCGACGCTTGTTACCTTTAAATACTGTGCTTCTTCCAGACGGTTAGGCGTCATGGTCTAGAGCATCCAAGAGGAATTGTGGATCGCCGAGTGACCAAAGTCTGTGAAGGTTTGGAAGACGCCCGAAGACTTACCACGAGTGATTGGACGGGGTCTGTGTGACCTTAGTTCAAGGAGAATACGGTGAGGACTTGGTGTCCTGAGCTGCGTGCTCAGTGACTGGGTGTCCGGGACTGTGTGTCCTCGAGTTTAAATACTCAGCCGCTCTAACCAGACGTACAACTGAGACAGCAGTTGGAACTGGTCTACCAAATCATTGTCTTCACCAACCCTACTGGTTCTATTTCCTCAACTCTTTCATTTCCTCATTACTGTGTTGAGTAGTTGTTCATATATGTGTTTGAAGACTTTGACTAAAGACTTTCTCAATTTCCTCAGTTCAATTTCTTCAGTCTGGTTGTCTTTGTCTTGTGTTATCCTGTGTTTACGCTTCCTGTACTCTGTGATTGTCTTCATTTCATCATGATGATTGTGCATGTCTTCTGTTATGCTTACTTCTGAGTACTTATTCCGCTGCAAGTAGTTCTTCACTAAGGAATTTCCTCACCATCAAATTCCTTAGTGAAGAATGCATAAAAATCACCTATTCACCCCCCCTTAGTTGATATAACGCACTTTCAATTGGTATCAGAGCAAGGTAATCCCTTGTTCTGTGTGATTTTGGTTTAATCGCCTGGAGTTTTAGTTATGTCGACTGCAGGATCGAGGAACGTTTCCTGCCCCATCTTTGACGGTCATGAGTATCCTCGGTGGAAGGCCATGATGAAAAAGCGACTCATGGCTATGGACAGCGAACTGTGGACCATCACTGAGATCGGTCTTACCGATCTATGCAAGATGGCTGAGGCTGATGACATTCGCAAGTACACACTGCTCAACCTCACAGCGAAGGATGTCATCTGCTCTAGTCTGTCCCGAAATCAGTTCAAGAACATCATGCATCTCAATCACGCGAAGCTAATCTGGGACCGTCTCTCTGAGGTCTATGAAGGTCATCGGACTCGTCATGATCCTTGGTTTGAGGATTACAAGGAATCTCTCAATGCGATGACTTTCAAACCAGAATCATCATCGTCTACCCCCTGCCTTATGGCAAACGGTGCTGAGGTAACCGAATCCTACCTATCCGAATCTAGTGATGATGAATCGGGCGATGAATTTGGACCTAGCTATGTCAAACTTGCTTCCCTTGCCCATAAACAACAAAGAGCCTTGGAAAAAGCTCACTACATGCTAAACAAGAGCGATGATATGTTGGGTGAAGAAATGGATCAGTCAAAAGCATTGGCTGAAAGTCTTCAGAGACTTCATTCCAAGTTTGATGCCCTTCAAGATCAACATAATACTCTCTTGTCTGATCACGAGAAGCTTTCTTCTGAATCTCTTCAAAGAAAGCAAGATCTTGAGAAGTTAAGAGTGAGTTATGAAGATCTTCAGAAGGAGCGCGATTCATTACTTGCTTAACAAATTAGCGCCACTCAGGAACAATTTGATCCTCCAAGCTTAAAGTGCATTGAACGTGAATCTGCTAATTCTTCACCTGAATGTTCAAATGCTTCAAATATTACAAATTCTTCATCTGCCTCTGCTATCACTAATTCCTCATCTGAGGATTGCTAGTATCACTGACAATGCAGGGCTGAAGGAATTGTATATGACAGGCATGTACAAAAGCCTCAAAGGGCATCAGACTCTTTGTGATGTGCTTAAAAAGCAGATCCTCAACAGAAACCCTAGGAAAGAGGGTATTGCCTTTGAGAGGAAACTCAATGCTGATGGAACATATTGGAAGCCTGAGCAGTACCCCAAAACCTCATGGGTTGCTGCAAAGAGACCTCCAGTTAATCCACCTAACTTATCTGGCTTTACATGTGAATCTCCTCATTCTTCTGATGAGTCATTTGACTCCAATTATAAACTGTTCAAAAACCAGAATGGTGAAGTATTTGCTAGATATGTTGGCACTAACTGCAGGAACGGTTCCCCTATGAAGAAAATCTGGGTTCCCAAAAGTTATGTTGAAAGTCTTCAGGTGAATGTCCTCTTGACACCACCAGTGAAGAACAGGAACCCCAGATCAAATTCTTCATATGGACCAAATTCTTCATATGGACCCAAGTCCTCATACGGACCAAATTCCTCACATGGATGAAGTTCCTCAAAAGGATCAAAGTCCTCATATGAACATCTTCGTGCTAACAACTCTGTTTCGCAGGGTAGAGCTAAGGGCTATGAATATGTGCATTATTCTTCAAATCATTATGTTCATAAGTCCTCGAAGAATTTCTCTGCTTATTCATATGCTTACCCTAACCCCTCTTATGTGAAACGAAATGGTTTGGCATCTTTGCCACCTTTCTCATATGGTGCTTGCAGAGTGATGAACTATTTGCCACCTCTCCAAATGTGGGTGGTGAAGAAAAAGAACTAATCTCTTATGTAGGGTCAGGTCTCCAGACGTGCGTTAACGTCTGAAGAATTTGCTGGGGGCCTGACGAACTGCCTGAAAGGACACAGGCTAATCATGATGAAATGAACCTTCATTTCACACGTCCTCAATACTGCTTATCTGTGCTATTGATGTATGAAATTGAACTGATGATACTGATGTCATATTCTTCACTAATGAAGTATATGATTTTGTAAGCTGCTCTAATTCATCTGCAAGATGATCAACCCAAAGCAAACGAGTGGGTCCTCGATAGTGGTTGTACAAATCACATGACTGGTGACAAGAATCTATTGATGGATGCTCCATTAACACCGCCACATCTAAAGCATATCATCTTCGCTGACAAAGGCAAAAGTCAGGTATTGGGTCTAGGTAAGGTTGCGATCTCTAAGGATCGACACATGGACAAAGTCATGCTTGTCGAGTCCTTAGGATACAACCTCATGTCTGTCTCAATGCTTTGTGATCTTGATATGGTTGTTATCTTTGGCAAGTATCGTTGTGTTGTGATCATGGAAGCTGACAATTCCAAAGTCTTCGAAGGCTTTAGGAGAGGAGACTTGTACATTGTTGATTTCTCTACAGGACCACAACCTACCGTGTGCTTACTTGCAAAAGCTTCAGAAGGCTGGCTATGGCATCGTCGACTTGGTCACCCTGGCATGAGGAATCTGCACACGCTCGCAAAGAAGAAGCATGTCATTGGCATTGAGAACGTCAAATTCCTCAAGGATCACCTGTGTGGTGCCTGTGAAGCTGGAAAAATGAACAAGGCCAAGCATCCAGCGAAGACTATCATGACTACCACTCGACCATTTGAATTGCTTCACATGGATCTCTTCGGTCCTAATTGAAGGAAATATGCCCTAGAGGCAATAATAAAGTTATTATTTATTTCCTCATATCATGATAAATGTTTATTATTCATGCTAGAATTGTATTAACCGGAAACATAATACATGTGTGAATATATAGACAAACAGAGTGTCACTAGTATGCCTCTACTTGACTAGCTTGTTAATCAAAGATGGTTATGTTTCCTAACCATGAACAAGGAGTTTTTATTTGATTAACAAGGTCACATCATTAGTTGAATGATCTGATTGACATGACCCATTCCGTTAGCTTAGCACACGATCGTTTAGTATGTTGCTATTGCTTCCTTCATGACTTATACATGTTCCTATGACTATGAGATTATGCAACTCCCGTTTACCGGAGGAACACTTTGTGTGCTATCAAATGTCACAACGTAACTGGGTGATTATAAAGGTGCTCTACAGGTGTCTCCGAAGGTACTTGTTGAGTTGGCGTATTTCGAGATTAGGATTTGTCACTCCGAATGTCGGAGAGGTATCTCTGGGTCCTCTCAGTAATACACATCACTTAAGCCTTGCAAGCATTTCAAATAATGAGTTAGTTGTGAGATGATGTATTACGGAACGAGTAAAGAGACTTGCCGGTAACGAGATTGAACTAGGTATTGGATACCGACGATCGAATCTCGGGCAAGTAACATACCAATGACAAAGGGAACAACGTATGTTGTTGTCCGGTATGACCGATAAAGATCTTCATAGAATATGTAGGAACCAATATGGGCATCCAGGTCCCACTATTGGTTATTGACCGGAGACATGTCTCGGTCATGTCTACATTGTTCTCGAACCGTAGGGTCCGCACGCTTAAGGTTTCGATGACAGTTTCATTATGAGTTTATGTATTTTGATGTACCGAAGGTTGTTCGGAGTCCCGGATGTGATCACGGACATGACGAGGAGTCTCGAAATGGTCGAGACATAAAGATTGATATATTGGACGGATATATTTGGACACCGGAAAGGTTCCGGGTGAGATTGGAAATATACCGAAGCTCCGGGAGGTTACCGGAACCCCCCGGTAAGTATATGGGCCTTATTGGGCCTTAGTGGGATGGAGGGAGAAGGAGCAAGGGAGGGGGCACGCCCCCCCAAGCCCAATCCGAATTGGGAGGGGGCCCGGCCCCCCCCTTTCCTTCTCTCCTCCCCCCTCTTCCTTCCTTCTCCTACTCCGAATAGGAAAGGGAGGGCCAAACCTACTTGGAGTAGGTTTGCCCCCCTAGAGCGCGCCTCCCCCTTGGGCCGGCCTCCTCCTCCCTCCCTCCTTTATATACGGGGGTAGGGGGGCACCCTAGACACACAAGTTGATCATTGAGATCGTTCCTTAGCCGTGTGCGGTGCCCCTCTCCACGATATTACACCTCGGTCATATTGTAGCGGTGCTTAGGCGAAGCCCTGCGACAGGAGAACATCAAGATCGTCACCATGCCGTCGTGCTGACGGAACTCCTCCCCGCGCCTCTGCTGGATCGGAGATCAGGGTGCGTCATCGAGCTGTACGCGTGTCAAGAACTCGGAGGTGCCAGAGTAACGGTGCTTGGATCGGTCGAACCGGGAGGACGTACGACTACTTCCTCTACGTTGCGTCAACGCTTCTGCTTCGGTCTACGAGGGTACATAGACAACACTCTCCCCTCTCGTTGCTATGCATCACCATGATCTTGCGTGTGCGTAGGAAATTTTTTGAAATTACTACATTCCCCAACAGTGGCATCCGAGCCTAGGTTTTTATGGTTTGATGTTATATGCACGAGTAGAACACAAGTGAGTTGTGGGCGATATAAGTCATACTGCTTACCAGCATGTCATACTTTGGTTCGGCGGTATTGTTGGATGAAGCGGCCTGGACCGACATTACGCATACGCTTACGCGAGACTGGTTTTACCGCCATGCTTTGCACACAGGTGACTAGCGGGTGTCAGTTTCTCCAACTTTAGTTGAACCGAGTGTGGCTACGCCCGGTCCTTGCGAAGGTTAAAACAGCATCAACTTGACAAACTATCGTTGTGGTTTTGATGCGTAGGTGAGATTGGTTCTTGCTTAAGCCCGTAGCAGCCACGTAAAACTTGCAACAACAAAGTAGAGGACGTCTAACTTGTTTTTGCAGGGCATGTTGTGATGTGATATGGCCAAGACATGATGCTATATTTTATTGTATGAGATGATCATGTTTTGTAACCGAAGTTATAGGCAACTGGCAGGAGCCATATGGTTGTCACTTTATTGTATGAAATGCAAACGCCCTGTAATTGCTTTACTTTATCACTAAGCGGTAGCGATAGTCGTAGAAGCAATAGATGGCGTAAACGACAATGATGCTACGATGGAGATCAAGGTGTCGCGCCGGTGACGATGGTGATCATGATGGTGCTTCGGAGATGGAGATCACAAGCACAAGAAGATGATGGCCATATCATATCACTTATATTGATTGCATGTGATGTTTATCCTTTATGCATCTTATCTTGCTTTGATTGACGGTAGCATTTTAAGATGACCTCTCACTAAAAATTATCAAGTAGTGTTCTCCCTGAGTATGCACCGTTGCCAAAGTTCGTCGTGCCCAGACACCACGTGATGATCGGGTGTGATAAGCTCTACGTCCATCTACAACGGGTGCAAGCCAGTTTTGCACACGCAGAATACTCAGGTTAAACTTGACGAGCCTAGCATATGCAGATATGGCCTCGGAACACGGAGACTGAAAGGTCGAGCGTGAATCATATAGTAGATATGATCAACATAAGATGTTCACCATTGAAAGCTACTCCATCTCACGTGATGATCGGTTATGGTTTAGTTGATTTGGATCACGTGATCACTTAGATGACTAGAGAGATGTCTGTCTAAGTGGGAGTTCTTTAGTAATATGATTAATTGAACTTAAATTTATCATGAACTTAGTACCTGATAGTATCTTGCTTGTCTATGTTGATTGTAGATAGATGGCCCGTGCTGTTGTTCCGTTGAATTTTAATGCGTTCCTTGAGAAAGCTAAGTTGAAAGATGATGGTAGCAACTACGCGGACTGGGTCCGTAACTTGAGGATTATCCTCATTGCTGCATAGAAAAATTACGTCCTGGAAGCACCGCTGGGTGCCAGGCCTCCTGCTGATGCAACTGACGACGTTAAGAACGTCTGGCAGAGCAAAGCTGATGACTACTCGATAGTTCAATGTGCCATGCTTTACGGCTTAGAACCGGGACTTCAACGACGTTTTGAACGTCATGGAGCATATGAGATGTTCCAGGAGTTGAAGTTAATATTCCAGAAGAATGCCCGGATTGAGAGATATGAAGTCTCCAATAAGTTTTATAGCTGCAAGATGGAGGAGAATAGTTCTGTCAGTGAGCATATACTCAAGATGTCTGGGTATTGTAATCACTTGATTCAACCGGGAGTTACACTTCCGGATGATAGCGTCATTGACAGAATTCTCCAATCACTTCCACCAAGCTACAAGAGCTTCGTGATGAACTATAATATGCAAGGGATGGATAAGACGATTCCCGAGCTCTTCGCAATGCTGAAAGCTGCGGAGGTAGAAATCAAGAAGGAGCATCAAGTGTTGATGGTTAACAAGACCACTAGTTTCAAGAAAAAGGGCAAAGGGAAGAAGAAGGGGAACTTCAAGAAGAACAGCAAACAAGTTGCTGCTCAAGAGAAGAAACCCAAGTCTGGACCTAAGCCTGAAATTGAGTGCTTCTACTGCAAGCAGACTGGTCACTGGAAGCGGAACTGCCCCAAGTATTTGGCGGATAAGAAGGATGGCAAGGTGAACAAAGGTATATGTGATATACATGTTATTGATGTGTACCTTACTAGAGCTCGCAGTAGCACCTGGGTATTTGATACTGGTTCTGTTGCTAATATTTGCAACTCGAAACAGGGACTACGGATTAAGCGAACACTGGCAAAGGACGAGGTGACGATGCGCGTGGGAAACGGTTCCAAAGTCGATGTGATCGCGGTCGGCACGCTACCTCTACATCTACCTTCGGGATTAGTATTAGACCTAAATAATTGTTATTTGGTGCCAGCGTTGAGCATGAACATTATATCTGGATCTTGTTTGATGCGAGACGGTTATTCATTTAAATCAGAGAATAATGGTTGTTCTATTTATATGAGTAATATCTTTTATGGTCATGCACCCTTGAAGAGTGGTCTATTTTTGATGAATCTCGATAGTAGTAATACACATATTCATAGTGTTGAAGCCAAAAGATGCAGAGTTGATAATGATAGTGCAACTTATTTGTGGCACTGCCGTTTGGGTCATATCGGTATAAAGCGCATGAAGAAACTCCATACTGATGGACTTTTGGAATCACTTGATTATGAATCACTTGGTACTTGCGAACCGTGCCTCATGGGCAAGATGACCAAAACACCGTTCTCCGGTACTATGGAGAGAGCAACAGATTTGTTGGAAATCATACATACAGATGTATGTGGTCCGATGAATGTTGAGGCTCGTGGCGGATATCGTTATTTTCTCACCTTCACTGATGATTTAAGTAGATATGGGTATATCTACTTAATGAAGCATTAGTCTGAAACATTTGAAAAGTTCAAAGAATTTCAGAGTGAAGTTGAAAATCATCGTAACAAGAAAATAAAGTTTCTACGATCTGATCGTGGAGGAGAATATTTGAGTTACGAGTTTGGTCTACACTTAAAACACTGTGGAATAGTTTCGCAACTCACGCCACCCGGAACGCCACAGTGTAATGGTGTATCCGAATGTCGTAATCGTACTTTACTTGATATGGTGCGGTCTATGATGTCTCTTACAGATTTACCGCTATCGTTTTGGGGTTATGCTTTAGAGACGGCCACATTCACGTTAAATAGGGCACCGTCGAAATCCGTTGAGACGACACCTTATGAACTATGGTTTGGCAAGAAACCAAAGTTGTCATTTCTTAAAGTTTGGGGCTGCGATGCTTAAGTGAAAAAGCTTCAACCTGATAAGCTCGAACCCAAATCGGAGAAATGTGTCTTCATAGGATACCCAAAGGAGACAGTTGGGTACACCTTCTATCACAGATCCGAAGGCAAGACATTTGTTGCTAAGAATGGATCCTTTCTGGAGAAGGAGTTTCTCTCGAAAGAAGTGAGTGGGAGGAAAGTAGAACTTGATGAGGTAACTGTACCTACTCCCTTGTTGGAAAATAATACATCACAGGAACCGGTTTCTGTGACGTCAAACCCAACTAGTGAGGAAGTTGATGATGACGATCATAGAACTTCAGATCAAGTTAATACAGAACCTCGTAGGTCGAATAGTGTAAGATCCACACCAGAGTGGTACGGTAATCCTATTCTGGAAGTCATGCTACTAGATCATGATGAACCTACGAACTATGAAGAAGCGATGGTGAGCCCAGATTCCGCAAAATGGCTTGAAGCCATGAAATCTGAGATGGGATCCATGTATGAGAACAAAGTATGGACTTTGGTTGACTTGCCCGATGGTCGGCAAGCAATTGAGAATAAATGGATCTTCAAGAAGAAGACTGACGCTGACGTTAATGTTACTGTCTACAAAGCTCGACTTGTTGCAAAAGGTTTTCGACAAGTTCAAGGGGTTGACTACGATGAGACCTTCTCACCCGTAGCGATGCTTAAGTCTGTCCGAATCATGTTAGCAATTGCCGCATTTTATGATTATGAAATTTGGCAAATGGATGTAAAAACTGCATTCCTGAATGGATTTCTGGAAGAAGAGTTGTATATGATGCAACCAGAAGGTTTTATGGATCCAAAGGGAGCTAGCAAAGTGTGCAAGCTCCAGTGATCCATTTATGGACTGGTGCAAGCCTCTCGGAGTTGGAATAAACGTTTTGATAGTGTGATCAAAGCATTTGGTTTTATACAGACTTTTGGAGAAGCCTGTATTTACAAGAAAGTGAGTGGGAGCTCTGTAGCATTTCTAATATTATATGTGGATGACATATTATTGATTGGAAATGATATAGAATTTCTGGATAGCATAAAGGGATACTTGAATAAAAAATTTTCAATGGAAGACCTCGGTGAAGCTGCTTACATATTGGGCATTAAGATCTATAGAGATAGATCAAGACGCTTAATTGGACTTTCACAAAGCACATACTTTGACAAAGTTTTGAAGAAGTTCAAAATGGATCAAGCAAAGAAAGGGTTCTTGCCTGTATTGCAAGGTGTGAAGTTGAGTAAGACTCAAAGCCCGACCACTGCAGAAGATAGAGAGAAAATGAAAAATGTTCCCTATGCTTCATCCATAGGCTCTATCATGTATGCAATGCTGTGTACCAGACCTGATGTGTGCCTTGCTATAAGTCTAGCAGGGAGGTACCAAAGTAATCCAGGAGTGGATCACTGGACAGCGGTCAAGAACATCCTGAAATACCTGAAAAGGACTAAGGATATGTTTCTCGTATATGGAGGTGACAAAGAGCTCATCGTAAATGGTTACGATGATGCAAGCTTTGACACTAATCCGGACGATTCTAAATCGCAAACCGGATACGTGTTTGCATTAAACGGTGGAGCTGTCAGTTGGTGCAGTTCAAAGCAAAGCGTCGTGGCGGGATCTACGTGTGAAGCGGAATACATAGCTGCTTCCGAAGCAGCTAATGAAGGAGTCTGGATGAAGGAGTTCATATCCGATCTAGGTGTCATACCTAGTGCATCGGGTCCAATGAAAATCTTTTGTGACAATACTGGAGCGATTGCCTTAGCAAAGGAATCCAGATTTCACAAGAGAACCAAGCACATCAAGAGACGCTTCAATTCCATCCGGGATCTAGTCCAGGTGGGAGACATAGAGATTTGCAAGATACATACGGATCTGAATGTTGCAGACCCGTTAACTAAGCCTCTTCCACGAGCAAAACATGATCAACACCAAGACTCCATGGGTGTTAGAATCATTACTGTGTAATCTAGATTATTGACTCTAGTGCAAGTGGGAGACTGAAGGAAATATGCCCTAGAGGCAATAATAAAGTTATTATTTATTTCCTCATATCATAATAAATGTTTATTATTCATGCTAGAATTGTATTAACCGGAAACATAATACATGTGTGAATATATAGACAAACAGAGTGTCACTAGTATGCCTCTACTTGACTAGCTTGTTAATAAAAGATGGTTATGTTTCCTAACCATGAACAAGGAGTTGTTATTTGATTAACAAGGTCACATCATTAGTTGAATGATCTGATTGACATGACCCATTCCGTTAGCTTAGCACACGATCGTTTAGTATGTTGCTATTGCTTCCTTCATGACTTATACATGTTCCTATGACTATGAGATTATGCAACTCCCGTTTACCGGAGGAACACTTTGTGTGCTACCAAACGTCACAACGTAACTGGGTGATTATAAAGGTGCTCTACAGGTGTCTCCGAAGGTACTTGTTGAGTTGGCGTATTTCGAGATTAGGATTTGTCACTCCGAATGTCGGAGAGGTATCTCTGGGCCCTCTCGGTAATACACATCACTTAAGCCTTGCAAGCATTTCAACTAATGAGTTAGTTGTGAGATGATGTATTACGGAACGAGTAAAGAGACTTGCCGGTAACGAGATTGAACTAGGTATTGGATACCGACGATCGAATCTCGGGCAAGTAACATACCAATGACAAAGGGAACAACGTATGTTGTTGTGCGGTATGACCGATAAAGATCTTCGTAGAATATGTAGGAACCAATATGGGCATCCAGGTCCCGCTATTGGTTATTGACCGGAGACATGTCTCGGTCATGTCTACATTGTTCTTGAACCGTAGGGTCCGCACGCTTAAGGTTTCGATGACAGTTTCATTATGAGTTTATGTATTTTGATGTACCGAAGGTTGTTCGGAGTCCCGGATGTGATCACGGACATGACGAGGAGTCTTGAAATGGTCGAGACATAAAGATTGATATATTGGACAGATATATTTGGACACCGGAAAGGTTCCGGGTGAGATTGGAAATATACCGGAGCTCCGGGAGGTTACCGGAACCCCCGGTAAGTATATGGGCCTTATTGGGCCTTAGTGGGATGGAGGGAGAAGGAGCAAGGGAGGGGGCGCCCCCCCCAAGCCCAATCCGAATTAGGAGGGGGGCCGGGCCCCCTTTCCTTCTCTCCTCCCCCCTCTTCCTTCCTTCTCCTACTCCGAATAGGAAAGGGGGGGCCAAACCTACTTGGAGTAGGTTTGCCCCCCTAGAGCGCGCCTCCCCCTTGGGCCGGCCTCCTCCTCCCTCCCTCCTGTATATACGGGGGTAGGGGGGCACCCTAGACACACAAGTTGATCATTGAGATCGTTCCTTAGCCGTGTGCGGTGCCCCTCTCCACGATATTACACCTCGGTCATATTGTAGCGGTGCTTAGGCGAAGCCTTGCGACAGGAGAACATCAAGATCGTCACCATGCTGTCGTGCTGACGGAACTCCTCCCCGCGCCTCTGCTGGATCGGAGATCGGGGTGCGTCATCGAGCTGTACGCGTGTCAAGAACTCGAAGGTGCCGGAGTAATGGTGCTTGGATCGGTCGAACCGGGAGGACGTACGACTACTTCCTCTACGTTGCGTCAACGCTTCCGCTTCGGTCTACGAGGGTACGTAGACAACACTCTCCCCTCTCATTGCTATGCATCACCATGATCTTGCGTGTGCGTAGGAATTTTTTTGAAATTACTACGTTCCCCAACACTAATCATTATTCTGTTGTGACTAATGATGCATCTCTATATGGCTTTGTTATTGTTGATGATTACTCTCGTTATACATGGGTACACATTGTTACTTACAAACATGAAGTGCAGGAAGTCTTCAAACAATTTTCCTTGAGGGCTTCAACCAACTTTGGTGTGAAGATCAAGCACATCAGGAGTGACAATGGAACTGAGTTCAAGAATTCCGGTCTTGATGGCTATCTTGATGAACTTGGTATTACTCATGAATTATCTGCTCCTTATACTCCTCAGCAAAATGGCATCGTCAAGCGCAAGAACAGAACTCTTGTTGAGATGGCTCGCACTATGCTTGATGAATACAAAACCCCTCATCAATTTTGGATTGATGCAATTGATACCGCGTGCCACATCATCAACAGAGTATATCTTCACAAATTCTTCAAGAAGACCGCCTATGAACTCCTCACTGACAAGAAACCCAATGTGAGTTATTTCAAAGTCTTCGGTGCTAAATGTTGGATTAGAGATCCTCATCACAATGCTAAATTTGCACCGAAAGCACATGAAGGTTTTATGCTTGGTTACGGAAAGGACTCGCACACCTACAGAGTCTTCAACATCGCTCTTCACAAGATTGTTGAAACTGTAGATGTGCGGTTTGATGAAACTAATGGCTCGCAAAGAGAGCAACTACCTCCTGTGATAGATGAACCAACACCTGAAGATTCTATCAAGCTTAAGGCTACTGAGGATGTTATTCCTACTGAAGAATCTACTGAAGAATTCATTCCCGAACGCGAAGACCGTCCAGCTGATGTACCTGAGGAAAATGCTGAAGAAAATGGTGCTGAAGAAAATGCTGATCAAATTCCTCGACAACAACCAGCTCATCCTCGCGTTGCAAAAGAAGTGCAAGTTGAAAAGATCATCAATGACATTGAAGCACCAGCACCAGGTCCTCTCACACGCTCAAAAGCTTCACATTTATCTAACTTTTGTGGGCACTATGCTTTTGTCTCTATCACAGAGCCCACTAAGGTAGATGAAGCATTTCTGGAGCCTGAGTGGATTCAGGCTATGCAAGAAGAATTACATCAGTTCGAGCTCAATAATGTCTGGGAACTGGTCAAACGTCCAGATCCTCGCAAGCATAATATCATCGGCACAAAGTGGATCTATCGCAACAAGCAAGATGAAAAAGGCCTTGTGGTGAGGAATAAGGCACGACTTGTAGCTCAAGGCTACACACAGGTTGAAGGAATTGATTTCGATGAAACCTTTGCACCTGTTGCTAGACTTGAGGCTATTCGCATATTACTTGCTTATGCTAACCATCATAATATCACTTTATATCAAATGGATGTGAAAAGTGCATTCCTCAATGGTAAGCTTGAGGAAGAAGTATATATTGCTCAACCCCCAGGTTTTGAAGATCCAAAGAATCCTGACAAAGTCTTCAGACTCAACAAGGCCCTCTATGGCCTCAAGCAGGCCCCTCGGGCGTGGTATGATACTTTGAAGGAATTCTTCGTGAAGAATGGCTTCACACCCGGTTCACTCGACCCTACTCTCTTTACTAAATCTTACGATGGTGAACTGTTTGTGTGCCAAATATACGTTGATGATATTATCTTTGGCTGTATTGACCAACGTTATAGTGATGAATTTGCCTATATGATGAGTGAAGAATATCAAATGTCTATGATGGGAGAGTTGAAATTCTTCTTAGGTCTTCAAATTCGTCAACAACACAATGGCATATTCACATCTCAGGAGAAATACCTCAAGGTTGTTCTGAGGAAATTCGGCATGCAAGATTGCAAAGGAGTCAAAATTCCTATGCCCACAAATGGCCATCTATGCACTGATGAAAATGGTATTGACTTCGATCACAAGGTATACCGCTCCATGATTGGTTCTTTATTGTATTTATGTGCATCTAGGCCAGATATAATGCTTAGTGTTTGCATGTGTGCCTGATTTCAAGCTTCACCGAAGGAATCACACCATAAGGTTGTGAAGCATATTCTTCGATATCTAGCTCACACACTAACACTAGGACTATGGTACCCCAAGGGCTCTACCTTTGATCTCATTGAATATTCTGACTCTGACTATGCTGGTGATCGTGTGGACCTCAAGTCAACATCTGGTAGTTGTCATTTCCTCGAACGATCTCTGGTCTGTTGGTCCTCGAAGAAACAGAACTGCGTATCACTGTCTACTACTGAAGCTGAGTATATTGCTACTGGTTCTTGCTGTGCTCAATTGCTGTGGATGAAGCAAACTCTCAAGGACTATGGCATCAACATGAAGAACGTGCCTCTCTATTGTGACAATGAGAGCGCCATCAAGATTGCTCATAACCCAGTTCAGCAGTCGAAGACAAAGCACATTCAGATCCGTCATCATTTTCTTCGTGATCATGTGTTGAAGGGCGACATTGCTATTGAACATGTGAAGACTGAAGAACAGTTAGCCGATATCTTCACAAAGCCCTTGGATGAGAAAAAATTTAGCAAGTTGCGGTGTGAGCTAAATATCTTAGAATCTTTGAATGTTCTTTGAAAAGGACACACATCCTAACACTTATGCAAAATTGATGACTTAGATGTGCAACACATGAAGAAACGTTTTTCTTCAATCAATGAAGAATTACACTCTAAGTGTGAAGAAATTAATGAAGAATTTGATTCTCAGAACCCTACGACAATTGTACGCGGTGTCTGAAATCATCATTCTTATACAATGGGTCACGCCACCACAAAAAGTTGAAAATCTTCAATTTGAGTTTTTCCTCAGTTTTGAAATTCCTCAGTTTTTTTTAAATTCTTCAACTTTGCAAAATCTTCACTGTTTCCGTTGTCTTTCTTCATTGGCTATATATATATATATATATATATATATATATATATATATGGGTTTATGTCCTCTACAGCATTCACTTATGGGTATTTCTTCAAGTTGCATTTTCTGCTAAGTGAATGTGATCGGACCCTCCCCCTCTATGCTAAACTCAACCCAATCTATTCACAAATTCTTCATGTGCGTTCTATTTGAAACTCGTTCAAAATCTTCACTGTGTCCTTGTCAGCTGAAGAAATTGCGAGCGAAACTCTAAAACCTATCTTATCCAAATTTTTCGGTTTTGCCGCTCAAACCGTCCCGTTTCCCACGATAGACTTATCTATTCATTCACGATCTAACACGATCTCCACTATTCAGTATGTGGGTGACACATGACAAGCGAATGAGAAGGGCCAGGGGCACGTTCGTCCTAAATCTTCGGGCGAACAGTTTTTCACTACGACTATAAATACCCCCTCACCCTTCCTCACTTCCTTTACTCCGCTCAACCGCTCTCTCCCGCACTCGAGCTTCTCAAACCCTAGCACCGCCGCTACTCCATCGTCGCTGGTGAGGAAGAGCTTCACTGCCTCGACCACGTCGCCGTCGTACTCGCGCCGGCCGCGGAAATCTTCACTCCGCCGCCGCCGTAGCTGTCTTCCTCCGACAAGTTAGGGCGTGGAAGATCTGAACTGACGAGCTTCCAATCTACTCTTCTCAGTTCGTCGTGTTATTCAACCAGGGTAATTAAAAGTTATTTTTATTGCCCTCTTTGATTCATATTTTTACTACAAAATCTTCAAAGGTGTTTTATTCTTCAAATCTTCACACACACAAAACACCTCACAAATTATCTGTTCTTGATTCGTTTCCCTAAGCTTCATTTTCTTCAAGATTCCTCAATTGTGTGGATCGTAGATCTATACAACTCTGGAACCTAAGACAAAGTACGCTTAGTGAAATTCTTCAAGACTCATCCGGTCAAATTCCTCAAACTTGTTCATTTTGAAAACCTTCTGAGAACGCATATGACCTCTTCAAATTCCTCGCAACTATATTCTGTTCACAGGTACTCATGTCCGCTGCTGAATCACTAGGTTCTCATCAACTTAACTCATTTGTAGTGTTCCTTGAAGAAAAACTGCATACTTCTTTAGAGTGTTCAATTGTTCAAATTCCTCATCTAAAGAATATGGCTGAAAGTAAGAAACCACAGAAAGAAGGAAAGAAGCCTGAGGTCATGACTGCTTTTGAGATCCCTGATGACATCTATAAGGACTATTGCACACCTGATGAGTCCGAGTTCGGCAAAGAGAACAAAAATCAGCGCAAGGTGCGCATACAGAGGATTGAAAGGAGATGGGCAAGAGAATGGAGGGAGTACATATATGTAACTCCAAAGTATATGAAGAAATTTGCTCTAAATCCTCCATGCCCAAGAGCTCCATTGGCACCTGGCCAAGAAGCTGATCCCACCAGCCTTAAGCGCGGTGAGGATTTTCCTGAAGAATGGGCAAGGCGCCAAGCCAAGTTGGCTAGACAAGCCAAAGAAGCAGTGAGGAAATTTAATGAAGACTCTGCTGCTGCTGCTGCTGCCACAAAGGCCTCTGACAAGCCTAGGAAATCTATGGCAAAGAAGCCCGCTCACAAGCCAAGTTCCTCGGCAATGCCCTCACGGCCAGAATCTTCAACGCCCTCACAGCCAGTATCTTCAAAGCCCTCACGGCAAATTCCTCACGCTGCTCCAGCTCCTCAAAAGTCCTCAGTTGCTCCGGCAAAGTCCTCAACACCTATACATTTGGCCACATGCCAAAGGACTACAGGCATCTCCATTGCCTCTGGTGTCTCAGCAAGTTCCTCAGCTGCACCAAATTCTTCATCTGGCCCCACTCTGCTGAAGACAAAGGCCACTGCTGGACGAGGTCCTCGGCCTAGTCCGAAGAAGAAACAAGTTGCCTTCCATGTGCCATCTGACGATGAAGCTGATGATGAAGAACTTGCAGATATCATCAGAGACAGGCAGGAAAGGGCCGCTAGAGCCAAAGGCACAAATGTGCCACTGCTTTTGGATCCTAAGGTGATTCTCGACTACATTGATCTCTGGCACAAGGACCCAAACACTCCTATGCCTGATTTTCATCTGACACCTGGCCAAAGTCACGTCCTGACCCACTTCATAAATGAAGAAAAGTGGAAATTTGAGAAGGCCAGGCAAATCAAGAAGGCTCAGTTCAGGAAAGAGAAGTTCCTGAAGAACAATGTTGTCAAAATGACACCTGATGAACTCCTCAAGATCCAGTCTGAGATCAAAACCCTTAGCGATAATTTCAATTCCTATTATGCTGATTGGCAAGGAGCCAAAGTCAGGTTTGTTAAACTGACTGAGAAGTTCACCAATGTTGCAGACCCATCGCAACATGAAATTTTTCATGCTGAAGCCTCTGCTCAGCAAACTGAAGAACATGCCAGCACCGCTGATGATTCTCAGCCTGCTGAAAAAATGCTAGTTCCAGAGCTGATGACTCCATTCCAGCTGCTGAAGAAACTGCCAGGGCATCCACTAGTGGTGCGCCTGAAGAAAATGAAGAAGTCAGGCCAACTGCATCAGTTGCGCCTGAGGAAATTCAATCAGATTCCTTAGCTCCTCCTACGCCTACACCAACTCCTACCCTTCCATCTGCATCAGATGTAAGGAAGACCAAGGCTGCAGAGAAAGCTGCAGTGAAGAAAAGGAAAGCATCATTCGCTTCAGATTCTTCAGCTCCGAAGAAAATGAAGACTATGACCAGCTCTTTTGAGAACCCTATTGATGCTGTTCCGATTTCCACCATGACTTCAAAGGACCTTGTTCCTTATGGTGTAGAATATGTGATCCCCAGCGGATCTGATGAATAAAATCATTCCGCTGCTTCGTCAGAGCAGATTGATGAAGAAATTGAAGTGGATGCGATCCCTTCAACACCTGTTGCTTCCTCGCCCATGCCTCAGTTCACAGCTGAAGAGGCTGGTGTTGAAGAACTTGAAGATGAAGACGTGGACATTGGATGCACCACGCCTGTGATGAATGATGACTTTTGGGAAAGTCAGCATCCCAATTCTCCACACTTCACCCCTCTACAGCAAATACCTGAGTCCCCTGCACCAACTGTTCAAATGGGCTCTGAAGAAACTCATCCCACCTCATCTGTGCATGAAGAAATTCCAGCCACTAGTGCTGAAGAAACTGTTGTTGCTGATACCCTAAACATGCAGACTGCCACTAAAGAGGAATCAGAAATTCCTCAGCCTGAAGAACCTGAGATTGTGATTCCTGAGGTTGTGTTGCAAATCACTGACACTCCTATGCCCAAGCCAAAGGATCCTTTCTCAAAGAAGCAAAAGTTCAAGGCTGCTGATTTCTTCAACGAGCATGTGTTCTTCACTGACTATAATCCATATGATTCTGCTCGCATAAGGAAGAGGCGTTTCTGGACTGCTAGTCAAGCAAATTTCTATTCCTCTGTGCTTTTTGACAAAGACAAAGTCTTCGAGCATGCACACATTCCTCACGTGGACATGGAATCTCTGTCGTGCTTCGAGCCAGTCCTCAATGTTCTTCACGATGCTGAATTACTGAATTTCAGCACTGACATCTGTGATTGGAATGAAGAACTCATTCTTCAATTCTATGCCACGCTGCACATCACAGGCAATTCTGAAGATGTGAACACTTGGGTGCTGGACTGGATGTCTGAAAATACTCACTACAAGGCACCAACAACTAAATTGCTTCGTCTCCTTCCACTCAGTCCTCCCCTTGATGGTGCTCGTTGCATCTACAATGAACCTAAGCTTACAAATCATTACATGCAAGTGCTGATGAAGCCCTTGAAGCCAGGGCAGGCCCCACGAACCAAATTCCTCGTTAAGGAATTACTGTATGTGCCTCAGACTGTCTATTGCATTCTGACGAAGACAATGAGTCCTATCAAAGGCCACGACTCAAATGATGAAGAAGTCGTTGGCATCATAAAGAATATGCTTTTCAATATCATTCATGGCGTTCCTATCAACTTCCATGATTTCTTTATGAGGACTCTGGCAAATATTGCTATGTCACCATTTGAGCTGAAGCCTTATGCACCATGGATTATGAAATTCATCAGGACAAGGTCTTCACTCAATTATAAGGCTGATACTCTGAACCATGGCAGCTTCTTGCCTCCAATTGAAGTCCTCAAAAGGACATATTCCTCAGCTGATGACAAAGGCAAGGCAACTGCTGTGATAGATGAAGGCACTCGTCCATTGGATGGTCAATTTCGCAAGGCTGCATCCTACTCCACCAATGATGACTATGCCACACATGATTCTGCCGCCAACACCTCTGCCAAGCAAATTCCTCAAGCCACATCTCCCAGGGTGATGACTGATCGTGAGTTACTCCTCAGTCTTCATCAGAAAGTTGATCGCAATCATAAATGGGTCAAGCGTCAGTTTGGTTCCATTCTTTACAACATGACCTCAACCCACAATGCTGTGAAGAAAAACCTATACTACCTCAATGAAACTTTCAACCGTACCTGGGCTGTTCTCTCTCATCTACAGCGCTGATGATCTGAAGAGCATGGGTCTCAAGAAAGAATTTGACTGGTCTGCACCTCCACCGAAGAAATTCAAGAAGGTCAAGGTTCCTTCCTTGGAAGCCAGCTCCTATTCTTCATCGCGCGCCACTGATGAAAATGAAGACTTGGACGACACTGCGGTAGGCCCTACTACGACAAACAACCCCGACAACACTGGCGCTCCTCCGTCAACTTGATAATCTTCAGGGGCGTTAGTCCTCAGTTTCAATTCTTTTGGTCATTCAATGACAAAGGGGGAGAAATCTGAGTTAGTCTTCAAGCGGGTCTATTATATGGGTTTTTTTTGTTAAGTTACAACTCTCGCTCTTCTGAAACTTTTATTGAATGGAGTTGTAATCTTAAAACCGATGGTGCTCTGATGCTTTTGATACGTGACTCTGCATGCTTGTTCCTCATTAATATTATTGCTCACATGCTGAATCTCTTCAGGCACCATATTTCATCATGCATTTCAAATTCTTCATATTATATGTCAAATGCATGTATGAATTACAAGATATAGGGGGAGATCTCCATGATTCAACTCTTCAAGTGTGCATTGCTTCAAAAGCAAATTCCTCACTATGCACATCTTCAGGGGGATTTCTTCTATATCTCGCAACCAAATTCCTCAATATCAGTACTTACACTTCATATGTTTATCCCCGTTGAAAACTTAACCTATATTGTCATCAATCACCAAAAAGGGGGAGATTGTAAGTGCATCTAGTGTCCCTTAGTGATTTTGGTGTATTGAAGACTTATAGGTTAAGGGACTAATGTGTTTATGAGTGTACATAGGTCTATAAGTCTATGAGGAGTTTGATATTTACAGAGAAAGTCGACCCCTAAAATGAATATCTTCGACTGAAGATTTTGGTATTCCTGAAGACTTTCAGGAAGACTTTGAAAGTGAAGAAATTGGTGTGTCCGTGAAGACTTGATATTCATGCGAGGAATATGAAGCTTGAAGACTTTCATTTTCATAGTTTTCTTTTTCTTTTTCTTGAGTCATAGGAAACACCGTACTGTTAAAGGGGGTCGAGGAAATACTAAGGAAAAATTTCCATGTGATGCTCAACTCGAAATCCTACACCTACCAATCCCTTCAAGTGAAGCCATTGGAAATCTCATACAGTTCAGTCAATTTCTTCAGTGACAGAGACGAAGTTCTTCTGGTCGCTGAGGAATTTGTTCTGACTGAGGAGTTAGGAATTCGTCAGTGCGGATTGCCTACACAGTGAGGAACATGATAGCCCTGAGGAATTTGAGAGTCAAATTTCCGACCGTTGCTGTGCTACGCGCCAGCTGTCCCAAATATCTTATCCACCTAACGGTCATATCATTGAAGGGCATTTATGTCTTATCATGTCGGGCTTCTCCCTAGGCTATAAATAGCCGCCCCCCTACAACCACTAGCTGGTTGGCTGCTCTGAGAGAAACTGACACTTGTCATTTGAGAGCAACCCATCCTCCAAGGACTTTGAGTGAAAATCATCGAGTGAGGAAAATCCAAACCCAAACACCCACAAACCCAAAGTGATTGAGCATCACTGAAGAGATTGATCCTGCGTGGATCCGACGCTTGTTACCTTTGAAGACTGTGCTTCTTCCAGATGGTTAGGCGTCATGGACTAGAGCATCCAAGAGGAATTGTGGATCGCCGAGTGACCAAAGTCTGTGAAGGTTTGGAAGTCGCCTGAAGACTTACCACGAGTGATTGGACGGGATCTGTGTAACCTTAGTTCAAGGAGAATACGGTGAGGACTTGGTGTCCTGAGCTGCGTGCTCAGTGACTGGGTATCCGAGACTGTGTGTCCTCGAGTTTAAATACTCAGCCGCTCTAACCAGACGTACAACTGAGACAGCAGTTGGAACTGGTCTACCAAATCATTGTCTTCACCAACCCTACTGGTTCTATTTCCTCAACTCTTTCATTTCCTCATTACTGTGTTGAGTAGTTGTTCATATCTGTGTTTGAAGACTTTGACTGAAGACTTTCTCAATTTCCTCAGTTCAATTTCTTCAGTCTGCTTGTCTTCGTCTTGTGTTATCCTGTGTTTACGCTTTCTGTACTCTGTGATTGTCTTCATTTCATCATGATGACTGTGCATGTCTTCTGTTATGCTTACTTCTGAGTACTTATTCCGCTGCAAGTAGTTTTTCACTAAGGAATTTCCTCACCATCAAAATCCTCAGTGAAGAATTCATAAAAATCGCCTATTCACCCCCCTCTAGTCGATATAACGCACTTTCATGTGGGCATCGATCTTATCCCTCCAAAATTTCCGACGACCCATAACCGAACCACTGTGCTTTGTCTTTTTATTGGCGTGCATAGCTAGTATCATTGTGAGGTCCTCTTCTTGAATATCAAATTCTTCGTCGGAAGAATCGTAGGGCGAACACATCTACAATATTTAATTTAAACTAGTTTATAAAACTACAAACAACATGTATCAAATTCATCTACAAAATATAAAGTTGAAGCAATACATACCTTGCAAGCGTTTTGTCAAACACCATGTGGGCACCGAGCTGCAATGGGCCGTCGAGCACTGCCCGTTGGAGAAACGGTGTGCTCGAGGGACGACGGCGAGGAGAGGAGGTGGACGAAGCAGCGGCGGCGTGCAGGGATAGGCGGGGGAAGCGCCGACGGGTCGCCGGAGCAAATGGGGAAGGTGCAGGCGGCGGCGCCAGCGCCTGGAGGTCTCAGATCTGGCGGTTGGTGAAGTCGCACGCGAGTCGTCGCTGTCTAGTGCGCTAGAACGGGCGCACGAAATAAGCAGCGTGCGATGCCGTTTTTCTCCGCGCGCTGAACCCATTATTACCGCGCGCACGATTATTGCGCGGCTATTGGAGCGCCTGTTTCAGCTCCCTCGCGCGCAAAATGATAGTTTTTTCCAGTGTGGGGCTAAGATAGCGGGCCTGTTGGAGATGCTTAAGACATTAGTCGCGTCCAACTCCAATACCACATGGAAACTAAGACCCTGTTCGAATCCCTGCCACTCCATCACTCTGCTCCCGAAGCTGGAGTTAAAAAGCACTGAGGTGGGGAAAAGATGCTCCGTGTATTTTTAGGAGCTGGAATGACTCCGAAGAGGGAGTAACTCAACTAGGTAGGAGATTATTTTGGAACACAGCCAGTCTGTTGTCAATTTGTAGTATACACCTCAGAGAGCGCAGGCGATTTCGATCGATGGCTAGAGTCCTCCTGGCCGGACCTCGCCTCGGACATTGCCGTCGTACGCCGACCGTATCTGTTTCGGCGCCGTGAGCCGCTCGTGGCGTTCGTCGGCGCTGCAGCACCACGCGCCCCCGCTGCTGCCGTGTCTCTGATTCACTGACGGCACCTTCCGCGGCTTCCCCGTGGAAGCTCGGCCCTTCCGCCTGCCCGTCGCCGCCGGCTGCCCGGCCAACACAGCTCCTGCGGCAAGTGGCTCGTCTCCGAGTGTGACGACAGCGCATACTCGCTGCTGGACCCGTTCTCCGACGCCACGGGGCCCGTGGCGCTACTCCCCAGCGTGTCCCGTGTGCGTGTCCGTCAAGAGCCCATCGTGGCCGTGGCCGAGCGCGAGTTGCCGGAGTGCAGGCATCCGTGGGTCCCGCGTGAGAGAGACGCCGAGCCACAGATCGCGGTGTCCATGCTCAAGCTCGTGGTCTGCTCGTCCCGCCTCGTTGCCGCGGTCGTTGGCCAAGGGCGGCACGGCAAGCTCGCGCTGTGCCGGCCGGGCGCTCCTGCGTGGTCGCTGAGCGGCCGAGACGAATGGAGGCGGCTCAAAGACATGGCCTTCTACAGGGGCAAGCTGTACGCCGTCGACCAGAACGAAGACCTGCTCGCGGTCACCGTCGCTGACGACGGCAGCGACGACGAGCTGCCGACCATCTCTCGGCTTGGCCGCGTCATAAAGGGGCGTCCCCCGTCGTCGAGCCAGTTTCGCCGCGCCACGCTGCACTACCTCGTCGAGTCCGGCGACGGCGCGCTGTTGATGGTCCGCAGAGAGATCTCCCGCGTACGCATGCAGCGGGCTGCGCTGGTCACGCTAGAAGGCGCAATGGACGAGGACATCACCGTGTTCAGGGCCGACTTCGGCACCTCGAGGTCGAGGTGGAAGGAGGAGAAGGGCGCCCTCGGTGGCGACCAAGCTCTGTCCGTCGGGCGGTGGTGCTCCAGGGCCGTGCGCGTGCCGGACGAGCGCCGGAAGGAGTGGGCGGACCGCATCTTCTTCCTGCAAGACGGCACAGGCGAGGAGTGGCACGTCAGG
Source organism: Triticum timopheevii (assembly GCA_963921465.1). Lineage (NCBI taxonomy): Eukaryota > Viridiplantae > Streptophyta > Magnoliopsida > Poales > Poaceae > Triticum > Triticum timopheevii. The sequence continues at coordinate 146,988,419 of OY997272.1, forward strand.
CAGTTGCGCTATTCTGTGAGCGTCTACATGGTGAAAGGAGGCAGCTTCAATTGGTCCGACCTCCCCGCCAGAGGGAGAGCGGAGTCGCTTCTGCCGGTGACGGCGTCGCCGAACGGGGACGACTTGCCGGCCACCTGGCTCTTCCCTCAAGATCGGCAACAACTGCACGTACAACAGCAAATGCATATTATGATTCCAAAGAATTGAAAACGACTTAACGTACTACTGATTTTGTCAGTTGCTGCAGCCAATCTTCTGAAGTTCATCTAGACTTGATGTCAGGGCAATGTGTAAACCAAAATATAGCAGAGTCCATTCTCACAAGAATTCCTTTTCAGTGATGGCTTCCACGTTACATTATGATTCAGAAGCTTGAATGGGCCACAAATCGCTGCAGTTCCTACTGATAAGTGATAACTGATGGTTCTTGCTTTACACGGTACTTCTATTCTTCAACTCTGGAAAAGTTTTGTCAGGGAAGATGATGTGCATGAGAAATTCAATAACAGATACATGCACGAGTAGAAAGAGATGATAGCTTCCTTTTATGCACAGATAGAACTTTCAGATACGCCTGCTTCCATTTGTAAAATGGGGAGATTTCTCGTTAATAATGGACAATATTTCTGAACTCAATGAGGGCATTCATTGGCCTATAACTACAAGGCATAAGGCTTCCATATCAGATATGATTTTCATCAGGTGTGCAGACTACGATTTTGTTATCTGTCAAGGGACAAGAAGCGACATAATTCACCTGTATCTCTCTTATTTCATGGCTTTTAATCCTCACGTTCTTCCTTAGAATCATAAAAAGAAGGAAGATTTCAGGCCAAAGTAAGCTCCTAATCAGCTACAATTCCTGATAATAGTAACGTGCAAGCTTACCTTTAAAAAGCTTTGCAAATTCAAATTTTAGACTTGTTTTGGTTGGGGTGCACCTGCCTGGGCTGTAGTGCAACACCAAGGCGACACCTGAGGGCCCCAGTGTGATGGACCCTCCCCCATAAAAAATAAATTTAATATCATTGTGGGCACATGACCCACATATCAGATATTAAACTGATAAGAACAGATACTACACTTGATCTTAGCCAAAAGGCCGAGAAAGGTATGAGTTGCAATGATGCCCTGGGTCTCATTTTATAGCTTCCTCGACCGCCTCTCAACTCTCCGCAAGCGATGTGGTACTAAACAAAAGAGCCAAGAGTCCCTGGCTCCCTCTGCGTGTAGGCAAGCAGCCGCAAGCAACCTTTTTTCTTTTTAGAATAGCCGCAAGCAACCTGTGCGCCTTTCGTTTGGGCTTGAACAGGCCCAGTAAGAACACAGCAGCACGCTTCCATGGCCCAATGCCTTGGCTGGCTTTTTCCAGTTCGTTTTGCTCGTTGCCCTAAAAAAAGTTCGTTCTGCTCGTTGTCTTACCGGCGATCTCAAAGGTGTCTGTGCGAGGCCGAAACTACAGCACACAAGGGGCTTTTTTGGAACCAAATATGACGAGGTGTTATACTCGTATAAAAAGTTTGGCCAAGAAATGATTACCGTAGAGTTCAGGAAAAAATAATATGACCACAATATAGCATGAATAGTTCTTGTACCTAGCGTTTTTTGGCAAATCTTTGACCCCGAATGCAGTAAACGTCCTTCCATGTTTAATCTTTTTATACAAGTGCAATACTTGGTCATGTTTAATTCTATAAAAAGTTTCTCGATTTTCTAACTCTTTTTAAATAATAAATTGAATACAAGTGCTCCTATGTTTCTTTTTTGCTAATTAGCCTACTATCATCATCGTGCGTAGCCATCGATCGAGGTCGACTGTGCAAGTCACCATGAGGTAGGCGCTTATAGTGAAAAGATAAACACCCAAAGAATTAAAATGTAACTGGTTCTCTCACTTCCAATGCAAAAGCTAATAAGAGCATCTTTGGTCGATCCCTCAAAAACAGTTTAACTCTATAGAATTTTGTTTTGAGGAGTTAAACTGGACCTAGCCGATCTCTTATCCTCTATAACTCCTTAAAAATTTACTCCTCGAGTGGTACTTGATCGATGCCGCTTCTTTGGATATTTTTCCTCCTCATCCACGCCCGTCTTCTCCCCTGCTCGACTGCATCAACTTCGACGTGGCTATCCTTGCCATCGCCGGCCACCACCCACCATCGCAGACACCCCATAGCACCGACTGCTCCACCGCCCCACTTTGATTTGGCCTCTGCTCGTCGTCGCCGCCGGAACCACCGCATATACACCCGCCACCATTAGCGCCGGATTCAACGCACCTACGTCCCGACGCCATCACATCTCGGTAGAAACTGAATCGCAGCTACCCGAAGTGCCTTGTGTCGCCTCATGGTATGTCTTCCTCCTCTCGCTCCTTGCGTCTCACTCGTCGTCCGACCGTGTAGCGACCAGACCTCAAATAGTCTGATCTCTATGCATCAGTGTCATCCCTGGATTGGTAATGCTGACACGCACAGTACTTGAAGGATTTATAACAGAGTAGCAATCACACACTTATTACATCGAATGTCTCAAAAGAGAACTTATTACAATAAATATGGCTTAATGCCATCTAATAACGATAACAGCGGAAGGCTTGGAAGATAAGCGAGTCCATCAACTCCAACGGCATCACTGAGTATAGAACCATGACCTAAGGCACCTTACTCGTCGTCTGAAAAGTCTGCAACATGAATGTTGCAGCCCAAAAATGGGTCAGCACATGGAATATGCTGGCAATGTAACACGTAGAGAATAATGAACAAAATAATGCTATTCTACATGCATATATGGCTGGTGGAAAATCTCTACAGTTACAGTTTTGCACAAAGCCAATTTTCCCCTACTGCAAAGGAATAATTTTATTTAACTATCATGGTGGTTGTTAAACATTGAGAAGGGTACTCCAACTCAATCCCAATTAAGCATCATCATTAAACCCAACAAAATTAATTAAGGTAACATGATGAGATTCACATGATAATCCAAGTACTAGATACTCAAAACGTACATAACCGGGGACACGGCTAACCATGATTAGTTTATACACTCTACAGAGGTTTGCGCACTTTTCCCCATACGACTCGATCTCCTCCGCTGGATTTCTCGCACTACATGGTGCCGAGACACAGTCTTTCAGAAGCATAAACTCCCTACTCCGGGTAGACCGCTACACCTACTTTCCCCTACATCTGCGAGTCTACCTCTTCAAGAGTTCACACAACTTAATCAACTATGCTAGAGCCCATATTAGCATGTGGCTGCACACGGAAGTTTCTAGCATGAATAATCTCATGATCCCTTTGAGTCTGGGTGGCGGTCCATAGGAGAATCACACGGTACCCCGGGATTTCCAAAAATACAGGCAACACTTGGTTCCCCAGGTGCCTCAATCCACCCAGATGTGAGTTTAAGTTGCCGCCTTAGGTAAACCATTAAAGAACAATCTCACGTCTGTCATGAATACACTCACCCAATCCACGTCTACTAGCATAGCATGGCAAATGAGCAAATGTAGAAATAACTCCCAAAGGTTTGGTAATAAACAGGGCAATAGGTTCCTACCTCATCAACTACTTCCCAAATACCCACATGTTATCAATCCTACTCATGCAATGTTTGAGGATTGAAACTAATGCATAAAAACTGGGTATGAAAGGGATATGATCAAAGTGTTACTTGCCTTGCTGATGATCCATGAAACCTAGAGATTCGAAGTAGCAAGCGGCGCACTCCGGGTACACTATCGCAAACAAACAAGCAACCAAGCATACAATAAGTACTCATCTAATGCACAGGTAAAAACTCAAATAAGAGATCTAACCAGAAAGTTCAACTTAACAACTCCGGTTTGTAAAAAAATCAAATCGAACAAAGCAACGAAACTCAAACGGCGAAAGAAACAAGCTTCGTTTACTAATCAAATTTTACGTATCAAAAACTTGTTTGAGTTGGTTAAACGGAAAGAGGGTTTCGAGACGAAACTCGAGGCGCTTGAATCGCCTGATTCCGATAAACGAGAGAAAAGATAAACTAAAACGAAAATCGGATCAGAAATCACCATCAGAAATAATCACGGAAAATCCGAGAAAAAGAAAGACGGACGAACAGGCTAACGAACGAACGTTCGCTGTCTGCAGCTAAACGATGAAAACCGTTTGTTAAAACGAACGCACCGACGAACGTCCGCTAAATAAACTAAACCGTAAAAAATAAAACCGATATATATATATAAAATAAACCGGGGTTCTAAAATAAAACCGACGGTTTTCTCTCGAAAATCGCGGCGGCTACCTCCGGCGGGTCCGGCGAACGAGGCGGCGGCTCCGGCGGCGGCGGGGCGGCGGGATCCGGCGGCGGCGGCGTCGGGCGGTGGGGCGGCGGGGGCGGGGCTCGGGCGCGGCTAGGGTTTCGGGGTGGGCTGTGGGGCGGGTCCCCCGGCTTATAAGGCCGGCCGGGCCTAGAGTCCCAGGCGGACACGACCCGGTAGGTCGGTTAGCTTTTTTTTAAATACTTTTGCGCAGAAAAACAAATAAAATAAATACTAAACGGACTCCAAAAATCCCGAAATAAATTTCCCCGACTTCTAAAATCAAGCCGGACAAGATGAACATTTATTTGGGGCCTAAGTGCAATTTTGAAAAACGCACATTTTTCCTAAATTCAAATAAAATAGTCAAAAACTCCAAAATAAAAACTTATTTGATTTTCTTATTAAATCCTCAATGTTTCTTTATTTTGGGAAAGTCATTTTATTCCCTCTCTCATATTTTTATAATAGAAATAATTGAAGATAAAATAAATAAAATCAAATGATCCTATTTTCAAAATTTGAGAAAACTCAAATATGAAAAATAACGAATCCCCAACTCTCTCCGTGGGTCCTTGAGTTGCGTAGAATTTCTAGGATCAAGCCAAAATGCAATAAAATATGAAATGCAATGATGATCTAATGTATAACATTCCAAATTGAAAATTTGGGATGTTACAAACCTACCCCCCCTTAAGCTAAATCTCGCCCTCGAGATTCGGGTTGGCTAGAAAATAGGTGAGGGTGGTCCTTCAGCAGATCTTCCTCTCGCTCCCAGGTGGCTTCATCCTCGGTGTGGTGGCTCCACTGAACTTTGCAAAACTTGATAACCTTGTTGCGGGTGACTCGGCTGGCAACCTCAAGAATCTTGACTGGTTTCTCCTTGTAGGTCAAATCACTATCCAACTGTATCGTCTCCAGCGGCACTATATCTCTTAGCGGTATATCAGCCATCTCTGCATGGCACTTCTTCAATTGCGAAATGTGGAACACATCATGAACTCCCGACAATCCTTCAGGCAATTCCAACTTGTAAGCAACTTCCCCCATACGCTCCAAAACTTTGTATGGTCCCACGAAACGTGGCGCTAACTTCCCCTTATCTCCAAAGCGCTTAACTCCTCGAAGTGGTGATACACGAAGATAAACTCTGTCTCTGACTTCGTAAACTGTCTCCTTACGTTTAGAATCTGCATAACTCTTCTATCTGGACTGGGCTACCTTGAGCCTATCGCGAATCAACTTCACCTTCTGTTCAGACTCTTTAATCAAATCTGGTCCGAACAACTGGTGGTCTCCAACTTCATCCCACAACAATGGTGTTCTGCACCTTCTTCCGTACAAGGCTTCGAAAGGGGCCATCTTCAAACTGGATTGATAACTGTTGCTGTAAGAGAACTCCGCATACGGCAAATTCTCATCCCAACTAGATCCATAATCTAGCGCACAAGCTCTCAGCATATCCTTCAAAATCTGATTGACTCTCTCGGTCTATCCATCTATCTGTGGGTGAAAGGCTGTACTGAACTCAAGCCTGGTACCCAAAGTTTCATGCAACTGATTCCAGAACTTTGAGGTAAACTGGGTCCCTCTATCTGATACGATGCTCCTCGGAACTCCATGCAGACATACGATCCTGGTCATGTATATCTTTGCCAACTTAGCACTGGTGTAAGTGGTCTTCACGGGGATGAAATGAGCTACCTTTGTCAATCGATCGACTACAACCCAAATCGAGTCATAGCCTGAACGAGTCCTGGGCAATCCCGTGATAAAATCCATGCCTAGTTTATCCCACTTCCATTCGGGTATCGGCAATGGCTGTAGCAATCCTGCTGGCTTATGATGCTCTGCCTTCACTCTCTGACATACATCACAAACTGCTACATACTCCGCAATGTCCTTTTTCATTCCGGTCCACCAGAAAGTGTCCTTCAAATCCAGATACATCTTGGTATTTCCTGGGTGAATCAAGTACGGCGAATCATGGGCCTCCTGCAGAATCAACTTCCTGATCTCCGGGTCATTGGGCACATAAACACGGTCTTCAAACCATAGGGTATCGTGCTCATCTTCACGAAATCCTTTAGCTTTACCTTTGCTCATCCTCTCCTTTATCTTAGTAATCTCCTTGTCAGTCTTCTGAGCTTCTCTGATCTTATCCATCAAAGTTGACTGAATCTCCAATGCTGCTACATATTCTCTTGGAACTATCTCCAAACATAGCTCGCGAAGGTCCTCGGCTAACTCCTTTGGAAATTCTCCGGTCAAGAGTGTGTTGACATGGCTCTTGTGACTCAATGCGTCGGCTACTACGTTAGCCTTCCCGGGGTGATAATGCAATCTCATATCATAATCCTTGATGAGCTCCAACCATCTCCTTTGCCTGAGATTCAACTCCTTCTGTGTGAAAATGTACTTCAAACTCTTATGATCCGTGTAACCTCACAATGGTTTTCGATGAGAAAATGTCTCCATGTTTTCAATGCATGCACTACGGCTGCTAACTCCAAATCATGTGTAGCATAATTCAATTCATGGGGCTTAAGCTGTCGTGAGGCATACGAAACAACTCTTCCCTCCTGCATAAGCACTGCTCCAAGTCCTCGATGAGAAGCGTCGCAATATAGTTCATAATCCTTGCGCTGATCGGGCAGGATCAATACTGGTGATGTAACCAAACGTTTCTTCAACTCCTGGAAACTGGCCTCACATTCCTCAGTCCATTTAAACTTGGTGTCCTTCTTCAACAACTCCGTCATGGGCTTCGCAATCTTGAGAAATTCTCGATGAACCTCCGGTAGTATCCCGCGAGTCCAAGAAAACTCCGGATCTCTCCAACTGTTGTTGGTGCTTCCCAGTTTGTCACAGTGACAACCTTGGTGGGATCTACTGCTATTCCTTCTCTGGATATAACATGTCCGAGGAATCCAACTTCCTTCAACCAAAACTCACATTTGCTGAACTTAGCATATAACTGATGTTCTCTGAGCTTCCCAAGTACCAAACGCAAATGCTTCTTATGCTCCTCTTCATTCTTTGAGTAGACCAAAATATCATCAATGAACACTATGACAAACTTATCCAGAAACTCCATAAACACCTTGTTCATCATGTTCATGAAATAGGCAGGTGCGTTAGTCAGACCAAATGACATAACGGTATATTCATACAGCCCATACCTGGTGGTAAAAGCCGTCTTAGGTATATCCTGCTCTTGAATCTTCAACTGATGGTATCCTGATCGCAGATCGATCTTGGAAAATACCTTAGCTCCTTGTAATTGGTCAAACAGATCATTGATCATCGGCCGTGGGTACTTGTTTTTATTGTCACTTCATTCAATCCTCGATAATCAACAACCATCCTCAATGATCCATCCTTCTTCTCCACTAGAAGCACTGGCGATCCCCAAGGTGAAGAACTTGGGCGAATATAGCCTTTATCCAATAACTCCTTGATTTGCTTCTTAATTTCTTCCAAATCTTGTGTGGGCATCCTGTACGGTCTCTTAGATATCGGCCATGTGTCTGGCAAAATCTCAATAAAAAAACTCAATGTCTCTATCCGGTGGCATGCCTGGCAACTCTTCTGGAAATACGTCAGGAAAATCCTTCACCACTGGTACTTCCTCCTGTACAACTCCTGATAAGGAATTCACTTGATTCCTCTTCGACTCACGCCGGGATACATACTTGATCCTTCTTCCTTCTGGGGTGGTAAGCAAAATCGACTTACTAGCGCAATCGATGTTTCCTCCATACATCGATAGCCAATCCATACCCAAAATCACATCCAAACCTTGCGACTCCAAAACTGTCAAATCCGAAGGGAAAACATGTCTGCCTATGGCCAATGGTACTTGAAAACATCCTTGACTGGCCATATACTCTGCTCCTGGTGAGCTTACTAACATAGGGGTTCTAAGAACTTTAGTAGGCAATTTATACTTATCCACAAATCCCCTTGATATGTATGAATGCGATGCACCAGTATCAAAAAGAACGATTGCAGTAAATGAGTTAACCAAAAACTTACCTATTACTGCATCTGGCTGGGCTTCAACCTCCTCCACACTAACGTGGTTCACCTGTCCCTTGTTGAAAGGGTTCGGCTTCTTCCCAGAGCTTCCATTGCCATTTCCATTCTTCGCTTCAGGACATTCAGTGGCATAATGTCCAGTCTTCTGGCATTTGAAACAGGTAATGTGACTTAGATCCCTCTTGGATGGGGTGGACGGGTTGGTGCGGTTCTGTCCGTTGCTTCCTCCATTCCCGTTACCATTATTGGGGCGACTATGATTGTGCGAACTACCTCCTCCATGGGTATGCTGAAAATGTCCTCCCGAGTTCGGGGTAAATCGTGGCTTCTGCTGAGCTCCAGAAATGTACTTCCCTTGTCCATATTTCCTCTTGCGGCTGTCAATCTGCTGCTGCTTCCCTTCAATCATGAGAGCTCTATCTACCAACTCCTGGTAGTTGTTGAAAGTTGCTACCATCAACTGCATGCTCAGCTCATCATTCAGTCCTTCTTGAAATTTCTCCTGCTTAGTTGCGTCCGTAGCAACGTCATCTGGGGCATAACGTGCTAGCTTACTAAAATTATCCACATACTGGCCAACAGTACGTCCTCCTTGGCGCAAGTTGTGAAACTCACGCTTCTTCATGGCCATAGCTCCTGCTGAAACATGAGCAGTACAGAAAGCTTGCTGAAACTAATCCCATGTGACAGTGTCAATCGGATAAGTGGCTATGAAATTCTCCCACCATGATGCTGCGGGTCCATCAAGATGATGTGCGGCAAAACACACCTTCTCTGCATCCGTGCATCCTGCAGTGGTCAACTCCCTTCCCATCTTCCGGAGCCAATCATCTACAACTATCGGCTCGGTGCTACTGGAAAACACCGGCAGATTAAGCCTCAAGAAACGGGCTAAGTGATCAACAGGTGGTGGTGGTGGGTTGTTGTTGTTGTTGTTCCCCTGATTCTGATTCTGGACTATGCATTAATGCATTCTGCTGCTAGATCAACTGGGTGAGCTCCGGTGGGAAAGCAAATCCATTGTCATGTCCCGGAGGCATATGAGGGTTTAGAAAAGATGAGAATATAGAATTAGAATGGGGTCTAGAGAGAAAACACTACCCATATGCACATGAGACCAACACAAACAAATTCACTTCATTCAATCAAACAAGGGCATACAACGGTCTATCTATCGTTATAAAAGTGCTCGAACTATACCAGATACATGGGGGAATACTACTACTGTTATGGTGGTCGACTAGAAAAACTGCTCGGTCGAAGACTCCATGATATTTGCTCCAGCTTCATCAACATAGTCATCATCGCTATCGTCTGGGTTCGAGTCGGTGTCGTCGATGATGATGTAGTTCTCTCGACAAGTGCAATCATCTTCTTCACCTCCAGTCACGGGGAATCCCATAAATACCTTCAGCTTCTTCTTCGGATCATCATTCTTCTCCATGAGTGTTGCTATTTCCTCCTCATATCCATCGCGTGTAGACTTGAGTTCTTCCCCCAGCTCCGTGATCTTGGTCATGGCCTTCTTCAGGTCTATCATGCCTGCGCACATCTGGTTCTCTTGGCGTCGAATGTGCTGGTTTAACTCCTGGATGAAATCTGCAATTGATCTATCCTTCCTGGTGCTGATCATCTCCCATTGCTCATCTCTGCGCCAACAAATCTAGTAGATAGTATCCTTGATATCCTTGTGGTAAACTTCTCCAATGCGTCCCATGGTAATGTGAGCTGCCATGCTCTTTCCTAGACTCCAGGTTGGTGCATCAAAGGAAAATTCTATGGGCTCAGTGACGGGCATGAACGTCCTTCCTGGAACTTGAACTTGGATCATCCAACGCTCCTCTTCTGGTAACGTGGCATTGTAGGTCCCGGTGAAGCTTGGTACTCCGATGTTTAGGTATCTAGTGACTTCTTTCAAGTGACGTCCAAAGGGTGTATCTTCATCCGGTTGCGTGAACTTGTTCCTTGAATCCGCCATCCTAAAAGAGTAGAAAAGATGAGGAGTCAGAAATGAGAAGAGAGAGTAGTGATCTAGGGCTTTAGCTTAGTGGTCGTGTCCTACAGGCAGCGTGTGCCCTGATACCATCTTGTAGCGACCAGACCTCAAATAGTCCGATCTATGTGCATCAGTGTCATCCTTGGATTAGTAATGCTGACACGCACAGTACTTGAAGGATTTATAACAGAGTAGCAATCACACACTTATTACATCGAATGTCTCAAAAGAGAACTTATTACAATAAATATGGCTTAATGCCATCTAATAACGATAACAGTGGAAGGTTTGGAAGATAAGCGAGTCCATCAACTCCAACGGCATCACTGAGTATAGAACCATGACCTAAGGCACCTTACTCGTCGTCTGAAAAGTCTGCAACATGAACGTTGCAGCCCAAAAACGGGTCAGCACATGGAATATGCTGGCAATGTAACACGTAGAGAATAATGAACAAAATAATGCTATTCTACATGCATATATGGCTGGTGGAAAAGCTCTACGGTTATAGTTTTGCATAAAGCCAATTTTTCCCGATTGCAAAGGAATAAATTTTATTTAACTATCATGATGGTTGTTAAACATTGAGAAGGGTACTCTAACTCAATCCCAATTAAGCATCATCATTAAACCCAACAAAATTAATTAAGGTAACATGATGAGATTCACATGATAATCCAAGCACTAGATACTCAAAACGTCCATAAGCGGGGACACGGCTAACCATGATTAGTTTATACACTCTACAGAGGTTTACGCACTTTTCCCCACACGACTCAATCTCCTCCGCTGGATTTCTCGCACTACATGGTGTTTGAGAAACGGATGACCGAGACACAGTCTTTCAGAAGCATAAACTCCCTACTCCGGGTAGACCATTACACCTACTTTCCCCTTACATCTGCTAGTCTACCTCTTCAAGAGTTCACACAACTTAATCAACTATGCTAGAGCCCATATTAGCATGTAGCTGCACATGGAAGTTTCTAGCATGAATAATCTCATGATCCCTTTGAGCCTGGGTGGCGGTCCATAGGAGAATCACACGGTACCCCGGAATTTCCAAAAATACAGGCAACACTTGGTTCCCCAGGTGCCTCAATCCACCCAGATGTGAGTTTAAGTTGCCGCCTTAGGTAAACCATTAAATAAAAATCTCACATCTGTCATGAATACACTCCCAAAGGTAGAAATAAGTAACGTAGAAATAACTCCCAAAGGTTTGGTAATAAACAGGGCAATAGGTTCCTACCTCATCAACTACTTCCCAAATACCCACATGTTATCAATCCTACTCATGCAATGTTTGAGGGTTGAAACTAATGCATAAAAACTGGGCATGAAAGGGATATGATCAAAGTGTTACTTGCCTTGCTGATGATCCGTGAAACCTAGAGATTCGAAGTAGCAAGCGGCGCACTCCGGGTACTCTATCGCAAACAAACAAGCAACCAAGCATACAATAAGTACTCATCTAATGCACGGGTAAAAACTCAAATAAGAGATCTAAACAGAAAGTTTAACTTAAGAACTCCGGTTTGCAAAAAAAAATCAAATCGAACAAAGTAACAAAACTCAAATGGCGAAAGAAATAAGCTTCGTTTACTATTCTGGACCTAAGTCAAATTTTACAGTATTAAAAACTTGTTTGAGTTGGTTAAACGGAAAGAGGGTTTCGAGAGAAAACTCCAGACGCTTGAATCGCCTGATTCCGATAAACGAGCGAACAGATAAACTAAAACAAAAATCGGATCAGAAATCGCGATCAGAAATAATCACGGAAAATCCAAGAAAAAGAAAAACGGACGAACAGGCTAACGAACGAACGTTCGCTGTCTGCGGCTAAACAACGAAAACCGTTCGTTAAAACGAACGCACGGATGAACGTCCGCTAAATAAACTAAACAGTAAAAAATAACCGATCTATATATATAAAAAATAAATAGGGGTTCTAAAATAAAACCGACGGTTTTCTCGTGAAAACCGCGGCAGCGGAGGCGGCTACCTCTGGCGGGTCCGGCGAACGAGGCGGCGGCTCCGGCGGCGGCGGGGCGGCGGCGTCGGGCGGCGGGGCTGCGGGATCCGGCGGCGGCGGCTACCTCCGGCGGTTCCGGTGGACGAGGCGGCAGCTCCGGCGGCGGCGTCGGGCGGCGGGTCGGCGGCGTCGAGCGCGGGCGGCGGCGGTGGCGGGGCTCGGGCGCGGCTAGGGTTTCGGGGTGGGCTGCGGGGTGGCTCCCCCGGCTTATAAGGCCGGCCGGGCCTAGATTCCCAGGCGGACACGGCCCGGTTGGTCGGTTAGCTTTTTTTTAAATACTTTCGCGCAGAAAAACAAATAAAAGAAATACTAAATGGACTCCAAAAATTTCAAAATAAGTTTTCCCCGACTTCTAAAATCAAGCCGGACAAGGTGAACATTTATTTGGGGCCTAAATTCAATTTTGAAAAATGCACATTTTCCGAAATTCAAATAAAATAGTCAAAAACTCCGAAATAAAAACTTATTTGATTTTCTTATTAAATCCTCGATATTCCTTTATTTTTGGAAAGTCATTTTATTCCCTCTCTCATATTTTTATAATAGAAATAATTGAAGATAAAATAAATAAAATCAAATGATCCTATTTTCAAAATTTGAGAAGACTCAAATATGAAAAATAATGAATCCGCAACTCTCTCCGTGGGTCCTTGAGTTGCGTAGAATTTCTAGGATCAAGCCAAACTACAATCAAATATGAAATGCAATGATGATCTAATGTATAACATTCCAAATTGAAAATTTGAGATGTTACAGACCGTCGATGCATCCTCATCCGTCCGTCGGCCGGGCCTGGCCCGCCCAACAAATCATTGGCATGCCTCTGCCAATCATCAAGTGTGATGACTGCTGGCGGCCGGTGGTCTGCTGGATCTCAAAGATGATAGAACAACCCAGATGAGTTTCTCCAAGTGTGAAATGGAAAAATGTTGCAACTTTTGATTTTGGGAAGAAGAATACATTGATATACTGATTGATGGATGTCTATCAGATGTGTATGCACTAGTTGCTAGAGACTAGATTGCAGAGGGCGCAATGTCAAAGCTTGAGGAGGAAGAAAACAAACAAGTGTGCAAGCTATAGAAGTCGACAGAGAAGAGCAATAAGATGGAAAAGCTATTGATTGGACTTACAGAAGCAGTCAAGAAAGTTGTGTTTAAGCTGAAGCGTGTAATTTTTCTCGTCGTTTACTTTCTATTAGCACTCCTAGTGAGGAACTGGTCAAATATGTGCCCAAGAAGTTGTTTAATGAAGTAATTGAGTAGTGAAGCTTTAAATTGATGGCCTCAAAATAAATGAATTTGTGTTAAAAAGTTTTTGAGGAGTTAAGTTTTGGGGGTTCAACTAGGAACCAATTTCGACCGTCTAAAAAGGAGTAAGGTTCCTTGTCCCTTTCATCTATATTTCATTTCACCTATGTATTTTCCTCATGTACGTACTACTCCCTAAATGTAGCACGTAGAGTACCATTTTAGATGAGAAAACAAGCTAGTCAAACTCGATATGGCGCCTTCCAAAGCGCCTGGTGTGGACGGATTCACTGCGGGATTCTACCAACCACACTGGGATGTCATGGGGGAGGATATTACTTTGGCTATCCTGAGCTTTTTGAACAGTGGGGAGTTACCTTTGGGTCTGAATGACACGGCAGTAACTTTGATCACTAAAGTCCATCACCCCCAAAAAATCTCACAATATAGGCCAATAGCGTTGTGCCCTGTTTTGGACAAAATCGCCGTCAAGACAGTGGCCAACCGCGTTCGTCTCATCCTCGATGAGGTCATTGGGGAGGAAGAAAGTGCTTTTGTTCCAGGCCGCTTAATGACGGACAATGTTCTAGTGTCCTATGAGTGTATCCACGCCATCAGGAGAAGGAAAAAGGGCAAGAATTTCAGCTGCGCCATCAAAATTGATATGCTTAAAGCATACGATCGTGTGGAATGGCATTATCTCGAAGCTATGCTGGCCAAACTGGGCTTCGGTGATCGTTTTACTAGCCTTATCATGAAGTGTGTTACATCGGTCAGATTCACCATCAAGGTTAACGAAGAGCTGCTCCCGTACTTCAACCGTTCTAGAGGGCTTCAACAAGGTTGTCCAGTGTCTCCATATCTATTTCTCATAAGTGCCCAAGGCCTAACCTCAATGCTCAACAATTTTGGCGGGGCACGCATTGACAGGGGGATCCATGTAAGTGTTCATGCACCTTGGGTTAGTCACCTTTTATTTGCAAACGACAGTCTCATTTTCCTCAAAGCTAATACCCAAAGTGCAGAATGGCTCAATGAGATTCTTCATATTTACGCTACTTGTTCGGGCCAAGCAGTGAACCGGGACAAGAGCTCCATCTTCTTCGGTGGCAATACAGAGCAGCCCCTTTGAACGACCCTCAAACAATCTCTAGGCATCTCAGTTGAGGCCGAACGATACTTGGGACTGCCCACGGCCATTAGTCGAATTACGAGCGGTACTTTCAGCCACATTACTGATCGCATTCGCAGCAAGATTGGTGGCCGGTCAGAATGAAACCTTGTTTGTGCGGGAAGGGAAGTGCTACTTAAATCCATTGCTCAAGCAATCCCAACATATAGCATGAGCTGTTTTCAGTTGACCAAAAAAGTGTGTAAGACTATCACATCGCCCATGGCAAAGTACTAGTGGGGTAGTTCTTTGGACAAGCGATCCCTACACTAGCTCTCTTGGGAAAAACTGACACAACCAAAGATCAAGGGCGGTCTGGGCTTTCGGGATCCTCAAGTTTTCAATCTAGCCATGCTCGGCAAGCAAGGCTGGCGACTCCTAAAAAACCCTAGTTCTCTTTGTGCTCGGGTATTGAAAGGTAAATATTTCCCTCATACAAGTTTCCTCCAAGCTACGATTCCTAAGAGTGCTTCGACCTGGAGAGCGATTATTGCGGGACGGAAAGCTTTGGGAGCTGGGCTGATCCACCAGATAGGTGATGGTTCCTCTACTTCTATTTGGAACGATCCTTGGATCCCCACTACTGTTACTATGAAACCTGTCGGTCGCCTCGTGGTTGCCCCTCTCGAGCGCGTATCGGAGTTGATCGATGATTATACCAAAAATTGGAATGTTGATCTTGTTCGCCAAAATTTTCTCCTACCGGATGCCGAGGCCATTCTGAACATACCTTTGAATCGAGCGGAAGGGGAAGACACTTTGGCGTGGGCATTGGAAAAGTCAGGCAACTACACTGTCAAATCAGCGTATCGCTCTCTAATGACTCGCAACGAGCTTAGCTCTCTAGAGGAAGGGACGACTACAGATACTTCATTAGCACTTCATTAGCAAATAAACAGTTGTGATCTGCACTTTGGAAATTACATGTGGTGCCGAAAGTCAGTGTTTTATGGTGGAGAGTTCTTTGTGGTTTCTTGCCGGACTCCTCGACCTTGAAGCATCGACATATTAAACCCATCGGACGCTGTGACGTTTGTTAGGCTATGGATGAAGATTTGATGCATGCGCTAATCTCTTGTTCGCATGCGAAGCAGTTTTGGATCGCGGCCATTGACCGGTTTGACCTTCATTTACCTCGGCTGCATCCGTTGACGTGGGTGTGTGATATTGTGTTGGATCCTATGTTCACAGATGACACCAGATGCAAGATCGTCACAATCATGCATGCTATATGGACCTTCAGGAACAAGTGGACTCATGATCAAGATGGGTATGATCCTGTTCAGGCACTCAAATGGATCCATGAAACCCTATCTTTGCTGGAACTACCTATTCGTCGCACTAGGGTGCAGCCGGGACAGGGCTGGAGACACCCCGACTCGGGTGGATTACCATCAACACTGATGGTTCGGTTTTCCTGGATGCACTAAAAGGCGAAGCTGGTGGTGTTGCCCGGTCCCATTTATCCTTCATTGGGGATTGGTGCAAGCCACTCGTCGGTGTTTCAGATCCATTCATCGCCGAACTATTAGCCTTCCGGGAGGGTGTGATCTTTGGTCAGCTTCGCGCGATGTCACATGTGATCATGGAGGTCGATAGCATGGAGCTGGTCACCGAATGGAACTTGCGAGGCAACTCTCGATCGGTGGCAGCGCCTATATTTCGAGAACTAGATGATATGGTCCTCAATTTTGTTTCCTTTTCGTTTAACCATGTTAGCAGGGAGTTCAACACCCCGACTCACTCGTGTGCACAACGTGCTTGCTCTATCGGGGGCACGGAGTGCTGGCTAGAGCAGAGCCCCGATTTCCTTCTTGCTAGCCTACGAGCAGACTGTAACCGAATGATTATGAAATAAAGTCCTAGTTCGATGCAAAAAAAACTCTATGGTGGAAATGACGCAAAAAAACACACTCTATGGTGGAACCCAAAGAATTTTAAGCCTAACATTGGTCGAGATCAGAATACTCTAGAGCAGCATAGAAGCACCCACAAAGCCAGATGTTTGCAACAAAGTTTTGTCCTTGGCGTTAAGATCTAAATTCCTCAATAGAAGGGTTACAACGTAGCATCCAATAATTAGAACTCATCTAATTACCCGGCACAAAGAGATGTGCAATGACTGCATATCTCATATGCTCTTAATCGTACATGCCTTTACTCATAGAATAGATCATGATTCCACTGAAAGGAAATGTGATACGCAACAACAAAATTATGATGCACGAACGCACTCAGGAACGCTATGAAGTGGTAGGTAACGATCAATCCCACCAACTAGCAGAGTACCAGAAGCAACGTAGATTGCTTGGTGAAGTGCGACCATTCCCACAGTTAGGTTATACCTCCATATAGCGAGAATTTTTCCGAGCTGATCCGCCAATCTAAAGTGGAAGTAGATGATCTCTTTGAGGCATCCACGCGTTCGAAAGTAGTAATCCAGTTGTCTAGAAAGAACTCTGAGAAAATTAGAGTGAGGGATTAGCCTAGCGGCAATCTGGAATAATTATAATTCTGATTCTAATTAGACCAGAGGAGAGAGATTAGAGCGCGCAGCTATGCGGGGTTCCTACAAAGATTTGGTGTGTTATATGGGGATCCCACCCAAACATCTATTCCTCTATATACGAATATAAAAAGAGCGAGTTACAAAGATCCAACAAATATCATCTGTTCAACCACATCTATCCAACGGTCCACATTGCTCCATGCTTTAGCGTTAAACATGTTTAGCACTAAACACAATTAGTATTTTCTACTAATTAATATCATGCCTAATATCAGCGTCGACACTAACCAAGTAATTAATCCTATGTAACAATAAAATGCAATTTATATATTATCTAATATTAATGTGCAATGCAATCAATCTCTTGCTTAATATTGTTGTGCATTGCATGTACACAATTACTGTTACTATATACTAGATGATGCCCCGCGCGTTTTTGCGGGAACCTTAGTTAAACAAATGCATAAATAGATGGTAAAAGGCTAAAACTATTGAAAAATAAATAAATAAGAATGCTCTCGGGTCATATTTTGAAAACAATAAGTATATAAAGCGTGTTACAAAATTTTATATAAAAATATAAATCTATTGGATTGATGTCAAAGGGGATGAAATTTTTAACAAGTGTGTAACATGACCTACATATATTTGCTCCAAGCATCCAACGTACAAATATATGTAGGCTTTGCTACAAAAATGAGTAACATGGTAGTCTATGATGCCCACACAAAATAGTGAGAAAAAAAATCCATGCATGATTGCTGAGGTGCCATGGTTGCCTGAATAGATTAGTGCATAAATTGTAATTTATGACTACATGTATGACTTGATGATATGGCATAATTGCATGAAGAGAAAAAATAGGTAGTTTTTTTAAAAAATGATAAAAAATAGGTAGTTTGTTACAACTATTCAAGAAAAGTGGATAGGTGAACAATGGGCGTGCCCAACTTAAGAGCATCTATAGCAGACCCCGTATAATGCCCCAACCCGCAAAATAACTGTCAAAATACGGGTCCGTGTGAAAATGTTGTCCAACCAGACCTCGCAAACGCGTCGGACCCGTAAACTTTTTTAAGGGGCGCGGAAACATCCCGTCAAACCTGTAAAAATAAGGATTTTGGACGCGACCCGAAGGGGGAGCCTGTATACGCGAAAGCCCGTTAGCGGGAATCCAACTGCCATCGGAAACTTCATGGCTTGCTCCCGTCCTCCCGTCCCCGGCCGTCGCGCCGACCCCGACTACCGCGCCCGCCAGCCATCCGCCCCGTCTGCCACTCCTGCCAGTCGTCCTCCGGCCCACCCGTCGTCCGCCGCGCTAGCCTGGCGCCCTCTCGACAAAGGAGCTAGCTAGCTACCTAGCTGAATCGATTTGAACGGATCAGCTAGCTAGCTAGCAGCTCAATTGATGCGCGTCTAGCTAGTTCGCTAGCGAACGGAGGAGTTCGTCCACCGCCCGCGCTGCCCCAGCGGCCTTGGCCTCTGCCCGCCGCCACGGCCGTCTGCTGCTGCAGTCGGCACTGTTGTTGGCCCGAGCCTGGTCGCGCTCGGTGGCGAGCACGAGGAGACAGTCGCGGAGGCAGGACGCGCACACGCCGAGGGGACGGAGGTCGAGATGGGAAGGTGTAGGATCAAAAGTATGTCTAGAGGGGGTGATTAGACTACTTGACCAAATAAAAATCTAGCCTTTTTCAAATTTTAAGTCTTGGCAGATTTTAGCAACTTTACACAAGTCAAGCAATCAACCTACACATGCAATTCTAATAGTATAGCAGCGGAATGTAAAACATTGCACATGAAGGTAAAGGGAGGAGTTTGAGGGAGCAAACGCAATTGGAGACATGGAGATTTTTGGCGTGGTTCCGATAGGTGGTGCTATCGTACATCCACGTTGATGGAGACTTCAACCCACGAAGGGTAACGGCGAGTCCATGATACGTCTCCAAAGTATCTATAATTTTTGATTGTTCCATGCTATTATATTATCTGTTTTGGATGTTTAATGGGCTTTATTATACACTTTTATATTATTTTTGGGACTAACCTATTAACCGGAGGCCAGTCCAAATTGCTGTTTTTTTGCCTATTTCAGTGTTTCACAGAAAAGGAATATCAAACGGAGTCCAAACGGAATGAAACCTTCGGGAGAGTGATTTTTGGAACAAACATGATCCAGAGGACTTGGAGTGGACGTCAAGAAAGAAGCGAGGAGGCCACGAGGCAGGGAGGCGCGCCCCCACCCTCGTGGGCCCCTCGCAGCTCCACCGACCTACTTCTTCCTCCTATATATATCCATATACCCTGAAAATATCCAGGAGCACCATAGATCGGGAGTTCCGCCGCCGCAAGCCTCTATAGCCACCAAAAACCAATTGAGACCCTGTTCCGGCACCCTGCCGGAGGGGGGATCCATCACTGTTGCCCATCTTCATCATCCCGGCGCTCTCCATGACGAGGAGGGAGTAGTTCACCCTCGGGGCTGAGGGTATGTATCAGTAGCTATGTCTTTGATCTCTCTCTCTCTCTCTCTCTCTTGTTCTTGATTTGGCACGATCTTGATGTACCGCGAGCTTTGCTACTATAGTTGGATCTTATGATGTTTCTCCCACTCTACCTTCTTGTAATGGATTGAGTTTTCCCTTTGAAGTTATCTTATCGGATTGAGTCTTTAAGGATTTGAGAACACTTGATGTATGTCTTGCGTGGGATACCCGTGGTGACAATGGGGTATTCTATTGATTCACTTGATGTATATTTTGGTGATCAACTTGCGGGTTCCGTGACCTTGGGAATCTATGCATAAGGGTTGGCACACATTTTCGTCTTGACTCTCTGATAGAAACTTTGGGGCACTCTTTGAAGTTATTTGTGTTGGTTGAATAGATGAATCTGAGATTGTGTGATGCATATCGTATAATCATGCCCACGGATACTTGAGGTGACAATGGAGTATCTAGCTAGGTGACATTAGGGTTTTGGTTGATGTGTGTCTTAAGGTGTTATTCTAGTACGAACTCTAGGATAGACCGAATGGAAAGAATAGCTTCGTGTTATTTTACTACAGACTCTTGAATAGATCGATCAGAAAGAATAACTTTGAGGTGGTTTCGTACCCTACAATAATCTCTTCGTTTGTTCTCTGCTATTAGTGACTTTGTGGAGTGATTCTTTGTTGCATGTTGAGGGATTGTTATATGATCTAATTATGTTATCATTGTTGAGAGAACTTGCACTAGTGAAAGTATGAACACCAGGCCTTGTTTCGAAGCATTGCAATACCATTTGTGCTCACTTCTATCATTAATTACGTTGATGTTTTTTTATTTTCAGATTACAAAATCTATATCTACCATCAATATTGCACTTGTATCACCATCTCTTCGCCGAACTAGTGCACCTATACAATTTGCCATTGTATTGGGTGTGTTGGGGACACAAGAGACTCTTTGTTATTTGGTTGCAGGGTTGTTTGAGAGAGACCATTTTCATCCTACGCCTCCCATGGACTGATAAACCTTAGGTCATCCACTTGAGGGAAATTTTCTACTGTCCTACAAACCTCTACACTTGGAGGCCCAACAACGTCTACGAGAAGAAGGTTGTGTAGTAGACATCAAGCTCTTTTCTGGCGCCGTTGCCGGGGAGGTGAGCGCTTGAAGGTATATCTTTAGATCTTGCAATCGAGTCTTTTTGTTTCTTGTTTTATCACTAGTTTATTCTATAAAATAAAACTACAAAAAAATGGAATTAAGGTTGCCACATATGCTTCATCTTTTTAATGTCTTTCGTGAAAATGATGGGAAGGAAAATTGTGCTAAAGTGCTAGAAGAAGAATTACATAGAATGCTTGGCATAAAATATGTGAATGATAAGCATGATTACAGTGTTGTTAGTATGAATTCTTTGAATACCCATGATGCTAATGATATGCAAAGCCACAAGCTTGGGGATGCTATGTTTGATGAAGATGATATGTTTAGTCCCCCAAGTTTTGATGAGCAAATTTATTATGATGAAAGCATGCCTCCTATTTATGATGATTATTGTGATGACACGTATGCTATAAATAATAAATATAACCATGAAACTTGTCATCGTGATTTTAATTTTCAATTGGATTATGCTTCACATGATATTTATTTTGTTGAGTTTGCTCCCACTACTATTGATGAGAATAAATTTGCTTATGTGGAGAGTAGTAAAATTTCTATGCAAGTAGATCATGAAAAGAATGCCTTATGTGATGGTTATATTGTTGAATTCATTCATGATGATACTGAAAATTATTATGAGGGAGGAACATATGCTTGTAGGAATTGCAATAATATCAAGTTTCCTCTCTATGTGCTTAAAGTTTTGAACTTATGCTTGTTTTGCCTTCCTATGCTAGTTGATTATTGTTCTCATAAGTTGTTTGCTCACAAAATACCTATGCATATGAATTGGGTTATACTTAAATGTGCTAGTCATATTCTTTATGGTGCTCTCTTTATGTTTCAATTCTTATCTTTTATGTGAGCATCATTGAAATCATCATGCCTAGCTAGGGGCGTTAAACGTTAGCGCTTGTTGGGAGGCAACCAAATTTATTTTTGTTCTTTGCCTTTTGCTCCTGTTTAGTAATAAATAATTCATCTAGCCTCTGTTTAGATGTGGTTTTATGTTTTAATAAGTGTTTGTGCCAAGTAGAACCTTTGGGAAGACTTGGGTGAAGTCTTTGTGATCTTGCTGTAAAAAACAGAAACTTTAGCGCTCACGAGATTAGTTGCCATTTTTTACTGGAGAGTGATTTTAGGTTGATTCTTTTTGAAGATGATTTATAGACAAATTCCACACGTAGACCAATTTATTTTAGAATTTTTTAAGTTACAGAAGTATTTGAGAGTTACAGATTACTACAGACTGTTCTGTTTTTGACAGATTCTGTTTTCTATGTGTTGTTTGTTTATTTTGATGAATCTATGAGTAGTATCAGAGGGTATGAACCATATAGAAGTTGGAATACAGTATATATTACACAAATATGAATTTATAATGAGTTCACAACAGTACCAAAAGTGGTGATTTATTTTCTTGTACTAATGGAGCTTACGAGTTTTCCGTTGAGTTTTGTGTTGTGAAGTTTTCAAGTATTGGGTAAAGATTCGATGGACTATGGAATAGTGGCAATAGCCTAAGCTTGGGGATGCCCAAGGCACGCCAAGGTAATATTCAAGGACAACAAAGAGCCTAAGCTTGGGATGCCCCGGAAGACATTCCCTCTTTACTTGGAGCTATATTTTTATTCACCACATGATATGTGTTTTGCTTGGAGTGTCATTTTATTTTGTTAGTATTTGCTTGATGTTATTTAGAGTAATGTTTTGCATCTATATTTTCAATAAAAATGTCAAGGATAGCCTTTACCATGCTTATTTTGCAAGTATACATGTTGCTGTTTCAAAACAGAAAGTTTACCGCTGTTGCAAAAATTCCCTAGAGAAGTCAGAAAATGATAAAATGTTGAATTTTTTTGCATATTTAGATCTTATAAATATTCTATAGTGTGGTAAATTGGCATTATTTTCTGGAGTTAGGGAAGTATTGATACTCTTGCATTCTTTACAGACTGTACTGTTTTGGCAGATTGCTGTTTTGTTCTCATTGTTTGCATATGTTTGCTTGTTTAATGATTCTATTTGAGGATAGGAGTATTAAATATGTAGAGACATTTATTATGCAATGTTGAATAATAATTTATGTGATTTGTTACAGTAGAAAATGATAAGGTTTTTGCATTGGTTTATACTAACTTATCTCACGAGTTCTTGTTGAGTTTGGTGTGGATGAAGCTTTCGAGATTTAGGAAACCGAGAAATAAAAGGAATTAAGGACCACAAAAGCTCAAGCTTGGGGATGCCCAAGGCACCCCAAGATAATATTTCAAGAAGTCTCAAGCATCCAAGCTTGGGGATGCCCCGGTAGGCATCCCACCTTTCTTCTTCAACAATTATCGGTTAGTACCGGTTGAACCTAAGTTTTTGCTTCTTCACATGATGTGTGCTATCCTTGAAATATCATTTTGTTTTGTTTTGCTTGATGTTTTAATAAAATACCAAGATCTGAAATTCTTAAATGTTAGAGAGTCTTCACATAGTTGCATAATTATTTGACTACTCATTGGTCTTCCTTATATCTTTTGGAGTAGTTTGTCATTTGCTCTAGTGCTTCACTTATATCTTTTTAGAGCACGGCGGTGGTTTTATTTTGAAGAAATAGATGAACTCTCATGATTCACTTATATTATTTTGAGAGTCCTTTAGAACATCATGGTAATTGCTTTGGTTAAAATTTTAGTCCTAATATGATGAGCATCCAAGATAGATATAATAAAAACTTTCATATAAAGTGCATTGAATACTATGAGAAGTTTGATACTTGATAATTGTTTTGAGATATAAAGGTGCTAATGTTAGAGTCATGCTAGTTGGGTAATTATGAAATTGAGAAATACTTGTATTAAAGTTGGCAAGTCCCGTAGCATGCACGTATGGTGAACATTGTGTGACAAATTTGAAGCATGGGGTGTTCTTTGATTGCCTTCCTTATGAGTGGAGGTCGGGATCGCGCGATGGTTAACTCCTACCAACCCTTCCCTTAGGAGCATGCGTAGTACTACTTTGCTTCGAGGGATAATAAACTTTTGCAATAAGTATATGAGTTCTTTATGACTAATGTGAGCCCATGGATTATACGCACTCTTACCCTTCCGCAATTTGCTAGCCTCTACGGTACCGTGCATTGCCCTTTCTCACCTTGAGAGTTGGTGCAAACTTCGCCGGTGCATCCAAAACCCGTGATATGATACGCTCTATCACACATAAACCTCCTTATATCTTCCTCAAAACAGCCACCATACCTACCTATTATGGCATTTCCATAAGCCATTTCGAGATATATTGCCATGCAACTTTCCACCGTTCCATTTATTATGACACGCTCCATCATTGTCATATTGCTTTGCATGATCATGTAGTTGACATCGTATTTGTGGCAAAGCCACCTTTCATAATTCTTTCGTACATGTCACTCTTGATTCATTGCACATCCCGGTACACCGCCGGGGGCATTCATATAGAGTCATATTTTGTTCTAAGTATTGAGTTGTAATTTTTGAGTTGTAAGTAAATAAAAGTGTGATGATTTCCATTATTAGAGCATTGTCCCATGTGAGGAAAGGATGATGGAGACTATGATTCCCCCACAAGTTGGGATGAGACTCCAAACTTTATGAAAAATAAAAGAGGCCAAAGAAGCCCAAATAAAAAAGAGAGGCCAAAGAAGCCCACCAAAACAAAACAAAATGAGAGAAAAAGAGAGAAGGGGCAATGTTACTATCCTTTTACCACACTTGTGCTTCGAAGTAGCACCATGATCTTCATGATAGAGAGTCTCCTATGTTGTCACCTTCATATGCTAGCGGGAATTTTTCATTATAGAACTTGGCTTGTATATTCCAGTGATGGGCTTCCTCAAAATGCCCTAGGTCTTCGTGAGCAGGCAAGTTGGATGCACACCCACTTAGTTTCTTTTTGAGGAGCTTTCATACATTTATAGCTCTAGTGCATCCGTTGCATGGCAATCCCTACTCCTCGTACTGACATCAATTGATGGGCATCTCCATAGCCCGTTGATTAGCTGTGTCAATGTGAGATTTTCTCCTTTTTTGTTTTCTTACATAATCCCTATCATCATACTCTACTCCACTGATAGTGCCATGTCCATGGCTTGCGTGAGGGTTGAAAAGGCTGAAGCACGTTAAAAAGTATGAACCAATTGCTTGGCTGAAACTGGGTTGTGCATGATGGGAGCATTTTGTGTGACGAAAATGAAGCATGGCCAAACTATATGATTTTGTAGGGATAAGCTTTCTTTGGCTATGTTATTTTGATAAGACATAAACTGCTTGGTTAGTATGCTTGAAGTATTACTATTTTTATGTCAGTATTAAACTTTTATCTTAAATCTTTTGGATCTGAACATTCATGCCACAATAAAGAGAATTACATTGGAAATTATGTTAGGTACCATTCCACATCAAATTTTTTGTTTTTATCATTTACCTACTCGAGGAGGAGCAGGAATTAAGCTTGGGGATGCTTGATACATGATACGTCCATTTTGCATCATGCTTTTATGACAATATTTATTGCATTATGCGCTGTTATTTCATGTTATGTCACAATACTTATGGCTATTTTCTCTTACTTCACAAGGTTTACATGAAGAGGGAGAATGCCGGCAGCTAGAATTCTGGGCTGGAAAAGGAGCAAATATTGGAGGCCTATTATGCGCAACTCCAAAAGTCCTGAAACTCTACGGAATATCTTAAAATAAATAAAGAAAAATTATCGCCAAAGATGAAGGCCAGGGGGCCCACACCCTGCTCACGAGGGTGGGGGGCGCCCCCTGGGTGCGCCCCCTACCTCATGGGCCCCTGGTGGCTCTCCGACGCCCATCTTCTCCTATATGAAGTCTTTCGATGAGAAAAAAATAGAAGGCAACCTTTCGGGACGAGACTCCGCCGCCACGAGGCGGAACCTTGGCGGAACCAATCTAGGGCTCCGGCAGAGCTGTTCTGCCGGGGACACTTCCCTCCGGGAGGGGGAAATCATCACCATCGTCATCACCAACGCTCCTCTCATCGGGAGAGGGCAATCTCCATCAACGTCTTCACCAGCACCATCTCATCTCCAAACCCTAGTTCATCTCTTGTATCCAATTCTTGTCTCCAAGTCCTGGATTGGTGCTAGTAGGTTGCTAGTAGTGTTGATTACTCCTTGTAGTTGTTGCTAGTTGGTTTATTTGGTGGAAGATCATATGTTCAGATCCTTTATGTACATTATTACCCCTCTGATTATGAACATGAATATGCTTTGTGAGTAATTACATTTGTTCCTGAGGACAAGGGAGAAGTCTTGCTATTAGTAGTCATGTGAATTTGGTATTCGTTCGATATTTTGATAAGATGTATGTTGTCTAACCTCTAGTGGTGTTATGTGAACGTTGACTACATAAAACTTCACCATTATTTGGGCCTAGAGGAAGGCATTGGGAAGTAATAAGTAGATGATGGGTTGCTAGAGTGACAGAAGCTTAAACCCTAGTTTATGCGTTGCTTCGTAAGGGGCTGATTTGGATCCATATGTTTCATGCTATGGTTAGGTTAACCTTAATACTTTTGTTGTAGTTGCGGATGCTTGCAATATAGGTTAATCATAAGTGGGATGCTTGTTCAAGTAAGAACAGCACCCAAGCACCGGTCCACCCACATATTAAATTATCAAAGTATCGAACGCGAATCATATGAACGTGATGAAAACTAGCTTGACGATATTCCCATGTGTCCTCGGGAGCGCTTTTCCTATTATAAGAAGTTTGTCCAGGCTTGTCCTTTGCTACAAAAAGGATTGGGCCACCTTGATGCACTTTATTTACTTTTGTTATTTGTTGCTTGTTACAATTTATCTTATCACAAAACTATCTGTTACCACTTATTTCAGTACTTGCAGAGAATACCTTGCTGAAAACCGCTTATCATTTCCTTCTACTCCTTGTTGGGTTCGATACTCTTACTTATCTAATGGACTACGATAGATCCCCTATACTTGTGGGTCATCAAGACTCTTTTCTGGCGCCGTTGCCGGGGAGTGAAGTGCCTTTGGTAGGTGGAATTTGGTAAGGAAAAATTTATTTAGTGTGCTGAAATTTTCTGTCACTTGTTACTATGGAAAGTATTTGTCTGAGGGGCTTGTTCGGGGTATCTTCACCCCGTCCAGTAGAGCAAAGAGTTGCTCCTCAACCTACTCAACCTACTGAACCTATTGAAAATGAAACTCCTTTTGAGATTCCTTTGGGTATGATGGACAAACTGCTAGCTAACACTTTTACAGGAGATGGAACAAAGCATCCTGATGAGCATCTATGCTATGTGGATGATGTTTGTGGACTATTTAAGCTTGCAGGTATACCCGATGATGTTGTTAAGAAGAAGGCTTTCCCTTTATCTTTGAAGGGAGACGCATTGACATGGTATAGGCTATGTGATGATATGAGATCATGGAACTATAAAAGATTGAAATTGGAATTTCATCAAAAGTATTACCCTATGCATCTTGTTCATCGTGATCGCAATTATATATATAATTTTTGGCCTCGCAAAGGGGAAAGCATCGCTCAAGCTTGGGGGAGGCTTAAATCAATGTTATATTCATGCCCCAATCATGAGCTCCCAAGAGAAATAATTATGCAAAGCTTTTATGCTCGGCTTTCTGATAACAATCGCACCATGCTCGATACTTCTTGTGCTGGCTCTTTTATGATGAAGACTATTGAATTTAGATGGAATTTATTGGATAGAATTAAACGCAACTATGAAGATTGGGACCTCGACGAAGGTAAGGAGTCAGGTATGACACCTAAGTTTGATTGTGTTAAATCTTTTATGGATACCGATATTTTCCGTAAGTTTAGCACTAAATATGGTCTTGACTCTGAGATAGTAGCTTCTTTCTGTGAATCTTTTGCTACTTATGTTGATCTCCCCAAGGAGAAGTGGTTTAAATATCATCCTCCCATAGAAGTAAAAGTAGCTGCACCTATTAAAGTTGAAGAAAAGACTGTCACTTATAATGATCCTATTGTTCCCACTGCTTATGTTGAGAAACCACCTTTCCCTATTAGAATGAAGGATCATGCTAAAGCTTCAACTGTTGTTTGTAAAAGCAATACCAGAACTTATACACCTCCTGAGCAAGTCAAAGTAGAACCTAATATTGCTATTGTTAAAGATCTCTTGTCTGATAATATTGATGGGCATGTTATTCAATTCTGTGGTGAAACTGCTAGAATTGCTAAACCTTGTGCTAGAGATAAACATAGACCTGTGGTAGGCGTGCCTGTTATTTCTGTTAAAATAGGAGATCATTGTTATCATGGCTTGTGTGATATGGGTGCTAGTGCTAGTGTAATACCCATTGACTTATACAAAGAAAATATGCATGATATTGCACCTGCTGAGTTAGAAG
Source organism: Triticum timopheevii (assembly GCA_963921465.1). Taxonomy (NCBI): domain Eukaryota; kingdom Viridiplantae; phylum Streptophyta; class Magnoliopsida; order Poales; family Poaceae; genus Triticum; species Triticum timopheevii. Next base: position 147,016,796 of record OY997272.1, read on the forward strand.
ATATTGATGTTACAATTAAACTTGCCAATAGAGATACTATATCTGCAGTGGGAATTGTTAGAGATGTTGAAGTCTTGTGTGGAAAAACCAAATATCCCGCTGATTTTCTTGTTCTTGGTTCTCCATAAGATAGCTTTTGTCCCATTATATTTGGTAGACGCTTCTTGAATACTGTTAATGCTAAGATAGATTGCGAAAAGAATGCTGTTACTGTTGGCTTGGATGATATGGTTCATGAGTTTAATTTCTCTAAATTTAGTAAACAACATCGTGAGGAAGAATTGCCTAGTAAGGATGAAATTATTGGTCTTGCTTCTATTTACGTACCCCCTAGTGATCCTTTAGAACACTATTTGTTAGACCATGAAAATGATATGTTCATGAATGAAAGAAGGGAAATAGATGAAGTATTATTTAAATAGGAACCTATTCTGCAACACAATTTGCCTGTTGAAATCCTAGGGGATCCTCCTCCACCCAAGGGTGATCCCGTGTTTGAGCTTAAACCGTTGCCTGATAATCTTAAATATGCTTATCTTGATGAAAAGAAAATATATCCTGTCATTATTAGCGCTAACCTTTCAGAGCATGAAGAAGAAAGATTATTGAAAACTCTGAAGAAGCACCGTGCCGATATTGGATATACTCTGGATGATCTTAAGGGCATCACCCCCACTCTATGTCAACATAAAATAAATTTGGAAGCGGATGCCAAACCAGTTTGTGATCCTCAACGATGTTTGAATCCTAAAATGAAAGAAGTGGTAAGAAAGGAAATACTCAAGCTTCTGGAGGCAGGTATAATTTATCCCATTGCTGATAGTCAGTGGGTAAGTCCTGTCCATTGTGTCCCTAAGAAGGGAGGTATTACTGTTGTCCCTAATGATAAAGACGAATTGATTCTGCAAAAATTATCACAGGTTATAGGTTGGTAACTGATTTCCATAAATTAAATAAGGCTACTAAGAAAGATCATTACCCCTTACCTTTTATTGATCAAATGCTAGAAAGATTATGCAAACATACACATTATTGCTTTCTAGGTGGTTATTCCGGTTTTTCTCAAATACCTGTGTCGGCTAAAGATCAATCAAAGACTACTTTTACATGCCCTTTTGGTACTTTTGCTTATAGACGTATGCCTTTCGGTTTATGTAATGCACCTGCTACCTTTCAAAGATGCATGATGGCTATATTCTCTGACTTTTGCGAGAAAATTTGTGAGGTTTTCATGGACGACTTTTCCATCTATGGTTCCTCTTTTGATGATTGCTTGAGCAATCTTGCTCGAGTTTTGCAGAGATGTGAAGAAACTAATCTTGTCTTGACTTGGGAAAAGTGCCACTTTATGGTTAATGAAGGTATTGTCTTGGGGCACAAAGTTTCTGAAAGAGGTATTGAAGTTGATAAAGCCAAGGTTGATGCTATTGAAAAGATGCCATGTCCCAAGGACATCAAAGGTATAAGAAGTTTCCTTGGTCACGCCGGATTTTATAGGAGGTTCATTAAGGACTTCTCAAAAATCTCTCGGCCTCTGACGAATTTATTACAAAAAGATGTACCATTTGTCTTTGATGATGATTGTGTAGAAGCATTTGAAATACTTAAGAAAGCATTAGTCTCTGCACCTGTTGTTCAGCCACCTGATTGGAATTTACCCTTTGAAATTATGTGTGATGCTAGTGATTATGCTGTAGGTGCTGTTCTAGGGCAAAGAGTTGATAAGAAATTAAATGTTATCCATTATGCTAGTAAGACTCTAGACAATGCTCAAAGAAATTATGCTACTACCAAAAAGGAACTTTTAGCAGTTGTATTCGCTTCTGATAAATTCAGACCCTATATTGTTGATTCTAAAGTAACTATTCACACTGATCATGCTGCTACTAAATATCTTATGGAAAAGAAAGATGCAAAACCTAGACTCATTAGATGGGTTCTCTTGCTGCAAGAATTTGATTTGCATATTGTTGATAGAAAAGGAGCTGAGAACCCCGTTGCAGACAACTTATCTAGGTTAGAGAACGTTCTTGATGACCCAATACCTATTGATGATAGCTTTCCTGATGAACAATTAAATGTCATAAGCACTTCTTGTAGCACTCCATGGTATGCTGATTATGCTAATTATATTGTTGCTAAATTTATACCACCTAGCTTCACATACCAACAAAAGAAAAAGTTTTTCTATGACTTGCGACATTACTTTTGGGATGACCCACATCTTTATAAAGGAGTAGATGGTGTTATTAGACGTTGTGTACCTGAGCATGAACAGGAACAGATCCTACGCAGTGTCACTCCGAAGCTTACGGAGGACACCACGCTGGAGATAGAACTGCACATAAGGTATTGCAATCCGGTTTTTATTGGCCTACTCTCTTCAAGGATGCCCGTAAGTTTGTGTTGTCTTGCGATGAATGTCAAAGAATTGGTAATATTAGTAGACGTCAAGAAATGCCTATGAATTATTCCCTTGTTATTGAACCATTTGATGTTTGGGGGTTTGATTATATGGGACCTTTTCCTGCCTCTAATGGATATACACATATTTTAGTTGTTGTTGATTACATTACTAAGTGGGTAGAAGCTATTCCAACTAGTAGTGATGATCATAACACTTCTATTAAAATGCTTAAGGAAGTTATTTTTCCGAGGATTGGAGTCCCTAGATATGTAATGATCGATGGTGGTTCACACTTTATTCATGGTGCTTTCCGTAAGATGCTTGCTAAATATGACGTTAATCATAGAATTGCATCTCCATATCACCCGCAGGCTAGTGGTCAGGTAGAATTGAGCAATAGAGAGCTCAAATTAATTTTGCAAAAGACTATCAATAGGTCTAGAAATAATTGGTCCAAGAAACTTGATGATGCATTATGGGCCTATAGAACTGCATATAAAAATCCTATGGGTATGTCTCCGTATAAAATGGTTTATGGAAAAGCATGTCACTTGCCTCTCGAACTAGAACATAAGGCATATTGGGCTATTAAAGAGCTCAACTATGATTTCAAACTTGCCGGTGAGAAGAGGTTATTTGATATTAGCTCACTTGACGAATGGAGAACCCAAGCTTATGAAAATGCCAAGTTGTTTAAAGAAAAGGTTAAAAGATGGCATGACAAAAGGATACAAAAGCGTGAGTTTAATGTAGGTGATTATGTATTGCTATACAACTCTCGTTTAAGATTTTTTGCAGGAAAAATTCTCTCTAAATGGGAAGGTCCTTACGTTATCAAGGAGGTCTATCATTCCGGTGCCATAAAAATCAACAACTTCGAAGGCACAAATCCGAAGGTGGTAAACGGTCAAAGGATCAAACACTATATCTCAGGTAATCCTATAAATGTTGAAACCAATATAAGGGGCAATATAAAGTGATGTTCTTTTGAATTAAGATTTTGTGCATCAACCCTAAACGCGCATGACAACCTCTGCTTCCCTCTGCGAAGGGCCTATCTTTTATTATTATCCTCTACCTTATGCAAGAGTCACGGTGATCTTCACCTTTCCTTTTTCATTTTATCCTTTGGCAAGCCCAGCATGTTGGAAAGAACATGATATATATATCTAATTGGATGTGGGGGAGCATGAATTATTGTTGTTGACATTACCCTTGAGGTAAAAAGTTGTGGGGCAAAACTATAAGCCCCTATCTTTCTCTGTGTCCGATTAAAACTCCGTAACCACAAGTATTGCGTGAGTGTTAGCAATTATAAAGGACTAAGTGATAGTTGAGTATGTGGACTTGCTTTTAAGCTCTGACATAGACTCTTTCCGATGTTATGACAAATTGCAATTGCTTCAATGACTGAGATTATAACAGTTGGTGCTCAATAAGGTTTCTGATTCATACTTTAGCTTTGTGAAAAGATCATCACTTGAAATGAGTAATCATATGACAAAATCTATATATGTTGCTGTTACACTACAGGAAACTGCTAGTTTGCCGTCTGTGAGCAGCTTTGCCGTCAGCTTTTCGTCGGGGTAGACGGCAAAGAAAGGGTTTGCCGTCATCAGGTGACAGCAAAGAAAACACTGACGGGAAAGTCACTTTGCCGTCTGCGAAAAAAGCCACAGACGGCAAAAACTAACTTTGCCGTCTGCCAAAATAAACATAGACGGCAAAGTCTGCAAAAAATAACACAGACGGCAAAGAAATCTTTGCCGTCTGTGTTTGTTTTGGTAGACGACAAAGTGAGCTCTTTGCCGTCTGTATTTTTTTGCAGACGGCAAAGAGAAAGCACATCACGCGGATCACTCACGTGGATTGATGACTTGGCAAGATCTTAGACGCATATCCCCACCAGGCCAACGAACGCACACACCACCCACCCACCCATGATGCACGCACCCCGAGGACACAACCCACGCGCCCCACGCATGTTTCCCTTATCCCCACCCCGCCGCTCGTTTCTCTCTCTCTCTCTCTTCCTCACGTACCTCTCCCTCTCGCTCCCAAATCTAGCACGCCGGCCGGTGCCTGCCACCACCTCGACCCCCGGCCCCGGCCAACACCTCTCCCCCTGTCCTGGCCTCGCCAGCCACCACTTGGCCCACGCGGCCGCGGCCACTCCCCACTTCGCCCCCATCGCCACCGGCGCCTGCCACTTTCCTCGTCGCCACCGTAAGCCCGCCGGCGCCTGTCACCACCTCGCCGGCCGCCCCGACCTCACTGGCCGCCATCTTGCCCGCCGGCGCCCGTCACCACCTCACCAGCCGACTCCGACCTCGTTGGCCGCCATCTTGCCCGCCGGCCCCGGCCTCATCTCAGTCGGCACGCCGGCCCCGGCCTCCATGACCTGTCGCTCGTCGTCCCCGGCAGCCTTCGTGCCTCGTCGCCCCCGCCGGCCTCCGGCGGCCCCGGCCCCGTCACCCCCGCAGGCCTTCGCCGGCCTCGACCTTCAGCGCTGGCCCCGGCCTCGAGGAGCGGCAGCAGCTCCTTAGGCATCCATGGTGCCGTCGGTGTGCTCTATTCTTGGAGAAAGAAAGGAGAAGGAATAGGTCAGGTGCGCGACTGCTGGTTGTTGCGGCTCCGGTGACCACGGGCACGGGAGAAGGGACAGGGGATGCTTGCAGGGAGGCGGTGGCGTAGATCGAGCTCAAGATGGTTGGACGTGTTAGATCTCGTGCTGCTATCATGAAATATTCTGTCTAAATAGTGTAATAATGTATTCTGTTTTGTCTTGGAATAGCAAGTAGTGATGTATTCTGTGTAAATATAGTAATTTTGTGTAGTAAAATTTGATCATTCATCGTTGATTCTTCAAACAAAGTGTCGATGGATAATGTGGCTTTTGTTGTTGTCCGCTAAGTACTTCTAGCCTCTGTACTTAGACTGTTGGTTAATATTATTTTAATAGGTAAAATTCTTTGCCGTCTGTGCTTTTATGAGCCTAATGGCAAAGAAACTCAATCGGCTGACGGAAAACGAGCTTTTCTTTGCCGTCTGTTATTAGATCGCCTGACGGCAAGACATCAGTTTGACTGACGGCAAAGTCTTTGCCGTCTGTCCGATAAAAAGCTGACGGCAAAGAACTCTTTGCCGATTAATCTTTGCCGTCTGACTTTGCCGTCTATTTCCTGACGGCAAACTCTTTGCCGTCTGGATTTACGTCTTTGCCGTCTGTTATCCACAGACTGCAAACTAGCAGTTTCCTGTAGTGTTATGGAAATAATCATGATGCCTTCATGTTCGTATTTTATTTTTATCGATGCCTCTACCTCTAAACCTGAGGACATATTTATTGTTATCGGCTTTTCGCTTGAGGACAAGCGAAGTCTAAGCTTGGGGGAGTTGATACGTCCATTTTGCGTCATGCTTTTATGACAATATTTATTGCATTATGGGCTGTTATTTCACGTTATGTCACAATACTTATGGCTATTCTCTCTTATTTTACAAGGTTTACATGAAGAGGGAGAATGCCGGCAGCTGGAATTCTGGGCTGGAAAAGGAGCAAATATTGGAGGCCTATTCTGCGCAACTCCAAAAGTCCTGAAACTCCACGGAATATCTTAAAATAAATAAAGAAAAATCGTCGCCAAAGATGAAGGCCAGGGGGCCCACACCCTGCTCACGAGGGTGGGGGGCGCGCCCCCCTACCTCGTGGGCCCCCTGGTGGCTCTCCGACGCCCATCTTCTCCTATATGAAGTCTTTCGATGAGAAAAAAATAGAAGGCAACCTTTCGGGACGAGACTCCGCCGCCACGAGGCGGAACCTTGGCGGAACCAATCTAGGGCTCCGGCAGAGCTGTTCTGCCGGGGACACTTCCCTCCGGGAGGGGGAAATCATCACCATCGTCATCACCAACGCTCCTCTCATCGGGAGAGGGCAATCTCCATCAACGTCTTCACCAGCACCATCTCATCTCCAAACCCTAGTTCATCTCTTGTATCCAATTCTTGTCTCCAAGTCCGGGATTGGTGCTAGTAGGTTGCTAGTAGTGTTGATTAATCCTTGTAGTTGATGCTAGTTGGTTTATTTGGTGGAAGATCATATGTTCAGATCCTTTATGCACATTATTACCCCTCTGATTATGAACACGAATATGCTTTGTGAGTAATTACGTTTGTTCCTGAGGACAAGGGAGAAGTCTTGCTATTAGTAGTCATGTGAATTTGGTATTCGTTCGATATTTTGATAAGATGTATGTTGTCTAACCTCTAGTGGTGTTATGTGAACGTCGACTACATAACACTTCACCATTATTTGGGCCTAGAGGAAGGCATTGGGAAGTAATAAGTAGATGATGGGTTGCTAGAGTGACAGAAGCTTAAACCCTAGTTTATGCGTTGCTTCGTAAGGGGCTGATTTGATTCCATATGTTTCATGCTATGGTTAGGTTTACCTTAATACTTTTACTTTTGTTGTAGTTGCGGATGCTTGCAATAGAGGTTAATCATAAGTGGGATGCTTGTTCAAGTAAGAACAACACCCAAGCACCGGTCCTCCCACATATCAGATTATCAAAGTACCGAACGCGAATCATATGAACATGATGAAAACTAGCTTGACGATATTCCCATGTGTCCTCGGGAGCGCTTTTCCTATTATAAGAAGTTTGTCCAGGCTTGTCCTTTGCTACAAAAAGGATTGGGCCACCTTGATGCACTTTATTTACTTTTGTTATTTGTTGCTCGTTACAATTTATCTTATCACAAAACTATCTGTTACCACTTATTTCAGTACTTGCAGAGAATACCTTGCTGAAAACCGCTTATCATTTCCTTCTGCTCCTCGTTGGGTTCGACACTCTTACTTATCGAAAGGACTACGATAGACCCCCTATACTTGTGGGTCATCAATACATCTCCAATGTATCTATAATTTTTGATTGTTCCATGCTATTATGTTATCTGTTTTGGATGCTTAATGGGCTTTATTATACACTTTTATATTATTTTTGGGACTAACCTATTAACCGAAGGCCTAGTCCAAATTGTTGTTTATTTGCCTATTTCAGTGTTTCGTAGAAACGGAATATCAATTGAAGTCCAAACGGAATGAAACCTTCGAGAGAGTGATTTTTGGAACAAACGTGATCTAGAGGACTTGGAGTGGACGTCAAGAAAGAAGCGAGGAGGCCACGAGGCAGGGAGGCACGCCTGCCCACTGGGCGCGCCCCACCCTCGTGGGCCCCTCGCAGCTCCACCGACCTACTTCTTCCTCCTATATATATATATATATATCCATATACCCCAAAACATCCAGGAGCACCATAGACCGGGAGTTCCGCCGCTGCAAGCCTCTGTAGCCACCAAAAACCAATCGGGACCCTGTTTCGGCACCCTGTCGGAGTGGGGATCCATCACCGGTGGCCATCTTCATCATCCCGACGCTCTCCATGACGAGGAGGGAGTAGTTCACCCTCGGGGCTGAGGGTATGTACCAGTAGCTATGCCTTTGATCTCTCTCTCTCTCTCGTCTTCTTGATTTGGCACGATCTTGATGTACCGTGAGCTTTGCTACTATAGTTGGATCTTATGATGTTTCTCCCCCTCTACCTTCTTGTAATGGATTGAGTTTTCCCTTTGAAGTTATCTTACCAGATTGAGTCTTTAAGGATTTGAGAACACTTGATGTATGTCTTGCGTGGGATACCCGTGGTGACAATGGGGTATTCTATTGATTCACTTGATGTATGTTTTGGTGATCAACTTGTGGGTTCCGTGACCTTGGGAATCTATGCATAGGGGTTGGCACACGTTTTCGTCTTGACTCTCTGATAGAAACTTTGGGGCACTCTTTGAAGTTCTTTGTGTTGGTTGAATAGATGAATATGAGATTGTGTGATGCATATCGTATAATCATGCCCACGGATACTTGAGGTGATAATGGAGTATCTAGGTGATATTAGGGTTTTGGTTGATGTGTGCCTTAAGGTGTTATTCTAGTACGAACTCTAGGATAGACCAAACGGAAAGAATAGCTTCGTGTTATTTTACTATGAACTCTTGAATATATTGATCAGAAAGAATAACTTTGAGGTGGTTTCGTACCCTACAATAATCTCTTTGTTTGTTCTCCGCTATTAGTGACTTTGGAGTGACTCTTTGTTGCATGTTGAGGGATTGTTATATGATCTAATTATGGTATCATTATTGAGAGAACTTGCACTAGTGAAAGTATGAACCCTAGGCCTTGTTTCGAAGCATTGTAGTACCATTTGTGCTCACTTTTATCATTAATTACCTTGTTGTTTTTATATTTTCAGATTACAAAACCTATATCTACCATCCATATTGCACTTGTATCACCATCTCTTCACCGAACTAGTGCACCTATACAATTTGTCATTGTATTGGGTGTGTTGGGGACACAAGAGATTCTTTGTTATTTGGTTGCAGGTTTGTTTGAGAGAGACCATCTTCATCCTACGCCTCCCACAGATTGATAAACCTTAGGTCATCCACTTGAGGGAAATTTGCTACTGTCCTACAAACCTCTGCACTTGGAGGCCCAACAACGTCTACGATAAGAAGGTTGTGTAGTAGACATCAGTCCACGGAGGGATCCACCCACGAAGGGTCCACAAAGAAGCAACCTTGTGTATCCCACCATGGCCATCGCCCACGAAGGACTTGCCTCACTAGGGTAGATCTTCATGAAGTAGGCGATCTTCTTTCCCGTACAAACTCCTTGGTTCAACTCCACAATCTTGACGGAGGCTCCCAGGTGACACCTAACCAATCTAGGAGACACCACTCTCCAAAAGGTAATAGATGGTGTGTTGATGATGAACTCCTTGCTCTTGTGCTTCAAATGATAGTCTCCCCAACACTCAACTCTCTCTCATAGGATTGGATTTGGTGGAAAGATGATTTGAGTGGAAAGCAACTTGGGGAAGGCTAGAGATCAAGATTTATGTGGTTGGAATGGAATATCTTGACCTCAAAACATGAGTAGGTGGTTCTCTCCTAGAAAATGAATGTTGGAAGTGTAGGTATGTTCTGATGGCTTTCTCCACGAATGAAGAGAGGGTGGAGGGGTATATATAGCCTCCACACAAAATCTAACTGTTACACACAATTTACCAAACTCGGTGAGACCGAATCAGAAAACTTGGTCAGACCGATTTAGTTCATATGTGACCGTTAGGCATTTCGGCGGGACCGACATGTCAACTCGGTGGGACCGATTTCTTTAGGGTTAGGGCATAACGTAATCTTGGTAAGACCGATTATAGAAACTCAGTGGGACCAACTTTGGTAATAAGCTAACTAGAGAGTTGGTCAGGCAAACTCGGTGGGACCGATTGGCTCATCTCAGTGAGACCGAAACGTTACGAAGGGGAAACAGAGAGTTTGCATTGCAAACTCGGTGGGACCGATCTCTCATATCGGTTAGACCGAAACGTTACGAAGGGAAAGAAAGAGTTTGCAATCCCATCTCGGTGAGACCGAGATCCCTATCGGTGAGACCGAAGTGAGTAGGGTTTCTGGCAGTGGCTATGTCAAATGAACTCGGTGGCGCCGGATAGATCAAATCGGTGGGGCCGAGTTTGACTTTTGCTTTGGGATATATGTGGATATGAGAAAGTGGTCGAGGGTTTTTGGATCATATCACTGAGCATTTTGAGCAAGCAAGCCATTAAGCAACACCTCATCCCCTTTTAATAGTATTGGCTTTTCCTATGGACTCAATGTGATCCTGGATCACTAAAAGAAAAATGTAGAGTCTTGAGCTTTAGAGCTTGAGCCAATCCTTTGTTCTTAGCATTTTGAGGGGTCCATATTCCTAATCCATGCCATGCCAATCATTGAACTTTCCTGAAATATTCATCTTGAAATAGCATTAGTTCAATGAGCTATATGTTGTTAATAATTACCAAAACCACCCAGGGATAGTTGCACTTTCAGTCTCCCCCTTTTTGGTAATTGATGACAACATATAGATCAAAGCTTCAAAAAATGATAATAAGATTGAAATGCATCGTCTCTTTGAGAAGTATGTGATAAGAAAGAGTTTCCCCTAAATTTGTGCATTATTTAAGACTTGCTTTTGAATGCAAATGCACAATCGATTAGTATCATGGGTTACTCTTCCATGTCACATACATCTTGGTGGAGCGCTCAGAATGATAGCAATTAAAAGCATGCACTCATCACCAAGCAAAGTGAATGATCATATATGGATATAAGAGATAATATCATCCAAGCAAATATTAAAGTAGCATATGAACAAACATATGATCATACAAGTATCTCACACAAGGACATAAGGTATCAAACAAGCACACAATAAAGTTCAACCAAACAAATAGCAAGAGAGACAAAAAGCAACACACTCTCTCGAAGCCTATGATCTATACATATTTCTCCCCCTTTGGCAACAAGTTACCAAAAAGTTCAAATATGCATATTGCTATGCGTCTCTCAGGCTTGGTCTTCGGGAGGTGGTGTAGAGAGAACTCCAAGGATGAAGGCATCAGTCGATGTAGCTGGAGCTAGTGGAGTGTCTGCTGGAGGTGGCACTGAAGCTGTAGCTGCTGGTGCTGATGTGGTAGCTCTAGTATCTGGTACTGACACTGCAGCTGACCTCTGACCTCTTGGCACTCGCTGAAAAGCATCTGCAGTTGCCTTCCTTTTCTTCTCCTCTGCTTCCTCCTGGAGCTGCTCAACTGCTGTCTGCATCTCAGTCACTTCCAGATCAAGATCATAGAATTTTTGTTCAATGATCCTCTCCAAGCTCTCCTGATTCCGAGTCAGGGTGGCCAAGCCCTTCTCAATCCTCAAAGTTGATTGGATCAGATATCCAAGTTGATCATGTTTGCTCTTCAAGAACACTTGAGATGCCTCTTCAGCACTTGGCATCTTTGCAGCTTTTTTTGTCTTTGCCTTAGCTCTCTTCTCTTGTGCTTGCACTGATGAAGGTTCATCCTCATCCATTACAACTGTGTTGTCTTCAAATTATGGGTAGAGAGGTAAATGCTCCTTGTCCAACAAGTAAGTTCCTGTGCCCATCTTTGAGTTGATGAGCACCTGAATGTGTGGAGCATACCCAAAAGATCTTTTCTGGTCAGTAGATGTCCTCTTCCTCTAAATCTCTTACCATAGTTGACTTTCCAAGAACTTTTGAAAATGTGGTTCTTGTCCTCTTCTTCTTCTTGCCATATCCAACTGCCTCACCATCATCTGATTCTAGTGAATTTCATGGTTTCTCTTGTTGGAACTTTCCTTGGCTTTGACATTGGGACTCTCTTTGCTGGTGCCTTCTTATGCAACCCTGGCTTAGTTGCAATAGAAGTGCCATATTCTTTCTTCAGCACTTTCTTCTTTGAGGTGGCCTCATCCTCAACAGCCACATAGTCCTCATGCTTAGAGTATGAGGTTCTCTTCTTTCTTGTCCCAGTGGCTGCCTTTGGCAAGTTACTTGGAGTGCTCCTACTGCCATCATCATAGCTGTTTGAGGGACTAGTGCCCTCACTCACTCTGGTCAGACATCTTGGCAGGCAAACTGACAACAAAGCCTGCGAATAGATATAGATGAGGTAGAGTAGATGAGCATCACAAAGTGCAGAGAATTTTGTAAATCAAGTGAGTCAAAAACTTAGTTTTAGTTCTTTACTGAAATGATTTCAAAGCTACCAAATTGATAAACTCGGTGATACTGAAGCAACATTTGGAACCTAAACTAGTGAACTCGGTCACAACGAGTCACAGTTCGGTGGCACCGAGATTGTTAGGGTTTCACAGAGAATTGAACTCGGTCACACCAATTTGCAGTTTTCGGTCAGACCAAAAAGCGCATGTGCAATGGCCTAAGCCAAATCGGGCAGACCGATTTCTACAATTCGGTCGGTCTGAGATGAGTTCAGTGGAGAACTAACCCTAAATCTTCGAATCAAACTTAACCTCAAGGAAGTTTTCTCTGGATAGATTGATTTATACGTGGCAAAGATCATGGCATTGACCTTGTGCTTAGAATCAGAGGTAAAAGGAGAGCACAAGGGGTCGAACTCATACCCTAGATCGGCGGGAGTTTGCTACGGCGGCAATGGCAGAGCAGATTCCCGTTGACGGTGACAGAAACCAGCGGCGGGAGGTCGCTGGCGGCGAGGAGATGATCTGGAGACCCGAGGAGGCAGAGCAGGATACACACGGGCTAAGGGCTTTTTAAGAAATTTCCAAAATCTCACCCGTGGATATATATATCCCGACCCTGTCGGTGTGATCGAGTGGAACAACTCGGTGGCACCGAGATGCAGAATCGCAAGCGGTTACTTCAACTCGGTGTGACCGAAATGTTCAACTCGGTTGCACCGAGATGAAAACCTAGATCAACTTAGTGAACTCGGTGTGACCAAAATGGATGACTCGGTCATACCGAAATGCACAAAGAGGTTTTGGAAGTTTAAGTGTATGACGAATCGGGGACTCCGAGTGCTCCTCACACAGAGTGGTTCGAATCTGACTTGATCAAACTTGTGATGTAGCATAATAGAGTTTGAGACAAGAAAAGCATAGATGGCTAGAGGAGGTTCTTAGGCATTCTTGTCCATCCACTTGGCAAAAGAGAAAGAGCCAAACGATCAAAGAAACAAGTGGATGTCCTCAAATGAGTAAAATATGCAACCAACATGCTCACACAATAAAATGGCAAATGGAATATGTGGCAAAGCATGCACAAACACTCTAGCATCTATCAAGCAATTTGCGATGACTAGGTCATCTATATATGAGTATATTGACTTCGGATTCAAATGAGAACATTTGATCATAGGTCATACTCATCGTTTAAGCACAAGTGGGGTTACCACTTTTACATAAAGCATTGTTGTGTTCACACTGTTAGAGTTGCTTTAGCTCAATTCTTAGAGTAAAGCTCCCCCTAGATGTGATATCCCCCCTAAGAGGGATGAACTAACCTTGGGTTTTGTCGATGGTGACTTCATGTAGGTGTTGAAGATGTGGACGCTCAATATTGATGGAGATCATTCGGAGCAATCAATTGGAGTGAGTTGCACTTTCAATACCTACACGGGTTAGTCCCACAAGGAACAAGCAAGGATATCCATAGACATAGAATGATGTACACACAAGATGATGTCCATGGAAGCATTAGGTTACCTTGTCCCTTGTCTTACCAACAAGAGGGTTTGTGACTCCTTGAACTAGTGCAAGATATGGAAGTTGTTTGCACTTGTTCTTGCCAAAATGATATGAGTGAAGTGTCTTGGCGGAGTCACCCTCAAGAACTCTCTAGTTCTTCTTCTTCAGAATCCACATCATCTTGATGGGAATCCTTGGGGTTGTAGTCGTACTTGATGAAGTAGAACCTGATGTAGTCTTGGGAATCCACTTGACCAAGGCCTTGGAAGCTTCTTCAAATGCATCAATCTCCTCTTGAAGCTTATCCTTGCCTTTTTGCTTGTGGTCTCGTGGTGGAAGATCATCTTGAGCTTGTGTCCCTTGGAAAGAAGTAGGATCATACTTCTCTTGTTGAGGAACAAACTTTGTCTTGGGGTATTGATCTTCTTCCCACTCAAATCCATTGGCATTTAACTTTCGTTCAAAACCAACACCTTGGTTCTTCCGGTGCCTTCCTTGCTTGCATACAATTTCCTCAAATTCCTTACTTCCGGCAAGGCTCTTGTAAACACCTTTCTCTCTAATTCCATTCAATAAGCTATTTTCTTGCTCAGGTGTAACTTGGCTAAGAGAATCATTAGTGGAATCAAGAGAACTACTAGAAGCGACAACATTGGATTTAGCATGGTTATTGTTACTACTAGAAGAAGAATCTTTCTTACTTCTGTTGCTAGATTTAACTTGTGGCATGTAAGTAGACAAGAGTAAATGCTTGGCAATGTAAGAAGAACTTTTCTTGCGAAGATCATCATTGATTGCCTTTAAAAACTCATGCTCTTGCTCTAGGTTGAGCTTTTCAAAGCGTAGATTCTCATGAGTCTTTAAAAGTTCTCGATGATCTTCCAAGGTAGTTTCATGAGCTAACTTAAGAGTATTTAGTTCTTTAGTTAGACGATCAATCTCCTTCTTATCATCGTCATTTGTTTTATCTTGATTAGTAAGATTAGTAGCAAATTCATCATAGTTTTCATAACTAGAGTTATCAACAAGTAAATCATCATCACCTAGCAAATCATCTTCATCACTATTGAAATCAACATACTCGGGGTGTGATATCTTTGGGCCTTTAGCCATGAAGCATCTTCCAATTCCTTCATTTGGTGAGTCAAATATGTCATAGGAGTTGGTTGACACGAGTTCTAGACCGGCAACACCTTCATCTTGAGTATATTCAGAGTCGGAGTGATAACTTCTTTCGGAGTGATGGTCAGAATCGGAGCCGGATACCCATTCACCAACGTGAGCTTGATGTCTTCATTTTGTGTAGCTCTTGGATGATTTGTCCTTCCTTTCTGAATCCTTGATTCTCCGGGAGGTTCTTCGTTCATTACGATCATCTCTACTCCTTCTCTATCTTGGTGGTGATTCTTCTCTTCTACTTCTTCTTTTAGGTGAATCTTCTCTTCTTTTGTAGGGAGCCGTGCACTCATTGGAGTAGTGTCCGGGTCTTCCACAATTGTAGCAATTACGTTCACGACTCGAAGACCTTTTGTCATTGTAGGACCTTGACTTGGAACTTCTTTCCTAGCTTCTACCCTTGTAGAACTTGTTGAAGTTCTTCACCATTAGGCTCAATTCTTCATTCAAGGTTTTTTTCTCACTTGATGATGTAGGAGCATCACATGAGGCTTTGTAAGCACCACTTGACTTGTTGTAAAGCTCTTCTTTATCCTTGAGTGACATCTCATGAGCAACAATTCTTCCAGTGACTTCCGTTAGCTTGAGATCTTTGTAATTGGGTATAATTTGGATCAATGTGCATGCGGTATCATATTTTCCATCCAAGGCTCTTAGGATCTTCTTGATGATGAATCTATCGGTCATCTCTTCACTTCCTAAGCCGGCAATCTCATTTGTGATGAGAGCAAGCCTAGAGTACATTTCAGCGACACCTTCGCCATCCTTCATTTTGAACTTGTCAAACTGAAATTGAAGCACATCCAATTTGGATTCCTTGACGGAGTCAGTACCTTCGGTCATATCAATCAAAGTATCCCAAATTTCCTTTGCATTCTCAAGACAGCTAATTTTGTTGAATTCTTCGGGGCACAATCCGTTGAAGAGAATATCACAAGCTTGAGCATTGTATTGCAGCATCTTCAACTCTTCCGTGGTATCTTCATGGTTCGGTTCTCTCCCATCGAAGAACTCACCTTGCAAGCCAATACACACAATAGCCCAAATGGAGAGGTTATGTCCAAGAATATGCATTTTCATCTTATTCTTCCAACTACCAAAATTAGTACCATCAAAGTAAGGACCTCTACGGTGGTAATTTCCCTCGCTAGACGCCATACTCTCCTAGGTTGTGAAACCAAGGCTATGATCACCAAAACTATGGAAATCAAGGCAAATGGAGACCGTAGCTCTGATATCACTTGTAGGATCGAAAGTATGTCTAGAGGGGGGTGATTAGACTACTTGACCAAATAAAAATCTAGCCTTTTCCCAATTTTAAGTCTTGGCAGATTTTAGCAACTTTACACAAGTCAAGCAATCAACCTACACATGAAATTCTAAGAGTATAGCAACGGAATGTAAAGCATTGCACATGAAGGTAAAGAGAGGAGTTTGAGGGAGCAAACGCAATTGGAGACACAGAGATTTTTGGCGTGGTTCTGATAGGTGGTGCTATCGTACATCCATGTTGATGGAGACTTCAACCCACAAAGGGTAACGGTTGCGCGAGTCCACGGAGGGCTCCACCCATGAAGGGTCCATGAATAAACAACCTTGTCTATCCCACCATGGCCATTGCCCACGATGGACTTGCCTCACTAGGGTAGATCTTCATGAAGTAGGCGATCTCCTCGCGTATCCAAAATCCTTGGTTCAACTCCACAATCTTGACGGAGGCTCCCAAGTGACACCTAACCAATCTAGGAGACACCATTCTCCAAAAGGTAATAGATGGTGTGTTGAGGATGAACTCCTTGCTCTTGTGCTTCAAATGATAGTCTCCCCAACACTCAACTCTCTCTCATAGGATTGGATTTGGTGGAAAGATGATTTGAGTGGAAAGCAACTTGGGGAAGGCTAGAGATCAAGATTTATGTGGTTGGAATGGAATATCTTGACCTCAACACATGAGTAGGTGGCTCTCTCTCAGAAAATGAATGCTGGAAATGTAGGTATGTTCTGATGGCTTTCTCCATGAATGAAGAGAGGGTGGAGGGGTATATATAGCCTCCACACAAAATCTAATCGTTACACACAATTTACCAAACTCGGTGAGACCGAGTCAGAAAACTCGGTCAGACCGATTTAGTTCATAGTGTGACCATTAGGCATTTCGGCGGGACCGACATGTCAACTCGGTGGGACCAATTTCTTTAGGATTAGGGCATAACGTAATCTCGGTGAGACCGATTACACAAACTCGGTGGGACCGACTTTGGTAATAAGCTAACCAGAGAGTTGGTCAGGCAAACTCGGTGGGACCGATTCGCTCATCTCGGTGAGACCGAAACATTATGAAGGGGAAACAGAGAGTTTACATTGCGACCTCGGTGGGACCGATCGCTCATCTCGGTTAGACCGAAATGTTACAAAGGGAAATAGAGAGTTTGCAATCCCATCTTAGTGAGACCTAGATCCATATCGGTGAGACCAAAGTGACTAGGGTTTCTGGCAGTGGCTATGTCAAATGAACTCGGTGGCGCCGGATAGATCAAATCGATGGGGCCGAGTTTGACTTTTGGTTTGGGACATATGTGGATATGAGAAAGTGGTTGAGGGTTTTCGGAGAATATCACTAAGCATTTTGAGCAAGCAAGCCATTAAGCAACACCTCATCCCCTTTTAATAGTATTGCCTTTCCTATGGATTCAATGTGATCTTGGATCACTAAAAGTAAAATGTAGTGTCTTGAGCTTTAGAGCTTGAGCCAATCCTTTGTCCTTACCATTTTGAGGGGTCCACATTCCTAATCCATGCCATGCCAATCATTGAACTTTCCTGAAATATTCATATTGAAATAGCATTAATTCAATGAGCTATATGTTGTTAATAATTACCAAAACCACCCAGGGATAATTGCACTTTCAGAAGGGCGTGAGGAAGAAGATGGTATATTTAGAGAATATTATTTTTTACGGGTTGATTATACGGGTTCTGTTCGTCCGCAACTAAAATCAACCCTTATAATGCGTTTTCCTCAGCCTGTAAAACACTTATACGGGTCGTGATTTTAAGGGGTCTGCTAGAGATGCTCTAAGGAAAGAGAGGAACCCTGGTTCGATTGAACTTGGAGGAGAAGGATACCTTCCCTCCTAATTCTGTTTGGCCGCCTTCCATAAACAGGTGTCCCCCTATTGGGCCCCTTTTGGCCCATGTGGGGGGAGCCCCCTTGGTCCTCTCGGAAGTTTTCGGCAATCTTCTGGAGCTTCCATAAATAGACTGAAACCTTTTTGGGCACTTATAAAACTCCTTTTCTCATACTCTATGGCCTCTTAGTTCTCATAGAAATTACCAGTCGTTAAGCGCGTGACCCCATAGGTTCCAAAATAAGTAGCCATGACCCAAAATGCACTCTCTGCATTTTAAAACCGAACCAAAAAAACATACCGAAATAAAGCGAATCGAGCCATCTCTATGGCTTTATGGTTTTTGGTATGGTATGAAATTTCCTTCAATTTTGATTTTTGATTTTTTGGTATACACCAAAGAACAAACGTTTAACAAATTAACCAATGCAAAAGATATATACTTCTTGAGCAAACAACCATACTATGGCGGACCCCCAAAAGATCTTGTAATGTGGTAATTTTATTTATACAAGAGCCGAATTCTCTGCTAAGCACATTCATTTTTCTCATAACATAGTCATTTTTCTCTCAAAAAGTGCTAAGCACATTCATAAACAAACCAAGTAAACATTTGTATGCACGAACAACTATCAAGGCAACAATCCATGCATGCACATATACTTATATATAGTTATATACTTCCTCCTTCCGTAAATATAAATGTCGCTCAAATGGATGTATTTAGACGTATTTTAGTACTAGATACTTCTATTTCAACGACAACTATTTTCGGACGGAGGTCGTATTTTTGTATGAAAAGATATGTGTTTTGAGTTATAAATTTGTAAAATATTAGTATATCATTTTTAAATTCACGTCAACTTTGGTTATATATGGTATATAATGAAACCATACCAAATTAGTTTGGTATATTGCAGAACCAAACCATGTTTTAATTCCGTACCGTTTTACTTAAGTATCAATGCACAGAGTTACATGGAGCACCTTTCGGTAAATAATTAATAGTGGGTTCTGGACACCCTTGATAGTTCTCACATATTTAAGAAGATTTTATCGAGCGAATCTTTTGTTTCCGCATATTATTCCCTTTAGTTTGTGATATGTTACAAAACTCAAGGCCCTTTAGTTTGCGATACGTTACAAAACTCAAGGCGAGATATTATCGGCATCCCCATGACCAATATCTTGATCACTATATCGATTATTCTCGTTACCAGTTTTGTTCTCTTTGCTCAGTTATGTATTTTGGTATCCCTGCGATCTCAATCACATGTGTCTAACCAGACAATGATGGTACTGTCATACCGAGTGGGTTGAGATAGTATCTCTCCATCGCCGGATGAGCAAATCCCAGTCTCTAATAATTGATACCGAGACATACTTTTCCAGTATATGTAAGTTACTTTTATTGTCACATAGTTATAGTGTGACATTTGGAAACCCCAAAGTAATCATCTGGTATGTTGCCATACAATATTATCATGATCCAACGACGTAAATAAATGTTAGCATATTATATGAAAATACCGACAACATAATACTGATGCGATCTCGCAGTAATTCATAAGTTGGGTCTATCCAACATCATATGTTGTGTTGAAGGGGTATCTATATGATCCGATCGATTCCATTGGGAAAGTATACAGAAAAGGCATATGTAGAAATATAAATAAACTAATATAAATATATAAACGAGCAAAGACCTGCAGGTGGTGGGAGAATCAAAGTCTATGGTGGAGAGGCGCAAGCAATTCGTGTGCGCTAGTGTGTTGTAACGCCCTCGATGCGGCTATATCTCCCACATGTCGAAGCACGACTTAGAGGCATAACCGCATTGAAAGCAATGTTGCAAGTGAGGTAATCTTCACACAACCAATGTAATACATAAGGGAAAGAGATACATAGTTGGCTTACAATCGCCACTTCACACAATACACGAGCAAAGCATTACTTCATACAGATACAATCAAGGTCCGACTACGGAACCAAAATAAAAGAAGAACCCCAGATGCGACAAAGGTCCCCGATCGACCCCAACTGGGCTCCACTACTGATCAACTAGAACGAAACAACATAAAGGGCAAGATCTTCATCGAGCTCCTCCTTGAGCTTGGTTGCGTCACCTGCTCGGTAACATAGGCACCTGCAAACTGGTTTTGGAAGTATCTGTGAGCCACGAGGACTCAGCAATCCCATTACCATGGGTATCAAGACTAGCAAAGCTTAATGGGTAAGGAAGGGGTAAAGTGGTGAGGTTGCAGCAGCGGCTAAGCATGATATGGTGGCTAACATACGCAAATGAGAGCGAGAAGAGAAACAAAGGAACGGTCGTGAAGCTAGCAATGATCAAGAGGTGATCCTGAACACCTACTTACGTCAAACATAACCCAGAAACCGTGTTCACTTCCCGGACTCCGCCGAGAAGAGACCATCACGGCTACACACGCGGTTGATGCATTTTAATTCGGATCTGGTGTCAAGTTATCTACAACCGGACATTAACAAATTCCCATCTGCCACATAACCGCGGGCAGGACTCTCGAAAGTTTATACCCTGTAGGGGTGTCCCAACTTAGCCCATGACAAGCTCTCGCGATCAATGAAGGAATAGACCTTCTCCCAGGAAGACCCGATCAGTGTCGGAATCCCGGTTTACAAGACATTTCGACAATGGTAAAACAAGACCAGCAAGACCTCCCGGCGTGCCAACATCCTGATAGTAGCCGCGCGTATCTCGTCTCAGGCCACGACCGGATGAGCAGTACGTACAACTAGAACCAGCCCTCAAGTTTCCCCGAGGTGGCGCTGCAAGTGGCTCTAGTTTGGACCAACACTTAGACAAGCATTGGCCCGGGGGGGGGCTAAAATAAAGATGACCCTTGGGATGTGCGACTCCCAAGGGAAAAAGGTAATAGGTGAGGCAAATGGTAAAACCAATGTTGGGCCTTGCTGGAGGAGTTTTATTCAAAGCGAACTGTCAGGGGGGTCCCATAAATCACCCGACCGCGTTAGGAACGCAAAATCCGGGAACATAACACCGGTATGACGGAAACTAGGGCGGCAAGAGTGGAACAAAACACCAGGAATAAGGCCGAGCCTTCGACCCTTTACCAAATATATAGATGCATTAATAATATAAGAGATATTGTGATATCCCAACATAAACCCTGTCCACCATGGAGCAATCTTCAACTTCACCTGCAGCTAGCAACGCTATAAGAGGGGCTGAGCAAAAGCGGTAACATAGCCAAACAACGGTTTGCTAGGAATGGTGTCAAAGGTTTGAGGTTCATGGCAATTTGGGAGGCTTGAAGAACAAATGATAGGTAACGCAGCATAGCGATAGAACGAAGCAACTAGCATAGCAATGATAGTAGTGAGATCCAGGGTAGCGGTCATCTTGCCTGAAATCCCGCTAGGAAGAAGAATGAGTCCATGAAGAAGATGAACGGGCATAGTCGAACGAATCCTCACAATCGCAACATTACCGGAACTAAGAAGCAACACCGGAAAGAAATAAACAACATGGTAAACACACAAGCATAATCATGGCATGATGCACAATCAAGTATGATGCATGTCCGGTTTAAAGAGGCATGGCATGGAAAAGTGCAACAAACAATACTACAAGTTAAGTGGAGCTCAATATGCAACGAGTTGCATATTGACAAAACACCACATTCGAGTTATTTAGTTCTCTCTCGTTATGAACGCAACAATATTACATGTTGTTAAACATGGCAAGAGGTGAAGCATAATGAAACTACCTATCTAGGCAAGTTTAAATGAGGCCGGAAACAACAAACAACAATTCCGGAAAATCCCCATATGCAAATTATGGATTTGGTACTGTTCTGCCCTAAACACAATTTTAGAGTTGTTAAACAGCAACATAAAGTGGACCATGTTAATCTAGGCATTTTTCCACCCCATTTACATATAAAGTTTATTTATAACCGAGCTACGGTTAATTAGTTATGAAATAAAGCATTTTAACATGGCATTTATGCAAATTTAAATAAACAGCAAGTTAAACATTTTAAACATGGATGAAAATGGCATATTATTAAACTACACAATTTTCTGAGCATTTTACATATATAAATTACTTAAATCCGATGCACCATTTGTGAGTTATTAGATGCATGATGTATGAGGGTTTTTCTGTAAAACTGGTAAAACCTGGGATAATGCTAAAATCATAGATCTGAAAAAAAATAGATCGGGCCGAAATCTGCTGGGCGCTGGGGCGCTCACCATGGGCTTCAGCCCGGTTCGGTGGTGAGGGAGGCCTACAGGGACGCGAGGCGAGCTGGGCCTTGGCTCGTGCCCGATCTGGAGGCGCTGGAGGCTGGCGCTCCTGGCTGGATCGAATGAGGAGGTGGAGGGGACGCGGTCAACGCAACGGACGACTTGCTGCTGCTCGATCTGAACGAACAGGAGGGAGCGCGCGCAGGGGAAGCAAAGCTCGACGCGGCGGGACTTGGCGCGGATCCACGGCGCAGGGCAGCGGAACGCGACGGCGGAGGGGCGGTGCAGGGGACAGGCCTGGCCGGAGAGGAGACCGGCGGCGCGACGCGAGGGGACGCGAGCTCCATGGCAGAGGAAACGATGGCGTGCCTGCTCCCCTGCTCGAGATCGAGCGAGGACGATTGAAGCAGAGGAGGCCGCGGCCTGGACTTGCGGAGCAGGAGGGTCCTGCGGGAGGTGGTTGAGGGGGAAGACGGTGCGCGGTCGAGGTGACTGCAGGCTCCCGAGGGACTTGGCGGGGCGGCGGCTGCCGCGGTGATGTTCAAAGCGACTCCTGCGGGCAACACACATCGAGAAGAGAGAGAGGGATCAGAGAACGGAAGGAGAAGTGAGCCAGGGAGGAAGGAAAAAAAAAAGGAGCGCGACGGGGCTGGCCTGCAGGTGGCCGAAGGCTGGCCGGGGTGGCCTGGTTCGGCGAGGTCGCCGGCAGCAGCGCTAGGAGGTGGTGGCGCGCTCGGGCTCCAAGGCGACGAGGAGGAGGCCGTGGGACGCAGAGGTCTTGGTCAAGGGGATCAAGGAGCTCCTCTCCTGTGCGTTGGGAGGTTGGAGAGGGAGGGCACGGGGACCTTGGTGCTCCAGTGGCTTGCGGGCTGGCTCGCCGGCCAGGAGGAGGGAGGAGTCGAGGGGAACCATGGGAGGGCTCTGGTTGGTGGTTTTTTTGGATCGAGGAGGAGTCTGGTGGAATGGGGATCGAGGGGAGACCGTTGGCCTGTGGGTGGCTGCGAGATGGATCTGGGAAGATCCCGAGGAAGGAGGGGTTTGGTCGGCTGGCGGCGGAGACGGGATGGATGGATTGGACTAGGGTTTGATCGGTATATATGGCAGGTAGACTAGGCTTAGGGCTATCCGGTCCCACCGATCGTAATCGGACGGCACGGAATAAAAGGGTTAGGACGTATAAATAAGAAAAGGGAGATGTTTTATAGATGTTAGGGGATGATCCGGACACAACGGTAGCGATAGTCCGGTTCGGGTTTGGGGGAGTTTCGGACACGCGCGAGAGGGGTCAAGAGAGGTCAATGAGGACAAGGGTCTGACAAAATGACAACGGAGGCAAAGAGAGAAAGGGCAACTGCGAACGTCTACGAGTTTTTATGAAAACATGCAAATGCAATGCGCATGATGCTATGAGATGAGATGCAAGACATGAACAAAAAGCAAAACAAAAGACAAAAACCCAACCACGAAGGGAAATACCATATCGCATCTCCGGAAAAGGCAAGAGTTGGGGTTACGAATATGGAAAGTTGCATCCGGGGCGTTACAACACTCCACCACTACAAGAGGATCTCGTCCCGAGATCTAGGATGGCACTGGAGAGAAACGAAAGAGGAAGAGAAGAGGTAAAACTAAGTTGCTTCTTCGACCAATGAGTGAAACCGAAGAACCTTGAGAAGTTGAGCAATTTAAAAGAAAGAGTACAACAGAGATGAACGAGATTGAGAACAATCCGTTAGAAAAGAGGAACAAAGAACATTAGAACTTGAAGGTTGCAAAGACATGAATCAAGAGTTTAATGGACAAGATAGATTTCGAAACCACTCCGGTTGAAACAAGATGAGAGAGGAAGAATTCGGGCAGCACTCCAGTTGAACATGGAAGGAATAGAACATGAACTTGAAAAGATGAGAGGATACTTGATGAGATCAACAACACACTGCCTCCAGAACTATTGAAAGAATGGCCCAAGGGGTAAGAAGGATTACAGACAGCACTCCAGTTGAAAAGAGAGGCAAAACTTGATAAGATGAAAGAACTCGAATGAGAACACAACACTCCAATTAAATGGATAAGCAAGAAAAGAACATTATCTTGACAAAACGAGGTGATGGATGAAGAGCGCAGCATCACAATGACTCCGGAATGAAAGAATAGAAGCTAGATCGTTGTGATGAAGGGAACGGAGAAGGAAATGACAACTCCTACCACAATTGAATTTGAAAAGCATCCTTGCAAGAAGGTTAGAACAAAGTTGTTGGAAGACCAACAACGAAAAGAATAAGTTTGTAGTGGGCTTATGGAAACATCTCAACACTTGAGGTGAAATTCTGCCACTAACGAAAAACAATTGCTTGTTTGAGATCTAAGAAGAGATGAAAACTTCTTTCGCCGAGAGGATAGGAGAAAACTCGGATCATTGATAAGCACCACAAATAGCAACAACCCTTAAGGAAAGGCTTTAGGTGAAATATAACCCAAGATAACTCCAATGAAGAGACTGATGGATTTAAAATACCTCATTCTTGACAACAATATGAATCATGAAACATGAAGGAAATTGTCAAGAGTGACATAACACCATCTCAAAAGATAAGATAGAAGGAATTGCACTTTGGAATGCAAGACGGAGAATACTTGAGCTTCTCAAAACAAAACAAGTGTTGGGCACCCTGTTTAATTTTGAGTATAGCTTGGCGGATCATAACTTCGAGCGAAATCTTGAAGAACAATTGAAGAATGAAAAGAATCCTTGACGACCCACCATTTAGAGCGTCCATGAAGAACTCCGGTAATAGAAGGATGATGAAAATAAAGAGAAGTTGAAAACACAAGGTGAAGCCTTGCAATGATTTAGATGGAGCTTCGCGACAAGATAATTGAGAGAGCTTGGAACTCCGAAAAGAAAGATGAAGCCTCTCGAACCGAGAATGTGATATGATGACCAACTCCGGAAAGAAAGATGAATCACTTGTAATCAAGAATTTATTCATCATGGATAATCTCCGGAAGAAAAGAATTGAATCACCTCGAGGAAATAAGAATAAGATTTATTGTATGCTTATCCTTCATCAAATTAAATTGATGGCAAGCAATGGATTTGTCATACTACTTATTCCCATTGAAGAAAAGGATTAAGAGAGATATAGCGCAAACTTGAGAAGGTATTGATGGAACCACCGGTGGGATTTGGAAACAATGAATGAATTGATTTGATAACGAAGAAGTGAAATCTAGAAAAAAAACCACCGTAAGAATTGAGAATGAAAGTAGCAAAGGCACAATTCATCGGGAAGATTGAAGATACTTGAGAGGATTTAGATACCACTGAACGAAGAGATCATGATCTTATTAGAGAATACTTGAATGACGCACCGGTAGAATATGGAGAAGGAGAGCTAAAAGCTGAGAACGAATAAACCCGAAATGATGGCCTTCGTAGGAATAAAATGGAAAGAACTCACGAAATGCTCCGGATGGTAAGAAAAGAATTGTCACAATCAAAAACACTTATGAGGATAGCATGAAGCTAGAACCATGAATATTCAAGAGAATGGACCAAGATTTAAGAGAAATCCTTCTTCGGTCTTCAAATGTTGAGAATGATGACGAGAACCACCAAAATTGTTGAGACACTCCGGGATGAAGAATAGAAAGGTTGAACCAACGATCAAAAGAATTTGAAAGCTATCTTGAAGAAGACATCTGACTGATGAAAATTCATTCTTACGTCAAACTTGGAGAAGAATTTAGGATAGCTCTGGGAAAATAGAAGAGTCAGGTAAGATCTTGGGAAAAGACCCGTGGGTTAGGGCCCACTCAAAAGAACACCGTTGAAAAGATTTAAAAGAGATGTTGCACCGGTTGAATTAAATGACTTGAATGAGATACCAATCTCGAAAGAGCTTGAACGAATGCAGAGTGGAAACATGAATCTTCGAGATATCTTGAGCACTCCGGAATAACAAATAGCGAGAAGTAGAATGATAATGAGGTGCACCGGTATGAGAAGACATTGAAATGAGGAAAAAGGTATGATCAACAAAACTTGACTTGAATCCACCGGAGAAGAGAAAGGAATGAGGAATGACGAACTAGTAGAACATCTTCTTGAGAACCACCGGGTAAGAACATTGATGGAAAAGAATGGAGAAACTTCACAAAAATAAAAGGATACTTGGTAAAGAAATCTTAGTCCTTGAGGAAAAAGGGTGGGTGGGTGGGAAAAAACAAAGGCAACTTGGAGACGGATGAAACAAACACCGTTGAGAAGAAATGATAATTGGTCTTGCTGATGTTGAAGTGATCGGATCCACTTGAAGAGAAACACGCCGGTTGAAAAGGATTGACATGACAATCTCGATTGTCGAGAAGGATTGGTATTCACATTGGAGTATGAGAACACCATTTCGGAAAGGTATGGAATCAACACTTGACATTGAAGCAACTCGAATACTACAACTCAAAACAAAAACAAAGGACTGGCTTGCAGAGTAAGCCGGAACAAACATATGATAGAGATTTCGTCCAAAGTTTTCGTGGTGGGGCCTACACGGGCTCGATCGTACAGCACCATCATGTACAAGGCAATGCACATGACATACGAAGCATCCCCGAGTCGGCATAGCCAAGGACTCTTTAAGACACAACGAGACCACTGTAAAACCAACCGTGAATAGGCGGACCACTAGACGTCGAACCCCAATTTCATATCATACATCCGTCGGAAAGATATCCTAAGAGCTACTTGAATTCCCACCTATGAAACTCCCGAAACTTTCTGGTTATGCAATCTGGTGTTGGGGATATAGGGGAAGCAATATATCTCACCCAAACTAACAAATCCTACATCCATCTGTATCCATTCTTCAACACATAACCAAGAAACCTTCGGAAATCGTCTACCTCAACCTTCGAAAAGCATCCGTTATACAAGTTATGGCGATACTCCCGTACTCACCTCAGTACTGGGTTATCGGGGTTATCTCACCAACAACTGCATAAAAGAGATTTTCAATGTCGGCGTACTAAACCAGGTATTCCAGAACTGCAACGATAAAATTATGACGACAACACCTCAGAGCTCAACTCCCCGGGACACTTCCACTAAACCCCTGACAGGAGGCACCAAGACAATGTTCTCATCATAAAACCATCAGAACGATTCCAAAATACCCGCATGATCCTAAAAAAAATTTAGTGAAATCTGAGAAGAGAAGAGTCAAAACTCTACGTCAGGAGACCTCACCAGAGCGACGAAGGGACTGAGGAGTAAAAAGAATTCCTAACTCTCCGATATATATAATCCTAAATGACTCAAAATATTTTTCTAGACACAACTCGGCCGCTAAAAACGATCAAGCAGTGGGGCTCCTAAGGTCGGGGAAGGCTCTGATACCAACTTGTAACGCCCTCGATGCGGCTATATCTCCCATGTGTCGAAGCACGACTTAGAGGCATAACCGCATTGAAAGCAATGTCGCAAGTGAGGTAATCTTCACACAACCCATGTAATACATAAGGGAAAGAGATACATAGTTGGCTTACAATAGCCACTTCACACAATACATGAGTAAAACATTACTTCATACAGATACAATCAAGGTCCGACTACGGAACCAAAATAAAAGAAGAACCCCAGATGCGACAAAGGTCCCCGATCGACCCCAACTGGGCTCCACTACTGATCAACTAGAACGAAACAACACAAAGGGCAAGATCTTCATCGAGCTCCTCCTTGAGCTTGGTTGCGTCACCTGCTCGGTAACATAGGCACCTGCAAACTGGTTTTGGAAGTATCTGTGAGCCACAAGGACTCAGCAATCCCATTACCATGGGTATCAAGACTAGCAAAGCTTAATGGGTAAGGAAGGGGTAAAGTGGTGAGGTTGCAGCAGCGGCTAAGCATGATATGGTGGCTAACATACGCAAATGAGAGCGAGAAGAGAAACAAAGGAACGGTTGTGAAGCTAGCAATGATCAAGAGGTGATCCTGAACACCTACTTACGTCAAACATAACCCAGAAACCGTGTTCACTTCCCAGACTCCGCCGAGAAGAAACCATCACGGCTACACACGCGGTTGATGCATTTTAATTCGGATCTGGTGTCAAGTTATCTACAACCGGACATTAACAAATTCCCATCTGCCACATAACCGCGGGCACGGCTCTCTAAAGTTTATACCCTGCAGGGGTGTCCCAACTTAGCCCATGACAAGCTCTCGCGATCAACGAAGGAATAGACCTTCTCCCAGGAAGACCCGACCAGTCTCGGAATCCCGGTTTACAAGACATTTCGACAATGGTAAAACAAGACCAGCAAGACCTCCCGGCGTGCCGACATACTGATAGTAGCCGCGCGTATCTCGTCTCAGGCCACGACCGGATGAGCAGTACGTACAACTAGAACCAGCCCTCAAGTTTCCCTGAGGTGGCGCTGCAAGTGGCTCTAGTTTGGACCAACACTTAGACAAGCATTGGCCCGGGGGGGGGGGGGGGCTAAAATAAAGATGACCCATGGGATGCGCGACTCCCAAGGGAAAAAGGTAATAGGTGAGGCAAATGGTAAAACCAATGTTGGGCCTTGCTGGAGGAGTTTTATTCAAAGCGAACTGTCAGGGGGGTCCCATAAATCACCCGACTGCGTTAGGAATGCAAAATCCGGGAACATAACCCCGGTATGACGGAAACTAGGGCGGCAAGAGTGGAACAAAACACCAGGCATAAGGCCGAGCCTTCGACCCTTTACCAAATATATAGATGCATTAATAATATAAGAGATATTGTGATATCCCAACATAAACCCTGTCCACCATGGAGCAATCTTCAACTTCACCTGCAGCTAGCAACGCTATAAGAGAGGCTGAGCAAAAGCGGTAACATAGCCAAACAACGGTTTGCTAGGAATGGTGTCAAAGGTTTGAGGTTCATGGCAATTTGGGAGGCTTGAAGAACAAATGATAGGTAACGCAGCACAGCGATAGAACGAAGCAACTAGCATAGCAATGATAGTAGTGAGATCCAGGGTAGCGGTCATCTTGCCTGAAATCCCGCTAGGAAGAAGAACGAGTCCATGAAGAAGATGAACGGGCGTAGTCGAACGAATCCTCACAATCGCAACATTACCGGAACTAAGAAGCAACACCGGAAAGAAATAAACAACATGGTAAACACACAAGCATAATCATGGCATGATGCACAATCAAGTATGATGCATGTCCGGTTTAAAGAGGCATGACATGGCAAAGTGCAACAAACAATACTACAAGTTAAGTGGAGCTCAATATGCAACGAGTTGCATATTGACAAAACACCACATTCGAGTTATTTAGTTCTCTCTCGTTATGAACGCAACAATATTACATGTTGTTAAACATGGCAAGAGGTGAAGCATAATGAAACTACCTATCTAGGCAAGTTTAAATGAGGCCGGAAACAACAAACAACAATTCCGGAAAATCCCCATATGCAAATTATGGATTCGGTACTGTTCTGCCCTAAACACAATTTTAGAGTTGTTAAACAGCAACATAAAGTGGACCGTGTTAATCTAGGCATTTTCCACCCCATTTATATATAAAGTTTATTTATAACCGAGCTACGGTTAATTAGTTATGAAATAAAGCATTTTAACATGGCATTTATGCAAATTTAAATAAACAGCAAGTTAAACATTTTAAACATGGATGAAAATGGCATATTATTAAACTACCCAATTTTCTGAGCATTTTACATATATAAATTATTTAAATCCGATGCACCATTTGTGAGTTATTAGATGCATGATGTATGAGGGTTTTTCTGTAAAACTTGTAAAACCTGGGATAATGCTAAAATCACAGATCTGAAAAAATAGATCGGGCCGAAATCTGCTGGGCGCTGGGGCGCTCACCATGGGCTTCAGCCCGGTTCGGTGGTGAGGGAGGCCTGCAGGGACGCGAGGCGAGCTGGGCCTTGGCTCGGGCCCGATCTGGAGGCGCTGGAGGCTGGCGCTCCTGGCTGGATCGAACGAGGAGGTGGAGGGGACGCGGTCAACGCAACGGACGACTTGCTGCTGCTCGATCTGAACGAACAGGAGGGAGCGCGCGCAGGGGAAGCAGAGCTCGACGCGGCGGGACTTGGCGCGGATCCACGGCGCAGGGCAGCGGAACGCGACGGCGGAGGGGCGGTGCAGGGGACAGGCCTGGCTGGAGAGGAGACCGGCGGCGCGACGCGAGGGGACGCGAGCTCCATGGCAGAGGAAACGATGGCGTGCCTGCTCCCCTGCTCGAGATCGAGCGAGGACGATTGAAGCAGAGGAGGCCGCGGCCTGGACTTGCGGAGCAGGAGGGTCCTGCGGGAGGTGGTTGAGGGGGAAGACGGCGCGCGGTCGAGGTGACTGCAGGCTCCCGAGGGACTTGGCGGGGCGGCGGCTGCCGCGGTGATGTTCAAAGCGACTCCTGCGGGCAACACAAATCGAGAAGAGAGAGAGGGATCAGAGAACGGAAGGAGAAGTGAGCCAGGGAGGAAGGAAAAAAAAAGGAGCGCGACGGGGCTGGCCTGCAGGTGGCCGAAGGCTGGCCGGGGTGGCCTGGTTCGGCGAGGTCACCGGCAGTGACGCTAGGAGGTGGTGCCGCGCTCGGGCTCCAAGGCGACGAGGAGGAGGCCGTGGGACGCAGAGGTCTTGGTCAAGGGGATCAAGGAGCTCCTCTCCTGTGCGTTGGGAGGTTGGAGAGGGAGGGCACGGGGACCCTGGTGCTCCGGTGGCTTGCGGGCTGGCTCGCCGGCCAGGAGGAGGGAGGAGTCGAGGGGAACCATGGGAGGGCTCTGGTTGGTGGTTTTTTTGGATCGAGGAGGAGCCTGGTGGAATGGGGATCGAGGGGAGACCGTTGGCCTGTGGGTGGCTGCGAGATGGATCTGGGAAGATCCCGAGGAAAGAGGGGTTTGGTCGGCTGGCGGCGGAGACGGGATGGATGGATTGGACTAGGGTTTGATCGGTATATATGGCAGGTAGACTAGGCTTAAGGCTATCCGGTCCCACCGATCGTAATCGGACGGCACGGAATAAAAGGGTTAGGACGTATAAATAAGAAAACGGAGATGTTTTATAGATGTTAGGGGATGATCCGGACACAACGGTAGCGACAGTCCGGTTCGGGTTCGGGGGAGTTTCGGACACGCGCGAGAGGGGTCAAGAGAGGTCAACGAGGACAAGGGTCTGACAAAATGACAACGGAGGCAAAGAGAGAAAGGGCAACTGCGAACGTCTACGAGTTTTTATGAAAACATGCAAATGCAATGCGCATGATGCTATGAGATGAGATGCAAGACATGAACAAAAAGCAAAACAAAAGACAAAAACCCAACCACGAAGGGAAATACCATATCGCATCTCCGGAAAAGGCAAGAGTTGGGGTTACGAATATGGAAAGTTGCATCCGGGGCGTTACATGTGTTTGGGTTGGGTAGTAGCAGTAGATACAGGGTTGGTTCTTTTTTATAGGGGATTGCGGTTGGTAGGTCGAGTTGCTATCTTTCTTGGCCTGGCCCATGTTGGTTTGGATGTATGGCATGTGGTGGCATACGTGGGAAGGTTGGCATGTCATTTAAGTTCTCAAGCTGGTGTGCTTGCGAACGGTGTATATGATTTTGCTGATGTGTCATTGTGGGATTGTCCATGGCATTTTGGGTAAAGGTCTTGTCGGAAATTTGTTGGCACCTATTATTAGGGTGCCCTCAAGCATCATTCCCCCCTTGGTTGTGTCGTCGAAGAGCTCATATTCAGCCCCATCCCTTATGATATTGTCCTCCGATGAAAAGCAAGATCTGGATTGTCGAATCTGACGATGGTGTAGCTGATAATGTCGCTTACTCCTTGGAGATGTAGTTCTTGGAGGTCTTGGTCCTAGGGTTGCACATGCACACGGCTTGATTCTAGCTAGATAGTCCTAGGTGTGTCACCACCCTGCCAATGTGGTTACATGGGTGGCATGGGTAGAGGATTGTGGAGGACCACGTGTCGTGGCATTCTTTGTCGCATGGCCAATTTATTGGCAATTGCTGACGTGCATGGCGGCTAGCGAGGGTTGCGGTGGTGGTTGGTGGCGCAGAGCTCAGAACGCGAGAGGTGCTTGGTGGTTTTGAGACCTCGGGGTTAGCATGGTGCGAGGCTGGCGGTCTGCAACGCCGTAAATTTTCTCCAAAGCGAAAGGGGCCACGGCTATGCCCTTCTTTGTGGAGTTGGGTTCTCTTTTATGTCACGGGGTTTGGTAGGTTTAGTTTGTCTTGTGCACTTGTGAGGATGACATATAGGTTGGGGTATGTTTGGTAGTGTCGGTTGTAATGTTTGTCTGCCAGCTATTGATCATGCTCTCATTTTGAGAGGTGGTTGTTTGACCTAGTTCAGGCTTGTACAATTGTAATTATATTTCCTCTATCATGCATCGAGACAAAAGCTTTGTGCTTCCTCGAAATATAATAATTAAACACATAGATCGATGTGGGCACGGTTAAGATTGCCAGAAGAAACAATCATGTAAGTTTATTTATTTTTTGCAAAATACTTCAAACTTCACCTATTATCTACTTTTACCTTCGGGAAAAAGGAAATCAAATGTCTCATGAAGAAGGAAAGTACAGACAGCCAGGTTAAGATTACCTTCAAGACACTGCTACGCGTTTGCCGTCTGATCTTTTTAAAAGATCAGCCGGGTCGCGAGCCGTCAGATACGCCATCATCAAGCAGCTATCAGCACCCTCGATCATTGCAACAAAGGTAATGTTGCAGAAACCTTTGGAATGTAGGTATTGTTGCATAAATCTTTGCAACAGAGGTTATGTTGCCGATTTTTTTTGCAACAAAGGCCATATTGCAGAAATGTCTCCAGTTTTTTTGCAACAGAGGTTATGTTACTGTTCTTTTTTGCAACAGAGATCATGTTGCAGAAATGTCTATATAATTTTCGCAACAAAGGGCATGTTGCAGAAATGTCTTCAGATTTTTTTTTTGCAACAGAGGTTATGTTACTGTTCTTTTTTGCAAGAGAGATCACGTCGCAGAAATGTCTTTTTTTCTGTAGCAAAGGGCATGTTGCTGAAACTTTTTGTGACAGAAATTACGTTGCAGCATATGTTTTTGCGTCTCAGCTCGAGAAAGCGTCAGCCATGGACGCCGATGCTCCTCCCAAATGGTCGTGACGTGGAACGACGAGCGACGGTAGGCTTCAACGGCGGCGTGCCTAGCAGACGCAGGCGGTGCAGCCCGGCAGCACCCGAGAGGCCGGCTTCCAGCATCAGCAAAATCAGCCGCTAGTGCATACTCGCAGGCCAAAGTACTGGCCACCGGCCATGGGGTGCTACTCGTCATGGACGAGGTGAACGCTTGGATTGAGAGATGCATCTGAGCACGCAAGCTAGATGTAGATGAATGAGGATAAGAAGGGGATGAGCGGTGATCGCTTCACCTCACACAGGACGCGTGGCGCTTGACTAAGGCGGCGGATTTTGCGATTGTAGTCGGCCGATTGATGGGAATCTTTTCCCATTTGACTATGGCATGTGAATCAAGCAACATGAGTAGCTCCGACCGTTTTGGCTGGCTGAATTTAGATTGCTCATGTATCTCTAAATAATTTTGTTTGTAAGGTTGTATGATTATGATAAAATCTGGATCCAACACTCCAAGCTGTTTGATCTGTTGACAAACACAGAGTTTTTTCAGTTCAGCAGAGCTCCCCTAGTTTTGTCCGGAATATTATTCCTAACTCTTCATTTCTACACAACAGCCATGGATTTCTTGATGTGCATCCACTGTGCTAGCAACATTCCCTCTGAAATTTCTGTCAAAATCTTAGACATGTGAGGCTCATCTTCCAACCGGTGCTTGAGTTCTATCGATTTGAGCTTCTTGCACCAGAAAACAGGTGTTGTCGAGCTACGCTTTTTGGAAGATTGTTTCCTCTTACTCTTCTTGAACGGAGGAGCTAACAACTGTGGTTCATGTACAATGCTTAGGCTGGTCACAATGGGCAAGAACATAGTCTAGTAACTTACACACTTCCCTAGACTATGTTACTACCTCCACAGTGGGTAGGAACATCTATGTAGTGTCATGCAACAATGTATTTATTAGGTTATAGACTCATTGTTTTTTGGAGTGTGTGATGTTCCGGTAACTTAGCTAGTTACCACAAGCACCTCTCTCTTCATTAAATATGTGACACATAAGCAAAGTTGTATTGGAGTGTGTGATGTTACTCCTAAGTTCCTCCCCATTGTGACCAGCCTTAGTGAGTATTAGTTTTTTTACATGAAGTTAATGTCAAATTAGAGGCAAAACCATAAATGAAGGAACCAATAAGAGTGTCATGTTAATTACTTACCGTGCAGCTGTTCAATTCAAGTTTCTCCAGGTTAGGTGTGTTCCAGAGGATGCTTGTCAATGCCTGCAGCTTCACTCCAAGATCACATCCTTCTAGGAGCAAAGCCTTCAAGTTATGGAGCGTGGGGAATTCTTCAGATTCCTCTTCAAGCAATGCCTACAAAGGATGATACAATGACATAAAATCGTACTGGAATATATACACCGATGGCTTTTCCAAATGTATATATTGATCAAACTTAGTCGGCAAGAGAATGCAATGCATGCGTACTGTCGTGCTGAAGCCTGATAGATGTAGCTTGGTGACGTTGGGGATGAGGGCCAGGAAACTGCACATGGACTTGAGGAACTCGAGTTTACGTTTCTTTCGTGCTCTCTGGTTCGGCTGCCCGTTGTAACTCGTGTCCGTGAGCCGGATCGAAGCATCGGCGAGCGACAGTAGCTCTGCTGCGGCCGCTCCGGCGACACAGTAGCAGTCCCGCCCGTCGTACGGAATCTCGAGGAGCAGGTAGGCAAGGCAGGGAACCGCGAGCTTGAGCTCGGCCCCAGCGAGGTTGCAACGGGGGTCGATGACTGTGAGGTTCTTGAGCGTTGGCGAGGCGACGACGTGGAGCTTATCCATCCTGCACCTCTCGACGTGGAGGTCCTCAAGGACCGGGCAGTACCTGCCGAGGCCTTCCACAAAACCAGGTAGCAGGTTGACTCCGACGAGACGTAGCGTCGTCAGGCGCCTGGTAAAGCCGGCGGCACATAAGCCTGCGGACGACAAGTCCGGCTGCCGGCGAGCGGGGGCAGCGGCATAAGAGTACACGATCGACGCGTGCGGCTTCCAGAAGACGGTGCCGTCGTGAGCGGTGCTGATGTCGACGGTGGCCGGGAAGCGTTGGAGGCCGCGGCGGACCCACCTGTCGGAGAACATGTCGCCGCGGTGACCGTCCCTGCTGCTGACCAGGTGCAGGCGGAAGACGTCGAGCTCCACCGCCGCCGGGAGCGACGACAGCGTGTGGTCGGCGAAGTCCTCGAAGCGCTCCCACTGGTCGTCGGCGAACTCCCTCTCGTCGACGTCGATCACGGCGCAGCGCACCTCGCGCCAAAGGTGCCTCCACCGCCGGGACAGCACGCTCGTCTGCCTGGCCTGCCGTGACCCGAGCAACGATATTATACAGTGCAGGAGGCAGTCCGGTAGGTCACCAAGCCGGTCGACAGCGTCAACGCGGCGGCGCTTGATGGAGTCCATGCCGATCAGATCGCGTCGGCGGCGCAATAGTTGGAGGGTTTTGGACTGTGCTATTCAGCGGAAACCCTATACGCCGCTCACTGCGTGGTAAGGTCGACGCTTCGCACAGGGGTGTTGCGCCAGCGAACGACGCAGTGGCCCGGCCCAATACAGTATTTCTATCGGTTTGGGAACATTATAGAAGGTTCATGGACCGGGTATTTCCTTGTTGGTTTCTACTTCTGGGGGTTTTCCTTTTTTATTTTTCCTGTTCTATATATCATTTTTTGTATTTCTTTTCTTTTCGTAATTTCAAAGAATTCATAAAAAGTTCATAATTTCAAAAAAAATTCAAAATTTCAAAATTTGTTCACATCCTAAAAAACTGTTTGGATTCTTAATTTTTGTTCACGTTTTTAGAAAAATGTTCAGAATTTTAATATTTTGTTCATGTGTTTTAAAATTTGTTAACCATTAATAAAAATTGTTCAAATTTTCAGAATAATAGGACATTTGAAAATTTTCATTTTTTCGAAAACTGTTCACTTTTTTTTATATAATTTATGCATTTTATTCACATATTCAAACATAGTTCATGTTTTTTGACTTTTCTTAATGCTTTGAAGAATTGTTCAGAATTTCAATACTTTGTTCACGTTCTCCAAAAATTGTTCAATTTTAAAAAAAGTGGAATTTTAAAAAATTTCCACGCTTTAAAAATTGTGCATGTTTGTTGTATAGAATTTCAGTATTTTGTTCACCTGTTTCAAAAAAAATTCACTTTAAAAAATGTTCCGTATTTCTATATTTTGTTCATGTTTTTTTAAATCTATTTTTCGAAAACTGTTCAAAATTTCTAAATATCTTCATGTTTTTGTATAGAAATTCTGAATCTTATTCACGTCTGAAAAAATGGAATTTGAAAATTTTGTTCACTTTTTCAGAAATTGTTCACAAACTCGATTGTTCACATTTTCTAAAAGTGTCCCGTTTGCTGAAAAAGTTCAAATTTTAAAAAAAGTGTTTTGTTTTCTAGAAAAATATCTGTATGTCGTTGTAATTTGTTCTTAAAAGTTCACGGTTTCCATTAGTCACTAACATGCATCATGTGCGGCGGAGGCTAGGTACACGTGTTATATAGCCAAGGGTACCGAGTCGATCGCTGGCACTGTGCTCTTTTATGTGAATTAACACTACTCACTACAGTACCACCTAATGGACTGGCCCACTTGCACTACCGCATGTGCGAACCTCCACCTATCTGCCCCAATGAGCGGCATATAGGAGGTCTCCTATTCAGCACCATGCCCAGGGTAGTCATAGCAAGCGGCGAACCAAGGCCCTTCTGTGATGGGCTGGGCAATATGTCCACGCACTTTTTTGTGTGCAATCAAGGATAATTAGTATGGACTAGCACATATGCCCGTGTGTTGCAACGGAAAAGATTGATGTTTTGTGGAAGCATAATGTTCCACGGCACTGGACTCACTATTTA
Organism: Triticum timopheevii; assembly: GCA_963921465.1. NCBI lineage: Eukaryota > Viridiplantae > Streptophyta > Magnoliopsida > Poales > Poaceae > Triticum > Triticum timopheevii. The sequence continues at coordinate 147,053,983 of OY997272.1, forward strand.
GAACATGATGCAACGCAACATCCTTCTACAAAATGAACATAAAAAATATGATGCAATTTAGCGGTGTTCATATTTTCTTTGACGGGCATAATTTCCCACCGATTCCATTTAAGTATAAATCCTTTCTTTAATTACCATGACATCCTCACCCGTTTTAGTCAGGAATCAAATCCTTCCTTTTCTAATTTAGTAGCCCCAACACATTGAGGCCTACATATCCTTCCTTTTAATTATCCTACCTTTTACTTCAAATCCTTCCTTTAATTAGTCTCATCTACTTAAATATTCTATTAACTAAGACCACAATCTTTCTTTTAATTATTATTCCACCGGTTTATTCCTACCCGTAATTCTTTCTTTTATTAGCCACATCCAATTAAATATTCTATTTAAGCCTACAATCCTTCCTTTAATTAGCTTGCCCTAAACATGAGGACTGCCACTCGTATATTTAGAGCGAGTTGGGATTAGTAAATGTGAAGGGCGCATAAGTCGTTGATTGTTACATCGAAGAGCTCGACAGGAGGTCCTGTGTTCAATTTCCACAATGTTGATTTAGTTTGACCAAATTATTTTTTGCAGTCTCTATGAAAGCCAATAAAAGGCCCATCAACATATAAGTACCTGGCCGAGACCGCTTAGCGTGTGTACGAGCCAACAGTATAAAACTTTAGCATGCACTCAAACCAAAAGAAAAGGACTAAACCAAACCAAGAATACCTATTTCCTTTAATAGTAGGTATAGATATAGATAGATATAGATATAGATTGGATGGATGGACAATGTAGTTTACATAGCGCAGGGGCTCAAGCAAAGGATCATATTTGCCACCTACCGTCGGGATAGATAGCAAATGTGCACCCCTCCTACCACACGATCATGCGAGCACCCTACATTGGTTTTCCTCCCACCGGTTTTAGGAAGGTTCTTTATTTCTTTTTCTTTGTTTTCTTACTTTCTCTTCTTTTTTCAAATTTGTGAAGTTCTTTAAAACCCGTGAAATTATTTCAAATCCATGAACATTTTTAAATTCATGAAATGTTCAAAAATCAGAATGAAATTTTAAATATGTGAACATCTTTCTTAAATCGTGAAAAAAAATCAAATTCTTGAATTTTTTTATAATACCCAAACTTTTTTTAATACATGAATTTTTCAAATTCATGATTTTTTTTAAAAATCCGGTAACATTTTCCAAATTCTTGAACATTTTTTGAAATTCAAGAAAAATAATAATTCATGAACACTTTATGAAATTTGGGAATAAGTTTTCATTCCACTAACATTTTCTGAAGTTCCTGAACACCTTTTTTTCCCAATTTTTTGAACATTTTAAAAAGTAGTGAACTTTTCTTAAAATCATGAACTGTTTTGAAATCATGAACATGTTTTCAGATTTGTGAATATTTTTTAAAACTCCGTCAAAAAAAATTTGAAATCCCGAATGTTTTAAAAAAGCAAAAACAAGAAAGAGGAAAAACAAAAGGAGAAAAGTGGGGCGCGCTGCCCCACAATGGGTCGGCCCAAAGTGCGCCAGGGGAGATGTGTGTTTGTTGCGCGTGTGCCGCCCCAAATAGGGTTCCAGCCTCAATCTACTAGATGTGCCTTCTTGGTGCAAGTACAAGAGAGTTTCTAGCTATGGTGTCTACATTCATATTCGATTCTCGGTGTTTGTTGGGGTTGATTCTCGGTGTGACGATTAGGTCGGAGGAAAACATGAGACAGATTTGCCCAGGTTAGGCGCCCCTCCTTACGAGGTAAAGCCTACTCCTGCTTGTGTGTATTGCAATTGGGGTGTGTACATGCAATATCGAGATATTGTAAGTTGATATATCGACAAGCTCGGCTCAGCTTATATAAGATACCCGGGCCCCTAGGTTTAACAACAAATGTTTGTCGTCGGCCTCCTATAGCCGTCTTGCTCCCAAAGTCGGATGGACTACTCCGATTTTGAATCGTCGATGAAAATACCCAACCCGCACAATAGATTTCCCACGCAACCGACATCCGGGGTTGAATTCCCGCACAACACGAATGAAACTTTGGACCCAGTCTGCTCTCAATCAAACTGGACCGGTCACTTCAGTCATTCAAGCCGGTCCACGTGACTTGCCTTACAAGCAGCCAAAACATTGTGTGGGGGTGGGTTGGGGCAAGGCCACATCCCATCTCATAATGGCGTGCACCACGATCTCTGTGGGTGTTAATGGGGATCCCCTTGATCCCCATGTGCAATAAGCGACGTTACTAGGGATGCGAAGGGATTGCCTGCCACATGGAGAGATTAGATGTTGATGTTTCTCCTCCCTCTCGCACATAAAGAGGGGATGGGCAGAGTGAAAGATCCCTTACACACTTGCGTCCTCCACTACAACGTGTTTCTCCATGGCACCCAAGTCCACGCGTCCGACAAGGGGCGGCAAGGCCACCACTGCGGGGAAGATGACCTTCATCACCAAAGAGAGGGTTCCCTCATTGACCAAGGGCAAGTGGACGACCTCCACCATTGGCGACATCATGCTGCAACACTTGGTCGATTTCGGCTACCTGCCACAACCAATCGTAGCCATTCCTCGATCGCTGGTGAAAGTGACGGCAGACGGCCTCATCATCGCAGAGGTCGTGCCAAAGCTAGAGCACTATGAACGGGTTAGCTTCATCCCATTCCTCCTCCATGGTCTTGGTTATCCAATCCATCCTTTTTTCGAGGTATTTTCTCCACTTATTGCCTCCAAATGCACCACCTCACTCCCAACTCAACTCCGTGAGTCTTTTCTCAACATCAAGCCTCACTTCGGTATGTGGAGAAAGTACTTCCAATTCATACTCCCGACCAACATGAATGAGAATTGAGAGTGTAGAGTGGTCGTCATTTGCAAGCATTCTGGATCCAGGTACCTAACCAAAGAGTTTGTCGAGACCAACAAAAAGTGCCATGAGAAGTGGTTATATATCCCGGATGTAGAGCTAGGCAACCCTCCTCCATCCGGAATCATCACACCCTTTTGCCAGGCTCCACCCGTCAAGCATAACTCCTGGAATTCTAGGAACACGCTGCTAGAGACATAGGAAGTAGCCAAGCTCCACAAGCATGTGTGCAAGCTAGCCGACGTTGTCTTGACTATAGTCGTGTGATGCACGTAGCTCTGAGTTGGGGTGTCCATCCACTCCAACTCTGAGCTTATCCAATGAACCAATACACTAGGAAGGATGACGTCACTAGGTCAATCTGGAATGCTTTCTATGAGGGGAAGTCCATCAAGGAAATGCTTTCCTTGATGTTTAAGGGGAAGATCTCTGAATTCTTCGAGGAGTTGGCCTTCTACGGCTTCTTGGTCGAGCTTCCCACTGTAGAGGCAAATATTCCTTATCTTTTTCAATTTCATCAATCTACACAACCTGAGTTGATTGATAGTTCTTTCTGGATCCAGAAGTGGCACACGTGGGCAGCCAATGTCCATTCGGCAACGCCAAAACCCAAGGACCAATCGACCATGGATCTCACCTTTCTCTGGGCTATTGACAACATCGGACTCAATTTGCACCACGTGTGCCAAGAAGCCCGTGCTGGACGACGAAGATGACTTCTCCACTAAAGAAGTTTCATTGGGCTCTGATACCAAATCTCATGGGTAAGGCTTCTTTATGGCAAAGCGAACACAGGATGGCGAGGCTTATGGCTCATAGATTGAACTGCAAAACCTACTAGAAGATGATACGTCTTCAACGTATCTATAATTTTTTATTGTTCCATGCTATTATATTACCCACTTTTGGATGTTTATGGGCTTTATTTTACACATTTATATCATTTTTGGGACTAACCTACTAACCGGAGGCCCAGCCCGTATTGCTATTTTTTTTGCCTATTTCATGATTTCGAAGAAAAGGAATATCAAACGGAGTCCAAACGGAATGAAACCTTCGGGAGCGTGATTTTTGGAACGAACGTGATCCAGAGGACTTGGAGTGCAAGTCAAGAAGCAGCCGAGGCGGCCACGAGAGGGTAGGGCGTGCCCCCCTACAGGGCGCGCCCCCTGTCTCGTGGGCCCCTCGGGCGGCCACCGACGTACTTCTACCTCCTATATAAGCCTACGTACCCCGAAAATATCCAGGGAGCCAACGAAACACAATTTTCACCGCCGTAACCTTCTGTATCCGCGAGATCCCATCTTGGAGCCTTCGCGGGCGCTCCGCCGGAGGGGAAATCGACCACGGAGGGCTTCTACATCAACACCATAGCCCTTTCAATGAGTTGTGAGTAGTTTACCATAGACCTTCGAGTCCATAGTTATTAGCTAGATGGCTTCTTCTCTCTTTTTGGATCTCAATACAATGTTCTCCCCCTCTCTTGTGGAGATCTATTCGATGTAAACTCTGTTTGCGGTGTGTTTGTCGAGATCCGATGAATTGTGGGTTTATGATCAATTTTATCTATGAGAAATATTTGAATCTCCTCTGAATTCTTTTATGTATGATTGAGTTATCTTTGCAAGTCTCTTCGAATTATCAGTTTGGTTTGGCCTACTAGATTGATCTTTCTTGCCATGGGAGAAGTGCTTAGCTTTGGGTTCAATCTTGCGGTGTCCTTACCCAGTGACAGAAAGGGTTGCAAGGCACGTATTTTATTGTTGCCATCGAGGATAAAAAGATGGGGTTTATATCGTATTGCATGAGTTTATCCCCCTACATCATGTCATCTTGCTTAATGCGTTACTCTGTTCTTATGAACTTAATACTGTAGATGCAGGCAGGAGTCGGTCGATGTGTGGAGTAATAGTAGTAGATGCAGGCAGGAGTCGGCCTACTTGTCACGGGCGTGATGCCTATATACATGATCATGCCTAGATAATCTCATAATTATTCGCTTTTCTATCAATTGCTCGACAGTAATTTGTTCACCCACCGTAATACTTATGCTATCTTGAGAGAAGCCTCTAGTGAAACCTATGGCCCCCGGGCCTATCTCTTATCATATTTGCTTCCAATCTACTTTTATTTGCATCTTTACTTTTTGCATCTATATTATAAAATACCAAAAATATATTTATCTTATCATACTATCTCTATTAGATCTCACTTTCGCAAGTGGCCGTGAAGGGATTGACAACCCCTTTATTGTGTTGGTTGCGAGTTCTTTGTTTGTTTGTGTAGGTGCGTGGGACTTTTGAGGAGCCTCCTACTGGATTGATACCTTGGTTCTCAAAAACTGAGGGAAATACTTACGCTACTATTGCTGCATCACCCTTTCCTCTTCAAGCAAAACCAACGCAAGCTCAAGACGTAGCAAGAAGGATTTCTGGCGCCATTGCCGGGGAGGTCTTCGCTCAAGTCGAGACATACCAAGTACCCATCACAAACTCATCTCCCTTGCATTTACATTATTTGCCATTTGCCTCTCGTTTTCCTCTCCCCCACTTCACCCTTGACGTTTTATTCGCCCTCTCTTTCCCAATCTCCCCCTCTCTCTTTCACTTGCCTTTTTCTGTTTGCTTGTGTGCTTGTTTGTCCTTATGGCTTTGCCTAAGAGTACCGACCACCTTCTTACAAGGATGGAAGAGATTGAATCAAATATTAGAAGCTTTATGAATTTGCAATTTGAGCATAATAATTTCTTCAGAAAAGAGCTTAAGGAACAAAAAGGTTTTTTGGGGTTTTATGAACAAAGAGCTTGATGATATGAATAAAGAGTTTTATGGTGTGAACTCTCAAATTGCCCGGCTTGAAAATGCTATAGCCAAAATTTCTGATAAGCAAGTCACCTTAGTCAATAAGATGGCCGCCAAACCAGAAAAGTTAGATGAAAATAATGATGAAGATCTTAAAGTTATTGATGCGTCTCCTATTAGATCTTTGTTTTGAAATATGAATCTTGATAATTATGGGACTAAAGATGAGTCAACTTTACCTAGAAGGCATCCCAAAAATTCGGAGTTTTTAGATCTTGATGCTAAATTTGGTAAAAGTGGGATTGGAGAGGTCATGACTTTAAATAGTATTGAACCCACTATCTTAGATTTCAAGGAATTAGATTATGATAATTGTTCTTTAGAAGGTTTTATTTCCTTGTTGCAATCCGTTGTTAATTCTCCTCATGCTTATAGTCAAAATAAAGCTTTTACCAAACATATCGTTGATGCCTTGATGCAATCTTATGATGAAAAACTTAATTTGGAAGTTTCTATACCTAGAAAACTTAATGATGAGTGGGAACCTACTATAAAGATTAGAATTAAAGATCATGAGTGTTTTGCTTTGTGTGATTTGGGTGCTAGTGTTTCCACGATTCCAAAAACTTTATGTGATATTCTAGGTTTCCATGATCTTGATGATCGCTCTTTAAATTTGCACCTTGCGGATTCCACCATTAAAAAGCCAATGGGAAGGATCAATGGTGTTCTCATTGTTGCAAATAGAAATTTGGTGCCTGTAGATTTTATCGTTCTTGATATAGATTGCAATCTTTCTTACCCTATTATTCTTGGTAGACCTTTCCTTAGAACGATTGGCGCGATTATTGATATGAAGGAAGGGAATATTAGATTCCAATTTCCATTAAAGAAAGGCATGGAGCACTTTCCAAGAAAGGAAGTCAAATTAACTTATGAATCTATCATGCGAGCTACTTATGAATTTAGTGCCAAAGATGGCACTACTTAGATCTATCTTCGCTTTTATGCCTAGCTAGGGGCGTTAAACGATAGCGCTAGTTGGGAGGCAACCCAATTTTCTTTGTGTTTTTTGTTTTTGTTCCTGTTTAGTAATAAATCTTGCATCTACCTTCTGTTAGATGTGTTTTTATCTTTTAATTAGTGTTTGTGCCAAGTAGAACCTATAGGATAACCTATGATGATAGTTGATTTGATTCTGCTGAAAAACAGAAACTTTCTGCACACGAATTTAGTTTTGTTAAATCACAGAAACGTGCTTTTGCGTTGATTCTTTTTGCTGCTGATCAATAGACAAATTGTCCAGGATTTCCTATTTTGGTAGGATTTTTAGAGTTCCAGAAGTTTGCGTTAGTTACAGATTGCTACAGACTGTTCTGTTTTTGACAGATTCTGTTTTTCGTGTGTTGTTTGCTTATTTTGATGCATCTATGGCTAGTAAAATAGTTTATAAACCATAGAAAAGTTGGAATACAGTAGGTTTAACGCCAAAATAAATAAAGAATGAGTTCACTACAGTACCTTATGTGGTGTTTTTGTTTTCTTTCACTAACGGAGCTTATAAGATTTCCTGTTGAGTTTTGTGTTGTGAAGTTTTCAAGTTTTGGGTAAAGCTTTTATGGACTATGGAATAAGGAGTAGCAAGAGGCTAAGCTTGGGGATGCCCATGGCACCCCAAGATATTCAAGAATAGCCAAAAGCCTAAGCTTGGGGATGCCCCGGGAAGGCATCCCCTCTTTCGTCTTCGTTCATTGGTAACTTTACTTGGAGCTATATGTGTTTTGCTTGAAGTGTCGTATATTATATTAGTCTTTACTTTTTCGTTTACCAGAATCATCCTTGCTGTACACAACTTTTGGGAGAAGCCTACTTGATTAGAATTTGCTAGAATACTCTATGTGCTTCACTTATATCTTTTGAGCTTGATAGTTTTTGCTCTAGTGCTTCACTTATATCTTTTAGAGCACGGCAGTGGAGTAATTTTGAAGAAATTGCTAGTCTCTCATGCTTCACTTATATTATTTTGAGAGTCTTTTAGAACAGCATGGTGTTTGCTTTGGTTACAAAGTTGGTCCTAGAATGATGAGCATCCAAGTTGGGTATAATAAAAACTATCATAGAAAGTGAATTGGATGTTAGGATCAATTTGATACTTGATAATTGTTTTGAGACATGGAGGTAGTGATATTAAAGTCATGCTAGTTGAGGTGATTATGAAAAATACTTGTGTTGAGGTTTGTGATTCCCGTAGCATGCACGTATGGTGAACCGCTTTGTGATGAAGTTGGAGCACAATTTTATTTATTGATTGTCTTCCTTATGAGTAGCGGTCGGGGACGAGTGATGGTCTTTTCCTACCAATCTATCCCCTAGGAGCATGCGCGTAGTGCTTTGTTTTTGATGACTTCTAGATTTTTGCAACAAGTATATGAGTTCTTTTGACTAATGTTGAGTCCATGGATTATACGCACTCTCACCCTTCCACCATTGCTAGCCTCTCTTGTGTCGCGCAACTTTCGCCGGTACCATACACCCACCATATACCTTCCTCAAAACAGCCACCATACCTACCTATTATGGCATTTCCATAGCCATTCCGAGATATATTGCCATGCAACTTTCCACTGTTCCGTTCATATGACACGCATTACTTTTGTCATATTGCTCTTTGCATGATCATGTAGTTGGCATTGTATTTGTGGCAAGGCCACCTTCTTTTCATACATGTCACTCTTGATTCATTGCATATCCCAGTACACCGCCGGAGGCATTCATATAGAGTCATATATTGTTCTAGCTTTGAGTTCTAAATCCATAAAAGTGCGATGATCTTCATTATTAGAGCATTGTCCTAGTGAGGAAAGGATGATGAAGACTATGATTCCCCCACAAGTCGGGATGAGACTTTGAACTTTACAAAAATAAAAAAAGAAAAGAAAAAGAAAAAAAGGAAGGCCAAAAATAAAAAAAAAAGAGGCCAAAGAAAAAAAAGAGAAAAAAAATAGAAAAATAAAATGAGAGAAAAAGAGAGAAGGGATAATGCTACTATCTCTTTTTCCACACTTGTGCTTCAAAGTAGCACCATGATCTTCATGATAGAGAGTCTCATATGTTGTCACTTTCATATACTAGTGGGAATTTTTCATTATAGAACTTGGCTTGTATATTTTAATGATGGGCTTCCTCAAATTGCCCTAGGTCTTCGTGAGCAAGCGAGTTGGATGCACGCCCACTTAGTTTCTTTTGTTGAGCTTTCATATATTTATAGCTCTAGTGCATCCGTTGCATGGCAATCCCTACTCACTCACATTGATATCTATTAATGGGCATCTTCATAGCCCGTTGATACGCCTAGTTGATGTGAGACTATCTTCTCCTTTTTTGTCTTCTCCACAACCACCACTCTATTCCACATATAGTGCTATGTCCATGGCTCACGCTCATGTATTGCGTGAAAGTTGAAAAAGTTTGAGATTATTAAAGTATGAGACAATTTCTTGGAGTGTCATCGGGGTTGTGCATGATTAAATACTTTGTGTGATGAAGATAGAGCAACAGCCAGACTATATGATTTTGTAGGGATAACTTTCTTTGGCCATGTTATTTTGAGAAGACATGATTACTTTGATTAGTATGCTTGAAGTATCATCATTTTCATGTCAATATGAACTTTCATTTTGAATCATTTGGATCTGAATATTCATGCCACAATAAAGAAAATTACATTGAGAATTATGCTAGGTAGCATTCCACATCAAAAATTCTATTTTTATCATTTACCTACTCGAGGACGAGCAGGAATTAAGCTTGGGGATGCTTGATACGTCTTCAACGTATCTATAATTTTTTATTGTTCCATGCTATTATATTACCCATTTTTGGATGTTTATGGGCTTTATTTTACACATTTATATCATTTTTGGGACTAACCTACTAACCAAAGGCCCAGCCCGTATTGCTGTTTTTTTGCCTATTTCAGTATTTCGAAGAAAAGGAATATCAAACGGAGTCCAAATGGAATGAAACCTTCAGAAGCATGATTTTTGGAACGAACATGATCCAGAGGACTTGGAGTGCAAGTCAAGAAGCAGCCGAGGCGGCCACGAGAGGGTAGGGCGCCCCCCTACAGGGCACGCCCCCTGTCTCGTGTGCCCCTCGGGCGGCCACGGACGTACTTCTTCCTCCTATATAAGCCTACATACCCTGAAAACATCCAGGGAGCCAACAAAACATAATTTCCACCGCCGTAACCTTCTGTATCCGCGAGATCCCATCTTGGAGCCTTCACCGGCGCTCCTCCGGAGGGGGAATTGACCACGGAGGGCTTCTACATCAACACCATAGCCCTTCCGATGAGTTGTGACTAGTTTAGCACAGACCTTCGGGTCCATAGTTATTAGCTAGATGGCTTCTTCTCTCTTTTTGGATCTCAATACAATGTTCTCCCCCTCTCTTGTGGAGATCTATTTGATGTAAACTCTTTTGCGGTGTGTTTGTCGAGATCCGATGAATTGTGGGGTTATGATCAAGTTTATCTATGAGAAATATTTGAATCTCCTCTGAATTCTTTTATGTATGATTGAGTTATCTTTGCAAGTCTCTTCGAATTATCAGTTTGGTTTGGCCTACTAGATTGATCTTTCTTGCCATGGGAGAAGTGCTTAGCTTTGGGTTCAATCTTGCAGTGTCCTTACCGAGTGACAGAAAGGGTTGTGATGACCCACAAGTATAGGGGATCTATCGTAGTCCTTTCGATAAGTAAGAGTGTCGAACCCAATGAGGAGCAAAAGGAAATGATAAGCGGTTTTCAGCAAGGTATTCTCTGCAAGTACTGAAATAAGTGGTAACAGATACTTTCATGATAAGGTAAATTGTAACGAGCAACATGTAACAAAAGTAAATAAAGTGCAGCAAGGTGGCCCAATCCTTTTTGTAGCAAAGGACAAGCCTGGACAAACTCTTATAATAGGAAAAGCGCTCCCGAGGACACATGTGAATATCGTCAAGCTAGTTTTCATCACGCTCATATGATTCGCGTTCGGTACTTTGATAATTTGATATGTGGGTGGACCGGTGCTTGGGTGCTGTTCTTATTTGAACAAGCATCCCACTTATGATTAACCTCTATTGCAAGCATCCGCAACTACAACAAAAGTATTAAGGTAAACCTAACCATAGCATGAAACATATGGATCCAAATCAGCCCCTTACGAAGCAACGCATAAACTAGGGTTTAAGCTTCTGTCACTCTAGCAACCCATCATCTACTTATTACTTCCCAATGCCTTCCTCTAGGCCCAAATAATGGTGAAGTGTTATGTAGTCGACGTTCACATAACACCACTAGAGGTTAGACAACATACATCTTATCAAAATATCGAACGAATACCAAATTCACATGACTACTAATAGCAAGACTTCTCCCTTGTACTCAGGAACAAACGTAATTACTCACAAAGCATATTCATGTTCATAATCAGAGGGGTAATAATATGCATAAAGGATCTGAACATATGATCTTCCACCGAATAAACCAACTACCATCAACTACAAGGAGTAATCAACACTACTAGCAACCTACTAGCACCAATCCTGGACATGGAGACAAGAATTGGATACAAGAGATGAACTAGGGTTTGGAGATGAGATGGTCCTGGTGAAGATGTTGATGGAGATTGCCCTCTCTCGATGAGAGGAGCATTGGTGATGACGATGGTGATGATTTCCCCCTCCCGGAGGGAAGTTTCCCCGGCAGAACAGCTTTGCCGGAGCCCTAGATTGGTTCCGCCAAGGTTCCGCCTCGTGGCGGCGGAGTTTCGTCCCGAAAGGTTGCCCTCTATTTTTTTCTCATCGAAAGACTTCATATATGAGAAGATGGGCATCGGAGAGCCACCAGGGGGCCCACGAGGTAGGGGGGCGCGCCCAGGGGTGGGGGGCGCCCCCACCCTCGTGAGCAGGGTGTGGGCCCCCTCGCCTTCATCTTGGGTGACGATTTTTCTTTATTTATTTTAAGATATTCCGTGGATTTTCAGGACTTTTGGAGTTGCGTAGAATAGGCCTTCAATATTTGCTCCTTTTCCAGCCTAGAATTCCACCTGCCGGCATTCTCCCTCTTCATGTAAACCTTGTAAAATAAGAGAGAATAGCCATAAGTATTGTGACATAACGTGAAATAACAGCCCATAATGCAATAAATATTGATATAAAAGCATGATGCAAAATGGACGTATCAACTCCCCCAAGCTTAGACCTCGCTTGTCCTCAAGCGAAAAGCCGATAACAATAAATATGTCCTCATGTTTAGAGGTAGAGGCGTCGATAAAAATAAAATACGGACATGAAGGCATCATGATTATTTCATAACAGCAACATATATAGATTTTGTCATATGATTACTTATGTTCAAGTGATGATCTTTTCCCATTGCAAAAGTATGAATCACAAACCTTATTGAGCACCAACAAATTATAACCTCAGTCATTGAAGCAATTGTAATTTATCATAACATCAGAAAGAGTCTATGTCAGAGCTTAAAAGCAAGTCCACATACTCAACTATCACTTAGTCCTTCATAATTGCTAACACTCGCACAATACTTGTGGTTACGGAGTTTTAATCGGACACAGAGAAAGATAGGGGCTTATAGTTTTGCCCCACAACCTTTTACCTCAAGGGTAATGTCAACAATAATAATTCATGCTCCCCTACATCCAATTAGATATATATATATATCATGTTCTTTCCAACATGCTGAGCTTGCCAAAGGATAAAATGGAAAAGGAAAGGTGAAGATCACCGTGACTCTTGCATAAGGTAGAGGATAATAATAAAAGATAGGCCCTTCGCAGAGGGAAGCAGAGGTTGTCATGCGCGTTTAGGGTTGATGCACAAAATCTTAATGCAACAGAACGTCACTTTATATTGCCCCTTGTATGTGGACCTTTATTTTGCAGTCCGTCGCTTTTATTACATCCACAACAAGTTCGTACAAAGCTTATTTTCTCTGCACTAATAAGTCATGCATATTTAGAGAGCAATTTTTATTGCTTGCACCGATGACAACTTACTTGAAGGATCTTACTCAATCCATAGGTAGATATGGTGGACTCTCATGGGAAAACTGGTTTAAGGGTATTTGGAAGCACAAGTAGTATTTCTACTTGGTGCTGGAATTTGGCTAGCATGAGGGGGAAGGGCAAGCTCAACATGGTAGAGGATCCATGACAACATACTTTATCTCAGATGTAAGAAAACATAACTCATTATGTTGTTTTCCTTGTCCAACCTCAACTCTTTAGCATGTCATATTTTAATGAGTGCTCCCAATCATAAAAGATGTCAATGATAATATATCTATATGTGAAACCTCTCTTTCCTTATTACTTCCTATTAATTGCAACGATGACCAAAGCTATATTTGCCAACTCCCAACAACTTTTAATCATCATACTCTTTCTATGTGAAGTCATTACTTTCAATAAGATCAATATGAACTCTTTGATTCTTTTTATTCTTTTCCTTCTTTCTATTTACCCAAGATCATGGCAAAATAATCAAGCCCTTGACTCAACACTAATCTTTATTATATAGCTCACGGACTCGATTACAAAGAAGGAACATAAAGCAAAACTCAAAACAAGATCATGCCATGACTTTATTCTACTAAATCAAGATACTACTAAAAGGATCGAACTAAGAAAAACGGTAAAGATAGGAGTTGTGATGGTGATACGATACCTGGGCACCTCCCCCAAGCTTGGCAGTTGCCAAGGGGAGTGCCCATACCCATGTGATTATATCTCCTTCTTTGTTGTTGGCGGTGGAGGTGTTGTTGATGATGCAAGCTTGTCGTCCACCTTCCATGGCATAGGCTCACCATCATAGAAGGATGATCGAGTCTCCGGAATCCTCAAATCTGCAGCCAAACTCATCCTTTTGAATCTATATTCATACTCACAGTTTTGGTTTTGCAGATCATAGATTTGGGCTTGGAGGTGCTCGATCTTCTCATGTAGCTTGAAGATGGCCTCCTCGGTGTTCTTGGCATCCGGCTCGTAGTTGTTGGTGAACTCCGCGAGCATCTTGTGGGTAGCGTTGATTCCATGCTCCACCATCCCCTGGCACTTGAAAACTTGTTGCTCCATTGCTTCGAGCCTCGACTCCACGCTTCCGGTTCCCTTTGGTCCCTCAACATCGCGGATGTGCGGCAACCCATCATGCATCTCAATGGTGTGAGGGTGTCGCAACACCTCCGCGAGGTAAGGGTTGATCACCTTCTCGAAGAACATGTCCTTGGAAGCACATGGGGTCGTCATGATGATCTAGACCTGTCAGAAAAATAGCTCGAAACAAGAACAGGGGAGATTTGCATGATACGAGAGTCAAAACCTTCGGGAGTATATATAATGAATTTTTACCGACCAAAATACGTATCGTGCAAGAAAACGGAGTCCGGAGGGCACACGAGGTGCTCACGAGGTAGGGGGGCACGCCCAGGGGGGTAGGGCGCGCCCTCCACCCTCGTGGAGGCCTCGTGTCCTCCCCGGACTGCTACTTATTTTTCTATTTTTCTAATTATTCCAAAACAGAGAAATATTGCCTTAAAAATTGTTTTGGAGTCAGTTTACTTACCGTATCACATACCTATTCCTTTTTCGGAGTCTGGAACGGTCTGGAAGGTGTCCCTTATGTATTCCTCCGGGGTTATGGTTTCAATAATATTAGTTTCAACATTTATAGGATTACCTGAGATATAGTGTCTGATCCTTTGACTGTTTACCACCTTCGGATTTGTGCCTGCGAAGTTGTTGATTTTTATGGCACCGGAACGATAGACCTCCTTGATAACGTAAGGGCCTTCCCATTTAGAGAGAAGTTTTCCTGCAAAAAAATCTTAAACGAGAGTTGTATAGCAATATATAATCACCTACATTAAACTCACGCTTTTGTATCCTTTTGTCATGCCATCTTTTAACTTTTTCTTTAAACAACTTGGCATTTTCATAAGCTTGGGTTCTCCATTCATCAAGTGAGCTGATATCAAATAACCTCTTCTCACCGGCAAGTTTGAAATCATAGTTGAGCTCCTTAATAGCCCAATATGCCTTATGTTCTTGTTCGAGAGGTAAGTGACATGCTTTTCCATAAACCATTTTATACGGAGACATACCCATAGGATTCTTATATGCAGTTCTATAGGCCCATAATGCGTCATTCAGTTTCTTGGACCAATTCTTTCTAGACCTTTTAACAGTCTTTTGCAAAATTAATTTGAGCTCTCTATTGCTCAATTCTGCTTGACCACTAGACTACGGGTGATAATGAGATGTAATCCTATGATTAACGTCATATTTAGTAAGCATTTTACGGAAAGCACCATGAATAAAGTGTGAACCACCATCAGTCATTAAGTATCTAGGGACTCCAAACCTCGGAAAAATAACTTCCTTAAGCATTTTAATAGAAGTGTTATGATCAGCACTACTAGTTGGAATAGCTTCTACCCACTTAGTAACGTAATCAACAGCAACTAAAATATGTGTATATCCATTAGAGGCAGGAAAAGGTCCCATGTAATCAAAGCCCCAAACATCAAATGGTTCAATAACAAGTGAATAATTCATAGGCATTTCATGACGTCTACTAATATTACCAATTCTTTGACATCCATCGCAAGGCAAAACAAACTTATGGTCATCCTTGAAGAGAGTAGGCCAATAAAAACCGGATTGCAATACCTTATGTGCAGTTCTATCTCTAGCATGGTGTCCTCCATAAGCTTCGGAGTGACACTTGCGTAGGATCTATTCCTGTTCATGCTCAGGTACACAACGTCTAATAACACCATCTACTCCTTCTTTATAAAGATGTGGGTCATCCCAAAAGTAATGTCGCAAATCATAGAAAAACTTTTTCTTTTGTTGGTATGTGAAGCTAGGTGGTATAAATTTAGCAACAATATAATTAGCATAATCAAAATACCTTGGAGTGCTACGAGAAGTGCTTATGACATTTAATTGTTCATCAGGAAAGCTATCATCGATAGGTAGTGGGTCATCAAGAACATTCTCTAACCTAGATAAGTTGTCTGCAACGGGGTTCTCAGCTCCTTTTCTATCAACAATATGCAAATCAAATTCTTGCAGCAAGAGAACCCATCTAATAAGTCTAGGTTTTGCATCTTTCTTTTCCATAAGATATTTAATAGCAACATGATCAGTGTGAATAGTTACTTTAGAATCAACAATATAGGGTCTGAATTTATCACAAGCAAATACAACTGCTAAAAGTTCCTTATCGGTAGTAGCATAATTTCTTTGAGCATTGTCTAGAGTCTTACTAGCATAATGGATAACATTTAATTTTTTATCAACTCTTTGCCCTAGAACAACACCTACAGCATAATCACTAGCATCACACATAATTTCAAAGGGTAAATTCCAATCAGGTGGCTGAACAACAGGTGCAGAGATTAATGCTTTCTTAAGTATTTCAAATGCTTCTACACAATCATCATCAAAGAAAAATGGTACATCTTTTTGTAATAAATTAGTCAGAGGCCGAGAGATTTTTTTAGAAGTCCTTAATGAACCTCCTATAAAATCCGGCGTGACCAAGGAAACTTCATATACCTTTGATGTCCTTGAGACATGGCATCTTTTCAATAGCATCAACCTTGGCTTTATCAACTTCAATACCTCTTCCAGAAACTTTGTGCCCCAAGACAATACCTTCATTAACCATAAAGTGGCACTTTTCCCAATTCAAGACAAGATTAGTTTCTTCACATCTCTGCAAAACTCGAGCAAGATTGCTCAAGCAATCATCAAAAGAGGAACCATAGACGGAAAAGTCGTCCATGAAAACCTCACAAATCTTTTCACAAAAGTCAGAGAATATAGCCATCATGCATCTTTGAAAGGTAGCAGGTGCATTACATAAACCAAAAGGGATACGTCTATAGGCAAAAGTACCAAAAGGGCATGTAAAAGTAGTATTTGATTGATCTTTAGCCGACACAGGTATTTGAGAGAAACCAGAATAACCATCTAGAAAGCAATACTGTGTATGTTTGCATAATCTTTCTAGCATTTGATCTATAAAAGGTAAGGGGTAATGATCTTTCTTAGTAGCTTTATTTAATTTGTGGAAATCAATTACCATCCTATAACCTGTGATAGTTCTTTGCGGAATCAATTCATCTTTATCGTTAGGGACAATAGTAATACCTCCCTTCTTAGGGATGCAATGGACAGGACTTACCCACTGACTATTAGCAACGGGATAAATTATACCTGCCTCCAGAAGCTTCAGTATTTCTTTTCTTACCACTTCTTTCATTTTAGGACTGAAACGTAGTTGAGGATCATGAACTAGTTTGGCATCCGCTTCCAAATTTATTTTATGTTGGCATAGAGTGGGACTGATGCCCTTAAGATCATAAAGAGTATATCCAATAGCGGCACGATGCTTCTTCAGAGTTTTCAATAATCTTTCTTCTTCATGCTCTGAAAGGTTAGCACTAATAATGATAGGATATATTTTCCCTTCATCAAGATAAGCATATTTAAGATTATTAGGTAATGGTTTAAGCTCAAACACGGGATCACCCTTGGGTGGAGGAGGATCCCCTAGGATTTCAACATGCAAATTGTGTTGCATAATAGGTTCCTATTTAAAGAATACTTCATCTATTTCCCTTCTTTCATTCATGAACATATCATTTTCATGGTCTAGCAAATAGTGTTCTAAAGGATCACTAGGAGGTACGGCAATAGAAGCAAGACCAATAATCTCATCTTTACTAGGCAATTCTTCCTCATGATGTTGTTTACTAAATTTAGAGAAATTAAACTCATGAACCATATCATCCAAGCCAATAGTAACAACATTCTTTTCGCAGTCTATCTTAGCATTAACAGTATTCAAGAAGGGTCTACCAAATATAATAGGACAAAAGCTATCTTGTGTAGAACCAAGAACAAGAAAATCAACGGGATACTTGGTTTTTCCACACAAGACTTCAACATCTCTAACAATTCCTATTGCAAATATAGTATCTCTATTGGCAAGTTTAATTGTAACATCAATATCTTCTAACTCAGCAGGTGCAATATCATGCATAATTTCTTCATACAAGGTAATAGGTATAACACTAGCACTAGCACCCATATCACATAAGCCACGATAATAATGATCTCCTATTTAAACAGAAATAACAGGTACGCCGACCACAGGTCTATGTTTATCTCTAGCACACGGTTTAGCAATTCTAGCAGTTTCACCACGGAATTGAATAACATGCCCATCAATATTATCAGACAAGAGATCTTTAACAATAGCAATATTGGTTTCTACTTTGACTTGTTCAGGAGGTGTATAAGTTCTAATATTGCTTTTACGAACAACAGTTGAAGCTTTAGCATGATCCTTCATTCTACCAGGAAAAGGTGGTTTCTCAACATAAGAAGTGGGAACAATAGGATCATTATAAGTGACAATATTTTCTTCAACTTTAATAGGTGCAGCTACTTTTACTTCAATGGAAGGATGATATTTAAACCACTTCTCCTTGGTGAGATCAACATAAGTAGCAAAAGATTCACGGAAAGAAGCTACTATCTCAGAGTCAAGTCCATATTTAGTGCTAAACTTACGGAAAATATCGGTATCCATAAAAGATTTAACACAATCAAACTTAGGTGTCATACCTGACTCCTTACCTTCGTCGAGGTCCCAATCTTCAGAGTTGCGTTTAATTCTATCCAATAAATTTCATCTAAATTCAATAGTCTTCATCATAAAAGAGCCAGCACAAGAAGTATCGAGCATGGTGCGATTGTTATCAGAAAGCCGAGCATAAAAACTTTGCATAATTACTTCTCTTGAGAGCTCATGATTGGGGCATGAATATAACATTGATTTAAGCCTCCCCCAAGCTTGAGCAATGCTTTCTCCTTCGCGAGGCCAAAAATTATATATATAATTGCGATCACGATGAACAAGATGCATATGGTAATACTTTTGATGAAATTCCAACTTCAATCTTTTATAGTTCCATGATCTCATATCATCACATAGCCTATACCATGTCAATGCGTCTCCCTTCAAAGATAAAGGGAAAGCCTTCTTCTTAACAACATCATCGGGTATACCTGCAAGCTTAAATAGTCCACAAACTTCATCCACATAGCGTAGATGTTCATCAGGATGCTTGATGACCCACAAGTATAGGGGATCTATCATAGTCCTTTCGATAAGTATGAGTGTCGAGACCAACGAGGAGCAGAAGGAACTGATAAGCGGTTTTCAGCAAGGTATTCTCTGCAAGTACTGAAATAAGTGGTAACAGATAGTTTTCTGATAAGATAAATTGTAACGAGCAACAAGTAACAAAAGTAAATAAAGTGCAGCAAGGTGGCCCAATCCTTTTTGTAGCACAGGACAAGCCTGGACAAACTCTTATAATAGGAAATGCGCTCCCGAGGACACATGGGAATATCGTCAAGCTAGTTTTCATCACGCTCATATGATTCGCGTTCGGTACTTTGATAATTTGATATGTGGGTGGACCAGTGCTTGGGTGCTGCTCTTACTTGAATAAGCATCCCACTTATGATTAACCTCTATTGCAAGCATCCGCAACTACAACAAAAGTATTAAGGTAAACCTAACCATAGCATGAAACATATGGATCCAAATCAACCCCTTACGAAGCAACGCATAAACTAGGGTTTAAGCTTCTGTCACTCTAGCAACACATCATCTACTTATTACTTCCCAATGCCTTCCTCTAGGCCCAAATAATGGTGAAGTGTTATGTAGTCGACGTTCACATAACACCACCAGAGGCTAGACAACATACATCTTATCAGAATATCGAACGAATACCAAATTCACATGACTACTAATAGCAAGACTTCTCCCTTGTCCTCAGGAACAAACGTAAGTACTCACAAAGCATATTCATGTTCATAATCAGAGGGGTAATAATATGCATAAAGGATATGAACATATGATCTTCCACCAAATAAACCAACTAGCATCAACTACAAGGAGTAATCAACACTACTAGCACCAATCCCGGACTTGGAGACAAGAATTGGATACAAGAGATGAACTAGGGTTTGGAGATGAGATGGTGCTGGTGAAGATGTTGATGGAGATTGCCCTCTCCCGATGAGAGGAGCGTTGGTGATGACGATGGTGATGATTTCCCCCTCCCGGAGGGAAGTGTCCCCGGCAGAACAGCTTTGCCGGAGCCCTAGATTGGTTCCGCCAAGGTTCCGCCTCGTGGCGGTGGAGTCTCGTCCCGAAAGGTTGCCTTCTATTTTTTTCTCATCGAAAGACTTCATATAGGAGAAGATGGGCGTCGGAGAGCCACCAGGGGGCCCACGAGGTAGGGGGGCGCCCAGGGGGGGCGCCCCCACCCTCGTGAGCAAGGTGTGGACCCCCTGGCCTTCATCTTTGGCGACGATTTTTCTTTATTTATTTTAAGATATTCCGTGGAGTTTCAGGACTTTTGGAGTTGCGCAGAATAGGCCTTCAATATTTGCTCCTTTTCCAGCCCAGAATTCCAGCTGCCGGCATTCTCCCTCTTCATGTAAACGTTGTAAAATAAGAGAGAATAGCCATAAGTATTGTGACATAACGTGAAATAACAACCCATAATGCAATAAATATTAATATAAAAGCATGATGAAAAATGGACGTATCAACTCCCCCAAGCTTAGACCTTGCTTGTCCTCAAGCGAAAAGCCGATAACAATAAATATGTCCTCATGTTTAGAGGTAGAGGCTTCGATAAAAATAAAATACGAACATGAAGGCATCATGATTATTTCATAACAGCAATATATATAGATTTTGTCATATGATTACTTATGTTTAAGTGATGATCTTTTCACAATGCAAAAGTATGAATCGCAAACCTTATTGAGCACCAACAAATTATAACCTCAGTCATTGAAACAATTGCAATTTATCATAACATCGGAAAGAGTCTATGTCAGAGCTTAAAAGCAAGTCCACATACTCGACTATCACTTAGTCCTTCATAATTTCTAACACTCACGCAATACTTGTGGTTACGAAGTTTTAATCGGACACAGAGAAAGATAGGGGCTTATAGTTTTGCCCCACAACCTTTTACCTCAAGGGTAATGTCAACAATAATAATTCATGCTCCCCTACATCCAATTATATATATATATATATATATATATATATATATATATATATATATCATGTTCTTTCCAACATGCTGAGCTTGCCAAAGGATAAAATGGAAAAGGAAAGGTGAAGATCACCGTGACTCTTGCATAAGGTAGAGGATAATAATAAAAGATAGGCCCTTCATAGAGGGAAGCAGAGGTTGTCATGCGCGTTTAGGGTTGATGCACAAAATCTTAATGCGAAAGAACGTCACTTTATATTGCCCCTTGTATGTGGACCTTTATTATGCAGTCCGTCACTTTTATTACGTCCACAACAAGTTCGTACAAAGCTTATTTTCTTTGCACTAATAAGTCATGCATATTTAGAGAGCAATTTTTATTGCTTGCACCGATGAAAACTTACATGAAGGATCTTACTCAATCCATAGGTAGATATGGTGGACTCTCATGGCAAAACTGGTTTGAGGGTATTTGGAAGCACAAGTAGTATTTCTACTTGGTGCTGAGAATTTGGCTAGCATGAGTGGGAAGGGCAAGCTCAACACGGTAGAGGATCCATGACAACATACTTTATCTCAGATGTAAGAAAACATAACTCATTATTTTGTCTTCCTTGTCCAACCTCAACTCTTTAGCATGTCATATTTTAATGAGTGCTCCTAATCATAAAAGATGTCAATGATAATATATCTATATGTGAAACCTCTCTTTCCTTATTACTTCCTATTAATTGCAACGATGACCAAAGCTATATTTGCCAACTCCCAACAACTTTTAATCATCATACTCTTTCTATGTGAAGTCATTACTTTCAATAAGATCAATATGAACTCTTTGATTCTCTTTATTCTTTTTCTTTTATTCACCCAAGATCATGGCAAAATAATCAAGCCCTTGACTCAACACCAATCTTTATTATATAGCTCACGGACTCGATTACAAAGAAGGAACATAAAGCAAAACTCAAAACTAGATCATGCCATGACTTTATTCTACTAAATCAAGATACTACTAAAAGGATCGAACTAAGAAAAACGGTAAAGATAGGAGTTGTGATGGTGATACGATACCAGGGAGCCTCCCCCAAGCTTGGCAGTTGCCAAGGGGAGTGCCCATACCCAAGTGATTATTTCTCCTTCTTCGTTGTTCGTGTAATATTCTTGGCGATGATTCCCCTCAAAATACGGCTCTCCTCCTCGAGCTTATTAACTTGCTGCTTGAGGTCCATTATTTCCTTGCGAAGCTTTCCTGTAACAGCTAAAGCTCCTTGCACCCAAGGGTGTTGCATAGCTGCGGGAGAACAAGAGACACTCCTCCTCATATTTTCATAGGAAAGAAATCTAATATTGGATGGGATAACCAAGTTTGGAATAGCTGAGCTCTGTAGTTCCCCCATTGTAAACCCAGCTCGGAGGCGAGAGGTGACTTCTTGATCTTCCATGGCATCTACCCTCATTAGGTCAGCCTCCATCTCTTCCTCCGTTGCTGGCCCAAAGTGGTCAGCGTCGCTGTTTGCCCTTGGTTCCATTGCCGGGTTAGATACCCGGCTCTCCCCGACTGACTCTTGAGAAGACATCTTGCTCTAATCTGCAGCAGTAATAGCTTGAAACAAAAACAGAGGATATTTGCGTGATACGGGAGTCAAAACCTTCGGGAGTATATATAATGAATTTTTACCGACCAAAATACGTATCATGCAAGAAAACGGAGTACGGAGGGCACACGAGGTGCTCACGAGGTAGGGGGCGCGCCCTCCACCCTCGTGGAGGCCTCGTGTCCTCCCCGGACTGCTACTTATTTTTCTATTTTTCTAATTATTCCAAAACGGAGAAATATTGCCTTAAAAATTGTTTTGGAGTTGGTTTACTTACCGTACCACATACCTATTCCTTTTCGGAGTCTGGGACGGTCCGGAAAGTGTCCCTTATGTATTCCTCCGGGATTACGGTTTCAATAATATTGGTTTCAACATTTATAGGATTACCTGAGATATAGTGTTTGATCCTTTGACCGTTTACCACCTTCGGATTTGTGCCTTCGAAGTTGTTGATTTTTATGGCACCGGAATGATAGACCTCCTTGATAACGTAAGGACCTTCCCATTTAGAGAGAAGTTTTCCTGCAAAAAATCTTAAACGAGAGTTGTATAGCAATACATAATCACCTACATTAAACTCACGCTTTTGTATCCTTTTGTCATGCCATCTTTTAACCTTTTCTTTAAACAACTTGGCATTTTCATAAGCTTGGGTTCTCCATTCGTCAAGTGAGCTAATATCAAATAACCTCTTCTCACCGGCAAGTTTGAAATCATAGTTGAGCTCTTTAATAGCCCAATATGCCTTATGTTCTAGTTCGAGAGGCAAGTGACATGCTTTTCCATAAACCATTTTATACGGAGACATACCCATAGGATTTTTATATGCAGTTCTATAGGCCCATAATGCATCATCAAGTTTCTTGGACCAATTATTTCTAGACCTATTGACAGTCTTTTGCAAAATTAATTTGAGCTCTCTATTGCTCAATTCTACCTGACCACTAGCCTGCGGGTGATATGGAGATGCAATTCTATGATTAACGTCATATTTAGCAAGCATCTTACGGAAAGCACCATGAATAAAGTGTGAACCACCATCAATCATTACATATCTAGGGACTCCAATCCTCGGAAAAATAACTTCCTTAAGCATTTTAATAGAAGTGTTATGATCATCACTACTAGTTGGAATAGCTTCTACCCACTTAGTAATGTAATCAACAACAACTAAAATATGTGTATATCCATTAGAGGCAGGAAAAGGTCCCATGTAATCAAAGCCCCAAACATCAAATGGTTCAATAACAAGGGAATAATTCATAGGCATTTCTTGACGTCTACTAATATTACCAATTCTTTGACATTCATCGCAAGACAAAACAAACTTACGGGCATCCTTGAAGAGAGTAGGCCAATAAAAACCGGATTGCAATACCTTATGTGCAGTTCTATCTCCAGCGTGGTGTCCTCCATAAGCTTCGGAGTGACACTTGCGTAGGATCTGTTCCTGTTCATGCTCAGGTACACAACGTCTAATAACACCATCTACTCCTTCTTTATAAAGATGTGGGTCATCCCAAAAGTAATGTCACAAATCATAGAAAAACTTTTTCTTTTGTTGGTATGTGAAGCTAGGTGGTATAAATTTAGCAACAATATAATTAGCATAATCAGCATACCATGGAGTGCTACGAGAAGTGCTTATGACATTTAATTGTTCATCAGGAAAGCTATTATCGATAGGTAGTGGGTCATCAAGAACATTCTCTAACCTAGATAAGTTGTCTGCAACGAGGTTCTCAGCTCCTTTTCTATCAACAATATGCAAATCAAATTCTTGCAGCAAGAGAACCCAACTAATAAGTCTAGGTTTTGCATCTTTATTTTCCATAAGATATTTAATAGCAACATGATCAGTGTGAATAGTTACTTTAGAATCAACAATATAGGGTCTGAATTTATCACAAGCAAATACAACTGCTAAAAGTTCATTTTCGGTAGTAGCATAATTTCTTTGAGCATTGTCTAGAGTCTTACTAGCATAATGGATAACATTTAATTTCTTATCAACTCTTTGCCCTAGAACAGCACCTACAGCATAATCACTAGCATCACACATAATTTCAAAGGGTAAATTCCAATCAGGTGGCTGAACAACAGGTGCAGAGACTAATGCTTTTTTAAGTATTTCAAATGCTTCTACACAATCATCATCAAAGACAAATGGTACATCTTTTTGCAATAAATTAGTCAGAGGCCGAGAGATTTTTGAGAAGTCCTTAATGAACCTCCTATAAAATCCGGCGTGACCAAGGAAACTTCCTATACCTTTGATGTCCTTGAGACATGGCATCTTTTCAATAGCATCAACCTTGGCTTTATCAACTTCAATACCTCTTTCAGAAACTTTGTACCCCAAGACAATACCTTCATTAACCATAAAGTGGCACTTTTCCCAATTCAAGACAAGATTAGTTTCTTCACATCTCTGGAAAACTCGAGCAAGATTGCTCAAGCAATCATCAAAAGAGGAACCATAGACGGAAAAGTCGTCCATGAAAACCTCACAAATCTTTTCACAAAAGTCAGAGAATATAGCCATCATGCATCTTTAAAAGGTAGCTGGTGCATTACATAAACCAAAAGGCATACGTCTATAGGCAAAAGTACCAAAAGGGCATGTAAAAGTAGTCTTTGATTGATCTTTAGCCGACACAGGTATTTGAGAGAAACCAGAATAAACATCTAGAAAGCAATAGTGTGTATGTTTGCATAATCTTTCTAGCATTTGATCAATAAAAGGTAAGGGGTAATGATCTTTCTTAGTAGCTTTATTTAATTTGTGGAAATCAATTACCATCCTATAACCTGTGATAATTCTTTGCGGAATCAATTCATCTTTATCATTAGGGACAACAGTAATACCTCCCTTCTTAGGGACGCAATGGACATGACTTACCCACTGACTATCAGCAACGGGATAAATTATAGCTGCCTCCAGAAGCTTGAGTATTTCTTTTCTTACAACTTTTTTCATTTTAGGATTCAAACGTCGTTGAGGATCACGAACTGGTTTGGCATCCGCTTCCAAATTTATTTTATGTTGGCATAGAGTGGGACTGATGCCCTTAAGATCATCAAGAGTATATCCAATAGCGGCACGGTGCTTCTTCCTTCTTCATGCTCTGAAAGGTTAGCACTAATAATGATAGGATATATTTTCTTTTCATCAAGATAAGCATATTTAAGATTATCAGGCAATGGTTTAAGCTGAAACACGGGATCACCCTTGGGTGGAGGAGGATCCCCTAGGATTTCAACAAGCAAATTGTGTTGCATAATAGGTTCCTTTTTAAAGAATACTTCATCTATTTCCCTTCTTTCATTCATGAACATATCATTTTCATGGTCTAGCAAATAGTGTTCTAAAGGATCACTAGGAGGTACGACAATAGAAGCAAGACCAATAATCTCATCTTTACTAGGCAATTCTTCCTCACGATGTTGTTTACTAAATTTAGAGAAATTAAACTCATGAACCATATCATCCAAGCCAATAGTAACAACATTCTTTTCGCAGTCTATCTTAGCATTAACAGTATTCAAGAAGGGTCTACCAAATATAATAGGACAAAAGCTATCTTGTGGAGAACCAAGAACAAGAAAATCAGTGGGATACTTGGTTTTTCCACACAAGACTTCAACATCTCTAACAATTCCTATTGCAAATATAGTATCTCTATTGGCAAGTTTAATTGTAACATCAATATCTTCTAACTCAGCAGGTGCAATATCATGCATAATTTCTTCATACAAGGTAATAGGTATAACACTAGCACTAGCACCCATATCACATAAGCCATGATAACAATGATCTCCTATTTAAACATAAATAACAGGCACGCCGACCACAAGTCTATGTTTATCTCTAGCACACGGTTTAGCAATTCTAGGAGTTTCACCACGGAATGGAATAACATGCCCATCAATATTATCAGACAGGAGATCTTTAACAATAGCAATATTGGGTTCTACTTTGACTTGCTCAGGAAGTGTATAAGTTCTAATATTGCTTTTACGAACAAGAGTTGAAGCTTTAGCATGATCCTTCATTCTAACAGGGAAAGGTGGTTACTCAACATAAGAAGTGGGAACAATAGGATCATTATAAGTGACAATCTTTTCTTCAACTTTAATAGGTGCAGCTACTTTTACTTCTATGGGAGGATGATATTTAAACCACTTCTCCTTGGGGAGATCAATATAAGTAGCAAAAGATTCACAGAAAGAAGCTACTATCTCAGAGTCAAGTCCATATTTAGTGCTAAACTTACGGAAAATATCGGTATCCATAAAATATTTAACATAATCAAAGTTAGGTGTGATAACTGACTCCTTACCTTCGTCGAGGTCCCAATCTTTAGAGTTGCGTTTAATTCTATCCAATAAATTCCATCTGAATTCAATAGTCTTCATCATAAAAGAGCCAGCACAAGAAGTATCGAGCATGGTGCGATTGTTATCAGAAAGCCGAGCATAAAAACTTTGCATAATTACTTCTCTTGAGAGATCATGATTGCGGCATGAATATAACATTGATTTAAGCCTCCCCCAAGCTTGAGCAATGCTTTCTCCTTCGCGAGGCCAAAAATTATATATATAATTGCGATCACGATGAACAAGATGCATATGGTAATACTTTTGATGAAATTCCAATTTCAATCTTTTATATTTCCATGATCTCATATCATCACATAGCCTATAACATGTCAATGCGTTTCCCTTAAAAGATAAAGGGAAAACCTTCTTCTTAACAACATCATCGGGTATACCTGCAAGCTTAAATAGTCCACAAACTTCATCCACATAGCGTAGATGTTCATCAGGATGCTTGATGACCCACAAGTATAGGGGATCTATCGTAGTCCTTTCGATAAGTAAGAGTGTCGAACCCAACGAGGACCAGAAGGAAATGATAAGCGGTTTTCAGCAAGGTATTCTCTGCAAGTACTGAAATAAGTGGTAACAGATACTTTCATGATAAGGTAAATTGTAACGAGCAACAAGTAACAAAAGTAAATAAAGTACAGCAAGGTGGCCCAAGCCTTTTTGTAGCAAAGGACAAACCTGGACAAACTCTTATACTAGGAAAAGCGCTCCCGAGGACACATGGGAATATCGTCAAGCTAGTTTTCATCACGCTCATATGATTCGCGTTCGGTACTTTGATAATTTGATATGTGGGTGGACCGGTGCTTGGGTGCTGATCTTACTTGAACAAGCATCCCACGTATGATTAACCTCTATTGCAAGCATCCGCAACTACAACAAAAGTATTAAGGTAAACCTAACCATAGCATGAAACATATGGATCCAAATCAGCCCCTTACGAAGCAACGCATAAACTAGGGTTTAAGCTTCTGTCACTCTAGCAACCCATCATCTACTTATTACTTCCCAATGCCTTCCTCTAGGCCCAAATATTGGTGAAGTGTTATGTAGTCGACGTTCACATAACACCACTAGAGGCTAGACAACATACATCTTATCAGAATATCGAGCGAATACCAAATTCACATGACTACTAATAGCAAGACTTCTCCCTTGTCCTCAGGAACAAATGTAACTACTCACAAAGCATATTCATGTTCATAATCAGAGGGGTAATAATATGCATAAAGGATCTGAACATATGATCTTCCACCAAATAAACCAACTAGTATCAACTACAAGGAGTAATCAACACTACTAGCACCAATCCCGGACTTGGAGACAAGAATTGGATACAAGAGATGAACTAGGGTTTGGAGATGAGATGGTGCTGGTGAAGATGTTGATGGAAATTGCCCTCTCCCGATGAGAGGAGCGTTGGTGATGACGATGGTGATGATTTCCCCCTCTCAGAGGGAAGTGTCCCCGGCAGAACAGCTCTGCCGGAGCCCTAGATTGGTTCCGCCAAGGTTCCGCCTCGTGGCGGCGGAGTCTCGTCCCGAAAGCTTGCCTTCTATTTTTTTCTCATCGAAAGACTTCATATAGGAGAAGATGGGCGTCGGAGAGCCACCAGGGGGCCCACGAGGTAGGGGGGCGCGCCCAGGGGGGCCCACTGTGACGCCCCGATTCAATCGTACACTAATCATGCACGCAAACGTGTACGATCAAGATCAGGGACTCACGGGAAGATATCACAACACAACTCTAAAAACATAAATAAGTCATACAAGCATCATAATACAAGCCAGGGGCCTCGAGGGCTCAAATACAAGTGCTCGATCATAGACGAGTCAGCGGAAGCAACAATATCTGAGTACAGACATAAGTTAAACAAGTTTGCCTTAAGAAGGCTAGCACAAACTTGGATACAGATCGAAAGAGGCGCAGGCCTCCTGCCTGGGATCCTCCTAACTACTCCTGGTCGTCGTCAGCGGGCTGCACGTAGTAGTAGGCACCTCCAGTGTAGTAGTCGTCATCGACGGTGGCGTCTGGCTCCTGGGCTCCAGCATCTGGTTGCGCCAACCAGGTAGAAGGGAAAGGGGGAAAAGGGGGAAGAAAAGCAACCGCGAGTACTCATCCAAAGTACTCGCAAGCAAGGAGCTACACTACATATGCATGGGTATATGCGTAAGGAGGCCATATCAGTGGACTGAACTGCAGAATGCCAGAATAAGAGGGGGATAGCTAGTCCTATCGAAGACTACGCTTCTGGCAGCCTCCGTCTTGCAGCATGTAGAAGAGAGTAGATTGAAGTCCTCCAAGTAGCATCGCCAAGTAGCATCTCCAAGTAGCATCTCCAGTAGCATCGCATAGCATAATCCTACCCGGCGATCCTCTCCTCGTCGCCCTGTTAGAGAGCGATCACCGGGTTGTATCTGGCACTTGGAAGGGTGTGTTTTATTAAGTATCCAGTTCTAGTTGTCATAAGGTCAAGGTACAACTCCGGGTCGTCCTTTTACCGAGGGACACGGCTATTTGAATAGATAAACTTCCCTGCAGGGGTGCACCACATAACCCAACACGCTCGATCCCATTTGGCCGGACACACTTTCCTGGGTCATGCCCGGCCTCGGAAGATCAACACGTCGCAGCCCCACCTAGGCACAACAGAGAGGTCAGCATGCCGGTCTAACTCCTACGGCGCAGGGGTCTGGGCCCATCGCCCTTTGCACACCTGCACGTTGCGAACGCGGCCGGAAGCAGAACTAGCCCCCTTAATACAAGTGCAGGCTTACGTTCCAATCCGGCGCACGCCACTCAGTCGCTGACATCAAGAAGGCTTCGGCTGATACCACGACGTCGGGATACCCATAACTACTCCCGCGTAGATGGTTAGTGCGTATAGACCAAATGGCCAGACTCAGATCAAATACCAAGATCTCGTTAAGCGTGTTATTATGAAGCAACCGCGGATGCCGATCAGGGCCAGGCCCACCTCTCGCCTAGGTGGTCTCAACCTGCCCTGTCGCTCCGCCTCAAAGATCCATATAGAGGGCCATCGGGACAAAGGTCTTTTCAGCCCCCAATCCGTGAATCACTCGCGGGTACTCTTCGAGCGGACCCGACTTTAGTCACCATCTGTATAGTATGTATGTATGTATGTATAGTATATACCCGTGATCACCTCCCGAGTGATCACGGCCCAATAGTATAGCAAGGCAGACTGACAAGAATGTAGGGCCAATGGTGATAAACTAGCATCCTATACTAAGCATTTAGGATTGCAGGTAAGGTATCAACAGATGTAGCAACAATGTCAGGCTATGCATCAGAATAGGATCAATGGAAAGCAGTAACATGCTACACTACTCTAATGCAAGCAGTATAGAGGAGAATAGGCGATATCTGGTGATCAAGGGGGGGGGGGGCTTGCCTGGTTGCTCTGGCAAGAGAGAGGGGTCGTCAACACCGTAGTCGAACTGGGCAGCAGCAGCGTCGGTCTCGTAGTCTACCAGAGAGAAGAGGGGGAAGAAACAATGAATACAATGCAAACAGATGCATATCGATGCATGACATGACAAGTAACGATGCTAGGTGTGCACAATCGCAGTAGTAGGTGATACCGACGAAGGGGGAAAACATCCGGGAAAGTATTCCCGGTGTTTTGCGTTTTCGGACCGGTGAACCAGAGGGGGAAAGTTGCGTGTTCGCTATGCTAGGGATGCGTGGAGGACGAACGGGCTGCGTATCCGGATTCGTCTCGCCGTTCTGAGCAACTTTCATGTAGAAAGTATTTTCATCCGAGTTACGGATTAAAAGATATGATTTTCTAAAGATTTAAATCATTTTTTGATTTTAATTATTTATTTAAATCCAACATTATTCAAAACAGTGAATGATGACGCAGGCATGACATCAGAGTGATGTCAGCAGCTCAACTGGTCGGTTGACCAGTCAAACCAGACAGGTGGGTCCAGTGGGGCCCACATGTCATTGAGAGGGTACTAACATGGGGGGTTTAGACTAATTAAATGGATTAATTAGTGGGTGGGGCCCGGTAGTCAGTGAGAGATTAGTGTTTAATTAACCATTTAATTAATTAACAAGTTATCTATTTATTTTTATTCGTTTATGTCATGGGGCCCGCATGTCAGTGGCAGTAGCTGCCACGTCAGCAGTTGACTGGGTCAACCCAGTCAACTAGGACCCGCAGGCCCACTGGCAGTGGCTCTGGGGTGGCCCCAGGCCAACCACGTAGGCGGCGGCCGACGTTTGGCCGCCGGCGACGTCAGAACGCGGCGGGGGCACCCGGGCCTCATCGGGATTTCGCTACACGGCGCCGTTCGGCGCGCAGCTTGGTCTAATCGAACGGCCACTCGATGCCGCATCGAGCGGGGGTGGTGGTATGGCCGGACTTGGCCGGAATCGGCACCGGCGAAGAGCGGAGGCGGCGGCATCGTTTGGGACATCATCGGGATCGCGCTAGGAAGCACCAAACCGCGCGCAACAACTTGCATTCGAATCGCAGAGGCATTCCGCGTCGTTTGGCGGTGGCGCTGGACCAAATGGTTGCCGGAAACACGGCCGGTGACGAGCTCTGGCGGCAGCGTGCTCGGGACGTCGATGGAAACTACGCTAGGAGGCACGGGGAGGTGTGTGCGTGTGTGTGTTGGGTTCCTGAAAGCTCAAGGAACACGATGCCGTGCTCACGCGAGCACGACGGAGATCATGGCCATGGCGGCGAGGCGTTCCGCGGCGACGTGCTCACGGCAATGGCGACGGGGCAGCTACGGTGCGCGAGGGGGCTAACGAAGATGGCCGGGAGATGGGGAGCTCACCGTGCGGCACGCAAGATGGCCCTTGGATGGCTTAGTAGCTGCAGAAGGCGTCGCCGGAGTTGGTGAAGAACGCGGCCGGCGGAGATGAGGGCGAAGGGGATCCGGTGATTCGAGGCTCCCCCGCTCTAGCTGAGGCCTCCGGTGGATGAGGAAGACGATGGAGGCGTCGACGGACTCGCAGGCGCGGCGAGGCGATAGCTGTGGCCGCGCGATTCACGGCGGCGGGTCCATGGCAGCGCTCAGACGTGGTGCGGAGCAAGGGGGAGAGCGAGGTGGATCTGGATTGGAGAGGGAGTGGCGCAGGAGCCGAGGCGAGAGTGGGGTGAGTGGGGAGGGGAGACCGAGGGGGCGCGGCGTGGCGACCTTATCCCCTCGTCTCGTCGCCGGCGAGGGGGGTTCGGCTGGGATGCGCCCTGTTCTGACCCGGGTCGGGGGAACAGGGGAAGGGGACGCGGTGCGGGAGCTGGGCCGGCTGGGCCGGCCAGGCTGGCTGCGGGCCAGGGGGGTTGGGCGGTGGCCGTGCAGGTGGGTTGGGCTGCCTGGTCCAGGGGGCTTCCCCCCTTTTTTTGTTTTTTTGTAATTTCTTTCTTTTATTTATTTTCCCTTTCTATTTTATTTAGTTTTAGGGCATTTAGGCATTTTATAAAAGGTGTTTGCTTCACCATAATTACCAGTGCAATATTTGGCAACCCCCGAACATTTTCATTTTGACTTTTGAAAACTTAGGGTGTTTGTCACTAATTCATATTTTGAATTTGCAATGATTTTGAACTACCACTTGATTAGCAATAGTAACACAGATGATATGGCATCATTAGAAGAGTTTTACTGTAGCCTAATTATCCGGGCGTTACAAATCTCCTCCACTACAAGAAATCTCGTCCCGAGATTTAGGAGGTAGAAGGAAACAGTGCGGGGTATTCATCACGCAGGCGATCCTCACGTTCCCAAGTGGCTTCATCTTCAGAATGGTGCGACCACTGGACCTTGAGGAACTTGATCGCCTTCTGGCGTGTGCGGCGTTCAGCTTGGTCGAGAATGCGGACCGGATGCTCTTTATAGGAGAGATCCTGTTGCAATTCGAGTACTTCATGATCCACTCCTCGGATTGGGTCCTTGAAGCAACGGCGGAGCTGTGACACGTGGAACACATCGTGAACTTGAGAAAGGTTCGGCGGAAGCTCCAGTTGGTATGCCACTTCTCCACGCCTTTCCAGAATAGTGAATGGGCCAATATAGCGAGGAGCTAGCTTTCCCTTGATACCGAAGCGGTGAGCACCCTTCATTGGTGTAACTCGAAGATAGGCCTTTTCGCCAGGCTGATAGACCATGTCCTTATGTTTACGGTCATACTGACTCTTCTGACGCGACTGAGCAGTCTTGAGATTCTCGCGAATAATGCGGACTTGTTCTTCGGCATGTTGGATAATATCCGGACCGAAGAGTGGACGTTCCCTAGTTTCTGACCAGTTCAGAGGGGTTCGGCACTTTCGTCCATATAACACTTCGAAGGGGGCCATCTTCAAACTAGCTTGATAGCTATTATTATAAGAGAACTCAGCATACGGGAGAGATTCCTCCCATTTCTTGCCGAAGGAAATAACAGAAGCTCGAAGCATGTCTTCGAGAACTTGGTTGACACGTTCAACTTGCCCTTGCGACTGAGGATGAAAAGCAGTGCTGAAAGACAGATGAGTACCCATAGCTTCTTGGAAACTTGCCCAGAATCTTGAAGTGAATAAGCTGCCACGGTCTGAACTGATTACCAATGGAATACCGTGAAGCGAGAGAATTCTGGACATGTAGAGGTTTGCCAGCTGACTAGCAGTGATCGTTTCCTTGACAGCCAGAAAATGCGCAACTTTAGAAAGCCAGTCAATGACGACAAGAATAGCATCATTACCTTTTTGCGATTTGGGAAATCCAGTGACGAAGTCCATTTCAACATGGTCCCATTTCCATTCAGGAATAGAGATAGGTTGCAGAGTTCCAGCAGGCCTTTGATGTTCTGCTTTGATACGACGGCAAACGTCACACTCAGCAACATAGCGAGCAATGTCTTGCTTCATGTTAGACCACCAGAATCTCTGACGAATGTCTTGGTACATCTTTGTACTACCAGGATGGATACATAGAGGCGTATCATGAGCTTCTTTCATAACCTTCTGAGTCATATCCAGGTTTTCCCTCTTACTCGGAACTACTAGGCGACCTTTGAAGAATAAGGTGCCATCATCAGCAACAGTGAAGAATGAGGGCTTTCCTTCTTTGAGGTCGCGCTTAATCTTGTGGACTTCATCGTCACATTTCTGTATCCATTTGATGGTGTCCACAAGATCTGGTTTCGCAACCAGGGTATTGAGAGAACCCCTGGGAACAACGTGGAGATTCATCTTGCGAAACTCCTCAGGAGGGGGAGCAAGTGCACCCGGAGGAACAATATGGAGGTTCAACTTTCGAAATTCTTCAACAAGTGAGGGTTGAACCTTGTGAATCTGGAGGTGGTTGCAGTAAGCCTTGCCTGGTGTATAGGAAATACCCAAGTCAAAGTCTGCAACAATCTCCATCCATCTCTACTGACGGAGGTTCAGGTCTGGCTGAGTAAACAGATACTTCAGACTTTGGTGGTCAGTGAAGATCTCGCAACGATTACCGAGAAGGTAATGTCGCCACTGCTTCAGTGCATGAATGACAGCAGCAAGCTCGAGGTCGTGAACTGGGTAGTTCTCTTCGTGAGGGCGCAATTGCCGAGAGGCATAAGCAATAACTTTGCGGTCTTGCATTAGGACACAGCCTAATCCTTGACGGGAAGCATCACAGTAAATGACGAAGTCCTTCTTAGTATCAGGAGGAGCTAGTACTGGGGCAGAAGTCAACTTGTCTTTGAGTGCCTAGAAACTTTCCTGACATTTATCTGTCCATTGGAACTTGACGCCCTTATGCAACAGGTTAGTCAGGGGCCTGGCAATCTTGGAGAAGTTCTTGACGAATCGACGGCAATAGCTGGCGAGACCGAGAAAACTTCTGACTTGCTTGACATTCTTCGGAGGAGTCCAATCGAGAATAGCCTGAACTCGTTCAGGGTTAACGGCAATACCATCCTTAGAGATGACATGTCCAAGATAGGTTACTTCGGGAAGCCAGAATTCACATTTGGAGAACTTGGCGTATAGCTGATGCTCTCGTAGCTTTTCCAGCACAAGACGAAGATGTTCAGCATGTTCTTCTTCATTCCTGGAATATACAAGGATATCATCCAGATAAACCACGACGAACTTGTCGAGGTAATCCATGAATATATAGTTCATCGGACGAGAGAAGGTGGCTGTGGCATTGGTTAATCCAAAAGACATAACGGTGTACTCGTATGATCCATAGCGAGTCACAAATGCGGTCTTCGGGATATCTTCTTCACGAACACGGATCTGGTGGTAACCCAACCTCAAGTCGAGTTTAGAGAACACTGACGAACCAGCCTGTTGATCATATAGATCATTGATCCGAGGAAGAGGATATTTGTTCTGAATGGTAGCTTGGTTAATAGGGCGATAGTCTTGGACCAATCGGTTTGTCCCATCCTTCTTCTTGACAAAGAGAGAAGGTGCTCCCCAAGGAGAGCAACTTGGGCGAATGAAACCACTTCGAAGAGATTTGTCGATTTCCTCCTTAAGCTCAAGGAGTTCATGTGGCGGCATCTTGTAAGGTCGTTTGGCTATAGGAGTGGTGCCTGGTTTCAAGTCGATGACGAATTCGACCGCTCTAGCAGGGGGAATCCCTGGAAGTTCTTCAGGAAAGACGTCGAGGAAGTCACGAACGACGGGAATGTTTTCAATGCCCTCGAGGGGTGCAATGTTCAATGCGTTCAACGCATAAATCCTTGCCTCGGCATTCTGAACCAAATGGGCATTGTAGCTTATTATTTCATCAGAAGGGTGTAGCAGATGGACGGTCTTGGTGGCGCAAACGATAGAAGCAGTATGCGCCTTTAACCAATTCATTCCCAGAATGAGATCAATGCTACAGGACTTCAATACAATGGGAGAGACAAAGAATTCCAGTCCTTCGATTTCAACAGGAACGTCGTGACTAACCATAGAGGTTTGACATTGGCCCGCAGGGGTGTGTACCACTAGCGGAGCGTTCATATCTTCGTATTTAATGCCATGCATGAATGCAAATTCTGCCGATATGAATGAATGCGATGCTCCTGTATCAAATAAAACGGAAGCCGGTACTGAATTTACGAGGAGTGTACCCATCACAGTAGCAGGTTGGTCTTGAGCTTCGTTCAGATCGACGTGGTTGGCATGAACACGACCATAAGACTTGGCATTGTTGTTGCGGAGCTGGTTGTTACCACGGCCAGTTGCTGGAAGGGCGAGTTGATTCTGATTCTGGTTGCATTCCCTAGCACGGTGCCCTGGTTGACCACACTTGTAGCACAGACCATTATTGGGAGTGGGAACAGGAGCTCGGGGTGGTGGAGCTAGAAGCCTTGGCTGCCTAGATGGTGGAGGAGGTAGACGAGGTGCAGCATAGGTCTACCTTGGGGCAGGTGCATTTGGACGGTACATGCTGTTCGGGATCCATATCTTACGCTTCTACGAGGGCGGGGCCGAAGATGAGCCCGTGTCACGGTTGCGCCTCTGAGAGCTCTGGTGTTCCTGCAGACCAGTCTCGACATTGATGGCCTTGTTCACCAAGGTGGCGAAATCGGCAAAGTCATGCACTAGAAGTGAAGCTTGATGTCAGCTTGAAGGCCGTCACGGAACTTCTCTTGTCTGCGTGCATCAGTTGCAATGTCTTCTTCAGCATAGCGGGACAAGTCCAGAAACTCCCGCTGATAAGCTTCCACGGTTTTGTTGCCCTGGGTGAGGTTGCGGAACTCACGCTTCTTCCTGTCCATGATCCCCTGAGGAATGAAGCGGGCACGGAAGGCAGCTTGAAAGTCTGGCCAGGTGATGATTGTCCCTACGGGCAGAGTACGCCTGTGGCTGTCCCACCATTGAGCCGCGGGTCCCTTCAGAAAGAAGGAAGCAAAGGTGACATAGCGGGCAGGGGCTACTTCAGCAGACTCCATCTCATAGGTGATGTCACGGAGCCAGTCATCAGCATCCAGCGGCTGAGTTGAGCTGCGGTACACGGTTGGGTTGAGGCGCATGAAATCCTGCAGAGTCACTTGGGCTGGCTGCTCGTTCGTATTGGGGCGAGGGAACTGAGCCATCACATTCTCCATGAACTGGCGATTCATCTCAAGCTGTTGGATCATACCAGCCATGTACTCAGGTGGGGGTGGGAAGTCGCCACCACGACCACGACCAGCTGGTCTAACCATCCTGCTAATATATAACAGGGGTAGTTCAGCATTGAGAAATTTGCATAGACAAGAATCATTTATGATGAAACATGCATAATGAAAGGAGCACGATAGATACTTCATGGTAGCCGACATTGTTGGGGAACGTAGTAATTTCAAAAAATTTCCTACGCACATGCAAGATCATGGTGATGGCATAGCAACGAGAGGGGAGAGTGTTCGTCCACGTACCCTCATAGACCGTAAGCGGAAGCGTTAGCACAACGCGGTTGATGTAGTCGTACGTTTTCACGATCCGACCGATCCAAGCACCGAACGTACGGAGCCTCCGAGTTCAGCACACGTTCAGCTCGATGACGTCCCTCGAACTCCGATCCAGCCGAGTGTCGAGGGAGAGTTCCGTCAGCACGACGGCGTGGTGACGATCTTGATGTTCTACCGGCGCAGGGCTTCGCCTAAGCTTCGCAACGATATGACCGAGGTGGAATATGGTGGAAGGGGGCACCGCACACGGCTATGGAACGATCCGTAGATCAACTTGTGTGTCTATGGGGTGCCCCCTGCCCCTGTATATAAAGGAGGGAGGGGGGAGGCCGGCCGGCCCCTTTGGGCGCGCCAAAGGAGGAGGAATCCTCCTCCTAGTAGGAGTAGGATTCCTCCTTTCCTACTCCTACTAGGAGGGGGAAGTAAGGGGGAGAGAGGGGGAAGGAAAGGGGGGCGCCCCCCCCTCTTAGTCCAATTCGGACCAGAGGGAGAGGGGGCGTGCGGCCCACCCTGGCCGCCCCTCTCTCTTCCCACCTAGGCCCATGTGGCCCATTAACTCTCCCGGGGGGTTCCGGTAACCCCCCCGGCACTCCGGTTTTCTCCGAAAACTTCCGGAACCTTTCCGGTGTCCGAATATAGTCTTCCAATATATCAATCTTTATGTTTCGACCATTCCGAGACTCCTTGTCATGTCCGTGATCACATCCGGGACTCCGAACAAACTTCGGTACATCAAAACTTATAAACTCATGATAAAACTGTCATCGAAACGTTAAGCGTGCGGACCCTATGGGTTCGAGAACTATGTAGACATGACCTAAAACCATTCTCGGTCAATAACCAATAGCGGGACCTGGATGCCCATATTGGTTCCTACATATTCTATGAAGATCTTTATCGGTCAAACCGCATAACATCATACTTTGTTCCCTTTGTCATCGGTATGTTACTTGCCCGAGATTTGATCGTCGGTATCCAATAACTAGTTCAATCTCGTTACCGGCAAGTCTCTTTACTCGTTCCTTAATACGTCATCTCATAACTAACTCATTAGTTACATGCTTGCAAGGCTTAGGTGATGAGTATTACCGAGAGGGCCCAGAGATACCTCTCCGACAATCGGAGTGACAAATCCTAATCTTGAATTATGCCAACTCAACATGAACTTTTGGAAACACCTGTAGAGCACCTTTATAATCACCCAGTTACGTTGTGACATTTGGTAGCACACAAAGTGTTCTTCCGGTACACGGGAGTTGCACAATCTCATAGTTGTAGGAACTTTGTATAAGTCATGAAGAAAGCAATAGCAGTATACTAAATGATCAAGTGCTAGGCTAACAGAATGGGTCATGTCAATCACATCATTCTTCTAATGATGTGATCCCACTAATCAAATGACAACACATGTCTATGGTCAGGAAACATAACCATCTTTGATTAATGAGCTAGTCAAGTAGAGGCATACTAGTGACTATAGTTTTGTCTATGTATTCACACATGTATCATGTTTCCGGTTAATACAATTCTAGCATGAATAATAAACATTTATCATGATATGAGGAAATAAATAATAACTTTATTATTGCCTCTAGGGCATATTTCCTTCAGTCTCCCACTTGCACTAGAGTCAATAATCTAGATTACATAGTAATGATTCTAACACCCATGGAGTCTTGGTGCTTATCATGTTTTGCTCATGAGAGAGGCTTAGTCAACGGGTCTGCAACATTCAGATCTGTATGTATCTTGCAAATCTCTATGTCTCCCACTTGGACTTGGTCCCGAATGGAATTGAAGCGTCTCTTGATGTGCTTGGTCCTCTTGTGAAATCTGGATTCCTTTGCTAAAGCAATTGCACCAGTATTGTCATAGAAGATCTTCATTGGTCCCGATGCACTAGGTATTACACCTAGATCGGAAATGAACTCCTTCATCCAGACTCCTTCATTTGCTGCTTCAGAAGCAGCTATGTACTCCGCTTCACATGTAGATCCCGCCACGACGCTTTGTTTAGAACTGCACCAACTTACAGCTCCACCGTTTAATATAAACACGTATCCGGTTTGCGATTTAGAATCGTCCGGATTAGTGTCAAAGCTTGCATCGACGTAACCATTTACGACTAGCTCTTTTTCACCTCCATATACGAGAAACATATCCTTAGTCCTTTTCAGGTATTTCAGGATGTTCTTGACCGCTGTCCAGTGATCCACTCCTGGATTACTTTGGTACCTTCCTGCTAAGCTTATTGCTAAGCATACGTCAGGTCTGGTACACAGCATTGCATACATGATAGAGCCTATGGCTGAAGCATAGGGAACATTTTTCATTTTCTCTCTATCTTCTGCTGTGGTCGAGCATTGAGTTCGACTCAACTTCACACCTTGTATCACAGGCAAGAATCCTTTCTTTGCCTGATCCATTTTGAACTTTTTCAAAATTTTGTCAAGGTATGTGCTTTGTGAAAGTCCTATTAAGCGTCTTGATCTATCTCTATAGATCTTGATGCCTAATATGTAAGCAGCTTCACCGAGGTCTTTCATCGAAAAACTTTTATTCAAGTATCCCTTTATGCTATCCAGAAATTCTATATCATTTCCAATTAATAATATGTCATCAACATATAAAACTAGAAATGCTACAGAGCTCCCACTCACTTTCTTGTAAATAGAGGCTTCTCCAAAAGTCTGTATAAAACCATATGCCTTGATCACACTATCAAAGCGTTTATTCCAACTCCGAGATGCTTGCACCAGTCCATAAATGGAACGCTGGAGCTTGCACACTTTGTCAGCACCTTTTGGATCAACAAAACCTTCTGGCTGCATCATATACAACTCTTCTTCTAGAAATCCATTCAAGAATGCAGTCTTGACATCCATTTGCCAAATTTCATAATCATGAAATGCAGCAATACCCAACATGATTCGGACAGACTTAAGCATCGCTACGGGTGAGAAAGTCTCATCGTAGTCAACCCCTTGAACTTGTCGAAAACCTTTCGCAACAAGTCGAGCTTTATAGATAGTAATATTACCATCAGCGTCGGTCTTCTTCTTAAAGATCCATTTATTCTCAATGGCTTGCCGATCATCGGGCAAGTCAACCAAAGTCCATACTTTGTTTTCATACATGGATCCTATCTCAGATTTCATGGCCTCCAGCCATTTTGCGGAATCTGGGCTCATCATCGCTTCCTCATAGTTCGTAGGTTCATCATGGTCAAGTAACATGATTTCTAGAATAGGATTACCATACCACTCTGGTGCGGATCTTACTCTGGTAGACCTACGAGGTTCAGTAGAAACTTGATCTGAAGTTTCATGATCAATATCATTAGCTTCCTCACTAATTGGTGTAGTTGTCACGGGAACCGGTTCTCGCGATGAACTACCTTCCAATAAGGGAGTAGATACAGTTATCTCATCAAGTTCTACTTTCCTCCCACTCACTTCTTTCGAGAGAAATTCCTTCTCTAGAAAGGATCCATTCTTAGCAACGAATGTCTTGCCTTCGGATCTGTGATAGAAGGTGTACCCAACAGTCTCTTTTGGGTATCCTATGAAGACACATTTCTCCGATTTGGGTTCGAGCTTATCTGGTTGAAGTTTCTTCACATAAGCATCGCAGCCCCAAACTTTAAGAAACGACAAATTTGGTTTCTTGCCAAACCATAGTTCATAAGGCGTCGTCTCAACGGATTTTGATGGTGCCCTATTTAACGTGAATGCAGCTGTCTCTAAAGCATAACCCCAAAACGATAGCGGTAAATCAGTAAGAGACATCATAGATCGCACCATATCAAGTAAAGTACGATTACGACGTTCGGACACACCATTTCGTTGTGGTGTTCCAGGTGGCGTGAGTTGCGAAACTATTCCGCATTGTTTCAAATGTAAACCAAACTCGTAACTCA
This sequence comes from Triticum timopheevii, assembly GCA_963921465.1. Lineage (NCBI taxonomy): Eukaryota > Viridiplantae > Streptophyta > Magnoliopsida > Poales > Poaceae > Triticum > Triticum timopheevii. Next base: position 147,095,138 of record OY997272.1, read on the forward strand.
AATATTCTCCTCCACGATCAGATCGTAGAAACTTTATTTTCTTGTTACGATGATTTTCTACTTCACTCTGAAATTCTTTGAACTTTTCAAATGTTTCAGACTTGTGCTTCATTAAGTAGATATACCCATATCTGCTCAAATCATCTGTGAAGGTGAGAAAATAATGATATCCTCCACGAGCTTCAACATTCATTGGACCACATACATCTGTATGTATGATTTCCAACAAATCTGTTGCTCTCTCCATAGTACCGGAGAACGGTGTTTTAGTCATCTTGCCCATGAGGCACGGTTCTCAAGTACCAAGTGATTCATAATCAAGTGATTCCAGAAGTCCATCAGTATGGAGTTTCTTCATGCGTTTTACACCGATATGACCTAAACGGCAGTGCCACAAATAAGTTGCACTATCATTATCAACTCTGCATCTTTTGGCTTCAACATTATGAATATGTGTATCACTACTATCGAGATTTAATAAAAACAGACCACTCTTCAAGGGTGCATGACCATAAAAGATATTACTCATATAAATAGAACAACCATTATTCTCTGATTTAAATGAATAACCGTCTCGCATCAAACAAGATCCAGATATAATGTTCATGCTCAACGCTGGCACCAAATAACAATTATTCAGGTCTAAAACTAATCCCGAAGGTAGATGTAGAGGTAGTGTGCCGACCGCGATCACATCGACTTTGGAACCGTTTCCCACGCGCATTGTCACCTCGTCCTTGGCCAGTGCTCGCTTATTCCGTAGTCCCTGTTTCGAGTTGCAAATGTTAGCAATAGAACCAGTATCAAATACCCAGGTGCTACTACGAGCTCTAGTTAGGTACACATCAATAACATGTATATCACATATACCTTTGTTTACTTTGCCATCCTTCTTATCCGCCAAATACTTGGGGCAGTTCCGCTTCTAGTGTCCAGTCTGCTTGCAGTAGAAGCACTCAGTTTCAGGCTTAGGTCCAGACTTGGGTTTCTTCTCTTTAGCAGCAACTTGCTTGCCGTTCTTTTTGAAGTTCCCCTTCTTCTTCCCTTTGCCCTTCTTCTTGAAACTAGTGGTCTTGTTGACCATCAACACTTGTTGCTCCTTCTTGATTTCTACCTCCGCAGCTTTCAGCATCGCGAAGAGCTCGGGAATAGTCTTATTCATCCCTTGCATATTATAGTTCATCACGAAGCTCTTGTAGCTTGGTGGCAGTGATTGAAGAATTCTGTCAATGACACTATCATCAGGAAGATTAACTCCCAGTTGAATCAAGTGATTGTTATACCCAGACATTCTGAGTATATGTTCACTGACAGAACTATTCTCCTCCATCTTGCAGCTATAGAACTTATTGGAGACTTCATATCTCTCAATCCGGGCATTTGCTTGAAATATTAACTTCAACTCTTGGAACATCTCATATGCTCCATGACGTTCAAAACGTTGTTGAAGACCCGGTTCTAAGCCATAAAGCATGGCACACTGAACTATAGAGTAGTCATCAGCTTTGCTCTGCCAGACGTTCTTAACGTCGTCAGTTGCATCAGCAGCAGGCCTGGCACCCAGCGGTGCTTCCAGGACGTAACTCTTCTGTGCAGCAATGAGGATAATCCTCAGGTTACGGCCCCAGTCCGTGTAATTGCTACCGTCATCTTTTAACTTTGCTTTCTCAAGGAACGCATTAAAATTCAACGGAACAACAGCACGAGCCATCTATCTACAAACAAACATAAACAAGCAAGATACTATCAGGTACTAAGTTCATGATAAATTTAAGTTCAATTAATCATATTACTTAAGAACTCCCACTTAGACAGACATCTCTCTAGTCATCTAAGTGATCACGTGATCCAAATCAACTAAACCATAACCGATCATCACGTGAGATGGAGTAGTTTTCAATGGTGAACATCACTATGTTGATCATATCTACTATATGATTCACGCTCGAACTTTCGGTCTCTGTGTTCCGAGGCCATATCTGTATATGCTAGGCTCGTCAAGTTTAACTTGAGTATTCTGCGTGTGCAAAACTGGCTTGCACCCGTTGTAGATGGACGTAGAGCTTATCACACCCGATCATCACGTGGTGTCTCAGCACGACGAACTTTGGCAACGGTGCATACTCAGGGAGAACACTTCTTGATAATTTAGTGAGAGATCATCTTAAAATGCTACCGTCAATCAAAGCAAGATAAGATGCATAAAGGATAAACATCACATGCAATCAATATAAGTGATATGATATGGCCATCATCATCTTGTGCTTGTGATCTCCATCTCCGAAGCACCGTCGTGATCACCATCGTCACCGGCGCAACACCTTGATCTCCATCGTAGCATCATTTGTCGTTACGCCATCTATTGCTTCTACGACTATCGCTACCGCTTAGTGATAAAGTAAAGCAATTACAGGGCGTTTGCATTTCATACAATAAAGCGACAACCATATGGCTCCTGCCAGTTGCCGATAACTTTGGTTACAAAACATGATCATCTCATACAATAAAATATAGCATCACGTCTTGACCATATCACATCACAACATGCCCTGCAAAAACAAGTTAGACGTCCTCTACTTTGTTGTTGCAAATTTTACGTGGCTGCTACGGGCTTAGCAAGAACCGTTCTTACCTACGCATCAAAACCACAACGATAGTTTGTCAAATAGACTCCGTTTTAACCTTCACAAGGACCGGGCGTAGCCACACTCGATTCAGCTAAAGTGAGAGAGACAGACACCCGCCAGTCACCTTTAAGCACGAGTGCTTGTAACGGTGAAACCAGTCTCGCGTAAGCGTACGCGTAATGTCGGTCCGGGCCGCTTCATCTCACAATACCGCTGAACCAAAGTATGACATGCTGGTAGGCAGTATGACTTATATCGTCCACAACTCACTTGTGTTCTACTCGTGCATATAACATCAACGCATAAAACCTGGCTCTGATACCACTGTTGGCGAACGTAGTAATTTCAAAAAATTTCCTACGCACATGCAAGATCATGGTGATGGCATAGCAACGAGAGGGGAGAGTGTTCGTCCATGTACCCTCGTAGACCGTAAGTGGAAGCGTTAGCACAACGCGGTTGATGTAGTCGTACGTTTTCACGATCCGACCGATCCAAGCACCGAACGTACGGAGCCTCCGAGTTCAGCACACGTTCAGCTCGATGACGTCCCTCAAACTCCGATCCAGCCGAGTGTCGAGGGAGAGTTCCGTCAGCACGACGGCGTGGTGACGATCTTGATGTTCTACCGGCGCAGGGCTTCGCCTAAGCTTCGCGACGATATGACCGAGGTGGAATATGGTGGAAGGGGGCACCGCACACGGCTATGGAACGATCCGTAGATCAACTTGTGTGTCTATGGTGTACCCCCTGCCCCCGTATATAAAGGAGGGAGGGGGAGGCCGGCCGGCCCCTTTAGGCGCGCCAAAGGAGGAGGAATCCTCCTCCTAGTAGGAGTAGGATTCCACCTTTCCTACTCCTACTAGGAGGGGGAAGGAAGGGGGGGAGAGGGGGAAGGAAAGGGGGGCGCCGCCCCCCCGCCTAGTCCAATTCGGACCAGATGGAGAGGGGGCGTGCGGCCCACCCTGGCCGCCCCTCTCTCTTCCCACCTAGGCCCATGTGGCCCATTAACTCTCCCGGGGGGTTCCGGTAACCCCCCCGGCACTCCGGTTTTCTCCGAAAACTCCCGGAACCTTTCCGGTGTTCGAATATAGTCGTCCAATATATCAATCTTTATGTCTCGACCATTCCGAGACTCCTCGTCATGTCCGTGATCACATCCGGGACTCCGAACAAACTTTGGTACATCAAAACTTATAAACTCGTAATAAAACTGTCATCGAAACGTTAAGCGTGCGGACCCTACGGGTTCGAGAACTATGTAGACATGACCTAAAACCATTCTCGGTCAATAACCAATAGCGGGACCTGGATGCCCATATTGGTTCCTACATATTCTACGAAGATCTTTATCGGTCAAACCGCATAACAACATACTTTGTTCCCTTTGTCATCGGTATGTTACTTGCCCGAGATTTGATCGTCGGTATCCAATACCTAGTTCAATCTCATTACCGGAAAGTCTCTTTACTCATTCCGTAATACATCATCTCATAACTAACTTCATTAGTTACATGCTTGCAAGGCTTTAGGTGATGAGTATTACCGAGAGGGCCCAGAGATACCTCTCCGACAATCGGAGTGACAAATCCTAATCTCGAATTATGCCAACCCAACACGTACCTTCGGAAACACCTGTAGAGCACCTTTATAATCACCCAGTTACATTGTGACGTTTGGTAGCACACAAAGTGTTCTTCTGGTAAACGGGAGTTGCACAATCTCATAGTTGTAGGAACTTTGTATAAGTCATGAAGAAAGCAATAGCAGTATACTAAACGATCAAGTGCTAGGCTAACAGAATGGGTCATGTCAATCACATCATTCTTCTAATGATGTGATCCCACTAATCAAATGACAACACATGTCTATGGTCAGGAAACATAACCATCTTTGATTAATGAGCTAGTCAAGTAGAGGCATACTAGTGACTATAGTTTTGTCTATGTATTCACACATGTATCATGTTTCCGGTTAATACAATTCTAGCATGAATAATAAACATTTATCATGATATGAGGAAATAAATAATAACTTTATTATTGCCTCTAGGGCATATTTCCTTCAGGCATATCTTACAAAAGGGATCATGCATAGAGTGCGGTACACAGAGTTCAGTACATAGACTAAGACATCATAGGCGGCACGCAGGCTCGCGGCGAATGCATCTAATACTAATAAGCAAGACTACATCAGTCCCAGGAGGTACTGTGGAGGTAGTCGTAGCCCGACAACTGGTAGTGAGGCAACAGATAGTCCATGTCAGCAGTCTAGGGGCCGCGGATACTCTGGTGTAGAACCCGACGCTCAGGTGGCAGAAGAGGACCAAGTGCGGGAGAGTAGCCTCCCACCTCTGGCCAACCGACACCGTCGGGCATCACGGTCCTGGCTGGGTAGATCGCAGGACGCGGTAGCTGTCTAGATAGAACAAAGGGGTGCAACAGCGTCAGAGCCCTGTAAAGGTGCCAACGAGTGGTGTACAACTCGTGGCGAAGAGCTCGGTTAGCTCGGTCCAACCCATCAGCATGCAGAACCAGTCTCTGATGGTGGAAGGGCTCTCGAGTTACGGTGGAGTAGGCAGCAGTGTAGTATCCCTCCGCACCAACATCAGATGCGATAGCAATGTGCCTGAAAGGTGAAGTGTCCAACGCCTGATACTCTCCACGAAGACGGGTCAGAGCAGCATAGGCAGCATCGTGAACTGCCATCTCGATGGTCACTCCAATACCATAAGCGGTGTGCAGCACAGTAGTGGAGTCATACTCCCGAGAGTAGAGGTGGACGACAGCACGGTACTTCTCCTGGTTAAAGTCCTGGTACTCCTCATAGACGGTGTACTCAGGGTGCCAACGATAACCCGGATAGGTCATCATCTCAGCTAGCACAGCAGGTGATCCCGAGGCACCAATGGCCGCCGTGTGGCGCACGACCTGCCTCGTGGGTTCCATCTGAAAACAAAGATATTTCAATGGAGTCAAATGACAATGTGGGTACTATTCAAAATACTATCGTACAGAATAACTATGGCTTATCCAACTTTGGGGTGAACATGGTAACGGGATCCTAATGTTAGAGTTAGTAAATTCGTTTAACCCGAGTAGGAGAGAGTTCAGAGCCCCAGAGTAAAGGTCGAGGAGTAAAAGATCCTAGTACCACCCAATGGCGACGTGGGCCCGTAAGGCACACAGCCATGTTAGTAAAAGTTTTGTAGTGACTAGACTCGACTTTGGCCAAGGAGTGTGGAAGGGGGATTCCTACAGGCAGTCGGCTCTGATACCAACTTGTGACGCCCCGATTCAATCGTACACTAATCATGCACGCAAACGTGTACGATCAAGATCAGGGACTCACGGGAAGATATCAGAACACAACTCTAAAAACATAAATAAGTCATACAAGCATCATAATACAAGCCAGGGGCCTCGAGGGCTCGAATACAAGTGCTCGATCATAGACGAGTCAGCGGAAGCAACAATATTTGAGTACAGACATAAGTTAAACAAGTTTGCCTTAAGAAGGCTAGCACAAACTGGGATACAGATCGAAAGAGGCGCAGGCCTCCTGCCTGGGATCCTCCTAACTACTCCTGGTCGTCGTCAGCGGGCTGCACGTAGTAGTAGGCACCTCCAGTGTAGTAGTCGTCATCGACGGTGGCGTCTGGCTCCTGGGCTCCAGCATCTAGTTGCGCCAACCAGGTAGAAGGGAAAGGGGGAAAAGGGGGAAGAAAAGCAAGTGTGAGTACTCATCCAAAGTACTCGCAAGCAAGGAGCTACACTACATATGCATGGGTATATGTGTAAGGAGGCCATATCAGTGGACTGAACTGCAGAATGCCAGAATAAGAGGGGGATAGCTAGTCCTATCGAAGACTACGCTTCTGGCAGCCTCCGTCTTGCAGCATGTAGAAGAGAGTAGATTGAAGTCCTCCAAGTAGCATCGCCAAGTAGCATCTCCAAGTAGCATCTCCAGTAGCATCGCATAGCATAATCCTACCCGGCGATGCTCTCCTCGTCGCCCTGTTAGAGAGTGATCACCGGGTTGTATCTGGCACTTGGAAGGGTGTGTTTTATTAAGTATCCAGTTCTAGTTGTCATAAGGTCAAGGTACAACTCCGGGTCGTCCTTTTACCGAGGGACACGGCTATTCGAATAGATAAACTTCCCTGCAGGGATGCACCACATAACCCAACACGCTCGATCCCATTTGGCCGGACACACTTTCCTGGGTCATGCCCGGCCTCGGAAGATCAACACGTCGCAGCCCCACCTAGGCACAACAGAGAGGTCAGCACGCCGGTCTAACTCCTATGGCGCAGGGGTCTGGGCCCATCGCCCTTTGCACACCTGCACGTTGCGAACGCAGCCGGAAGCAGAACTAGCCCCCTTAATACAAGTGCAGGCTTATGTTCCAATCCGGCGCGCGCCACTCAGTCGCTGACGTCAAGAAGGCTTCGGCTGATACCACGACGTCGGGATACCCATAACTACTCCCGCGTAGATGGTTAGTGCGTATAGACCAAATGGCCAGACTCAGATCAAATACCAAGATCTCGTTAAGCGTGTTATTATGAAGCAACCGCGGACGCCGATCAGGGCCAGGCCCACCTCTCGCCTAGGTGGTCTCAACCTACCCTGTCGCTCCGCCTCAAAGATCCACACAGAGGGCCGTCGGGACAAAGGTATTTTCAGCCCCCAATCCGTGAATCACTCGCGGGTACTCTTCGAGCGGACCCAACTTTAGTCACCATCTGTATAGTATGTATGTATAGTATAGTATATACCTGTGATCACCTCCCGAGTGATCACGGCCCAATAGTATAGCAAGGCAGACTGACAAGAATGTAGGGCCAATGGTGATAAACTAGCATCCTATACTAAGCATTTAGGATTGTAGGTAAGGTATCAACAGATGTAGCAACAATGTCAGGCTATGCATCAGAATAGGATCAACGGAAAGCAGTAACATGCTACACTACTCTAATGCAAGTAGTATAGAGGAGAATAGGCGATATCTGGTGATCAAGGGGGGGGGCTTGCCTGGTTGCTCTGGCAAGAGAGAGGGGTCGTCAACACCGTAGTCGAACTGGGCAGCAGCAGCGTCGGTCTCGTAGTCTACCAGAGAGAAGAGGGGGAAGAAACAATGAATACAATGCAAACAGATGCATATCGATGCATGACATGACAAGTAACGATGCTAGGTGTGCCCAATCGCAGTAGTAGGTGATACCGACGAAGGGGGAAAACATCCGGGAAAGTATTCCCGGTGTTTCGCGTTTTCGGACCGGTGAACCGGAGGGGGAAAGTTGCATGTTCGCTATGCTAGGGATGCGTGGAGGACGAATGGGCTGCGTATCCGGATTCGTCTCGCCGTTCTGAGCAACTTTCATGTAGAAAGTATTTTCATCCAACATTATCCAAAACAGTGAATGATGATGCAGGCATGACATCAGAGTGATGTCAGCAGGTCAACTGGTCGGTTGACCAGTCAAACCAGACATGTGGGTCCAGTGGGGCCCACATGTCATTGAGAGGGTACTAACATGGGGGGTTTAGACTAATTAAATGGATTAATTAGTGGGTGGGGCCCAGTAGTTTGTGAGAGATTAGTGTTTAATTAACCATTTAATTAATTAGCAAGTTATCTATTTATTTTTATTCTTTTATGTCATGGGGCCCGCATGTCAGTGGCAGTAGCTGCCACGTCAGCAGTTGACTGGGTCAACCCAGTCAACTAGGACCCGCAGGGCCCACTGGTAGTGGCTCTGGGGTGGCCCCAGGCCAACCACGTAGGCGGCGGCCGGCGTTTGGCCGCCGGCGACGTCAGAACACGGCGGGGGCACCCGGGCCTCATCGGGATTTCATTACACAGCGCCGTTCGGTGCGCAGCTTGGTCTAATCGAACGGCCACTCGATGCCGCGTCGAGCGGGGGTGGTGGTATGGCCGGACTTGGCCGGAATCGGCACCGGCGACGAGCGGAGGCGGCGGCATCGTTCGGGACATCATCGGGATCGCGCTAGGAAGCACCAAACCGCGCGCAACAACTTGCGTTCGAACCGCAGAGGCATTCCGCGTCGTTTGGCGGTGGCGCTGGACCAAATGGTTGCCGGAAACACGGCCGGCGACGAGCTCTGGCGGCAGCGCGCTCGGGACATTGATGGAAACTACGCTAGGAGGCACGGGGAGGTGTGTGCGTGTGTGCGTTGGGTTCCTGAAAGCTCAAGGAACACGGTGCCGTGCTCACGCGAGCACGACGGAGATCATGGCCATGGCGGCGAGGCGTTCCGCAGCGACGTGCTCACGGCAACGGCGACGGGGCAGCTACGGTGCGCGAGGGGGCTAACGAAGATGGCCGGGAGATGGGGAGCTCACCGTGCGGCACGCAAGATGGCCCTTGGATGGCTTAGTAGCTGCAGAAGGCGTCGCCGGACTCGCAGGCGCGGCGAGGCGATGGCTGTGGCTGCGCGATTCACGGCGGCGGGTCCATGGCAGCGCTCGGCCGTGGTGCGGAGCAAGGGGGAGAGCGAGGTGGATCTGGAGGGGAGAGGGAGTGGCGCAGGAGCCGAGGCGAGAGTGGGGTGAGTGGGGATGGGAGACTGAGGGGGCGCGGCGTGGCGACCTTATCCCCTCGTCTCGTCGCCGGCGAGGGGGGTTCGGCTGGGACGCGCCCTGTTCCGACCCGGGTCGGGGGAACAGGGGAAGGGGACGCAGTGCAGGAGCTGGGCCGGCTGGGCCGGCCAGGCTGGCTGCGGGCCAGGGGGGTTGGGCGGTGGCCGTGCGGGTGGGTTGGGCTGCCTGGTCCAGGGGGCTTCCCCCCCTTTTTTTGTTTTTTTGTAATTTATTTCTTTTATTTATTTTCCCTTTCTGTTTTATTTAGTTTTAGGGCATTTAGGCATTTTATAAAAGGTGTTTGCTTCGCCATAATTACCAATGCAATATTTGGCAACCCCCGAACATTTTCGTTTTGACTTTTGAAAACTTAGGGTGTTTGTCACTAATTCATATTTTGAATTTGCAATGATTTTGAACTACCACTTGATTAGCAATAGTAACACAGATGATATGGCATCATTAGAAGAGTTTTACTGTAGCCTAATTATCCGGGCGTTACACCCACCCTCGTGAGCAGGGTGTGGGCCCCCTGGCCTTCATCTTTGGCGACGATTTTTCTTTATTTATTTTAAGATATTTCGTGGAGTTTCAGGACTTTTGGAGTTGCGCAGAATAGGCCTTCAATATTTGCTCCTTTTCCAGCCCAGAATTCCAGCTGCCGGCATTCTCCCTCTTCATGTAAACCTTGTTAAATAAGAGAGAATAGCCATAAGTATTGTGACATAACATGAAATAACAGCCCATAATGCAATAAATATTAATATAAAAGCATGATGCAAAATGGATGTATCAATGCTTTGTTCCATCTCCTGTAAAAGTGTTAGCTAGCAGTTTTTCCATCAAACCCGAAGGAATTTCAAAAGGAGTTTCATTTTCAATAGGTTCAGTAGGTTCAGTAGGTTGAGGAGCAACTCTTTGCTCTATTGGATGGGGTGAAGATACCCCGAGCAAGCCCCAAAGACAATTACTTTCCATAGTAACAAGTGACAAAAAATTTCAGCACAATATATAAATTTTTCCTTACCAAATTCCACCTACCAAAGGCGCTTAACTCCCCGGCAACGGCACCAGAAAAGAGAATTGATGACCCACAAGTATAGGGGATCTATCATAGTCCTTTCGATAAGTAAGAGTGTCGAACCCAACGAGGAGCAGAAGGAAATGATAAGCGGTTTTCTGCACGGTATTCTCTGCAAGTACTGAAATAAGTGCTAACAGATAATTTTGTGATAAGGTAAATTGTAACGAGCAACAAGTAACAAAAGCAAACAAAGTGCAGCAAGGTGGCCCAATCCTTTTTGTAGCAAAGGACAAGCCTGGACAAACTCTTGTAATAGGAAAAGCGCTCCCAAGGACACATGGGAATATCGTTAAGCTAGTTTTCATCACGCTCATATGATTCACGTTCGGTACTTTGATAATTTGATATGTGGGTGGACCGATGCTTGGGTGTTGTTCTTACTTGAACAAGCATCCCACTTATGATTAACCTCTATTGCAAGCATCCGCAACTACAACAAAAGTAATAAGGTAAACCTAACCATAGCATGAAACATATGGATCCAAATCAGCCCCTAACGAAGCAACACATAAACTAGGGTTTAAGCTTCTGTCACTCTAGCAACCCATCATCTACTTATTACTTCCCAATGCCTTCCTCTAGGCCCAGATAATGGTGAAGTGTTATGTAGTCGACGTTCACATAACACGACTAGAGGTTAGACAACATACATCTTATCAAAATATCGAATGAATACCAAATTCACATGACTACTAATAGCAAGACTTCTCCCTTGTCCTCAGGAACAAACGTAATTACTCACAAAAGCGTATTCATGTTCATAATCAGAGGGGTAATAATATGCATAAAGGATCTGAACATATGATCTTCCACCAAATAAACCAACTAGCATCAACTACAAGGAGTAATCAACACTACTAGCAACCTACTAGCACCAATCCCGAGCTTGGAGACAAGAATTGGATACAAGAAATGAACTAGGGTTTGGAGATGAGATGGTGCTGGTGAAGATGTTGATGGAGATTGCCCTCTCCCGATGAGAGGAGCGTTGGTGATGACGATGGTGATGATTTCCCCCTCCCGGAGGGAAGTGTCCCCAGCAGAACAGCTCTGCCAGAGCCCTAGATTGGTTCCGCCAAGGTTCTGCCTCGTGGCGGCGGAGTTTCGTCCCGAAAGGTTGCCCTCTTATTTTTTCTCATCGAAAGACTCCATATAGGAGAAGATGGGCGTCAGAGAGCCACCAGGGGGCCCACGAGGTAGGGGCGCGCCCAGGGGGGCGCCCCCACCCTCGTGAGCAGGGTGTGGTCCCCCTGGCCTTCATCTTTGGCGATCATTTTTCTTTATTTATTTTAAGATATTCCGTGGAGTTTCAGGACTTTTGGAGTTGCGCAGAATAGGCCTTCAATATTTTCTCCTTTTCCAGCCTAGAATTCCAGCTGCCGGCATTCTCCCTCTTCATGTAAACCTTGTAAAATAAGAGAGAATAGCCATAAGTATTGTGACATAACGTGAAATAACAGCCCATAATGCAATAAATATTGATATAAAAGCATGATGCAAAATGGACGTATCAAGTTGCAAGGCACGTATTGTATTGTTGCCATCGAGGATAAAAAGATGGGGTTTATATCATATTGCATGAGTTTATCGCTCTACATCATGTCATCTTGCTTAATTCGTTATTCTGTTCTTATGAACTTAATACTCTAGATGCAGGCAGGAGTCGGTCGATGTGTGGAGTAATAGTAGTAGATGTAGGCAGGAGTCGGTCTACTTGTCACGGACGTGATGCCTATATACATGATCATGCCTAGATAATCTCATAATTATTCGCTTTTCTATCCATTGCTCGACAGTAATTTGTTCACCCACCGTATTACTTATGCTATCTTGAGAGAAGCATCTAGTGAAACCTATGGCCCCCGGGCCTATCTCTTATCATATTTGCTTCCAATCTACTTTTATTTGCATATTTACTTTTTGCATCTATATTATAAAATACCAAAAATATATTTATCTTATCATACTATCTCTATTAGATCTCACTTTCGCAAGTGGCCGTGAAGGGATTGACAACCCGTTTATTGCGTTGGTTGCGAGTTTTTTGTTTGTTTGTGTAGGTGCATGGGACTTTTGAGGAGCCTCCTACTGGATTGATACCTTGGTTCTCAAAAACAGAGGGAAATACTTACGCTACTATTGCTGCATCACCCTTTCCTCTTCAAGGAAAACCAACGCAAGCTCAAGGCGTAGCAAAAGACATTTGGTAAGAAAGGTGCGAGAAGATCCGCCATGACCCGGAAGCCGGCCCGTCCGTCCAGCCTTCTTCTAGTGTCCATGCCCCGGCTATCAATCGCACGGCAATGAAGGGACCATTCTGCTAGCGCCACCTCGGCCAATCCGAGAAAGGGTGTACAGTGACAATTAAGTTATTTTCAACGACTTCATTCATTGGAGTAGATTCGCTCTTTCTTATTCCAGTTTCAACTAGACGGTCGAATTAGAGGGGTAGTGCCACACTTTGTGGATGGGGGGCTCTCTATCTTGTAATATGTGATGATACAATATTTTTATGTAACTTGACCTGGATAAGGCTAAGAATTTGAAATTCTTGCTTTTAGCTTTTGAGGAAATGCGAGGTCTTCAAATTAACTTCGATAAAAGTGAATAGTTCTTTTTGGATAAGCCAAAGAGGCGATCACACAATTCACTTCTTGTTTGGTTGTGCGCAAGGCCAATTCCTTATTAAATATCTGGGAATTCTGGTTCATTATCAGCTTCTTCCTAACATTGTGTGAAAACATGTTGAACAACGCTTAGGGAAATGAGTAAGTATTTGGAAAGGCAATTTGCTCTCTAATTGACGATGACTAGTTTTGATCAATTATGTTCCCACAAACATGGTTTTCTGTGTGCTCTCATTTTTTTCAACTCCCAAAAGGGGTCTTGCAAAGGTGGATTATTTCAAATCTAGGTTCTTTTGGAAAGGAGATAGTAAAAGAAAAAATATATAGGCTAACCAAATGGAGTGTGGTTTGTTGACCAAAATACCTCGGGGGTTTAGGTATTCAGGACTATTAGAACTGTGCCAAATATTTGTACAAGGTAGGTTATGATGTCTACTACGCAACCTTCTTCTTGTAGACTTGTGTTGGGCCTCCAAGAACAAAGTTTTGTAGGACAGTAGCAAATTTCCCTCAAGTGGATGACCTAAGGTTTATCAATCCGTGGGAGGCGCAGGATGAAGATGGTCTCTCTCAAACAACCCTCCAACCAAATAACAAATAGTCTCTTGTGTTCCCAACACACACAATACAATGGTAAATTGTATAGGTGCACTAGTTCAGCGAAGAGATGGTGATACAAGTGCAATATGGATGGTAGATATAGGTTTCTGTAATATGAAAATATAAAAGCAGCAAGGTAGCAAGTAACAAAAGTGAGCGAAAACGGTATTGCAATGCTTCGAAACTAGAACTAGGGTTCATACTTTCACTAGTGCAAGTTCTCTCAACAATGATAGCATAATTGGATCATATAACAATCCCTCAACGTGCAACAAAGAGGCACTCTAAAGTTACTAATAGCGGAGAACAAACGAAGAGATCATTGCAGGGTATGGAACCACCTCAAAGTTATTCTTTCTGATCAATCTATTGGGCTATTCCTATAAGTGTCACAAATAGCCCTAGAGTTCGTACTAAAATAACACCTTAAGATACACATCAACCAAAACACTAATCTCACCTAGATACTCCAATGTCACCACATGTATCTGCGGGTTTTATTATACAATATGCATCACACAATCTCAGATTCATCTATTCAAACCAACACAAAGAACTTCAAAGAGTGCCCCAAAGTTTCTACTAGAGAGTCAAGACGAAAACATGTGCCAACCCCTATGCATAAGTTCACAAGGTCATAGAACTCGCAAGTTGATCACCAAAACATACATAAAGTGGATCACGTGAATATCCCATAGTCACCATAGATAAGCACATGCAAGACATACATCAAGTGTTCTCAAATTCTTAAAGACTCAATCCGATAAGATAACTTCTAAGGGAAAACTTAATCCATTACAAGAAGTTAGAGGGGGAGAAACTGAAGGAAATATGCCCTAGAGGCAACAATAAAGTTGTTATTTTACATTTTCTTATTCATGATAAATGTTTATTATTCATGCTAGAATTGTATTAACCGGAAACTTGATACATGTGTGAATACATAGACAAAACACCATGTCCCTAGTATGCCTCTACTAGACTAGCTCGTTGATCAAAGATGGTTAAGCTTCCTAGCCATGGACATGAGTTTTCATTTGATAAACGGGGCCACATCATTAGTGGAATGATTTGATGGACAACACACATCCGTTAGCGTAGCATAACGATCGTTCAGTTTTATTGCTACTGCTTTCTTCATGTCAAATATATATTCCTCCGACAATGAGATTATGCAACTCACGGACACCAGAGGAATGCCTTGTGTGCTATCAAACGTCACAATGTAACTAGGTGTTTATAAAGATTCTCTACAGGTATCTCCAAAGGTGTTTGTTGGGTCGGCATAGATCGAGATTAGGATTTGTCACTCTGAGTATCGGAGAGGTATCTCTGGGCCCTCTCGATAATGCACATCATATGAAGCCTGGCAAGCAATGTGAATAATGAGTTAGTTACGGGATGATGCACTACGGAATGAGTAAAAAGACTTGCCGGTAACGAGATTGAACTAGGTATGAAGATACCGACGATCAAATCTCGGGCAAGTGACATACCGATGACAAAGGTAATAACGTATGTTGACATTGCGGTTCGACCGATAAAGATCTTCATATAATATGTGGGAACCAATATGAGCATCCAGGTTGCACTATTGGTTATTGACCGGAGAGGTGTCTCGGTCATGTCTACATAGTTCTCGAACCCGTAGGGTCCGCATGCTTAACGTTCGATGACGATATGTATTATATGAGTTATGTGTTTTGGTGACCGAAGGTTGTTCGGAGTCCCGGATGAGATCACGGACATGACGAGGAGTCTCGAAATGGCCGAGAGGTAAAGATTGATATGTTGGAAGGTAATATTCGGACACCGGAATGGTTCCAGAATGGTTCGGGCATCTTTCGGAGTAACGAGGGGTTACTGGAACCCCCCGGGAGAAGTAATGGGCCTCATGGGCCATAGGGAGAGGAGGAGGCAGGCCACAGGAGGTGCCCCCCCATGGGGAGTCCGAATTGGACTAGGGTAGGGGGCGCGGCGCCCCCTTTCCTTCTCCCTCTCTCTCCTCCTTTCCCCTTTTCCCCCTCCGGAAAGGAAGGGGGTCTAAATTGGGAGTCCTAGTAGGACTCCCCCCCTTGGGGGTGCGCCCTGGCCGGCCCTCTCCCCTCTTCCTCCTTTATATACGGGGGTAGGGGGCATCCCAAAGCACATCAATTGTCTTAGCCGTGTGCGGTGCCCCCCTCCACTGTTTACTCCTCTAGTCATATTGTCATAGTGCTTAATTAGGCGAAGCCCTGCGCGGATCACATCACCATCAACGTCACCATGCCTTCGTGCTGACGGAACTCATCTCCTTCGTATCTCTACTGGATCAAGAGTTCGAGGGACGTCATTGAGATGAACGTGTGCATAACTCGGAGGTGCCGTATGCTCGGTACTTGATCGATTGATTCGAGAAGACGTTCGACTACATCAAATGCATTAAGTTAATGCTTCCGCTTTCGGTCTACGAGGGTACGTGGACACACTCTCCCCCTCTTGTTGCTATGCATCTCTGATGTCTACTACGCAACCTTCTTGTAGATGTTGTTGGGCCTCCAAGTGCAGAGGTTTGTAGGACAATAGCAAATTTCCCTCAAGTGGATGACCTAAGGTTTATCAATCCATGGGAGGCGTAGGATGAAGATGGTCTCTCTCAAACAACCCTGCAACCAAATAACAAAGAGTCTCTTGTGTCCCCAACAAACCCAATACAATGGTAAATTGTATAGGTGCACTAGTTCGACGAAGAGATGGTGATAAAAGTGCAATATGGATGGTAGATATAACCTTTTGTAATCTGAAAATATAAAAACAGCAAGGTAGCAGGTGATAGAAGTGCGCGAAAACGGTATTGCAATGCTTCGAAACAAGGCCTAGGGTTCATACTTTCACTAGTGCAAGTTCTCTCAACAATGATAACATAATTAGATGATATAACAATCCCTCAACATGCAACAAAGAGTCACTCCAAAGTCACTAATAGCGGAGAACAAACGAAGAGATTATTGTAGGGTACGAAACCACCTCAAAGTTATTAGTTCCGATCAATCCATTGGGCTATTCCTATAAGTGTCACAAACAGCCCTAGAGTTTGTAGTAAAATAACACCTTAAGACACACATCAACCAAAACCCTCATGTCACCTAGATACTCCAATGTCACGTCAAGTATCCGCGGGTTTGATTATACGAAATGCATCACACAATCTCGGATTCATCTATTCAAACCAACACAAAGAACTTCATAGAGTGCCCCAAAGTTTCTACTCGAGAGTCAAGATGAAAACGTGTGCCAACCCATATTGCATAAGTTCACAAGGTCACTGAACCCGCAAGTCGATCACCAAAACATACATCAAGTAGATCACGTGAATATCCCATTGTCACCGCAGATAAGCACATGCAAGACATACATCAAGTGTTCTCAAATCCTTAAAGACTCAATCGGATAAGATAACTTCAAAGGGAAAACTAATCCATTACAAGAAGGTAGAGGGGGAGAAACATCATAAGATCCAACTATAATAGCAAAGCTTGCGGTACATCAAGATCGTGCCATATCAAGAACACGAGAGATAGAGAGATCAAACACATAGCTACTGCTACATACCCTCATCCCCGAGGGTGAACTACTCCCTCCTTATCATGGAGGGTGCTGGCATGATGAAGATGGCCACCGGTGATGGATCCCCCCTCTGGCAGGGTGCCGGAACAGGGCCCCGATTGGTTTTTGGTGGCTACAGAGGCTTGCGGCGGCGGAACTCCCGATCTTTGTTTTGTTCTGGAAGTTTGGGGATATATATGAGGCGTGTGCGTCGGGAACAAGTCAGGGGGTCCACAAGGAAGCCACAAGGTAGGGGACGCCCCCAGGGTGTAGGGCACGCCCTCCACCCTTGTGGTGGCCTCGGGACTCTTCTGGTCCATTTCTGATGCTCCGTGGGCTTCTTCTGGTCCAAAAATAATCTCCGTAGATTTTTAGGTCAATTGGACTCCGTTTGATATTCCTTTTTTGCGATACTCAAAAACAAGGAAAAAACAAAAACTAGCACTGGGCTCTAGGTTCATAGGTTAGTCCCAAAAATCATATAAAATAGCATACAAATGCATATAAAACATCCAAGATGGACAATATAATAGCATGGAACAATCAAAAATTATAGATACGTTGGAGACGTATCAAGCATCCCCAAGCTTAATTCCTGCTCGTCCTCGAGTAGGTAAATGATAAAAAATAGAATTTTTGATGTGGAATGCTACCAAACATATTTATCAATGTAATTGTCTTTATTGTGGCATGAATGTTAAGATCCGAAAGATTTAAAACAAAAGTTTAATATTGACATGAAAACGATAATACTTCAAGCATACTAACAAGGCAATCATGTATTCTCAAAATAACATGGCCAAAGAAAGCTTATCCCTACAAAATCATATAGTCTGGCTATGCTCCATCTTCGTCACACAAAATATTCAAATCATGCACAACCCCAGTTTTAGCTAAGCAATTGTTTCATACTTTAGTATTCTCAAACTTTTTCAACTTTCATGCAATACATGAGCGTGTGCCATGGACATAGCACTATAGGTGGAATAGAATGGTGATTGTGGAGAAGACAAAAGGAGAGAGATAGTCTCGCATCAACTAGGCGTGTCAATGGGCTATGGAGATGCCCATCAATAGATATTAATGTGAGTGAGTAGGGATTGCCATGCAACAGATGGACTAGAGCTATAAGTGTATGAAAGCTCAAACAAAGAAACTAAGTGGGTGTGCATCCAACTTGCTTGCTCATGAAGACCTATGGCATTTGAAGAAGCCCATCGTTGGAATATACAATCCAAGTTCTATAATGAAAAATTCCCACTAGTATATGAAAATGACAAAATAAGAGACTCTCTATCATGAAGATCATGGTGCTACTTTGAAGCACAAGTGTGGAAAAAGGATAGTAACATTGCCCCTTCTCTCATTTTTTTGGGGGCTTTCTCTTTTTTTGGCCTCTTTATTTATTTATTTTTTATTTTTTTATTTTTCGTCCGGAGTCTCATCCTGACTTGTGGATGAATCATAGTATCCATCATCCTCTCCTCACTGGGACAATGCTCTAATAATGATGATCATCGCACTTTTATTTACTTACAACTCAAGAATTACAACTCGATACTTAGAACAATATATGTCTCTATATGAATGCCTCCGGCGGTGTACTGGGATGTGCAATGAATCAAGAGTGACATGTATGAAAGAATTATGAACGGTGGCTTTGCCACAAATACGATGTCAACTACATGACCATGCAAAGCAATATGACAATGATGAAGTGTGTCATAATAAACGGAACCGTTGCCATGGCCCCGCTCGGGAGGGAGCAGAGGCGCTGCTACTCCCGCTTGCCTTCATGGGCCACGGCCTCCTTAGGCCCAGCTCCGGCCCAAGCCTCGCCGGCCTGCTGCCTCCTCTCCAAGCTCGGCCCAAGCCCATGGTGAGCCTGCGCTAAATCCCGCCCGAGCGTCTTTTAGCCACGTTGCTCTCGCTCGTCTGGTTTTTTTGCCAAGTCCCCGGAATTTCAGCATCATGCATGCATCTTCAACATGTTGTATGTTTGTGCATGTTGCTCCATTTTGGGTGTATAATATGTCAAAATGTTCATCTCTTGATGCTCTACATGCTAGTGTACTTTGCATTCATGTTGCTTTTCATATTGATGCCTTAATATTCGTTGCAAAACTGCTAAGTGATATAAACTGCTGAATGTTAATATCATATATGCATCTTGTGAGTGGTGTAACTTTGTCCCTGTCGATCCTACGGTGATGATCTTGATACGCAAACGTTCTGCTATTCATGGTATAAATGTTGGTATGCTTTGCATTCATGTTAGGGTGCATCTTGACATGTTAATCTCTATTGCAAAAGTGTTTGCTGATGTTAACTGCTGAAAACTGTTATAACTTGCCTATTTGTCATTTTTATATCTTTTTGTGTGATTTTATTTTGAGCATCATGTCAACATGTTTTAGGAGAATAATTATGCCATCTTTACTTGGGTGCAATCCATGTATTTGGTAAGTACTGTAGTGAGTGCATCAAGCTTGTGAAGTGGGCTACTTGCTGTTAATGTCCTGTCAAGTCTGAAACTGTTATATCATGTTGCTATGTTTGCTTGATGCTACCATCAAATCCATGCATAATCTGGAGATGCTTAGTTGACATGTTTTGATGTCCATGTTATGCTCTATCATAACATTCCTTTTGATGCCTCATATATGTCCTGTAGAATATGTTTTAGTTGTCGTGAACTTGCCTAAAAGATGTTCCAGTTTTCTGTTAACTTCATGATGCCATGTTGTGAGCTTGATATTGATTAATCTATGCCTCTTTGGGAGATGCTTCAGTTACATGTATTGAAGTATGCTATTAATTTGTTCAAATGCCATGTTTGATAATTTTGGATGTTATACGACCTCTGTTTCAAGCTTGCAAACATGCTATGATAATGTTGCTTTTTTACACTTGCTGAAACTGTTTTAACATTCAATCTTGTCATGTTGGTTCCCACTAATCCATGAGCCATATGCATATGATTCCTTGAGACTATTTTCTTATATGTACTTTGATTCCATGCCCTTGCTTGCTATGTATAGTTCCTGTAGCATGTTGTTTTCTTGCTCGCAATAGCCTAGTTGCTGTTTTGGACAGCTTGTCCTCTGAATTTGTTTCGTGTGTATGTGTTGCACCGTTGCTCCGTTTTGAGCATGCTCTATATGAAACTTGCTTAGAATTGCATGTAGCTTCATATTATGTTGTTTCATCATTGTTTTGAGGTGTTTGCTTGATGTTTGTATGCATTTTGCATCAATGCCATGTTTAACTTGTGTTGCTCATATCTTCTAGGCCGTAGCTCCGAATTAAATGAACTTTATATGTAACTTGGCTAGAATTTTGTGTAGATCATCATGGTGCATATTAACTTGCTGTTTAACCACTTGAACAAATGCGTTATTCAGATCTGGACCAATTTTGAAATTTGCATATGAGGACTTTCTGGAATTGTTATATGTTGTTTCCGGCCTCATTTAAACTTGCTTTGATGTGTGTTCTTGTATGCATCATCTCTTGCCATGAGTTGCATCATATAGCCTTGTCTTGCATAGTCCTTGGTTGAGCATCATGCCATGTTATGCGTTGAGTGTTTACCATGTTGTTTGCTTCTTTCCGGTTGTGCTTCTTCTCGATAGTTGCTGTTTCGTTGCGATCGTGAGGATTCGTTCGACTACGCTTGGATCGTCTACGCCCGTTCGTCTTCTTAATGGACTCGTTCTTCTTCCTAGCGGTATTTCAGGCAAGATGACTGTTACCCTGGATCTCACTACTATCATTGCTATGCTAGTTGTCTCGATGCTATCGCTATGTTACGCTTCCTACCACTTGTTTATCGAGCCTCCCAAATTGCCATGAAAAGCCTCTAACCTTTTCCACCATCCTAGCAGCCATTGTTTGGCTATGTTACCACTTTGCTCAGCCCCTCTTATAGTGTTGCTAGTTGCAGGTGCAGTTGCAGGTTGTTCCATGTTGGGACATGGATATCATGGATATCTTGGGATATCACAATATATCTTATTTAATTAATGCACATATATACTTGGTAAAGGGTGGAAGGCTCGGCCTTATGCCTTGTGTTTTGTTGCACTCTTGCCGCGCTAGTTTCCGTCATACCGGTGTTATGTTCCTTGATTTTGCGTCCCTAACACGGTGTGGGTTTATGGGCCCCTCTTGACAGATCACTTTGAATAAAACTCTTCCACCAAGGCCCAACTTTGGTTTTACCATTTGCCCAACATAATAACTTAACTTGATATTAAATTTGATGGATAGGGAGTTAGCGCTACCCGAGGAGTAAATCTACACAATACAGAGGGAGCCAGTGCTCATGGTGTTGGTCCCAAACTAGAGCAGCTTGCGGCGCCGACCCTTGGAAACTTGGGGTATTTTGGTCGCTATAACCATAGCTCATCCGTCATGGCCTGAGACGAGATACGTGCGACTACTATCAGGGTGTCGGCACGTCGGGAGGTCTTGCTGGACTTGTTTTACCATTGTCGAAATGTCTTATGCACCAGGACCCCGAGTCTGATCGGATGTCCCGCGATGGAGGATTGTCTCCGTGGATCGTGAGCTTGTCATGGGCTAAGTTGGGACACCCCTGCAGGGTTTAAAGTTTCGAGAGCCGTGCCCGCAGTTATGTGGCAGATGGGAATTTTTAATGTCCGGTTGTAGAAAACTTGACACCAGATTCGAATTAAAATACACCAACCGCGTGTGTAACCGTGATGGTCTCTTTTCAGGTGAGTTCGAGAAGAGAACACGGTGGGGTTATGTTTGAACGTAAGTAGTTCAGGATCACTTAGTGATCATTACTAGTTTGCGTAGCTTCTCATCTTATTCTTGTACTCGTAAGTTAGCTACCATACATTGCTTAGTCGCTTGCTGCAACCTCACCACTTATCCATTCCATACCCATTAAGTTTTGCTAGTCTTGAAACCCATGGTAATAAGATTGTTGAGTCCTCATGGCTCACAGATTACTAGAACACCAGTTGCAAGTACAGGTAATGCGATGATCTGACGTCAGGTTCCTGGTCGGCAGCCTGGGCTCAAAGATTACTACAACACCAGTAACTGGTGATCATCACATTACCTGTACCTGCAACTGGTGTTCTACTTCTTCTTTGTTCTAGGCTCACAGATTACTACAACACCAGTAAGAAGTATTACCTGTACCTGCAACTGGTGTTCTACTTCTTATTTGTTCAGGGGTTAGGTTCCTGGTCGACAGCCTGGGCTAGCAGGGTAGATGTCGTTTGAGTTTCTGTTTGTGTTTCATCTGTAGTCAGATGTTGCTCTTATGTATGGTCTTGTTGTACTCATGTGGCATTGTATGCCTTTTGTATGTATCTCCATCTATTATGTAATGGTACGATGTAATGATATCCACCTTGCAAAAGCGTCTTCAATATGCACTTCTATCCTTGGTGGGACCTTTGAGTTCCTTTAGGATAGGGTCGCATGTTGGGCGTGACATTATAAGAGACATTTTTATCATGACTAGTGCAATCATCATTAGTACTATGGATACTCAAAGAATTCATACTAACAACATTGCAATCATGCTCATCATTCAAAGATTTAGTGCCAAACATTTTAATGCATTCTTCTTCTAACACTTGAGCACAATTTTCCTTTCCATCATTTTCATGAAAGATATTAAAAAGATGAAGCATATGAGGCAACCTCAATTCCATTTTTTTTGTAGTTTTCTTTTATAAATTAAACTAGTGATAAAAAAAGAAACAAATAGATTCGATTGCAAGATCTAAAGATATACCTTCAAGCACTAACCTCCCCGGCAACGGCGCCAAAAAAGAGCTTGATGTCTACTTCACAACCTTCTTCTTGTAGACGTTGTTGGGCCTCCAAGTACAGAGGTTTGTAGAACAGTAGCAAATTTCCCTCGAGTGGATGACCTAAGGTTTATCAATCCGTGGGAGGCGTAGGATGAAGATGGTCACTCTCAAACAACCCTGCAACCAAATAACAAAGAGTCTCTTGTGTCCCCAAGACACCCAATACAATGGTAAATTGTATAGGTGCACTAGTTCGGCGAAGAGATGGTGATACAAGTGCAATATGGATGGTAGATCTAGCTTTTTGTAATCTGAAAATATGAAAACAACAAGGTAGTAAGTGGTAAAAGTGAGAGAAAACGGTATTGAAATGCTTCGAAACAAGGCCTAGGGTTCATACTTTCACTAGCGCAAGTTCTCTCAACAATGATAACATAATTAGATCATATAACAATCCCTCAACATGCAACAAAGAGTCACTCCAAAGTCACTAATAGTGAAGAACAAACGAAGAGATTATTGTAGGGTATGAAACCACATCAAAGTTATTCTTTCCGATCAATCCATTGGGCTATTCCTATAAGTGTCACAAACAGCCCTAGAGTTCATATCACACATCAACCAAAACCCTAATGTCACCTAGATACTCCAGTGTCACCTCAAGTATCCGCGGGTTTGATTATACGACATGCATGACACAATCTCGGATTTATCTATTCAAACCAACACAAAGAACTTCATAGAGTGCCCCAAAGTTTCTACTGGAGGGTCAAGACGAAAACGTGTGCCAACCCCTATGCATAAGTTCACAAGGTCACTGAACCCGCAAGTTGATCACCATAACATTCATCAAGTAGATCACGTGAATATCCCATTGTCACCACAGATAAGCACATGCAAGACATACATCAAGTGCTCTCGAGTCCTTAATGACTCAATACGATAAGATAACTTCTAAGGGAAAACTCAATCCATTACAAGCAGGTAGAGGAGGAGAAACATCATAAGATCCAACTATAATAGCAAAGCTTGCGGTACATCAAGATTGTGCCATATCAAGAACACGAGAGAGAGAGAGAGAGAGAGAGAGAGATCAAACACATAGCTATTGGTACATACCCTCAGCCTCGAGGGTGAACTACTCCCTCCTCGTCATGGAGGGCGCCGGGATGATGAAGATGGCCACCGGTGATGGATCCCCCCCTTCGGAATGGTGCCGGAACAGGGCCCCGATTGGTTTTTGGTGGCTATAGAGGGTTGCGGCAGTGGAACTCCCGATATTTGTTCGGTTCTGGAAGTTTGGGGATATATAAGAGTCGTTGGCGTCAGGAACAAGTCGGGGAGGTCCACGAGGAAGCCACGTGGTAGGAGGCAACCCTAGGAGGGTAGGGCACACCCTCCACCGTCGTGGTGGCCTCGGGACTCTTCTGGTCCATCTTCGATGCTCCGTGGGCTTCTCCTGGTCCAAAAATAATCTTCGTAGATTTTTAGGTCAATTGGACTCCCTTTGATATTCCTTTTCTGTGATACTCAAAAACAAGGAAAAAACAAAAACTGGCACTCGGCTCTAGGTTAATAGGTTAGTCCCAAAAATCATATAAAATACCATATAAATGCATATGAAATATCCAAGATGGATAATATAATAACATGGAACAATAAAAAAATATAGATACGTTGGAGACGTATCAATCTCCTAGATAGATCTTGCGTGAGCGTAGGATTTTTTTTGAAATTGCATGCTATGTTTCCCATCAGTGGCATCCGAGCCAGGTCTATGCGTAGATGATCACGAGTAGAACACAAAGAGTTGTGGGCAGTGATCATCATACTGCTTACCACCAATGTCTTATTTTGATTTGGCGGTATTGTTGGATGAAGCGGCCTGGACCAACCTTACATGACCGCGTTCATGAGACCGGTTCCACCGACATACATGCAACTAGTTTTGCATAAAGGTGGCAGGCGGGTGTCTATTTCTCTAACTTTAGTCGAATCGAATTTGACTGTGGCCGGTCCTTGTGAAGGTAAAAAGAGCAAACTTGATAAATCACCGTTGCGGTTTTTGTGCCATAGGTATGTACGGTTCATGCTAGAAGCCCATAGCAGCCACGTAAAACTTGCAACAACAAAGTAGAGGATGCCTAACTTGTTTTTGCAGGGCATGTTGTGATGTGATATGGTCAAGACATGATGTAATATAAATATGTTGTATGAGATGATCATGTTTTGTAGAAGTTATCGGCAACTGGCCATATGTGTTGGAAATATGCCCTAGAGGTAATAATGAATTAGTTATTATTATTATTATTATATTTCCTTGTTCATGATAATTGTTTATTATCCATGCTATAATTGTATTGATAGGAAACTCAGATACATGTGTGGATACATAGACAACACCATGTCCCTAGTAAGCCTCTAGTTGACTAGCTCGTTGATCAATAGATGGTTACGGTTTCCTGGCCATGGACATTGGATGTCATTGATAACGGGATCACATCATTGGGAGAATGATGTGATGGACAAGACCCAATCCTAAGCCTAGCACAAAGATTGTGTAGTTCGTATGCTAAAGCTCTTCTAATGTCAAGTATCATTTCCTTAGACCATGAGATTGTGCAACTCCTGGATACAGTAGGAATGCTTTGGGTGTACCAAACGTCACAACGTAACTGGGTGGCTATAAAGGTGCACTACGGGTATCTCCCAAAGTGTCTGTTGGGTTGGCAAGAATCGAGACTGGGATTTGTCACTCCGTGTGACGGAGAGGTATCTCTGGGCCCACTCGGTAGGACATCATCATAATGTGCACAATGTGACCAAGGGGTTGATCACGGGATGATGTGTTACGGAACAAGTAAATAGACTTGCTGGTAACGAGATTGAACAAGGTATCGGGATACCGACGATCGAATCTCGGGCAAGTACTATACCGGTAGACAAAGGGAATTGAATACGGGATTGATTGAATCCTCGACATCGTGGTTCATCCGATGAGATCATCGTGGAACATGTGGGAGCTAACATGGGTATCCAGATCCCGCTGTTGGTTATTGGCCGGAGAGTTGTCTCGGTCATGTCTACGTGTCTCCCGAACCCGTAGGGTCTACACACTTAAGGTTCGATGACGCTAGTGTTATAGGGAATAGATGTACGTAGTTACCTAATGTTGTTCGGAGTCCCGGATGAGATCACAGACGTCACAAGGAGTTCTGGAATGGTCTGGAGGTAACGATTTATATATGGGAAGTCCTACTTTGGTCACCGGGAAAGTTTCGGGTCATATCGGTAATGTACCGGGACCACCAGGAGGGTCCGGGGGTCCACCAGGTGGGGCCACCAGCCCCAGAAGGCTGCGTGGGCCAAGTGTGGGAGGGGACCAGCTCCAGGTGGGCTGGTGCGCCCCCCCCCCACCAAGGCCCATGGCGCAGGGAAGAGTGGGAGGGGGCAAACCCTAGGGCAGATGGGCCCTAAGGCCCACCCCAGGTGCGCCTCCCCCTCTCCCCCCTTTGGCCGCCATCCTAGATGGGATCTGGGGCTGCCGCACCCCTTGGGGTGGGAACCCTAGAGGGGGCGCAGCCTCCTCCCCTCCCCCTATATATAGTTGAGGTCTAGGGGCTGCCTAACACACGAGTTTCTCTCCCTCTTGGCGCAGCCCTACCTCTCTCCCTCCTCGTCTCTTGCGGTGCTTGGCGAAGCCCTGCAGGATTGCCACGCTCCTCCACCACCACCACGCTGTCGTGCTGCTGCTGGACGGAGTCTTCCTCAACCTCTCCCTCTCTCCTTGCTGGATCAAGGCATGGGAGACATCACCGGGCTGCATGTGTGTTGAACGCGGAGGTGCCGTCCGTTCGGCACTAGGATCATCGGTGATTTGGATCTCGACGAGTACGACTCCATCAACCCCGTTCACTTGAACGCTTCCGCTTAGCAATCTACAAGGGTATGTAGATGCACTCTCCTTCCCCTCGTTGCTAGATTACTCCATAGATTGATCTTGGTGTTGCGTAGAAAATTTTGAATTTCTGCTACGTTACCCAACAGTGGTATCAAAGCTAGGTCTATGCGTAGTTTATATGCACAAGTAGAACACAAGATGTTGTGGCCGTTGATCTTTGTTCAATATGCTTACCGTTACTAGTCCAATATTGTTTCGACGGTATTGTGGGATGAAGCAGCCCGGACCGACCTTACACGTACACTTACGTGAGACAGGTTCCACTGACTGACATGCACTTGTTGCATAAGGTGGCTAGTGGGTACCAGTCTCTCCCACTTTAGTCGGATCGGATTCGATGAAAAGGGTCCTTATGAAGGGTAAATAGCAATTGACAGATCACATTGTGTTTTTTGCATAGGTAAGAAACGTTCTTGCTAGAAACCCATAGCAGCCACGTAAAACATGTAAACAACAATTAGAGGACGTCTAACTTGTTTTTGCAGGGTATGCTATGTGATGTGATATGGCCAAAAAGAATCTGATGAATGATATGTGATGTATGAGATTGATCATGTTCTTGTAATAGGAATCACGACTTGCATGTCGATGAGTATGACAACCGGCAGGAGCCATAGGAGTTGTCTTTATTTTTGTATGACCTGCGTGTCAATGAACAATGCCATGTAATTACTTTACTTTATTGCTAAACCGTCAGCCATAGTAGTAGAAGTAACAGTTGGTGAGGCAACTTCATGGAGACACGATGATGGAGATCATGATGATGGAGATCATGGTGTCATGCCGGTGACGATGATGATCATGGAGCCCCGAAGATGGAGATCAAAAGGAGCAAAATGATATTGGCCATATCATGTCATTTTTGATTGCATGTGATGTTTATCATGTTTATGCATCTTATTTGCTTAGAACGACGGTAGCTTAAATAAGATGATCCCTCACAATAATTTCAAGAAAAGTGTTCCCCCTAACTGTGCACCGTTGCGAAGGTTCGTTGTTTCTAAGCACCACGTGATGATCGGGTGTGATAGATTCTAGCGTTTGAATACAACGGGTGTAAGCTAGATTTACACACGCAATACACTTAGGTTGACTTGATGAGCCTAGCATGTACAAACATGGCCTCGGAACATGGAAGACCGAAAGGTCGAGCATGAGTCGTATAGAAGATACGATCAACATGAAGATGATCACCGACGTTGACTAGTCCGTCTCACGTGATGATCGGACACGGCCTAGTTGACTCGGATGATGCAATCTCTTAGATGACTAGAGGGATGTCTAGCTGAGTGGGAGTTCATAAGATGAACTTAATTATCCTGAACATAGTCAAAAGATCTTTGCAAATTATGTCGTAAGCTTGCGCTTTAGTTCTACTGTTACATATGTTCCTAGAGAAAATTTAGTTGAAAGTTGATAGTAGCGATTATGCGGACTAGGTCCGTAAACTGAGGATTGTCCTTGTTGCTTCGTAGAAGGCTTATGTCCTTAATGCACCGCTCAGTGTGCTGAACCTCAAACGTCGTCTGTGGATGTTGCGAACATCATACACATTTTGATAACTACGCGATAGTTCAATAATGTTAAACGGTTTAGAGTTGAGGCACCGAAGACGATTTCGAAACGTCGTGAAACATATGAGATGTTTCGAGGGCTGAAATTGGGATTACAGGCTCGTGCCCACGTCAAGAGGTATAAGACCTCCGACAAGTTTCTTAGCCTACAAACTAAGGGAGAAAAGCTCAATCGTTGAGCTTGTGCTCAGATTGTCTGAGTACCACAATCACTTGAATCGAGTGGGAGTTAATCTTCCAGATGAAATAGTGATGTTTTTCCAAAGTCATTGCCACCAAGCTGCTAGAGCTTCGTGATGAACTATAACATATCAGGGATAGATATGATGATCCTTGAGATATTCGCGATGTTTGACACCGCAAAAGTAGAAATCAAGAAGGAGCATCAATCATTGATGGTTGGTGAAACCACTAGTTTCAAGAAGGGCAAGGGCAAGAAGGGATACTTCATGAAACGGCAAATCAGCTGCTGCTCTAGTAAAGAAACCCAAGGTTGAACCCAAACCCGAGACTAAGTGCTTCTGTAATAAGGGGAACAGCCACTGGAGCAGAATTACCCTAGATACTTGGTAGATGAGAAGGCTGGCAAGGTCGATAGAAGTATATTGGATATACATTATGTTAATGTGTACTTTACTAGTACTCCTAGTAGCACCAGGGTATTAGATACCGGTTCGGTTGCTAAGTGTTGGTAACTCGAAATAAAAGGCTGCGGAGTAGACGGAGACTAGCTAAAGGTGAGCTGGCGATATGTGTTGGAAGTTTTCCAAGCTTGATGTGATCAAGCATCGCACGCTCCCTCTACCATCGAGATTGGTGTTAAACCTAAATAATTGTTATTTGGTGTTTGCGTTGAGCATAGACATGATTGGATTATGTCTATCGCAATACGGTTATTCATTTAAGGAGAATAATGGTTACTCTGTTTATTTGAATAATACCTTCAATGGTCTTGCACCTAAAATGAATGGTTTATTAAATCTTGATCGTAGTGATACACATGTTCATGCCAAAAGATATAAGATAGTAACGATAGTACCACCTACTTGTGGCACTGCCATGTAAGTCATATTGGTATAAAACGCATGAAGAAGCTCCATGTTGATGGATCTTTGGACTCACTCGTTTTTGAAAAGTTTGAGACATGCGAACCATGTCTATTGGTGTATATGCATGAAGAAACTCCATGCAAATGGACCGTTTGGACTCACTTGATTTTGAATCACTTGAGACATGCAAATCATACCACATAGGCAAGATGACTGAAAGCCTCGTTTTCAGTAAAATGGAACAAGAAAGCAACTTGTTGGAAGTAATACATTTTGATGTGTGCAGTCCAATGAGTGTTGAGGCACGCAGTGGATATCGTTATGTTCTTACTTCACGGATGATTTGAGTAGATACTGAGTATATTTACTTGATGAAACACAAGTCTGAATTATTGAATGGTTCAAGTAATTTCAGAGTGAAGTTGAAGATCATCGTGACAAGAGGATAAAATGTCTATGATATGATCATAGAGATGAGTATCTGAGTTGCGAGCTTTGGCATGCAATTAAGACATTGTGGAAATTGTTTCACAATCAATACCGCCTGGAACACCATAGTGTGATGGTGTGTCCGAACATCATATTTGCACCCTATTGGATATGGTGCGTACCATGATGTCTCTTATCGAATTACCACTATCGTTCATGGGTTAGGCATTAGAGACAACTGCACTCACTTTAATAGGGCACCACGTAATTCCGTTGAGACGACACCTTTTGAACTATGGTTTGGAGAAACCTAAGTTGTCGTTTCTTAAAAGTTTGGGGCTGTGACGCTTATGTGAAAAAGTTTCAGGTTGATAAGCTCGAACCCAAAGCAGATAAAATGCATCTTCATAGGACGCCCAAAATAGTTGGGTATACCTCCTAATTCAGATCCGAAAGCAATAGGGATTGTTTCTTGAATCGGGTCCTTTCTCGAGGAAAAGTTTGTCTCGGAAAGTTGAGTGGGAGCATGGTGGAGACTTGATGAGGTTATTGAACCGTCAACTAGTGTGTAGCAGGGCACAAGAAGTTGTTCCTGTGGCGCCCACACCAATTGAAGTAGAAGCTTATGATAGTGATCATGAAGTTTCGGATCAAGTCACTACCATACCTCGTAGGGTGACAAGGATGCGTACTACTTCAGAGTGGTATAGTAATCCTGTCTTGAAGGTCATGTTGCTAGACAACAATGAACCTACGAGCTATGGAGAAGCGATGGTGGGCCCATATTCTGACAAATGGTTAGAAGCCATGAAATCCGAGATAGGATCCATGTATCAGAACAAAGCATGGACTTTGGTGGACTTGCCCGATGATCGGCAAGCCATTGAGATAAATGGATCTTTAAGAAGAAGACAGACGTGGACGGTAATGTCACCGTCTATGAAGCTCGACTTGTGGCAAAGAGTTTTTCACAAGTTCAAGGAGTTGACTACGATGAGATTTTCTCATCCGTAGCGATGCTTAAGTCTGTCGGAATCATGTTAGCATTAGCTGCATTTATGAAATCTGGCAGATGGATGTCAAAACGAGTTTCCTTACTAGTTTTCGTAAGGAAAGGTTGTATGTGATACAATCAGAAAGGTTTTGTCGATCCTAAGTATGCTAAAAGGTATGCTAGCTCCAGCGATCCTTCCATGGACTTGAGCGAGCATCTCGGAGTCAAAATATGCGCTTTGATGGAATGATCAAAGATTTTGGGTTTGTACAAAGTTTATGAGAAACTTGTATTTCCAAAGAAGTGAGTGGGAGCACTATAGAATTTCTGATGAGTATATGTTGCTAATATATTGTTGATCAGAAATGTTGTAGAGTTTCTGGAAAGCATATAGGGTTGTTTGAAAAGTGTTTTTCAATAGAAAACCTGGATTAAGCTGCTTGAACATTGAGCATCAAGATCTATGAGGATAGATCAAAAACGCTCAATGGTACTTTCAAATGAGCACATACCTTGACATGATCTTGAAGGTGTTCAAGATGGATCAGTCAAAGAAGGAGTTCTTGCCTGAGTTGTAAGGTATGAAGTTAAGACTTAAAGCTCGACCACGGCAGAATAGAGAGAAAGGACGAAGGTCGTCCCCTATGCTTAGACGTAGGCTCCATAGTATGCTATGCTGTGTACCGCACCTGATGTGTGCCTTGCCACATGTCTGGCAAGAGGGTACAAAGGTGATCAAGGAGTGGATCACCAGATAGCGGTCAAAATTATCCTTAGAGTAATAAGGATATGTTTCTCGGTTATGGAGGTGATAAAGAGTTCGACGTAAAGAGTTGCGTCGATGCAAGCTTAACACCTATCCGGATAGCTTTGAGTAGAGAAACGGGATACGTATAGTGGAGCAACCATTTGGAATAGCTCCAACTGGAGCGTGGAAGCAGCATTTACAATATGACCTAGAGATTTGCGAAGTACATACGGATCTGAATGGTGTAGACCCATTGACTAAAACCTCTCTCACAAGCAAAACATGATCAAACCCCAGAACTCATAGATTCTTAATCACATAATGATGTGAACTAGTTAAGTGACACTAGTAAACTCTTTGGATGTTGGTCACATGGCGATGTGAACTAGATTATTGACTCTAGTGCAAGTGGGAGACTATTGGAAATATGCCTTAGAGGCAATAATGAATTAGTTATTATTATTATATTTCCTTGTTCATGATAATTGTTTATTATCCATGCTATAATTGTATTGATAGGAAACTCAGATACATGTGTGGATACATAGACAACACCATGTCCCTAGTAAGCCTCTAGTTGACTAGCTCGTTGATCAATAGATGGTTATGGTTTCCTGGCCATGGACATTGGATGTCATTGATAACGGGATCACATCATTGGGAGAATGATGTGATGGACAAGACCCAATCCTAAGCCTAGCACAAAGATCGTGTAGTTCGTATGCTAAAGCTTTTCTGTAACATCCCAAATTTCCAATTTGGCATGTTATACATAGATCATCCATGCATATCATATTTTATTGCTTTTCGTTTGCAATCCTCGAGATCCTAAGCAACTCAAGGACCTTCGGAGAGAGTTGGGGATTTTCTAATTTTCATATTTGAAATTTTTGTCAAATAGTGAAGACGAGGATTTGATTTTAATTATTTTCTCTCCGGAAAATATTTCATTCTTAAAATAATAAATGAGGGGAGATAATATGACTTCTCCAAAATAATTGAAATATCGGAGGAAAAATGTTAAAATCATTTTTGGATTTTATTTGAGTTTATTCGGGATTTTTATTTGCCCTAGAAAAATGTTGCATGTTTTAAAAATTGCATTTTAGGGGCCAAGAAAAGTTCATCTTGTTCTAAATATTTTATTTAGACGGAGAAAACTTGTTTTTGAATTTTTAGATTTTTTATTTAATTTTCTAGGAATTTTTCTTTCGGCGGAATGTTTTAAAAAAAACCCCTCGCGCCCGACTGGGCCAAAGGCCCAGCCGAGCAGGCCGGCCCAGCCGCCACCGCCGCCGCCTCCCCGCGCGCGCCGTCGTGCGCAGCACGGACGCCGAAGGGAGTCCGAACCGGACTCCGCACCGGGCGCCCCCTTCCCCAAGCCGCCCCGCCCCGCCCCCTTTATATACCGCCGCCCCGCCGCCTCACCACCACCCGCCACCATCGCCGCCGCCGCCGGAGCCTAGAGCCGAGCCCCGATCCGCCGCCGCCGAGTCGCCGCCGTCGCCCAAGCGCCGCCGCCGCCTCCCGCCGCCACCCCACGCCCTCCCCAAGCTCCGCCGCCCCTCGCCGAGCCCCGCCGGAGCCGCCCGCCCGCCGGACGACCTCGCCGGAGGTACCCGACCCCGCCGCCGGTTTTTTTAGAAAACCCTTCGGTTTTTTTTCTGAAAACCCTAGTTCATTTTTTTATTTATAGATCGGTTTATTTCTTCGGTTTATCTACTTAGCGAACGTTCGTTCGTTCGTTCGTTTTAACGAACGTGTTCACCGTTTAGTTTCTGCTAACGAACGTTCGTTCGTTTAGCCGTTCGTCGTTTTTCTTTTTATCGGATTTATTCCGCGGTTATTCTGATCGCGATTTCTGATCCGATGTTCAAACCTGTTTATCTTTTCGCTCGTTTATCGGAATCAGGCGATTCAAGCACCTGGAGTTTCATCTCGAAACCCTCTTTCCGAATAATCAACTCAAACAAGTTTTTGCTTCTGTAAAATTTGACTTAGATCCAGATTAGTAAAACCAAGTTGTTTCTTTCGCCGTTTGAGTTTCGTTGCTCCGTTTGATTTGATTCTTTTTGCAAACCGGAGTTCTTAAGTTGAACTCTCCGGTCAAGCTCTTTTATTTGGAGTTCTACTTGTGCATCTTTGATTATTGCTTATGTATGCTATTGTTTGCTTGAGATAGAATTCCCGGAGTGCGAAGCGTGTTACTACGAGTCTCTAGGATTCACGGATCATCAGCAAGGCAAGTAACACATTGATCATACTCTTTTCATACCCAGTTTTATGCATTAGCTCCAATCCTCAAACATTGCATGATTATGATGCCTTTAACTTGTGGGTTGGGAAGTAGATGATGAGGTAGAACCTATTGCCCTGTTTCATATCAAACCCTTGGGAGTTACTTCTACGTTATGCTTATATTGCCATGCTATGCTTGTAGACGTGGATTGGGTTTGAGTGATATCCATGACAGATGTGAGATTGCTAATTAATGGTTTACTTAAGGTGGCAACTTTAATACACATCTGGGTGGATTGAGGCACCTGGGGTATCCAGTGATTGCCTGTTGTATTTTTGGAAATCCCGGGGTTACCGTGTGATTCTCCTATGGACCGCCACCCAGGCTCAAAGGGAACTGAGTCTATTCATGCTAGAAACTTCCGTGGGCAGCCGCAAGCTATTATGGGCTCTAGCATAGTTGAGTAAGTTGCGTGAAGCTCTCGAAGAGGTGGATCAGCAGGTAGTGGGTTTGTAGGTTTGGTATGGTCTGCCCGGAGTAGAGAGTTAATGCTTCTGAAAGACTGTGTCTCGGTCATCCGTCTCTCAAACAACATGTAGGGCGAGAAATCAACGGAGGCGATCGAGTCTTGCGGGGAAAAGTGCGTAAACCTCTGCAGAGTGTACAATCTAATCATGGTTAGCCATGTCCCCGGTTATGGACAATTCTGAGTATCCAGTACTTGAGTATTCGCATGTATCTCAACACTCTCAATTAATCTTGCTGGGTTGTTAAGAATTTTAATTGGGATCATTGAGTTGGGGTTACCTTCTCAAATGATGTTTCAACCACCATGATAGTTAAATTAAAACTGATTCCTTTGTAGTAGGGAAAAATTGGCTTTTCGCTATATTGTAACCATAGAGCTTTCCACCAGCCAAATATGCATGTAGTGGTAGCATTATTCTGTTATTGCTCTTTTGTGTTACATTGCCAGCATATTCCATGTGCTGACCCATTCTCGGGCTGCAACGTATTATGTTGCAGACTTTTCAGACGAGGAGTAAGGTTCGTAGGTCGTTGCCGTGCAGCTCAGCTATGTCGTTGGAGTTGATGGACTCACTTTATCTTCCAAGCCTTCCGCTGTTATCGCATTAGATGGCCTTAAGCCATATTATTGTAATAAGTTCTCTTTTGAGACATTCGATGTAATAAGTGTGTGATTGCTACTCTGTTATAAATCCTTCGAAGTACTGTGTGGTGTCAGCATTACTGATCCAGGGATGACACCTGAGCACAGAGACTTGACCATCTGAGGTCGGGTCGCTACATTTTCTAATGTCAAGTATCATTTTCTTAGACCATGAGATTGTGCAACTCCCGGATACCGTAGGAATGCTTTGGGTGTACCAAACGTCACAACGTAACTGGGTGGCTATAAAGGTGCACTACGGGTATCTCCAAAAGTGTCTGTTGGGTTGGCACGAATTGAGACTGGGATTTGTCACTCCGTGTGACGGAGAGGTATCTCTGGGCCCACTCGGTAGGACATCATCATAATGTGCACAATGTGACCAAGGGGTTGATCACGGGATGATGTGTTACGGAACGAGTAAAGAGACTTGCCGGTAACGAGATTGAACAAGGTATCGGGATACCGACGATCGAATCTCGGGCAAGTACTATACCGGTAGACAAAGGGAATTGAATACGGGATTGATTGAATCCTCGACATCGTGGTTCATCCGATGAGATCATCATGGAACATGTGGGAGCCAACATGGGTATCCATATCCCACTATTGGTTATTGGCCGAAGAGTTGTCTTGGTCATGTCTACGTGTCTCTCGAACCCGTAGGGTCTACACACTTAAGGTTCGATGACGCTAGGGTTATAGGGAATAGATGTACGTGGTTACCGAATGTTGTTCGGAGTCCTGGATGAGATCCCAGACGTCACGAGGAGTTCCGGAATGGTCTGGAGGTAATGATTTATATATGGGAAGTCCTACTTTGGTCACCGGGAAAGTTTCGGGTGATATCGGTAATGTACCGGGACCACCGGGAGTGTCCCGGGGGTCCACCAGGTGGGGCCACTAGCTCCAGAAGGATGCGTGGGCCAAGTGTGGGAGGGTACCAGCTCCAGGTGGGCTGGTGCGCCCCCCCACCAAGGCCCAAGGCGCAGGGAAGAGTGGGAGGGGGCAAACCCTAGGGCAGATAGGCCCTAAGGCCCACCCCAGGTGCGCCTCCCCCTCTTCCCCCTTTGGCCTCCACCCTAGATGGGATCTGGGGCTGCCGCACCCCTTGGGGTGGGAACCCTAGAGGGGGCACAGCCCCCTCCCCTCGCCCTATATATAGTTGAGGTCTAGGGGCTGCCCAACACACAAGTTTCTCTCCCTCTTGGTGCAGCCCTACCTCTCTCCCTCCTCGCCTCTTGCGGTGCTTGGCGAAGCCTTGCAGGATTGCCACGCTCCTCCACCACCACCACGCTGTTGTGCTGCTGTTGGACGGAGTCTTCCTCAACCTCTCCCTCTCTCCTTGCTGGATCAAGGCATGGGAGACGTCACCGGGCTGCATGTGTGTTGAACGCGGAGGTGCCGTCCGTTCGGCACTAGGATCATCGGTGATTTGGATCACGACGAGTACGACTCCATCAACCCCATTCACTTGAACGCTTCCGCTTAGCAATCTACAAGGGTACGTAGATGCACTCTCCTTCCCCTCGTTGCTAGATTAATCCATAGATTGATCTTGGTGTTGCGTAGAAAATTTTGAATTTCTGCTACGTTACCCAACAATATGGTTGTTGCTTTATTGTATGAAATACAAACACTATGTAATTGCTTTACTTTTTCACTGAGCGGTAGCAATAGTCATAGAAGCAATGGTTGGCGAGACGACCACGATGCTACGATGGAGATTAAGGTGTCAAGCCGGTGACGATGGAGATCATGACGTTGCTTTGGTGATGGAGATCAAAAGCACAAGATGATAATGGCCATATCATGTCACATATTTTGATTGCATGTGATGTTTATCTTTTATGCATCTTATTTTGCTTAGTACGGCCGTAGCATTATAAGATGATCCCTTACTAAATTTCAAGGTATAAGTGTTCTCCCCGAGTATGCACGTTGCGAAAGTTCTTCATGCCGAGACACCCACGTGATGATCGGGTGTGATAAGCTCTATGTTCAAATACAACGGGTGCAAGCCAGTTTTGCACATGCGAAATACTCGGGTTAAACTTGACGAGCCTAGCATATACAGATATGGCCTCGGAACACTGGAGACCGAAAGGTCGAACGTGAATCATATAGTAGATATGATCAACATAGTGATGTTCACCATTGAAGACTACTCCATCTTACGTGATGATCGGACATGGTTTAGTTGATTTGGATCACTTATCATTTATATGACTAGAGGGATGTCTATCTAAGTGGGAGTTCTTAAGTAATATGATTAACTGAACTTAATTTATCATGAACTTAGTCCTGATAGTTTTTTGCATATCTATGTTGTAGATCAATGGCCCGTGCTACCGTTCCTTTGAATTTTAATGCATTCCTAGAGAAAGCTAAGTTGAAAGATGATGGTAGCAACTACACGGACTGGGTCCATAACTTGAGGATTATCCTCATTGCTGCACATAAGAATTATGTCCTTGATGCACCGCTAGGTGTACCACCTGCCCTAGCAATTGCAGACATTGTGAATGCCTGGCAGTTGCGTGTTCATGACTACTCGTTAGTTCAGTGTTCCATGCTTTACGGCTTATAATCGGGACTTCAAAGACGTTTTGAACGTCATGGACCATATGAGATGTTCTAGGAGTTGAAGTTAATATTTCAAGTAAATGCCCGAGTTGAGAGATATGATGTCTACAACAAGTTCTATAGCTGCAAGATGGAGGAGAACAACTCTGTTAGTGATCACATACTCATAATGTCTGGGTACCATAATCACTTGACTCAGCTGGGAGTTAATCTTCCAGATGATTGTGTCATTGACAGAGTTCTTCAATCACCGCCACCAAGCTACAAAGGCTTCGTGATTAACTACAATATGCAAGGGATGGAAAAGACTATTCTCGAGCTCTT
This sequence comes from Triticum timopheevii, assembly GCA_963921465.1. NCBI lineage: Eukaryota > Viridiplantae > Streptophyta > Magnoliopsida > Poales > Poaceae > Triticum > Triticum timopheevii. The sequence goes on from OY997272.1 coordinate 147,133,143, forward strand.
CACGATGCTAAAGGCCGCGGAGGTAGAAATGAAAAAGGAGCATCAATTGTTGATGGTTACCAAGACCACTAGTTTCAAGAAGAAGGGCAAGGGTAAAAAGAAGGGGAATTTCAAGAAGAATGACAAGCAAGTTGTCACTCCCAGGAAGAAACCCAAAGCTGGACCCAAGCCTAAAACTGAGTTCTTCTGCTGCAAAGGGACTGGTCACTGGAAGCGGAACTGCCCCAAGTATTTGACGGATAAGAAGGATGGCAAAGTGAACAAAGGTATATTTGATATACATGTTATTGTTGTGTACCTTACTAATTCTCGTAGTAGTGCCTGGGTATTTGATACCGGTTTGGTTGCTCATATTGGTAACTCGAAGCAGGGACTACGGATCAAACGAAGATTGGCTAAGGTCAAGGTGGCGATGCGCGTCGGGAATGCTTCCAAGGTTGATGTGATCGCCATCGGCAAGCTACCTCTACATCTACCTTTGGGATTAGTTTTAGACCTGAATAATTGTTATTTGGTGCTACCATTGAGCATGAACATTATATCTGGATCTTGTTCAGTGCGAGACTGTTATTCATTTAAATGAGAGAATAATGGTTGTTCTATTTATATGAGTAATATCTTTTATGGTCATGCACCATTGAAGAGTGGTCTATTTATGTTAAATCTTGATCATGGTGATACACATATTCAAAATATTGATGCCAAAAGATGCAAAGTTGATAATGATAGTGCAACTTATTTGTGGCACTGCAGTTTGGGTCATATTGGAGTAAAGCGCATGAAGAAACTCCGTAAAGATAAATCTTGGAATCACTTGATTATGAATCATTTGATACTTGCGAACCATGCCTTATGGGCAAGATGACTAAAACTCCGTCCTCCGGAATAATGGAACAAGCTAATGACTTATTGGAAATAATACATACCGATGTATGGGGTCCGACGAGTGTTGATGCTCGTGGCTGGTATTGTTATTTTCTGACCTTCACAGATGATTTGAGCAGATATGGGTATATCTACACAAGTCTGAAACATTTGAAAAGTTCAAAGAATTTCAGAGTGAAGTGGAGAATCAACGTAACAAAAAAATAAAGTTTCTACGATCTGATCCTGGAGAAGAATATTTGAGTTACGAGTTTGGCCTTCATTTGAAACAATGTGTAATAGTTTCACAGCTCACGCCACCTGGAAGACCACAGCGTAATGGTGTGTCCGAACGTCGTAACCGCACTTTATTGGACATGGTGCAATCTATGATGTCTCTTATCGATTTATGATACGTCTCCAATGTATCTATAATTTTTGATTGCTCCATGCTACTTTATCTACTGTTTTAGGAAATATTGGGCTTTATTATCCACTTTTATATTATTTTTGGGACTAACCTATTAATCGGAGGCCCAGCCCAGATTTGCTGTTTTATGCCTATTTCAGTGTTTCGAGGAAAAGGAATATCAGACGGAGTCAGAACAGAACGAAATCAACTGGAGAAGTTAATTTTGGAAGGAAACCAACCTGATGGGCTTGGAGTGCACATCAGGGGAGTCCCGGGCTAACCACGAGGGTGGGGGGCACGCCCCCCTGGGCGTGCCCCCTACCTCGTGAGCACCCTGGAGGTCCACCGACGTACCCCCTGCACCTATGTATACCTACGTACCCTAAAACTTCCAGAACAGAAGATAGATCGGGAGTTCCGCCACTGCAAGCCTCTGTAGCCACCAAAAACCAATCGGGACCCTGTTCCGGCGCCCTGTCGGAGGGGGATCCCATCAGCGGTGGCCATCTTCATCATCCCGGCGCTATCTATGACGAGAAGGGATTAGTTCACCCTCGGGGCTGAGGGTATGTACCAGTAGCTATGTGTTTGATCTCTCTCTCTCTCTCTCTCTCTTGTGTTCTCTCTCGTGTTCCCTCTATGGCACGATCTTGATGTATCCCGAGCTTTGCTATTGTAGTTGGATCTTATGATGTTTCTCCCCCTCTACTCTCTTGTGATGAATTGAGTTTCCCCTTTTGAGTTATCTTATCGGATTGAGTCTTTTATGAGAACACTTGATGTATGTCTTGCCGTGATTATCTGTGGTGACAATGGGATATCATGTGCCACTTGATGTATGTTTTGGTGATCAACTTGCGGGTTTCGTGACATTGGGAACCTATGCATAGGGGTTGGCACACGTTCTTGACTCTCCGGTAGAAACTTTGGGGCACTCTTTGAAGTACTTTTATGTTGGTTGGATGAATCTGAGATTGTGTGATGCATATCGTATAATCATGCCCACGGATACTTGAGGTGACAATGGAGTATCTAGGTGACATTAGGGTTTTGGTTGATTTGTGTCTTAAGGTGTTATTCTAGTATGAACTCTATGATGGATCGAGCAGAAAGAATAGCTTTATGTTATTTTACTACGAACTCTTGAATAGATCGATCAAAAAGGATAACTTTGAGGTGGTTTCATACCCTACCATAATCTCTACGTTTGTTCTCCGCTATTAGTGGCTTTGGAGTGACTCTTTGTTGCATGTTGAGGGCTTGTCATACTATCTATCTATGTTATTATTGTTGAGAGAACTTGCACTAGTGAAAGTATGAACCCTAGGCCTTGTTTCCTATCATTGCAATACCGTTTACGCTCACTTTTATCATTAGTTACCTTGCTGTTTTTATTATTTCAGATTACAAATACCTTTATCTACCATCCATATTGCACTTGTATCACCATCTCTTTGCCGAACTAGTGCACCTATACAATTTGTCATTGTATTGGGTGTGTTGGGGACACAAGAGACTCTCTGTTATTTGGTTGCAGGGTTGCTTGAGAGAGACCATCTTCATCCTACGCCTCCTACGGATTGATAAACCTTAGGTCATCCACTTGAGGGAAATTTGCTACTGTCCTACAAACCTGTGCACTTGCAGGCCCAACAACGTCTACAAGAAGAAGGTTGTGTAGTAGACATCAAGCTCTTTTCTGGCGCCGTTGCTGGGGAGGCTAGGTAAGTGAAAGTATATCTTTAGATCTTGCAATCGAATCTTTTTGTTTCTTGTTTTAGCACTAGTCTAGTTTATAAAAGAAAATTACAAAAAATGGAGTTAAGTTTGTCTCATACGCTTCACCTTTTTAATATCTTTCGTGAGTATGATGGAAAGGATAATTGTGCTCAAGTGCTAGAAGAAGAAATCTCTAAATTGTTTGGCACTAAATATTTGAATGATGAGCATGATTGCAATGTTGTTAGTACGAATTCTTTGAATATCCATGATGCTAATGATTATTGCACTTGTTATGATGAAAATGCCTCCTATAAGCATGTCAATTTTTGTGGAGTGCATTGGGCTTGCAAGGACACACCAAATAGGGAAGATAGATATTGCAAGAGGCATAAGTACTTAGAAACTAAATGGTTGCAAGAAAGGCTAGATGCATGTGCTGAAAATTTATTTTTTATTAGCCATACTTGTGAACTTTGCAATGAACATGATCATTTTAGTACCCAATGCAAATTGTTTCATGATCGTATCGAGTCCAAAAATTGTGATGATTTGATTTCCCTTGCACATCATAACGAGCTTAGTTTGCTCTTGGGTTATGAAGAAATAAAACGTATAACTAATATTATTCCAGAATTTGCCCTTGATAGAATTCTTCATTTTGATCTAGAAGAAATTTATATGTATTATGCGGTGAATTACATGGAAAATCCTTATATTGCCAATTACATAAAGAAAAGAAAACAAATAGAGGATGATGAGAATACTAATTAAAGGGAAGAGACTTCCCAATCTCCTCCTATTATTTCTTATGATGAATCAGGTAACGAGGAGGAGCTTTCTATTCAACCAATCTCATCAATAAGGAGCTCAAAGAGGAAGGTTGAACCTACACATAATGTGAAGAAGAAAAAGAAAAGAAGGAGCAACAAAGGTAAAAAGGTATCCCTCCCAAATGATGTTGCTCCTACTACTCATTGTGATGATGATAATTTCTATACTATTGGTGCTATCCATATTTTTAATGATGAGAGTGATCATGCTTATGATATGAAAGGGCCCAAGCTTGGGGAAGCTATGTTTGATGAAGATGATATTTTTAGCATCCCAAGTTTTGATATGCAAAGTTGTTATGATGATAGCAGGCCTCCTACTTATGATGATTATATTGATGAAAGTGGGTTTGGAAGAGTGTCAACTTTATTTAGTGATTCCACTATCTTGGGACAGGTTTCAATCGATTATGATGAGAACGGAGTTGCTACTTATGATGATTATTATGATGAAACTTATGTTATAAAAGGTAGTGATGATTATATTTACAAATCTTGTCATGATTATGATTACCCTTTTTCTGAACATTACTCTTTTAATGTGGAAACAATTTTTAGTGTTCAAGTCTCTTATGATACTCCCACTATTATTCATGAGAAGAGTTTCGCTTATGTGGAGAGTAGTGAATTTTCTGTGCAAGTAGATCATGAAAAGAATTCTTTAGGTGCTGGTTATATTGTTTAATTCATTCATCATGCTACTGAAAATTATTATGAGGGATGAACATATGCTTGTAGGAATTGCAATAATGTCAAGTTTCCTCCCTATGTGCTTAAATTCTTGAAGCTATGCTTGTGTTACCTTCTTATGCTAGTTGATTATTGTCCCCATAAGTTGTTTTCTCACAAAATCCCTATGCATAGGAAGTGGGTTAGACTTAAATGTGCTAGTCATATGCTTCATGATGCTCCCATTATGTTTCAATTCTTATCTTTTATGTGAGCATCATTGTCATCATCATGCCTAGCTAAAAGGCATTAAAGAAAAGTGCTTGTTGGGAGGCAACCCAATTTTATTTTGTGTTTTTTGTTTTTGCTTCTGTTTAGCAACAAATAATACATCTACCTTCTGTTTGGATGTGGTTTTATGTTTTAATTAGTGTTTGTGCCAAGTAGGACCTATAGGATAACCTATGATGATAGTTCATTTGATTCTGCTGAAAAACAGAAACTTTGTGAGCACTAATTTAGTTATGATAAATCACAGGAACGTGATTTTGCGTTGATTCGTTTTGCTGCTGATCAATAAACAAATTGTCCAGGACTTCCTATTTTTGTAGAATTTTTAGAGTTCCAGAAGTTTGCGTTAGTTACAGATTGCTACAGACTGTTCTGTTTTTGACAGATTCTGTTTTTCGTGTGTTGTTTGCTTATTTTGATGAATCTATGGCTAGTAAATTAGTTTATAAACCATAGAGAAGTTGTAATACAGTAGGTTTAACACCAATATAAATAAAGAATTAGTTCATTACAGTACCTTGAAGTAGTCTTTTGTTTTCTTTCTCTAACGGAGCTCACGAGATTTCTGTTGAGTTTTGTGTTGTGAAGCTTTCAAGTTTTGGGTGAATTCTTTTGATGGATTATGGAACAAGGAGTGGCAAGAGCCTAAGCTTGGGGATACCCATGGAACCCCCAAGATAATCCAAGGACACCAAAAAGTCAAAGATTGGGGATGCCCCGGAAGGCATCCCCTCTTTCGTGCACTTCCATCGGTAATTTACTTGGAGCTATATTTTTATTCACCAACATGATATGTGTTTTGCTTGGAGCGTCTTGTATTATTTGTGTCTTTGCTTGTTAGTCTAACACAATCATCCTTGCTGTACACACCTTTTGAGAGAGCCATACATGAATTGGAATTTTTTAGAATACTCTATGTGCTTCACTTATATCTTTTGAGCTTGATAGTTTTGCTCATAGTGCTTCACTTATATCTTTTGAGCGTGATAATTTTTGCTCTAGTACTTCACTTAGATCTTTTAGAGCATGGTGGTGGATTTGTTTTAAAGAAACTATTTGATCTCTCATGATTCACTTAGATTATTTTGAGAGTCTTTAATAGCATGGTAATTTGCTTAATGTTAATATACTTGGTGTTCAAGATATGCGAAACTTTCTTTTGAGTGAATTGAATACTAAGATAAGTTTGATGCTTGATAATTGTTTTGAGATATGGAGGTGATAATATCAAAGTCGTGCTAGTTGGGTGATTATGAATTTGAGAAATAGTTGTGTTGAAGTTTGCAAGTCCCGTAGCATGCACGTATGGTTAAAGTTGTGTAACAAATTTGAAACATGAAGTGTACCTGGCTTGTGCATCCTTATGAGTGGCGGTCGGGGACGAGCGATGGTCTTTTCCTACCAATATATCCCCCTAGGAGCATGCGCGTAGTACTTGATTTTTGATTACTTCTAAATTTTGGCAATAAGTATATGAGTTCTTTTGACTAATGTTGAGTCCATGGATTATACGCACTTTTACCTTTCCGCCATTGCTAGCCTCTTCGGTACCGTGCATTGCCCTTTCTCACCTTGAGAGTTTGTGCAAACTTCGCCAGTGCATCCAAACCCCATGATACGATACGCTCTTTCACACATAAACCTCCTTATATCTTCCTCAAAACAGCCACCATACCTACCTATCATGGCATTTCCATAGCCATTCTGAGATATATTGCCATGCAACTTCCATCATCATCATCATGACATACATTACTTTTGTCATATTGCCATTGCATGATCATGTAGTTGACATCGTATTTGTGGCAAAGCCACCATGCATTATTTTTCATACATGTCACTCTTGATTCATTGCACCATCCTGGTACACCGCCGGAGGCATTCATATAGAGTCATATCTTGTTCTAAGTTTCGAGTTGTAATCCTTATGTTGTAATCAATAGAAGTGTGATGATCATCATTATTAGAGCATTGCCCAAAAAAAGGAAGAGAAAGGCCAAAAAAAGGCCCAAAAAAATAAAAATAAAATAAAATATAAAATATAAAAAGGGCAATGCTACTATCTCATTTCCACACTTGTGCTTCAAAGTAGCACCTTGTTCCTCATGTAGTGAGTCTCATATCTTGTGCTTCAAAGTAGCACCTCATTCTTCATGTAGTGAGTATCATAAGTTGTCTTTTTATACTAGTGGGAATTTTTCATTATAGAACTTGGCTTGTATATTCCTACGATGGGCTTCCTCAAATGCCCTAGGTCTTCATGAGCAAGCAAGTTGGATGCACAGCCACTAGTTTTCTTTTGTTGAGCATTCATAGCTCTAGTGCATCCGTTGCATGGCAATCCCTACTCCTGATGTTGACATCAATTGATGGGCATCTTGTCGGAGTAAATGACCATGGGTAGCCTAACCGGCTCCCTTTGGCCCTCAGAAAAAACAACGGGCCGATCGGACCTTGAAGCACCCAAGACACGGGGCCACCTTCCTCCGGCCGGCTGTCACCCAGGCCGGCTGGCCGAAGGCGGCCCGGCCGTAAAACAACCTTTGGAGGACGCCACGATCGGGCCAACTCCAAGAAGCCGGCCAATGAAGGACCGACTTCCCGAAGGCGGCCCATGAAGGGCCGACTCCCAGAGGCAAGCGGCCGAACGCCTCCTCCAAAGACCATCACCCATAACGGTGACGGGACAGGGCGTGGCTACAGCAAACCCTGCCACCCCCGAATCCCGGAGAATGCATGGCTACAGTACGCCGTACGGGGTAGCCATTCCCCGTCCGGCGTGGCACTGTTGCCATGAAAGTCATGACGTCATCCACGACGGGTCGCCAGTACAGCCCGCGGGCGGCTGGCCCCTTCGGTCAGAGAGACATCCGAAGGCGGCCCGGCCTCCCCCAGCCGGCCCAAGGCCGGGCCGGCTCCCAATAGCCGGCTTGCTCCCCTCCTCGGGGTGCGCATACCATTAAGCAGATAAGACACGGTAAGGCTACAGTGGGAGCCCGCAAGGCGGCGGCAATGTAGCCATGCTTACCACGGCGAAGCCCTCGTCATCAGAGGCGAGGCAACAGTAACCAGCCCCCGACAAAGACCCCCTGGCGGTGGGGCCGGCCTGTCGACCAGCGAGCCGACAGCCGGCAGGACCCGCCAGTCGGTGGGCCCCAGAAGCCGGTGGAGAAGTGGGCGGTCACAGACACTGACGGCCTGGGCCCACGCCCAACCGGATTACCATTGTACCCCTAGGGGGTAGGCCTATATAAACCCCCGGGACACCCATGCAAAGGGTTGATCTCACAGAGTTTTAGAAACTGCCATAGGGAGAGAAGAGAGCTAGTCTTCCCCTTCTTCCTCCTACCACCGAACAGCTCAAGGAGCATCTTGTAGCCACTTGTTGATCTAGTGATCATGCGGAGACCCCGCAGAGCAGCAGTAGGGGTGTTATCTCCACGGAGAGCCCCGAAGCTGGGTAAGATTCGTCGGCGTGCATGTCTTCGCCTTATCCCGTTTCCAGGCACCGGCGATGTCTTACTGGCTCCCACAATGATAAGCCATCCGTTGGCATATGTCGCACCTGCCACCCGACATTTGGCGCCCACTGTGGGGCCAGGTGCACCATCGTCCGGAGATCTGCTCTGGACGAGAACCCTTTTTCTCCCTAGCGAGCGTAGCCAGCCTGGCACGCCCGAGGGCGCTTGCCCCGACGCGCTGCAAGGCATCGATGACGCCTGCGCGGCGAGCTGCCTCGCCAATCTCCTTGGCGAGGTTTGCATCTCCAACGAGCCCGCATCCGACACGGGCACCGGCTGCCTCGAGAACCCCCTCGTCAGCCTCCTCGACCAACTTCATGTCACCGGCGAGCCTACCGCGGACTTGGAGTCGGTCGGCTCCACCGACCCGATGCTTGTCGACTCCGACACAGCGTCGCTCGACGCCTTCCCTACCGACGTGATCGTCTGCGACGACCCTCTCCCGCAAGCTGACAGTGGCGGCAGCACCGTCACCGAGGTGCTCGTCATCAGCCACGGAGCCGCTTCCGGCGAGAACACCCACGACGCCCTGCAAGCGGTGCTGCAGGACTTGTTCGTCCCCATCCCGGCCGACGCCGACGCCGAAGCATTGGTGGTTCGCCGCCTTGCCCTCGTCGCGGAGGGCCAGAATATAAACACCATGAGACGCCTCACGGAGGCCCACCAGCGCGAGGTCGACCGAGACGCCTTCGGCACGCCGCCTCCAGAAGGCCCGAGCCGAGTCGGCGCTGTCAAGCAACGCGACGCAGCCATTGCCAGCATGCTGGGCGCGGACCGCCCGATCTACGCCACGCCCCTCGAGAATCTACGCGCCGCCCAGTTGATCGTTGACGAGCTCAACGGACTGGGGGCCGACGAGCTCCCCTACATGACCAGGCGCATCCAGCAGCTGATCGGCACAGCCGCCGCGCGGCACGAAGCCGGCGTCCGAGCTGGAAGCTCCCCTCGCCGAGAACACGGCGCGACGTCACGTACGCCGACTGCGGGTGGCGCCCGTGCAAGACAAGAGAAGGAGCCGGCTGCTAGCCGCAGCCGGACACGAATCACCATTGAGTGCGACGCGGAAGGTCGTCCCCGAGGCGTGGAGAGACGAGGCGACTTGCCCCCTCCTCCACCTCGCGGGGAAAGATATCCCACCCCGCCGCCTATCAAGCATCCGACTCTCAGTGGCCGACTTGGTCGCCGCGAAGGAGTCGGCGAGAACAATGCCCGCCATCGGATCGACCGCCTTGCTCGATCCTTGGCCCTGGAAGAAGAAGATGATGTCGGCCCGCCTTGTTTCGGCCCCCGCATCCGCGACGAGCCCTTTCCCAAAGGGTTCTCGCTCCCAAGAGACACGCCCAAGTATAACGGCTCCGTGAAGCCGGAAGACTGGTTGGTCGACTACTCCACCGTGGTTCGCATAGCAAACGGCAACCGGCGTGTCGCCGTGAAATATGTCCCCCTGATGCTCCAAAGCACGGCGCATACCTGGCTCAACAGCCTCAAGCCCTACAGCATGAACAACTGGCTCGACTTCACGGAAGCCTTCATCCGCAACTTCACCAGCACTTACAAGCGGGCTCCCAAGCCCCGACAGCTCTCCTTGTGCATACAAGGACCCAACGAGTCGACTCGCGACTACCTCAAGCGTTGGGCCGAGCTCCAAAACTCCTGCGAAGGGGTGCACGAGGTTCAGGCGATCGAGTACTTCACAGCCGGGTGCCAAGAGGGCACCCTCCTCAAGCACCGACTCCTCTGCGACGAGCCGACTACCCTCGACGAGCTGTTGATCATCGTGGACAAATACGCCACGGCCGACTCCTCCATGAAGACCGAGCTCCGAGTCGATGCCTCCGGGAAAGTGCTTGCGCCGGCTCCCAAGACGCCGGCTGGAGAGTCCACCTGGCGCCCGTACCAGAACGACAACAAGCGCAAGGCTCCAATGTCGCCTTCCACTAGCCGGCAGGTGGCCACGGTCGAAGAAGAGCAGCCTGAGGGACGGCCGGCACCCAAGAAGCAGAAGGGCGGCTGGCTGGCTTGGTAGCCGGCCTTCTCCTACGAACAGACCCTCGACGCCCCTTGCAAATTCCACAGCGGCGCGAAGCCGTCCAACCATACAACACGGAAGTGCCATTGGCTCACCCGAATCTCCAAGGGCGAAGGGCTGTTGGCGCCTCCTCCTGCGGGCCAGCTGCCTCCTGCCCCCTAGCAGCCGGCCGCTCGGCCAGCAGTTGGAGCCATCCACGACGAGTTCCCTGACGAGCATGCCGCCTACATCGTCTTCACGAGCCACCCGGATGATCGGCCAAGTCGGCGCCGACAACACCAATAGGTTAACGCGGTCGCCTCCAGTAACCCAGAGTTCATGCACTGGTCAAAGAAGCCCATCAGCTGGAGCCGGGACGACCACCCAGAGGTGATGCCGTCTCCGGGCTCCTATGCCCTTATTCTGGATGCTACCCTGGCGATGAAGAGGCGTGCCGCTCGTTTCTCCCGCATGCTGATAGACAGCGGGAGCAGTATCAACATACTATACCGAGAAACAATGGAGAAGCTCAACATCAAGCCGAAGCAACTCATGCCAAGCCGGATTGTGTTCCATGGCATCGTACCCGGCCTGTCCTGCTCACCAATTGGCAAGATCAAGATGGATGTCCTCTTTGTAGAAAAGGATCATTTCTGCCAAGAGGCAATATGGTTCGAGGTGGTGGATTTGGAGAGCCCGTACCACGCACTGCTTGGCTGACCAGCGTTGGCCAAGTTTATGGCTGTGCCCCACTATGCCTACCTCAAGATGAAGATGCCGAGTTCCAAGGGCATTATCACCATAGCCGGAGACTACAAGAAGTCTTCTAAGTGTGCAGCAGCCAGTAGTCGGCTGGCCGAGTCCCTCGTGATTGCCGAAGAAAAGAAGATGCTGGACCGAGTTGTGGCCTTGGCTGGCAAGCAGCCAGCTTCGTCCCCTGACCCCAAAGAATGTGAAGCTCAGGGTTCTTTCCAGTCGGCCAAGGAGACAAAGAAGATACCCCTGGACCCGGAGCACCCAGAGAGGCACGCTTTCATAGGCACAGGCCTTGATAGCAAATAGGAAGGCGAGCTCATCGATTTCCTCCGTGAGAATCGGGACATCTTCGCATGGTCTCCCAAAGACATGCCCGGTGTCCCGACGGATTTCGCCGAGCACAAGCTACACGTCCGATCTGACGCAAAGCCGGTCAGGTAGCCCTTGCGCCGCCTGTCAGAAGAGAAGAGGAGAGTAGTCAGAGAAGAGATAGCCCGGCTTCTGGCAGCCGGCTTCATTATGGAAGTGTTCTTTCCAGAATGGCTTGCCAACCCGGTCCTCGTGCTGAAGAAGAACAAGCAGTGGCGCATGTGCATAGACTACACCAGCCTCAACAAAGTTTGCCCCAAAGATCCGTTCGCCCTGCCAAGGATTGACCAAGTGATAGACTCCACAACCGGATGCGAGCTATTGAGTTTCTTGGATGCCTATTCTGGCTACCACCAGATAAAGTTGAACCCGGCTGATCGCTTGAAGACCGCCTTCATCACCCCATTCGGAGCTTTCTGCTACCTGACTATGACATTCGGCTTGAGAAATGCCGGTGCCACTTTTCAGCGTTGCATGCAGAAATGCCTCCTCAAGCAACTCGGCAGAAATGCCCACGTCTATGTAGACGATGTTGTGGTGAAGACGGAGAAACGCGGCACCCTGCTTGAAGACCTCAAGGTAACCTTCGAGAACTTGCGCCGGTTTCAGATCAAGCTCAACCTAGAGAAATGTGTGTTCGGAGTACCAGCCGGCCAGCTTCTAGGCTTCCTGGTCTCCGAACATGGCATCGAGTGCAACCCGGTGAAGATCAAGGCCATAGAGAGAATGAAGGTACATACCAAGCTACGAGACGTTCAAAAGTTCATCGGATGCCTGGCATATTTGAACCGCTTCATGAGCCGGATCGGAGAGAAGGCTCTCCCCCTCTACCGACTCATGAAGAAGTCCGCTCACTTTGACTGGAATGACCAAGCAGATCAAGCTTTCCGCGAGTTGAAGAAGATGTTGTCCACGCCGCCTGTCTTGGTGGCCCCAACTGAGAAGGAGCCCATGCTCCTCTACATCGCCGCCACCAGCCGGGTGGTCAGCACAGTCATTGTGGTTCAGCGTCCAGAAGAAGGCCGAGCTCAGCTAGTCCAGAGTCCGGTATATTATTTGAGCTAAGTATTGTCCACCTCCAAGCAGAACTAGCCGCACTATCAGAAAATGTGCTATGGTGTGTACTTCGCCTCCAAGAAACTCAAGCCCTACTTTCAAGAGCATCCCATCATGGTCGTATGCACCGCCCCGCTTGCCGAGATCATAGGCAGCCGGGATGCATCCGGCCGAGTGGCGAAATGGGCCATTGCGCTGGCTCCGTACACAATTTACTATCAGCCCCACACCGCCATCAAGTCCCAAGCACTGGCCGACTTCCTCCTCGACTGGGCCGAGACCCAGTACCTGCCGCCGGCTCCGGACTCCACTCATTGGCGGATGCATTTTGACGGATCATAGATGCGCACCGGCTTGGGAGCCGGCATCGTCCTCACCTCTCCCAAGGGCGGCAAACTCAGATACACATTGCAAATCCACTTTGCCGCCTCCAACAATGTGGCCGAGTACGAGGCGCTCATACACGGGCTCCGGCTAGCCAAGGAACTCGGCATCCGCCGGATCTTGTGTTATGGCGACTCGGACTTAGTGGTTCAGCAATCATCCGGCGACTGGGACGCCAAGGACGCAAACATGGCGAGCTACCGCTTCCTTGTCCAGCAGCTCAGTGGATATTTCGAGGGGTGCGAGTTCCTTCATGTGCCACGAGCCAACAACAAGCAAGCAGATGCCCTGGCACGGATAGGCACCACCCGACAAGCTATACCAACCGGCTTCGCCCTCCAACGCCTCTTCAAGCCATCTGTCAAGCCGTCTCCGGAATCCAGTTCCATCTTCGTGTCGCCTGACCCCGACGCAGTCGGATCCGACTTCGGGGACCAGGCAGGCAGCCCGGGGACTTCGGCAGCCGACTCGGGGACTTCCATAGTCGAACCCGGCCCGGGACTGCCATAGCCGAACCCGGCCCGGGGATTGAAGTGGCATAGCAGGCGGAGGCCGACTCCAACTCCTCACAACCCAGCCCGCCCACCCTGGTTGCAGTAGCCATCTTGGCAGTCAAAGAAATCACAGCTCCATCATGGGCTCAGCCCATCCTCCGGTTTTTGGTGAATGGATAACTACCGACTGACGAGATCTCGACCAGACAAGTCCAACGCCGAGCCAGAGCCTACACAGTAATGAATCAAGAGCTAGTTAGGCGCAGTGCTACCGGAGTCTTCCAGCGCTGCGTCGAGCAAGAGAAGGGCATAGCAATCCTCGAAGACATCCACCAAGGTGAGTGCGGCCACCATGCCGCCTCCAGGGCGCTCGTCGCCAAGGCCTTCCGCCATGGATTCTTCTGGACGACTGCATTGGAGGATGCCAAGGAACTAGTCAAACACTGCAAAGGGTGCCAAGTCTTCGGCTCCAAGCAACACCTGCCGGCTTCTACACTCAAGACCATTCCCATCACTTGGCCCTTTGCTGTCTGGGGACTAGACATGGTCGGACCATTCAAGACGGCGCGCGACGGCATGACACATCTGCTTGTGGCTGTAGACAAATTTACCAAGTGGATTGAAGCAAAGCCGATGAAGAAGCTGAATGGGCCGACTGCTGTGACATTCATTGTCGACATTACAACCCGGTATGGCATACCACACAGCATCATCACAGACAACGACACAAATTTCGCCAAGGGAGCATTGGCACGTTTCTGCGCGACACAGGACATCCGACTGGACTTAGCGTCCGTTGCCCACCCACAGTCAAACGGCCAAGTTGAGCGAGCAAACGGCCTCATCCTCTCCGGCATCAAGCCCCGACTGGTCGTGCCATTGGAGCGATCGGCCGGCTGCTGGCTCGACGAGTTGCCGGCCGTCCTCTGGAGTCTGCGCACCACTACTAACAAATCGGCCGGCTTCACCCCCTTCTTCCTTGTGTATGGTGCTGATGCTATCATTCCAACTGACATTGAGTTTGACTCACCCTGAGTCACCATGTACACGGAGGCGGAGGCCAAGGAAGCAAGAGAGGACGGCGTTGACTTGCTGGAAGAAAGCCGGCTGTTAGCCCTCAGTCGGTCCGCCATCTACCAGCAAGGACTTCGCCGGTACCACAGTCGGAGAGTGAAGCCAAGAACCTTCCAAGAGGGAGACCTTGTGCTCCGGCTAATCCAGCGAACAACCGGCCATCACAAGCTCTCGGCCCCTTGGGAAGGCCCCTTCGTCATCAGCCGGGCTCTTGGAAACGACTCCTATTACCTAATCGACGCATAGAAGCCGGAGGCACGCAAGAGAGACGATTCTGGCAAGGAGTCGGACCGCCCATGGAACGCCAATCTTCTTCGAAGATTTTACAGTTGAAATGCAGTATGTATCATGCTACCTTTTGTATTAAGTATGAGACAACGGGCCCCCGAGGAGTTCTCGGGGACTACCCTATTTTATCTATGTATGCCGGGTATCATCCCCATGGTTACCCTACTGCATTTTACTTTCTCCGTCCGGCACCGGGTTTGACTAAGTCGGCCCGGGGACTTGCCGCCTTGAAGTTATGTCCAAGTTCTACCTGCAGTCAGACAAGTAATGTGCCAGCATCCAAGCCCTCTCTTGCGAGAGTCACAGCTCGAAGAATCAGCTGCCCGACTAGCAAGAGCTAAAGGCGGAGAGGATGCCCACATGAAAAAATGGCTAAGGACTAACAGACTTACATAACACAAGCCGACTTCCCCCCTCGCCAACCGACTGTCGAAGCAGTCGGCTGGCCGGCTTCCTTTCCTACTCTGCCAAAATCTAAGAAAGCTCGAGCCTTTGCCTTCCCAGACGGCTGAATACCTTACCCGGCCACAGACTGCAGAACAGCTGCCGGCTGGGAAGGCGGCAACCAAGGGAAGGCGGCAAAGGAAGAAAGCTGAAAGATAAAAAGCAAGTCGGAATGGAAGCCAAACACATGCATAATAATATTTACATCCAAAGCCTTCGAAAGGCCGGCATTCAACGAAGTTTGAACACACCCCCAGTGGGTGGATCTGCGCAAAATAAAAAGTTTGTCCAAAGAGTAACTAGCAGGGAAGTAAATGATAAATCAAGCCAAGGGAGCGCCTGGAGCTTCAGGAAGAACGGTGGAGACGGCGGTGTCAGCTGGAGGAGTGGCCGGCTGGCAAGTCTCGGCCTGGTCGTCACCAGCAGCAGGCGGAGCGTTCGCGCGTGCCTCGTTGCTGGAGGCACGGTCAGGCTGAGGCTGGCCGGCTGCTCCGACATCCGGCTCGACATCTTCGCCGTCTTCCTCCTCCTCCTCCTCCTCGCCCTCGTCGCTCGAGTCAATCTCCTCCGCCGAGTCCTCACCGTCGGCCGGGTTCAGCCCGAACCAGTCCTCCGGCTGCACGACGCCATCTTCGTTCACCTCAGGAGCAAAGGCGCTGGTGTCGGTGAAGTCAGCGATCGCTGAAGCATGCTGGATGATAGCCAGCCGCACCGCCTCCAGCTCCTCGTCGACCTCCTGCCACCAGGTGCGCAACTGATCCAAGTTCAGCCTAGGGTACCAAGCCTGGACGAACTCTAGCGCCCTTCGAGCGCCGGATCAAGCTGCTAAAGCCTTCCAGGCCTCAAGGCGGCCGACGGCTACCTCCAGCCAGTCAGCAGTATGACTGGGGGTGCGAGGAATTACCTCACTAGGCCAAAGGGCGGCCAGCACCTGTGCCCTAGCACGCTGAAGCCGGCGGAGCATGCGGTAGGCCGGCTGGAGGCGGGCCTCGATTGCGAGAAGCTGCTCCTCAAGCGACCGGTTGGCATCCGGCACGACCTCAACCCCAGCCTGCCGCCGGGCCTCTCGGTGGGCTTCGATGGCCTGGTTGGCGGCAACAGAGTGGCTAGGGAAGTACTCTTCACGAAGAAGAAGGAAACAGAGCAAGTCAGGAGATAAACCGACTTGCGAAAACAAACAAAGAGCAAAGGAGAAGGCAGCCTACCGTCAACCAGGTCCTCGACACGGCCGTAGCCTTCGCTCAGAGCTTGCCTTGCCTCGGCCCAGCCCGCCGCCTCGGTCTCAAATTCAGCTTTGAGGGCGGCCTCGCTGTCCTGGGCCGCCTACAGAGCCGCCTGGTGGCTTTCCTCCTGGTCGTCCAGTCTCTTGGCCAGGCGGTCGCGCTCCTGGGCCAAGGCATTGAGCTCGCCTTCCTTGGTGCGAAGGGTGGTTTGGGCGATACCCACCTGCTGCCTCAAGTCGGCGTTGGCTCCTGCCAACATGGAAACAAGAAGAAGTTAAGAAAGAAGTCGGCAAGAAAGATCCGACCCGACTGCTCAGCAGTCGGCCCGAATCTCGGGGACTACACCTAGTGGGTGCGCTGACGCGCCCCCACATGAGACAAAATGACAAAGTCACTCACGCCGGCTCTCCGTCAGATCGGTGGCCCTCTTGTCTGCCTCCCGGACTTGGGAGTTGAAGGTGGCGGCGTGGAGGTTGTGGTAGTCCTGCAAACAGGACGAAGAAGCAAGCAAGTTAGCAAAACAAGTCTTTGAAGAAGTTCCAAGCCGCCTGCTCAGCAGCCGGCTTGGAACTCGAGGACTACCCCAGTGGGTGCGCTGACGCGCCCCCACGAATAGAAATCAAGAGCAGAAGAACTCACCCAAATGACCGCCCGCGTCACGAGAAATTCTCGGGTACATTGTTGCAGCGCGGTGGCTTGGGCCTGAAGCTGGCTGCGGACGTCTTGTGCCACCAAATTCAGCGCGGCCGTCCCACCGCCCTGCGTTCACCCTGGCGAGCTAGTGTTGGCTGACTCCAGCTCATGCGACAACGAGCTGGAGGCGGCCGCCCTCTGCTGATCCAGTTGTGAAGCCGCCCTCGCCGCACGTCGGCGAGCCGGCGACAAGACCACAAGATCCGCCTGCACAGTCGGCCGCTCAGGCGGCACCACGGGATGGCCGCCTTGGCCGGTCCCGGCCAACGGAGGTGGCACCACTCCTCCCTCCAGGACGACTACGTCGCCCTCCTCCCTCTCCGCCATCGGCGGGTCGTGGCTGATCTCCTCCGGTGGGGGCTCCGGGACGTCTGGGGGCGCGGAGCGAAGGGGGATGACGAGCTGCGGAGGCTGGCCATGCAGGGCCTCCGCCGTCTTCTCCGCGGTCTCGGCCTCCGCCCGGGCTCTGGCCGCCGCATCAGCCTGCGCCTCGGCCGACTCCGCCGTCGTCTCCAGGGCCGGCTCGGCGGCGGCGGCCCTTCTCTCCTCCTCCTCCCGTTCCTCCCGCGCTTCCCGCGCGTTCCGCTCCGTCGCTACCTGAAGCTCGCCGCGGGGATCTATGCGACGGGAGCCCGCAGACCCTCCCGCTCCGCCGACTATGGAGGCGGCGGTAGTTTGCTCAAGGGTGAGCGGGGCCCTTATTGACAAAACGGGAGACAAGACTTAGAAGAACTTCAAACGAAGAAAAAAAGAAAGTTGCGTAAGGACCAGAACTTACGCGGAGATCGCCTGTGGCTGCTTTACCACCTTGCGGAAGCGGGCCGCCTTTGCGGCCGCCTCGTCCCGCTTTGTTGCCGCCATAGGAACCTTGGGCCTCTTCGGTCGGCCGCCGAAGGGAGCTGGTGCCGCTCGACGCTTCAGTACGCCGCCTCGTGCGGCCGGCCCGCCGGACGGGCCGGCGCCTTGGGGGTCGGACGCCGGCTGGCTGCATTGGGCGGGGTCGGCTTCGTCATCATCGGGCCAGTCTTCGAAGCCGGCGGTGAAACCGGAGCCTCCTGCCTCGCCGCCGCCCCCCGCGGCGTCCTCGTCCAAGGCGGCCGCCCCCAAGTCGGCGTCATGAGGATCGTCCGCCGTGCGGTTGGGGGCGAACTCGCGCTCCGGCCCCGCGGTCCCGGCCGGAGGGTGAAGAAGGGGGTTCTGATTAGGAATAGACTGACTGGTCCAGAGTCGGCCCGGAAAAGGATTCAGCAACAAATAAAGAAAGAAAACTTACCATTGGTGGTGGATTGGCGCGAGAGAATGGCGCCATGCCATACTGCCAATCCGGCTTGAGCTTGCAGTTGGCGATGTAGTTCACCATATAAGATACCTCGTCGTGAGGCATCTCCCTGGTGCTGAGCCGGCTTGGGTCGAAGCGGCCGCTCATCTGACAGATCAGATGAGGCCGGCCTTGGAGCGGAAGGACCCGGCGTTCGACGAAGGCGATGATCAAGTCGGGCCCAGTCAGGCGGTCCGACTGAATGAGCACCCGAAGTCGGGCGACGGCTCCGGCTCCATCCGGCGTCAGCGATCTGGCCCGTTAGGACCATGAAGCCGGCCTCCCAGCCGGCGGGCCGGCTACGTAAGCCGGCAAGTTAACGTAGTCGCCGTTCGGGGCAACGTTCTTTACATAGAAGTAAGACCGTTGCCAGAGCTTCACCGACTAGATCAGCGCGATTGAAGGGAAGGGGTTGTCGACGGTGGACCTCCTCATGGCAATGAAGGCGCCGCACGGAGCCGGCACACCGGCCGTGACCATGCCGAGCTTGGATTGAAAGAACTCCCCCTAGAGCTCGATGGTGGGGATGACGCCGAGGAAGCCTTCGCATAAATAGACGAAGGCCGACAGCAGCACCACCGTGTTGGGGGTGAGGTGGTCCGGCTGGAGCTGGTAGAAGTCCAAGAACGCGTGGAAGAAGCCGCTGGCGGGGAGGCCGACACCGCGCATGCAGTGCGAGTAGAAGATCACCCGCTCGCCTTCCTCCAGCGCCGGCGAGATCTCCCTCGCTAGCGCGAGGCGGACTTGCACGAGATCCTCGCTCGGCAGCCGTCGCGTCCTGCGGAGAAACTCGATGTGGTCGTCGCGGATGGTGGAGCCATCCCAAGAGCTCGACGTTGGAGCCATGGCGGTGAGCGCGACGACGAGAAGCACCCGGCACAGAGGCAGCAAGCCTGCGGCACGCTGGGAGGAAGAAGGATGCCGAAGCAAGGGCACGACGAGGAGCTACCGCGGCGAGGCGGAAGAAGAAGGAGGCAGGGCAAGGGCGAGCGTGCGAACTACTACTGCTCCCCCTCCCCGCCCCTACTTATAGCCTCGCGCGGCGAAGCCGAGGAGGCGAGGCACGGGGGGGGCGTGGGATTAACTGCGCCCACTCCCCCACGCCCCGCGATTATTGCACCTTGATGGCGAGTGGGAACCGCCGCCGGAAGACGTGCGGTCAGTTCGGGCCACAAAAGATCCACGCACTGACCGAGGCGCAGGAGTGGCGGGCCCAGGCCTGCGACGGTGTACCATCACGCGCGTGGGCTGGCAGGCCCTGCCAGCTGAAGGGTGCCATGTGGCGCGCGGAAGGCGGGCGGTCCGCCCAGCGCTTGGCTAGCGCGCCAGCTGGTTCCCGCCTTCGAAATTTGAGAAGGCTTCACTGAGAAGGCACGCGAGGAAGGCCGGCTCCTAGTTGCCGGCTCCTCGGGATAGGAAGCTGGCCGAGCTTCACAATTTCCTCTTCAGCCGTGAAGCCCAACCAGCTTCGGGGACTACTGTCGGAGTAAATGACCACGGGTAGCCTAACCGGCTCCCTTTGGCCCTCAGAAAAAAACAACAGGTCGATCGGACCATGAAGCACCCTAGACACGGGGCCGCCTTCCTCCGGCTGGCTGTCACCCAGGCCGGCTGGCCGAAGGAGGCCCGGCCGTAAAACAACCTTTGGAGGACGCCACGATCGGGCCGACTCCAAGAAGCCGGCCCATGAAGGACCAACTTCCCGAAGGCGGCCCTTGAAGGGCCGACTCCTAGAGGCAAGCGGCCGAACGCCGCCTCCAAAGACCATCACCCATAACGGTGACGGGACAGGGCGTGGCTATAGCAAACCCTGCCACCCCCGAATCCCGAAGAATGCATGGCTACAGTACGTCGTACGGGGTAGCCATTCCCCGTCCGGCGTGGCACTATTGCCATGAAAGTCATGACACCATCCACGATGGGTTGCCAGTAGGGCCCGCGGGCGGCGGGCCCCTTCGGTCAGAGAGACATCCGAAGGCGGCCCGGCCTCCCCCAGCCGGCCCAAGGCCGGGCCGGCTCCCAATAGCCGGCTTGCTCCCCCCCTCAGGGCGCGCGTACCATTAAGCAGATAAGACGTGGTAAGGCTACAGTGGGAGCCCGCAAGGCGGCGGCACTGTAGCCATGCTTACCACAGCGAAGCCCTCGTCATCAAAGGCGAGGCAACAGTAACCAGCCCCCAACAAAGACCCCCTGGCGGTGGGGCCGGCCTGTCGACCAGGAGCCGACAGCCGATGGGACCCGCCAGTCGGCGGGCCCCAGAAGCCGGCGGAGAAGGCGGCGGTCACAGACACTGACGGCCTGGGACAACGCCCAGCCGGATTACCATTGTACCCCCGGGGGTAGGCCTATATAAACCCCCCGGGACACCCATGCAAAGGGTTGATCTCACAGAGTTTCAGACACTGCCATAGGGAGAGAAGAGAGCTAGCCTTGCCCTTCTTCCTCCTCCCACCGAACAGCTCAAGGAGCATCTTGTAGCCACTTGTTGATCTAGTGATCATGCGGAGACCCCGCACAGCAGCAGTAGGGGTGTTATCTCCACGGAGATCCCCGATGCTGGGTAAGATTCACTGGCGTGCTTGTCTTCGCCTTATCCCGTTTCCAGGCACCGGCGATGTCTTACTGGCTCCCATAATGATAAGCCATCCATTGGCATATGTCGCACCTACCACCCGACACATCTCCATAGCCCGTTGATTAGCCTCGTCAATATGAGACTTTCTCCTTTTTTGTCTTCTCCACACAATCCCCATCATCATATTCTATTCCACCCATAGTGCTATATCCATGGCTCGCACTCATGTATTGCGTGAAGGTTGAAAAAGTTTGAGATTATTTGAGTATGAAACAATTGCTTGGCTTGTCATCGGGGTATAGAATTTGGGAACATCTTTGTGTGAAGAAAATGAAGCATAGCCTAACTATATGATTTTGTAGGGATGAACTTTCTTTTGCCATGCTATTTTGAGAAGACATGATTGCTTTGATTAGTATGCTTGAAGTATTATTATTTTTGTGTCAATATGAACTTTTGTCTTGAATCTTTCGGATCTGAATATTCATATCATAATTAAGAAGATTTACATGAAAATTATGCCAAAGTATCACTCCGCATCAAAAATTCTTTTTTATCACTCGAGGACGAGCAGGAATTAAGCTTGGGGATGCTTGATACGTCTCCAACGTATCTATAATTTTTGATTGCTCCATGCTACTTTACCTACTGTTTTAGGCAATATTGGGCTTTATCATCCACTTTTATATTATTTTTGGGACATACCTATTAACCGAAGGCCCAGCCCAGATTTGCTGTTTTATGCCTATTTCAGTGTTTCGAGGAGATGAAACCCAAAAGATTTTCATTGGGGCGTAACCCTCTCAGTGACGCACCACATCGGAACCCGTGTGTGGTGGAAAATGGGCAAGGGCCAGGCCATCACCCCCAGGTGGCGCGCCGTATCTTGATCCGGATACGGTGGTAAGTGAGCGAGGATCGGGTCGTCGCATCCTTAGTGGCGCACTACATCGGCGCCCGGATGTAGTGGAAAATGAGCAAGGGTCTTCGTGTTTGACTTGACGAGTGCGAAGGGTAAGGAAGCTAGCCGAGCCTAGGAGGATTCGCTTAGGTAGCTGGAACGTAGTGTCTCTGACAGGGAAGCTTCGGGAGCTAGTTGATGCAGCGGTGAGGAGAGGTGTTGATATCCTTTGCGTCCAAGAAACCAAATGGAGAGGACAGAAGGCGAAGGAGGTGGAGGATACCGGCTTCAAGCTATGGTACACGGGGACGGCTGCAAACAGAAATGGTGTAGGCATCTTGATCAACAAGAGCCTCAAGTATGCAGTGGTAGACGTCAAGAGACGTGGGGACCAGATTATCCTTGTCAAGCTGGTAGTTGAGGACTTGGTTCTCAATGTTATTAGCGCGTATGCCCCACAAGTAGGCCACAATGAGAACACCAAGAGGGAGTTCTGGGAAGGCCTGGAAGACATGGTTAGGAGTGTACCGATTTGTGAGAAGCTCTTCATAGGAGGAGACCTCAATGGCCACGTGGGTACATCTAACACAGGTTTTGAAGGGGCGCATGGGGGCTTTGGCTATGGCATCAGGAATCAAGAAGGAGAAGATGTCTTAAGCTTTGCTCTAGCGTACAACATGATTGTAGCCAACACCCTCTTTAGAAAGAGAGAATCACATCTGGTGACTTTTAGTAGTGGCCAACACTCTAGCCAGATTGATTTCATCCTCTCGAGAAGGGAAGATAGGCGTGCGTGCCTAGACTGTAAGGTGATACCTGGAGAGAGTGTTGTACCCCAGCATAAGCTAGTGGTTGCTGACTTCCGCTTTCGGATTCGTGTCCAGCAGGATAAGTGGGCTAAAGTCGCTAGAACGAAGTGGTGGAAGCTCAAGCGGGAGGTAGCTCGGGCGTTCAAGGAGAGGGTCCTTAAGGGGGGCCCTTGGGAGGAGGGAGGGGATGCGGACAATGTGTGGATGAAGATGGCGACTTGCATTCGTAAGGTGGCCTCAGAGGTGTTTGGAGTGTCCAGGGGAAGGAGAAGCGAAGATAAGGATACCTGGTGGTGGAATGATGATGTCCAGAAGGCGATTAAAGAGAATAAAGATTGCTTCAGACACCTATACCTGGATAGGAGTGCACACAACATAGAGAAGTACAAGATGGCGAAGAACGCCGCAAAGCGAGCTGTTGGTGAAGCAAGGGGTCGGGCGTATGTGGACCTCTACCAACGGTTAGGCACGAAGGAAGGCGAAAGGGACATCTATAAGATGGCCAAGATCCGAGAGGGGAAGACGAGGGATATTGGCCAAGTCAAATGCATCAAGGACAGAGCATGCCAACTCTTGGTGAAGGACGAGGAGATTAAGCATAGATGGCGGGAGTACTTCGACAAGCTGTTCAATGGGGAGAATGAAAGCTCTACCATTGAACTGGACGACTCTTTTGACATGCATTTTGTGCGTTGAATCCAGGAGTCTGAGGTCAAGGAGGCTTTAAAAAGGATCAAGGGAGGCAAGGCGATGGGCCCGGATTATATCCCCATTGAGGTGTGGAAAGGTCTCGTGGACATAGAGATAGTATGGCTAACCAAGCTTTTCAACATCATTTTTCGGGCAAACAAGATGCCAGAAGAATGGAGACGGAGTATATTAGTACCAATCTTCAAGAACAAGGGGGATGTTCAGAGTTGTACTAATTACCGTGGAATTAAGCTGATGAGCCATACAATGAAGCTATGGGAGAGAGTCATTGAGCACCGCTTAAGAAGAATGACAAGCGTGACCAAAAACCAGTTTGGTTTCATGCTTGGGAAGTCGACCATGGAAGCCATTTTCTTGGTACGACAGCTTATGGAGAGATATAGGGAGCAAAAGAAGGACTTGCATATGGTGTTCATTGACTTGGAGAAGGCCTATGATAAGATACCGCGGAATGTCATGTGGTGGGCCTTGGAGAAACACAAAGTCCCAGCAAAGTACATTACCCTCATCAAGGACATGTACGATAATGTTGTGACAAGCGTTCGAACAAGTGATGTCGACACTGATGACTTCCTGATTAAGATAGGACTGCATCAGGGGTCAGCTTTGAGCCCTTATATTTTTGCATTGGTGATGGATGAAGTCACAAGGGATATACAAGGTGATATCCCATGGTGTATGCTCTTTGCGGATGATGTGGTGCTAGTTGACGATAGTCGGGCGGGGGTAAATAGGAAGTTAGAGTTATGGAGACAAACCTTGGAATTGAAAGGGTTTAGGCTTAGTAGGACTAAAACCGAGTACATGATGTGCGGTTTCAGTACTACTAGGTGTGAGGAGGAGGAGGTTAGCGTTGATGGTCAGGTGGTACCTCAGATGGACACCTTTCGGTATTTGGGGTCAATGCTGCAGGAGGATGGGGGTATTGATGAAGATGTGAACCATCGGATCAAAGCCGGATGGATGAAGTGGCGCCAAGCTTCTGGCATTCTCTGTGACAAGAGAGTGCCACAAAAGCTAAAAGGCAAGTTCTACAGGACGGCGGTCCGACCAGCAATGTTGTATGGCGCTGAGTGTTGGCTGACTAAAAGGCGACATGTTCAACAGTTAGGTGTGGCGGAGATGCGTATGTTGAGATGGATGTGTGGCCACACGAGGAAGGATCGAGTCCGGAATGATGATATACGAGATAGAGTTGGGGTAGCACCAATTGAAGAGAAGCTTGTCCAACATCGTCTGAGATGGTTTGGGCATATCCAGCGCAGGCCTCCAGAAGCTCTAGTGCATAGCGGATGGCTAAATCATGCGGATAATATCAAGAGAGGGCGGGGTAGACCGAATTTGACATGGGAGGAGTCCGTTAAGAGAGACCTGAAGGATTGGGGTATCACCGAAGAGCTAGCTATGGACAGGGGTGCATGGAAGCTTGCTATCCATGTGCCAGAGCCATGAGTTGGTTGCGAGATCTTATGGGTTTCACCTCTAGCCTACCCCAACTTGCTTGGGAATAAAGGCTTTGTTGTTGTTGTTGTTGTTGTTGTTGTTGTTGTTGTTCAGTGTTTTGAGGAAAAGGAATATCAGACGGAGTCAAAACGGAACGAAATCAACTGGAGAAGTTAATTTTGGAAGGAAACCAACCAAATGGGCTTGGAGTGCACGTCAGGGGAGTCTCGGGCTGCCCACGAGGGTGGGGGCGCCCCCCTGGGAGCGCCCCCTACCTCGTGAGCACCTCGGAGGTCCACCGACGTACCCCCTGCACCTATATATACCTACATACCCTGAAACTTCCAGAACAGAAGATAGATCAAGAGTTCCGCCGCCGCAAGCCTCTGTAGCCACCAAAAACCAATCGGGACCCTGTTCCGGTGCCCTGCCAGAGGGGATCCCATCACCGGTGGCCATCTTCATCATCCCGGCGCTATCTATGACGAGGAGGGAGTAGTTCACCCTCGAGGCTGAGGGTATGTACCTGTAGCTATGTGTTTGATCTCTCTCTCTCTCTCTCTCGTGTACTCTCTCGTGTTCCCTCTATGGCACGATCTTGATGTATCCCGAGCTTTGCTATTGTAGTTAGATCTTATGATGTTTCTCCCCCTCTACTCTCTTGTGATGAATCGAGTTTCCCCTTTTGAGTTATCTTATCGGATTGAGTCTTTTATGAGAACACTTGATGTATGTCTTGCCGTGATTATCTGTGGTGACAATGGGATATCATGTGCCACTTGATGTATGTTTTGGTGATCAACTTGCGGGTTTTGTTACATTGGGAACCTATGCATAGGGGTTGGCACACGTTCTTGACTCTCCGGTCGAAACTTTGGGGCACTCTTTGAAGTACTTTATGTTGGTTGGATGAATCTGAGATTGTGTGATGCATATCATATAATCATGCCCACAGATACTTGAGGTGACAATGGAGTATCTAGGTGACATTAGGGTTTTGGTTGATTTGTGTCTTAAGGTGTTATTCTAGTATGAACTCTATGATGGATCGAGCGGAAAGAATAGCTTTATGTTATTTTACTATGAACTCTTGAATTGATCGATCAAAAAGGATAACTTTGAGGTGGTTTTGTACCCTACCATAATCTCTACGTTTGTTCTCCGCTATTAGTGGCTTTGGAGTGACTCTTTGTTGCATGTTGAGGGCTTGTCATATTATCTATCTATGTTATTATTGTTGAGAGAACTTGCACTAGTGAAAGTATGAACCCTAGGCCTTGTTTCCTATCATTGCAATACCGTTTACGCTCACTTTTATCATTAGTTACCTTGCTGTTTTTATTATTTCAGATTACAAATACCTTGCTGAACCCTAGGCTTTCTCAACTGTAGTGATGCTTAAGTCCGTCCGAATCATGTTAGCAATTGCCACATTTTCTGAAATCTGGCAAATGGATGTCAAAACTGCATCCCTTAAATGGATATCTCTAAGAAGAGTTGTACACAATACAACCAAAAAGTTTTTGTCCATCCTAAAGGTGCTAACCAAGTGTGCAAGCTCCATCAATCCATTTATGGACTGGTGCAAGCATCTCGGAGTTGGAATATACGCTTTGATGAGTTGATCAAAGCATATAGTTTTATACAGACTTGCGGTGAAGCCTGTATTTACAAGAAAGTGAGTGGGAGCACTACATCCTTTTTGATAAGTATATGTGAATGACATATTATTGATCAAAAATGATGTAGAATTTTTTGGAAAGCATAAAGGAAAGTTTGAAAGGAGTTTTTCAAAGAAAGACCTCGGTAAAGCTACTTACATATTAAGCATCAAGATATATAGAGATAGATCAAGACGCTTGATAAGATTTTTTAATGAGTACATACCTTGATAGGATTTTGAAGTAGTTCCAAATGCAACAGTCAAAGAAGGAGTTCTTACCTGTGTTGCAACGTGTAAAGTTGAGTAAGACTCCAAACCCGACCATGGCAGAAAATAGAAAGAGAATGAAAGTAATTCCCCATGCCTCAACCATAGGTTCTATAAAGTATGCTATGCCATGTACTAGACCTATTGTGTACCTTATCATAAGTTTGGCAAGGGGGTACGATATTGATCCAGGAGTGGATCACTGGACAGCGATCAAAGTTATCCTTAGTTACCTAAGAGGACTAAGGAAATATTTCTCGGTTATGGAGGTGATAAAGAGTTCGTTGTAAACAGTTGCGTCGATGCAAGCTTTTACACCGATCCGGATGACTCTGAGTCTCAATCTGGATACATATTGAAAGTGGGAGCAATTATCTAGAGTAGCTCCATGCAGAGCATTGTAGACATAGAAAATTTGTAAAATACATACGGCTTTGAATATGGCAGACCCGTAGACTAAACTTCTCTCACAACCAAAACATGATCACACCTTAGTACCCTTTGGGTGTTACTCACATAGCAATGTGAACTAGATAATTGACTCTAGTAAACCCTTTGGTTGTTGGTCACATGGCAATGTGAACTATGAGTGTTAATCACATACAGATGTGAACTATTGGTGTTAAATCACATGGAGATGTGAACTAGATTATTGACTCTAGTGCAAGTGGGAGACTGAAGGAAATATGCCCTAGAGGAAATAATAAGTTGTGATTCTATATTTCCTTATATCATGATAAATGTTTATTATTCATGCTAGAATTGTATTAACCGGAAACTTGATACATGTGTGGATACATAGACAAAACACTATGTCCCTAGTATGCCTCTACTTGACTAGCTCGTTGATCAAAGATGGTTAAGTTTCCTAGCCATGGACATGTGTTGTCATTTGATGAATGGGATCACATCATTAGGAGAATGATGTGATGGACAAGACCCATCCGTTGGCATAGCATAAATGATCGTTAAGTTTTATTGCTACTGCTTTCTTCATGTCAAATACATATTCCTCCGACTGAGGGAGTCCCGGATTAGGGGGTGTCCGGATAGCCGAACTATCACCTTTGCCCAGACTCCTGGACTATGAAGATACAAGATTAAAGACTTCGTCCCGTGTCCGGATGGGACTTTCCTTGGTGTTGAAGGCAAGCTTGGCGATACAGATATGTAGATCTCCTACCATTGTAACCGACTCTGTGTAACCCTAGCCCTCTCCAGGTCTATATAAACCCAAGGGTTTTAGTCCGTAGGATGAACAACAATCATACCATAGGCTAGCTTCTAGGGTTTAGCCTCTTTGATCTCGTGGTAGATCTACTCTTGTACTACCTATATCATCAATATTAATCAAGCAGGAGTAGGGTTTCACCTCCAACGAGAGGGCCCAAACCTGGGTAAAAACATCGTGTCCCTTGTCAACTGTTACCATCCGCCTAGACGCACAGTTCGGGACCCCCTACCCGAGATCCGCCGGTTTTGACACTGACGTTGGTGCTTTCATTGAGAGTTCCTCTGTGCTGTCGCCGTCAGGAAGGATGCCTCATCCCGTCTTTAAAGACGACACCATTGCTAAAGGAGCTTTGCCCACCGGCCAGACTCTCCGGCTAGGCAGTTTTCTTATGATCGCCTGTTCGGCCGCCGCGCCGACGATGACTTCTCGGGTCATCGAAAGCAATCTTCACGTTAACTCGGAACTTGATGAGCAGCTAGATCCGATGGAGCTCTCCTCCTTAAACGAGCTCTTGGATCGCATCGCCACCCTGGGAGTCGCTACAGACTACGATCAGATTGGGCCTAAAACCGATCTGAGAGAGATCAACTCTCCCCAGGCTACCCACCACGTTGCTGTGGTGGAGGAACAGTACGGCGACCCTTCTTCTATATTAAGGACTAGTTATGTCCGGATTCCCAACCCCTCCATGCCGGATTCCCGCGGAGGGACGGACGTCGATCAAGTCCTGAACCTAAAGTCAGGCAGCAGGCTGGATTCATTGGACAATATCCAAAAACCCAAGCTTCCAAGTTCGGAAACTTTTCAGCCCTTGAGTCTTAGATTGGACGGGGTTCCGAATTTAATTCCACCCACCCACCCAAACATAAGCGATCTATCCCGAATCCGGCAAGAGCCCACTGAAATAGTACACCATTACTGGGCCAGATTCCTCCTAGTTATGGACAGGATAAAGGACTGCCGCGAGGAAGACGCAATTTCACTTTTCTGCAATAATTGCACGGACAAGGGAATCCTAAACGCCATAAGTCGTTGTGAAATTACACGCTTTGCCGACTTGGTGTCCATAATACGAAAGTACTGTGCGATGGAGAGCGCCTGGGAAACCGAAACCAAATTTTGGGATAATCTGGCCCCGAATAAAACCCTAGTCCGAAATAAAAGGGTGCATCATTGCCAGGCACCTTGGTTAAATACCAAAAAGCAAAAAAACCCTAAAGGGCACGGAACCATACTTTATGGATGGATCAATGGACCCTGGAAAATTCATAGTATAGAGGGCGCCACTCCAACCCATAGCCTTCGAGCATGTTGGATACTATGGCAGGTGGCCAAAAGTGGCAAAGAGCTTCTAGCTCCAGAGAACCAACCCAGCAACACCAGTACGGTATTAACAGTCTTTGAGACTTTTGCATCAAATAATATGCGGAAACGAACACTCCGCAGCCTTGCCGAAGTCTACCAAGTAGCAACAATAAACCCATGGAGTGACATGGCTATTACCTTTAATGCCAGTGACGAACCTAAATTCCGAACAGCCCGAGCACCAGCTGCATTGGTCCTCAGTCCAATAGTGGACGGCTTTCACCTTACTAAGGTACTCATGGATGGCGGCAGCGGATTAAACCTCATTTACGAGGAAACCCTTCGAAAAATGGAAATAGACTGGAGCCGCATTGAGCGAAGCAGCACAACCTTTAGAGGAATAATCCCTAGTCGGGAAGCATGCTGCACAGGACAAATCACACTGGATGTGGTGTTCGGCTCGCCGGACAATTACAGGTCCGAGGAGGTCACATTCCAAGTGGCCCCGTTCAGCAGCGGATATCACACTTTATTAGGGCGAGAGGCATTCACAATTTTTCAAGCTATACCCCATTATGGGTACATGAAGCCCAAAATGCCCGGGCCCAACGGAATCATCACTCTTGCCAGTGATCCGGACATAGCACTCCGCGCTGAAAATAAGACAGCTGCACTAGCCCTCGAGGCACTATCCGAAGCCCTAGTGGCCGAGGAACTCACTGCGCTGTGCTCCATGGTGAACAGGGACGATGTGATACTCGATAAGAGATCCAAGTCCACCTCTTTTAAGCCAGCGGACGAAATAGTCAAATTCCAAGTCCATCCAACGGACCCTACAAAGACGACCTCCATTGGGGCACAGTTAAACCCTGATGTAGACGCCACACTACGAGAATTCCTATGGGAAAATTGGGACATTTTTGCCTGGCACCCTTCAGACATGCCAGGAATCCCACGCCGGCTGGCCGAGCACAGCCTAAATATCCTAAAAGGATTCAAGCCAGTCAAACAGGCTCTTCGGCGATTTTCCGAACCCAAGAGACAGGCAATGGGAGAGGAGCTAGCCAAACTATTGGAAGCCGGATTCATCAGAGTTATAAAACATCCGGACTGGCTAGCGAACCTGGTGATGGTACCAAGAAGGATAAATCCTGACGCCTATGTGTCGACTTCAAGGACCTTAACAAGGCTTACCCAAAGGACCCCTTCCCCCTCCCCCGCATCGATCAAATTATCAACGCTACCGCAGGACACGATTCATTGTGCTTCCTCGACGCATACTCCGGCTACCACCAAATTAAGATGGCAGAGCCAGGCCAAGCCGCAACGGCATTCATCACTCCATATGGACCATTCTGCTTCAACACAATGCCCTTCGGGCTCAAAAACACCGGTGCAACATATCAGCGCATGATTCAGACATGTCTGGCAAACCAGATCGACAAAACAGTGGAGGCATACGTAGATGATGTGGTCGTCAAATCCAAGCATGTCGAAACTCTAGTAGATGACTTGAGGCTCACATTCGACAATCTCCGAACATACGACATTAAGCTGAATCCGGAAAAATGCGTCTTCGGCGTACCAGCCGGAAAGCTCTTGGGCTTCATTGTATCCGGTAGAGGAATTGAAGCAAACCCAGCCAAGATCCGAGCTCTGTCACAATTGGATATCCCAAAAGACTTCAAACAAATACAAAAATTGACTGGATGCGTGGCGGCTCTAAGCCGCTTTATCTCCCGTTTGGGAGAAAAGGCATTACCCCTTTATCGCCTCCTCCGGCGCACCGAACACTTCGAGTGGACGGATGCCGCCACGGCCGGACTCGAAGAAATAAAAGCCATATTGGCAACAAATCTGGTCATGGTCGCGCCCAACATGGGCGAACCAATGTTATTATATATCGCGGCAACACATCAAGTTGTAAGCGCGGTGCTCGTCGTCGAACGAGAAACGGACGGACACAAGTTCCCCCTTCAAAAACCAGTTCACTACGTGTCCACTGTCCTAACTCCAAGCAAGTCCCGGTATCCGCATTATCAAAAGATAGCGTACGCGGTGTTCATGGCATCCCGGAAGCTGCGACACTACTTTCAAGAGTGTTTGATAGCAGTAGCCTCCGAAGTACCTCTTAATGACATTATAAACAACCGTGACGCGACTGGCCGGATTGCAAAATGGACCATCGAGCTCCTCCCATTCGACATAACCTACAAGCCACGGCGAGCTATTAAGTCGCAAGTTTTGGCCGACTTCGTCGCCGAATGGACTGAAGCCGAACTCCCTAAGGAGTACGGCGCATATTCCAATTGGATCATGCACTTTGACGGCTCCAAAATGTTGGCCGGCCTGGGGGCTGGTGTCATCCTGACATCCCCAACCGGAGACATAGTTCAATACCTACTCCAGATAATGTACACGGACTCCAACAACGCAGCCGAATACGAGGCCCTTCTACATGGCCTCCGGATGGCGGTCTCCATGGGCATTAAATGCCTAGAGGTGTGCGGGGATTCGAACCTCACGATATCCCAAATAAATGGAGACTTCGACGCCAAGGATC
Organism: Triticum timopheevii; assembly: GCA_963921465.1. Classification (NCBI taxonomy): domain Eukaryota; kingdom Viridiplantae; phylum Streptophyta; class Magnoliopsida; order Poales; family Poaceae; genus Triticum; species Triticum timopheevii. Next base: position 147,165,030 of record OY997272.1, read on the forward strand.
AAAAAATGGCAGCTTACCGTAACGTCGTCCTAAAAATGTCAGCTCGGTTTGAAGGGCTTGAATTTCACCATATAGCCCGGGATAATAACCAGGTGGCGGACGTATTGGCACGCATTCGCGCAAAGAGCGATGCCGTCCCTCCTAGTATCTTCCTAGAGCGGCTTTTCAAGCCATCCATACTATGGGAAGGGGAGTCCGCAAACAACAATCCGGACCCAACCGCACCACCCAACACCGAACATTCTGACACAATCGGTGGTTCTGCCAATGAAATAACACATTCAGCCCACGAAATAATGGCAGTCATTGCCCCGTGGACGGAACCATTCCTAGCCTACTTAACTAGGCAGGAACTTCCCGAGGACCAAAATGAGGCCCGCTGCATAGTACGGCGATCTAAAGCCTTTAAGGTCCATGAGGGAGAGCTTTATAAGAAAAGCACAACCGGAGTCCTTCAAAGGTGTATCTCCGAAGAGGAAGGGCGAAATCTTCTGGATGAAATTCATGCCGGACTCGGTGGGCACCACGCCGCAGCCCGGGCCCTTGTAGGCAAGGCCTTCCGTATAGGATTTTATTGGCCGACGGCCCGGGCAGATGCTCAGGACTTAGTCCAACGATGCGTCGGTTGCCAGCTCTTTGCTAATCAAAGCCACATGCCACCCACCACCCTCAAAACTATACCCATCACCTGGCCGTTCGCGGTCTGGGGGCTTGACATGGTTGGACCGCTTAAAGGAGGAACCCACAAGCAAAAATACCTATTGGTCATGGTGGATAAATTCACCAAATGGATAGAGGCCAAGCCAGTTAAGACGGCTGAATCCGGACCCGTGATAGACTTCATATCAGGGGTAGTACACCGTTACGGCGTCCCCCATAGCATCATCACTGATAACGGCACGAACTTCACGGCCGACGAGGTTAAACTCTGGTGCAAAAACATGGGCATCAAGCTCGACTACGCTTCAGTCTATCACCCTCAAACTAACGGTCAAGTCGAACAAGCAAATGGTCTAATCATGAGCGGCATTAAACCCAGACTAGTGCGGTCCCTAAAGGAATCTAACACGCACTAGGTAGAGGAGCTCGACTCCGTACTCTGGGGGCTGCGGACCACGCTGAATCGCACTACCAGATTCACACCATTTTTATGGTATACGGCGCAGAGGCAGTTTTGCCCTGCGACATAATTCATGACTCGCCTCGTGTGCGCATGTATGAAGAAAGAGAAGCCGAGCTGGATCGGTAGGACGGTTTGGACGCCTTGGAGGAGGAGCGCGACGTGGCAAAAGCTCGTTCCGCATTCTATCAATAGCAGGCTCAAAGATACCAAAGCAGAGAAGTACGGGCCAAAGCTTACAATGTTGGCGAATTAGTTCTACGCCTGCCGGACAAGAAAAAGGACAAACTCAAGCCCAAATGGGAGGGTCCCTTCATCATCGACCAAGTCCTGACCGGCGGAGCATACCGTCTGTGGGATGCATCGGATAACCGACTTGAGCCAAACACATGGAACGCAGCCCGTCTCCGAAGATTCTATACCTAGCGTCGGACTCTGAGTTCGTCTCCTTCCTCCGTCTATACTTTATACTTCAACTATCTTTTATTTCTCTCCTTCTCCCTCCTTTTTTCCTGAAGCCGTTGAAGGCTCGTTTGCGCACCGTTCGCACACACTTGACGCGTTATCCGCGCTCAGTATACCTGGGGGCTTCTTTAACAGAAGCTTATTTATACGGGATTTATGCCCAACACATGTGTCACACTTCCGCATGTACCTTTTATTCACCATTATATGCATCGATATGACTTAAGTTTTGGCCAAGCTGGGTTGCCTGGGTCCTGTGCTTACCCCTACGTTCCCGATTGTTCGGCTAGGTGGTAAAGGGAGCACCTCTGTGATTGTTACCGCCGGGTTAGCCGGACGTGTACCTCGGACTGGGTGAAGCCGAAAGCTAGCGTTCTTAAGGGAATATTCGGTCAGTGAACTAAAAGACGAATTCTTACTTATTCATTTATCTGCCCCTAGATGTTTTTCTGGTTTTTTCGCAGTCCGGACATGCACTTTAGGGCATGCCTCCCAGGGAAAGGAACCCCTAACGGAACTATTCTCCCTGGAAGATGTTTCTTACTAACCATGTAATATAACATAACTAGTTGGGCACTTGTCTGATAAAGCACTCATGACCCCTACACCTGGTCTCCACGCATGCCCCGGTTCTTACATAACCGCACGGGTATTCGGACACACTCCGGACTGTCGGGTCCCGAGGTTGAAGCGAAAAGGTCCGCTACGACAAACGATCTACAATCCGGCTAGAAGGCATTTTACATGTCATTTTAAATTACATAGTCAAATTGACTGATTGTATTCCTCTTCAATACCATCTAATAGGCTGTCTAGTTTACAGTCCCACTGGGAATACTTTGCGGCCAACTCTACTTGGCCGTACACTAAGCTCACAGGGATCTCCTTCCCATCGGGCCCCATAGGTCCAACCTCGGCCATGTGGTTTTGTCAGCCTTCGTGTACCGCGTCTTCACCATGGCCCAGGCCTCCCTGGCGCCTTGATGGCAGGACGATATCTTCCATAGCCAGAAGCGCCGCTGTGCTCCCTGAAGCTTCTCTGCAAGCTCTCCAAGGCCTTCGGGTAGGGAGATGGATGGCCACAAGGCCTGGGCGACGCCTCTCATCACCTGCCGAACTAGTTCGTGCAGTTGCAGCAGCTCGGGAAGTAGGTCACCCATTGAACCGGGCATTTCCTCTACAGGACGACCTGTGAGCATACCTACAGACATATTTCTGTTAATCGACTTCCTCGCCGAACTCTTCTTTTCATAAGTTCGCTCAAGCACTTACTATAAATGCCGCGACGAAGCCGCCGATTCTCCTTAACAGAGTCAGACATCTGGGCGCGAACATCTTTTAGTTCCTCGCCTAGCTGGGTGTTGGCATCTTGGAGGTTATTTTTCTCTTGTCTCCCCCTTGTAAGCACATTCTCGCCGGCTTTTAACCGGTGCAGGAGCTGTCGCTTGTCCGGATCTACCCCGGCGCCATCTGCAATGTTATTGTCAGACTTATACACACGCCGCACTTCACAAACTACTTCTCTTTTAAAGCGTATATTACCAGAGGGGGTCTCTGTGGCTTCCCCTGTCGCGGCTAGTGCGGCCTCAAGTTGGGCCTTGCACTCTTGAAGCTCCTGGGACAGTTGGGTATTCTTTTCTATAAGATCCTGCATAACAAATGATCCTTAAATCAGTTATTCTAACTATTTTAAGTCTCGGGGGCTACTGGCATATATAACTGTCAAAATCACTCACCCGTATGTCTTTCACATACTGCTCTGTGGCTCTGGCTAGACCATCTTGATCGGCACGGAGGTGCGCATCTCCCGAATTAAAGGCATTCAATGTCTCTTGGGAGAAACATGCGTCACGAAGAATTGTCTGGCGGCGCCTGTGATTCATGGCACTCTCCACCTCAGATTTGGTGGCGGACAATCTGTTGGCATCCTCCGTTGGAGGAGCATCCGACGCACGCCTTGTGTTCGCCTCCCCTTCCGGACCTAGCTTTGAAGCCTGGCTGGCGAAGGCTCGATTGGCAACCTCTCCGGACACAGTCCGGCGAGCGCTCTTTTTCCTGAAAAGATCACGAGCGTTAGTATGCCTTCCAGGAGTCTTTCCTTGAAACACGGTGGCGCGCCATACCATTGCGGCAACGTCTCGATCTGCACCGCACTTCTTTTCTGCCTGCTGGGCCGAGCTGCCCCTTGTTGGCCAGCCGCCGCGGGCTCAGCTTCCCGCCTCAAAGGCACCTCCTGCAGAACACCATTGGTATGCGGTGATCATAAATAAGCACAGATGGGTCATGGTATCAGGACTTCGGTCACAGTTACCTGGGAAGCTGGAAATATTCCGGGGTAGTCGGTCGTAATGGCGACCAAAGCATTGTCGATGCTAAGTTGGTGGAACACCCCATCGATCAGCTTCACCTTTATGTCCGGATCCTCTTCGGAGGCCGGATCGAGGGACCGTTTCGGATCCTTAGGTTGTGGAGCCGGGCTGTGTATATCCTCTACAGCCCGGCGCAGTTCCTGCATCGAAATCACAAAATGAGATACTTAACCATGGGAATGGGGATCAGATAGGCAAAAAGAAGTGTCCGCTTACCCAGCTTCGATGATTGTTCATAGAAAATCTGTTCAGTAGACTAACACAGAGAAAATCCTCCTTTTCCCCTTTGTACAGGTCGGACAAGATCTTCACGAGATCGGCGACCGATCCCGGCCCCTTATGGCCATGACGGGTGGCATCATCCTCCCCGTTGAAATCCCACATGGGGTGGCCCCTATACTGGAGCGGCTGCACCCCCCGCATAATGCATGTGGCCATGACTCCGATCATGGTCAGTCTGGAATGAGCTAGTAACCTTATTCGGCTCATCAGGTAGAGGACATCCCTATCACTTTCCCTCTGGGGGATCCGCGGGCACCAGCTTAGGCGTTTCTTTAAAGGAGCATTACTGAACTCCAGGAGGCCGATCCGAACAGGATCCGGCAGCGAGACGTCCTCCATGTAAAACCATTCCGAGGGCCAGTCTTCGGACGCCTTCTTCGGGGTTCCGGATAGATATCCGGTCCCGGCGATGTGCCATAGTTCGGCTCTGCCCACTTGATATATTGACCCCTCATGAGAACAGGGCACAAGGCAAAACAATCTCTTCCACAGCGCGAAATGAGCCTCAATGCCCAAAAACAGCTCGCAAAGGGCCACAAAGCCCGAAATATGTAGAATGGAGGCAGGCGTAAGGTTGTGCAACTGGAGGCCATAGAACTCCAGGAGCCCCCGGAGAAACAGATGTATTGGAAATCCGAGTCCTCTTATCAGATAAGAGACAAAGCATACCCGCTCTCCTTTGGAAGGATCGGGGACGCTCTCCGCTTGCTTTCCGCCCTTATAGGTGGCGAGTCCGGCTCGAACCGGAACCATAAAGGCTGGGGGAAGAAATCCCTTGGCTTGGAGCGTCACTAACTCACTGTGTGGGACTGAGCATCTCTCCCAATCTCCAGGCTGAGGGTTGGGAGCGCGAGAGGAGGAGCCGCGTCGACTGTCCATGATGGAATGGATTTTTGTCAGAGGCGCTCCGATGAATGCTCGCGGAGGGAGGATGGTGTGATTCGGATCTAGATCCCCGTCTCTTTTATAGGCGGCTCATTTGCGCAGCTAGGGGGGTAAGTGTAAAATACCCTGACTTTTCACATTCATTCAACACGTGGAAGTTGGCCATTATTGGGCGTGGAAGCCGAGGAGCGCGATATTTACGAGAAGCCGGACACTATTCAACAAAGGATTTGGAGAAGAACCCGTCTTGCAATGCCGAAGACAATCAATGCGCCAGACTCGTCATCATTGAAGCCTCATTCGGGGGCTACTGAGGGATTCCCGGATTAGGGGGTGTCCGGATAGCCGAACTATCACCTTTGGCCGGACTCCTGGACTATGAAGATACAAGATTGAAGACTTCGTCCCGTGTCCGGATGGGACTTTCCTTGGCGTGGAAGGCAAGCTTGGCGATACGGATATGTAGATCTACTACCATTGTAACCGACTCTGTGTAACCCTAGCCCTCCCCGATGTCTATATAAACCGGAGGGTTTTAGTCCGTAGGACGAACAACAATCATACCATAGGCTAGCTTCTAGGGTTTAGCCTCTTTGATCTCGTGGTAGATCTACTCTTGTACTACCCATATCATCAATATTAATCAAGCAGGAGTAGGGTTTTACCTCCACCGAGAGGTCCCGAACCTGGGTAAAAACATCGTGTCCCTTGTCTCCTGTTACTATCCGCCTAGACGCACAGTTCGGGACCCCCTACCCGAGATCCGCCGGTTTTGACACCGACACTGACTATGAGATTTATGAAACTCCTAGACACCGGAGGAATACCTTGTGTGCTATCAAACGTCAGAACGTAACTGGGTTATTATAAAGATGCTCTACAGGTATCTCCAAAGGTGTTTGTTGGGTTGGCATAGATCGAGATTAGGATTTGTCACTCCGAGTATCCGAGAGGTATCTATGGGCCCTCTCCGTAATGCACATCATATGAAGCCTTGCAAGCAATGTGACTAATGAGTTAGTTACGGGATGATGCATTATGGAACGAGTAAAGAGACTTGCCGGTAACGAGATTGAACTAGGTACGAAGATACCGACGATCGAATCTCGGGCAAGTAACATACTGATGACAAAGGGAATAACATATGATGACATTGCAGTTCGACCGATAAAGATCTTAGTAGAATATGTGGGAACCAATATGAGCATCCAGGTTCCTCTATTGGTTATTGACCGGAGAGGTGTCTCGGTCATGTCTACATAGTTCTCGAACTCGTAGGGTCCACACGCTTAACGTTCGATGACGATATGTATTATATGAGTTATGTGTTTTGGTGACCGAAGGTTGGTCGGAGTCCCAGATGATATCACGGACATGATGAGGAGTCTCTAAATGGTCGAGAGGTAAAGATTGATCTATTGGAAGGTGCTATTCGGACACTGGAATGGTTCCGGAGTGTTTCGGCAATTTATCGGAGTATCGAGGGGTTACCAGAACCCCCCGGGGGAAGTATGGGCCATATGGGCCATAGGGGAGAGGAGAGGCAGCCCACAAGGAGGTGCCCCCCCCCCATGGGGAGTCCGAAATGGACAAGGGGAGGGGGAGCGGCCCCCCTTTCCTTCTCCCTCTCCCTCTCCTTCTGATACGGGGCTAACCCAGTATAGGCCGATCTTTCACGTTTGGAGTGGGATCCCTCGAAGAACATGAATAACACGGGGAAGAACGGGGAGAAATCACAAGGGGAAACACTCAACAACAAGTCCAATCACACATCCACTAGACAATCAAACACACAAGATCACAAGGTACATGAACAACAAAGGGAAAGATACAAGGTAAGGTTCATCTCCAAGAGGAGGTCTTGATGATATCCTAGACGGATCTTCCCACGAGGGGGTCTTGATGATATCCCGCAGGATCTTCTCCTAGATGGAGGTCTTGGCCTCCAATGGAGTAGTGGTCTCTCTCTCTCTCTCTCAAGAGTAGAGATAGGTAGGAGCAAAGCTCACATACAAATGAGCTATCACTTTGCTAACCCTAGAAAGGAGGTGGAGGTGGTCTATTTATAGTCTAAGCCACGAAGGGGTAAGTGGGAGAGGGATACAAGGCCAAAGGCCCGCGGCTGCGCGCACAGGCGTCAGACGTCCGGTGGGGGTCAGACGTTCGGAAGTCTTCGGACTTCCGTAAATATTGTTCTGCCACCGTGGCACCGATCGTCCGGAGGCGCTCGGTCGTCCGTGGCCTGGGAGGTGTCGGACGTCCGGTCTTGGTCGGTCGTTCGATCGCTGTAGATCTTGTCGGCTGGTCTCTGGGATGCGTCAGGTAGCGGACGTCCGGTGGACACCGTTCGTCCGGGCGCTGTAGAGGGTCGGACGTCCGGAGGCTTCCGGTCGTACGGTCTCTGTAGACTCCGCAACACCTTCTTCTTCTGTCTTCGTTTCCATGTCTCCCTCGCGGATGGTGTAGTCGTTCCTTGGCGCTTGCACTCCTCCTTGACATTCGTGAAGCTCCGAAAATACCCATGCATGCACACGCGAGAAGTGTCAAGTAGTACACCATCCTCGAAGGGATCAAGTGAGCACGTGTAAAGGAGAAGATTCACCTTTATGTATGAGAAGTAGAGGTCGCACGTGTCACTTGCCAAACGGACTCTTGACATGGTGATGACCGTAGGATGCTCCGCATCATCCCCTCCCCCTTGGAAAAGATCCGACCTCGGATCGAAAACTAAATCACCATGGGAAAGAGATGGAGGTGCCGTGTCGAAGTTGTCGATCACCAAGCACTCATCGTCTAGTAGCTCGAAATGGGCACTCTCCAATTTTGCACCGTCTTGTGATTCCTTCGAAAGGAGCAAGTAGAACAAACACTTGGAAAAACAAATGTGGTTAGAGTTAGTGCAAAACCAAGCATTGAAGAGGTGATTCACCAAACAAGTGTTGTCATCAAGCATAGCATATGGTTTGACAAAGGATTGTGACATGGCATGTAAGCATATCAATCGAGCACAAGCAAAGATATCATGGGGACAAGTATTCAAATGTGAGGTAGAGATGCAAATATGTGTGACAAGAGAATAAGCATCTACCTTGAGGTCATAGCAAGCATGCATAAAGTGCTCGACAAATGGTCGATGGTAGGCATAGGAATCATTCACACCACCAAATAAGATGAGATGTCTAAACACATGGGTCAAGTGCAAGACAATCCAAGCATAATGTGCATAGGGTGTAGTGAATATAGTGTGGCACTCAACACAATAGAAAGAGTAATTGTTCATGTGTGAGGCAATCAAGTCAAGCATGTGACAAGCAAAGGGACATGGCATATGTGAAGAAATGATATTGGTGCAAGCAACACATGAAGTATGATCCACAATATCCAAGCTCAAGAAGGATGTCACCTTGAAAGTGTGTCCTTGTGCATTATTCACAATGCCGAAGTTGTAGGAAATTTGGTGTAGAAGCGAGTCATGGTAGAATGTATGAGGCTCGCTCTCAAGAGCTCGAATGGTCAACTCACGTGAAGTGGAAGTCGACACAAAGTCCAAGTATCCTACACATGCACAAAATAAAACAAAGAAAGTATGCGCATGGTAGACAAACACATCATCCATCATGATGGTTCTCATCTTTTGCACAAAACCATTAGAAGCACAAGTGCATGAATAGTATGATGCAACAATGGTTAAATTCATGGCACTAGGTATATGGTGCAAAGAAGTAAGACAAGCATGCTTCACAAGAATTATGTCAAAATCTCCAAATATATGCGAGAATGCTATGGGGGCAATCTCATGAGCAAGAAGAGAATCATTGTTGCACTCAATACATGGCAAATCATCTAGCATGAGAGAGGCAACACATGGAGATATATGACAAGAAGCAATATGAATCATGTGCAAAGCATATAGATGGTTGTCATCAACCACATGAAATGAGCAAGTATGAGTCATTGGTGATGCAACATAAGCAAGCATAGTAATCAGTCGTGCAAACTAGTGGAGCGAAGATGCAACACACTAGAAGAAATCATGGCAATCATGTCATGCGAGCAAATAATAGACATAGGTAGTTCACATGACATATTGCGAGCACTAACACAAAGCAAGATGGAAGTATCATCATAGGAATGGTGCACAAAAGGAACATGGCAAGAACAAGCAATATCTCCACCAAGCTTGCAAATACACATACAAGTACTAGAATCAATCATCATGTGTAATGCAAAGCATGGGTCACAAATGCATGTCAAAGGCATAGGAATGAGCATATCATGCAAAGTGAACATGGCAAGATGGGCATCTGATATGTAATGAACAATAACCCATAGCCAAGTGAGGGCCATGTAGAAGAAATGCGCGAAGTCTTTGCGCGAAGAGAGCGGTGGGAAAAACAATCGATGAGATCCCAAATCATCGTTGCTCTCTAGAGCTCGTTTTGTCAACTCGTGGGATTGTGAGGTTGACAAGTATTCATGGGTACCTACACAAAAGAGACACAAACCAAAGAAATTGTGTGCGTGGTAAATGTACACATCATCCATCATGATGTGTATGTGCACGTGTGAGTTAGCACAAGATAAGAAATGCTCAAAGAAATTTGATGCATGGTATAAGAACATATCATCCATCATGAAAGAATAGTTATTGTCTATGACACGATGGGGACACAAATTGAGAATGCAAGTATATGCCACATAAATAGCATGTTTATTCATGGGGATCATATGGTGCACACAAGTATGGGGATCATGCAATGAATGGGATGGATCAAAATCTCATAAAATGTACAAGGAAACTATGGGGGCCTCCTCATGAGCAATAGTGGAAATATCATATGGAGAAAATGGACAACATCCAAAACAATGCATATCCGAAGCTAGGTGGTCATGGCATGGCATATGAGATAAATGATGCAAAGGGAGCATATCAATATCATCACAAGAAAAACAAACGCCAATAACCATGGGCTTGTCATCTATGCCGTATGTGCAAATTGGGTTTATTTTAATG